>CM062808.1:151248506-152510680 GCA_031772625.1 Pinus tabuliformis | reverse complement strand
TCCATTTGATTTTTTTGATGTAGTATACAACTACAATACACAAGGTGAGTTGATGTTATTAATTTTCTCTGCACTTCACCCTTTCGATTAAAAATATGACTATATCAGATGGATCTTTTTTTCAATCTATCTTAATGATATCTATCTATTCCATTCCCCCCTTGTAGAAGAAAATAATCCCATTAATGTTCAAGAAATGACAAAGAACTAAAACAAATATGCCAATCCCATCATAGGAGGAGTGATTATAGAGTTAAGAGGTGTAGATTTTCCTTTTGATTCTCTTACATGTTGTTACAAATCCATTTGGGCACATCACTCCCATCATCTAGATCAGTGTTTTAGGGCTCATCAAACCCTAATTTCAGTTGCTACATGCCCTAAACAAGCCACCCTTTTGAATGCCTCCTTTCCAGACAGTTTCGTGACTTGAAGACATCCTGAAATGACCTCTAAAGGGACCAAAGCAGGTAGGCCCATGTAAGGGTGTGCTGCAGAGTAGTTGAGTCCATGCCAAGGTGCTCTACAGAGCACTTAGGCCCTCTTTCACCTGCACTAGGAGAGATTGAGCAAAATTCACATAGGGTTTGGGGAATATTCTTATCTCTTGGAGTCATCTAGAAGTTTACCTCACTTATCAACTCCTATGAGCTCAAAAATGGATGAGGAATGAGTTAATATGCATCCTACCTTCTCATCCCTTCCTCAATGGAACTAATTCTAAGTATGGAAGGCCATTCATTACCCCCATTTATGACATAACCTCCTTCATCTTTCTATAAATTTAACACTAATCTAAGCGATTAGGGGTTGGACTATGTTGAATTGTAAGGAGATAATGTTGCTAAGAGAATTGACTTTGAGACAAGTATTGTTATGCTACAAGTTTGTCATGCTTTTGATGCGATGTGGATGGGATCCAAGCTGGAGGAGTGACTTCGAATCAGACTTGATGGTTGTAATTCCTTCTTCTATTTCAATAAAGTATTTGAACCTTTTTCCCATATGCGTATCTTGTTATATGATGCTTATATGTGAATGTATTTGATTCCCTTTACTTGTATTCAATAGATCTTTTGCTTTGATCAGTTCTTTGTCTTCTGTTGATGTTTACAGGTACTTCTCAAGCGGGTTAAGTAGTGGAAGGAGCGACAAGATCAATACAAAGGAGACAAAAGGAAAGCAGAAATACAAGTAGGTCTTCTCATCTTCTTTTTCTTATCTATTTCTTATAGGAAAAGGCTAAAGTTCTTCAAACTGTTGTTCTAGATATGGCTACTTATATAGGTAATTAGTATTTATTTGTAGATACCAAATTCTCCAAAACAAATTGGCGACTGCACTGGGGAAGATCATCCTTCCTAGTAGCTTATCCACCTCCTAGGACACTCTTGTAGACCATACTTTTGTTAATTAATTGTATTTTAGCTATTTTGCATTGAATTTTGGTCAAAACCGTGACAAATTGCCTCTTGAAATCGCTTACTGTCACCAACGCGGGCTTGTGAGGGACATAGTGCGTTGTAGAGCACCCTTGGCTTATGGACAGTGCTCTGAAGTGCACTGTCTCACATTCTGGGCTGCACTAATCCTCCTAGGGTCAGTTTCCCACCTTTAGATTGAGATTTTTCCAAATTTCCTCTGTTTGATTGCTTGCCGATTGATCAATGAATGTCATGTTTGAGAAAACAAGTTTTTATCTCCTTTGCTAGCCTTACTTTGATTTGGTTGATTAATGTTTCTTAAATGTTTTCTTTGTCATTATCGATCCATAGTCAAAGTTAGATTATAGTTGATTAATCTTTGTTCAAAAGAAAGTGTCGTAAAAGTATTCTTTTGCTTTGAAATAGAACTGTCGTAAAGCTTTCTTTCTTGTTCAAGATTGATTAATCGTATGTGCATTAGTTCCTTTTGTTCATATTCACATTAAGGAAATCGAAAATAAATACATGCATTTTGCATTGAAAAAGTTTGTGTGTGCTCATAGGAATAGTTTAGGGAAATTGCATTAGATTGTGCTCTTTGCTCTTTGATCGAAAGAAATCTGATTGCTCTATCCCTATTAGCTAAGATTTTCATTGTTAAATTGAATGGAAAGAATTCTTATCATAATAGTTGCATTCCTAGGAATTTCAGAATACATCACGTGGTGAACTTGAAAGGAAAATTCCTAAGCAAGATCAACTTAAAATTAACATCAATTTACCTAATGGAGCATTGTCACCTAACGAAAAACATTTAGTGGTTCTAAGCTTGAGACATGTTCCGACATCGTAAAACAAAGAAATTGTCATTAAATTGTCTACAATTCATCCCGAGTGTGATACCTCATTCTGCATACATGAGTATATCGTAGCTCATCCACATACCTTCGGGTATATAGGGAGGTGTTACAGTACGTAAAGTATATGGGAATGCTCTCACTGTGCAGTTTTTCATTAGACATCACTTATACGGATTGGGCCTCCATGTACTTTCAAGTATATATGGGAGGACAAGACTATGTTGCTATCCATCCTTAGGTAACTGAGTCGGCCATCTTGTACACTGTGATACACCGAACACAACATTTGGTGAGATTGCCTACCCGTACTTATTGGTTCGCCAAGAGGTATTCTACAGTTCATAGTTGCTTGGTAAACCTTTTTCCTAGCTTACCCCTTTTTGTTTATTTCCTTTTTGTAATAAATTTAATCAACAATCATGGAGGAACATCAACCCTTACCCGTCATTCATAGAGAGCAGTGAGTGAACCTCCTTTTCTGCCCAAGGCTACACCTATTCGGTCAAAGCGGTCTTGATTAACTGATTCAAGTACATCAAGAACTATTGGTTCTTCATATGAATTACCAGAATCATCCATTTCGGTAAGTACTGAGACTCTAGTTACTCCAACTATTTCTGGTACATACGTTACTGAAGAAGAAGTTTCACAATTATCTGAGGACACTATAACTGTTACTAGTGAAACAATAACAAATTTTTTTCAACAAGTTGATCCTCAACTTGAAGTTTCTCAACAAGAAAATACTTTTGAACTTGAATCTGTTCAACCAAAATTTAATCCAGAACCTATCACAGTTAAAACATAAGTTACTTCTGAACCTGAAGTTGTTCAGGAATGTCTCCCTGAAACTGTTGTTCTTTTACCAGAACATTTGGACTTCAAATTTGAACATTCAGAAGTTGTTACTTTACCAGAAGATGATCAACTGGTTAACCTTAAGACATCAATAACTACTGAAACTTCCACTTTACCAACACCAAAAGTCTATTACAGACCTGAGGGTAAACTTCTTCCAGTTGGTTTAATTTCCATTGAGGAAGAATTTGAATAAGACACTACACCTGGAACCCCATTCCATTTTGGAACCAGACTTTATCTTTATCCTTATACTCCTCATTTTACTGCTCCTTTTGATATTATTTATTTTCAAGCACCTGTTGATACTTTAAGACATATATTGGGTCAATTAACTATGGCCGAACAATCGTCAACATCCCAGACTGTATCATCTGATGCAGTTGCGACAAAATCTTCTGATGCAACCTCTTCGATGTTCTCTACTACTCCTGAGTCACACCTATATGGTGAATCGTCTGTCCCGGTTGGTTACCAATATTTATCTAGAACCTCTTGGCATTATGATACAAGTATTGTCCTTGATGGAAACTCTATAGGTCAACTCAGTTTTGATAAGAGGCTAACAGGAATATTCAGAGGCAATAGGGCAGTGGTACAGAGGATCATGAAGATGGAACTAAGGTCTATTGATCAGAATAAAGAAGTTGAAGGAAGAAGATGATGTAAGAGTAGTTTAAGAGATACATGCAGGTTCACTTAGTCCAAGCAGTGTATACACGCAGTTACTCAGAACATAAATAGCATATAATGTACACACGCACTCCCACAGAAGGAAAAGCACGTACATGTTGAAAACCATGGTTTTGGTCCGAGGTATTTGATCCAAGGTACCTTTGGACTATGATATTGACCCTAGGTATTTAGTTCAAGGTATTCAGTCCATGGTATTTGATCCAAGGTATTGGTCCTAAGTGGATTCGGTCCATGGTATTGAGAAAGGCCAACAACTATAAAAAGAAGAGAGGATCATGAGGCCATATGTGCAAGTGAATAAGATTCTAAGGATTATTTCTATTTGAAGTATATTTTATGTTGTAGGGTTATGTTTGGGACTAGATCTGAAATATTTATGTGCACCTTGAGTTCGATATTGGATCAGGATCATGAGACCTGAAATGACTTATTATTGAATGATCTAATATTGGTTGAGGCTAGATCTGAGGTTTTGTGTCTGTTTTATTTGTTATCTATCATGATCTGAGTCAATATTTTCATATCTGTACGCAGGTTCGTCTCGGCAAAAGAGCATATACAAGCACGTTTTGTTCTTTCAAGTAGCGTATACAAAAGAAAGGCTTGATGTTTAGAGACGACTGATCTATCAGATCAATATTGCTGATTTATTACTGTTGCTATTTTACTATTGTCTATCAATGAAGTATTCTTAGATATGAATGTAAATCTGGATGCATAAGGAGGTTGATATTTGATTGATTGTATAAGTGAGAAGATGTGTTTTCTATTGCCTTCTTATGTAAAGTTCTGTAAGTTCACAATGGATGTTCAGTACACTATTGGTTGGTACAGTTTGTGATTCAGAGATTTTATGATTCAGAATCTTTAGAGGTATACGTAGGTTGGGCTGAAGAAATTAGCGTATACACGCAGGTTTTCTTCATTGAAGTAGTGTATATAGTCTGACACATGAATTTTTGAGGTTTCAGTTGGTTCTGAATGTTGATACAGATTTTTGGGTTCAACACAGTGTTCTGATGACAATGATCTGATTTTTTCAAATTAACTGCATGTTGGTTGATGAAGTTTGAGTTTCTAAATTTCTGATGGGTTATTGATGAGTTAACATCTTCATATGTCTTGATATGTGCCAGGAGAATACAGTCTGAAAATTCATGAAACGTGGTCCC
The DNA here is from genome assembly GCA_031772625.1 of Pinus tabuliformis. NCBI lineage: Eukaryota > Viridiplantae > Streptophyta > Pinopsida > Pinales > Pinaceae > Pinus > Pinus tabuliformis. The sequence continues at coordinate 152,505,670 of CM062808.1, read as the reverse complement.
TGGTGGAAGAGTGGAGTTTTCTGTAGGCTGGCACCTATGTACTAGTAAACATATTGGCTAGTACAAGAGCTAGGGGGTTGTAGCTCCCTTCTAGTAGAAGCTGGAGAACGAGAGAAGGTTGTAACCTTTTGTAGGTAGAAGCATGTGTATTGATATGAGTCTGCACCAGTACAAGATTGTAAACTGATTTTCTTATTATTAAAAGAAGACAGAGACAACAACAACAGGTGGTTTTCACCCACATTGGGTTTCCACCTTAAATCTTGGTGTTCATGTGTGTTGCATATGTGTAATAGTTTATTATGTTTACACTGCACATGGTTACTGTTTAATGATTAATGAAGTACTAATGCACTGATTAAAGATCAACATATGATGAATTAACTAAATCATAAGTTTACTGCATAAACGTTGGTTGCCTTAAAGACAGTTGTGTGTACACGTTAGTTCCCCTCTCTGAAGTAGCGTATATAAATATGATTATGAAAAATAAAAATTATTGATCTAATAATACTGATTCACCCCCCTCTCAGTATTATTTCCAACAATTGGTATCAGATTCAAGTTCTTTAGAAGAAGCTTGATCACTTGAAGGAAGATCCATCAAGATGAATAATCATGAAAGCATGGAATCCATCAGACCACCAATCTTCGATGAGAGCCACTTTTTTTATTGGAAAATAAGAACCACAACCTATCTACAATCTCTTGGAACAGATGTCTCGAAAATTGTGGAAGGAGGATATAAATTTCCAATAGCAATTCCTATAGACACGGCAGGCAAAAAGAAATATGAAACCAATGCCAAAGCTGTCAATACTTTATTGGGAAGTTTGTCACAATTAGAGTTTGTCAAAGTCATGCAACTCAAATCGGCCAAAGAGATACGGGACAAAATCGTTTAGAGCTACAAAGGAGACTCTCAGGTAAAATGTGCTAAGATTCAAACTCTCAGAATTCAGTATGAAACTCTTAAGATGCATAGTGATGAGAATATAGTTAGATACTTGTTACATATAGATGAGGTTGTTAATTGTATGAAGGATCTGGGTGAAGAAATAAAGGAAGTTACCTTAGTTGAGAAAATTTTGAGATCCTTTTCTGCTAAATTTGAATCAAAAATTTCTGCCATAGAACAAAAACATGATCTTCAGAATATCACTATGAAACAACTTCATGGAATCCTAACTACTTTTGAGATGAGAAAATGAGGTCCATCAGATATGAGAGAAGCCACATTTAAGCTTCAGAAAAAAGAAAAGAAAAGGAATAACACAATGAATCAGGACACATTTAAGAAGAAGAAGATGAGGTAAATTTTGTCAAGAAGCTTCAACAGGGTTCTGGAAGGTTCAGAGGTAAGCTACCTTTCAAATGCTTTGCTTGTGGTAGAGTCTATCATTATGTTGCCAGATGTCCTCATAAAGATAAATATGAAAAAGGAAAGGAATATGCAAAAGGGAATATGGAACAAGTTGTGAATAGAAGGAGTTACTATACTCATGAAGATAGTGATGGTTTATCTAATAGTGATGAAGATGAAATTGGTCAAGATTACAAACTTCTCATCACTTATGATAGCGATGATTTTTGGGATAGTTTAGAAGAGGATAGTGATGGTTTATCTAATGGTGATGAGTATAGACTTCTCATGGCTTATGACAATGATGATTTTGGGATGCTTTAGAAGAGGAAAACTTTCATGAAGAAATCTCTAAACTCAAAATCTGTTTAGAAGAAAATAATATGATCATAGATACCTTGACATGCCAACTTGCTAAAAAGGAAAAAAACAATGAAAAACTAGAATGTGAAATTGTGGGTCTAAGAAAAGATCTTGAGAAAACAAAATCTCTCAACCTTAGATTTACTAAAGGATCAGAAACTTTAAATGAAATTATCAAAGTTTAGTGTTCTCCTCTAATAAAGACAGGTCTTGGATATACTGAAGAAGCATCTCAATCATAGAAGCCATCAACCTCCACCAAAAGCTATCTTGATGCAACAAAGACCAGTGAATAGTATGACAATCGTCAGCAAACGCATAAAGCTGATCACCACGTAAATCATACTCAATTTTCTCCAAGGACGAATATCAATAGAAGTCACAACCAACCTCAGGAAAATCATACTCAATTTTCTCCAAAGATGAATATCAATAGAAACTACAATCAACATGTAAATAGATTCGATAGTCGCAGAAACTTCTTTAATGGGCAATGTTTTTCATGTCATAATTTTGGGCACAAATTTGCTCAATGCGTTGCTTACAAAACCATCATGACTAGAGAAGAAAGAAATCAAAGGAATGTAACAGAGATCAAGATAAGTTCCTATAACAACTTTTCTCCTCTTGAAAATGAAATAGAATGCTCAATTTGTAACAACTTTGGTCATGAAGAATCTGAATGCAGGATAAAATTTCGGCAAACAACTAAAAAGGAGCAAACACCATTAAATCCCAAGATATGGAGAAGGAAAGAATCTCAAAATAGAAAGATGTGGTATAGACTTGTATGCAGAAGGACAAGAAAATCAGTGGTACATCAACAGTGGATGCTCCAAACGTATGATAGGTGACAAAGAGAAACTTCACTCATATAATTCCTTAGAAAAGGAAAAGAAGGTCTCATTTGGAAATGATAGTCCAGCTGTCATAAAAGGAGAAACCGTGATCAAAGGTACAAGAACTCCAAACAACTTATACATACTCAAAGGAGAATAATGAAAATGCTATCTAAGAAAAAATGATGAAAATTGGCTGTGGCATAGAATATTGGGACATCTAAGCTTTTCTAAAATAAGAAAAGCATGAAGACTCAAGGTTGTTCGTGATCTTCCAGACATCAACATCCCAGAAAATAAAATAAGCAAACCATGTAAAATTGGTAAGAAAACTAGAGTTCACTTCATGGAAAAAGAAGGGTCAACTAGTAAGCCTCTTGAACTTATCCATACTAATTTATGTGGACCAACAAGGAAAAATTCACCTCGTGGAGAAGAATACTTTATTTTGTTCATTGATGATTTTTCCAAAATGTGTTGGATAGGTCTTCTAAAGCATAAAGATGAAGCATTTGAAAAGTTCCAAGCCTTCAAAGCTTTGGTTGAAAATGAATCAGATTGAAAAATCAAATGCCTCAGATTTGATCGAGGAGTGGAATTATATCAGATGAATTATTTGACTTTTGTGAACAACATGGAATAAAAAGGGAATTCTCCACTACAAGAACACCTTAGCAAAATGGTGTAGTAGAAAGGATGAATATAACAATTCAACAAATGGCTCGAGCCATGCTAGATGAATCTGGAACTCCTGCAACCTTCTGGGGTGAAGATGCATTCGCTGCCATGACTATTCTCAACAAAGCAAATGTTCGTGTAAATAGCACTCAAAATCCACATGAAATTTGGTATGGTAAGACTCCTACTATAAAATACTTTAAAGTTTTTGGAAGCAAATGTTTTATCAAAAGTACTGATGAAAAACTTGGTAAGTTTGAACCCAGAGTAGATAAAGGGATTCTTCTTGGTTATTCTTCTAGAAGTAAAGGATATAAATGTTATAATAAAATACTTGGGAAAATGGTTGAAAGCATTGATGTTGTAGTTGATGAAGCATGCAGAAATCCAAAATAGATAAAATCAATAGAAGATTATGACAATGAGGAAGATGGGGATTAATTCTGACACCAAATCAAAATTATATTGAAGAAGAAACCAATGAAGCACTAGAAGAAGATGTAATGGTAGAAGAAAAGACTTCGTCCAGGTATGTTCAGAAAAATCATCCATAAACTCAAATTTTAGGAGAAGGGAGGTTGGTGTACAGACAAGAAGAACTATTACAGGGACCTTAAGCTATCTAGCATTACTATCCTCCACCGAACCTAAAAATGTAAATGAATCATGCAAAGATGAATGTTGGGTCAAAGCCATGGATGAAGAACTTGAGAAAATTAAAAAGAATGACACTTGGGAATTAGTTCCTATACCTCATGATACAAATATTATAGGAACTAAATGGATATTCAAGAAAAAGCTGAATGAAAATGGAGAAGTCATTAGAAACAAGGCCATACTTGTTTATAAAGGGTATGCTCAACAGGAAGGTATAGATTTTGAAGAAACTTTTGCACCTATTGCCAGACTTGAAGCCATAAGAATGTTTCTTTCTCTTTCCAGTTTTTGGAAATTCAAAGTATACCAAATGGATGTAAAATCAGCCTTCCTTAATGGAGATTTAGAAGAAGAAGTTTATATTGAACAACCAAAAGGATTCATTCTTGGAAATGATGAAAACCTTGTATGCAGACTCAAAAAGTCTCTCTATGGTCTGAAACAGTCTCCAAGGGCTTGGTATTACTGCCCTGACAAATATCTACACCAACAAGGTTTTACAAAAGGTTCTGCAGATAACAATTTATATACAAAGATTTAAAATGATAAATTGCTAATTATTATTGCTTATGTTGACGATATCATTTTTGGTAGCAATGAAGAATCCATAAGTCAGAATTTTGCTTCAGTAATGCAACAAGAATTTGAAATGTCCTTGCTTGGTGAACTTACCAATTTTCTTGGTATACAAGTTCGACAAACTAAAGATGGTATTTTTCTTTCACAAACCTAATATCTCAAGCAGATCTTGAAAATTTACAGAATGGAAAATTCTAAACCCGTGTGTACTCCAATGGTAACAGGATGCAGTCTCAGCTCAAATGATGAATCAACAACAATACATCAACCAAATTACAGATCCATGATTGGCAGTCTGCTTTATCTAATAGGTACCTGACCTGACATCATACATGCAGTAGGAATAGTTGGAAGATTCCAAGCAAATCCAAAGGAATCACACCTTTAGGCAGTCAAAATAATTTTCAAATATCTTCATGGAACTTAGGACTTTGGACTATGGTATCCTAGAGATGAAAACCTTACTCTTCATGCATATAAAGATGCATATTGGGTAGGAAGTGTTGATGATAGAAAAATCACTAGTGGTGGTTCATTCTATATGGGTTCCAGGTTAGTGTCTTGGTTCAGTAAGAAATAAAGTTCAATTGATTTATCTACAGCTGAAGCACAATATGTGGCTACTGCATCTTGCTACACACAACTACTTTCGATGATGCAAACTTTGCAAGACATTCATATCACGTGTACTCCACCCATATCCATTCTATGTGATAATACAAGTGCAATCAATATTTCAAAGAATCCAGTCATGCACTCCAATACCAAGCACATACCCATCAAGTACCATTTTCTACGAGAACAAGTGCTTGAACAAAAGGTCAAATTGGAGTATGTCCCCTCCAAAGAACAGGTTGCTGATATATTCACTAAACCACTGCCCAGAGAAAAATTTGAATATCTCAGACAAAAGTTGGGAGTTGTTGCTGCATCATCCTGCTGTTAAATCCAGTTTTTCAGATGAAGTTTACAACACATCGGTTTCATGTAGTATATGTGCAAGTACAAGCCGGTTGCCTTGGCTAAAAGTGTGTATATGTTTTTCTAACAAAAAAACAGTGGTAGCATAGGTTCAGGGGGAGTGTTCACATTCCACATTGTTGGCATTATGGTTGCTAAACTCAGCTATTTCTTAGTTGCATCAGTCATTAGTGTGATATAACTTCTTCTATCATGGTCTATATTTCAATGAGTTCTATTGGTCATATGATGTAATTCATTTCCCCAATATCCTTTGGATGGATGATGTAATAATTGTTGTATTTCTTTCATGTATAAACTTTGGTATATCCCCACTTGGTTGGGTAGATGAGTCAAATATGGTGTATCCCCACTTGGTTGGGCAAATGAGTCAAATATGGTGTATCCCCACTTGGTTGGGTGATTGATGTATGTATGAGTTCGTGGTCATAGGTAGGTCATACTCACTTTGTTGAGTTATAGTGTCATGTTATTATATTGAATCATCTCTTTGTAGACTCGGCATGTACTCAGGGAGAGTATGGATAGCATCATGCAAAGGAGGAGAGTGGAGTGGTCTGCCCTTTGCCCTTGATGTCAAAGGGGGAGATTATTTTCGTATTTTGGTGTTGTATGGTATCTATAATAGTCTTTACAACTTGTAGTAGTGTTATAGACATTTTTGGGCGCTGCAACCGCAATCATATATGTCCATAAACCAAGGGATTCTGAGTCCCTAAAAGTGTTGTTTCATACCCTAAAGGAACAAGGTCAACTGATTACATCATCTGCCAGAAGTTCTCCACAGAAAATTGCTCAGAACTGGTCAAAACTAGACCATATAGTCTGCTCAATGCTAAGGGTGCGATGCATCTCACCTGCCTAGTGTAAAAGGTGCGATGCATATTGGAAAGCCCTTCTATAGGGTGCGATGGGCGAGAATGGACAAATGGCAGAGACATTTTGCGAGGTGGATGATCATGGAATCTTCCAGAAACTTTTCCTGTGACACTTGCCTCTTTGAATTCGCCCAGGGATGAGTAAGAGATCATCAATATCCAAGTGGAATCAAGAACTATTAGAGAGAAGACACTAATCAAAATCCCAGAAGCTGACTCACCTCCCTGCAATCATCTATATATGGATCCCTCATCCCAGAGATCCAGAGGCTGGAATTTTGTATCTTGTAAGGAAGTGCTGTTGGTTTCCTGGTGGAATATCATAGTGTTGGGTAATATAAGCTTTTCATGAGGTGAAGAAGGGCTTTCATGCTGGGAGGATGACGCTGGGTCAGATCAATGGGTTGTAATCCTCTCTTCTAATATTTACATCAATAACGCTATTCAATTTTTCCTCCACATTCTTGTATGTTTGATAGTATATGCATTTGTGTGGTCAATATATATCTGGTCCTATATTATTTATTATTGTAGATCTCTACACTTTGAAGGTATTATGCTGCTTTGACTTTACAGGTACTCTTTGAAGCGGAGTGGTCAAGGGAGAAGCGGTAAAGACCTGTCGGTGAGGAGAAGGAACAAGCAAAGAACCAAGTGAAAGATCGAGGTTGGTATTCTTTGATCCTCTCCTATCTACTTCTCATAAAGGAAAACGAAAGTAACTTTAATTTGTTTGTTTCTAAGATAGCTACCCATCTTAGTGGGACTAGCAGCTCTGCATAGACACTAGATTTCCCGATAACAAAATGGTGACTCCACTGGGGAGCGAATAGCTTGTTTGCTTGTTTATACTTGTTTGCTTTATAAACTTACAGACAGAGCCTGAAGTTAAGCCAACTAGCCTTCGAACTGCATTTTCTATGCAAGTGAAAAGTAGATCAATGCCGCTTCAGTCTATCTTCGGGTTTTTTTTATAAACTGAACAATCGATTTTCAAACATCCTAATTGCCCTGGTGGTTGCTCTAGTAACCTGATTAGATCAGCCCTTGTGATTTCTATTTACTGACTATCATTAGCTCGTCCTAAATCCCTGAACTAAGCTGCAAACTGTGACCAAGAACCAAGTTGAAGTCTCATCCCTGGACCATCGTACTTTCTCCTCTTGGGAATCTGGATGCATCGCACCTCTCATGTGCAGTAGGTGCACTGCATCACACTTTCCCTATGTTGCAGGTGCGCTGATCAGATAAGACCTCTTCTGCTTCCAGATTTTGGTTTCTTTGTTCACTCTCTTAAGCTTTATTTAGGAGTTTTGCTGTTTGTGATCAGTATACCATTGTGGAAACTCCCTTCCTTTGCATGATTCTGCCTCCATAGTACAAAGAATTGTGAATGTTTTTATGTATTGTGCGCCATTTACAGTTCTCTTTTACAAGAAGTAGTGTAATCGAACTGTCGTTTCTTGATTTGAAAGTGTCGCAAGTGTCGTTTTCAGTCAAAGAAAAGAATCCTATTGTTCTTGATGGTCGATTATACTGATTACTCTTGTATTTGATTTGAATTAGTATTTTTTCAAGTGTCGAAAGAAATTTTCAATTCAAAGTTGCAAAGTGTCGTCATTATCTTCCTTTCATTTTTGAAGCGAAATTTGTTAGTACTGTCACTTTGAAAAGATAATTCAGATTTGTACTTAGCATTCTTTATGTCATTCACACATTAAGAAAGTGGAAAAAAAATACATGCATGTGCATTTTCATTTAGACTGCTTGTTGGTTTGATTTAGGACAATGCATCTAGTGTGTGCTCTTTGCTCTATGTTGAAAGAATATCATCTCTCTTTCTTTAGTAGCTAGGATTTTCATTGCAAAAAGAAGATTAAACGATTGTTTATCATCTTAGATTGCATTTTAGGAATTATATATCTACATCACGCAGTGAACCTGAAAGGAAAACTTCTTAAGAAAGATCAACTGTAAAATAAATTCAATGAACATAAAAAACTCTTTGGAACCTAACGCACAACATCTAGAAGTCTAGGCTAGAGACGTATTCTGGCGTCGTAATGCCTGGTAACTATCGCTTTCATTGTTGGTTGGGTGATTCCTCCTCTTTGAGATGCCATGTGCCGGTACGGACTTGTGCTCCCATGTACCGTCGAGTATATATTGGGAGACAACAATAGGCTATATCCTTTATCCATAGGAAGCCATGTCTGCCGCCCTATCGATCGCAATGCACTGAACACAACATTCGGGAAGATTGACTGTCGTACCGTAAAAAGTATTCTACAATTTTGCGATTGGTTTGGTAATCCCTCTGTCTAGATTTCCAGAGTAGTCTCTTTTGTTCCTTTTCAAACTCCTTAAAAGAAAAGGTCCATCTAAGCACTTGTCACTTCAGGCTCATTAAAAATCGAAGGCGACTAGAGTCATCTTTTGTTTTATCTCGCCTCTTAAAAATTGAAAAAGCAAGTTGTGTCAAAGTGTCTAAAATTCATTTAATTCGGAATCATTTTCCCCTTTTTTTAGTTGATCGAGTAATCCACAAGCGTGGAGGAAAGTCAATCGAAACCCTGTCGTTCGTGGAGACTTACGAGTCAACCGTATTTGTCTTTTGGAAAAAAAACTATTCCGGACAAAGTGAACTCATTTAACCAGATCAAAGTCCCCTGGTTTGGTTGGAACAAGTGTTCTGACATCCTCAGAGACTCTCGTTACTCCAAACATTTCTGGTATCCCTGCCTCTACAGAAGAAGTTCCACAACCGCAAGAGGACAGTAGAACTGATCCTAGTGTGACGGTAAACACTTCCATTCCTGAACTAGCTCCATCTACAGCTGATTTGAAAGGTGTTATTCCCCAAACATCTGTTGCTGCAGAATATTTACCTTCTTCAGCACCAGAAATATTTTACGGACCTGACGGTCTACCTCTTCCACTTGGATTGATTGCTATAGAAAATATTGTGGAGGATCCTCCATCTAGTACTCCATCACATTTTGGAGTTGGGATCACCCTATATCCTTCTTCGTCAGAAATTAGTCTCCCGTCATTGGAAGTTCCTGTAGAATCGCTAGGAAATCTTTTGGATAGACTAGATATGTCTGAAAAACCGTCGGCATCTAGGACTGTGTCATCTGACACAACAGCAACAGAACTTCCTGTTGTTACTCCAACAATGTTCACTGGCATACCATCTATCCCAACTAGCTCTCAATCGCTGGATGGAATCCATCGAGGGGTTGTTTCGACAGTATGGTCTGTTCTCGTTTGTTCATTTGGAATAATATCTGGAATCTCTTATGTTGAGTCTCAGCAAATTGATCCTTCACAGTGTCAATTTGGGCAATCCCGTCCTCAAAGGCAAATCACTCCTTTGAGAGTTGGATTACCGCTGTATGGGGGGCAATATACCCTTTCATTGTCTCCTCCAGGAGAACAAACATACGAGAGTTCACAACAGAATTCAGGTTATGCTGGAATTACATCTAGCAGTTGGGTGCCAATAATGCCTCAACAACCAAGAGTTGTATACTCAATGCAACAAAGTCTTTTTGTGTCAAATATTCCCACTACGCCAGCTATTGTGACTATGTTGCAAGTACAAGCATTGCCTGTTGTATCCCAACCTCAAGCTTCTTAGGTCGTAATACAACAACCTCTTGTCTCTACAATGCCACCACAATCGTCAATTATTGGCTCCTTAATTGGAGTGACCCAGGCTCAAACGGGTACCATCACCTCTCATCTTGGTCAAACAGCCAGTATTGGACAACAGCAAATGGTTTCACAATCATGGCTAGTGCAATATCAACAACCACAATTCCAACAAGTTTACCAAGGATCTGAGCACCAAATCTTTGCAAGTAATGGGCGGCTGTATATTCAAAACGGTCAACATCAACCATTTCATAATGGTTATGCCCATAAACCTTACCAAAGTTATCAGCATCAAATGCACTATACTGGTATGAAAAGACCCATTACTCAGGCAATCCCATCTTATCCTGGGTATGCTTCGCCGAACCTGAATCAACAGTTGCCCTTCGTGGCAACTTTAGAGTTACCAGATCTAAATCGGCTGACAAACGATCCAATTGCTTACGCCCCTTGGTGGCTAGCGATTCCACATAAACTTCCATCAGATATTCCTAAATTTAATGGAAATCCGGGTGAAGACCTGTCGAATCATGTGATGACCTTTCATCTGTGGTGTTCATCTAACACTCTAAATGATGATTCGATTAGGCTTCACCTTTTTCAGCGAATGTTAACTGGTCCGACAGCAAAATGGTATATCGAATTGCCTAGAGCTTCATTTGATAACTTCAACACCCTAGCCACAACCTTTTTAACCCATTTTCAGTTACCCATAAGGTACGAAACGGGAACAAAGCTTCTTACCAATTTTAATCAAATGACGACCACTCACATATTTGATCATATTCATAAGTGGTGACATCGTCGTAGAATGGTAAAAACATATGTTCCTGATCAGCTACTAGCTGAATGGTTTATTAAGTCATTATTACCTTCTATTATGGAAGATGTGGCAAAGGGAGGAGTCGTCACTGAAGAGCAAGTAATTGCTCGTGTGCAATATCTAGACTTGATATATACTCAGTATGGAACTATCTACGATAAAATCCCTGATGCTCCTAGACCGGAATTCTCCATTCCTCCCCCTCCTAAATAAAGCAAAGACTCTCATGCCGACGATGGCGTGATAGGTGCAACTAGCACGAAAACCGTAGAAGCTACATCAAAGAAGGCTCGTACAGTTTCAAATCAAAATACAAATGAGGAACTTCTCGCCTCAGAGGTAAATGCCATGTCGACTGCCAAAGGCAAAGAACCAAAGCAACCAGGGGGCAAGAAGAAAAAGAAAGGGAAGAAGAAAAAACAGGAGGAGGCATCTCCTGAAAAATCTTCTGCAAACCCTTCTAGAGATAGGAAACCAAGTCATCCATGCTTCATATGTGATGAGGATCATTGGATGAAAGATTGTCCACATAAAGCCGAGCTTAGAAAATTCTTTAAGAATTCAAAGTTCTCGACGGTATTGACTGATCCGTTTCCGAATCTAGGAACAAATCTGGTTGCTAGTGACAATGCTTCACCGTCCCAAGTGATAATGTTGTCTATTTCAAAGCAGCGAAATGATGCTTTGATATCAACAAGGAATAAAGATTATGGAAATCCACAGCTGTCGGACAACAAGACTAATGATCAACCTAGTAATTCGACAACAACTTCGACCGAAGTTGTGCCATCCATCATTCTTGAACTAACGATAAAGCCGCTGAAGGGAGTAGTACACAAATCGACATTTAATCTTCATGCCAGAGCAACACAACATTATAATATAGTGGAGGATCTGGCCCAATCGCCGTCCGCTATGTCGACACTTGAGGTACTGCAAAATTTCCCCTCCCAAAAGCAGGCTTTATTATTAGCAATAGGTGGGATTGACCCAATAGATTCCAATCTCGTGGCCTTTAATCATAAAGGATATGACCCTTAGTTACCAACTCAACTAGCTTTCCTTGTTCAAGTGAAAGCCCTCAACAAAACTGTTCATCGAACAATTATTGATGAGGGGGCATCTACATGTATTATGTCAATGAGTTGTTGGAAAAATTTAGGATCTCCACCCTTGTCGTGATCTTCGACGACATTAAAAGCATTTGATGGATGAACATACACCCCATATGGGATTTTAAGTAACTTGCAAGTTGAACGGGGGGGAAAACAATAGAAATTGATGTTGAAGTGATCGACGAAAACCTCGATTACAACATCCTATTGGGAAGGCCCTGGATATATGCTATGGTTGCCGTTGTGTCAGCCTACTTTAGGAAGAATTCATTTCCCTTCCAAGGAAGTATTACAATCGTCAACCAACAAACATTTCTCCCCAACAGTTCACAAGTTACGGGAAGCATTCGGATGATCCATGGAAGCCCTCATTCGCTTCAAAATATCGGAGTAGGCCTACTAAAAGATCCTATATTAATGGGGACTTTTGCCCTACCACCTCTAATCAATCTAGCGGAAGTGGCAATGGTGGGAACTTGTAATATGATATCTTCTATTCAAAAGATGTTCGAAAATGATATTAGCATGGATCATCTGCAAGTATTACCTCCAAGCCCAATAGAAATATTGTAGCAATCAATGTTTTCGGCATGGGAGGCAAACCCAAATCAACGCTTATCAAGTGTTTGGATAGATAGGTCTAAGGAATATGGCATCCCTTCAGATCCTTGGTCGCAAGTACATTATATAGACGAAGGAATTGTTCAGTCAATGATGATTGACGGGGCACCATGGGAAGATTACCACCATCGTTCCTATCTTCCGAATTACAAGGAAGATAATTCCAGTGACCTTCGTCATCCCTCAGTTTTTGATTTCTATCAAATACTGTAAACACGATGGATTCTGAACGAAACTTGTCCAATATTGAAGAGACTATCGCCATAAATATCTCGACCGAAACAAATGTTGTAGAGAATATTCATGTTGGCAAATCTTATTCTTCTTCAGAACGAGAAATATATTATGCACTTTTTTGCGAGTTCAGAAATGTCTTTGCTTGGTCGTATGATGAAATGTCAGGCATTGACTTGAGCATAGTTGAACACGAAATTAAGATGTATCCAGATGTCAAACCGGTACGACAACGACTACGGTAGGTGCACCCCAAGAAAGTTGTTGCCATCAAGGCAGAAGTTGAAAAACTTCTCCATGCTGGTTTTATTTACCCGGTTCCTCTAACCGATAGGGTATCGAATATTGTTCCTGTAATGAAAAAACAAGGAACGATTAGAGTGTGCGTCGATTATAGGGATGTAAATCAAGCTTGTCTAAAAGACAACTACCCTACACCCTTCATTGACCAGATAATTTATGAATGCGCCGAATGTGAAATATTTTCATTTATGGATGGATTTTCTGGGTATAATCAAATAAATATCCGCCCACAGGACCAATCAAAGACTTCATTTATTTGTCCGTGGGGCACATTCGCATATCGCAAGCTACCCTTTGGTTTAAAGAACGCAGGGGAAACATTTCAGAGGTCAATGAATTGTGCCTTCCATGACATAAAGGACATCGTTTAACCATATCTCGACGATCTTCCGACGCATTCGTGAAAGCGGACCGATCATCCACAACATTTGAGAGCGATATTTCTACATTGCCGACACTACAAAATACGGCTCAATCCACACAAATGTGTGTTTTGTGTCAGTTCTGGTCGTTTACTTGGATTTGTGGTCTCAAAGGACAGGATTCGTCTCGACCCATGTAAGGTTTAGGCAATCGTCGATTTGCATCCACCTTCGAATTTGCTTCAGATTCAGAAACTCCAAGGGAAAACAAAGTTTCTGAGGAGGTTCATTCCAAATTATGCCAAACTTGCTAAAGGTTATACTTGTCTATTGAAAAAATAAGTACCCTTCGTCTGAGACCAGGTCGTGCAATATTCCTTTGATGCTCTAAAGGAATCCCTGATAAAAGCATCACTAATGTATACTCCTGATTATCAAAAAGACTTTAACCTGTATCTAGCTACAGCAGATACGACCATAACAATGGTTTTAGTTCAAGAAGACAATGGAATTGAAAATCCTATATATTATTTAAGTTGAAAATTAAATGATACGGAAATGAAGTTCTCCTATGTTGAAAAGCTAGCTCTCGCAACTGTTCAAGCGATAAAAAGATTTGGACACTATGTCCTCTTTAGAAAAACTACGATTTTGTCAGATTGCAACCCCATGACTTATATATTGTTGTGACAGTTTCTGGGGGGAAAATATTCAAAATGGATAGCGACTTTATAAGAGTTTGATCTGGAATTTCTAAAATCCAAATTGAAGAAAGCACTGGTTTTCGTGGAGTTACTATGCGATCTCCCATTTTCGTCCAATGATGCCACAACCGAAGAAGCAATCGTGGACGAATCATTGTTTCTGATATCGTCAAGCAATCCATGGTATGGAGATATAATAATCTATCTCCAAACTCAAACATATAGGTCTAATACCTCCCGCTCGGAACAACGACGCATTCGATACCAAGCAAAATACTACATTATCGTCGGTGATACGATTTACTATCATGGTATCGATATAGTTCTGCGGAGGTGCCTCACCCATGAGGAGGCCGAAAAAGTCCTGAATGATTTTCATTCAGGTGCATGTGGGGGGCATCAATCTGGTTATGCTATGGCACAAAAGATTTTACGAGTAGGATACTTCTGGCCAACAATGTTCAAAGATTGCATAACCACAGTTAGAAGCTGCCATGCCTGTCAAATCTTCGATAGCAAAACCAGAAGACCACCCGCACCTCTACAACTAGTAGTTGCTATTGGGCCATTCACAAAATGGGGAATAGATTTCATGACATGTAACCCCACCTCGGCCGAGGGGCATGGGTATATAATAGTCGCAGTAGACTATTTTACCAAATGGGCCGAGGCGATGCCTACATTAAACAACAATGGCGAAACGGGTGCCCTCTTCTTCTTCAATCATGTAGTCTCCAGATTCGGTTTTCCATAGGCCATAGTCATAGATCATGGATTGCATTTTTGCAACCACATGATGGTTGAGTTGGCTGCCAAATTAGGGCTATCCCACGACAGCTCTACTCTGTATTATCCGCAAGCTAATGGACAAGTTGAGGAAATCAACAAGGTCTTGAAATAGATGCTGAAAAGGATGATTGGAGTCCATAAAAGGAGTTGGCACCTGATCCTGTACTCGACCTTGTGCTCATACCGGACATCGGTGAGGAATGCGACCAGGTTTACACCCTTTCAACTGGTGTATGGCCTGGAAGCAATCCTACTGGTTCAGTGCGAAATCTCGTCCCTTAAACTTGCGGTCGACCTTCTCCCCGGAACTTCAGAAGAGGAGGCTCATTTCTTGGAACTAATCCAATTGGATGAAACCCGTCATGATGCTGCTTTGGCTAATGAAGCCCATAAGAAACAAGTCAAGGTGCAATTCGACAAGAATGTCAAACCCCGTGTCTTCTCAGATGGTGACCTGGTCTTACTTTACGACCAAGAGTCTGATAAATTGGGAGCAGGTAAGTTCAAGTCTTTATGGATGGGCCCCTATATTATTAAGCGTGTATTAGCAAAAGGAGCCTATGAGTTAGTGGATTATGATGGGATTCCACTGGCACAGCCCAACAACGGGTTGTATGTTAAATTGGAAACTAAGGAAAAACTCCATGTGGGTCAACTTATTTATGGTAGCTGATAATTTTATTGGATCCCTCTCATCGAGAGGTGTAGGATTGATCCAAAGATCATCTGATTCTGATAAGTATTTATGGAGATATGAATTTATTTTGTTTATGTAATTATTATCAAGCTGACCAGCTCTTATGTAGGCTCTAGAAGCCAAAACGTCATGTCTATTCAACCTTACGCTTTTAGTATAAATAAGAGAGGATGTGAAGTCTTTTAGACACACTCTTCATGTGATCTCCTCTCCACGTCTGGGTTTTTGGAAAAGGAGAAACGTTGAGAGCATATGCTAGTGTATAATGCCCTAGCTGCAGTACAAACATGCCCTGGCCGTAGGTCATAAAGACAGGATATACGCTAGTCTTTGAGACACTAATACACACAACAAGGAGCCATAATCTGTTTTCAAATGATTCCCTAACATGCTTACGCATTCAAAGATGGAGACATTCATACGCAGTCTCGTAGACTCCTTATACACAGTGAAAGGCAGCCACAGTAATAAAGAGAAGGCTGCAGTCAATCCGTAGTCCTGTAGGTATAGATGGTAGCCACAGCAACGAAGAAAAGGCCGCAGTCAAGCCACAGTCAGCCACAGTGATAAAAGGAATAGCCGCAGCAAATCGCAGTCAATGAAGAAGCTGTTGTCATAACCGCAATCAAATATGGAAGAGGAGTCGCAGGCTTATGAATATCTAAACGCAGTCAATGGGTCAAGTCAACAAGACCTGTTCATGCATCTAAACCTCGCACTCCTCTTTGCCATTCCACATTTGTATATACACATAGCATCACACAGCCCATACACTATAATGAAGGCAATACGCACAACATTACGTTGTCCATGGAAACCTTTATTCACAGTTAATGAAGCCACAGTAAGACCCTATGTGCAATCATGGAGATAGTCATACGAACTCAAATACTTTTGATGTTTTGAAGAGCAGTTACAGGTATACGCAGTTAAGGAGAGACGGACTTCTCATATCCGCAAATAGAAGAAGATTCACATTAGGGCTTGACTGCACCTCGGTTGGGCATTAGGTGCAGTCATGGAAAAATCTCAGGTACATGATCTAATTCGATGAGGACGCAACATTAACTAAGGTCTGGTGTAGGTTCCATTCTCAGCATACATGTAGGTGTAGTCTAGATGAATCTCAGATCTCATACTTTGTAGATCATGGATGGATGAAGGAGAAAGGACTGTGGATAAGGTTACAAAATTAGCATAAAGTCTGTGCTATTAATCTTGGCATATAGATAAGTGTTTTTGTGCCCTTACTATCCTCACTTTCTGGGTCTAATTGAGATCATAGTAATCTTGTAGTTGCTATCTCAGTCTTAGCATTGAGGTGATCATGTTGGAGAGTATTTAAGTGATGACTGTGTTTACTACACTCTAAGCATAATCTACAGTGATAAAATTGCTTACCTGTAGCAGCCCTATCACAATGAACAACAGTGATAGAATGCCATCTGTCAAGGCAGCAACATGATGATGATGCACATTAGTATGGGCAGCATGATGATGAATGATGATCATGGACATGAAGGGCAGCATGATGATGGATAAGATCTTGGACATGAGCAACGTGATTAGTGAAGTATGGTGCAGTATGAGTGGTACAGCAAGAGGACCAGGTGCAGCACGATGATAGGTGAAGGAGTCACCTTGGAAAATCAGCTGAAGCAGAATGTCTTCAACTAATCTCATTGTTATAGAAGATGATCTATGCTTAGATCTAGACAAGTCAAAGTGTTGACTTCTGTTGTAATTGTACTTTCTCTCTCTCTCTCTTTTCTACTGAACTTTGAAGATAAAAGAAGATTTGATCAAAGGGTTTCCCCACACATTGTGGGGTTTGTCCCTGGCTTGTGCCATAACTTGTGTCCTCTTGTCTTGGCTTGTCTTCTGCATATTATATTTATGTTCTATCTGCAGTTTATCGTAATGCTGATGTGATTGCTAACTGTGAAAATTTAAATAAATTGCTGTAGCATAGAACATACCTAAAGTTAACATTGTACCTTAAGCGTTACTATGCTTGACTCAAGATAGTAACCCCTATGCTTTTGTTACATTTTTGTTTTTGCTAAGGGTAATTGTTTTGGTTAGGTGATCCACTTTTGCATTTGTTGCAGATGTCGAACCTATTGGAATCATTTGTTGGATATGCCGACAGAGCGAGTCATAGTTCGCGGAACCTATCTTCTACGATCAAGACAAAATCAGTTAAATGACCCAAAACTCAAAATGCTAGGGGGCACCCTAGTCTAATGATGTTGGTGATAGCAAGTCACCGCCTTTGCAATCATGTGTAAAAGCCTAGTCCAAGGCATATTGCATATAGGACATGTTAGCCACGTGAAGAGCCGCACTACCAGCTAGTCTAGAAAAAGTGAACAGAATGGTCCTCAAGGACCGGTCAGTGACATCTCGAATGTTGATCTTTCCTTCCCTACTCGGCTGAGATCCCTCTCTATAATACCGGTGAATGTATTCTCTCACGGATTCACCCCCATGGGCAGAACTCGATAATGAGAGAGGGGCACCACGCCTCGATAAACTGGTCAAAAAATAGATGTCCACAACAGTCAAGGGGATGGATTTGCCTCTGATCTGGAACACCTAGTTGGTAGGATCCTATGCATTGAAGAAATATTTCAACAAGTTAATTTTTTTCCTCATGCTAGAGATGCGGAAAAACTTGAGTAGGCCACAGTTCCGCAGTGCAGTTACCGTACCCGGATTTCAAAACCCAGGGGCTCAGAAAAACAGGGAAACATGCTCAGAATTCAAAAAGGGAGGAATGAAACTGAAGAGCTTAGGTTTAGCTCTTACCTGGTCCAGACAGCACCGAGAATCGTCCATAGAATCTCTCGGAATCAGCTAGTGAAAATCAAGGGGTGAAGGCACCTCCAAAGCTCCAACAAACCAAAGTTCAAATGAAATGGTAAAATGAGGGGAAAAAACCACTTTTAAATTACTTTTCACGTAATTCAAGTAAGGTATTAGTGTTTTAAGTCATTTTTCAAGCATGTGTTTTTCATTTCTAATTGGTTTGATGAAGCAATTGAACAGGCAGTACGACCATCGAAAGAACAAAGTGTTAGCGGTGAAATCAAATAATTGATGACCATTATCACAAGCAGTTTTTATGAGAAGTTCAAGCTCGTTAAAAATTAAACCTAAGCAATGATAAAATGTCCCCCCCAGAGTTTAAGCTCATTAAAAAATGAACCCATCTTCGGTAAATAACCATTGTGAATGCATTGTCATCAGCTTTTGAGCCTTGGTCGTGTTCTCATCATCATCTCCACTCTGTTTTAGCTGATCATACACCTCCATTTGATTGTTTACCCTTTTGAGGAACAAATACGACGAGTGATTATATTAACCATCCTTGTGACACTTCCGTGATTGGAAATTCCAAACCTTACCTGGAATCAGCTGCTACTCGAAATTATCACTCGTTCCTCAAAAAATGAGTCTCCTTTAAGCTCTTTTCGTCTGATTGGTAAAATATGAAAAGATTGCCGAGCAGTTGGCCTCTCCAGCTCATTAAAGCTACCGAGAGTGCTATCCCTCTTCTAGATTTTAATCTTTTTGGACTTGAGGGATTATTACACATAAAGATCAAGCGCTTGTCTTGTTCGGCTCGTTAAAACTATCGAAAATTCATCCCTTTCGTATTATTTTATACTTTTTCAGACTTAAGGGATTACATGATGAAAAAGGATCATTGGAGTTTCCTTTCCATACCTTTTCGAACTCTCTAAAATTTAAAAAGGACCGAGGTGTCTTTGCCATTAAACTTGTTAAAACTAATAGTGACAAACTTGTCCATGTAGACAAGAACGAGTTTCATTGTCGCTAGGCTCGTTAAAATATAGTGACAGGTTTTCCCGAAGGGAAAATTATAGAACAAGCATATGTTATCCTCCTCAACCTTGATAAAAATAAAGAGGTACTGGTTAGCAATGACTGGGGAAAAATTGGGAAAAAAACTCGAGGAAATTTTATTGGTAGCAAAGTCGCTCTTGAACATGACACTTTCACTCCATGTCTGAGTCGGGTTGGGTTATTCTGTTCACTGGTCATATTACCATTTGTCCACCGCAGCATCCATATTTGGGGTTAATGCTACCAATCCATTTTAGTGTCACCGATATGTTTAAGAGAAGTCGATCAGAGAATTCACCAACCCATCTTGTGTCTCATCTGCTGTGATACCTTTACGCTTCATTCTTTTATGACCGCCACCCTGAACCCTGTATCATCAGATCGTTTTCACCTCCAAAAGTCATTTTCTCCATTCCGTGTCATAGATGTGGGATTCATTAAGGCTCTCCTACGATGGATCACTTCTTGTTGACATCAGCTCATTATCCAAGAAGTCGACCTAGGAACAACCCTTTCAGTACTTTGAAGCTTGCATGCCTCAATGCCAAGTTCCTCACTTTCGGCGACAGGTTTACATCAATGCCCTTCGACCGAGAGATTTTGCATGGTGTTTAATGCCAAGTCCAATTTTCACACCACATGAATTGTAATATTGTACTTTGAGGGTCATCTTCATTATTGGTGATTCCTCTCGCGCCTATTAATGGATTACATCATTGGCTGCTAATCAGGCGATATCTTTCCATGTTCGACTCCAGAACATTTTTCACATGGATCGACTTGTACTTCGGGCGAAGATTGGATGAGTTTGAAGACCCCGGATCTAGTTTCATTCATCCAGGCTGCGATATATTCAAGAAAATAAAGACATCAAATGTACATCATTGCTGCACAGATGATCATCCAAATCAAAGGATGATGGCTCTATCAGAATCATCAGTCTGCCACACAAATGGTTTTCTGTCCTATGTACATGAAAATGAATTTATAAAGCTGTGCATGGGAATGCCCGCCTCAGCTAGATCATAAAAATGTTATGAAGATAATGTATTGTATTGTATCTTATTACAGGTCGCCTTCCAGTTCAAAAAACCTCAGATCCTCATGATAAAGCATTTCACTTGACATCAAAATATTAACGACCTCATGTTTTAGGGGGCAGCTGTTATAAACATTTTTGGGCACTGCAACTCCAATCATATATGTCCATAAACCAAGGGCTTCCGAGTCCCTAAAAGTGTTGTTTCATACCCTAAAGGAACAAGGTCAACTGATTACATCATCTCCCAGAAGTTCTCCATAGAAAATTGCTCAGAACTGGTCAAAACTAGACCATACAGGTTCTCAGTGCTAAGGGTGCGATGCATCTCACATGCCTAGTGTAAAAGGTGCGATGCATACTAGAAATCCCTTCTGCAGGGTGTGATGGGTGAGAATGGACAAATGGCAGATAAAATTTGCGAGGTGGATGATCATGGAATCTTCCAGAAACTTCTCGTGTGACACTTGCCTCTCTGAATTCGCCCAGGGATGAGTAAGAGATCATCAATCTCCAAGTGGAATCAAGAACAGACACTAATCAAAATCCCAGAAGCTGACTCACCTCCTTGCAATCATCTATATATGGATCCCTCATCCCAGAGATCTAGAGGCTGGAATTTTGTATCTTGTAAGGAAGTGTGATTGGTTTCCTGGTGGAATATCATAGTGTTGGGTGATCTAAGCTTTTCATGAGGTGAAGAAGGGCTTTCATGCTGGGAGGATGACGTTGGGTCAGATCAATGGGTTGTAATCCTCTCTTCTAATCTTTACATCAATAAATCTATTCAAGTTTTCCTCCACATTCTTGTATGTTTGATAGTATATGCATTTTTGTGGTCAATATATATCTGGTCCTATATTGTTTATTATTGTATATCTATACACTTTGAAGGTATTATGCTGCTTTGACTTTAAAGGTACTCTTTGAAGTGGAGCGGTCAAGGGAGAAGTGGTAAAGACCCGTCAGTGAGGAGAAGGAACAAGCAAAGAACCAAGTGAAAGATCCAGGTTGGTATTCTTTGATCCTCTCCTATCTACTTCTCATAAAGGAAAACGAAAGTAACTTTAATCTATTTGTTTCTAAGATAGCTACCCGTCTTAGTGGGACTAGCAGCTCTGCATAGACACTAGATTTCCCGATAACAAGTAGTCAACACCATCATGGTTGCCATCAAGTCCAAAGGGGGAGATTGTTCGCATTATGGTACAAGTATTTTCCTTGATGGAAACTATACAGGTCAACTTAATTTTGATAAGGGGCTAACAGGAATATTCAGAGGTAATAGGGTCGTGGTACAGAGGATCAGGAAGATGGAACTAAGGTCTATTTATCAAAATAAAGAAGTTGAAGGAAGAATATGGTGTAAGAGCAGTTTAAGAGATACAAATAGGTTCACTTAGTCCAAGCAGTGTATACACGTAGGTACTAAGAACAAAAATAGCGTATAACGTACACACGCGCTCCCACAGAAGGCAAAGCATGTACATGTTGAAAACCATGGTTTTGGTCCAAGGTATTTGGTACAAGGTATCTTTGGACCATGATATTGACCCTAGGTATTTAGTCCGAGGTATTCGGTCTGTGGTATTTGATCCAAGGTATTGGTCCTAAGTGGATTCGGTCCATGCTATTGAGAAAGGCCAAAAACTATATAAAGAAGAGAGGATCATAAGGCCATATGTGCAAGTGAATAAGATTATAAGGAATACTTCTATCTGAAGTATATTTTATGTTGCAGGGTTATGTTTGGGACTAGATTTGAAATATTTATGTGCACCTTGAGTTCAATATTGGATCAGGATCATGAGACCTGAAATGACTTATTCTTGAATGATATGATATTGATTGAGGCTAGATATGATGTTTTGCATTTGTTTTATTCATTATCTATCATGATCTGGGTTTGTCTGAAGTATGGAATTGCAACAAAGTTTTGAGTCAATATTTGCAGATTTGTATGCAGGTTCATCTCGGCAAAAGAGTGTATACACGCATGCTTTGTTATTTGAAGTAGTGCATACAAAAGAAAGGCTTGATGTTCAGAGATGAGTGATCTATCAGATCAGTATTGCTGATATTTTTTTGCTGCTATTTTACTATTGCCTGTCAATGAAGTCTTCTTAGATCTGAATGTAAATCTGAATGCATAAGGAGGTTGATATTTGATTGATTGTATAAGTGAGAAGAAGTGTTTTCTGTTGCCTGCCTATGTAAAGTTCTGTAAGTTGACAGTAGATGTTCAGTACAGTACTGGTTGGTATAGTTTGTGATTAAGAGATTTTATGATTCATAATGTTTAGAGGTATATACAGGTTGGGCTGAAGGAAGTAGCGTATACACTCAAGTTTTCTTCATTGAAGTAGCGTATATACTCTGACACATGAATTTTTGAGGTTTCAGTTGGTTTTGACTGTTGATACAGGTTTCTGATTTCAACACACGTTCTGATGACAGTGATCTGATTGTTTCATATTAACTGAATTTTGGTTGATGAAGTTTGAGTTTCTAAATTTCTGATGGGTTATTGATGAGTCAAGGTCTTCATATGTCTTGATATGTGCCAAGAGCATCCAGTTTGAAAATTCATGAAACGTGGTCCCTAGTGGAAGAGTGGCGTTTTCTGTAGGCTAGATCCTATGTACTAGTAAACATATTGGCTAGTACAAGAGCTAGGGGGTTGTAGCTCCCTTCCAGTAGAAGCTAGAGAACGTGAGAAGGTTGTAACCTTCTGCAGGTAGAAGTTTGCATATTGGTATGAGTCTGCACCAGTATAAGATTGTAAACAGATTTTCTTATTATTAAAAGAAGGCAGAGACAATAGCAATAGGTGGATTTCACCCACATTGGGTTTCCACCTTAAATATTGGTGTTCATGTGTGTTTCTTATGTGGTTTATTATGTTTATACTGCATAAACACTGGTTACCTTAAACATAGTTGCGTGTACATGCTAGTTACCCTCTTTGAAGTAGCATATATAAATCTGATTATGAATGGCGGGTGACCGCTCTTTCTAACCGACCGATAGGGGTGGAACGGCGGGTGACCGACTTTCTCTCTCTGAACCGAACTGGATCCACTCCCCGTACTTTCTCTCTCAGCCTAACTGGGTCCACTCCCACTGGGTCCACTAATCAGGATCCACTCTTCTCTCTCAGCCTAACTGGATCCACTCACTCAACTGACGGGAGTGGTGGACCCGTCTCCATCTCCGTCCTCCGTCTCATCTCCGTCCTCCGTATCTGTCCTCCGTCTCATCTCCGTCCTCCGTCTCCATCCTCCGTCTCATCTCCGTCCTCCGTCTCCGTCCTCCATCTCCATCGAGAGGACCCTTTAGGGGGCTCGACTGATAAGGAGAGGAGAGGGAGTGGTTCTGCGCCCTAATCTTGAAAACCTCTCCCTCTCCCTTATGGTCGAGCCCCTAATGGACCTTATGGTCGAGCCTGCTTACGCATCCTCTGCCAACCTAAAATGGTCAATCTCGTAGGGAGAATGTCCTCTCCTCTCCCTTATGGTCGAGCACCCTAAAGGGTCCTTAACAGTCGAGCCTGCTTACGCATCCAAAACCTCCGCCAAACTAAAATGGGAGGGAATCTTTAAAACCTCCGCCAACCTAAAATGGCCAATCTCGTAGGGAGAATGTCCTCTCCTCTCCCTTATGGTCGAGCACCCTAAAGGGTCCTTAACAGTCGAGCCTGCTTACGCATCCAAAACCTCCGCTGGAACATAAAGCAC
This sequence comes from Pinus tabuliformis, assembly GCA_031772625.1. Classification (NCBI taxonomy): domain Eukaryota; kingdom Viridiplantae; phylum Streptophyta; class Pinopsida; order Pinales; family Pinaceae; genus Pinus; species Pinus tabuliformis. Next base: position 152,481,375 of record CM062808.1, on the reverse strand, counting down.
CTGGACTTGAACCAGGATTTTCCCGATGAGGGGTGTCTTTCCATTTAGACGATGCCTTAATCGGCGGACCCTAAGCTCAGGGGGGTCCTTATAGGCAACTTAAGAGAGGCCCGGTAGGGACTCGACTGTTAAGGAGAGGAAACAACTGCCTCTCTAATCAATACTTTACGTGCAATGAGGTAAAGGCTTGATCTCACCAAAATATCACCAAAGAATTCAAAGAACTGGCTCTTCCATAATATGGAGTAAGCCAGCCCCTCAAAGTCCTTGCCCGGTGCAGGACAAGTAATAAATTTCAATTTACTTATTGGGTGGGGGGGCGCTGGTCGAGCCCCCTCCGGGTCCTATCTATTCCTATCTATTTGACTGCCCAGAACATCAAAGTGGGAAGCCCCACTCCCTATCCATCTATTCCTCCTGGGGCCAGAAGTTTCCGTAACTCCATAGAAAGCTAATCAATCTCATTTATTCCCCTTTCCCCTTTCCCTCTTCGGGCTCACCCTGCTGGTCCTCGACGCGATTCTCATGGACGGAGTTTCTGTTTTTTGGGTCATCTTTGGGGTCGTTAATGGCTACGGATGGCACATTGACTGATGGAAAGTAAAGAAAGTCAAAAAGCTATCGATTTGGAAGGTCTAAGTGGATATATGTAATCTACACTGATCAATCACCTACTCAAGGTCCGGAGGTCTTGCGCTTCTGAGGGCAAGGATATGTCTGAGTGTTTTGTCCCTCTGAGTTGGAGCCTTGACTGACTCTCTGACTCTGTTGACTATGACTCTTGTACCTCTGCTCTGAGTTATTCCTTTGAGTTCCTCCTGTTTCCCCTTCGGGCTTGTTTCCCAGCCTTGGCCTTCCCCTTCGGGCTTGACTGATGTGTCTGGGTCCGGGCCAATCTTATTCAAGCGTGCCTCTGGATATACATATATAAGAGAACGTTCACACCCGCCATATTACATTCAAATAGAACCCCCTCTTGCCTTGATTGAGGGGACAAAATCTTGGTTCTATTACCTTTCGCCTTCACCCAACCTTTGTTTATGGAGTGCTGCCTGCCCAGTCCCAACCTGTGCTTGTTTCATCCGGTATCTGTCCATAAAGAAATCCATGCAGTGCTAGTACCTGTGTCAGTTTGTTTTGTTCTTCCAGCTTGGACCTGTCTGTTGTCGTTGTTCCAGTTGAATATCCAGTCCTTTCGCCTAGTTCCATATCCATAGGAAAAGGTGCTTGTGGCATCGAGTCAAAGCAACAGCCAACAGCACCACTAACAACATCAGTGGTAGCCCTAGTAGTATATGATCCATCCATTGAAGCAGCACCTGGAGAGGCAGGACCAGGTCCAGATCTGCTAGTTATAACGAGAGCATCACTAGATGGAATTGGACCGTCACGAATATGAATACCTCCATGTCGTCCGATGAAACCTATTTCTTCCTATACCTTGATGACTCTCTCCTGGCTGGATTCCGATCTCCCAAGCCACCAAAAGAAGGGGGGATGAATCTCAGGACCCTCACCATATCAGGACTTATTTGACACGCCCCTCACGGACTACGGTCGAATAAGGGGTGAATAGTAGTGGAATGTAAAATAAGTGGATAGTGGCGGATAGTAAAGGTAATGAAAGGTAATGAAGGTAATGTGCATGAAAGGATAGATAGAATAGCCCGCAGAGTGATAGGGGGTACAGTAGGTGTAACAATGGTAGGTGTAACGCCTGCCAAGCTTGTAAGTCGTTCTTGCCCTGACCAGAAGCCCCGCCCAGAAGCAATTGAAGAAGCACCAGCAGCAGCCGCGATAGTCACGTTAGCCCCTGACTAGTAGGGTGTTGTTGGGCTGAGATGCTGTGTACGAACCTGAACCATCGCTAGCTTCAGTTCGTGGGCTGAGAAGCTGTGACCCAACTAATGAAAATCAACAAGGCATTGGGATTGGGATTAAGGCTTTCCTCTTCGTGGGTGAAAGAAAGTGTTCACTTGTATGACGCTGGACTGGTAGGGAGAGGGTGCCGGTATATAGGCAGCGGGCTCGCTCGCTAAAGTAGGGCGTGAAGCCCGGTGGTCTCTACCAAAGGGAGAGTATAAGGAGTGGTAGGGGGGGGGCTAGAAAGGAGCATGATTAGAGGAGGAGCATGGGAATAGCTCACCCATCTGGAGTTCCTTTCCGACCAACCAATTCTTTGTTTCTGTATACGAACTCTATCTTGCTGGAAATGAGTGAATAGCCGCCAAGGTGGTGAGTAAAAAGAAGCTTCACTAACTTCAACTTCAACGAACATCAAAAACTTCCGGTAGGGTGAGATGGTTGTGTCACCGCTAAGGTGACTAGGTTGAGATGCTTGAATCACTGCTAAAGTGAAATGCTCAAATAAGAGGTCAAAATGCAATAAGTTCCGCTAAGTAAATAGGATCAAATAGGAAGGCAAACTGAAATCACTTCCGCTGGCTAATAAAGAAATGACTGTCTATCGAAATGAAATAGACCACAGAAACGCTCAGATTCGAACTGAGCCTCCTACAAGTGGTAAACAGAACGAACAAGTGGTCAAATGAGAGATATTATATATGTCATTTTTTGGTCACTTTCAGGTCTTCCATGCCTTCCATCGACCTTCCTGCTGCCTGCTGTATTTGATGAGTTAGCGGAGTCAGATGTATGGAGATAGAGAGAGTCTAATGCCTGCTGGAATGATGGCTGGAATGCAGTCTGCTTCCTTGCCCTCAGCGGACAAGACCTCCGGACCTTGATTGACTGACTGATTGATTTCAGTCTACCTCCTGGCTTTATGGATGGATTGATGGAGCTTGTTAGAATGAGCTAGGCATATATGCTTTGATTGGTTGAGTGTCTGCAAAAAAAGATTGTATATAATATAAGTTCATTTCTAGTCCAGGCACATGAGTTTTGTAACTCACAATCTTACACACAGGAGCGAAGGTAGAATGGAGCAAGAGTAAGCGATCGGTTCATTAAGGTAATTGGTAAAGATAGATTCCTAGCTTGCTTCACAATTCAATTTACTTATTGGCCCCTCAAATAAGTAAAAAAAAAGGTCGAGCAACTAAAGTTCCTCTTCCTTCCCGTTGCACGGACCATTTGACTTGACACAGGCAGGAGAGGGCCTGAGCTCAGCGGATGATTTCCACATTATTTCCGATCAAGAAACTACTCAAGTATGGGCACATCTGCTTCTAAACAGCGGCAATGGGCCCAGAAGAAAGAGAATAAATGGGGCTTCTGGATGAAGAATGTATAGTCTATGTTCGATCAACGAAAGAACGTTTTTTGGAGGTGGTACCTAAGCTATCTTGCTCAGAGCAGTCGTGTCTTTGTTCCGCTTCCTTCAAGAGATGGATGCTTGCCCGAAGTCGTAACAAGTCCCATGCCAGCCAGCACTGAGTTCCGCTTCGAGAGTGCCCGAAGTCCCAAGCCAGCACGGAATCGGAGAGGACCCGTTCCGGTCTTCCTCTCCATGGTTCACTATCGCGTCCTTCCTCCCGTGTTCATTCATCTCTAATCCCATCATGCATGTTTTGCCATGGTCCCTGTCCTTTTTCATGGAGTAAGGGGTGGGGAAGTGAGCGATTGATTGTATTGCACCCACCCCCTATACTCTAATAGAATCCATTGGTGAAAACGTACAACTTGCTCATTCATCTAATTTCATCTCATAGCGGTGAGATTGACCGAGGTCACGAAAGGGATTTATTCTCTTTCTTCGGCCCAACCTCAATAAAGTAGGTAATATATATCCCCTGGGTATTGGTAGGAAAGGAAGCACTTGGTCGTGGCACGCACCCCCTTCCTTCTTTCGTCTACCCCTGCCTGCCTGAAGATGACTCTTCATTCACGTAAGTAAGATAGAAGGAAGCCGCTTCGGTCGATCGATCATCGTACGTATGGGGTCATCATGCCACTTCAGGGGCGTTATAGGGAGGGTACAATAACAGAAGGATCTCAGAATTGTGGAAAGACCGCCTACTACATTAGCAAAAACCTTACAAGTGCAGAGCTGAAGTACACAGTTACAAAGAATAAGTTGATTAGGCTTTCACATCTTTTCAATCTTGATCTTTTATGCTAAGTCTGCTAAAGCGTAATGACATATATAATAGCAACATTGTCTGCTAAAGCGTAATGACATATATAAAGGACTTAAGTAGTCGTTTCTCTATGCTCATAATTACATATATAATGAATGACTGGATTCGATACCGTCATTACATATATAATGAATGAATGCGTCATTACATATATAATGATATATATCTATAGTGACTTTCCTAAGTTGGTGGGGTGGGTTATATAGGGGTTTTTGGATTAGCTTAACTCATTACCAAGGGGATCTAGTTCTGACGAATGGGAAAATACACTGTTGAAGATCCTTGACGGGCAACCTATTGGTTTGGACGGTAAGTACCAACGTACGTATTTTTGAGAATAAACGTCACGTCCCTAGTAGATTGATGGGTCATGAGATCCCTGTACAATTTTTCAGTGATGCGTTGAGAGCAATACTAAAAGCTTAATGGGAGAGGGGCCGGGCCCCGATCTTTCAACCGTATAGCTGCTACTTTCTTACTTACAATACATCCTGTTTGGGATAATCTGAAGGAGCTTGGTTAAGGCAGGCATGCTAGACTTTCCTGTTTGAAAGCCTGTTAGTGCCGCATTCTGGGAGATTCTTCTATGATAGTGGTTTATTACCTGCCCCGAAGGGCTTACTCACTTACAACCTATCCTTCTGACCCCAGCATCAACCCCCCCACCGAAGGGGGAATCATGAGGGAAGGGAGCTTGATAGGCATGGCAGTTAGGGAAGGGAAAAGGCTATCTATATAATATAGAAACCCTGACCTAATAGCTACAACCTTCCTTCACTCATGTAGGTAGATATGAGAGTCTTAGATCGGAGATAACCTTTACCTGACTTAATAGCTACAACCTTCTTGACTAGGGTTAGGTGAGGGATCCTACCTTCACTGCTACCTGCTTTACCACTGTCTGTAGATCCTGTCTGTAGAAGCGAAAGAACGAGCTACAACCCTTCTTTACATATACGACTAATCAATCTCTTTTCTTGGCCTTGGCCATGTCTTTACTCTAAACCATGTCCCTCATGTCTCCCAGGTAATGCCATGTCTTTGCCAAATAAAAGAAGTCAAAATACTACCACTGAATCGTAAGTATTTAAGGCGGGTACTTACTTGTAGGTCAGGTAGGTGAGATGGCTTGACTCAGAGCCTATTACTTCTATGGTAGGTGGGACGGGAACCAGAACCACCTATTTAAGTACGAATGTATTACGGGTTAAGGATCTATTCCCAACCTTACCTAATAGGCTCTTCTTTACTTGATAATGTCCCAGGTAAGGAGAGGTTAGGTAGGGCCCCTTCCCGTGAATCCGCCTCAGAATACCTCCTTCCTGCCTGGCGCTAGGCCAGGTAGGTGATCCTTGCATCTTAGATAAGGTAGCTTTACTGGGCTTTCCTTCTAATGGGTCTGCCCCTGTGGGGCCGCCTGGAAGTCTTAATGACTGTCTTTTACGGAGTCTACTTATTGACTTGGCCCCGCCAATGATCGAAGTCTTCCCTGACTTTAAATGCGTGCCCGACTGGCGGCTGGAACGGAATACACCTCCATCGAAGTAGTAAGAGTTAAGGCCCCACCCAATGGCGGCGCAATGCCTTAGTGTAACGGAGTATTTACCTAACGGGTGAATTGAATAGAGATGAGCAGAACGTTTTCAACTGCCTTCTTTATCTTCTCTCCTGAGCTGCCCTGCCCTTCGGCGGGTGGTTCAAAACAATAGGAGATAACTAAATGAAGGGCCTTATCTCTCTTCTTTCCTTAGCGGGAGGGCCTGAGCTTGCAGTTTCAGGTGGTGAAAATGAGAAGGAGATAAGCACCTTAGTTATCGTCTTTCCTTAGCTAATGGGAGTAGACCCGGCCCTTTAGGGGGATTCTAAGGAGATATTGACCTGATTTCACGTGATAGCAAACTACAGTTATGTCAAGTACTTCTATGGAGTATGGAGTGCTGGGGCTCTCTCTATTCTTTCCCTAGTTACCGAAATGATGACGTGAAAGACTCCGTAAAGTAAGGGCATCCTGGGTTGACTTATTAGTGGGTGATAGCAGCTAAGGGGATGGGGGGGAGGGAAAACGTGAGATTGAGACTTCGTTATAAGGACCTTTAGGTGCTCGACTGATAAGGAGAGGAGATGGAGGGTGTTCTTTGTTAATGAATCTGTTTTACCACCCAACCCAGGCCCACTTGGATATACTGAAGGATCGGCGCAGGGGAGCTATTCAGAAACAATAGGGTAGAATCACGTCCTATCACGAGTGTGGTAACGTCATACCACAAAGGAGGACTACCTCTTATGATACTAGTTCCTTATATATAAGTAGGCAGGCGGGCTCATGCCACTTGCCGGGGAGTGGAATGCAGGCAGGCAGGTTATGTATGGCCCTGATGAATGATTGTGGTTGGTTCTGTCCATAGAGGTGTAAGAGATGTCAAAGTAGACTTTCCTTGTCCCTGGGGCAAGGACCGGTAGGGGCTTGCTTGACGTTAGGAGAGCAAGGACCGGCAACGGGGCCCTTTTTTTGACTTATTTGAGAGGGGCCACCCAATAAGTAAATTGAAATTTATTGCTTGCTTGACGTTAGGAAAGCAAGGACCCGGAGGGGCTTGCGCTTCCTAGTGCAAGGACCCGACAGGGGGCTCGACTGATAAGGATGCGTAAGCAGGCTCGACTGTTAAGGAGAGGACCCTTTAGGGGGCTCGACCATAGGACCTTTAGGTACTCGACCATAAGGACCTTTAGGTGCTCGACTGTTAAGGAGAGGGAGAGGGAGAGGAGAGGAATTTCTTACTTGTCCCAAGAAAAATTCTTGATCTGTTAATACTGATTCACCCCCATCTCAGTATTATTTCCAACAGAACCCACTCATGGGTTTCTTCTACACCATGGTCATCACCCATGTCCTCAACTAGAATTTTACCTGGTTCTTCATTTATGGGAACTCAACAGTTTGTCCTTGCATATCAATATCAAACTGGGCAATCTAATCAACAATGACCTATGTATGTGTTAACACCCAGGTTGTTGCCTATGACTCCCAAGGGAATACGGCCGGGGTAACCACTAACCAATCTTTGGATCACTGTTTCTAGCCAAACTGTGATCAGAGAGGGCTCTCTCTTTATGATTTGTAACTGTTTATGATAGGGTTTTAGGCTAGCTATTATGCACAGGTTTTGATTATGTTTTGGTTGAAGAATTTCCTTCAGATCTCTTGTGATGTAATATTCAGAGAGTCAGGTATCATTGGGCAATGGAGTCTGTAGCGGTAGGTGTCTAGAAACTTTGAGATGAACCGGTGAAACTTACAGGGCCATTTGGATGCTTCATAGAACAAATTTTGATTAATAACAGGAAACAGGTAAGACAAACAATGAAAGCATTCAAGGATTTTCACTCGTTGTTAACTGTTTCCACCAAACTGGTTATGAGAAAAAGACAGATGTCACAGGGGCAAACTTGAATCCCTGGGAATGTCTATCACAGCGAAAGATATAGTTTCAAAGTGCAGCAACTAAGAATTACACTTCTGTTACTGTATCTGAGGAAAACATGGATAATAGCTCAGTTTGAGTTCAGGGTAATCATGGATTAAGTCCTGGAACCATTCTTCTACTTTGCTATTAAGTGTAAAACATCTGAACAATAAAAGAGAACAAAAGACTCGAAAACATGTAATACAGAGATTTGAGAAAACTTATTATTTTATGAAACACTCTGGAATCCTGCAACATTCACCATTCATCACAACGCACCAAATACACCACGCTTTGGAAATTCCATTCTCCCTTTGTATTATTTCTCTGAGAATTTTTACAGCAAGTGAGAGCTCTTCAAAGGAAAATTACAACCACCCTTAAGCTTCTGTGAGGGGCCAATATATACTTGCGATTGTTTACAAAAATATTTGAGTCCTGAGTTATCTCAGACTTAATGCTCTTACCAACTTTGAGATATTATTATCAGAAATTTATTACAGCATTGAATACAAAATAAAGGCGCTTTAATGTTCTGTCAGAAGATATTTTGGCCTTTGGGATCAGCTGAGTCGGTTGAGATATTTTGATTAAATGCTGGAGAACCCGACTTTATGGCTTGTGCGCTGTATGCTGTGTTTGTCACCTGTGATTGTGACTGCTGCAGTGGTGAGAGAATAGCTCTGCTGAGTTGGCTCAGCTTCTGCCTCTTCTTTGTAGATTTTATTCATCAAAATTGTGCCTGCGTATGACTGATCATGTGCTGGAGAAAAACCAACCTCACGGGTTCGGACCTGATAAGATTACCTGTGTCAGATTCCTCCACTCTTCCTGTGTGGGCAATTGGTGTCTTATGATTGCCCCCATAGTCTCATCTGCCTCAGTATACTTAAAGAAATTCGGTGGTGTATCAAACAGATGATCAATTTCATTCATAATAAAAAACAGACTATCCACCCTATCATACAGATTCTGCCCCGATGCTGGCCCTGTATCTGCTGAGGTACTGGGCTGTTTTGCAATTTGTGCCACCGCATAGGCATCAATCCTTTTGTTGTAATTTTCTAGGGTGAGCAGTCTTCCTACACTGCTTAAAATGCTGGGGAGGCCTCTGTTCTGTAATGCCAGGAATCTGTCCAGGAATTTGTTGATTTCAGTCTGCATGTCCTGTGTTCTCCTCTCCAGTGTTCCAACTAGGCTTCTTAGTGTCAGGACTCGTTTAACTACTGAGATTGTTTCAGTCCTGTTAGTAATTCCCATGGCAGCTAGTTGAGAGCTAGTTTTGTTATTTAAAACATTGACCATTCTGTTGGCAGCATCTGGCATGTGGCCAAGGCTTGCTCTTGCTCTGTGTATTTCCTTGTTTGCCTTGGTGATGAGTGCTATTTGCTCATCCATAGTCTCAATGTACTGCCACTGATTGGTGATGGATCGACCGATGTTACTCCAGAGGACTGCCTTTAGTTCTGCTGTTACCTTCTCTAGTGCAAGCTCTTTTTCTAGTTCAGCTATTCTCTTTTTTAGAGCTTTTATCTCTCTCTCCTTTGTTGCTTCATTCTGCTTGCTTTTGTCAAATTTTTCATTCACCTTGGCCAAAGTCATCTTGACTTCATCAAGCTCTTTCATTTGGGATTCCAGAATTTGGATCTCAGCTTGTAGCTTCTGCATATCCAGACTGGGAGTCTGTCCTGGTGTTGGTGTAGTCGTTGCTGTAGATGGTGCTGTAGTTCCAGTTTGCTGAGGAGGAGGAGTAGTTGTTGGAGGGACTTCCTCAAGATTAATTATCACAGGAGGAGGCTGGGAGGGTTGGCCCTCTTCTCTTTGCTTCATTGCTGTTTGTAGTGCTGCCTTTGCAGCTTCTGATTGTCCTAGCTGGTCTTGAGTTCGAACCAGCTCCTTGTACAGGGATACCAGCAGGTCTGTAGCATCCTTTTCCTGCCTTTGCTGGGCAACCTCATCTGTTTGTGGATGGATGGTAGCTGGGAGCTTGATTTTCTTTCTTAAAGCCGCCATGTCTGCATCCCTTATCTTCAGGAGTTCTTGGATACCCTTAACATCTTTAGGATCATGTCCTATTTCGATAATTACATCTTCCAAGGACTTGATCCGGTTGTCCTTGGCTTGTGATGATGCTCTCTCCAATTCCAGCTGAGAGGCTGTATTATCAAGGCTGCTCTTCAATTTGTAGTTCTCCAATGTCTCACCTGCCAAGGAGGCATACACCATTTCACCAGTTTGTTTATGTAATTCAATCTTATCCATAGGGTGTATGTCTTTGGCCAGCACCTCCATGTTGGTTCTTAGGTAATCCGAGGTAGATTGAGGATGCAGTGTTGTGGGCATGAAGTGACTCATGATCATCTTGCCTTCACTTACATCAAAGGCAGACATGAGTCTTTGCTGATTTGTAGGAGCCAGGTTCAGCAAATGATCGTACAGCCGAATTTTAATAGGATCACTCCTCCTCTTAATGTCAATAAATTGCTGCTTGATGCTTGACTGTCCCTCTCTGTGCTGGCTGGAGGAGCTGACCTCTCCTCTTATAGTTCTATCATGTTCATGCTGAGATGAACTGGCTGAAAATTCTCCACTGGGTGGGCCCATGCCCATTGCTTGCCTCACTGCTATGTCATCCTCTTGGGAGTCATTTAGTCTTTGTCTTTTCTCTCCCCGATTAATGGATGAAGTCAGGGGAGTCTCTCTATCCCTTTTCCTGGTGAAGTCCTCCTTTTGTGGGGTTTGGAGGACCGAGGTATCAACAGTGGTTTCTGCTCTAGGAGGCACCACTGTCTGAGCCTGTTGCTCAGTGGAGCTTGGAGGATCAGTCACTTTTTCTTGCTGCAAGGGCTGCTGTTCACTAAACTGTTCCTCTTCCTGTTGCTGCCCGAATTCCTGCTGCTCCATCTCTTCTTGCTGCTGTACCAATGTGTCCACTTGTTCTTCTGTCAATGGAGGTGGCTGTTCCACCTGCTTCCCTTTATCTCTGCTTGCTGTCTGTGGTGCTTTCTCGGCAGTTTGCTACTGTGCTGTTGATGATGTAGCAGCTGCTCCAAGTTGCTTTTTGTAGGAGAGGGGCACCTGTGCACAAGTTTCCAAGTCAGCTTCCTTTTGCATATTTCTAGCCTCTCTCTCAAGTAACTCTTCATTAGTAATTTCCTCCTCTAGGGTACCCTCCTCCCAATTTGATGCATTGGCATACTGTTCAATCTCGGGTTGTCTCTTGTGTGCATAGCTACCCAATTTGTATCTAATCCTCCTGAGGGAGATAGCATGATTGGGGTCATAGGGTATCCATTCAAAGCTGGTTTGCAGTCTGAGGCCTTCCAGGATAGTGTTTGCTTCTTTCCATCCCTCTTCTTTCTTGTTATATAGGAAAGGACCCAGCTGGTTCCTTACTTTCAACTGTGACTTCTTGTTGTTGCTCTGAAAATGAAGATAGTCTGAGTTCCCAAACTGTCTGAAATATTCCAAGGCAAAAAGCCTCATGGGGACATACCTTGGCAACCTAAATGGGTTCAACTCACAGCCATATATCCTGATGACTGTGTGGTTTTGGTAGAAGTACCAATTACCAATGCTGTAGGACTTATTCAAATGGAGAATTCTCCTCATGTCATCAGTTAGTCTAGGAGGAGGAGTACCATGCAATACTGTCATGACTGGATAGATGAATAAGTCAATGAACTCAGTGTATGTGTAAGGTGATACAGAGATATGATGAAAAACAGAAGTCCAGAACACAACTGACCTTGGAATTCCCTGGGTATTGAGTGGTTTCAAAGGAACAGAGAAGGTGGCTGGCTGATAGAACAAGAATAGATGGTATATATATGAAGTATACCTGAATAGTCTTTCCCTCTTCAAGTTCATCAACTGCTCATGGATTTTATCTGCAATGTAGGTTGCATAGTCATAATGTACAGCTGGGGGTTTACCAGGAGAGAATATAGACAGCATTGCCATTAGGCTATCATCCACATCCTCTATCCCCCTGAATCCTAGGACATAACTGATTAAATCCACTAACATCCTGCCCAAATCATTCAAGTAGTGATACCCAATAGGAGGGGTTCTGACTGATTCAGAGCCTGGTCTTACAAACAACTGATTGATTTTAATGATTTGGTCATTTGACAGCTTGGTCCCTTTGTTTATCAAATTCTGCATAAAGAGGGGAGTCAATTGCTTGGCAGTTTGGAAGTGCAGCATTCCATTTATACTTTCTGGGGTAATCTGGAATAGGATTGAGCCTGTGGGGCTGATGACAGCTCTTTGGCTTGGGTCATAGCATTCCTGGCAGCTGTAGATGAGTTCTGGCATAGGATTTACTTGGGGAAGGTTGTAGATGGGTAAATTTGAGTCCCAAATTCCCAAGATGTCAGCCCCACTCAGGTGCTGGGCTTTTAACTCATTCATCATCTGGATATTGTATTTGGTTCCCATAGGGAACCAGTCCAGCATTTGGTAATCCATGTCTCCCAGGGGTTTCCATGCCAATTCCTGGTGAGGAGCATTGAGGGGCTTGATATTTAGAGCAATAGGAGTCTCCATAGTTCTTCAAAGTGCAACAATTGTAGGTGAATAGTCAAAATGGAAGCAACACAGAATAGAGGTGACTCTCTGTAAAGACAGTTTGTATTTTGGACATAGAGGGGAATTTACTCAACAGCAATTGAAATACTGTTTGTTTTTTAGGAGCAGAGCTTCTCTTAAGGTCTGACTATGTCCTCTTTTTGCGGGTGAATTGAGACCAACAAGGAATTTTCCGAGAATACACAGTGAGCATTGTTTTTGGGTGAATCTACCGGAATTATGGCTCGGCTGGTGTTTTTCGACTTCAGAGTGGCAAATGTGGACTTGCAGAGGGAAATGGGCGGTGTAAATATAGTTTTTGAGGTGCCTTTATCCTTCTGAACAAATTAAAGTTCGATAACAGTGGTATGGAGGGCAAGACAACTGTAAATACCTGTAAATTGGCGAGCAGAGGTCGAGCAGGTGTGCACGTTTGCTGCTGAGGAGGTCGCCCGGGTTAAATCAACAGGTTGGCGGAATTTCGAACGTAACCGGTCATGCAGGGAGAACAATAGCGACAGGAGCGAAAGTGGGAAAAAACATGGCTTTTTTGGGTAAATATGGGTTTTTTACCATTTTGGCGCTTTTTCGTGATGACGTCAGCATGACGTCATTGGTGGGTCACGGTGAGGTGACGTCAGCTGACGTCGTCGGGTGACGTGGCAGTAGATTATTGGTCCAAGGGCCGATGAGGTGGCAACCACGTCAGCGGACAGGTGGACGAATGGCAGAGGTGAGTACGAGCGGACGCGACGTGGCGATGAATTAGCGGAAAATAGGTGGCAGTTAGGACCGTAGCGGTTACGGTTAAAGCTAACCGCTACAGTTTCTCGGGGCGGTTTGGGTACGGCGCGGAAGTTGTCAGGCCCGGCTCCGAGATACCTCAGTGCTTGACGCGTGGAGAGGCCCTGACGTGACGCAACGTCAGCATCTCGGGCGGTAAAGGACAGCAGTGGGAGCCGCTCCGATATTGACGTGGATCGTCAGATCTTCGGGCCTTGATCCGACGGTGGGCGGAGTATGGAGGTGCTCGGGTTATATGCGGGCGGGGAACTTTAGGTTTTATGGGTTTTTTGTTGGTTTTTCGAATGATTTTTCATTAAACCCATTATGCGTTAACCCTTTGGAAATGCGCCAGAGGCGGGTTTTTTGACTTTGGTAAATTTTTCAAAGGATTTGAAGGTGAAATAGGGTTTTGTAAGGGTTTTTCAATGCAAATGGTGGTTTGAGGAGCTGTTTGACTTGCAGCAAGGGGGAATGGGATGGGACAGGTTCACCAAAGTGACCAGATGTCACTTTGGTCCCTTTTGAAGACCATATGGCTATAATGCCAAGGGGAGGGAGTATATATAAGATTTGGGGCTTTATACACCTTAGTGTTAGTATTATTAGGGGAAGGGGTAAAATAGGGGAGCTATATAGTAAAATTAGAGGTTAATATGAATGAAGGGAGCAAATGAAAGGGATTTTACTGAGTTTATCTGAAATTGACTTGGTTTTGAGAGTAGATCAAAATGAAAAGATCTTAGACAAGAAATGTGGATTCTGAATGAACTAGAACCACCATAAAACCATGATCTCTCTTCATAAATCTCAGCCGAAAGAAAAGGGAGTGTTAGTAATGGAATAAAGGGGAAGAGGGAAGTTAGTCATGCTCCTTGCTGTAATATGATGGAATTAACCACTTTTTCTATTGATAGATTTTGCCTTGGCAAAACACCTGTTGACATATGTGTAATGGTGAAAATACCCTTTCTGCAACCACAACTGCCTACCCAGCTATTTCCCTAGCATTTTTTGTTTCTCCATAGAGGGTGCATTTGGACTTGCAAACCCTTACTTGCCTTTTGTTTTCTTTGGCTTTTTCTTTTTTCTTTTCTATCTACTTCTACCCTTATCTCTTCCAAGGTCCCAGATTAAGCTGTTGGGAACCTTTGCTTCTCTACCTAAACTACTTGTCTGCCAAGATTAAACAGTTTGGACAGACTTCTTTCTCTATTCTATAACTCAAAATTGAACACATGGCATGATCTAGATTAGACTGTTGAATCATCCACAAAATTGAAATAAGGTCCTCAATACTTGAAACACTTTACCCACCTCTTGCTTTCTAGGAAATATGGGATCTTTGGGATACCAAAGCAGAGCATATTTGGCCTTTCTCTTGCCAATCATGAAATATGAAACCTATTGGTATAGGTATCCAACAGTATCCATTACATATTGGATTTCAACCATATGGAGAGAAATATGCTTATTCACCTTATCCTCCATATCCTGGAGGACCATCATATGGTAGTATCCCATCGTATTCAAGTCAGTATGGAATGCGAGTCAGTAAATGGAAACCAACAATGCCAGTTCAACCAGGGCTTGTGTATCCAACAAAACTGATGCAAACTATGTCAGCTATTCCTACTACACCTGTTGTTACCACTATATGACAGTCACAAGTTCAAACAATTGTATCTCAACCTATGCAAGCTGGTCCTTCTACCTCGCAACCACAAGTTTTTGGTCAAGAGGCCCAAATTTCTAAGGCTGTTATACAACAACCGCTTGTGTGTGGGGTCCAACAACTTCAGGTTAGTATAACTCTATCCAGAGCAACTCAAGCTTACACTAGTATAGTTTATTTACAACCTCATCAACCTTATGTTGTTGGGAAAAAGCAATTGTTAAATCAACAACAATTATACCAACAACAGTTGTACCAATAATAATAGCATTTGATTCAACAACCGTGGCAACCCCAATATAAACAACCTCAATTCCAGCAATTCCAACCCCATTTTGGACCTATCCAACAAGCTCAACCTAGGTTTGGACAATATCAAGCTTACCAAGGTCCTAGTCAACAAGGCTTTGCTGGTTATGGACAACCGAAAATTCAACCTGGTTATCAACAACCACCTTATACTGAATTTTTTCAATAACCACCTTATCAAGGTTACTAGATATAGATGCCCTATGCTGGTATTCAAAGACCTATTGCTCAGGAAATTCCATCATATCCTAGGTATGCTCAATCTGACTTGAATCAACAGTTGTCGTTTGTAGCAACTCTTTAATTACTAGATTTAAACCAGCTCACTAATGATCCATTCTTATATGCACCTTGGTGGCTGGTGAATCCACATAAGTTACCTTCTGACATTCTGAAATTCAATGGAAATCCCAAAGAAGGCCCATCAAATCATGTCATGACTTTTCATTTGTGGTCTTCATCAAACTCCTTAAATGATGACTTAGTTAGACTTTGTCTTTTCCAAAGAACGCTTACTGTTCTGGCTGCAAAGTGGTACATTGAGTTACCACAAGATTCTTTTGACAACTTTACGACTCTAGCCACCACATTTTTGACCCAATTCTCATTACCTATCAGATATGAGACTGGAGTGAAACTCTTAACCAACTTTAAACAGACTACTTCTACCCATATATCAAATCATATTCATGAGTGGTGACATTGTCATTGAATGGTTAAGACTTATGTTCCTGATCAACTTTTGGCTGAGTAGTTTATAAAATCCTTGCTGCCATTAATCACCGAGGATGTGGCGAAAGGTGGAGTTGTCACAGAAGAGCAAGCAATTGCTCGTGCCCAATAGTTGGATTTGATTTATACACAATCGGGCATGCTCTACGATAAGATTTCGAATGCACCCCGACCAAATTTCACTATTCCTCCTCCTCCAAAATCAAGTAAGGACTCTCATGCCGATGAAGATGTGATTGGTTCTTCGAGAACTCCAACGACAGGTAGACCATCTAGTCAAACACTTGCCATTTCCAATCAAACTTCCAATGCATCAAAAAACACTCTCTCTTTCGAAGTCAATGCTGTGTCATCTGACAAAGGCAAGAATCAAAAGCAACCAGGAGGCAAGAAGAAGGGGAAAAAAGAAGAAGCAAGATAATCCCCCTCAAGAGAAATCATATAATTCCTCTACTTCAGTAAGGAAACCTTGTTATACATGTTTAATCTATAATGATGAGTATTTTACAAGAGATTGTCCACACCGCTCGAAAGTATCTAAGCTTTTAAATACTTTTAACACATCTGTAGTGTTGACTGATTTGTTTCCAAACCCGGAAACACATTTGGTTGCGATAGACCATGCTTCATGTTGGGCATGGGATCCCACGCAGTAGTTTTGGGGCTTAAAGCCTGAGTTTTGGTCAATTGTATTGTAAGACTCCGTGAAGTGTGGGCGCAAAGTGCAAAAATCTAGGATGAGTCATAGGGTTGCCCGTCCTAAGAATTGTAATTTAATGTAAAGTTGTGTCAGCCTATCCATGGTCCGCGGACCATGGGATTGTATAAACAGAGCGAGGCTCTAAGTGTAAAGACAACAATTTAGTGGAGAATAGATAGAATAGCGAAGGTATGGTAAGAGAATAGAGGGAAGGTTGAAGTGTACTGGGTCGTAGTAGTAGGAAGATGCTCTAGAGCTGAGTGCGAAGAGGCCTAGTAGATTCCACAGTTGAGTGTGTGGACCCTTGCAGCTGAGTGCATAGGGCGGAGTCGGGTATGTAAGTGGGATTGTACTTGAAAAGGAATATTAATAAAGATAAGTTTGATTCGGAATATTGTGCGTCTATTTTTATATTTATCTTTATTCATTTATATTGTTTATGATTACGCGCACTTACTTGAATGTTGAATGAAGTAATAAGAATATTGGGCCCTCACAAGTTAAGTTAAGCACTAATATAATAGCATAGTAAGAATAGGGATTAGGGTAGTACTTTCTTCGTGTCCTTACAGAGGTTTGCAGAGGTAGTTGCACAAGTTTGAAGGATAGATAGCTATGTGGAGTAGCACAAGTGTGCAGGTTCGGACCGCAAACCTCCAGAAACTTCATTAAGACATCCCTAGGGTGTGGAAACCTGGTTCCAGCACCCTTCCATACTACAGGTGAGACCTCAGTCCGAGCTTCGTGGACTGTTTCCAAAAGGGCCAGTAGTATCAGGATTTGCTTGGCTAAATCACTTTTGAACCTGGGTTACGCCCCACTAAGCCAACACTCCCACATCCCAAGTACTTATGCTATCCATTGCAAAACCTAAAAACAAAGTTTTGGTGTCGACAAAAAATAAATATTATGGAATTCCACCATCATAGTCGAATAATCAGGCCACTGATCAACCTAATCCTTTGACTTCGACTTCATCGGAAAATATTCCACCACCTATTCCGCCATAATTGACAATAAAACCACCAAAGGGAGTTTTGCATAAATCAAAATTTAACCCTTGAGCTCGAGCAACTCAGAATTATAACATAGTAGAATACCTTGCTCAATAACCTTCTGCTATGTCGACGCTTGAGGTGTTACAAAACTGTCCCTCCCACAAGCAAGCTTTACTGTCAGCAATTGGTGGAATAGATCCTATGGATTCCAATCTTGTGGTTTTTAACAATGTGGGACATTCACCACCATTACCGGTCCAATTTAGCTTTCTTAATTCAAGTAAAGGCTCTTAACAAAAATGTTCACCAAACTATTATTGACGAGGGGGCATCTACTTGCATGATGTCAATGAGATGCTGGAAAACACTTGGTTCACTGCCATTGTCATGATCACCAAAAATGTTAAAAGCTTTTGATGGATGAACATATACACCTTGTGGGATTTTGAGTAACTTTCAAATTGAACTAGGGGGAAAAACAAATACTGTTTAAGTTGATGTAGTTAATGGACCTCTCGGCTACAACATTTTACTGGGAAGGCCATGGGTATATGCTATGGCTGCTGTGGTTTCCACATACTTTCATATGATTTAATTCCTTCATAAAGGTGGAATCGCAGTTATCGATCAAATTTCCTTCTTTGCATCTAGTTCTCATGCTATTAGAAGCATTCCATTGGTACACGGACCCCCGCTGTCACTTCAAAGTGTTGGTGTAGCTCTCTTTAAAGATCCTTCCCTAATGGGTACTTTTACACTACCATCACCATCTGATTTGGCAGAAGTGGCAAGAGTAGAGACTTTCAACATGATTTCCTCCACCTCATTTGATTTAAGGAGAATTACCAAGAATTTTGAAGTTCATAGTAATACTAAAGTTATGCCGCTAAGCCCCATTGAGGTTGCACAACAACCAATTTTTTTGGCTTGTGCGGCAAACCCAAATCCACTTGCACCAATTGTATGGGTAGACCTTTCATTAGAATATGGCACTTCTTCAGATCCATTTTCATGTATATTTTCTACAGATGAAGGAATTGTCCAATCAATGATGATAAGATAAGAACCTTGGGAAGATTATCATCATCGTTCCCATCTTCTAGATGACATTGAAGATTATTCAAATGAACTTAACCACCCTTCAGTTTAAGTATAGGGGGTTTACGCAGTGCATTATATTAGATATATTTTTTGGGATTCAACTGCCTTAAGTAAGTTATTCACGTATGACCATTTCCATGAGAGGTAGCTGTAAGTGACTAAATTATCATGATTTTAATAGTTCATTTAGCACTCATTGCATCAGGCGATGATCACAGGGGTGAAGAAATGGGATTGAAACTATTCAGGTGCTTGTGATGGACACTTATCTGGTTATGCTACCGTGTAGAGAATTCTTCGTGTCGATTACTTCTGACCTAGTATATTCAAAGATTGTATAATTTCCGTCAGAAGCTATCATGCATGCCAGATCTATGATAGTAAAGTTAGATTTCCACCTGCACCATTGCATCCAGTCGTTGCTGTTGGACCATTCGCCAAATGGGGCATTGACTCCATGACATGTAACCCCACCTCGGCCAGGGGGCATGGGTATCTTATAGTCACTGTTGACTATTTTACTAAATGGGCCGAGGGGATGCCAACATTAAACAACAGTAGTGAAACAACTGCTCTTTTCTTTTTCAACCACGTGGTTTCCGGTTTGGTGTACCACAAGCTATAGTTACAGATCATGGGTCACATTTTTGCAATCACATGATGACTGAGTTGACTGCTAAGTTAGGACTGTCACATGATAGTTATACCCCTTATTATCACAAGCGGATGAACAAGCTGAGGCCATCAACAAAGTCCTGAAGTGAATGTTGCAAAGAATGATAAGGGTTCATAAACGAAATTGGAATTTAATCTTGTACTCTGCCTTGTGGGCATATCGAACCTCGGTGAGAAATGCAACTGGATTCACACCCTTTCAGTTGGTGTACAGTTTGGAAGAAATATTACTGATACAATGTGAAATTTCATCTCTCAAACTCACGATTGACTTGTTACCCTACACTTTTGAAGAAGAAGCACGTTTCTTGGAACTTATCCATCTAGATGAAATTGTCGTGATGTTGCATTAGCTAACGAAGCGCATAATAAGCGAATCAAGGTGCAATATGATAGAAATGTCAAGCCTCATATCTTCTCGGAAGGAGACCTGGTCTTGCTTTACGATCAGGAAGCTGATAAACTTGGAGCAGGGAAATTTGAACCGATGTGGATGGGTCCTTATATTTTCAAGCGTGTTTTGGCAAAAGGTGCCTACCAGTTAGTAGATTATGATGGGATTCCATTATTGTAGCCCCAAAACAGGTTGTACCTCAAACATTACTATGCTTAATTGAGTGTAGTAAAACTCACTGTTTCATTGCATGTGTGTGTGTCAGTGTGTGTCTTTTAGAGTTTTTTATCTGGTTAGTAATCTACTTTGCATTTGTTGCAGATTTTAGAATCTTCAGAACCATTTGTTGGTTACACCAATGGTGCTAGTTGTAGTACGCATAACCTATCCTCTGCAGCATGGGCTATTTTCGCTCCAAGTGGCGAGTTAGTGATTTTTCAAGGCATTTGTACTGGTCGATCGATGAACAATATCACTGAGTATAGTGCGTTGATCGAACTTCTCTCTGATGCCATTTCACTTGGCATTTTCTGAATCATCGTTAGGCTGGACTCACAACTTGTCGTACTACAACTTACAAGTGTGTATACTGTTTGAAACCCAACAATTCTTCGTATGTTCCTTAGAGTTCGTGTTTTGGAAAGGCATTTTGAATACATTCAATATCGACATATTTCTAGAAACTTTAACACATTAACTGATTCTCTAGCAAATTATGTGTTTAATAGACATTTGTGACACATGTAAAAGTAAAATTTTCAATTCACATAACGATATAAAACTCTAAAAGTAAAATAGATAGATGTTTTAAATTTTTTTACAAAATTTGTGTCCAAGACAAGTTTGGTCATCTAACCCAAAAACTCAAAAAGCATGCAAATATCTTAAGTAGACCTAGTGATGCTCATGATATCAGGTCATAGCCTGTGTTATCATGCACAAAAGCCTCATCCAATGGCTAGGAACACCAATATTGTGGCATTGCAGCCTCATAGGTAACTCCTCAATTCAGACATCTAGAATACCAAGGGATAATCCCTCTATGTGATCCCATAACTCTGCCAAGGTCTCAGCCAAATCCAAGTACTGGAGGACTGCTCTCCCAATGTTTCTCTGTGCTGGCCCACTTGCACCCTGTTGGTGTCCCATAGGTTGAATAGTACCCACATCTACATGCATGAGAATGATTTTAGTTTAGTCTTGGAAACATTAAAAACACAAAAACATGTAGAAACTTGAAAAATCAAAAACACTTTGGTCAAACAATTTACCTATAGCACCCCATTGTGCTCCAACTGGTAGAATCAAGTCTGGATCTCCATGGAAATCCATCCCTGAGTATGGATGCTCCTCGATGACAAGGTGTTGTTGATCAAGAAAAATGAAGAATGCAGTGGAAAAAATGATTGTTGACTGACCTGCATGTCGAGCCATCAGTTCGACCCACTTATGTATACATGGATCTCTAGGACCAGCCACTCCTAGTGATACATGCTCCACTTGCATCAATGGGATTCTATCTAAGGAAAAAGTGATTAATATCGAACCATAGAATAATTTTTTCATCTTACCACTTTTCACCTTGGTCAGTTGTTCTTTCAATGAAGAAAGTACGACCTCACACTAGTTGAATACTTTTGGCTCTAGACACTCAAGTGCATACTGCATATATGATTTGTTCGCCAGATGAAGTGTTACACTGCCAGCCAACTTTGCGATTGTGAAGAGGATCATTCTCAAAGGAAAATCACCTACATCCCTGATGTTTATTTTCCCATCCTTGCTAGGCTGTGTACCTGGCTGACAAAACTGTCAAATGTAATCCCTCACTGATTCACCTCCATGAGAAAATCCAGAAAGTGAGATGGGGGAACCTCACCTTGAAAATCTGGTAAGAAAGTAAATATCATCAATGGTAATAGGGACCATTTTGTGCCTTACGTGAAAAGTCTGATCTGTTGGATCCCATGCATGAACAAGGAACCACAATAGTTCTATTTGTTGCCTCATTTCGGACAACTTAAAGTATTTGAGTAACCCATAGTTATTGAGGGCCTCAATTGTACCTGGATTGTTTAGGGCAACCATTTCTTGTTCCTCATGCTCTCTTTTGTGCCATGTAATTGAAATTCTAGTCCGATGAAAGCTTGAAATCCAATCATAAACTTAGTTAGGATCCTTTCCATGAAAAAAATAAGACATTTTTTGGAGCAAACAGCTAAATCAAATTTGGGAAACTCACTCAACACATCCCACGCATAGGGACAATGCGCTGAAGAGTAGGCAGCCTTCTATCATGGTGCTCTTCAGTGCAGTTATCGATGTGAAAGCCTGTGTTGATCCCAGGGTGAAAAAAATCAAACCCCAGAGGCCCCAAAAAACCCTAAAACTTGCATGAAACAGTAAAAGAATGACCTGAAAAAGGAGGGGTAGATCTCCTACCTGACCCGAAAAACACGAGAAATGGTCCACAGAATCTCTCACAATCAGTTGATGAAGTTCGAGGTAAAGAACTAGCCCAAAGCACAAAACTGAATGGTAAGTATAAGATGGTAAAAATTTCATGGTAAAAACTTGTTTTATGTTTATTTCATGTTCATTAATCGAGTAAACATTAGTATTTTCCTATTTTTACCTATGAAAAATGTATTTTTAATCCATTTGGTGATGTTTTGAGTATGTTTTGCAGCTAACTTATAGAATTTGATGTGCTAGATTATAAATTGTACCTTTGTCCACAGAGCATACTTTTATCTCTTTTTCGAGCTGTTATCACAAAATCAAGCACTAAAGGCTGCCAATCAGTGAGACTCTGTGTAACTATTTCAAACCAAGGTTTTGACTAAGGCTTAGCCTCCTTAGTCTGAGAGGGCTCTCTCATGAATGTTGACTAATGACAAGATGGCTAACTCTTATAAGACACATGAACAAGTATGCTGGCTGGACAACATTGAATTGATTCCCATTGGGCCTATGGAGTCACTCATATCTCAGTAAACAATAACACTATCTTTTCATACAAATCAGGGCACTTAACATCTAAATGTTCAAACATCACTTTGAAACCACAGTTTGCAAAGGCATACAGGAAGTCAAAGCATGATCCATGAGTTTTGAGTGATTATGCATTAACAAAACTGTAAAAGAACATTAAAGAAAATATACCATCACACATTTGAACAAGAAGATCCATTGTGAATCCTGAGAAGAAAAAACAGTCATTTGCATTAATGAAATCTGTTTATACATAAACCAAAACAGTCTTCTCCAAAACATCCAACCTCCATTACATCAAAGTTTGATCTATATATAGAGATACATCCTTAACCACTTTGAGCTTCCTCCTCCAGCATGAGGGGAGCTCGAAGACTGCTACTAATTACCCCTATCTACTGTTTAACTAACTCATTAAATACATTAAGTGCTGAACTGAAATTACAAAGAGTCCTAATTAAACTAAAACTCTAATTCTATCCTCCTCGTAGCATGATTCTTTCTTGATCTTTGACACCTGTCTCCTTTCAGTTTGGCCGAGATAGCTGAGAGGAGGATGCAATGAACAAGCTAGCTTTGGATACTGAATGCGCTGATGGTTCATTAATCATTGGGATAAAACCCCTGTTTTTCCGGTCCTTGTCTCCCACCATTCTTCGAAAATTAAGAAACATGTTCCCAGCTCTTTAATACCCCAAAAATGATGAGCATCACCATATTCCCAAATATGCTGGAAGCTTCGTTGATTGAACAGGTGTGCAAGCCAAAACTCTTCATATGCACTTCCTTCCAAAACCCTAACAACCGGTAATAAAGTACCTTTATCAAAGCTTTAACTTAAGACAAAAAATTTCACCTTTACAAAAAGGTACACTTGTCATTATCTGAAGGGCTAGGCTAGCCTCATGTGGTCTCCTTTATGTTCCTTAGACGTTTCCTTTAGCAAAATCTTGCTCCCACTATCAAACCGTTTGTCTTCATCATAAAACAATACCTACAGCAGTTTCGTAGCGCGCTACGAAACTGCTGTTTTTGCTAAAATAGAGTGTATTTGCATTAAGGAATTTTTTTCTTGAACTTATAGCTTTTTAAATCTCCTTTATAGGTGGCAGAGACCTATATGTCTTAAAAATAATGGAACTTAAACAAAATTTGACAAAATTTAGAATATGACCTTTCTCACCATCAATGAGCAGCTAGTTAACCTAGCTGTGCTTTTAAATCTGCAACCTCTCTCCTTAAAGCTTTGTTTTCAGCTCTTAAACGCATATTCATTTTTCTGATGAGTTTAGCTTGTTTGAGAGCTGGAACTGTCCATGTATACACATCAGCCACTGAATCCACTTGACTCACTAGGTTTTTACTACCCTTTAACACAGCTCTTCGATAGTTGGCATACCTAACTGCAAGCTCCCTAGTGACATTCTTTGCTTTGGCAATTTCATCTTTTGCTGCCTCCATCTGGTTCTTTATGGCTATGATATTTCCCCCTTGGGAAATAATGATTGTTCTGTTCTTGCCTTTTTGCTTGATTTGTTCTGCCTCCTCTGTTCTAGGCAGCTCTTCAACTACCTCTGTTCTGGGCATTTTTACAACTTTCTCTCCTTTATGCAGTTTCTCAGCTTCCCTTACTTCTTTCCTTGTAACCGGCCTTCATGGTTTGAAGATAAATTCCTCACCTGGTTCATCAAACCTTAATCTCTTCGAAGCTTTGGATTTTTTAGCGCTTTCTGGTGATGATTGAGTCAAATCAATGTGCATTGGTTCAATATGCACTGGTTCAACCTGCTCAAACTCAATGGCCTCAAGCAAATCACTCAAACTGGCCTTAGATATTGGACTTTCCTCAACAGCTACTGATTTGTTCTTCTCTTTGCTTAATTGACTCCTTGTCTAAACTCTTGATACTTTTTCAGACCCAATTGATCCAGGTACATCTTTCTTGTGCTTAACCTCTTCCTTTGATGATGGCTAAGGTGGCTCTTTAATAACCAAAGGCTTCACTGATTTTTTCAATTTAGACTTGGTCTTCTTTTTATCCCTTACCTCCTTTCTAAGCTCAGCTATTGTGGGTTCCTCAACTAATTCTTCTCTTTCGCTAGCCGGCTGTGGAGTAAGGCCTGTTTTACTCTGGAAACCAGCCATAAAGACGAAGGAGTTCCAATCCCTACCAATTTTCCGAAGAGCATCCAGCACTAACAGTTTAACTAAACCATGGTGAAATAATGATGTCTCACAATCATCCTTCCTTAATTGTACCTTGTCACACATCTTGCTGAGACTACGAAACAAGTAAAATGGAATATCTATAGATGCTTTACCCGTAAAATGCAACATCAACTTAAAATGATAGGAGTAAACCTTATTATATCTCCCCTCACAGGTTAAATACTTTTGAATACAGGTAAGAAGAAGGGCATAGTGTTCCTTAACATAATTTCTAGGCACAGCCTTTGTTAGATATTAATTCACATATGCCTCTTTCAAGAACTCTTTGCAAGGGTTCATATCAAATTTAAAGTTTTTAAACCACTCCTGCCCCCCTCTTGGAATCTCAGTTACATTAGCAATTGCCTCTGGAGATACTTGAACTTCTAACATAGATACTTTAGAATTTAAACTTGTAAAGTTTAAGGCAAACTCTTTTGTTACCTGAGCATGACCACCCTGCAGCTTCTCACAGAAATTCCAACAGCCAACATCCCTGAAAGCCTTCCTCACACCTTCATCCCTCAATGCAAGGTCCAATCCTTCAGGCTCTGTTCTCTGACACCTTCCAGACCTATGCTCCTTCCTCTCCATTCCGCTTTCGAAATTTTTGCACAGAGAATAACCACCAGCTTCAGCTCAAATGACAAATTCAATTTTTTAAACGCAGGCTCGCTTGTAATCAGGCTCACTTGAAAAGAACTCGGGCTCGTTTGCAATTCAAATATCTTATCACACAGGCTGGCCACTTTATGCATTATTTTCAAACATCATAAAACATCCATGCATGATAAAACCGTTTGAATGATTTTTATGTGCATGCCTACGAATCTATTGGTGGAGTGATGGCTCATAAGCGTTTGGGAGGTACGCCAACTGACAATAACCGGACGGAGACAATGACTCATCCCCAGACGTGACCATTTAGGAATCTGCGCTACAAAATGCCCGAATCCGCGATTTCGTAGCGCAGATAGTTATAAATTAGCAAAATGCGCTGCGAAACGGCTGGATGCTGACGTGCTGCGAAATGGCTAAAACATAATTGCGCTGCAAAATCCACCAATAAGACTGCGCTGCGAAAATACGGAAAGGACCAGTGGCATGTACAAGATAAGACATGGCTTATGCAATCATGATGAAGGATGACCAATAGTATTAGAGAATGATTCACATCAAAACGCTTTAGAAACATGACCCCTAAGTAAGAAACATAGGATAAAACCCATTTGACACCAATTTTTGACAGTGAACTTTGGACAAAAATTATATACATGTGACTGTAATTCTAGGTGATAACACGAGCTTTGTTAAATAACGAAAAAGGAACCCGCTTGGAGACCTCTTTAAGATCTTTTCAGACTCTCTACACATGAAAAGATTGTTGAGCCCCTGTCTTTTTCAGCTCATTAATGGATTGGAAATGACATCTACTCAGTATAAGTTTAACCCTTTTTCGGGCTGAGATAGATTAACTACGAAAAAGGAATATGTTGACCGAACATGGTCAATAGGTTATCTCTCGTATTGTTTTATGCTTTTCCGGGCTTGAGAGACAAATCAACGAAAAAGAACTTGTGGAGTTTTCTTTTTTTTCCTTTTAAAACTCTCTAAACATGAAAAGGACCGAGTTATATTGGTCGTTAAACTCGTTAAAACATCAAATAGCAACAAACTTGTCCATCTAGACAATACTGAGTTTCACCTTCGCTAGACTCGTCAAAACATCACATAGCGATGGATTCACTTGAAGGGTGGAATTATAAAACAAGAATATATTATCCTCCTCAAGCTTGATAAAAAATAAAGAGGTGCTGGTCAGCAATGACTGGAGAAAAGGGAAAAAGGGGAAAACCACTTTATGGTAGCAGGTCGCTCTTGAACATGACACTTTCACTTCATCACTGTGACTACTTGGGTTGGGTTATCAGCTTGATGGTTATCATACCATTGGTCTATCATACCATCCATCACTTTGTTTTGGGTCAATGCTACCAATTCATTTCAGTGTTGCCGACATGTTCAAGAGAAGTCATATAGTTTAAATTCATCCTTTGCAGTACCATAAACCTTCATTTTCATGACCTCCATTCCTGAACCTTGCGTTGTCAGTCAAATTCTGTCTCCAAAATCATTACGCTTGTTTCATGTCATTGATGTGGGATACATCAAAGTGTTGGCATTATGATTCTGGTATGGCTCTATGTTACAGGTGTTGTACTTGATGGCAACTCACTCAAGTAGCAATGCTCTGTTCAGGCTCTCAAAATGTTGAAAATTAAGAGGTACGCAGGTGAATGGTTCAAAAGGTGCGGACCCGTAGGTACGCTGGCTAGGAAGTGCGTTCATACACGCAGGTTACCCATTCAAGAGGTGCGGACCCCCAGTTCACTCACTTCAAGGCAGAGAAGCGTGCTCACGTGGGGTTTCTTATTTTTGACCCGTGGTATTTAGCCCGCCGTTCTTGATTCTATGGTTTTGGCCCATGGTATAGGATCTAATTTAGCCCCGGTTTGGATCCCTTGTTTTGGTTATTTGATGGTTTTGTCCCATGGTGTGAATAAGGGCTTGACTATAAATAGGGAAGGAGATCACTTGGCTAATGTATCTTTTGCAAATTGAATATCTTAAGATCTGAAATATTGGGTTATCGGTTTAAAAGCTTGACCTATATAAAAGTGAAGTTGAAAGTGAATCTATGAAATGTGATCTCTCGGGTGCATGATCAGATCTGGGCATCTGAATATCTGTGTCACACTGGTGGACTACCAATTTGGCCCTAATCAGAGGTTCGCAGGTGATTAATGGTGCAAGTGCGGGGGTAGGCATAGCAGAAGAAGGCGCAGTGCGTGGGTACGCAACGCGACAGAAGTCCAGGTGTAGTGGTTCGCAGTGAAGAGAAAGCAGAAGCACGGAGGTACGCTGTGCGACAGAAGCCGCAGGTGCGTGGACATAGTGAAAGTACACGGCGCTACAGAAGCCGCAGGTGCGTAGATACGCGGCGTGATAGCATCTGAGGGTGCGTGGCCATAGTAGTAGTACGCGGCGTGATTGAAGAAAAAGTGCGTGGGTACGCAGTGTAGTGGAAGGCTCTCTGCGGGGATCCGCAGAGACACAGAAGGTGAAGTGCGAAGCCACGCAGTCCAGATAAAGAAAAATTGTGGATCTGTCTTAAAACATTTGTTCGTCATCTTTTATTTATTGTTGCAGAGTTCTGGGTTTATGTTTCTGGTACTACCTTTCTGTTTACAGCATTCTGAGAAGTTGGGTGATTTTTGGAGTTTGGGTAATTTACATGTACTTGATGATTATTTGATATTCTTGGATCCAGTTTGAAAATTTATGAAATGTGGTCCTTGAAAGAGAAGAAGTAGGGGGTTGTAGCTCCCTTCCAGAAGAGACTGGAAAACGAGAGAGAGTTGTAGCTCTCTGCAGGTTGCAGCCTGCGTACTGGTAAAGGACTGCACCAGTACAAAATCATTGTAAAAGGAGTTTCTAATTTGAAAGAAGATAGAGACATATTGTAGCAGGTGGTTTTCAACCACATTGGGTTTCCACCTTATATCTGGTGTTCTTTGGTGTGACTATTTGTTTTTCTTGTTCATGCTCATTATTTTATGGTACTGACATGCAAAAATAATTCAAAGTATAAATAAGGAAGATTTATTATAAGAACTTGATAATACTAATTCACCCCCCCTCTCAGTATTATTTCCAACAATTGGTATCAGAGCAGGTCCTTCAGAGAAGCTTGATCGCTTGAAGGAAGATCATTCATCATGAGCAACTACGAGAGGGAAGCATCAATCAGGCCACCAATTTTTGATGGGACAAACTTCAATTATTGGAAGGTAAGAGTTACTGCCTATCTTCAATCTCTTGGTAAAGAAGTTTGGGATATCATAGATATAGGCTACGCTTTTCCTTCAGCTACTCCTACAGATCCGGCCGAAAAGAAGAAATATGAAACAAATGCTAAAGCAGTCAATACTCTGCTGGGATGCTTATCTCAAACAGAATTCGTGAAGGTTATGCAATATAAATCCACAAAAGAAATATGGGACAAGATTGTCTTGAGCTACGAAGGAGACGAACAGGTAAAGCGTGCTAAACTTCAAACCCTCAAGGTTCAGTATGAGAATCTCATAATATATAATGATGAAAGTGTGGCTAACTATTTCCTTTGGGTAGACGAGATTTTTAATTGCATGAAAAACTTGGGTGAAGAAATAAAAGATGCTATTGTGGTTGAAAATGTTCTAAGATCATTGTCCCCCAAGTTTGAATCTAAAGTGTCTGCAATAGAAGAAAAGGAAAATCTACGAACCCTTACTATGTCTCAGCTACACGGAATTCTAACTGCTTATGAAATGAGAAAGGGAGGTCCATCAGACAGGAGAGAAGCCGCTTTCAAGGCTTCAGGCAAAGGAGACTACTATGAAGCAAGTCATGTGCCAGAAGAAGAAGAAGAATCAAATTTTGTCAGAAATCTTCAACGGGGTACTGGAAGGTTCAGAGGTAAGTTACCTTTTAAATGTTTTGCTTGTGGAAGAGTAGGTCATTATGCTGCGAAATGTCCTCATAAGGATAAAATTGACAAAGGAAAGGAACCTGCTAGATGGAGCAAGAAACAGAATGCAAATAAGAAAAGCTACTACACTCATGAAGATAGTGATGGTCTATCAAATAGTGATGAAGATGAACGAGGTAATGACTATAAACTTTTAATGGAATTTGAAGATGATGATTACATGGATGCTATAGATGTGGATAGCTTTCATGAAGAAATTTCTAGACTCAAGACATGTATAGAAGAAAAGAATATGATCATTGATACTCTACAACTTCAAATTGATGAAAAAGAAAAATATCTTGAAAAGTTAGAAGGTGAAATTGTTGGTCTTAGAAAAGAGATTGAGAAAAAAAAGGCTATTAATCTTAAGTTTGTCAAAGAATCTAAAACTCTGGATGAGATCATTAATGTACAGCATTCTCCTCTAAACAAGACAGGTCTGGGGTATAATGGAGAAACTTCTCAAGCATCCACCTCAAGAAATTATCTTGATGCAACAAGAAGGAATGAGCAAAAGCACAATGGAGATCACCAGGTAAAGCAGGGACGAATTACAAACAAAGACTATCAGGGGCAATCTGTCTTAAGGGTGAACAAAAGCTACAACCAGCCATAGGTAAAATCTTCTCAATTTGGTTCAAGAATGGATGACAATAGAAATTACAATCATTTGGCCGGTAGATTTGATAACCGCAGAAGTTTCTTCAATGGACAATGTTTCTCTTGCCATAACTTTGGTCAGAAAGCAGCTCAATGTGTTGCATATAAAACAATCATGACTAGAGAAGCTCAAAAACAAAGAAGTATGACTGGGATTACAAAAAGGACCTATAACAACTTTTCGGCTCTTGAAAATGAAGTTGAATGTTCTATTTGCAATAACTTTGGTCATGAAGATTCTGAATGCAGGAGAAGGTTTCAGCAGAAAAAGGAACAAGCCTCAAGCACTAGAACATGGAGAATAAAGGAACCACAAACAGAAAGATGTGGGATAGCCTTTTATGCAAAGGGACAGGAAAATCTGTGGTACATCGACAGTGGATGCTCGAAGCATATGACAGGTGATAAGGAAAAACTTGAATCATATTCTGCTTTAGAAAATGGAAAGAAAGTTTCTTTTGGAAATGATGCTCCTGCAGCTATAAAAGGAAAAGGCACTGCTCAGTTGAAGGAAAAGGTCAAAGCTGGAAATGTTTTGTATGTTGATGGATTGAAGCATAATCTTCTGAGTGTTAGCCAGATGTGTGATCAAGGAACTGAGGTAATATTTAGATCAAATGAATGTCGTGTTTGTGATCTTGATACAGGTGAAACAGTGATCAAAGGTAGAAGAACTCCAAATAATCTATACATATTTGAAGAAGGACAACAACAATGTTACTTGAGCAAGGATGATGAACACTGGTTATGGCACCGGAGGTTGGGGCATCTAAGCTTTTCACAAATAAGGAAAGCATGCAAATACCAGGCAGTTCGTGGTCTTCCAGATATCAAAATTCCAGACAACACCATATGCGAATCATGTCAGTTTGGAAAGAAAACCAGAACTAACTTTCCTGAGAAGGAAGGATCAGCTAGCATGCCTCTTGAGCTAGTCCATACAGATGTATGTGGTCCATTTAGGAAAAGGACACCTCGAGGAGAAGAATACTTGATATTATTCATTGACGATTTCTCCAGGTTTGTTTGGTTAGGACTTATGAAGCACAAAGACGAAGCATTTGAAAAATTCAAATCCTTCAAAGCCTTGGTTGAAAATGAATCAGGTTACAAAATTAAGTTCCTCAAGTCCGACAGAGGTGGGGAGTTTACCTCAAATGAATTTTTTGATTTCTATGAAGAACATGGGATAAGAAGAGAATTCTCTACAGCTAGAACTCCTCAGCAAAATGGAGTGGTGGAAAGGATGAACAGAACAGTCCAACAAATGGCTCGTGCTATGCTTGATGAGTCTGGAACTCCCGCAACTTTCTGGGGAAGCTGCATATGCTGCGGTTTTTATTCTCAACAAAAAAAATGTCCGAGTGAACAACACTCAAACTCCTCATGAGCTCTGGTATGATGAGACTCCTTCAGTAAAGCATTTCAAAATCTTTGGGAGCAAATGCTATATTAAGAATACTAATGAGCAACTTGGCAAACTTGAACCTAGAGCAGATGAAGGCATTCTTCTTGGTTATTCTCCACATATCAAAGCATATAAGTGATACAATAAAAGACTTGGAAGAATTGTTGACATCATTGATGTAGTGGTTGATGAAAAGGGATACATTCCTAGGCAAGTAAATCATGAAAATATCGAAGAAGATGAAGACTACCCTCAAAGACAGAATGATGAAGAAGAAGAACCTCAAGAAGCACCAGAGGAACAGATAAGGATAGAAGAGAAGACTCCATCCAGGTACGTTTAGAAGAATCATCCAGAATCTCAGATTTTGGGGGAGAAAGAGGCAAGTGTACAAACAAGAAGAACAATTGCAGAAGCTTCAAGCTATTTGGCATTACTCTCCTCCACTGAACCACAAAATGTAAAAGAGGCATGCAAAGATGAATGTTGGGTCAAAGCAATGGATGAAGAACTTGAGCAGATCGAAAAGAACAACACTTGGGAGTTGGTTCCTAGACCAAAGGATAAGAATGTTATACGGACAAAATGGGTCTTCAAAAATAAGTTGAATGAAAATGGGGAAGTAATTAGAAACAAGGCAAAACTTGTTTGTAAAGGGTATGCGCAGCAACAAGGAATAGATTTTGAGGAAACTTTTGCTCCTGTTGCAAGACTTGAGGCCATCCGAATGTTCCTTGCTCTCTCAAGCTTTCAAAACTTCAAAGTATTTCAAATGGATGTGAAATCAGCCTTTCTGAATGGAGACTTGGAAGAAGAAGTATACATTGAGCAGCCAGAAGGTTTCATTCTTGGAAATGATCCAAATCTTGTATGCAGATTGAAAAAGGATCTCTATGGTCTCAAACAAGCTCCAAGGGCTTGGTACTATCGTTTGGACAAAAATCTTCATCAACAAGGCTTTTCAAAAGGATCAACAGATAGAAATCTTTATATAAAAGTTGAAAACGACAAATTGCTAATACTTGTTGTGTATGTAGATGACATTATCTTTGGCAGCAATGAAGAAGCTATGAGTCGAAGCTTTGCCTTGGTAATGCAGAAATAATTCGAAATGTCCTTGCTGGGAGAACTGACATATTTTATTGGTTTGCAAATCCAACAAAAAGAAGGAGGGATATTTTTGTCTCAAACCAAGTATCTCAAGCAGATTTTGAAGAAATATGGCATGGAAGATGCAAAACCAGTATGTACACCCATGGCCACAGGATGTAGCCTCAGTGCAAATGATGAATCAACAGCAGTGCATCAACCAACCTACAGATCTATGATTGGAAGTTTACTTTATTTGACAGGTACCCGACCAGACATCATGCATGCAGTGGGAATAGTTGGAAGATTTCAGGCAAATCCAAAGGAAACTCATCTTCAGGCAGTAAAGAGAATCTTCAAATATCTTCAAGGAACTCAAAACTATGGCTTATGGTATCCTAGAGATACAGATCTCACACTTCATGCTTATACAGATGCAGATTGGGCCGGAAGCGTGGATGACAGGAAGAGCACAAGTGGTGGTGCATTCTTTATGGGTTCCAGATTAGTATCTTGGTTCAGCAAGAAACATAGTTCGATTGCCTTGTCTACAGCTGAAGCGGAATATGTTGCTGCTACATCTTGCTGCACTCAACTCTTTTGGATGATGCAGACCTTGCAAGATTTTCAAATCACTTGTACACCACCTATCTCCATCTTATGTGATAATGCAAGTGCAATCAGCATTTCAAAGAACCCAGTCATGCATTCAAAGACCAAGCACATACCGATCAAGTAACATTTTCTCCAGGAACAAGTACTTGAACAAAAGGTCAACTTGGAGTATGTTCCTTCTAAGGAACAAGTTGCTAATATACTCACCAAACCATTGCCCAGGGATACCTTTGAATACCTCAGGCAAAAGCTGGGGGTTGTTGATGCATCATCTTGTTGTTGAATCTCATTTGTTGTTGTATGTGAGGATCATATGGGGTACACATTTGATGGAACAGGTTCAGGGGGAGCATATAATTCATTGTTGGCATTATGGAGGAAGTACAGAAGGAGATCATGGATGCTGGTCTGAATATTGCTGCAATATGTCTCTATCTCTTTCATGGTCATTTATGGTGTTTGGTGGATTATGGTTCTTCTTTGCAGATCTGGTTTATAGTCAGGGGGAGCATGTTCTTAGGGGGAGCATAACCCTTTGCCCTTGATGTCAAAGGGGGAGAATGACGTTGAGGATCTTGAGGTTGCCATCAAGTCCAAAGGGGGAGATTGTTGGCATTATGATTCTGGTATGGCTCTATGTTACAGGTGTTGTACTTGATGGAAACTCACTCAAGTAGCAATGCTCTGTTCAGGCTCTCAAAATGTTGAAAATTAAGAGGTACGCAGGTGAATGGTTCAAAAGGTGCGGACCCGCAGGTACACCGGCCAGGAAGTGCGTTCATACATGCAGGTTACCCGTTCAAGAGGTGCGGACCCCCAGTTCACTCACTTCAAGGCAAAGAAGCGCGCTCACATGGTGTTTCTCATTTTTGGCCCGTGGTATTTAGCCCGCCGTTCTTGATTCTATGGTTTTGGCCAGTGGTATAGGATCTAATTTAGCCCCGGTTTGGATCCCTTGTTTTGGTTATTTGATGGTTTTGTCCCATGGTGTGAATAAGGGCTTGAATATAAATAGGGAAGGAGATCACTTGGCTAATGTATCTTTTGCAAATTGAATATCTTAAGATCTGAAATATTGGGTTATCGGTTTAAAAGCTTGATCTATATAAAAGTGAAGTTGAAAGTGAATCTATGAAATGTGATCTCTCAGGCGCATGATCAGATCTGGGCATCTGACTATTTGTGGCACACTGGTGGACTACCAATTTGGCCCTAATCAGAGGTTCGCAGGTGATTAACGGTGCAAGTGCGGGGGTAGGCACAGCAGAAGAAGGCGCAGTGCGTGGGTATGCAGCGCGACAGAAGTCCAGGTGCGGTGGTTCGCAGTGAAGAGAAAGCAGAAGCGCGGAGGTACGCTGTGCGACAGAAGCCGCAGGTGCGTGGACACAGTGAAAGTACGCGGCGCTACAGAAGCCGCAGGTGCGTAGATACGTGGCGCGATAGCATCTGAGGGTGCGTGGCCACAGTAGTAGTACGCGGCGTGATTGAGGAAACAGTGCGTGGGTACGCAGTGCAGTGGAAAGCTCTCTGCGGGGATACGCAGAGATGCAGAAGGTGAAGTGCGAAGCCACGCAGTCCAGATAAAGAAAAATTGCGGATCTGTCTTAAAACATTTGTTGGTCATCTTTTATTTATTGCTGCAGAGTTCTGGGTTTATGTTTCTGGTACTACCTTTATGTTTACAACATTCTGAGAAGTTGGGTGATTTTTGGAGTTTGGGTAATTTTCATGTACTTGATGATTATTTGATATTCTTGGATCCAGTTTGAAAATTTATGAAAAGTGGTCCTTGAAATAAAAGAAGTGGGGGGTTGTATCTCCCTTCAAGAAGAGACTGGAAAACGAGAGAGAGTTGTAGCTCTCTGCAGGTTGCAGCCTACGTACTGGTAAAGGACTGCCCCAGTACAAAATCATTGTAAAAAGAGTTTCTAATTTGAAAGAAGATAGAGACATATTGCAGCAGGTGGTTTTCACCCACATTGGGTTTCCACCTTATATTTGGTGTTCTTTGGTGTGACTATTTGTTTTTCTTGTTCATGCTCATTATTTTATGGTGCTGACATGCAAAAATAATTCAAAGTATAAATAAGGAAGATTTATTATAAGAACTTGATAATACTAATTCACCCCCCCTCTCAGTATTATTTCCAACACAAAGCCCTCCTGCGATGAGTCGCTTCTTGTTGACATCAACACATTATCCAAGAAGTTGACTTAGAAACACCCTTCCACTACCTTGAGGCTTGCATACATTAATGGCAGGATTCTCACTTCTGGCGATAGGTTGACATCACTGGCCTTCACCTGAAAGACTCTGTATGGTGTTCGACATCAAACATCCATTCACACCATGCAAAATGTACTGCAGTACCTTTAGGATCATTATCATTATCGGTGATTTCTCTCACGTCTGTTAACGACTTACATCATTGGCTGGTAATCAGATGGTGTCTTCCCATGTTGGACTTCAGATCACATATTCACATGGTTAGACTCGTACATGAGCGAAAAATTGAGCGAGATAGAATACCCCAAATCTAGTTTCATCCATCCGGGCTACGATTTCAGGAGTATTAAATCATATGTACAATGGCTTTACATTGATGGTCATTCCGATCATGGGTCTATATCTATAGATGACTATCTATGTACATGTAATGAAAGTTTATATGCTGAGCATGGGTATGCCTTCCCTCAAAAATTCTTGAAAAAAAATAAAAAAATCATGATATATGTATTGTAATTGATGCAGGTCACCTTCCACTTCGAAACCTCCTCATCACATCATAAAGCATTTCATTCGAGATTAACATTTTTCGACTTATGCTTTAGGGGGCAGCTGTTACAGATCCATTTGGGCACATCACTCCCATCATCCACATCAATGTTTTAGGGCTCATCAAACCCTAATTTTAGTTGCTACATGCCCTAAACAAGTCACCCTTTTGAATGCCTCCTTCCTTGACAGTTTCATGACTTGAAGAGATCCTGAAATGACCTCTTAAGGGACCAGCACAGGTAGGCCCATGTAAGGGTGCACTGCAAAGTAGTTGAGTCCATGCCAGGGTGCTATGCAAAGCACTTAGGCCCTCTTTAACCTGCAATGGGTGAGATTGAGCAAAATTCACATAGGGTTTGGGGAATATTCTTATCTCTTGGAGTCATCTAGAAGTTTCCCTCACTTATCAACTCCTATGAGATTAAAAATGGATGAGGAATGAGTTAAGATGCATCCTATCCTCTCATCCCTTCCTTCATGGAACTAATTCTAAGTATGGAAGGCCATTCGATACCCCCATTTATGACATAACCTCCTTCATATTCCTGTAAATTGAACACTCATCTAAGTGATCAGGGGCTGGACTATGTTGAATTGTAAGGAGATAATGTTGCTAGGAGAATTGAATTTGAGACAAGTATTGTTATGCTACAAGTTTGTCATGCTTTCGATGTTATGTGGATGGGATCCAAGCTAGAGGAGTGACTTTGAATCAGACTTGATGGTTGTAATTACTTCTTCTATTTCGATAAAGTATTTGAACCTTTTTCCCATATTATTATCTTGTTATATGATGCTTATATGTGTGAATGTATCTGATTCCATTTACTTTTATTCAATAAATCTTTTGCTTTGATCGGTTCTTTGTCTTCTGTTGATTTTTACAGGTGCTTCTCAAGTGCGTTAAGTATGGGAAGGAGCGTCAGGATCGATACAAAGGAGACAAGAGGAAAGCAGAACTGCAAGTAGCTCTTCTCATCTTATTTGCCTTATCTATTGCTTATAGGAAAAGGCTAAAGCACTTTAAACTGTTGTTCTAGATATGGATACTTATTTAGGGAATTAGTATTTATCCGTAGATACCAAATTCTCCAAAACACATGTTCTTTGATTCAGTTTCCTGTTTTCATTTTTTTATGTTCTTTCTGTTTCTTATCACTACTAGATCAAAGCTTCGATGAAACTCATTATGTTCCTTGAATTGTTTGTCAATTGTTTCACTTTTTTCCGTTCATTTTTTATCTTTATGATATTTTTCATTCTGAAATATTTTTGTATTGGAGGGTTGTGATTTTTAGTCTTTACGAGGTCCTTGGGGAGGCATGATATTCTTTTGGAAGGAACCAGTATTGGGGGTCGACCTAGAGACAACCATAAAAATGTAGTTTTTCCAGGGTTATAGGTCAATTTGAGTTCTCCTTACTTTCCTCCATCATCCATATTGTTCTCCTGCTCACTAATATCGTAATATTGGATATATCATTTTTTGTTGTATCATTTCATTTCTAAAAGATACATGAAATAATTTGTAGCTTTCTAGGGAGGACCACATAACCATACCATAGGAGGGTTGGTTGTTTTCTTAAAACAGGATGTAACTGCAGAGTTCAAGGCTTATCAAGTATAGGTGTATCACTCTGACATGTCTAAGCTTATGTAAAATTCATGCATGTGAATTATTTTTTGAATGGATTTTGTTTCTTATCAAAGGTAAAATAGTTTTAGTAAGTTGTAGCAATTTTTCGAGCCCTTGCAAAGAGCCTAATGGATTTGGGTTACAATTTGGTGTTTGGTGGTAGTGAAAGTCACCTAGTTCTAGTTGATTTGAGGCCCTTGGTAAGGATCCTATTTTCATATGACGGAGTACACAACTTACTTGTATATTGATTTCTATTGGATTTAGTTAGTTGAATGTAACATGGTATATATTAATGGGCATGGAAAGGGCATTGATGGTGCAAGAGTAGAGGATGTTTTGGATGTTGCTTCTATCACATTGAACATGAATTTTGTACCAGGTTACATGAATTTTTTCTTTGTATATTTAGATTTAAGGGATTCATTGATTTTCCTTTCTCCATGGGATGATACAACTTACTTTAATACCTTACATTTTTAGGTGATAAAAGTGTTATGGCTCCTGGTGGTATACACACAGGGACTCTTGCATTAACCACCTGTGGGCTTCTTTAGGATGACTTTATTAAGGTTGCAGATTTTATCCACGAGCGGGTACAAATAGCCAAATAGTGGGCGTGTTACCTGTAGTTTTGTTCCGGGCGGGTTTACGCTATGGTTGGCCCGGCACTCTTTCTCTATAGCGGAGCACCTTACTGAGCAATATGTTTTCTCTTTATTATATCTAGTTACCGAAATCAGTAGAGTCAATACGTTCATAATATCGTATACAATAAAATAGAGATCTCATTATATATATATATATATATATATATATATATATATATATATATATCATTACGCACTACTACTTCGTATTTCACGAACGTAAAGTAAGGGACATTATCCCTCGGTATGCATGCCAGCTCTCGGTAAGCATAGGACTTCCCTCGTATTGTCTCCCCTTGGTATAAATTCCCCATTAAGGCTAAGGGCTCTATGAAAAGTACAAAATTAAAAGATTTTATAGAATTGATTAAGTCAGACAATTTCCAGCTACAAAATAGCATTGTTGATCTCAAAAAGCGGGTTTAGTAATTTGCTAGCCAATTTCCATTGTCTGGTGTTGGCATTGAAAATATTAGTTAGATATATGACATGCTCACAATATCAGAAGTGTCCTTTATTAACTTTTAGGTTGGGCTTAAGTGATGATAACTAGGTTGGTAAGATTTGGTTCCATGTGTATATTATAGTGATGAATAATGTTTTAAGCTGAATTTTGTCTGAAGCTATATGCTTTTCCAACACTGGCATTAACATATTCTATTCCGATGTGTTGGATGTTTAGTTTGCCATTTTATTTATTGGCAATTATGTATGACTCTCTTTTTGTTCATCACAAGAATTTTGGGTTGAAAAATATTAATAATTTGTATGGAAGCTATTATAGCCCTTATTTATGTGGTGTGACTATGGATATTTTATATAGCCTGGAAAGCAATATTCCATACTTCGCAAGGGCCTAGGTATTGGACCAATTACACAGTTTCATAAAGTGTGTTCACTAAGATACTTATACACATGCACAAATTCCATGTATACATGACACATTTGCAATCAATTGGGCTTCTAAGATTTTATTGTTACATTCATCATCTCACATAGGCAGGCAAGAATTGGTCCCATTTGCAGATTATAGCAATGAACCATGTTGAGATCTGTATTTTTCTTGAATTTATGTGCTTTCCCATTATAAGCATACATATTTTGTTTTGGTGTGATTCATGTTGATTTTTATACTTTATTTATTGGCAAAAAAAAGTCTACATAATTTGTATGGTACACCCTTTCAATCCTTCATTTTCCTGAGCAGTTATTTAGACTCTCTTCTATTGGTTAGGACTAAGTAATAGGAATAGTATGTTGGAAATAATACTGAGGGGGGGGGGGTGAATCA
This sequence comes from Pinus tabuliformis, assembly GCA_031772625.1. Taxonomy (NCBI): domain Eukaryota; kingdom Viridiplantae; phylum Streptophyta; class Pinopsida; order Pinales; family Pinaceae; genus Pinus; species Pinus tabuliformis. The sequence continues at coordinate 152,441,966 of CM062808.1, read as the reverse complement.
GTATTGGCAAGTCAATAATATTTCATTTCCATATTCTGATTCATATACGCTACTTCAATTAATGAAACTTGCGTGTATACGCAACTGTATATAAAGCAACTAGCATATACCCTGTAAACTTATAATTTAGTTAATTCTTCATATGTTGTTCTTTAATCTGTGCATCAGAACCATATAAATAGTAACTGGGAGTAGTAAAAACAAAATAGGCAATCACACATATGAACACAAGATATAAGGTGGAAACCTAATGTGGGTGAAAACCACCTACTACAATCGTCTCTATATTTCTTTTAATAAGAAACTTATTTTTACAATATTTTGTACTAGTGCAGCCTTATACCAGTACACAGGCTTCTACCTGCAGAAGGCTACAACCTTCTCTCATTCTCTAGCTTCTCCTGGAATGGAGCTACAACCCCCTAGCTCTTGTACTAGCTGATGTACTAGTACGTAGGTGCTGATCTACAGAAGGCTACAACCTCCTCTTTTATTCCAGGGACCATGTTTCATAAATTTTCAGACTGGATCCATCAATAACATCAATCAAACATCAAATATATCTGCATCAACCAATCTCCTTTGCATCAACCAAAACTGAATCAAAAAATCACTTCTCTGAATGTTGTAACCAGAATATAGTAACAGTAACCAAAACCCAAGCCAGAACCCAAAACACTGCAACAACAATCAGAAGTAGCTAAAACATATTTTATGAGGTGTACGCTACTTCAATGTGACAAACCTGCGTGCATATGCACTTGTATCAAGGCAAACCTATGTATATGCACTTTTGAAATGTCGAACCAGTGTGTATACGTGCCTTTGCTATAATGAACATGCATACAGATCTGTAAATGATGATTTAACCTTTAAAATTATTCAGACATCAGTTATACCTAGATCATCATATTTACAGATTATGACATGCACCAATTATTAAGATAAAATATCAAAACCACACAAAGATACTTCTCTTCAAGCCTTAAGATCTTGACCCATAAATATAACTTATCCTTCATCAAGTGCTCAGGTTCATCCTTGATTCAGATCCAGATGTGCACCATAACCCAATCACTTGTATTCTAGATCTTACTCTTCATTAGATATTCAATTCATGAGTGCCTTTGCCTAATGATCTTCTCCTCCTTTTATAGTCTTAGGCCTTACTCAATACCATGGTCCAAAACCACTTAGAATCAATACCTTGGACCAAATACCATGGATCACAATACCATGGACCAAATACCATGGGCCGAAACCAAGTTTTCCAACATGTATGTGCCTTTCATTTTGTGAAAGTGTATTTTTATGCTATACACGCCTTTTGGCCTGTGAACCCATGTGTACACGTGGCTTGGTCAATGGGAACCCATGTATACCTCTCTTTCTTCATTCTGTGAGCCTGAACTATGATCTGTCATCTATGAGAGTTGCCATCAAGGACAATCACCTGTGTCATAGCACCGAATCTGTGTCATAATGCCAACAATATCCCCCTTTGGAATTGATGGCAACCCCAATTCAGTATCCCCCTTTTTCATCAAGGGCAAAGGGTTATGATCCCCTTGAGTACATGCTGAATTATCTGATATGCTGAAGTGTACTGTTCATGCTCCCCTTGACTGCAAGCAAGGTTTGCAAAAAGATGTTCCTACAAGAAGAAAATGACTCTATACATCATAAATGACCTTCCTATCACCAGGATTGACTCATCCACCCAACCAAGTGGGGATATACCAAATGTTTATACATGAAAAAACAAGAACATTACATCATCCATCCCATGCATAGTGGGGAAACAAAATCGGTCGTTACATGACCTTGATAATAAAGATATACATGACATAGAGACAAAATATCTAAAACAAGACTATGATAGTTATCAACAACTATCATCAGCAGCATCTGTTAATCACCATCTAGATCAGCAACCATGATCTCCCTCTGCACCTGTTCCACCTGAATCTGTGAATTTGTACCAATATCTTCTAAGATAATGCCAACAATGCATTATTAGAATTATATGCTCCCCCTGAACCTGTGTCAGATGATCACTGTCACACTCATATCAAACTCTTTTCATCCTGAGTCTGGCCCATTGTTTTTCTTCAAACCAACATATACGTGACCGTATCCATAGAAACTGGTGTATGTATGCGGATACACTTCATGAAACTTGTGTACAACCACTTTTCTATGAAACAGATAAGTTTCAACAGCAAGATGATGCATCAACTACTCCCATCTTCTGTCTGAGTGTTGGGTCCCTATAATACTAGTGATTACCCCATTAATATTGTAGTTGCACCCCTTATTAATATGGTTGTGCCCCTACTATCCCCATATTGTTATTACTGTGCCCCATAGAATCCCTTTATTATTTTTGTGGCTTTATATTATTATTGTTAGGTCGGCTGGGTTATATTGTGACTCCTTAGACTCCTATATATAGAAAGGAGGTTTTTTCATTTATATCATCCAAGAATTGTTCATTAATGTAATGTAAAGGACGTTTCCCCCTCGAAAAGGCTAAATTCTAAGGTGTTGATCTATCATTGCTATCTTTTCTTGAGCTGGTTTCATAACATTTGGTATCAGAGCTTGGATTCTAGGGTTTCGCTGCTCCAAACAGGTCATCGTGACTCTTGAATTACATTCCAAATAGGTGACCTGGGGAAAATCGTTATAACTTTCTCTCTGAGCATCAGATTGAAATTTCATAAGAAGGTATAGAAAGAGGACAGACTGTAGTTTCTTGTATATCTTTCTTAGAGCCAAAGCTCGAAACAGGGACACATGGCACGTCGTACAAGTTCACTCTACTGAACTAATCTATAATCAGGTCACTGTGGGATATTTGACATAATTATTCCTTGGAGAATCCAATTGGGATCAGACTGGTGGCATTGGAAAGATGATATAGAGGGCTACTACAGGTCACAATTTTAGAATTGTATGATCTAAAATTACAGATATACATCAGAGGCAATATCGAGATCTTACAAAGTGAAAAAAGGTGTGTAGATTCTTTTAAATTTTTTCTTAAGATTGGTTTGAAAATTTATTTTTAAGGAATTCAAAGGGCATAGTAGAGAATTATTATCGGTAACGGATGCCCCAAGGAAAGAAAATGCAAATACCTAGTAACCAACCTGAAAGCCCGAGCATGACTCATGAAGAAGAGGAAGAAATTCTATATGATATATCAAAATTACAAGAACAAGTGCAACAAATGTCACGCTCACAAAAGCTAACAGAAGCTAAGATAAATGGCATGGAATCTAAGATAAAGGGCATGGAAGCTAATATGGATGATTTGAAGATAGATTTGAAGACGGATTTGAAGACAGATTTGAAGAGAGACATGGCAGATTTGAAGGCAGATTTGAAGACAGACATGGCAGATTTGATAAATTTTCTACAAGAAATACTTACTAATGGTGAAAAGGTTGTAAAGGAAACTCATGATGAGAAAAAAAGAAATGTTAATCATGATTTCATAGACTCTAATGTGGGATCAAAGACCCACCATATTCCAAAAATCGATATGAGGAAGTTTGATGGCAAGGATCCCGCAACATGGATATTACAGATGGAGCAATTTTTCGATCTCAATAATGTACAAAACACACAAAAGGTACGTATTGCAACTTTATATTTGGAACCAAATCAGTTTGTGTGGTATCAATGGCTTTGCTCTCGTAAACAAATTATCACTTGGGCAATTTTTACGGAAGAATTGACAGCACATTATGAGGATACAAAAAGCAACACTTTTTTTAGCCAATTGATAAGTCTCAAACAAAAGGGTTCAATAATGGAGCACATTGAGGAGTTCCAAAAATTGAACATAAGGGTAAAAAATATTCTAGAGGAGCATAGGATTGATGTGTTCATAGGGTCTTTAAAGGATAATATCCAACATGATGTTTGCCTTTGGGAACTTGATTCATTAGAGAAGGCATTCAGGTTAGCAAGAAAAATGGAAACCAAAATTATGGCAACCAGGAAGCATACCACTCACAACTATAAAGATGGAAGTGTTTTTGCCCCTAGTCTTCCACAACCTATAAGGTTGACACCAGAACAATTGGAAGAAAAAAGAGAAAAAGGGCTTTGTTATAGTTGTGATAGCAAATACACTAAAGGTCATAAGTGTGTTGAGAAGAAATTATTCTACATAGATTGCGAAGAGGAAGAAGAAAAGGAGCAAGAAGGGTCAAAAGAAGAGGATATACTCCAGGAACAAAGCCTAAAATAAAGAAGAAATGAATCCGACCATATCTTGTAATGCATTGGCTGGAATTACCACTCCTCAAACCATCAAGATAGAAGGACAAATCAAGAAGAAAAAGGTAATAGTGTTGATTGATTCAGGAAGTACCCATAATTTTATTGATTGTAAGGTAGCAAAAGAATTGAATTGCTTCTTATATCCAACACCAGAGTGTCAAATGATGGTTGCAAATGGAGGAACAATAAATTGCTCTGGAAAGTTCCATAATATCAAGCTATAGATGGGAGAATATGTTGGGTCCCTATAATACTAGTGATTACCCCATTACTATTGTAGTTATACCCCTTATTTATATTTTTGTGCCCCTATTACCCCCATATTGTTATTTCTGTGCCCCATAGAATCCCTCTATTGTTATTTTTGTGGCTTTATATTATTATTGTTAGGTTGGTTGGATTATATTGTGACTCCTTAGACTCCTACATATAGAAAGGAGGTTTTGTCATTTGTATCATCCAAGAATTGTTCATTTATGTAATGTAAAGGAGGTTTCCCCCTCGAAGAGGCTGAATTCTAAGGCGTTGATCTATCTCTTCTATCTTTTCTTGAGCTGGTTTCATAACATTTGGTATTAGAGCTTTGGATTCTAGGGTTTCGCTGCTCCAAACAGGTCATCTTGGAATTTTCGCTATAACTTTTTTTTCTGTGATGTTTCAGAAATCAAAAAAAAACCCATTTGAGAAGAAATCGTGTTGAACCTTGGGTCCAAATTTCAGAGCTTTTCGCGCGATATTTGCGGAGATATGATCTGAGGAAGTTGGTCTTTTTGCAGACTCCTGAATTACATTCAAAACAGGTGACCTGGGGAAAATCATCATAAATTTCTCTCTGGGAATCAGATTGAAATTTCGTAAGAAGGTACAGAAAGAGGACGGACTGTAGTTTCTTGTATATCTTTTTAGAACCAAAGATCAAAAATTGTACACGTGGCACTTCATACAAGTTCACTCTTCTGGAAAGGTCTATAATCAGGTCATCTTGGGAGATTGTGCATAACTCATTCTTGGAGAATCTAATTTGGATCAGACTGGTGGCATTGGAAAGAGGACACAAAGAGCTACTACAGGTCACAAATTCAGAACTAGATAATTGGAAAGTACAGAGATACATCAGAGGCAATATCAAGCTCCTACGAAGTGAAAAAAGGTGTGTAGATTTTTTTAAATTTTTGCTTAAGCTTGGTTTGAAAATTTATTTTGAAGGAATTCAAAGGGCATAGTAGAACATTATTATCGGTAATTTATGCCCCGAGGAAAGAAAATGCAAACACCTAGTAAGGAACCTGAAAGCTCTAGCATGACTCATGAAGAAGAGGAAGAAATGCTACATGATATATCAAAATTACAAGAACAAGTGCAACAAATGTCACGCTCACAAAAGTTAACAGACGCTAAGATAAATGGCGTGGAAGCTAAGATGAATGGCATGGAAGCTAACATGGACAATTTGAAGATAGATTTGAACACAAATTTGAAGACAAGCATGGCAGATTTGAAGACATATTTGACAAATTTTCTACAAGAAATACTAACTAATGGTGAAAAGGTAGTAAAGGAAACTCATGATGAGAACAAAATGAATGTTAATCATGATTCCATAGACGCTAATGTTGGATCGAAGAATCACCATATTCCAAAAATCGATATGAGGAAGTTTGATGGCAAGGATCCCGCCACATGGATATTACAGATGGAGCAATTCTTCGATCTCAATAATGTACAAAACGCACAAAAGGTACATATGGCAACTATATATTTGGAACCAAATCAGTTTGTATGGTATCAATGGCTTTGTTCTCATAAAAAATTTATCACTTGGGAAATTTTTACGGAATAATTGATAGCACATTATGAGGATACAAAAAGCAACACTTTTTTTAGCCAATTGATAAGTCTCAAACAAAAGGGTTCAGTAATGGAGCACATTGAGGAGTTCCAAAAATTGAACATAAGGGTAAAAGATATTCCAGAGGAGCATAGGATTGATGTGTTCATAGGGTCTTTAAAGGATAATATCCAACATGATGTGCGCCTTTGGGAACCTGATTCATTAGAGAAGGCATTCAGGTTAGCAAGAAAAATGGAAAGCAAAATTATGGCAACTAGGAAGCATACCATTCACAACTATAAAGACGGAAGTGTTGTTGCCCATAGTCTTCCACAACCTACAAGGTTGACACCACAAAAATTGGAAGAAAAAAGAGCAAAAGGGCTTTGTTACAATTGTGATAGAAATACACAAAAGGTCATAAGTGTGCTGAGAAGAAATTATTCTACATAGATTGTGAAGAGGAAGAAGAAAAGGAGCAAGAAAGGTCAAAAGAAGAGGATATACTCCAGGAACAAAGCCTAGATGAAGAAAAAATAAATCCGACCATATCTTGTAATGCATTGGCGGGAATTACCACTCCTCAAACCATCAAGATAGAAGGACAAATCAAGAAGAAAAAGGTAATAGTGTTGATTGATTCAGGAAGCACCCACAATTTTATTCATTGTAGGGTAGCAAAAGAATTGAATTGCTTCCTATATCCAGCACCAGAGTGTCAAGTGATGATTGCAAATGGAGGAACAATAAATTGCTCTGGAAAGTGCCATAATATCAAGCTATCCATGGGAGAATATGTATTGACTAGCCCAATGCTTTCCATTCCAATGGGAGGTGCTGATGTTGTACTAGGAGTCCAATGGCTACAATCCTTGGGTACAATAGCTTTTAATTTTCAAGAACTTTTCATGAAATTTTCTGTGGAAGGAAAGGAAGTTGAATTAAGGGGTATTGCAGGGAAACCAGGAAAGATAATCAGCTCTAATGGCATGACAAAGCTTCTAAAAAAGGAGCAAAGAGGTGTAATTGCACAATTATGTTCGCTAGATGTTTCCACATTGGAATCATCTATTTCTCCAGATCTCCAAAAAGTCCTGGACAATCATTCCAAGGTATTTGAGACTCCCAAAGGTCTCCCACCTATGCGTGATCATGATCATGCTATTCATCTGATTCCAGGAAGTGTTCCTCCAAACATCAGGCCGTACAGATATCCCTATGTCCAAAAAAGTGAAATTGAACGTATGGTTGCAGAAATGCTAGAGGCTGGTATAATTCAACCAAGTCAAAGTTCTTTCTCAGCTCCAGTAGTATTGGTGCACAAGAAGGATGGATCATGGCGCATGTGTCCAGATTATAGGGAGCTCAACAAGCTCACTATTAAAGATAAGTTCCCCATTCCTGTCATTGATGAATTACTGGATGAATTGCATGGATCAATTTACTTCACCAAGTTGGATCTTCGTTCGGGATATCATCAAATCAGAATGAAGATTGAAGACATTCCGAAAATGGCATTTAGAACTCATGAGGGTCATTATGAATTTTTGGTCATGCCTTTTGGCCTTACCAATGCACCTTCAACATTTCAAGGTTTGATGAATTCAATTTTCAAACCATTCCTTAGAAAATTTGTGTTAGTATTTTTTGATGATATACTAATCTACAGCAAGTCTTGGAAGGATCATGTTGAACATGTTGACAGGGTGCTACAACTATTGGAGGAGAAACAATTATATGCAAAAAGATCCAAATGTTTCTTTGGAGTCCAGGAGGTGGAATATTTGGGTCATATTGTATCTCATGAAGGAGTTAAGGTAGACCCTAGCAAAATTAAAGCCATTAAGGAATGGAAAATCCCCACATCCATAAAGCATCTGCGAGGATTTCTTGGGTTGACAGGGTATTATCGCAAGTTTGTTAAGAATTATGGGAGAATAGCAGCACCTCTAACAACATTATTGAAGAAAGATTCATTTTCATGGACTCCGGAAGCAACAAAGGCCTTTGAACATCTTAAAGAGGCAATGTGCCAAGCACCGGTCTTAGCTACACCGGACTTCACAAAAACCTTTATTGTGGAATGTGATGCTTCAGGAAATGGAATTGGTGCTGTTCTAATGCAAGATGAAAGACCCATTGCTTTTGAAAGTCGTCCAATCAAGGGAAAGTTTTTAAGCAAAGCTATTTATGAGAAGGAAATGTTGGCAATACTCCATGCACTTAAGAAATGGCGACCCTACCTAATGGGAAGACACTTCAAGGTAAAAACGGATCATGATAGCCTTAAATACTTTTTAGAACAAAGATTATCCTCTGAAGAGCAACAAAAGTGGGTCACAAAGATGTTGGGTTATGACTTTGAAATCATCTACAAAAAAGGGAAGCAAAATGTGGTGGCAGATGCACTCTCAAGAAAGGATGAGGATGTGGAAGCATTGTTGTGTGCCATTTCTATTATCCAACCAGATTGGATAAACGAAGCAAGGGAGGAATGGAAGAATGACGAAGAAGTGTGGGCACTTATTCGAAAGCTACAACAAGATTCCAGTACTTCTGATACATTTAGCTGGAAAAATGATTCGTTATGGTACAAAGATCGCTTATACCTCTGTAAGAATTCCCAGCTAAAACAAAAGATTCTTATGGAATTGCACACTTCTCCCTTAGGAGGGCACTCAGGATTTTTAAAAACTTACCACAGGGTTAAGAAGGAATTTTTTTGGGATGGCCTTAAATCAGATATTCAAAAGTTTGTGGCGGAATGTTTGGTTTGCCAACAAAATAAAGTTGAAACAATTAAGACACCGGGTCTATTACAACCTTTATCCATTCCAAGCCAACGTTGGGAGGAGGTTTCAATGGATTTTATCACAGGTTTACCCAAGTCTGAGGGAAAGAGTGTCATCATGGTGGTAGTTGACAGACTTACCAAGTATGCACACTTTTGTGCATTATCACATCCATTTAAAGCCAGTACAGTTTCTACTGCATTTATGGAAACAGTTCAAAAGCTACATGGAAACCCAAAGATTATTGTAAGTGACAGAGATCCCATTTTCACTGGAAATTTTTGGACAGAATTATTTTCTTGTCTTGGTACTCAGTTAGCTCATAGCTCATCTTATCATCCTCAATCTGATGGGCAAACTGAGATAGTAAACAAATGTTTGGAAGGATATCTTCGTTGCTTTGTATCTGATAAACAGACACAATGGGTCAAATGGTTGCCTCTGGCTGAATGGTGGTATAACACTTCCTTCCATACAGCAACAAAAATGACCCCATTTATGGCACTTTATGGGTATCAACCACCATCCATCACATCATATTTAAGAGAAAATTCTAAGGTTCAGGCAGTGGAACATCACATCGAACATCAACAACAAGTCCTCCAACTCTTAAAGGATAACCTCGTGTTGGCACAAAATAGAATGAAACAACAGGCAGATCAACATCGCAGTGAAAGAAGTTTTGATGTAGGTGATTGGGTATTCCTACGGCTACAACCATATAAGCAAATGTCCCTAAAGCAAGCTAAGAAGGATAATAAATTATCACCAAAGTATTATGGTCCGTACAAGGTGTTGCAAAAGATTGGTACTATGGCATACAAATTGGAGCTTCCTGCAGCTTCTCGATTGCACCCAGTTTTCCATGTTTCATGTTTAAAGAAGGTTATAGGTGACAAGCTCCCAGTTCAAACAATATTGCCAGAACTTGACGAGGAAGGAAAAATTATATTGGAACCGGAAGCAGTCACAGAAACAAGAACTCGACAGCTACGAAATCGATCAATTTCAGAGTATCTTATCAAGTGGAAGAACTTATCCGCTGAAGATTCCACATGGGAGGATGAGAATTTTATGCAGAAGTATCCAGAACTACTCAAGCGTTGAGGACAACACTTTTTTGAAGGAGAGGGGCATGTTGGGTCCCTATAATACTAGTGATTACCCCATTACTATTGTAGTTATAACCCTTATTTATATTGTTGTGCCCCTATTACCCCCATATTGTTATTTCTGTGCCCCATAGAATCCCTCTATTGTTATTTTTGTGGCTTTATATTATTATTGTTAGGTCGGCTGGATTATATTGTGACTCCTTAGACTCCTATATATAGAAAGGAGGTTTTGTCATTTGTATCATCCAAGAATTGTTCATTTATGTAATGTAAAGGAGGTTGCCCCCTCGAAGAGGCTGAATTCTAAGGCGTTGATCTATCTTTTCTATCTTTTCTTGAGCTGGTTTCATAACAGAATATGTATTTACTAGCCCAATGCTTTCCATTCCAATGGGAGGTGTTGATGTTGTACTAGGAGTCCAATGGATACAATCCTTGGGTATAATAGCTTTTAATTTTCAAGAACTTTTCATGAAATTTTCTGTGGAAGGAAAAGAAGTTGAATTAAGGGGTATTGCAGGGAAACTAGGAAAGATAATCAGCTCTAACAGTATGAAAAAGCTTCTAAAAAAGGAACAAAGGGGTGTAATTGCACAATTATGTTCACTAGATGTTTCCACATTGGAATCATCTATTTCTCCAGATCTCCAAAAAGTCTTGAACAATCATTCCAAGGTATTTGAGACTCCCAAAGGTCTCCCACCTATTCGTGATCATGATTATGCTATTCATCTAATTCCAGGAAGTGTTCCTCCAAACATCAGGCCGTACAGATATCCCTATGCCCAAAAGAGTGAAATTGAACATATGGTTGCAGAAATGCTAGAGGTTGGTATAATTCAACCAAGTCAAAGTTCTTTCTCTGCTCCAGTAGTATTAGTGCACAAGAAGGATGGATCATGGCGCATGTGTTCGGATTATAGGGAGCTCAACAAGTTCACTATTAAAGATAAGTTTCTCATTCCTATCATTGATGAATTACTGGATGAATTGCATGGATCAATTTACTTCACCAAGTTGGAACTTTGTTCAGGATATCATCAAATCAGAATGAAGACTGAAGACATTCCAAAAACAACATTTAGAACTCATGAGGGTCATTATGAATTTTTGGTCATGCCTTTTGGCCATACCAAAGCACCTTCAACATTTCAAGGTTTGATGAATTCCATTTTCAAACCATTCCTTAGAAAAATTTTGTTAGTATTTTTTGATGATATACTAATCTACAACAAGTCTTGCAAGGATCATGTTGAACATGTTGACAGGGTGCTACAACTATTGGAGGAGAAACAATTATATGCAAAAAGATCCAAATGTTTCTTTGGAGTACAAGAGGTGGAATATCTGGGTCATATTGTATCTCATGAAGGAGTTAAGGTAGACCCTAGCAAAATTAAAACCATTAAGGAATGGAAAATCCCCACATCCATAAAGCATCTGTGAGGATTTCTTGGGTTGACAGGGTATTATCGCATGTTTGTTAAGAATTATGGGAGAATAGCAGCACCTCTAACAAAATTATTGAAGAAATATGCATTTTCATGGACTCCAGAAGCAACAAAGGCCTTCTAACATCTTAAAGAGGCAATGTGCCAAGCACCGGTCTTAGCTACACCAGACTTCACAAAAACCTTTATTGTGGAATGTGATGCTTCAGGAAATGGAATTGGTGCTGTTTTAATGCAGGATGAAAGACCCATTGCTTTTGAAAGTCATCCAATCAAGGGAAAGATTTTGCACAAAGCTATTTATGAGAAGGAAATGTTGGCAATACTCCATGCACTTAAGAAATGGCGACCCTACCTAATGGGAAGACACCTCAAGGTAAAAACAGATCATGATAGCCTTAAATACTTTTTAGAACAAAGATTATCCTCTGAAGAGAAACAAAAGTGGGTCACAAAGATGTTGGGTTATGACTTTGAAATCATCTACAAAAAAGGGAAGCAAAATGTGGTGGCAGATGCACTCTCAAGAAAGGATGAGGACGTGGAAGCGTTGTTGTGCGCCATTTCTATTATCCAACCAGATTGGATAAACGAAGCAAGGAAGAAATGGAAGAATGATGAAGAAGTGTGGGCACTTATTCAAAAGTTACAACAAGATTCCAGTACGTCTGATACATTTAGCTGGAAAAATGATTGTTTATGGTACAAAGATCGCTTATACCTCTGTAAGAATTCCCAACTAAAACAAAATATTCTTATGGAATTACACACTTCTCCCTTAGGAGGGAACTCAGGATTTTTAAAAACTTACCACAGGGTTAAGAAGGAATTTTTTTGGGATGGCCTTAAATTAGATATTCAAAAGTTTGTGGCGGAATGTTTGGTTTGCCAACAAAATAAAGTTGAAACAATTAAGACCCCAGGTCTATTACAACCTTTATCCATTCCAAGCCAACGTTAGGAGGAGGTTTCAATGGATTTTATCACAGGTTTAACCAAGTCTGAGGGAAAGAGTGTCATCATGGTGATAGTTGACAGACTTACCAAGTATGCACACTTTTGTGCATTATCACATCCATTTAAAGCCAGTAAAGTATCTACTGCATTTATGGAAACAATTCAAAAGCTACATGGAAACCCAAAGATTATTGTAAGTGACAGAGATCCCATTTTCACTGGAAATATTTGGACAAAATTATTTTCTTGTCTTGGTACTCAGTTAGCTCATAGCTCATCTTATCATCCTCAATCTGATGGCCAAACTGAGATAGTAAACAAATGTTTGGAAGGATATCTTCGTTGCTTTGTATCTGATAAACATACACAATGGGTCAAATGGTTGCCTCTAGTTGAATGGTGGTATAACACTTCCTTCCATACAAAAACAAAAATGACCCTATTTATGGCACTTTATGGATATCAGCCACCATCCATCACATCATATTTAAGAGAAAATTCTAAGGTTCAGGCAGTGGAACATCACATCGAACATCAACAACAAGTCCTCCAACTCTTAAAGGATAACCTCGTGTTGGCACAAAATAGAATGAAACAATAGGCAGATCAACATCGCAGTGAAAGAAGTTTTGATGTAGGTGATTGGATATTCCTACGGCTACAACCATAGAAGCAAATGTCCCTAAAGCAAGCTAAGAAGGATAATAAATTATCACCAAAGTATTATGGTCCGTATAAGGTGTTGGAAAAGATTGGTACTATGGCATACAAATTGGAGCTTCCTGCAGCTTCTCGATTGCACCCAGTTTTCCATGTTTCATGTTTAAAGAAGGTTATAGGCGACAAGCTCCCAGTTCAAACAATATTTCCAGAACTTGACAAGGAAGGAAAAATTATATTGGAACCAGAAGCAGTCACAGAAACAAGAACTCGACAGCTACGAAATCGATCAATTTCAGAGTATCTTATCAAGTGGAAGAACTTATCCGTTGAATATTCCACATGGGAGGATGAGAATTTTATACAGAAGCATCCAAAACTACTCAAGCATTGAGGACAACACTTTTTTGAAGGAAAGGGGCATGTTGGGTCCCTATAATACTAGTGATTACCCCATTAATATTGTAGTTTCACCCCTTATTAATATGGTTGTGCCCCTGTTATCCCCATATTGTTATTACTATGCCCCATAGAATCCACTTATTGTTATTTTTGTGGCTTTATATTATTATTGTTAGGTCGGCTGGGTTATATTGTGACTCCTTAGACTCCTATATATAGAAATGAGGGTTTTTCATTTGAATCATCCAAGAATTGTTCATTAATGTAATGTAAAGGAGGTTGCCCCCTCGAAGAGGCTGAATTCTAAGGCATTGATATATCTTTTCTATACTTTCTTGATCTGGTTTCATAACACTGAGATATTCAAATGTCTCTCAGGGTAGTGGTTTGGTGAATATATCAACAACCTGTTCTTTGGAGGGAACGTACTCCAATTCGACCTTTTGTTCAAGCACTTGTTCACAGAGAAAATGATATTTGATAGGTATGTGCTTGGTCTTGGAATGCATGACTGGATTCTTTGAAATACTAATTGCACTTGTATTATCACATAGAATGGAGATGGGTGGAGTACATGTAATCTAAATGTCTTGCAATGTTTGCATCATCCAAAGGAGTTGTGTGCAGCAAGATGAAACAACCACATATTCTGCTTCAGTTGTAGATAATGCAATTGAACTTTGTTTCTTGCTGAACCAAGACACTAATATGGAACCCATATAGAATGCACCACCACTAGTGATTTTTCTTTCATTCATGCTTCCTACCCAACCTGCATCCTTATATGCATGAAGTGTAAGATCTGTATCTCTAGGATACCATAAACCAAAGTTCTGTGTTCCTTGAAGATATTTGAAAATCCTTTTGATTGCCTGAAGGTGTGATTCCTTGGATTTGCTTGGTATCTTCCAACTATTCCCAGTGCATGCATGATGTCTGGTTGGGTACCTGTTAGACAAATCAGACTGCCAATCATGGATCTGTAGGTTGGTTGATGTACTGCTGCTGATTCATCATTTGAACTAAGACTGCATCTTGTTACCATAGGGGTACATACTGGTTTAGAATCTTCCATGCCATATTTTTTCAAGATCTGCTTGAGATACTTGGTTAGTGATAGAAAAATACCATCTTTATTTTGTTGAACTTGTAAACCAAGAAAATATGTGAGTTCACCAAGCAGGGACATTTCAAATTCTTTCTGCATTACCAAAGCAAAGTTTTGACTCATGGCTTCTTCATTGCTACCAAAAATGATATCATCAACATACATAACAATTATTAGCAATTTATCATTGTCAGTATTCGTATATAGATTGCTATCAACTGATCCTTTTGAAAAACCTTGTTGATGGAGGTATTTGTCAAGACGGTAATACCAGGCCCTTAGAGCTTGTTTTAAACCATATAGAGCTTTTCTGAGTCTGCATACAAGTTTTGGATCATTTCCAAGGATGAATCCATCTGGTTTCTCAATATATACTTCTTCTAAGCCTCCATTAAGAAAGGCAGATTTTACATCCATTTGGTATACTTTGAAGTTTTGAAAGCTAGAAAGAGCAAGGAACATTCTTATGGCTTCAAGTCTAGCAACAAGTGCAAATTTTCTTCAAAATCTATACCTTCTTGTTGAGCATATCCTTTACAAACAAGTCTAGCCTTGTTTCTAATAACTTCTCCATTTTCATTCAGCTTGTTTTTGAATATCCGTTTGGTTCCAATGATATTATTATCATGAGGTCTAGGAACTAATTCCCAAGTATTATTCTTTTCAATTTGCTCAAGCTCTTCATTCATGGCCTTGAACCAACATTCATCTTCGCATGCTTCATGTACATTTTGAGTTTCGATGGTGGAAAGTTGTTATATATCTAGGGGGGATAATATGGGGTACCAAGGGAGGTACCCAAGGTAATAATGTAATAACGGGATGTGCCATAGTAATAAATAAGGTGGTTAACCCATATCATGTAAGGGACCACAAGTAGTTACTAATAATGTAATGGGCCCATGGTATTAGTTGATGGTATGAGGGAACCATGGTAATGACCCATGTATTGTATGTATGAGGCCTATATAGAGGCTAGAGACTCCACATGGAGAAAGTGTGAAGGATTATTGTATGAACAGGCATATGGCTTGTGGAGTGTTCTCCTTCCTTAAGGAGTGATTGTATGGTGTTGCCCTACCATAAGGGTTTGATATTAATAAAGAAGCATTTATCTATATTCAGATCTTGTTATTTCTTGGGTTTATTTTCATCGTCTTATATTTTCATATCAGATCTTATATTTTTATATATTTCTGGGTTAGATCTATAACAAAAGCAATGCTAAATAGCTTGAAGCTTCTGTAATAGTTCTTCTTGTCTGCACCTCTGTCTCTTTCTGTCCCAAAATTTGAGTCTCTGGATGATTTTTCTGAACATACTTGGATGGAGTCTTTTCTTCTATCATTATCTGCTATTTTGGTGCTTCATTGGTTTCTTCTTTAGAATTAGTTTGATTTGATGTGGAAGGATAATCCTCATCTTCTTCATAATCTTCAGTTTTTACCTACTTTGTATTTTGGCCTGCTTCATCAACCACAACATCAATACTTTCAACAATTTTCCCTAATCTTTTATTATAACACTTATATCCTTTACTTCGAGAAGAGTAACCAAGGAGGATGCCTTCATCTGCTCTAGGTTCAAACTTGTCAAGGTTTTCATCAGTTCTTTTGATGTAACATCTGCTTCCAAAAAATTTGAAGTATTTTACAATAGGAGTCTTACCATACCAAAATTCATGTGGAGTTTGAGTGCTGTTTACCCGAATGCTTGTTTTGTTGAGAATAGTGACGGTAGCAAATGCAGCTTCACCCCAGAAGGTTGTAGGAGTTCCAAATTCATCTAGCATGGCACGAGCCATTTGTTTAACCGTTCTGTTCGTCCTTTCTACCACTCCATTTTGCTAAGGAGTCCTTGCGGTAGAGAAATCCCTTTTTATTCCATGTTCTTCACAAAATTCGAAGAATTCATCTGAGGTAAATTCCTCTCCTCGATCAGACCTGAGGCATTTGATTTTGCGATCTGATTCATTTTCAACCAACAATTTGAAGCCTTTGAAATTTTCAAATGCTTTATATTTATGCTTTAGAAGTCCTATCCAACACATTTTGGAAAAGTCATCAATGAACAATACAAAGTATTCTTCTCCACGAGGTGACTTTTTCCTTGATGGACCACATAAATCAATATGAACAAGTTCAAGAGGCTTACTAGCTGATCCTTCCTTCTCAGGGAAATGAGCTCTGGTTTGCTTTCTAAATTGATATGATTTGCATATTGTATTTTCTGGAATGTTGATATCAGGAAGATCACGAACAACCTGGAATCTGCATGCTTTTCTTATTTGAGAGAAGCTTAGATGCCCCAATCTTCTGTGCCATAACCAGTGTTCATCATTTTTTCTTAGGTAGCATTGTTTTTGTCCTCTCTTGAGTATGTATAGGTTTTTTGGAGTTCTTATACTTTGATCACTGTTTCTCCTATATCAAGCTCACGAACAACACATCCATTTGATCGAAATACTACTTCATTTCCTTGATTGCACATTTGACTAACACTCAATAGATTATGCTTTAGACCATCAACATACATAACATTCCTAGCTTTAACCTTTTCTTTTAAGAGAACAGAACCTTTACCTTTTATGACAGCAGGAGTGTCATTTCCAAATGAGACCTTGTTTTCCTTTTCTATGGCATTATATGACTGAAGTTTTTCCTTATCACCTGTCATGTGTTTCGAGCATCCACTGTCGATGTACCACTAATTTTCTTGTCCTTCCGCATACAAGGCTATACCACATCTTTCTGTTTGCAGTTCTTTCTTTTTCCAAGTTTTGGGACCCAATGAAGTTTGCTCCTTCTACGATGTTTACCAAAACTTGCTCCTGCATTCAGAATCTTCATGACTGAAGTTATTATAGATAGAGCATTCTATTTCATTTTCAAGAAGCGAAAAGTTATTGTAGGTCCTTTTCATGATCCCTGTCACATTCTTTTGATTTCATGCTAGTCTTGTCACGATGGTCTTGTAAGCAACACATTGAGCAACTTTGTGTCCAAAGTTATGACATGAAAAACATTGGCCATTAAAGAAATTCATGCGGTTATTGAACCTACTAACCTAGTGATTGTAGTTTCCATTGACATTCATTCTTGAAGAAAATTGAGTATGATTTACCTGAGGTTGGTTGTAGCTTCTATTCATCCTTGAAGTAGATTGACCCCGATTTACTTGGTGATCTTCTTTATGCCTTTGCTAACGATTGTCAGACTGTTCATTGTTCTTTACTGCATCAAGATAGCTTTTAGTGGAGGTGGACAGTTTCCGTGCTTCTTTAGTATATCCAAGACCTGTCTTTATCAGAGGAGAATGCTGCACTTTGGTAATTTCATTTAGGGTCTCTGATCCTTTAGCAAATCTAAGATTGAGAGCTTTTTTTTTCTCAATATCCTTTCTTAGACCCATAATTTCACATTCTAATTTTTCATTGTGTTTTTCTCTTTCAGCAAGTTGGAATGTCAGAGTATCTATAATCATATTCTTTTCTTCTAAACAAATTTTAAGTTTATAGATTTCTTCATAAAGACCATCTTCATCTAAAGCATCCAAGAAATCATCATCTTCAAAAGCCATCAGAAGTCTATAATGATTACTACTTTCATCTTCATCACTATTTGATAAACCATCGCTATCTTCATGCATATAGTAGCTCTTCTTACTTACACTTTGTTTTCTATTCCATTTTGATGATTCCTTACCTTTATCAAGCTTATCCATGTGAGGACATTTGGCAGCATAATGACCGACTCTTCCACAAGAAAAACATTTGAAAGGTAGTTTACCTTTGAATCTTCCCTAACCCTGTTGAAGGTTCTTGCCAAAGTTTGCTTCTTCCTCTCCTCCTGAAATATGTCCCGATTCATTGATTTCTTCTCTTCCTGAAGCCTTGAATGCGACTTCTCTCATATTTGATGGACTACCTTTTCTCATTTCGACAGCAATTAAGATCCCGCTTTTCTTCTATGGTAGAAACTTTTGATTCAAACTTAGAAGACAAGGATCTTAAAACCTTTTCAACTAAAGTAACTTCTTTTATCTCTTCACCCAATTTTTTCATGCGATTAACAATCTCATCTATATGTAGGAAGTAATAAGCTATACTTTCATCATTATGCATTTTGAGAGTTTCATATTGAATTCTGAGAGATTGTAGTTTTGCACATTTTACCTGATTGTCTCCTTCATAGCTTAAAAAATCTTGTCCCATATTTCTTTGGCGGTTTTGAGTTGCATAACCTTGACAAATTCTGATTGTGACAGACTCCCCAATAATTTATTGATGGCCTTGGCATTGGTTTCATATTGCTTTTTACCTGTTGTATCAGTAGGAATTGTTGATGGAAATGTATATCCTCCTTCCACGATTTCCCAAACATCTGTTCCAAGAGATTGAAGATAGGCTTTGGTTATTACCTTCCAATAAACGAAGTTGCTTCCATCAAATATTAGAGGTCTAATGGATCCCTCTCTTTCGTAGTTACTGATGATGATAGATCTTCCTTCAAGCGATCAAGCTTCTTTTGAAGGACCTGCTCTGATATCAATTGTTGGAAATAATACTGAGAGGGGGGGGGGGTGAATCAGTATTAGCAAGTCAATAATATTTCATTTCCATATTCTGATTCATATACACTACTTCAATTAATGAAACTTGCGTGTATATGCAACTGTATATAAGGGAACTAGCGTATACCCTGTAAAATTATAATTTAGTTAATTCTTCATATGTTGTTCTTTAATCTGTGCATCAGAACCATATAAACAGTAACCAGGAGCAGTAAAAACAAAACAAACAGTCACACATATGAACACAAGATATAAGGTGGAAATCCAATGTGGGTGAAAACCACTTGCTGCAATCGTCTCTATATTTCTTCCAATAAGAAACTTATTTTTACAATATTTTGTATTGGTGAAGCCTTATACCAGTATGCAGGCTGCTACCTGCAGAAGGCTACAACCTTCTCCCATTCTCTAGCTTCTCCTGGAAGGGAGCTACAACCCCCTAGCTCTTGTACTAGCTGATGTACTAGTACGTAGGTGCTGACCTATAGAAGGCTACAACCTCCTCTTTTCTTCTAGGGACCACATTTCATAAATTTTCAGACTGGATCCATCAATAACATCAATCAAACGTCAAATATATCTACATCAAACAATCTCCTTTTCACCAAGCAAAACTAAATCAAACAATCACTTCTCTGAATGTTGTAACTAGAATACAGTAACAGTAACCAAAACCCAAGCCAGAACCTATAACACTGCAACAACAATCAGAAGTAGCTAAAGCATATTTTATGAGGTGTACGCTACTTCAATGTGACGAACCTGCGTGCATACGCACTTGTATCAAGGAAAACCTGTGTATATGCACTTTTGAAATGCTGAACCAATGTGTATACGTGCCTTTTCTATAATGAACCTGCGTACAGATCTGTAAATGATGATTTAACCTTTAAAATTATTCAGACATCAGTTATACCCAGATCATCATATTTACAAATTACGACATGTGCCAATTATTAAGATAAAAGATCAAAACCACACAAAGATACTTCTCGTCAAGCCTTAAGATCTTGACCCATCAATAGAACTTATCCTTCATCAAGCGCTTAGGTTCATCCTTGATTCAGATCCAACTTTGCACCATAACCTAATCACCTGTATTCTAGATCTTGATCTTCATTAGATATTTAATTCATGAGTGCCTTTGCCTAATGATCTTCTCCTCCTTTTATAGTCTTAGGCCTTACTCAATACCATGGTCCAAAACCACTTAGAATCAATACCTTGGACCAAATGTCTAGGGTCAACACATCGGACAAGATACCTTGGACCAATACCATGGATCATAATACCATGGCCAAATACCACGGACCAAAACAAAGTTTTCCAACATGTACACACCTTTCATTTCGAGAAGGTGCATGTGTACGCTATATGTGCCTTTTAGTATGCGAACCTATGTGTACACGCGGCTTGGTTAGTGGGAACCTGCGTATACCTCTCTTTCTTCATTCTGTGAGCCTGAACTGTGATCTGTCATCTGTGAGAGTTGCCATCAAGGACAATCACCTATGTCATAGCACTGAATTTGTGTCATAATGCCAACATAGTAGGCATAAAGACTTAGGTCAGAATAAATAGAAAGAAAGTGCTACTATTACATTTATTGTACACACCCTTTATAGAATGAATTTACCACCCTATCCATGGTTTATAGATAGAATTGAAATAGCTTGAGTAGGTATTTACACAGGGTCTAATTACTGAATTTACCACTTTAGACACCCTGTCTATGTTTCATTTGACTGGTTGACTACTCTTATTGTTTTGAATTATATTAGTATTAGTCAGTATATTAGATTGATTGGGACTTACACTATTAGGAATATACATCCTGAGTTTATTAAGTCTATAGAATCAAGCTCTCATTTAGTCTATAGGACAAAGGAATGCAAAGTAAATAGAGACAAATTTGAGAGCCAAAAACACAAAAAAATAGGTGGAGTATTTGATCCAATTACCATTGGATTCACTTATTCCAAACATTTGTATATATAATTTGTTATGGAGTTTTATGGGGTGAAGAAAAAAGTGCAAGGATTGTTGGATTAAGGCTGTGAGATGTGATGTGATGTGCCTAAGGACTGTAAAATATACCATGAGTGGGTGGTATCTATTTTTCCAAAATTGCATAGGACTTGTAACTGGTCCCATACATAATAAGCAGCTCCTTGTGGAGGTATGCCAATCCATGAGAGGTGAACATGTCACTTAGGGGAGTTGAACCCCAGTGGGTGTGATAACAACACCCCTCTTTCACTGATTAGGTAAGACCGTATTGACAATGTTGTTTAGCTTTTGATTTAATAGTCTTCTGGTCTTAGTTTTCTTAATAGGAGAAGGTATTATTCAATGGAATCATAGTATCTAAATGATGAACATGGGTTAATTTTTGTTTCAAAATCTTTGACTCTTGAATGCTCAATTTTTTGTGTAACCACCAAATGCAAAGCCTTTCAACCAAATAGATGTTCAAAGTAGCGCAAATTATAGTGAGTGCAGTCTCACATTGCTAGAGATTGTTTTCAGTTGGAAGTGCTGAAAAGAATAATGGGAGTTTGCCAAAATGAGATTGTGAAACATATGGGTAACTGCTTCTATACCTTGGTGAACTTTCATTTGCATATACATATATTCCAACTAATATCTCCTTGAATTGGAACGATGTAAAAGCTTTTGTGAATGGTGGGAATGGTGTATTGGGATGTTTCCAATAACTCAGGTTCTGAACATCTTGATTGAGTGTCAGGTTATAGGTTAAAACTTGACATGTTTTGAATTAGTAATACTTTCTTTCTCAATGCAAAATTTTCATCTGCATATACATCCTAGCTGGGCTCTCTCGAAAATGGCAGAATATAAAACTTTTGTTGTTGTGTCATGGATGGCATAAAGTAATATGATTTAATTAGCTCAGGTTATCATTAGGTCATGTGTCAAATATCAGGATTGAAATTTGTCTCCAATCGTTGTGTTTTATCAAAGAGTAATGGTGTTTTAATGAGAAACCTTCATTTGCATGTACATTCCAACTCGACTCTGTCAGAAATGGTAGAATGTACTTTTGTGTTTTGAGTATTATTGGTCGAATAAGGTAACATTATTTAGGCAACTCGATTATTGCATATCAACCATGATTTTCCCGTGTCTAGTCATCATATAAAATTCTTGTGCTTGTTTTTTTTGGTACAGACTACAAAAATTGAGAGTTTTTTGCTTTTGATCAGTTGCTCTGATTTTTCAGTGGGAATTTATGTTTGATAATGTGGTGATTGTGCATGATTTGTTTTAATTCCTACACAGTTGTTGTCATATGTCATTCATCAAAAGATAACATTTTTTTTCCAATCTGGAATATTTTTCATTACTCCGCTGCCAAAACACAGAAGTCCCTGCTGGGTTATGCATGTATTTGATTCTTGGGATTTTATATTGGTAGTTCCTCTGTTGTTCGTTGTAATACATTTGAAATTAGACATGAGGTGTTGTTTGTGGGGTAATACATTATTCTTAGCAACACCCCTTGTTGATCAATGCTTTGAATCTTTTTGTATTTTATGTCATGATCCCCAGTTGTTCATGCTGTAATGGAGATCGTTCTCGCAAGAATTTTTGCATGCTTAATGTATTGTCCTGATACAGTGACGTAATTATGTTTTTTTATTGTTGCAACTCCATTTATATTATTTTCAAGTTCTCATTGGTTATATTAAATTGATATTAATGCCTCATGAGTTTGTGATTCTGGATCAGGTGATAAACTAGGGGAGGGGAGCCAGTAGTTATTGGGTTGTGTTATATTCTTTCCATGACTAGCCCACAAAGTTAACTGGCCAGATAGAGAGGGGGGGGGGGGGGGGGAGCCCCCCCCCTTCGTTGTGCTGATTGCGTAGCAGGTGGGTCATAGGGGGTTTGAGGGGTGCAGGTAACCCCCCTTTATGGGGTCTGGGGTAGCGCTTCAGAAAATTTTGTTTTTTGGACCCTATATTAGGTTCAGCGGACCTACCTATGGTTTTGTGCATGATTTTCACACATGGTTTTGGATGCAATGGTTTTCGGTCCATGGTTTTGGATGCCGGTTTTCAGTCCATGGTATTGGATGCTTTGGCATGTATAAATATGTATTGTAACATTGAAAGGAACATAATGAAAAATCAAGCTGGTAGTCTCGGTTTTGGGATCCATGGGAAAATATCTGTGTATATGTGTTTTATGTGTTATGCTCTTCCATTGTTTATTTTCTGTGTTTTAGAATTCATATGCATGTAATTTCTGTATGGGGTTAAAACCTACATTTGGTATCAGAGCTATTTTTGGCTTCAAGGGAACACCTTTGTTACTGAGGGGTTTCACTCAGGCCTGTGGTAGACCCTGTTCAGTGGGAGATCTGCGAGATTGATTCTGGCGGTGAAAGAAGATGGCGAGCAGTGGAAATATAGAGATCGATAAATTTAATGGTCAGAGTTTTGAGTTGTGGAAACTCAAGATGGAGGATCTGTTGGTGGATAAATATCAGTGGGTTGTGGTAGATCCAGGTACTAAACCAACGAGAGTGTCTGATGAAGAATGGAAGAAGTTGGATTGGAAGGCAAAGAGCACAATACAATTGTGTGTCTCAGATTCAATATTGTTGAATGTATTAGGTGAAGCTATGATGAAGGCTTTGTGGGACAAGTTAGGGACTTTGTACCAATCTAAGTCTCTGGTGAATAAACTGTTCCTACGGAAAAAGTTGTATAACCTGAGGATGAAAGATGGAAACTCAGTGACAGAGCATCTGAACACATTTAATACTGTGGTGAGTCAGTTATTATCTATTGATATTAAAATTTTAGATGAAGATAAGTGCATCAGTTTGTTGTGTTCTCTACCAGATTTGTGGGATAGTCTGGTTATTGCAGTAGGTAGCAATACAATTGCCTTGCAGTTTGATGAAATAGTCTCATACTTGCTGATGGAGGAGATGAGACAGAAAAATATGGAGAGCCAGAATGGTGATGCCTTGTCTATATGAGGACGGTCCCAGAATAGAAATAAAAATAAGTCATCGAGTGGGAGATCTAAATCTAGAGGGAGATCTAAATCTCCAGGAAAACCTGTAAACGTGGTGTGCTAGAAATGTGGAAAGGGAGGGCACTACAAAAGGGATTGTAAATCTAAATCTCCTATTAAAGGAAAGGGATCTGATGATGCTCCTTCTACAGAGGTGAAAACCACCTTAGATGAATGTGGGGATGTGTATTTGGCTTCTTAAAGTACACATGTAGATCATGAGGCATGGTTGATTGACTCAGGTGCATCCTTTCACTTCACTCCCCATAGAGAGTGGTTCTAAGAGTATGAGAAATACGATGGTGGTGATGTCTTCTTAGGGGATGATAGGAAGGCTAGAATCATTGGTCATGGAAAATTAAAGTTGAAGTTACAAGGTGGAAGGGTTAGAACACTTCCGGGTGTTCTGCATATTCCTGCATTGGCCAGAAATCTGATTTCTGTAAGCAAGCTAGATGATGCAGGTGTAATAATAGTGTTCGAGAAGGATACCTGCAAGATGATTTGGGGAGAACTGGTATTGATGTGGGGAGTTCGGATTGGAACTCTGTACAAGCTGCAAGGTAGCACTGTTTTTGATGAGTGCAACAACTCTGTGGTTCCTGAAAGTGGAGCAAAAAATCTAGTGGTCTCTGGAGAGAAGACCATGTTGTGGCATCAAAGGCTTGGACATATTGGAGAGAAGGGCCTTCGAATACTTCATGGTAAAGGTATGGTAGAAGGTATGATTAATAACTATTTGGATTTTCATTTCTATGAAAATTGTGTATATGGGAAGCAGAATTGAGTGAGTTTCCCCTCTGGTGGTAAGAGGGTGAAACAAATATTAGAACTTGTGCACAGTGATGTGTTTGGACCTGTGAAGGTTCCATCACTGGGTAAGTCTGTGTATTATGTATCATTTATAGATGACTTCTCAAGGAATACATGGATATATTTCCTTAAGAAGAAATATAAAGTCTTTGACAGGTTTAAAGAATTGAAGGCTTTGGTGAAAAACCAGACAGAGAAGAAGATAAAGGTGTTGAGGACAGATAACAGTGGAGAGTTTTGCAGTAAGGAATTTAAAGAATTCTATAAGAAGTGTGGTATAGCATGGCAGAAGACTAATCCATACACACCTGAGCAAAATGGAGTTGCAGAAAGAATGAACAAGACATTGATGGAAAGGGAAAGAAGCATGCTCAGTGGTGCTGGGTTAGGACAAGAATTTTGGGCAGAGGCAGTGGAGATAGCATGTTACCTAGTCAACAGATCACCTTCATCAACATTGGAGGATAAGAGTCCACAAGAGGTATGGACTGGTAAGAAACCCTCTCTTTCACATCCGAGGGTATTTGGATGTGATGCGTGTGTACATGTTCCAAAGGAGAAACAAACCAAGTTGGATAATAAATCTGAAAATTGCATCTTTACTGGGTATAAGGATGGTTTAAAGGGTTATAAGATTTGGAACCCAGTAACAAGGAAGGTTGTGTACAACCGAAATGTGATGTTTAGAGAGGTAAAATATGTTATTAAACAAGAATTCCAACCAAAGGAACCTGAGACGATAGAGTTTGAGCTTAAGGAGAAAGAATCAGACTCTACAATAGAGGAGGAATCAGAAGATGAAGAGCCACAAAATCCAGGTGTGAGAAGATCAATTCGAGAAAGAAGGCAACTAGAAAGGTATGGTCCATCTACTTTCTATTCAAATTTTTCTTTATCTATTACTGACGATGATCCCAGAACTGTGAAGGAAGCAGTAGATTTAGAGGATGGAAAACTCTAGAAAGAGGCCATGGTTGATGAAATGACATCTTTGCACAAAAATGAGGCTTGGGATCTGGTGGAGTTGCCAGCTGGAAGGAAACCCATTGGAAACAAATGGATGTTAAAGAAGAAGACAAATGCAAAAGGAAAGGTGGAGAAATACAAAGCTCAGTTGGTAGCAAAAGGTTATTCCCAGGTGTTGGGAATTGATTTTGGTGATATTTTTTCTCCTGTTGCCAAGGTAACTTCTATTAGGTTACTTTTATCTGTTGATACTGCTTTTTATTTTGAGGTAGAATAGATGGATGTGAAGACAACATTTATTCATGGGGATCTCGAAGAGGAAATCTACATGTAGCAACCTGAAGGCTTTACGGTGAAGGGTAAGAAAGAACTGGTATGCAAGTTAAAGAAGTCTTTGTATGGGTTAAAATAGTCATCAAGGATGTGGTATTAGAAATTTGATACATTTATACGGGGACTTGGCTTCACCAGAAGTAAAGCAGATCACTGTGTGTATTTTAAATTAATTGGTGACCGTGTTATTTATCTGATCTTGTATGTGGATGATATGTTCCTGGTTGGAAATGACAAAGAAATTATCCAGGATTTGAAGACCCAATTGTCCTCCAAATTTTACATGAAAGATATTGGTGCCGCAAACTATATTTTGGGCATGGAAATTAAAAGAGATTGGGCAATGAGGAAGCTCTGGTTAAACCAGAGGAAGTATGTCGAGACAATACTACAGAGGTTTAATATGCAGGATAGTAAACCAGTGAAGGTTACTATTCCTGTAGGTGTGAAGTTATCTACTGAACATTGTCCCAAGATAGAAGAAGAGGAAGAAGACATGTCTCGTGTTCCATATGCAAGTGTAGTTAGTAGCCTGATGTATGCAATGGTCTGTACTAGACTAGACATTGCACATACAGTGGGATTATTGAGTAGGTTTATGTCAAAACCAGGGAAGGAGCACTGGATAGCAGTGAAGTGAGTTTTCAGGTATTTGCGTGTCACTAGTGATTATGGTTTGTGATAGCAAGGAAGACCGGGATTATACAGAGTGTTGGATATTCATGGCTTTGTTGATGCATACTGGGCTGGAGATCTGGATCAGAGAAGATCTACAAGTGGGTATGTGTTTAACTTATTTGGAGGTGTAGTCAGTTGGATGAGTAAGAAACAATCTGTAGTAGCACTATCAACTACAGAGGTAGAATTCATGGCAACCACTCATGCAAGCAAGGACGTAGTTTGGTTGCAGAGATTGTGTTCAAGTATGGGCTCAGTACAAGGAGCTATAAGGATAGACTGTGATAGCCAAAGTGCAATTTTCTTGGCAAAGAACCTTGCATATCATTCAAATACAAAGCACATTGATGTTCAATATCAATTTGTGAGGGATATGATAGAAGACAAAAAGGTGTTATTGGTAAAGGTGGACACTTTGAAGAATACTGCAGATGCATTGAAAAAATCTGTGAGCTCTAAGAAGTTCCCTTGGTGTAGAGAAACAATGGGCATTACAGGGCTGGATAAATGACTAAGCTCTCTTGTGGTCCCCTATGGAAAGAAAACAACAAGTGGGAGAATGTTGGGCTGTGTTATATTCTTTCCATGACTAACCCACATAGTTAATCGAGGGGTTAGAGGGGGGGCAGAGCCCCCCCTTCATTGCATCGATTGCGTAGCAAGGGGGTCACAGGGGGTTTGAGGGGTGCAGGTAACCCCCTTTTATGGGGTTTTGGGTAGCGCCCCAGAAAATTTTGTTTCTGGACCCTATATTAGGTTGGGCAGACCTACCTATGGTTTTGTGCATGATTTTCGCACATGGTTTTGGACGCGATGGTTTTCGGTCAATGGTTTTGGACGCGATGGTTTTTGGTCCCTGGTATTGGATGCTTTGGCATGTATAAATATGTATTGTAACATTGAAAGGAAAATAATGAAAAATCAAGTTGTTAGTCCTGATTTTGGGATACAGGGGAAAATCTCTATGTATATGTGTTTTATGCATTATGCTCTCACATTGTTTATTTTATATGTTTTAGAATTCGTATGCAGGTAATTTTTGTATGGGGTTAAAACCTAAAGTACTGGAAAGGGGACCAATAGTGAGATAGAACCTGACCTTTGAAGCTATAAAAGATCACAACACAACACAATGATAACACAATATAAAAGTGGTATTAAAATAATGAAGAATGCTCACAAGTTTAAAAATAGTCCATAAACACACTAGGCATGCAATTGTCTATAAAGTGACTCTTAGTTCACTACCATACAAAACATCATGTCCAAACACATCTTTAAATGCTCTAACATAAAATACACTTCAAATCCTTAGACATTAAGAACCATCAAATGTTTAGTCCAACAAGGTTCAATTTTGATGTACAGATTACCTATCACATCTAACAGAGAGGTTGATTTCTGGAGGATGTCTGCAGTAAATGATGTTCCAATATGTATAACCTTAAGTCCATATAGAGCCCAATGCTTCCTTCCCCTTGAGCATTTGATCAGACATGAATAGGTAATGCTTATCATTCAATTCTTTCCATGACCCACCCCTAAGTGCGCAATCTATAATGTAGATGAGTAACTTATTCAACTATGTTCAAAATGACCATTAATCAAATCAATATACCAGGGCCATTACATATTTTAGAAGCACTAGCATTGGCTAGGAGAAACTAGGAGCCCCTATATCATAATCAAATCAATCCTAGACATAGATATCATCATTTTGCATATGCAATCCATGTTGATGACCATTCACCACTCAACTTTCCAATGGATTGTTATACATTTAATCTATAATTCATGGAAGCACCATTGCGGCAACTCAGTTCACAATACTTCTCTCTAGATCATTGTCAGAATTTCATATAATGTATCTTTTTCGTCATCTAATCCCTTAAGTCTGAAAAAGTATAAAACAATACAGAAGGGATGAGTTTTCGGTACTTTTAACGAGCCGAACAAAACAAGCACTCGATCTTTTTGTGCAATAATCCCTTAGGTCCAAAAAGATTAAAATCTAGAGGAGGGATAGCTCTTCCGGTCATTTAATGAGCTAGAAGGCCAAAACTCGGCAAACTTTTCATATTTTACGAGTCAAATGAAAAGAGCTCAAAGAAGACTCGTCTTTCGAGGAACGAGTGATAAACAGGGATAGCAACAGATTCCAGGTACAGGTTGGAACTTTCCAATCACGGCAGTGTCACTAGGATGGCTAGGTGAAATCACTCTTCGAAGTTGTTCCTCAAAAGAGGTAAACACACAAATGGAGGTGAATGATCGGCCAAATGAAAAGTGGAGGTGACGGGCGAACACGACCAAGGCTTTTATGGCTGATGGATTTACGATCACAAAAGGTTATTTACCGGTTCATTTTTTCTGAATGAGCTTGAACTCTGGGGGAAGCTTGCTCACAATCTTATGTTTATTTTTTTAACGAGCATGAACTATGTGCTAAAACTGCTCGGATCTTGCGTTTATTTTTTAACGATCATGAACTATGTGCTAAAACTGCTCGATTATATGGTCAAATTTTGATTTTTTACCATTACTAGCTTTTCTCTTTTCAAATATAGTACTACACTTTCAATTGTTGCAACAAACTTTGTTAGAAATGGATAATATTTGCATGAAAATGAGATTATAACCCTAATATTTCACTTTGAACTACGTAAAAAGTCATAAAAAGGTGTTTTTACCTCTCATTTACCATTTCATTTGCATTTGGTTTGTTGGAGCTCTGGAGGTGCCTCTTCTTCCTTGATTTTCACCAGCTGATTCCGGGAGATTTTGCGGACGATTTTCGGCGCTGTTTGGACCAGGTAGGAGCTAAACCCTAGCTCTTTCTTTTCATGGTTTCATTTTCCAGTTTTAGGCCTGTTTTCCAGTGTTTCTGAGCCCAAGGGGTTTTACAAAATCACCCTAACTTCAGCGCAGGTTCCCCTTTCGAAACCTGCACTGAATGTCAAGCTGTCTTAAGGCAGCCTGACCTTCAGCGCAGGAGGGAGACTCTCTGCCTGCGCTGGGCTCAGAAAACTGATCTTGCAGGTCATTTTTTGATGATTTTTTCGCCAGTTTTTCACCAAAATCAGGAACTCACTCCTTCTCTTGTTTGCTTTGCAGGGAACTCTGAACAAAATGTCCCTCACATGGCGAGAATGAGAACATGAAGAGGAGGACATGATTGCCCTCCATGACCCGGTCACGGTGAACGCGCTGCGGAACTGTGGCCTGCTGAAGTTCTTCCGTATCTCTAGCATGAGAGCACAGATTTCTTTGCTGCAGTATATGCTTGATGCTTGGGATCCTGTTAACCAAGTATTCCAGATTAGGGGAAAGTCCATCCCCTTGACCATAGAGGACATGTACTTCTTGACCGGGTTGTCAAGACGAGGTGCCCCCATTTCCTTGTCAGGTACGGGCCGGGGGACTCTTTCACCAGAGATTATGTCCGCCAGTATTGCAGGGAAGGTTCTCAGCCGAGCAGAGACAGCAAGATTATTATCCGTGAGATTACTGACAAGTCCCTCAGGTCCATTCTGTTTACCATTGGTAGGATGGCCGGTAGCGCAGCTCTACATGTTGCCAACAGATCTTACATGCAGCACGCTTTGGAGTGTCTCCAACCGAAAGTATTCAACTGGTGTGATGCATTACTTGTTCAGATGAAAAGTCAATTGACCAAGGTAAAGGATGGGAAGCTGAAGAACTTTGGATTTGGTTCTATTCTGACTGCCTTTGCCTTGGAGAAAATCCCATTGATGCAGCCTCAGTACATCATACTCGACATGCCTTCTCCGACCGAGCCACACATGCAGAGGTGGGTCGACCACATGTCCAGGCATGCTGGTCAACCTCAGATTACTTTTACTGAGGCCTTCTTTAGGTGGTTCGAGCGCCAGGAGATGGCGTTTTCTGAGTATCCATATGTGGGTATGGATTTCTGAGGTGATCCGGATTTGGTGCCACCGGATGGCGAACAGTGGGGCGCCATTGGTAAATTCTTTGACCATATTACTGTTTACTGTTCTTATTTATAATGTTGCTATGCTTTGTTCTATCAAGACTTTTAATTTTACTCTTGGTGCATGCAGATATTGGTCCTGTTCGTCCAGCAGTTCGTTTGAGACCGCCAGTTGCTGCCCCGGTAGTGGAGCCTGCTAGGAGAGTTGTTATTCGCGACCTTGACAATACTGAGACCCTTGCAGCTGTGCAGGAGCAGGTTGAGAGCCTTACTTGTGGTCTTCCGGATGTACAGATTGACGAGTTACCTTTACAGCTGCAGCGACATACTATCGGCGTGCCTAGACGATGGACTCATCTCTTGCACATGATTGCACAGGCCGTGACGTACTATCATGAGCACCACTAGGCTAGGGTGCCCCCTAGCATCTTTTTGAGTTTTAGGTCATATGACCCATTTTTTCTTGGTTACACAACATTATGTACAAACTATAAACAGCTTTATATATTTTGATTTTCGAGGTTTATTCTGGTTGATTTTGTGATCCACTTGCATAGCACCGATGCACTTCTTTTTATACATGTCGTAAATGTCTATCTAATACATAGTTTGCTAATGAATCTGTTAATGTGTTTAAGTTTCTGGAAATATGCTGGTATTGAATTGAATCAAACTGTCTTTCCAAAATCTTAACCCTTAGAAACATTCGATAAATAGCTGGATTGCGGACCGAATATATACCATTGAGTTGTAGTATTACAAGCTGTGAGTCTAGCCTGACGATTAGTCGGCGTATACCATGGGCGATGGTATCAGAGAGGAGCTCTATCAACGCGCTATACTCAGCGATGTTATTCGTCGATTGCCCAATACACACACCTCTGAAACTCACTAACTCGCCGCTTGGATCAAAAATGGCCCAGGCTGCGGAGGATAAATTCTGTGAACTACGACTTGCTCCGTCAGCATATCCCACATATGTCTCAGAAAAAATCGACATCTGCAACAAACGAAAAAGGTGGATTACTCAACCGAAACAAACACTTTAGCAAAAACAAAATACAACAAAAGCACTTAGGTTACTACTTAGGCATAGTAACGCTTGAGGTACAACCCGTTGCGGGGTTGCGCCAGTGGTATTCCGTCATAATCCATTAACTCGTAGGCTCCTTTTGCTAACACCCGTTTAAAAATATAGGGACCCATCCATAAGGACTTAAATTTTCCTGCTCCTAACTTGTCGGATTCTTGGTCGTAAAGCAAGACCAAGTCACCTTCAGAGAAGACACGAGGTTTGACATTCTTGTCGAACTGCGCCTTGACTCGTTTATTATGGGCTTCGTTCGCCAGAGCGGCGTCACGACGGGTTTCATCTAACTGGATTAACTCCAAGAAACGGGCCTCTTCTTCTGAAGTTCCGGGGAGGAGGTCAATTGCGAGTTTAAGAGACGAAATTTCGCACTGGATCGGCAAGACCGCCTCCAGGCCATACACCAGTGGGAAACGGTGTGAACCCAGTGGCATTTTTTACCGATGTTTGGTAAGCCCACAAGGCTGAGTACAGGATTAGGTGCCACCTTCTTTTGTGAACCCCGATCATCCTCTACAACATATGCTTCAGGACCTTGTTGATTGCCTCAACTTGTCCATTGGCTTGCGGATAATATGGGGTAGAGCTGTCGTGAGATAGCCCTAGCTTGGCAGCTAATTCAACCATCATGTGATTGTGAAAATGCGATCCATGATCTGTAACTATAGCCTGCGGTACACCGAACCTGGCGACTACATGATTGAAAAAGAAAAGGGCAGTTGTTTCACCAGTGTTATCCAATGTAGGCATCGCCTCGGCCCATTTGGTAAAATAGTCAACAACGACTATAATATACCCATGCCCCCCGGTCGAGGTGGGGTTACATTGCATGAAATCGATGCCCCATTTGGCGAAAGGCCCAACAGCAACTATAGGCTGTAAAGGTGCGGGTGGTCTTCTGGTTTTGCTATCAAAAATCTGACATGCATGGCAACTTCTGACTGCGATTATGCAATCTTTGAACATGGTTGGCCAGAAGTATCCTGCTCGTAAGATTCTTTGTGTTGTTGCATATCTAGATTGATGCCCCCCGCACGCGCCTGAATGGCAATCATTCAGGGCTTTCTCGGCCTCCTCATGGGTAAGGCACCTCCTCAAAACTGTATCGATACCACGACGGTAAAGCGTATCACCGACGATCATGTAGTCTTTAGATTGGTATCGTATACGTTTCTGTTCCGAGTGTGAGGTAATAGGCCTAAACTTTTGGGTTTGGAGATAAACTATGATATCTCCATACCACTCATCGCTTGTAGATATTAGAAACAAATTTTCATCCACGATTGACTCTTTCGATGTTTCATCGTTGGACGACGATGGGAGATCGCACAATAATTCCGCGAAAACTAGAGCTTTCTTTGACTTGGATTTTACAAATTCCAGATCAAACTCTTGAAGGATCGCTATCCATTTTGAATATTTGCCCCCCAGCAACTGTCGCGACAGTATATACGTCATAGGGTTGCAATCTGATAAAATGGTAGTTTTTTGAAAGAGGACATAATGTCGAAACCTTTGAATCGCTTGAACAGCTGCAAGCGCTAGTTTTTCAACATAGGAATATTTACTTTCTATATCATTTAAGTTTTTACTTAAATAATAAATGGGATGTTCAATTCCATCGACTTCTTGCACCAAAACCATCGCAATGGTCGTATCTACTGCAGCTAGATACAGGTTAAAATCTCTTTGATAGTCCAGGGCGTACATTAATGATGCTCTTACTAGAGAATCTTTCAGAGCCTCAAAGGAAGCTTGCGCGACCTGATCCCAGACAAAAGGTACATCCTTTTTCAAAAGACGAGTGTAACCTTTGGCAAGTCCTGCGTAATTTGGAATGAACCTCCTCAGAAAGTTAGCTTTCCCTTGGAGTTTCTGAATCTGAAGCAAATTTGAAGGTGGAGGCAAATTAATGATTGCCTGAACCTTACAGGGGTCGAGATGAATCCCATCCTTAGAGACTACAAAGCCAAGTAAACGACCAGAACCGACGCAAAACACACACTTGTGCGGATTGAGTCTTATCTTGTAGTGTCGGCAACGTAGAAATATCGCTCTCAAATGTTGCGGATGATCAGTCCATTTTCGCGAATGAGCCGGAAGATCGTCGAGGTATGGTTGAACGATGTTCTTGATGTCATGGAAGGCTTAATTCATTGCCCTCTGAAACGTCGCCCCTGCGTTCTTTAAACCAAAGGGTAATTTTCGATAAGCGAATGTGCCCCACGGAAAAATAAATGCAGTCTTAGACTGGTCCTGTGGGCGGATATTTATTTGATTATACCCGGAAAATCCATCCATAAAGGAAAAGATTTCACATCCGGCGCATTCATCAATTATCTGATCGATGAAGGGTGTAGGGTAGTTGTCCTTTGGACAAGCTTGGTTTACATCCCTGTAGTCGACACACACTCTTATCGTCCCTTGTTTTTTCATAACAAGGACAATATTCGATACCCAATCGGTTAGAGGAACCGGGTAGATGAATCCAGCATGGAGAAGTTTCTCAACTTCTGCCTTAATGGCAATGGCTTTCTTAGGGTGTACCTGTCGAAGCCGTTGTCTTACTGGTTTGACATCAGGATACATTTTAATTTCATGTTCAACTATGCTCGAGTCAATGCCTGGCATTTCATCATATGACCATGCAAAGACATCTCTAAACTCGCGAAAGAGAGCACCATATATTTCCAGTTCTGAAGGGGAACAACTTTTGCCGACATGAATATTCTCTACAACATCAGGCTTTGTCGAGATATTTATGGCTATAGTCTCTTCAATATTGGATAGGTTTCGCTCGGAATCCACCGTATTTACAGTATTTGTTAGGAATTCAAACACTGAAGGGTGGTATAGGTCGTGTTGAGTAACTTCTTCACACTCCGGAAGAAGGGAACGATGGTGGTGATCATTCCATGGTGCCCCCTCAATCAACATTGATTGTAGGATTCCTTCGTCAGTCCCATGAACTTTCGACCAAGGATCTAATGGGGTACCATATTCTCCAGACCTATCTACCCAAACGCTTGACGAGCGTTGACTTGGGTTCGCCTCCCATGCCCGAAACATTGATTGCTACAATATTTCTATAGGGCTTGGTGGCAAAACCATCGAATGATCCATGACGACTTTGTCTTCTGCGACTTTCAAAGAAGATATCATGTTGCATGTTGCTACAAACGGGATATTTCCTATATGGATAGGGGGCGGTAACGCGAAAGCTCCCATCATTGTGGGGTCTTTCAATAGGCCTACTCTGATATCTTGAATTGAATGGTCGCTCCCATGGATCATGGGAATGCTTCCTGTAACTTGTGAACCATTAGGGAGGAAGTTCTGTTGGTCGACGATCGTAATCCCTCCTTCAAACGGGAATGCGATCTTCCTAAAATAAGTCGACACTACAGCTGCCATGGCATATATCCACGGTCTTCCCAGTAGGATGTTATAGTCAAGATTGCCATCAATGACTTCAACATCAATTTCCACTGTTTTTCCTCCTAGTTCAACCTTTAAGTTATTTAGGATGCCGTACGGGGTGTACGTCCTACCGTCGAATGCTTTTAATGTCGTCGAAGATCGCGACAAGGTTGGAGATCCGAGAGTTTTCCAGCAACTCATGGACATGATACATGTCGATGCCCCCTCATCAATAATTGTTCTGTGAACAGTTTTGTTGAGTGCTTTCACTTGAATAAGGAAAGCTAGTTGCGCTGGTAACTGAGGATCATATCCTTTGTGATCAAAGGACACAAGATTGGAATCCCTAGGATCCACTCCACCAATTGCTGATAACAACGCCTGCCTTTGGGATGGGCAATTTTGCAGTACCTCAAGAGTCGACATAGCGGATGGCGATTGGGCCAAATCTTCCACTATGTTATAATGCTGCGCCGCTCTGGCGCGAGGATTAAACATCGACTTGTGTACTACTCCCTTTGGCAGTTTTATTGTTAACTCATGCGTGATGGGGGGTACAACTTCTGCCGAAGTTGTTGTCGAACTACTAGGTTGATCTTTACCTTTGTCGTTCGACACCGGTGGATTCCCGTAATCTTTACTCCTTGTCGAGATCAAAGCATCATTTTGCTTAGAGACCGATAACATTAGCACTTGTGACGGGGAAACATTTCCACTATCAACCATATTTTGACCTGGATTAGGAAATGGATCAGTTAACACGGCTGAGGTTTGGGAACTTTTAAAGAACCTCTTTAACTCAGCTTTGAATGGATAGTTCTTCGTCCAATGATCCTCATCACATATCTGACACCCTGATGGGGGTGGTTTCCTATTTCCAGGAGGGTCTGAAGAAGTTTTTTGAGGGGATGACTCATCCTGTTTCTTCTTCTTCCCTTTGTTTTGCTTCTTCTTGCTTCCTGGTTGATTGGAATTTTTGCCTTTATCCGCAGATATGGCATTTATTTCCGAAGCAAGAATTTCTTGATTTGCTTTTTGATTCGAAGTCTTACGGGCTTTCTTATTCGAGTCCCTTGTCAACTTTGCGTTTGCAGTGCCAATCACACCGTCGCCGGCGTGAGAGTCATTATTTGATCCAGGAGGAGGAGGGATTGAAAATTCCGGTCTGGGGGCGTCAGGTATCTTATCATAGAGCGTGCCAGACTGAGTATAAACTAAGTCTAAATACTGGGCACGAGCAATAACCTGCTCCTCTGTTACGACCCCTCCCTTGGCCACATCTTCTGTTATAGCAGGAAGAAGCGACTTTATAAACCACTCAGCTAATAGCTGATCCGGAACATAAGTCTTTACCATTCTGTGACGACGACGCCACTCATGTATATGATCAGATATATGTGTGGCCGTTGTCTGCTTGAAATTGGTTAAGATCTCTGTTCCAGTTTTGTACCTTATAGGTAACTGAAAGTGTGTTAAGAAAGTCGTGGCTAGGGAACTGAAATTGTCGAAAGAGGCTCTAGGTAATTCAATATACCATTTAGCCGCCAGACCAGTCAATGTCCTCTGGAAAAGGCGAAGCCTTATCGAATCATCATTCAAGGTATTTGACGAACACCACAGATGAAAAGTCATCACATGATTCGACGGGTCTTCGCCAGGATTTCCATTGAATTTAGGAATGTCCGAAGGAAGCTTGTGAGGAATCGCTGGCCACCAATGGGCATAGGCGATTGGATCGTTCGTTAATCGATGTAAATCTGGTAATTCTAGAGTTGCCACGAACGGCAACTATTGATTCAGGTTTGGCGAGGCGTACCCAGGATACGATGGAATCACATGAGAAGTAGGCCTTTGCATACCAGCATAATGCAATTGATGCTGATATGACTGATATGGCTGGTGGACTTGGCCACTGTAAAGTGGTTGATTTAACCCGTTCTGAATATAGGGTTGTCCACTATTCGCAAAGATCTGTTGCTCAGATCCTTGGTACACCTGCTGAAACTGTGGTTGTTGGTATTGCACCATCCATGGCTGTGAAGCCATGTTTTGCTGTGCTATACTAACCGACGGACCAAGATGCGGGGTTATTGTACCCGTTTGTACCTGTGTCGTCCCGGCAGTTGGCGATTGTGGTTGTGTTGCAGGGTCAAGGGGCTGTTGCATTACAACCTGGGGTTGACATACAACAGGCATCGATTGAACTTGCGACACGGTTACAATAGCTGGCGTCGTCGGGATGCTAGACATAGGTACACATTGTTGCATAGAATACACAACTCTTGGCTGTTGAGGTAACATAGGTACCCAACCACTTGTCGTGACTTCAGTCAAACCTGAATGCTATTGAAAACTGCCGTATGGGTATCCTCCCGGAGGGGGTAGTGAAAGGGCATATTGCCCCCCATACGGTAACAATTCGGAGCTCAAGGGTATGGATTGCCTTTGAGGACTGGATGGCCCAAATTGACCTCCATAGGGATCAACTTGTCTAGTTTCAACATAAGAATTACCGGGTATTATACCGGAAGAACAAACTGGAACAGACCAAGCTGTCGTAATAGTCCCTGGGTGGACTCCTTCTAGCTGTTGAGAGCTAGTTGGGACAGCTGGTACGCCGGAAAACATCGTTGGAGTGATAGCAGGGGCTTCTGCCGTCGCTGTGTCATTTGACACAGTCCTAGATGTCGACGGTTGCTCAGACATTTTAAGTCTATCCAATAAACTGCCCAGCGATTCTACAGGAACCTCCGCTGGTGATGGACAAACTTCTGATGTAGAAGGAAAAAGAGTGACACCTACTCCAAAATGAGTTGGAGTATTTGCTTGCGGGTCCTCTACGATTTCCTCTATTGCAATCAGACCAAGAGGAAGAGGAAGACCGTCAGGTCCGTAAAATATTTCTGGTGCCGAAGAAGGGGTTGTTTCGACAGCGACAGTTGTTTGAGCAACAAGACTCTGTGGACCGGTTACAGATGGAACTGGTTCAGTTATGCAAGTACTTGTTCTCAGACCAGGATCAGTGCTACTGTCCCTCTGTGGCTGTTGAACTTCTTCAATAGAGGCAGGGATTCCAGAAATACTTGGAGTGACCGGGATCTCAGATGTTGTTGGAACTGTTGTTCTAACTTTAATGGGAGATTTTGACCTGGTCAAGCGAGTTCGCTTCGTCCGTACTACTTTCGATTCCGGAGACAAAGACGGTTGACTCGCAAGCCTCCGCGAACGACGGGGTTTCAATTGACTTTCCTCCACGGTTGCGGATTACTTGATCAACTAAAATACAAAAGGGGAATTATGTTTCCGTATTGAATGAATTTTATTAGACGCTTTTAGACACAACTTGATTTTTCAGTTTTTAAGAGTCGAGAAAAAGCTAAAGATGACTCTAGTCTCCTTCGATGTTTTAACGAGCCCGAAGTGACAAATGCTCGGTTGGACTTTTTCAGTTATAGAGTTTGAAAAAGGCCAAAAGAAACTGCTCTGGAGATCTAGGCAGAGGGTGTGCCAAACCTTTCGCGAAACCACAGAATACGTTTTACGGTACGGGTGGTCGATCTTCGTGAATGCTGTGTTCACTGCTTCGCGATCAGTAGGGCGGCCGACACAACTTCCTAAGGATAAAGGATAAATGCCTATAGGGGTCTCCCAATATACGCGACTTGTACGTGGGAGCACAAGTCCGTATTAGTGCTATCGTCCCTCAGGAGGAATCACCCACCTTCGTAGAGATCGACAGTCACTACGTTTAACGACGTCGGAACACGTCTCTACCTAGACCTCTACTGTGAGCGTTATGTTACAAAGCATTGTTAGGTTCATTCAATATATTTTAAGTTGATCTTGTTTACCAGTTTGTCTTTCAGGATCACCACGAGATGTATTGGTACAAATTCCTAAATGCAGTTTAAGATGATAAGCAAGCTTTATAATCTTTTAATTTTGAAAATCCTAACTACTGAGGGAAAAGAAAGACATCATCTTTTCACACAGATCACAAAGCACACACTAATGCACTTTCTCCTAGATCAATCATGCAAACTCATCAAAAATGCAAATGCAATATGCAGGTATTTCTTTTCTCTTTCTTAATGTTGATGTATTACAAAAAGAAAGCTGTTGTATAATTTCGAATTCAATTTCAAGTGAAAACAAACAAGCTTGTCTAAAATCAAAAGACACCTTAAGGTTCACTTGTTTCAACACTAGAAATATACAAATTCAAACCATATGACGAAAGCGAAAGCTCAATCAGCTATGAACAGCAATCAAACTAACTCTTAAGATCACTACGACACTTATCACAGTTCTGGATCTAAGAGGCCACAACAAGACTAGTTCGCTTTTCGTTATGGGAAACTGTAAATGAAACAAGAAATACAAAAAGAACAAGTACAGTTTCTTTATACAACCGAGGCGGAATAGTGGCAAGGAAAGTTGGTTTCAGATAGGTACATTGACTAGCAACAGGCAGCAAAAACAAAGGTGAAAACAGGGCAAGAAACAGCAGGAAACCCCAGTAGCACAAGGCAACACTGGTTCAGCGCAGGCAATGCACTGTCAGTTTGACATTCAGCGCAGTTCCCGAAGGGGCTACCTGCGCTGAAATGCAGACAGCCTTCACACAGCCTGCACTGAAGAATGAAACTTGCGTTTCTCACAGTTTCCGGGTCACAGATTGCTCAAAAATTCACAGTTTTTGGCCAAACCAGAAGCTATCAGTCAAGTACACACTAAGGGATAATTAGGAGGATGAAAAGCTATCACTAAGAGCTATTAAGAGTCCTTGTGGATCAGCTCTTCAAATCATAAACATGCCCAGAAACTGAGCTAGAGTAGCTGCCCTCTACTTTGCATTTGAAAGATCCAAATGCAGTTCGATTCGGTACTCCCTGTGTTTATGAAATGAATAGCAAAAACACAAACAACCAACAAGATACGCTCCCCAGCGGAGTCGCCAATTTGTTGTAGGGAAAAGTATCCGACACGGAATGACCCTATCCCACTCTAAGGGTGATAGTACCTCAGCAACAACTGAAAGCAAAGCTATCTAAAGTTTCTTCTTTATGAAAGTAAATAGGGGAGAAAGAGATCCACTAACCGATGTCTTCCGCTAATGATTGATCCAATCTTCTCTCCTTGCTGCTTGCCCCCAGCTCTTTGCTCTTTCACTGGCCCAGCTACAGAAAGATCCTGCAAAAAGGCAAGAGAGGGAAACTACAAGAAGCATACATTCATAATTGATTCAAGGATTAGAATAAATCAAATACACAAGTACAACAATACATCATTGAAACACATGTATATAGAAGAACCTCAAATGCTTTATTAATGGAAGAAGTAAAGTTCTGAGAGTGTTACAACCATAAAAGGCCCAATCCAGCAACACCTCCCAGCAGAAAGAAATCTCCTCTTCACCTCCTTCAAAGCAATCACCCAATAGCTCTAAACTCAAACCAACAGCACTTCCTTGCTTTCACAAAATTCCAGCCTCCCTAGACCTCATGAGAGAGCTCTATATATAGGAGATTTGGAGA
This sequence comes from Pinus tabuliformis, assembly GCA_031772625.1. NCBI lineage: Eukaryota > Viridiplantae > Streptophyta > Pinopsida > Pinales > Pinaceae > Pinus > Pinus tabuliformis. The sequence continues at coordinate 152,400,938 of CM062808.1, read as the reverse complement.
AAGGATGAGTCAGCTTGAGGCTGGCATGAAGCTGACTAGTGTCCTCTCCCACTTCAGGTATACTTCAGTTCTTGAGTCCACTTGGAAATCCTTGCTTCCACTTGGAGTTTAAGAACCTCTTACTCATCACTGGGCGAATTCCCTGATCCAAGTGTCATTTTAGAAGCTTCCTGGGCATTTGACACCTTGAAGAATGACTGTGCCACTTGGCCAATCTCGCCCAGCGCAGGTAGCCTTCATTACTGTTGACATTCAGTGCAGGTATAGAGTGGAGCAGTTGACATTCAGCGCAGATGCTTAGTGGAGCAGTTGACATGATCCCGAAATTGCTTGTTTTTGAGTGTTTTCAGGTGGAGAACTGATTTGAAGTGCTGTGGTTTGCTGACCTTGTTCCTCTAGGGGTAAGAACAACATGTTTAGGGACTTTGGATCCCTTTGATTATGGACATTTCATGCTTCATGCTGTAAGGCACAAAAATGTCTATAACACTTGTGTGGATCCAACTCGTAGTAGAGAATGTGGATTAGTTGGTAGTCAACCAAGTCAGGGGAGGGGTATACTCGGGACGAGTCGAAGTTCAGGCCATGTAGAAAGGTTTAGTAGGAGAAAAAGCTTCGACCCCCAACCCCTGACCTAAGTGGCACCCCATACAGGAAAACAAATGGAAAAATGTGATTGGCTCGCAGTGTTGTGCTCACAACATGGAAAATGACACCATCATGATGTCGAAGTAAGGAGGACACTTGGCAAGAATTTTCGACATTTTCAGATGGCCTAGTGGAACAAATTTAGGAGACACATGTCACAATATAGAAGGAGCCACGTGGCCCATATGATTTTAGCATGACATAAACTGATGATGTGGAAGAGCCTCGAAGTTCAAGCCAAGGGGTTGTTTTGTGAAGTTTTCCCTGTGTGTTTTCTCTTCAACATTGAATCAATAAAACATGCCCATAGAAATGGAAAACTCCTTTTAGTCGAGCCTATAGGCAAGTTGGGTTTGAGACAAATGCAGGTGCATAAGAGAACAGAGAGGGATGACTCCTGATGGGGACCATATCACACTTAAGTAATATACCCCTTTACATACAAACTATTCGATCGTGGACCCATGGTTATGGCCCACTAATACTATAGGAAGCGTTTAATATATGATTTTGCTTTAAAAACCCCAACCATGCTACTTTATTGAAATACACGGGAATACAAAAAAAAACCCACTCAACGCTTTAAGGCCGGACTTCAAAAGTTATATACTCGCATCTATAACTCTCGGCGGGTCTGCTCATCTCAAGCCCTTCCGCTATTCTGTGCCTACCCTTCACCTTCTTCGATCTTCGATCTTCGATAGGCCAACGCTTCATCGTCTATCAGCATATCGGCATTTTGCATATCGACACATCCACCGTCCACTAGCCCTTCACCTCTACGATATGTGATTAGCGATTATTTTGGACCATCGATCTAGCTTCTGATTCGATGGTTGGCACTAAATCGCATATCAACAACACTAAGTTTTTATGACTGGGTCCAATAACCACAACTTCCACTGATGCAATATATCGGCAATCACTCATCGCAATTGTCCAAGGCCTTGTAGGTTTTAACCCCATACAGACATTACCTGCATACGAATTCTAAAACACATAAAATAAACAATGCAAGAGCATAACACATAAAACACATATACACAGAGATTTTCCCCTGGATCCCAAAACCGGGACTACCAGCTTGATTTTTCATTATGTTCATTTCAATGTTACAATACATATTTATACATTCTGAAGAATCCAATACCATGGACTGAAAAAACATCGCGTTCAAAACCATGGACCGAAAACCATCGCGTCCAAAAACATGTGCGAAAATCATGCACAAAACCATAGGTGGGTCCACCTAACCTAACATAGGGTTCAAAACAAAAAAAAATTGGGGCGCCGCCCCGGACCCCATAAAGTGGGGTTATGGGTACCCCTCAATCCCCCTGTGACCCTCCCCCCTCCCCCCACACTACACAATCGGCGCAATGAAGGGGGGGTTCCGCCCCCCCTCTAACCCCCGGGTTAACTACGTGGGCTAGTTGTGGAAAGAATATAACACAACCCAACATTCTCCCACTTGTTGTTTTCTTTCCACAGGGGGCCACAAGAGAGCTTAGTCATTTTTCTAGCCCTAAAATCCCTATTGTTTCTCTACACCAAGAGAACTTCTTAGATCTCACAGATTTTTTCAATGCATTGGCAATATTCTTCAAAGTGTCCACCTTTACTAGCAACACCTTTTTGTCTTCTATCATATCCCTCACAAAGTGATACTGAACATCAATGTGCTTCGTCTTTGAATGATATGCGGGGTTCTTTTCCAAGAAAATTGTGCTTTGGCTGTCACAGTCTATCCTTATATCTCCCTGTACTAACCCCATATTTGAACACAATCTCTGCAACCAAACTGCTTCCTTTCTTGCATGAGTGGTTCTCATGTATTCTGCCTCTGTAGTTGATAGTGCCACTACAGATTGTTTCTTACTCATCCAACTGACTGCACCTCCAAATAGGTTAAACACATACCCACTCGTAGATCTTCTCTGATCCAGATTTCCAGTCCAGTCTGCATCAACAAAGCCATGAATATCCAACATTCTATCCAATCCTGGTCTTCCTTGGTAGCAAAAACCATAATCACTAGTGCCACGCAAATACTTGAAAACTCGCTTCACTGCTGTCCAGTGCTCCTGCCCTAGTTTTGACATAAACCTTCTCAATACTCCCACTGCATGTGCAATGTCTGGTCTAGTACAGACCATTGCATACATTAGGCTATCGACTGCACTTGCATATGGAACACGGGACATGTCCTCTTCCTCTTCTTGTGCCTTGGGACACCGTTCAGTAGATAACCTCACACCTACAAGAATAGGAGCCTTCATCAGTTTACTATCCTGCATATTAAACTTCTTCAGTATTGACTTGACATACTTCCTGTGGTTTAACCAGAGCTTCCTCTTTTCCTGATCTCTTTTAATTTCCATGCCCAAAATATAGTTTGCAACACCAAGATCTTTCATGTCGAATTTGGAGGACAATGGGGTCTTCAAATCCTGGATAATTTCTTTGTCATTTCCAACCAACAACATATCATCCACATACAAGACTAAATAAATAACACGGTCACCAATTAATTTAAAATACACACAGTGATTTGCTTTGCTTCTGGTGAAGCCAAGTCCCTGTATAAATGTATCAAATTTCTGATACCACATCCTTGGTGATTGTTTTAACCCATATATAGATTTCTTTAACTTGCATACCTGTTCTTTCTTACCCTTCACCGCAAAGCCTTCAGGTTGCTTCATGCAGATTTCCTCTTCCAGATCCCCGTGAAGAAACGTTATCTTCACATCCATCTGTTCTACCTCAAAATCAAAAGCAGCAGCAATAGATAAAAGTAATCTAATAGAGGTTACCTTGGAAACAAGAGAAAAAATATCACAAAAATCAATTCCCGGCACCTGGGAATAACCTTTTGCTACCAACCGAGATTTGTATTTCTCCACCTTTCCTTCTGTATTTGTCTTCTTCTTGAATACCCATTTGCTGCCAATGGGTTTCCTTCCAGCAGGCAACTCCACCAGATCCCAAGCCTCATTTTTGTGCAAAGATGCCATTTCTTCAAGCATGGCCTCTTTCCAGAGTTTTCCATCCTTTGAATCTACAGCTTCCTTCATAGTTCTGGGATCATCATCAGTAATAGATAAAGAAAAAATTAAACAGAAAGTAGATGGACTATACCTTTCTGGCTGCCTTCTTTCTCGAACTGATCTTCTCACACCCGTAGTTTGTGGCTCTTCATGTTCTAATTCCTCCTTTGCTGTAGAGTCTGATTCTTCCTCCTTTAGCTCAAACTCTATCTTCTCAGGTTCCTTTGGTTGGACTTCATGTTTAATAACATCTTTCACCTCTCTGAACACAACATCTCGTCTGTACACAACCTTCCTTGTTACTGGGTTCCAAAACTTATAACCCTTTAAACCATCCTTATACCCAATAAAGATGCACTTTTCAGATTTACTATCCAACTTGGTTCGTTTCTCCTTTGGAACGTGTACATATACATCACATCCGAATACCCTCAGATGTGAAAGAGAGGGTTTCTTACCAGTCCATACCTCTTGTGGAGTCTTATCCTCCAACGCTGATGAAGGTGATCTGTTGACCAAGTAACATGTTGTCTCCACCACCTCTGCCCAGAATTCCTGTCCTAACCCGACACCACTGAGCATGCTTCTTTCCATTTCCATCAACATCTTGTTCATTCTTTCTGCAACTCCATTTTGCTGAGGTGTATATGGAGTAGTCTTCTGCCGTGCTATACCACACTTCTTACAGAATTCTTCAAATTCCTTACTGCAAAACTCTCCACCGTTATCTGTCCTCAGAACCTTTATCTTCTTCTCTGTCTGGTTTTCCACCAAACCCTTAAATTCTTTAAACCTGTCAAAGACTTCAGATTTATTCTTAAGGAAATATATCCATGTATTACTTGAGAAGTCATCTATAAATGATACATAGTACATAGACTTACCCAGTGATGGAACCTTCACAGGTCCAAACACATCACTATGCACAAGCTCTAATATATGTTTCGCCCTCTTACCACCAGAGGGGAAACTCACCTGATTTTGTTTCCCATATACACAATTTTCACAGAAATCAAAATCCAGAGAGCTATTACTCATACTTTCTACCATACCTTTACCATGAAGTATTCGAAGTCCCTTCTCTCCAATATGTCCAAGCCTTTGATGCCACAGCATGGTCTTCTCTCCAGAGACCACTAGATTTTCTACTCCACTTTTAGGAACCACAGAACTGTTGCACCCATCAACAATAGTGCTACCTTGCAGCTTGTACAGAGTTCCAGTCCGAACTCCCCACATCAATACCAGTGCTCCCCGAACCATCTTGCAGATATCCTTGTCGAACACTGTTTTTTACACCTGCATCATCCAACTTGCTTATAGAAATCAGATTTCTAGCCAATGGAGGAATATGCAGAACACCTTGAAGTGTTCTAACCCTTCCACCTTGTGGCTTCAACTTTACTTTTCCATGACCAATGATTCTATCCTTCCTATCATCCCCTAAGAAGACATCACCACCATCTTATTTCTCATACTTGCAGAACCACTCTCTATGGGGAGTGAAGTGAAAGGATGCACCTTAGTGAATCAACCATGCCTCATGATCTACATGTGTACTTGAAGAAGCCAAGTACACATCCCCACCTTCATCTGAGGTGGTTTTCGCCTCTATAGAAGGAGCATCATTAGATCCCTCTCCTTTATCAGGAGCTTTAGATTTATAGTCCCTTTTGTAGTGCCCTTCCTTTCCGCATTTTCAGCACACCGCCTTTACAGGTTTTCCTGGAGATTTAGATCTCCCTCTAGATTTAGATCTCCCACTCGATGACTTATTTTTGTTTCTTTTCTGGGACCGTCCTCATACAGACAAGACATCACCATTCTGGCTATCCATATTTTTCCATCTCATCTCCTCTGTCAGCAAGGATGAGACTATTTCATCAAAATGCAAGGCAGTTGCATTGCTACCTATTGCAATAACTAGACTATCCCATCAATCTGGTAGAGAACACAACAAACTGATGCACTTATCTTCATCTGAAATTTTAATATCAATAGATGCTAACTCACTTACAACAATATTAAATGCATTTAGATGCTCTGTCACCGAGTCTCCATCTTTCATCCTCTAGTTATATAGTGTTTTCCATAGGAATAGTTTATTCACCAAAGACTTAGATTGGTACAAAGTCCCTAACTTGTCCCACAAAGCCTTCGCCGTAGCTTCCCCTGATACATTCAGCAATAAGGAATCTGAGACACATAATCATATTGTGCTCTTTTCCTTTTGATCCAACTTCTTCCATTATTCATTAGACACTCTCGTTGGTTTAGTATCCAGATCTACCGCGATTCACTGATCTTTATCCACCAACAGATCCTTCTTGAGTTTCCACAACTCAAAACTCTGACCATTAAATTTCTCGATCTCTATCTTTCCATTGCTCGCCATCTTCTTTCACCACTAGAATCGATCTCACAGATCACCCACTGAACAGGGTCTACCATAGGCCCGAGCGAAACTCCTCAGCAACAAAGGCGTCCCCTTGAAGCCAAAACACCTCTAATACCAAATGTATTTTTAACCCCGTATAGAAATTACCTCCATACGAATTCTAAAACACATAAAATAAACAATGCAAGAGCATAACACATAAAACACATATACACGGAGATCTTCCCCTGGATCCCAAAATTGGGACTACCAGCTTGATTTTTCATTATGTTCCTTTCAATTTTACAATACATATTTATACATGCCGAAGCATCCAATACCATGGACCGAAGAAACATCGCGTCCAAAACCATGGACCGAAAACCATCGCATCCAAAAACATGTGCGAAAATCATGCACAAAACCATAGGTGGGTCTGCCCAACCTAACATAGGGTCCAAAACAAAAAAAAATCAGGGCACTACCCTGAACCCCATAAAGTGGGGTTACGGGTGCCCCTCAAACTGCCTGTGACCCCCCCCGCTACACAATCAGCCCAACGAAGGGGGGCTCCGCCCCCCCTATAACCCCCTGGTTAACTATGTGGGCTAGTTGTGGAAAGAATATAACACAACCCAACAGGCCTGAGGTTCGCCCTTCTTAAAACAAAGTTGCCGATGTGATAAGAGTACTCTTTCCCATGCGATTTAACCTAGTCTGTTGATCTTCCAGATCTAATGGCTACTTTGCATCGATCTGTCTATGCCTCCTTGACTTTGTTCCATTCGTCATTTATGGATTCTGCGTTAAAACACAGTTTTTTCCATACTCTGTTTTCAATCACGACAACTCCATATATAACAATAATTTGTTTAATCAATGGATCGCCACCGATCCTTATAGTGATCGATGGTCAATCAACATGCCTACAAATGGAATTTTAGTCATCTACACATATATATATACAATAGAACTTGAAAATGGCATAAATACACAGTTCTTTGGTCTCACTCTCCTCTCTGTGTTCGTCGAATTCCGCCTGCATACATATACTATACAGAATCTCTAATACACACATAATTTATCATTCCATATTGAATCACACACTTACCCACTCAGAATCGAATTCTTTGTATATAGACATATAAACAATGATTACATGTTAAGGCTCTCTGTCATTCTTTGTCTGATTCTTCTAATGAGTGGCCTCTAATTTCCAATCTTCCCGTAGGCTTACAGTCACATTTTTGAATCCTTTCAAATCCTCTCTCTCCCTCTCCTTTCAGAAAAGAAAGGAAAATACATTTATGCTCTATCTAACAATCTCCTTCACAATTGAAGGAATAGACTATATATTTAGAAATCAATCCTATCCAAATCTTAACAAACTAAATTACTTGGCTTGATCTCCACGCAGGGAGGATCACTTTACTTATTCCCAATTCTGTTCAGAATTAGGCAATAATGAACTACTTAGATTATTTGCAAATAATAATGTTTAAAGAACAAATTCTTCCTCCAAACTCTCGTTAGCCACAACATGTGACCACACCATCACATTGCTAGCTATGCCTAGATGCTCCTGCATCAGACTCCCAAGGTTAAAAATAATCATGATCTCCTGATCATGTGCTTCTGATCTGTGTCCTCCTCGATCCCATACTTTGTTTGGTAGTCTGTCCTTAGTTTTTGTTGTTGTTCCCCAGGTCTCCATTCTTTCGCTTCATTGCCCCACTAGCTATGCTCTCACTGTCTACTGTTGTTTTCTCCGTATAGCTTACTACTTTTTTCTCATCATCACAATTTATGCCAGGCTTCCACACCTTAATTTTCAATTTACCATTACCTTCACCTGTACCATTCTTTCTAGCCAATCTTCCTTTCTTCTTTTGTCCTTTATATATTTTATTGGAATGTTGTTGTATGAGTCTCCACAACTCATCAATTTCTTTGTCCACTTCACTTCTCAGATGATGAATACTATTCTCCTGCAACTGGATGTGTTCTTGCACAAGAAAATCATAATCCATGTGCTAGTATTTTCCCATATACATTTATAAAACGTACAAATTCCTTATCCATTGATCCCCTGCAACAATTCCAGTTCCTTCTTCTGGTTTCTCATTCATGGCTTCATCACTTCTTACTTCAATTTCTAGTATACCTGCAATTCCACAAATTTCTTGAAAACTAAGAATTCTTCCTGCTTGCTTAGGTACTTGGAATACCTCTTCTTCCAGTAACTTAATTTTTGCACCCTTAAGGATTATGGCATCATATTTTTCTGCTTCTGAAATGTCATTTTCAGCCTCTTCTTCATCAATAACTCCCTATAGTACAATAGTAATCCTGTTACTATGATCTCTTGAACTCATCTCTAGTTCAACAATTTCATACTGTAAATTCAACATCATTCCATCTTTCTAAGACATTTTGATCTCACCCTTGATCTGATCTTTAGAATCAACTCCTTGTTTCAAATTAACTCCACATTGTCGTGTTCCTGGATATAAATCTTCACTAGAATTAATCAATTCATTAAACATAAATTCTTTACCTTGTTTCCTCATTATGCCAACATTTCTGACAACTTCTTTTCCATATTTGTCATCCATGACAACTTCTTCATTCTCATTCAGTTCTGGTTGTACATTTTGATCACTTATTTGTTGGTTTTCTTGCCTATTCTCCAAAAGACTTGACTCATGCCACAAATCTGCCATCTCATTTGGAATTTCTCCCAAAAGCTCTACACGATCTTCAGTAACTTCATTGTCTGCAACATCTGTCTTTATTCCTTCTTTACTTTGGCTTTCTTCAAGTTCAATAATCTTCAATAAATGTTTAACATCTACAAAATCTTCTATATCAACCTTCAGCAGCTGCTCTCCTTTGGCTTCAATCCTCAATAGTTGTCCAATATCTGCATAATTTACTATAACTATGTTTAATAGTTGTGATGAGCCCCAGAAATGGGTAACTATATGGGCTTATTCTACCTATTAATTTCATTTAATCCACTGTTGGAGAGGTAAATCCCCTCTACGGATAGAGGCGATCCCTACTAGCCCAGCAGGGGTCTAGCAACAATCAATCAATGCTGCCATGCATGTTCCTAATTACAATTAAACAAGAGGCTAAGAGCACCTACTTGGATTCCAGCGCTATTGTTTGACGAAGAGATGCTGCCTTCGCTCCTTCGCTTCAGCTGGTCACGATCCCTTGCGATCTCCGCGAACAGACACCTGCACACACGAAGGGGAAACAAACACAAGCGTGAAATCTAATAAAAGTAACCATACATCGGTCAGAAAAGATGTAATTCACATTTAACCATTGCATAGACAAATGAGAATGGAACAATAATAGCAGTCATCTATTATTAATCAGAATAGAGAAGAGTACAACCAAATGTTCTGACGTCGGTAACCTTCTCAGGAGGGGCCAGTCAGCATGTATCCCAAGCATTCACCTTTGAGGATGATTCTCCCAAGACAAACAACTCTCTCTCACACACAAGCAACACAAAACAACCTTCCCTAAGCAATCAATCACTTCCACACCTAGCACACCAAATACCTATAGTAGCAGCAATCTGAGCACTATAAGCTCTATACAATCCAAGCTATTCCAAGCTATGTCTAACTAGCTGCTCATGGTAATGGTGGAAGTTTATATAGGAGAAGGAGCCTCCTAAAAGGGTGGAAGGATGAGCTTATCTTCAAGGGAAGTGGTTGCAAAGGGTCGAACAGACATGCCATAGGAGGGAGTCGTGATTCACAAAGCTAACAACCAAGCCTGGAGTTATCTGGAAGGCTGGTTGTTTGAACAAATTCGCCCAAACTGGATCAGCGCGGATTATAAGGCAACTGTCGCGCTGTCGCCGCGGCTACATAACTGGGACAGTCATGTCAGCGCGGAAGTACACGGGATAGGCGCGCTGGCGACCAGCGCGGAAAAGTGATGTCCTTCCGCGCTGGCAGCGCACGGGATATACTATGGAGCGCCAGTCATCGCGGATATTTAGGCAACAGACGCGCTGATGAACAAAACTTTAGTAATATGGGTTTTTGGGCCAGTTCAGAAGGCTTTAACTTAGTTATGGTGAATTCTTGGCACAGCAGGGTGACTGACAGGAAGGCAGTGACAAATTACTGTGTAACAGATGCCCCCTAAAGCATGAAGACCGAGAGAGTGGGAGGGGTGAAATGCTTTACAACACATGCCGAACTGGAACACCACCAGGAAGGACCGAAAATCTCTGACAACCAAGTACATGCAGTCTAGGCATGGGCGCAGCCATCCAAAAGACATGCGAAAAGGTCTGTGGAATGGACGCAGCCACCCAGCTGAAAAGACCAAAGTAATGACAAGGTATGGTCGCAGCCATCCATGAAGACTCAGGTATGGGCGCAGCCATCCATCAATGAGTCATGTAATGATCATCCACAAATCGCAACCTGGACCATAACAGACAGGGATCCAGGGTCTTGCGCTCCATCTCGACCCGAACAAAGTACAAGTTCAAGCATGCGAATACATGAGTCGAAGTCGAACATGCATGAACATCGTCTGATTACCAGTCAATGATGAAAACTGTTAACAGACGCGAGAGGTACCACCAATAATGACAATGGTCCTCAAGGTACTATAGGTACAATCCGCGGCATGCGAATCAATGAGCTGGTGTCGAACACCCACGGAATCATTCGATCGGAGGCCAATGATGTAAACCTCACGTCGAACACGAAGAACCTGCCATTGAGGCATGCAGGCTCCAAGGCACCTGAAGGGAGTCTCTAAGTCACCTTCCCGGATAATGAGTTGGAGTCGACGGGAAAGGACCTTGATCGAAGGTGGGCCATAATGTTTCCCACATCATCGACACGAGACAGAGGTAAAATAGTTTGTGTGAGATAGCAGATGAGGTTGTATTATTGCAGAGGTCAACTTCTCTTGAACATATCGGCGGCACTAAAGCGGATTTGGCAGTATCTGACATCAAGTGAGCAGAGGGTATGATGATGACGGCAATGAGCAAATGAGAGGCCAAATAGGATAACCCAAACCCATGGAGGCTAGTGAAAAACAAGATGAGATGGTCCCACCCAGACACGAAGCAGCGGAGTGCCATGTTCAAGAGCGACATACTGCCGACACGACTGTAATCATAGTTCCATTTTCCCCACCATTTCTGGCAGGTACCCCGATTATTTTTGGATGACAAGCTTGACGGGGATAGCATATGCTTGATGAAGGTGTCATTTCGACTATGCCCGATGTCATCAAGTGTTTAACGAGCCTGACAAAGGAAAAACTCGGCATCTTTTCTTGTTTAGAGAGTCTGAAAAGATCGCGGAAAAGAAGACTCCAGGGGGGTCCTTTTTCGTACAGTTGTGTCTCTCGAGCCCGAAAAAGTATAAAACTATGCTCGAAAGAACCGCCCGGCCATTACGACCGAGGAGTACTTTTCGTGGATAGTGTCTTCGACCCGAAAAAGTAAAAAAGCGGTCGGAAACACGTCGTTTTAGAGCCGTTAACGAGCGCGAAACGACAAACGCCCGGCAATCTTTTTAGTGCAACGGTCGAAAAAGAGCTTAAAATGACCGCCTCTCGTTCCTTTTAACGAGCTGAAAGGAGGCTCGGCTATCTTTTCTTGTTTTGTGTCGGAAAAGAGCTCAAAGACGACATGTTTGGAGATCAAGTGCATGAAGAACCGTTACGACCACGCCGGTTTACCTGAACCTGCACAAGAGCACTACCCGCATAAATCCATTCGACATATAAAAACATATTAAAACATGCATTCGAGAAATACAGGGCTAAATCCATGGCAAAAAGACGGAAAAAACCCAAAAATATGGACATTCATGAGTTTTTACTATAAATAGGGGGGGGTGAAAAATCATTTTTACCATTTTACCATTTTGGGATGTGAAGGACGTGGAGAAGCCAGAAAGTTGACAGAGTGATTTCCAGCCCGTACGGACACCAATTTCCGAACCGCTTCTTCCAGGTAGGTTCTCCTTTCCTTGCCCTGCATTTCAATCATTTTTAATAGGATTTTAACGGTCGATTGTGCCCAATTGGGCAAATTTATGGCGCAAGGATGCGCTCTCGGTCAGCGCGGATTCCGGGCACGGGTCCGCGCTGGCCGAGTTAGGATACATCGGGCCAGTTTTCGGGTCAGCGCGGAAAACCCGTGTTCTTCCGCGCTGACCTCGAAAAATAACGAAGGGCCGCCATGGCCAGCGCGGAGAAAAATTTTGTTTTGAGTTTTAACATGAAATACTCCATGCCAGCACTTCTAATTGGTTTTCATGGCTTGTGCAGGACATAATGGCTTTCCAATGGCAGGAAAGAGTGCATGAGGTTGAAGACATAGCCGCATTTGCAAGTGTGGATTGCTGCAATGCCATGCGGGCATGCGGATTTATGAAGTTCTTTATGACGCCGCGCCTAAGGGCCCAACATGATCTACTCGAGCTGTTGATCAGGGCATGGAACCCGGTGGATGGGAAATTCACCATCCGGGGCCAGGATATCGAATTCGACCATATGGACATTTTCTTTCTGACTGGGTTGTCACGCCGGGGTGCAAGGCCCATCATAGAGGGACAACGACCTGGGGGCGGTCCTCTAGATGACCTCATGGCCCGAGTATGTCCGGAGGCCGAGAAGACGCGGAGTGGGAAAGTGGCAATCCCCACGGTGGGAAACATAGTTCTTCGCACCATCCTGTTCATGGTGACCCGGGCAGCAGGAAGCATGGCCAATCACGAGGCCTCGAAGACTCATCTGATGCTAGCTCTTGACTGCCTCGAGCCTAGAGTGTTTGATTGGGCCACCGCGGTGACCAACAACATGAAGAGGCAGCTCAGCAACTGTCGTCGCAGAGAGACTAAGCAGTTCGGTTACGGATCTATCCTAGTCCCGCTCATTCTGGAGCGAGTACCAGCCATGCGGCTACAGACGATGGCCGTGGATGCTCCTGGGGGTCCTCGGGAGACGAGGGCCACACGATGGGCTCAGATTATGCCACGTGGAGGTGGTGGTCGGCCACATGCCTGGGGAGCATTCTTCCGAGACTGGCTAGAGCAGCAGGTCATTTTCGTGGAGGACTGGCCATATGCGGGCATGGATTTCCGCAATGACCCGGATATGGTGCTGCCCCCAGGGGAACAGTGGGATGATGCAGGTATGACACTTGACTTTTTGAGTTTTGTGATGTTTTTGAATTTTTTATGTACATGTCTTAATAAATGTCATGGTGTGCAGATGTGGGGCCTACTAGACCGATTGGCCTGGCAGCAGAGGCACGGAGAGAGGGGCAGGGAGCTGGAGCCCTGGCCTTGGTCCCTCCAGGGGTTGACACGTCAGAGACTGTGGCTCGCAACCTTGAGGGGTTGCTGGAGGGGGTGCCCGACTACCAGGGGGTCGAGGAGGTCCCATTAGAGCACCAGATCCACACAGTGGGAGTGGAACCTAGGGTGCACCGCCTTCTGAGGCGGGTAGCACGAGCGGCTGCGTACTACAGAGAGCATCACCCAGCTCCATAGTCGCCTAGGTTTCCTTTGATGTTTTGAGAGACGTATGTCTCGGAGAGCAGTGACTCTTATTTTTGACACATACACTTATTTTTGAGCGCCTTAGTGCGCCACACGATATATATATATATACATACCGGTTTTTGGATGGATCATTGTTACATGTGATGATGTTTTGCTTATGTTATGCAATTATTCAGTACAATTGTGATCTTATGTATGAATTTGCACGACACATGACCCATGGATTTTATATGTTTTTACAAGCTTAAAAGCACACACATGCAAACTATGCTTGAAATGATTTATTTACATATGCTCATGGTCTTATTATGCTATCTATGTTTTCCTGTATGATGTTTATCTGTTACGCAAATGTCTATCTAACACATGATTTGCCAATGCATCAGTCAACGTATTTAGTCGTCTTGGAATGTGTTGATAAGTAATGTAATCAAAGTTCCGTTCCAACAATCTTACACGTAGGTACAACCTTAGTATGCGCTGGTCTCTGACGGAATATCGTCCGTTAAGTTGATGGACGATCAGCTGGGAGTCCAGGTTCACCACCAGTTCTCGGATGCCGAGGTCAACCGCTTCGGCAAGTAATTCAATTACAGCGCTGTACTCGGCAACGTTGTTGGTGGTACGACCTAAGCAGACACCCTGAAGGTCTATCAATTCTCCGTGAGGATCGTAGATCACCCACGCCGTAGAAGACAAACTGCAAGTGCTGCGGCAGGCACCATCAGCGAAACCAACATAAGGTGCACTAGACATCTGCACAAGAAAAGAGAGCACAATAAGAGGCAAAACATGCCTTCACACCAAAGCAAAACAAAACCATGCACCAAACACACAAAACACGCGTATATACAAAGCAAGTGCGCGAAGTTATGCATAATATTTCTTCAGATATAGCCCATTGCAGGGCTTGTCGAGACAATTTCCTTCATAATCAATCAATTCATATGGGCCCTTTTGTAAAACTATTTTCACGATGTAGGGACCTAACCACATAGATTCGAGTTTTCCTGCCCCCAGCTTATCTTTGGCTTGATCGTAGAGAAGTACTAAATCTCCCTCAATAAAGGAACGAGGATGAATATTCTGGTCGAAGTGAGCCTTGACTCTCTTCTTCTGTGCTTCGATAGCCAGAGAAGCCAAACGACGAGTCTCGTCTAACCGTTCTAGGTAAAGAAGCCGTTCCTCCACCGGAGTGGTGTTGGGAAGCAACTCGACAGCTAATTTCAATGAAGGAATCTCGCATTCGACGGGAAGGGTAGCCTCCAGTCCATAAACCAACTGGAAAGGAGTGAAACCAGTGGCATCCTTCACAGAAGTCCGGTAGGCCCACAAGGCTGGGAAAAGCATTAGATGCCAGTTAGACTTGTGCGTATTGACGGTGCGCTGAAGCATGGTGATCAAAACTTTGTTCACGGCTTCAACTTGACCGTTAGATTGTGGATAGTACGGTGACGAACTATCTTGGCGCAAGCCTAGTTGGGTCGTTAGCTCCGTCATCATATGATTTCGGAAATACTTTCCATGATCTGTAACAATAGCCTGAGGGACTCCGAAACGAGTGATAACATGATTGAATAAAAACTGCGCCGCTAGGTGACCGTCTTCGTTCAATGTAGGCATCGCTTCGGCCCACTTGGTGAAATTATCCACAGCAACGATAATGTACCCATGCCCCCCGGCTGAACGAGGGTTACAGGACGTATAATCGATGCCCCATTTGGAAAATGGACCTACGGTTACGACAGGGTGCAGTGGTGCAACAGGTGCACGCATCTTTCGGTGATAGACCTGGCACATTGTTGCCAAATTGTTGGAGAGGTAAATCCCCTCTACGGATAGAGGCGATCCCTACTAGCCCAGCAGGGGTCTAGCAACAATCAATCAATGCTGCCATGCATGTTCCTAATTACAATTAAACAAGAGGCTAAGAGCACCTACTTGGATTCCAGCGCTATTGTTTGACGAAGAGATGCTGCCTTCGCTCCTTCGCTTCAGCTGGTCACGATCCCTCGCGATCTCCACGAACAGACACCTGCACACACGAAGGGGAAACAAAAACAAGTGTGAAATCTAATAAAAGTAACCATACATCGGTCAGAAAAGATGTAATTCACATTTAACCATTGCATAGACAAATGAGAATGGAACAATAATAGCAGTCATCTATTATTAATCAGAATAGAGAAGAGTACAACCAAATGTTCTGGGGTGACTGACAGGAAGGCAGTGACAAATTACCGTGTAACATCCACCATTCTCAATATTTTTGTGCATTTTTTTGAATATATTTATGTCAATAGAGTGAATGTGGATAGTCACTTTGCCATGTAGTCTAATGAATGTTTATTGCAGATTTTTTGGACAATTTTGGACAAAGACAAGGAAATTATCAGCAAAATGGCAGCCAAACTCAAGGAAACATGAATGGGACTTGTAGGAGGGGTGTATCCTTCATTAAATACCCCTTCCTCGAATTCTCCATCAGTAGCTCGGAGTACAAAGGCCCACATTGATGATTCCAAGGGGCAGTCGAGCAAGTCAAGTAGGGCTACTGTTATCTTCAGTTTTAGGCAAACGAGTTCCTTAAGTTTAGGAGGACTTTTGGGAGCCCCCATTTGTATAAATAAGAAAGCTTCAAGCCTCAGTAGGTTAGCCATTTCTTAGTCTATTTTTTCACTTTTGGGCAGCATTGTACTCAGCTCATTTTTTAGCTCTTTTTGAGATAATTTTTATGTGATGTAACTGCTATTTTTTGATAAATGAAGATGAACCAAGTTTTGAACCAGCACTAATCTTTTCCAAAGGGCTAAAGCTCTTGGCTTAGGGCCCAACCCAAGTTTCCTAGCACCCCCTTTGTGTATTTATATGTTTTGTTTCCATTCACGAGTTAATTTCTGCTGCATATACTCATTTTGCTTCATTAAATTAGGTTGCTTTTGATGGTTAGAATAGTTGTTTTTTTTGCTTCAAGTTGCTTAAGTAAGTTGCTGCAGTGATAGAAAAAGATCCAAAAAGGCTACCAGCAAGTCTTAATCTCCTTTCTCCTTCCTTAGGACCATGATCTGAGGTCAAGGCACTACTGTTGCCACCAAAAACACAGCTTTTGCTCTTTCATGCAACTGCTAGTGTGATACTTTGATTTGGAAGAGTTGATATTTGTTTAGATCCACTTTCTTAGATCATTTCATGTCCTTTTATCATAGTTCTCTTGCATGCTTTTCTGTTCATGAAGTACTGTTTAACATTTTTCTGGTTTAGGTCAGAATTTAGGGTAAAATAGACAAAACTCTGTTTTTCGGTTCTTGCTTTGGTCAGTTTTGAGAAGTAAGTGTGCAGCTCTCTTGCGGAACATTCCAGCTCACCATCCCTCCATAAAACAGCCAGCACCAGCTCACTTCGCCCTGATTTCCCAACTCATTTGCAATATTTCGCCAATCTGCCCTCATTTCTATGTTTTTCCATAAAGCTACTTTCTTGTCCCTGTTGTGGCCAGCAACAACCCCCCTTCTTATTTAGTGTTATTCCTAATACTAAATAAGTGGGGACCCTTAGTTAAAAAATCTAAGAAATCAAAGCAGTGGTTAAATTTCGTTTTCAAATAAAATTACCATCATAAGCTTAAGAAACCTCCCTTGGAAAATCTAAAAAAGCTAAGTTTTAT
Organism: Pinus tabuliformis; assembly: GCA_031772625.1. Lineage (NCBI taxonomy): Eukaryota > Viridiplantae > Streptophyta > Pinopsida > Pinales > Pinaceae > Pinus > Pinus tabuliformis. The sequence goes on along the minus strand of CM062808.1, from coordinate 152,383,628 downwards.
GATAAGGTAAAATGCAAATCTTTCCCTAGGAAATATCGCATCGTATAAGATAGCAGGATGCCACCTTATAAGCACAATTCTAACATTTGTGAGATCGCGATATGGGATAATAAATAGATATCGCATCGCATTCAGCACAACTCACATTGAAACACTTCAATTTGCCGATATGCGATGATGCCAATCACCAGATCGCATTTCGCAGAAAATAGGTTAACAAATATTGTCATGCATAACATTCTGCGATATTGCGATATTGCGATTTCGCGATACAGCGATGCAGCGATAATACGATAATGCGATGTCATGAGTCGCTAACTTTGCGATTCTACGATTTTGCGATATTGCGATTCTGTGATTTTGCGATGTTGTGATGTTGCGATCTGCGATGTTGCGAAGCAAATCGCAAAATCGCTCCATCGCAGATCTTTTGGGCACGCTATTCAAGAAAGTGTTTTCCATAAGCTAACACCTGGTTATGCACTTTAATGCTAATAAATGAGTTAGCTGTAAGTTATTAATGGAATATGGGTGCGTGCTTTTCAAAGAATCATTTCGCGTAAGGTGGTATACTTGGTATGTCTGTGGCATTTAAAACTTTCCCATCACCCTTCCTTGTCATTCATGTTCACTTCATTTGTGAATTGCAGGAACGGAGAATAAAGGCCAATACAAAGCAATACGCCAGATAAAATGGGAAATAAAAGCAAAGCCCTGGGCTCAGAAGAATAGGAAATGGCGCCCCTATATACAGACACGTCCCGTAACAGAGACGCGGGAATTGCTACGTGGGAAGGCATGTATAATCTGCTCGAAGAGGAGAATCCCAGAGTAATGGAAGTAGTTGCTACTGCAGGCTCAAATGGTTCTTCAGAAGCATCCCTTACAGAGCTAGCTTGCTCATTCTTACACCGTATAGCAGCAAGGCCAAAAATCCTCCCATACACGGACATGGTCAAGTGGATACTAGACAACATAGATATCAGAAATAGACAGTTTAAAACTCAGGGTCAAGAGCTTACGGAACTGTTATGTTTACAAATATTGAACTTTATATCTGCTGGAAGAGAAAAGCACAAAAGGCGAAAAACGCATCAAGGAAACCCGGATCAAGAAACGGAGGCAGTTTCCGATGGCTAATCGTGCATCGCTGAGAAAAATTTCTAGAAAAGAAAAGATGCTGGTTGCCCAGTCACCTGCAAGTCCTAAAAATCGCAAGAAAGTAACACTAGAGGCAGATTGGAAATAGAGAGCTCAAGAAAAGGCAAAAGAAATCCAAGGGTTAACCAAGTTGAACTGGGATTATTACTGGGCATACTTGGTAAAGCCACATAGCCAGTGGATGACTGTTAAGTGTATCATTAATTCGACCGAAAAAATGGCACCAGATCTTGTCGATTCTGTTTTCTCAGCTTAGCTAAAAGCGGAAGTCAGCCAACTGACTCTTCTCAAACAGATGCTGCATCCGTGCAATTTCAAGGACCAAATACAAAAGTAGTTCAATTTTAGATTCAATTTTAGCTTTAATTTTGTTTTATTTTCCTGAAACGAGGATGGTCATTTAAACCGCATCATATATTTTTGTAATAATTTATTTTTAGATTCTAGTTAGTAGTATTTAAACCCTTCTCATGCAATTAGAGAAGGGTCCTAAAATTTATCAAAAACTTATCCCCAGAAAATGCACTTCTGTACCCTCTGAGGATGTTTTGATGAATGAATGGAACAGGGTTTATTAATGTTTGCATTTGATATCTGCTACTGATGTTGCACTTTTGTACTCTTAGTGGATGTTTGATCAAGAGGAAATAAATCGTTATTGCTTGAAGCTCATGAGTAGGACTAGTTATAAATGGTATCTCTATCTCTTAACTATTTCTGCCTTGTGTTAGAGTGATTTCCAGTTAAGTTATTTATATATTAATGTATGAATGCTTGAGTTATCATTTGGCACTTTTGTACGGTGATAACTATTTATTTATGCTTAGTGTATGAATAGTTCATTATGCGATATGTTTTGCACAACTGTTTTGTCTAACTTTTTATACGAAGTGGTTCATCTTTATTGAATTCTTTTCTCATAATAGCTGAATGATCTTTATTACCATTTGTTGTTTGAAATCATTTTAGATTGCATAGAAGAAAGATCACAACCCGGGTTAGCGTAGATTTACATATTTCTGTTTATTAGAATATATTTTCCTTATTATTAGATTAGAATTAGAGTAGAAGTATTCCATTTAGAAACTGTTAGAAACAGAAATATTCATCTTTCTATCACACACACGGAAATTGGGAAACTGGTCCCATATCCCCAGTTGGACCCACTATACCAAACAGAAAAGGAGCTGCCAACCAAGGTCCGGACCGGGCGGGTATCCCCCTTGTTGTAGACCTGATTTTCGGGGCTTCAACATATTTGGCTCTAGAAGGAGGGCGCTGAAATGTGAATGGCAAGAAAATCCAAATCTAAATACCATTCTGAGAGTAAATTTCCCTCACCATCTCCTCCGACTTCTCCATTACATTCAGAAACCTTAAATCCAGAGTTAAAAGTCGTTGGAGCAACAGTCGCTGCTATAAACCCTGACATTTCAGAACAATCTACTATTGAACCTCCTGAAGTTGAATCTTTGATTCACAAACTTCAGTGATTTTCTATATCTCCTCAGAAATCTGATAAATCTCAAGGCAGTGTGACTTCGCAATATAACCCTGCTCATCCTCTTACCAGGTTAAAAAGAAAAAAGTTTGGTGTTCAGCCAACCGAATTACCTCTACCTACTAGGAAGAGAGCAAGGAAGTCTCCTAAAGGATCCGATAGTGAGACTCTTTCATCATCATCATCCATCTCAACCTCTTCACCGCGAAGTCAACCATCCACTCCTCCGCTTCAGATCATCGTCCATCAGCCTATTGCAACTTCCTCAACTCCTTCTCAACCATCTGGAGTCGTAATATCCTCATCTTCTCAACCGCAGGGATCATCTTCTGCACTTTCCTCTGTTAGTAGTTCAGCAATGGCCCAATCTCAATGGAATAACCTAGGGGCAGTCTTAATGCCTGCACCCTTGAGTTAGATACCAGCCCATCCTGAAAAATGGTTTCCTAAGTTTAACCCTGAGGCAGGAATGCTAGCAGAAGAACATATAAATAACTTTATGCTATCCATAAATCTCAATGGATTTGTTAATGAAGATGCTGTTGTTCGACTTTTCCCTTATACTCTACAAGGAACAGCCGGATCGTGGTACTTCTAGTTACCTTCTGGATCTACTACTAGTTGGGACATCTTCCAAGAACAATTCTTGACTAAGTTTGGTGATGACAGGTCTACAGCAACATTGATCAATGACTTTTCCAACCTTAGGGCCGAGTCAAGAGAACCTATCAAAGATTTCAATTTACGTTTCAATAAAATATTAAACAAAATTCCTACTACTTCTCAGCTTAGTGAAGAAGTGCAAAGTGAATGGTACATTACTGCTTTACCATCCAACTTAGCAATCTTTGTTGATACGGCTAACAAACCAACCTTAGTTGAAAACATGAAGGAAGCAATAGCAGTAGAGAAACATATTACGGCTTTAGAAAAGAAAAACGTGATGGAAGAATGAAAATCTAAGAAGGTCTCGTTCAAAGAAGATCCCAAGAAAAAACAACCAAAAGATCCATTTGATTTAGAAGGATTACAAAAATTTTTGAAAACCATATCTAACGAAATGGTCGACATCAAGAATCAGGTAGCAGAAACTTCTTCTAAAAAGCCATATAGGCCTTTTAAAAGAAATCCTTCAAGTGATTCCAAACCCCCTAATGGTATTTCAAATGCTGAATCAGAAGAAGAAGAAGAGGAAAACGTTACTGAAGAACATACCAATGAAGAAGAAGTTGTAGAATTACAAGGTATGTGGGATTTCATCCTCCCAAATGAAGAGGATCAAGAGGCATTCCCGGTTAGTACTCGTAGCAGAAATCAACTTGATCCTCCTCAACCTACACCTAAGCCAAAGAGCGCAAGCTCAATGACTAAGGATAAAGTCGCAGCCAAGAAAACATCACCTAAAGCGACTCAAACCAGCCCAGTCCAAACAGACACATCTACTCCATCTAAAACGCTAATCGTTTCGGATGAAATGGAGTATAACATTGTTGAAGACATGAAAAAGACTAGGGCCAATATTACTCTTTTTGAATTGAGCAAGCTAAAACACCGGCAGAAAGTACTTTTGAAAGAACTACATGTTGTGCCAGTTGCACCTTTACCAACTGCTGTAATCTCTCAAGCTTCTCATGATATGGGAAGACCTCCAACTAGTACGATGAATAAAGTTGATCCAAATGATATCGCATTAATTGGAGGTAGATCAAGATCGCATACTCCCCCATTTCTCCTTATGAAATTTTCAATAAAAATGTCCATAATTGTTTAGTGGATTTTGGAGCTTCATCGAATATTTTACCAAGATCAATTTGTGAAAAATTGAATGTTCAACCACAGAAATCCGTTGTGCGCATAGTTCAGCTAGATCGATCACAAGTCAAAGTGGTTGGCAAGTTAAATCAGGTTACCATAAGGCTGTCATCCAACCCAAAGGTATGTCAAGTTATCGACATTTTAGTCGCTGATATTCTTGAATTTTATGGCCTAATTCTTAGCAGAGATTGGTCAGAAAAACTTCACGGATACTTTGCAATTGATTGGTCACACATGTGGCTCCCTTACAATAGTAAACCCAACCAAATTAAAGTTGAACGCGAGCGACATCAAAAATACATAGTAACAGAACTTGAGGAAGAAAACGAACCAGTAGCATATAATTCTAACATCATTGGCAACTATTCAGTAGATTCTTTCCTAGGAAATTTTAATGCTCATTCTTCACCTTACTTAGAACATTCTGTTTTGTCTCAAGTAGAATTTTTTTCTCAAACAAATAGTTCTAAATGCATTAATTTTATAGATAGTTCTGTAAATAAATCTTTGTTTTGGAAACTATTTTTTATGGTTCTAAGTCTAACGAAGGAGTAGGAGCAGGATGCGTATTAGTAAGCCCAGAGGGAGATAAGACCATGCTAACTTGCAGACTCGAATTTGAATGCACCAACAATACTGCAGAATACGAAGCTCTAGTCCAAGGGTTGTACAAGGCAATCGGATTAGATGTCAAATACCTGCAAGTTTTCGGAGATTTTGAAATTGTAATCAGACAGGTACGTAATACTATACATTGTTTATCAGGTCATTTAAAGCATTACCAATATTTAGTTCAAGATCTGACTGAACATTTTATAGCATTTAATATTTCGTCAATTCCCAGACTCCAGAATGCTAGCGCAGACCTCTTAGCCAACGTAGCTTCCAAGCTCATTCCTTCAGAAGATTTTAGCCCTGACCAATTTTCAATTGAGTTAATTTTTAGACCATCTATCCCTGATAACATCACCAATTGGAGGATTTTCAATGACGATCCTGATATCATGAGTTTTCTCACATTTGAAGGATCCTACACCAATCAAATAATTGACAAAGACCAACATGACCAACAACTGCAACAGGATAGTACTAACAATCAGTAGTCAAATTAGAAGACCTTTATGATTTGAAATATCGATTCAAAAGATCTACCAATTCAAAACTCCAAAGTTCAACTTTGAATTATGAATTAGTAAATCTAGGAATTGATACTAAGCCACAGAACATCAACCTAGACCTCGGCCTAGCCCCTGAAGAGAAATTAGCATATATCCATCTCTTGAAACAATACAAAGGTGTTTTTGCTTGGAATTATGATGAACTCAAAACGTACGACACCTCCATCATCCAGCATACTATCCCAATGATCGATAATGTAAGACTTGTCCAACAGAAGTTGAGAAAGATCCGTCCAAATTTAGAAAATCAGATCAAAACTGAACTCAACAAGTTATTGAAAGCCAAAATAATCTTTCCCGTTAGACATTCTAAATGGGTTTCCAATATGGTACCTATTAAAAAGAAAAACGAAGATATCAGAATCTGCATTGACTTTTGAAACCTTAACAAGGCCTGCCAAAAGGATAATTTTCCTTTACCTCCCATGGAACAAATACTGCAGGCAGTTGCGGGCTCAGAACTAATGTCATTCTTGGATGGATTCTTAGGATACAACCAAGTGCTGGTACATCCCGACGATCAATTAAAAACGACATTTAGAACTAAATGGGGCACATACGCATATCAAAAGATGCCATTTGGTTTGATTAACGTGGGCGCCACATTTCAAAGAGCCATGGACATTGCATTCAAAGGGTTAGTTAATAAGTCAGTGGTAATCTATTTGGATGATATTACTGTTTATTCCAAGAAATGAAACAACCATCTCAGGGATTTAAAACAAATCTTCCAACGTTGTTTAAGGTATGGGATTTCGCTTAACCCAAAAAAATCCTTTTTCGCATTAAGTGAAGGAAAGCTTCTAGGATCCGTAGTGTCAAAATCCGGAATTCACATAGACCCTGACAGAATCAAGGAAATTTCCAAAGTCCCCCTACCTCACAACAAGAAAGCCATGCAATCTTTCCTTGGCCAGATCAACTTTGTAAAGAGATTCGTCCCAGACTTTTCAACAATTACATCTTCTTTACAAGCCATGATTAAAAAGAACACAAAATTTAAATGGGGCCAAGATGAACATGAGGCTTTCAATCTAATCAAACAAGCCATTATCAATGCTCCATCATTAGCAACTCCAAATTTTTCTGATCCTTTTATTTTGTATACTTTTGCCTCAGATAAATCTTATGCTACGATACTCACTTAGGCAAATCAAGAAAAGGCGGAAGCCCCAATTGCTTTTTTCAGTTCCAATTTACAAGGTGCTGAATTGAATTATTCAGATGTGGAAAAACAAGCTTATGCTATTTTTAAAGCAATTAAATACTTTAGACCTTTTATACTCAAAAAACATACCAAGATCATAGTACTGTTTCCAGCGGTAAGAAATCTTCTAGTACAGAAGGATGTGGGTGAGAAAAGGGCCAATTGGGTTACTGCCTTACAAGAATACAATGTAGAAATCAAACCAGCAAGTATTGTAAAAGGCCAAGGCTTTTGCAAAATGCTGGCAGGAGCATCGATAATACTCGAAATTCAATCTGAAGAGGTACAAGTGTATGAGGTAAGCCTAAATGATGTTGAGTCATTATACGCTGATATTATTTATTATTTAAAGAATGGATATGCTCCTCCAAATCTTGATCATACCAAGAAAAGAGCCTTGAGGTTAAAAGCCAAACAATATCAACTTGTAAATGACATTCTTTTCAGAATAAATTATGATTCTGTTCTACTTAGATGTCTTGAGAAAGCTAAAGCTGAAAAAGTCTTGCAGGAACTCCACGATGGGCCAGTAGGTGGACACTACGCTGGAGATGCAACTGCTCATAAGATCTTACGCGCAGGCTATTACTGGCCCACATTATTCAAGGATGCACTTAACTACGTAAGGAAATGTCAAGTTTTCCAAACTACTGCTGGAAGACAAAAGAAACCATCCTTGCCACTGCAACCAGTTACTATCGAACAACCTTTCGATCAGTGGGGATTGGACATAATAGGTGAGATCATTCCTCACTCTTCTAAACAACATAGATACATCCTTACAGCAACAGATTACTTTACCAAATGGGTAGAAGCAGTTCCACTCAAGACGGCTAATGCTGAAAATATCATTGAATTTATAGATCAGTTCATAATCACCAGGTTTGGATTGCCTTCCGCTTTAATGTTTGATAATGCATCATACTTTTCTGGAAATGCAATGACTGAGTTTGCACTCAAAAGAGGTTTCAAACTTAAATATTCTGCCAATTACTATCCGCAGGGCAATGGTTTAGCTGAGTCCACAAATAAGAACTTAATCAGAATTATCAAACGAACCATTGACCAAAATCATAAGAATTGGCATAAGTCTTTAATGTATGCTTTATGGGCAGATCGAATAACGCAGAAAGCCTCTATCGGCACTTCTCCCTTTAATTTAGTTTATGGGAAAGAAGTAGTTCTTCCAACACATCTGGAAATTCCCTCTTTAGCCTTGGTTCAATATATTGATGAAGTACCAACTTCTTCTTTACAACTTAGGCAGCTGGAATTAATTAAATTAGAAGAACAACTAGAACGGGCTAAAGTAAATCACGCTCATCATCAAGCATTGGTGAAAGCCTCTTTTGATTCCAATATGGTATCCAGAAAAGATTTTCAAATAGGAGATTTAGTTTTAAAATGGGACAAGGCTCATGAGGAAAAGGGAAAACATACAAAATTTCAAAGAATGTGGCTTGGTCCTTTTCAAATTGTAGAAGTCATAGGTCCATCGACCTTCATGTTACAAGATTTAACAGGGAAGAGAGATTCTCTACCTGTTAATGGTCAAATTCTCAAGAAATATTTTCCATAGAAGATCAGTCTTCTATTTTTGTAGAGTAGTTGTTTTTCTTTTCATAATAAAACCAGTTGTGAATGGTTACTTTTGGCATTTACGAAAAAGATACCAATTCTCTTTCAAATTTTGATCTTTCGCTTGTATAAATAGCAAATCTTTTGGAAAATTGATCTTTATTATTGAAAGATACAGTTAAAAACTCTAGCCTAGATATGATACTAGTTTCAACTTCATAAAATTTGATGAACACAACCTTTAGTGAGAAATTATTTTATATCAGTGCAATGAAAAGTATCATAACAGAATAAAGGTTCTCTGTAGAACAACTATTTCCAAAAACCTCTACTATTGTCGTCCAGAGCTATCTTAAGGAAACAATGACTTCCTCCCTACTAAGGAAATCACAAATTTCATAGGAATGATCCAAGGATACACTTTATCTTAAAGAATGAGAGGTCTCATCACGAGCCAGCTTATCATAATCACAGATATTATAACTTGCTGACTTTGCCAATACTGCATACCACAACAGGGCAAAGACTCAAGATTGTTGCAATCAAAAGACAAGGGGTCTCATCACGAGCCAGCTTGTTCAGCAAAGTTATAAATCAGTGAATGACGATGTCATAAATTGGCTACCAAACCAAGACATTGCTCTTTAAGAATAAAAAATAAAATTAAAGCAATAAGTGTGGATGTGGATTCTTCTTTGGGAATTGTAGGTTTCTTTAAGTAGGATAAAGGATCATTGCTGGGTAACAGGTAACCCTGTCGAGGCTATAAACGCCTGCTGGCAGCAGAGGCTCTACCTACGACAAATGAGCATATTTAAAACTGGTTTACAGAGAAGACTTTGTTTTATCTTTACAAACCAAGTAATGACTGATGTAAATACAAGGACTAGCTTGAGGCAGCAAATAATCAAAGTTGAAAATAGTTGAAACAAAATGTCATTGACAAGTTAGAATATAATGTACTTTATCTTTCTATAATAAAGTTTAACTTTCTGGAAATTTTTTTGTTTTGGAAGTTTTGAAAATTCAAAAAACAGCAGAGATAACCGGTTCTTCCAAGTGAATCGCAAATTGCTGCGGCCAGCAACAATCCCCCTTCTTATTTAGTGTTATTCCTAATACTAAATAAGTGGGGACCCTTAGTTAAAAAATCTAAGAAATCAAAATAGTGGTTAAATTTCCTTTTCAAATAAAATTACCATCATAAGCTTAGGAAACCTCCCTTGGAAAATCTAAAAAAGCTAAGTTTTATGATAAGGTAAAACAAAAATCTTTCCTTAGGAAATATCGCATCGCATAAGATAGCGGGATGCCACCTTATAAGCACAATTCCAACATTTGCGAGATCGCGATATGCGATAATAAATAGATATCGCATCGCATTCAGCACAACTCACATTGAAACACTTCAATTTGCCGATATGCGATGACGCCGATCGCCAGATCGCATTTCACAGAAAATAGGTTAACAAAGATTGTCATGCATAACATTCTGCGATTTGCGATATTGCGATTTCGTGATACAGCGATGCAACGATAATACGATAATGCGATGTCATGAGTCGCTAACTTTGCGATTCTGCGATTTTGTGATATTGCGATTCTGTGATGTTGCGATGTTGCAAAGCAAATCGAAAAATTGCTCCATCACAGATCTTTCGGGCACGCTATTCAAAAAAATTATTTTCCATAAGCTGACACCTGGTTATGCACTTTAATGCTAATAAATGAGTTATTTTTCAGTGATTAATGGAATATGGGTGCGTTCTTATCAAAGAAACATTTCACGTAAGGTGGTATACTTGGTATGTTTGCGGAATTTAAAACTTTCCCATCACCCTTCCTTGTCATTCATGTTCACTTCATTTTTGAATTGCAAGAATGGAGAACAGAGGCCAATACAAAGCAATAAGCCGGATAAAATGGGAAAGAAAAGCAAAGCCCCGGGCTCAAAAGAAAAGGAAAAGGCACCCCTATATACAGACACGGCCTATAACAGAGACGTGAGAATTGCTACGTGGGAAGGCATGTATAATCTGCTCGAAGAGGAGAATCCCAGAGTAATGGAAGTAGTTGCTACTGCGGGCTCAAATGGTTCTTCAGAAGCATCCCTTATAGAACTAGCTTGCTCATCCTTACACTGTATAGCAGCACGGCCAAAAATCCTGCCATACACGGACATGGTCAAGTGGATACTAGACAACACAGATATCAGAAATAGACAGTTTAAAACTCAGGGTCAAGAGCTTACGGAACTGTTATGTTTACAAATATTGAACTTTATATCTACTGGAAGAAAAAAGCACAAAAGGCGAAAAACGCATCAAGGAAAACCGGATCAAGAAACGGAGGCAGTTTCTGATGGCTAATCGTGCATCACTGAGAAAAATTTCTAGAAAAGAAAAGATGTTGGTTGCCCAGTCACCTGCAAGTCCTGAAAATCACAAGAAAGTAACGCTAGAGGCAGATTGGAAACAGAGAGCTCAAGAAAAGGCAAAAGCAATCCAAGGGTTAACCAAGTTGAACTGGGATTATTACTGGGCTTACTTGGTAAAGCCACATAGCCAGTGGATGACTGTTAAGTGTATCATTAATTTGGCCGAAAAATGGCACCAGCTCTTGTTGATTTTGTTTTCTCAGCTCAGCTAAAAGCGGAAGTCAGCCAGCCGACTCTTCTCAAACAGATGCTGCATGCGTGCGATTTCAAGGACCAAATACAGAAGTAGTTCAATTTTAGATTCAATTTTAGCTTTAATTTTGTTTTATTTTCCTGAAAAGAGGACGGTCATTTAAACCGCATCCTATATTTTTGTAATAATTTATTTTTAGATTTTAGTTAGTAGTATTTAAACCCTTCTCTTGCATTTAGAGAAGGGTCCTGAAATTTATCAAAAACTTATCCCCGGAACATGCACTTCTGTACCCTCTGAGGAGGTTTTGATGAATGAATGGAACATGATTTATTAATGTTTGCATTTGATATCTGCTACTGATGTTGCACTTTTGTACTCTTAGTGGATGTTTGATCAAGAGGAAATAAATTGTTATCGCTTGAAGCTCATGAGTAGGACTAGTTATAAATGGTATTTCTATCTCTTAACTATTTCTGCCTTGTGTTAGAGTGATTTCCAGTTAAGTTATTTATATATTAATGTATGAATGCTTGAGTTATCATTTGGCACTTTTGTACGGTGATAGCTATTTATTTATGCTTAGTGTATGAATAGCTCATTATGCGATATGTTTTGCACAACTGTTTCGTCTAACTTTTTATACGAAGTGGTTCATCTTTATTGAATTCTTTTCTCATAATAGCTGAATGATCTTTATTACCAGTTGTTGTTTAAAATCATTTTAGATCGCATAGAAGAAAGATTACAACCCAGGTTAGCGTAGATTTACATATTTCTGTTTATTAGAATATATTTTCATTATTATTAGATTAGAATTAGAGTAGAAGTATTCCATTTAGAAACTGTTAGAAACAGAAATATTCATCTTTCTCAAACACACACGGAAATTGGGAAACTGGTCCCATATCCCCAGTTGGACCCACTATACCAAACGGAAAAGGAGCTTCCAACCAAGGTCCGGACTGGGAGGGTATCCCCCTTGTTGCAGACCCGATTTTCGGGGCTTCAACAGTCCCTTGAACAAATCCAACCATCTCCTTCATCCCTGATCTTCCTTGACAAGTTATAGACACCCAAAAACCTTCATCCAGCCTTCATTTCCCCTCTCCCATCATTTTCCACCTTCAAACCTCCAAAAACCACTTTCAGCCTCCTCCTTTAGATCCTCCTTTAGAACCTCCTGTATATCCCCTGCATCCTCTTGTGGAATTTCCTGTGAGTTATTTTTCGAAGTCTGATCACAATGGAAGTCTCCAGAAGGGTACTAGGGGCTTCTTAGGACCCCTGCACACCTTCCTCACCTTCTGCAAAAGCCAACTCCATCTCCCTTTGCCACCAAACCTCTGCACAACCACAACCAGTTAAAACACAAGCATAATAATTCCACATAAAAATGCTCAAAAGTACAAAAAGATGATTTGTTCACATTTCTATTTAGAAGTAGCTTGAATAAATTCAATTTACCTTTTCAGTAGTCAATGGCACCCATTTCAATAGTTTCCATCTCTTTTCTTGCAAAAGTAGGGTTAGTGGGTAAACTAGGGTTTGCTAGGGTTTGCGTTTCATTTTAGTTTTCCTTCTCTTTCTGCAAGTAGAATAGCCTCTATAGAGTTAGCTTTCTTTCATCACAGTTAAAAGCTTTTTATCAGAACTCATAGAAGTTGGCTAAAGCTCCTAGCGAACTTGCACCAGCTAATCCAGTGACAACCTACAGTAAGAGCTAGTACTTGTGCATACAGCACCGTTGCTTCCAAGTTTGTTACGAACTACCGGGTTGATGAAATTAAAGTAGGGAGCCCCAGGAGTTGCAACATTATTACTGCAATACTGGAGCTCACCACCTTTTTGGTGCCGTTGTCGGGAAGCGTCAGAGTATTTTGTGATTACTGCTTTTCTTTTATTTTCTACTGCAACATTCTACTAAGTAGTTTATTTCAGCAAAAGTAGAGTAGTTGTTTTATTTCAATTCTGCAATTTCATTTTAGCAAGCATAGATTAGTCATTTCCTGCTTTCATTTCAATTCTGCAATTTCCATTCCAGCAAGTAGATTAGTTGTTTCCTGCTTTCATTTCAATTCTGCAATTTCATTTTAGCAAGTTCATTTCAGTTAGTTGTAGTTTGTTGTTCAATTCATTTCAGTTTTGCAGGTACAAGCAGAAAAAAACAAAAATCACCCAAAAAGAGATTTCCTTTCATGCCTCGTAGGAGCAGAGACAATTCAGGAAATTTCCTACCCAACACCCCCACCACATCACTAAGTCACCCTTCTCTCTTCTTGGGTGGCAGTGATCCAGAAGAACCTATAGGTGAACCTCTAGAGATATACGAAGATCCTATAATAGAAGAAGAGCAAGAAACCATCCTCCTGAGCCCATAGCTGAAAACAGAAACGTTAGAGGAAATGGGGAAAGAATAGAAGGTGCCTTTCCTATCCGAGAGACCAATGGGGACGCAAAAATGAAAAACATAAGTCCCTCGGCCTTACCTCACTTCCATGGATTGACTACTGAAGATCCTGATACCTTCTTGTTTGAATTTTTTGTTCTTTGTCGAATCTATGACTATGCAGAAGACGAGGAGAAGTTGAAACTGTTTCCTTCTACCCTCAAGGATTCAGCATTACGCTAGTTCATGGGATTACCTGGAAATAGTATCACAACTTGGGCTCAGATGCAGCAAGCCTTTAACAACAAATACCAGGACTACTGTAAGTCAAAGGATACCAAGGAAGAAATATTCCGAATGACCATGGGAAGTGATGAATCTTTAGAAGACTATGAAGAAAGGTTTCAACTCAGTTATAAAAGGGCCAGGTGCACACTTGACCTCGAATCTCTGAAGTTGGTTCTGTTCAAAGGAGTCCTTAAAGACCTTCTAGATACCCTCCATTTACTAGCTAGGGGAGACGTCTACCAACTGCCTTATGATGACATAAAGGCAGTGTTTAGAAACCATTCTAGGGTAGCCAGAAAGAGAGGTAGGGGAAGTCAACCTTTAGCCAGTACACCCTTATCCAGTTCATCCCTTAAAAATGAACTTGAGAATCAGCTGGAAGATTTCAAGAGTGAGATGAGGTAGACTCTTGCCATGCAAATGGATACCTTGCATATCAAAAGGAGAAAAGAGGAAGCCAAGAGGGCTTTGGCCATATTTTGTCCCAGGTGCACTAGAAAGCATCCTAGGAATGAATGCCCATTGCACTCTATAGAAGTGTGTCTAGTTTGTGAAGAAGACCATCCTACGAATCAGTGCCCTTCCTTGCCCATAATTAAAGCTGCATATTAGGGGGCTGAAGGAGCCATTAAACCACTATATTTCATGAACCAAAGGAGGCCACATGGACCCGGACCTTACCAGCATGGAATTCAAGGGACATCCTAGACTTATTAGAATCCCAATCAAGCCACTTCCATGCCTTATCGAGGTCCCCCTACTCATCCTTCCTGGTCCACACCCCCTCCTTGGTCATATCCTCCTCAGTACCAGGCTCTGCCAGTTGCTCATTCATTTCACTCTTATGCTCAGCCACAGCCTCAATGGAATGCACCTCATCAGGGGTGGAGGCCCCAGTACAAATCTCCTCCCCATCTTTTGCCTCCACCACTTGTTCAACCACAACCATTACCTCCTACTCCACCAAGACAACCCCAAATACCTGCTCAACCAAACCTGAACCCCAATAACAGACAGGCCTAGTAGGTATATAATGGAGAAGCATCATGCTCGACCTATGTTGTGGAGATTTAGGAGATTAACCTATGATCTAAAAAGGTTCTCCCAGATAGCCAACCTCCTCCTAAGGAGGATGAGGAAGAAAAACAGGAAAGTGAACCAAAAGCCATTCCACCCTTTCCTGAGAGACTAACTGGAACCACACAACCGACCCCAGAAGAAACTGAACTTCTGGGAGAATTGAAACAGTTATGTGTAAAGATACCACTTCTCCAAGCCATAAAGGATGTGCCTATATACAACAAGATGATCAAGGAGAAGTGCTTCAGGCACCTAGGCAAGCGCAAGAGAGATGCTCCAACTATCAATGTCATAGGGAAACTGTCCAACCTGATGTTGGGGCAGGTAATCTATCTGAAATACCTAGACCCTGGGAGTCCTGTAGTCAATGTCCACATCAATGGCACTGTAATCCCCCATACCTTGATTGATCTAGGGGTTGCCATTAATGTGATGACCAGGGACTCTATGCTCAAACACAAACTTTAGGGTTCCCTGAGAAAGACCTCAACAGTACTGCAATTAGCAGACCGCTCCACCGTGAACCCTGAGGGGATTTTGGAAGATGTAATGGTCTCTATTGATTCCAGGGATTACCCTGCTGACTTCCTGGTTCTCCAACCAAAGGCAAAACTCACTAGGCAACCTCTCATCCTGGGAAGACCTTGGTTGGCTACTGCAGATGCCTACATCAGTTGTCGAGCTGGGAACATGACAATCAAGAACGGGCATATGTCCAAGCAACTAGTCCTATATCCTCCTGCCCAACCTCTGTTAGAACATGATTTACCTCTTTGGTTGGAGGAGGAAGATGAGGATGAAGTCTATTCCACACCATTATGTACAGTAGAGGCTACCATGGGGGGTCCACAAACCGAGGATGATCTTATTGAGAACTTGATTCAAAATCCACCCCCCAGTGAGTTGCCATTAGAAGAGTTGGTGGAAGAAACCCAAGCCAACCCTTTATTTGATCTCTATGTGGCTGATCCGACCTCTCTCCGAGTTAAGAATGTGGAATTCAGCCTAGAAAGAACCTTGAAGATCAACTCATCCCTATCCACCTCTTAGGAGAAAGCACTGTGTAGCTTATTGAAAAACCTCTCGGATGATTTTGCTTGGAGCTATAAGGAGATGAGGGGAGTCCACCCTTCAGTCTGTACTCATTACATTTACATTAAAGAAGATTGTAAACTAGTCAGGCAGCCTCAAAGGAGGATGAATCCAGCCCTTAAGGACATTTTCAAAGAAGAACTACAAAAGTTGCTGGATGCAGGATTAATCTACCCCATGTCTGACAGCGAATGGGTATCTCCTTTAGTTCTAGTGCCAAAGAAAAACAAGAAGTGGAGAATCTGTGTAGATTATCAGGAACTAAACAAAGCCACCAAGAAGGAACATTTCCCTTTTCCTTTCATAGATCAAGTGTTAGATGGCCTGGTAGGGAAGAAGTTCCTCTCCTTCCTAGATGGGTTTAGCGTATACAACTAGATCCAAATCAGCCCGAAAGACCAAGATAAGACCACTTTCACTTGTTATTGGGGTACTTTTGCATACCAGGTCCTTCCTTTTGGGTTGTACAATGCTCCCGCCACTTTCCAGAGAGCAATACTGAGCATATTTGCTAAAATGGTTCATGACTCAGTGGAAATCTATATGGATGACTTTACCCCTTATGGTTCTAACTTCTAGGAAGCTTTGACTAACCTGGGAAAAGTTTTAGCCAAGTGTATTGAAATGAACCTGTCCCTCAGTCCTGAAAAATGTGAATTCTTGATGACTGAAGGGACCGTGCTAGGTCATACAATTTCTCAGCAAGGATTACAGGTGGATCCCAACAAGATTGCTATCATCCAAAGGGTCCCACCTCCTCAAAAGGTAAGAGATGTTCGGAGTTTTCTAGGCTTAGCAGGGTATTATAGAAGATTCATTAAGGATTTTAGTAAGCTAGCCTCTCCATTGTTTGGTCTTTTGGGAAAAGATGCTGAGTTCATATGGACTGACAACTGTCAAGAGGCTCTGGATGCCTTGAAAGGTAAACTGGTAACTGCCCCAATTTTGAGAGGTCCAAACTGGGCCCTACATTTCCACATTCACACATATGCCTTGAACAAAGCTATAGGAGTAGCCTTAGGGCAAGTTGATGAGAAACTACCTTATGCCATATATTTTGTAAGTAAAAACTTGTCCAAGGCAAAATTAAACTACACTGTAACCGAAAAAGAACTCCTAGCTGTAGTCCATTCCCTAAATAAGTTCAGACACTACATCACCAACCATCAAACATTCATACACACTGATCATGTTGCAATTAGGTATTTGATGAATAAATCGGATGTAAATGCTCGTATTATTAGATGGTTACTTTTATTGCAGCAATTTTAATGACCATTGTTGATAAACCAAGTAAGGAAAATGTTGTTGTTGATTTTCTGTCTAGACTAGATCTGCCTGTAGGTGAAAAAGGAATGGTGGATGATCAAATGCCAGATGAACACCTATTTGCTATTTCAGTACTCTCTCCATGGTTTTCTGATATAGCAAATTACTTGGTTTCAACACAGTTTCCACTACACCCGTCTTCAAAAGAGAAGAGAAAGATCATGAGGAAAAGTGCCCCATTCACCTGGATTGGGGGCAATATTTTTAAACTTAGCCCAGATCAGATTTTGAGGTGATGTGTCAGGGAGGAGGAAGTTTTTGACTTTCTCCTAAACTGTCATGATGGGCCCTGTGGGGGCCATTTTGCAGCAAAGAGGGCTGCCTTCAAAATTCTGCAAGCAGGTTACTATTGGCCTACTCTTCATCAAGATGGCAGGAGATATATCAGCCAATGTGACTGATGTTAAAGGATGGGGAAACCTACTCCAAGGGATGAGATGCCCCTGCAACCTCAAGTGACTTTTGAGCCATTTGAGAAGTGGGGCATGGACTTTGTGGGTCCTATCAACCCTCCTTCAAAACAAAAATCTTACATCATTGTGTGTACTAATTATCTGACAAAATGGCCAGAAACAAAGGCGATCAAGGCAGCAACAGAAGAAAACGTAGCTGAGATTTTGAGGGAAAATATCTTCTACAAGTTTGGCTATCCAAGAGAATTAGTCACAGATCAAGGGAGTCAGTTTACCTCCAATCTGATTGAAGACCTACTCACACATTACAAGATTAAGCACAGAACTTCCACCCCTTATCATCCGCAAGAAAATGGATAAGTGGAAGTCACTAACAAAGAATTGGAAGGAATTTTGACTAAGGTAGTGAGCAATAATAGAAAAGATTGGGCAGATCAATTGGTTGAGGCCACTTGGGCCTATAACACCACATGGAAAACCACCACAGGGTTCACACCCTATGAGCTGGTCTATGGAAAGAAGGCTCTGCTGTCAATAGAGTTCGAATATAACACATTAAGGATGGCAGCCTAACTGGACCTAGATCTCAGCCATGCACAAAAGGAAAGGTTACTTCAGCTAAATGGATTGGATGAACCGAGATTTTAGGCCCTTCTCCACTCTGAGGTAGTCCAACTTCAAAAAAAAATATGGCATGATAGAAACCTCAAAGAAAAACAATTCCAGCAAGGATATTGGGCGCTGCTGTATGACTCAAGATATAAAGATTTCAAGTGCAAACTGAGGACAAGATGGCTGGGACCATACATAGTAGAAAAATGCAATGACAATGGTTCAGTCCTAATCTGGACCATTGATGAAGAAGCCATCCCCATGCTCGTCAATGGGAATAGGTTGAATATCTACAGGAAGCCCCTTTCCAAGTAGGAATTCATTGAGAATATGAGGAAAACAGTGTTGGTAGTGGAGTAGGTCTCTGCCTCCACTCCACCCACACCCTAAAAAAAAAAACACAAAAAAAAACAAAAAAAACAAAAAAAAAAAAGAGAAAAAAGAAAAAGAAAAGAGAATAAAATATCCCTAGGTGAAAACCTCTTGGAAGCGCCCAGGGCAGGCAGTGAGGGTGAAAACCTCCTGGAGGCACCCCAATTGTCTCTTAAAAAAAGGAAAAAAGGAAAAAAACAGAAAAAAACTAACTTCTTTTGAATGCAGTGCAGATTGCAGGAGGGTCACACAAGAGGAAAAGGACATGGCCAGGCTGCATACACCCTTGATAGTTCATTCCTCCATCACCCCTATCTTTTTCTAGGCCTTGGTCTTGCTTGTTCTGAAAATTTTTCGTCGTACATGAAACTTTGTGCATTCTACAGGAGGCTCTTGTAGAAACTATAGAGAGCTCAAAATCGAGTTTAAAAAAGAATCTGAGGGCTAGAAATTTGTTCAGTAGGCCTGTGGACCTCCTTGCCACCATTCATCCTCCTAATTCTCCATTCCATCCCTGCACACCCACATTTCCACTCGCTTTTTCTTCCCTGCACAGAAAACACAGAATTTTGTTTCTGTTGTCTTTTAAAAAATGATGAATAAAACAGCAGCAATCTTCACTTGTTTCTTACCTGATGCATTCCAACTGTTATTCCTTCCATTCAGAACCTTCTTCAGCTGTCTCTTCAGTCCCTGCTCAAGCATCAACCTGAAATTTTAGAGGGAGAAGTAGCTACAGGAAATCCTGCAGGATTCCTGTAGCAGCTGATCCCTTTAAAAAACAAGCTCCAGAGGCAGGGTCAGAGTAGCCAAGATGTATGTACGTGCAAGGAGCAGTGCCTGATCAAAAATCACCAGCATAAGCCACCAGTTTAGAGGCTCTGAACACTAGCAGTAGCAGCAATAAAATAAAAAACGAAGTGCTAAAGTTCGAGCATGCAGAGCACGACAGCGACTAACAGGTAAGTGGCTAAACTCGTTCCTCTATTGAATGAATATTATTTAGGAACTGCATGAACTATTGAGATGGTCATGATTAAATGAAATCGGTGGCTAGCTAACTAGCCACCCTCGTTCAGTTCAAACCACCCTCGTTGAGTTCAAACAAGCTCATCCCATTCAAACAACAGTTCAGATACGCAGTCAGCACATGTGGCCCATCAACTCGGGAAGAAAAACTCAGAACCGGTAGTGGTGGTGGTGCATAACGGGAATAATGGAAGTGATGGCGGTTAGGTGACATGAAATACCATTATGGCACTGGAGTAGGACCAACGGTCCGGATGGGGATAACGTACCCATCCTGCCACCTCACCTCGTCACCGCAGATCACGCCATCACCTTAAGTACACTGCGGTCGAAGCCTCCACCACCTTTTGTTTCATTTGAGTCGACGAGTTCTCGACTACAGCACTCACCTACCACCTTCAGAACAACAAACTAGTTGTTCTCTACTAGTTTTCAAAACCCTCCTGCTTATCACATTCTACAGGAGCATTATCGCATTCTACAGGAGCAGGAACACCATCTACAGGAGCCTTTCTACAGGAAGGCCAGAGAGCAGCTCTGCAGAGGAAAAACTCAAAATTTTTTCCAAATTCGAGCTTGAAAAGAGGTAGGCTCAGAAACCCACTCTGCATGTGATATATCTATACAAGGTGGTGGAATTAGAAGCAAAGTATTGGGTTGAAAAAGGCAAGGAACGTGAGCACAAAAGTCTACCTGTGTTTTTCTGAATTCTATAAAGTCTCTCCATTTTCTTCTCTGCACTCAAAATCTATCCTTTTTCTTCCTCGTATTCTTCTGTAAAAAAGAGATGCAACCATAGAAAATCAAGCCTGTAAAAACGAATTTGCAAGTCTATTTACTTAGTGAAAAAACAGTATTCTATATATTCTCTGTTCTGTTAAAATATTGAGTTCCTCCAAAAGCCAAGAAGTAAATTCAGGTTGAAAACAGTTTGAAGGGAGGGAAAAATTGCAAATTGATGTTGTGAAAAAAGAAGAACACGAGAAATTCCCTCTCTGGTTTCAGAAAGACAAACATCAGCTATTCCTTTGTTTCTGGTTTTGAAAGTTGTTGCCTTCTTCCTCACTTGAGAATTTTCAGAAGTCACTAAACACCATGCCAGGATATTTTATGAGAAAGGAGCCTTTGAACTCCAACAAATTGCATGAGCACCCAGAAGTGGTGGCCCTCTTCACTAGGGCAAACTAGATGTCTTTCTTTGAGAGAATTCATGGATATGATGAGGAGGTGACCGAGGAATTTCTAATGTCCTTAAGACCCCATTCGAAAACACATGCTACAGTCAGTTTCAGGGGTCTAACCCTAGAGCTTACACCAGAATTTATCAGCAGAATCACAGGTCTTCCACTTGGGCTCCCTTGGAGCAAAGAGGAAAAACCACTAGGACAAGTTGCTAAAAAGACATTTTTTCAGCCTGATGAACATCTTGTAGAAGATAAGAATGGGGTCAAAAGGACAAGTTTACCTCATCCATGGGGTGAGGTTAGCTACTAGATCATGAAATATATCTCTTGTGAAGGAATATTCAGTATAGTTTATGGTTATCACTTCAGATTATTGCATGAATTAAGATATGGAATGGACCTACCTGCAGCTAGAAAACCCAGTCTGCCATATTTTCTCCTCTAGTCTTTGATAGAGTGTGGAACCAAGTTGAATGTAGGGGTTCCAGACCAACTAGCCCACCACGGGCTCATCAAATTATTGGTAGAGGATGCCCTACACACATACACCATCCTTATAGCTTGGGAAATTTTCAGGAACATGTCTAGAGAAGTGACATCAAAACTCTTATTGATGACCTTAGCCCATCTGGAAGTGAAGAGGAGAAGAAAAAGGAGGAACATGAGAAGGAAATTCATGAGGAGGCACAAAATATTCAAATAGAGGAGGAAAAAGAGGAAAAGTAGAAAGAAAAGGAGAAACTGGACAAAACCAAAATTGAACCTAAGGCAGAAAAGAAAACAGCATCAAAAGCAAAGAAGAGGAAGAGGAGAAAAGACGAGAAGAAGAGGCCCAAGAAAGCTTAGAAAAGGACTGCCACAGGAAAGGTAGAGATTCAGTAAGAAAAGGAGAAAACACCACCAGAGACAGTAGAGACAAAAACAAAAACAACAAACACAGGAAAAACTGCAGAGGATGAAGAAGAAGAACAAGAAGAAGAAGTGTCCCTTGAGACACTAACAAGGGAAGCAGTAGCTGTCCTTACTATATTGAGCACTCCAGCTAAGAAAAATGGGAAAATAAAAAGACAGACATCTATGTATTTCAAAGCCCAAAGGAGCACTAGGATTAAGGTGGGAAAGCCCCAGCCACCATCAAAAGAACCCATTATCATTGAGGATGCACCTATTGTGAAGAAGGAGGAATCTCCATACAAATTCTCCATCACCTACGAGAGAGGGAGTCCAAAGACCTCCACCTGGAAGGAAAGAATCAAATTAATGGGCTCTAAAACTGTCCTATAGGAGGCACAAACCTCTCTACAGGAGACACTAGCCAAGCTCAAAGAAACTGAAAAACTGGAAAAGAAGGCAGAAGAAAAGTCCCAGAAGAAGGTAAGCCAAAAGAGATAACTGAGCCAAGCCCTCTGCCTAACTTAGGCTCCTACTATAACCTTCTGGAAGGTGGGAAGATCATCCCACAAAAATTCGTTGTGCCTCTTTTCTTCGAACTAGAAAAAGAAAGAGTCAGGACCCACACTTGGATGCAGATTGCTAAATCTAAAGGATTCGAAGATATAGGGCACATGGAAAACAAGTTGAGAGAGATGAGCATGGAGTTGAGCATGGTAAGGCACACAGAGAGCATCAGAAGAGCTCAACTACAGGAAGAAAATGAACTGTTGAAAAAGCAGTTACAAGAATGGGAACCTCAAAGGGGAAATAAGCTGCCAATCTTGGAAGGACAACAACAAAAAGAGGGACCCCAGGCAGATAGTGAGGTAGCAGAGAAACAGCAATAAGAAGGAGAACCATAGATAGATAGTGAAACATTGATGAAACAGTAGCAAGAAAAAGAATCTCAGGCAGAAACTGAAGTGTTGATTTTGAAAAGGCAGCTGCAGGAAAAGGAAGCCCAGATGGCCTGCATGGCTAGCTGGGCAATGGAGGCATTGTAGTGCAGACAACCAGCTAAATCCTATGCACTGTATCTCAAAGACCAGTGGCTCCAATTCCAGATTAAGACATTGGCCCAGAGGGGCACAATCCCATTCCAAGATTATGGTCAGTTTATGCATTTATGTGATCATAGTTTAGCTGAGGATAAAGCAAAACTAGCCGAATTTTACCTACACAACATGGCACTTCCTGACATGAATTTATGGGATCCAAATACTACATTGGGAGACTTACAGCTAATGGCTATGGCTTCCTGGATGAGCCATGAGGAAAAGAGAGCAGTGGAAATTCAAAAGATAGTGGAAAAAGAGCCAAGTGAGCCCCTGATGATAAGGGCAGAACCAGCAAAACCATTGGCTCTCATCTATGCCCATGAACACCTTGCAGCCAATCCCCAAGTTATCCCTAATTATGTTGACGGGCAAGCACAAGCTATTGCTCATTTTGAATATATGGAGAGATTTTTTGGCGATGACTTCCTTCATGCACGCATGAGAAGGTGGAATACATTGCCACATAGCTTAAGGATCAAGGAGTATCACTCCCCAAATAGAATGAGGGAGGCCATGAAGAGATTACCCTATACAAAAACTCAATTCAAAACTTGAAAGCCAACTGGATTTGTCTTAAATTCAGTCCTCCACCACTGTTAGGACTGTTGGAAGGAGTTAAGGAGGAGGAAGAATAGAAACAATGGGAGGAAGTGGACAGCAAAACATTTTTACATGATAGAGAGGAGGACATCACATTAGAGGCTTGGGATGTTAGGGAGTCTGTTAGAGCTATTAAAGATGAAGAGCTATATTAGTTGCTCAGAGGATGAGCAACCCATTCAGCAGGGGGGTGATGATGAGCCCCAGAAATGGGTAACTATATGGGCTCATTCTACCTATTAATTTCATTCAATCCACCATTCTCAATAGTTTTGTGCATGTTTTTGAATATATTTATGTCAATAGAGTGAATGTAAATAGTCACTTTGCCATGTAGTCTAATGAATGTTTATTCCAGATTTTTTGGACAATTTTGGATAAAGACAAGGCAATTATGAACAAAATGGCAGCGAAAATCGAGGAAACAGGGATGAGAACTTGTAGGAGGGGTGTCTCCTTCATTAAAGACCCCTTCCTCAAATTCTCCATCAGCAGCTCGAAGTACAAAGGCCCACATTGATGATTCCAAGGGGCAGCCGAGCAAGTCAAGTAGGGCTGTTGTTATCTTCAGTTTTAGGCAGCCGAGTTCCTTAAGTTTAGGAGGACTGTTGGGAGTCCCCATTTGTATAAATAAGAAGGCTTCAAGCCTTAGTAGGTTAGCCATTTCTTAGTCTATTTTCTCACTTTTGTGCAACATTGTACTCAGCTCATTTTCGAGCTCTTTTTGAGACAGTTTTTATGTGATGTAACTGCTATTTTTTGATAAATGAAGATGAACCAAGTTTTGAACCAGCATTGATCTTTTCCAGAGGGTTGAAGCTCTTGGGTTAGGGCCCAACCCAAGTTTCCCAACACCTCCTTTGTGTATTTATATGTTTTGTTTCCATTCACGAGTTAATTTCTACTGCATATACTCCTTTTGCTTCATTATATTAGGTTGCTTTTGATGGTTAGAATAGTTGTTTTTGCTTCAAGTTGCTTAAGTAAGTTGCTGCAGTGACAGAAAAAGATCCAAAAAGGCTACCAGCAGGTCTTGATCTCCTTTCTCCTTCCTTGGGACCGTGATCTGAGGTCAAGGAACTACTGTTGCCACCAAAAATAGAGTTTTTGCTCTTTCATGCAACTGCTAGTGTGATACTTTGATTTGGAAGAGTTGATATTTGTTCAGATCCACTTGCTTAGATCAAATGTTATTTTATCATATTTCTCTTGCATGCTTTTCTGTTCATGAAGTACTGTTCAACATTTTTTTGGTTTAGGTCAGAATTTAGGGTAAAATAAACAAAACTCTGTTTTTCGGTTCTTGCTTTGGTCAATTTTGAGAAGTGTGCAGATCTCTTGCAGAACATTCCAGCTCACCATCCCTCCATAAAACAGCTAGCACTAGCTCATTTCGCCCTGATTTCCTAACTCATTTGCAATATTTCGCCATTCTGCCCTAATTTTTGCGTTTTTCCGTAAAGCTGCTTTCTTTCACCTTGAAAAAATCCAACCGTTTCCTTCATCCCTGATCTTCCTTGACAAGTTATAGACACCCCAACACCTTCATCCGACCTTTAGTTCCCCTCTCCCATCATTTTTCCACCTCCAAACCTCCAAAAACCACTTTCAGCCTCCTCCTGTAGAACCTCCTGTAGATCCCCTGCAGCCTCCTGTAGAATTTCCTGTGAGTGATTTTCCAAAGTCTGATCGCAATGGAAGTCTCTAGAAGGGTACTAGGGGATTTTTAGGACCCCTCCACACCTTCCTCACCTTATGTAAAAGCTAACTCCGTCTCCCTTTGCCACCAAACCTCTGCACAACCACAACCAGTTAAAACACAAGCATAATAATTCCACATAAAAATGCTCAAAAGTACAAAAAGATGATTTCTTCTCATTTCTCTTCAGAAGTAGCTTGAATAAATGCAATTTACCTTGTCAGTAGTCAATGGCACCCATTTCAGTAGTTTCCATCTCTTTTCTTGCAAAAGTAGGGTTAGTGGGTAAACTAGGGTTTGCTAGGGTTTGAGTTTCATTTCAGTTTTTCTTCTCTTTCTGCAAGTAGAATAGCCTCTTATAGTTAGCTTTCTTTCATCACAGTGAAAAGCTTCTTCTGAGAACTCATAAAAGTTGGCTAAAGCTCCTAGCGAACTTGTGCCATTTGATCCAGTGACAGCCTGTAGTAAGAGCTAGTACTTGTGCATACAACACTGTCACTTCCAAGTTTGCTATGAACTACTGGGTTGATAAAAGTAAAGTAGAGAGCCCCAGGAGTTGTAGCATTATTGCTGCAATACTGGAGCTCACCAATCTGCTCTTTCCTCTACATCACAAGATTATGTGAATTTCCTTCTTCTAACTTCTAAAAAACCATATCTTCGCTTTTCCTTTCCCTTATGACAATTAAACAATTTCCTTACTTCAGTGTAACCTGCATTTACAAACAAAATATTAGTTTCAAAACTATGAGACACCAAGGTCTCCTCAAATAATTTCATCATCAATTCTTCCGGTTGACTCCAACTTCTTGAATACACCATAAGATTCTCCATTTGGTTTGTATTAGCTTCATCAGTTTTCTGGAGAAAACTCTTTGTTCCATATTCATATAAATGGATCTCTTCCTTTCTAAACACTTCTTTGATCTCAATAATTCCTTTGCAATCCTCCTTTTGACTTATCCTTTGGATGTAATCTGACTAGATATCTTCCTTCACTTTATTGTAACTTTTCTCTTTATTCTTCATATGACTATGGGGAGTCATATTCTCACCTGTTGATATGATAGTTTCCAATAATTGCTTGTTTTTCCCCAATTTTACATGACCTGTAAGCACAAAGCAATTATCAGTTTTAAAAATACAATACCTTTCGCCCTCTTTTGATGCTTCAAGCACCAATATTCTATCATAGATCTTCTGGATTTTAGCAGATCCTTCTTGTTGTGACTCCATTCCTTTGAGTCTCTCTGTCTCTAACAAATCAATATGAATTTGTTCAAGTTCCCTGAACTTGTTTACCAGCTTGCCATTCTGCCTCTGTTGCAATAGCTTCCACTTGACCCGTTTCTTCATTCTCCATTTGTATCTTCGGTCTTCATTTGTCTTTCTTTGTAGCACCTCTATTATTATATTTACTTCTACTCTCATTACTGCCAGACTAATCTCTTGTTCTTCATTTTGCTGCCAGTTGCTATATTCTTGCAATCTAATACCTTCCTCAAATTCACTCTCATGTTGTTGATCATCTTTTTTAAATTGTTGGTTTCTTCCATATTTATCTTGCTAGATTAACACTTCTGTCTCCTTCATGTCTCTAAGGACATGACTTCCTTGTTGCTCCTAATATTTCATCTCACCTTTAAATAATATCTGCTCAATTTCTCTGATTTCAGCATCATTATTATTAATGTTTTCTTCCGTACCTACAGTCACATCATTAACTGAAGAGTCTAAGCATTTACTCAACTCTATAAATGTTTGAGACATTTCATCCTTATCATGCATGGTAACGATAATCTCTTCTTTATTAGGTTATGAAAGCTTCGTTTCTCCTTCAGGTTCTTTGAGCAATCTTTCCAAGAAATCTATTTCCATGTGAAATCTTTCCAACATTTCATCACAACTTTCATTCTCAGATTCATTATTTTTTTGGCAATCCTCCTGAGTTATCCTATTTTCTGCACTATCATATTGCAAAGTTCTTTCATCAATTCCATCAGACAAATTCATTTGTTTACCTTCTTGGAATACCACTATGGAATTTTCATTAGACTTCTGGTCCATATCAACTTCATCTGACTATCTTATACCAAATAGAAATTCATCTATGAACTCTTTCTGCTGCAATAAATCAACACCTTCTTCCTCTAAAAGGCATTCTCCCTCATACTTTACCTCAAGAACTTCATTCCTGTTTGTGATAGTTTCACCAGACTGTCCATGATCTTCTGCATATCCTGCAAACATACACAAACTATGAGAATTAAAATCACAAGGCTTCATTACCTCATCTACTTCCCTTGTCAACATATCTTCTAATTGTCCTGAACTATTCCAATAGTTCATGAGATCTTCAGCTGATCTCTCATTATCCTCTTCACCCAGAATTTCACCCTGTTCTAGTCTACAAATGGAAACTTCCATTTATGCCTCTGCTTCTCTGAGGTTTTCCATCAACCCCGTTACATGTCCTTGTTGCAGCCTTCTCTGCAACTTAGGCCACTTCACTGGCTTCTTCTTCAAGACCCAACCTTGTCTTTGGTTCTCCTCTAGCAGCATTACTAACGCATCGAGTTCTTCTCTTATCTAATCTATTTCTTTGTCAATCTCTTCTTGACTCATCTGTTTCCTACGGATTGTTTGAGCACCCTTCTCCTTCATCTTGTATCC
This sequence comes from Pinus tabuliformis, assembly GCA_031772625.1. NCBI lineage: Eukaryota > Viridiplantae > Streptophyta > Pinopsida > Pinales > Pinaceae > Pinus > Pinus tabuliformis. The sequence goes on along the minus strand of CM062808.1, from coordinate 152,355,807 downwards.
TTCTTCTGAACCTTCCATATGAATTTCCATAGCCATCTTTTCTTCTGTGCGAGTTCCTACACTTGCAACCAATCAACTTCCTTCTAAGTTGATCTTCTCACCAAGATTCTCCTCTACCTGGTCTCCAAGTCCTCTTTTCCTTAGAACTTGCACTGAGCAATCTTGTTCTCTCTCTAGTTCCTCCACTCACTTCTCTTAAGGACTCCTCTGTTCTTGTCTATTCCAATCCTCAGCTGGAATGAGGTTCTGCTACAATCTCTAAGAACTTCCAAAAGTTCTTCCTACAGTCTTACTGCTGCAGTCTTGTGCCAAACTTTGTCATTCATTTAATCGCTACAACTTTCATTCCTTTTTAGTCATAATCTTCATAAGCAAGGCATTTGCTCTGATACCACTTGATGGGGTGAATATCACACTTAAGCAATAAACCCCTTTACATACAAACTATTCGATCATGGACCCGTGGTTATGGCCCACTAATACTATCAGAAGCATTTAATATATGATTTTTCTTTAAAAACCCCGACCATGCTACTTTATTGAAATACACGAAAATACAAGGAAAATCTCGCTCAATGCTTTAAGGTTGGACTTCAAAATTTATATGCTCGCATCTATAACTCTCAGCGGGTCCTCTCATCTCAAGCCCTTCCGCTATACTGCGCCTACCCTTCACCTTCTCCGATTGGCCAGCGCTTCATCAGCTATCGGCATTTCGCATATCGGCACATCCACCATCCACTAGCCCTTCACCTCTACGATATGTGATTAGCGATTAATTGTGGATCGTCGATCTGGCTTCTGATCGGACAGTTGGCGCCAAATCGCATATCGGCACTGCTAAGTTCTTATGACCGAGTCCGATAACCACAACTTCCGCCGATGCGATATATTGGCAATTGCTCATCGCAATTGTCCAAGGCCTGAGGTTCGCCCTTCTTAAAACAAAGTTCCCAATGCGATAAGAGTACTCTGTTCCATGCGATTTAACCTGGTCCATTGATCTTACAGATCTAACGGCTATTGTGCATCGATCCGTCTACGCCTCCTTGACTTGTTCCAATTGCCCTTAAAGGATTATGCATTAAAACATGGTTTCTGCCATACTCTGTTTTCAATCACGAAAACTCCATATATAATAATAATTTGTTTAATCAATGGATCGCCAACAATCCTTATAGTGATCGATGGTCGATCAACATGCATACAAATGGAATTTTAGTCATCTACGCATATATATACAACAGAACTTGAAAATGGCATAGATACACAGTTCTTTTGTCACACTCTCCTCTCTGTGTTCGCCGAATTCCACCTGCATACATATACTACACAGAATCTCTAATACACACAAAATTTATCATTCCATATTGAATCACACACTTACCCACTCATAATCGAATTCTCTGTATATAAACATATAAACAATGATTACATATTAAGGCTCTCTGTCCTTCTCTGGCCTGATTCTTCTAATTAGTGGCCTCTGATTTCCAATCTGCCCGTAGGCTTACAGCCACACTCTTGAATCCTATCGAATCGTCTCTCTCCCTCTCCTTTCAGAAAAGAAAGGAAAATACATATATGTTCTATTTAACAATCTCCTTCACAATTGAAGAAATAGAATATATATTTAGAAATCAATCCTATCCAAATCTGAACAAGCTAAATTACTTGGCTTGATCTCCATGTAGGGAGGATTACTTGCCACTTATTCCCAATTCTGTTCAGAATTAGGCAACAATTAACTATTTACATTATTTGCAAAGAATAAAGTTTAAATAACCAATTCTTCCTCCAAACTCTCATTAGCCACAACATGTGACCACACCATGACATTGCTAGCTAGGCCTAGATGCTCCTGCATCAACTCCCGACCTCCCAACCTACATTGGAAGGTGTGCCTAGGACTTGGTTTTTCATCAGTTTTGCGTGTTTTAGTGACCATTATCCATTAGGCCTAAGACAAAGAAAATTTCACCATGGGTGTATGTTTAAAGGCATAGATGAGTTATAAACCTTGGAGATAATTCCTTCTTATTTGGCGGTTATGCCAAATTGGTTATTTTCCCTAACAGATTTAAGTAGGCACTCAAAGGATGTATGGGTTGGAAGATCTTGGGAATTGTGTGCAAAATTGGTCGTGGTCGTAGTTGGAATAAGCAAGGCTAGTGCAAGTAATTAATTTTTCATAGTAAGGTTGGTGTCACTGGAGTAATGATGACTGCAGAGATTGTTGAGTCATGGTAGCAAGGACCATGATTGTGTAGGATGATTTAAAGGGCCTATCTTGAGCAGAAGTAAGCCACCTATGATCTCTCGTGCATGTTGCAAGGGATTAAATGAAGAATAGAGCCTCATAACAAAATATTTTATTACACGAAGGAGAGCCATGCCTGAGGTATGTGTTAGTCTCTTGGAGGAAATTCAAGAGTATGTCCTGAGTGTTAGAGAGCCATACTATTGGTACAAGCTGAATTTAATGGAAGAGCTTGTTAGGTCCCTATGATACTAGTGTAGCCACTTATTTTTATTATTAGTATAGCCCCCTTATTATTATTATTGTGCCCATGTAGTCCCCATATTGTTATTATTTTTCCCTGTAGAAGCCCACTATTATTATTGTTGTGCCCTTACATTATTATTGTTAAGTAGGCTATGATTATATTGTGACCCCTTAGGCTCCTATATATATAAAGAAGGGATTTTCATTTGTATCATACAAGAATTGTTCAGTTATGTAATGTAAAGGAGGTTTCCCCCTCGAAGAGGATAATTTTCAAGTCGTTGATCTATCGTTTTTTGAGTTGGTTGCATAACATTTGGTAACAGAGCTTTGTATTCTAGGGTTTCACTTCTCCAAAAAGGTCAACTTGGAATTTTCACTAAAAATTTGTTTCTAAAAATATTCTGAAGCTATAATTTGGATCACATAGATCCAAAATCTTGATGAACATCGTGTAAGAATTTTAGACCTTGCTTTGCTATATTTTCGAAGATATGATCTGAGGAAGTTAGGATTTTTATAGGATCCAAAATTCAGTCTCAAACAGGTGACCTAGGGAAAATCGTCATAACTTCCTCTTTGAGTATCAAATTTAAATTTCAATAAAATTTATTGAAAGTGCACAAACTACAGTTTGTTGTGTATCAATTTAAAATCTTAACCTATCTACTAAACCAATCTATAATTAGGTCATCGTGAGAGATTTGGAATAACTCTTTCTTGAAGACTCCAATCTCAGTCTGACTTATAGGGTTGGAAAGAAGACACAAAAGGATACCACATGATGAAATTTTAGACCTTGGAGTTTTGAAATTATAGATTTACAACATATTCAATATCGAGCTCCTACAAAGCAAGAAACATGTGTGCATTTTTTTGCATAAGTTTTGTTAGAAAAATCAATTTGAAGTGATTCAAGGGGCATAGTGAAGAATAAATATAATTGTTTAATTCCAAAATGACTCAAAGAAATAAAATATAAACACCTAGTAAGAAACTATAAATCTCTACTATGACGCATGAAGAAGAGGAAAAAATGCAACATGATATACCAAAATTACGAGACCAAGTGCAACAAATTTAGCTCTCACAAAAAGTAACCAAAAATGAAATGGAAGCTAAGATGGATGGTTTGAAGAATAGTTTAAAATAAGTCATGTAAATTTTTAAGGATGGATTAAAAGCAGACGTGGAAGGTTTGAAGAATGGATTAAAATCAGACATGGATGCTAAGAGGGAAGCTTTGAAAAGTTGCTACAAGAAATGATTCCTAATGGCGAAAAGGTATTTTATGAAACTCATGATGAGAACAAAATGAATGCTAATCATGATTTTAGAGACTCTAACTTTGTATTGAAGACCCACCATATTCCAAAGATCGATATGAGGAAGTTTAATGGAAAGGATGCAGTAACATGGATACTACATATGGAGTAATATTTTGATCTCCATAATGTGCAACACAAACAAAATGTACTCATTGCAAATTTATATTTAGAACATAATAAATTTGTATGATATTGATGGCTTTGTTCTCGTAAACCACTTTTCACTTGGTCAATTTTTATTGAGGAAGTGATAGCACATTATGAGGATATGAAGAGAAACACATTCTTTAGCCAATTAATAAATCTCAAACAAAAGGGTTCAATCATGGAGCACATTGAAGACTTCTAAAAATTGAATATCAGGGTAAATGATATTCCAGAGGAGCATAGGATTGATGTCTTCATAGGGACTTTAAAGGATAACATCCAACATGAGGTTCACCTTTAGGAACCTAATTAATTGGAGAAGGCATTCAGGGCAGCAAGAAAAAATGAAACAAAAATTATGGCAACAAGGAATTCTACCACTCACAACTATAAACATGGAAGTGTTGTTGCTCCTAGCCTTCCACAACTTACAAGGTTGACACCACAACAATTGGAAGAAAAATAAAAATAAAAAGGGCTTTGTTATAGTTGTGATAGAAAATACACTAAAGGTCATAAGTGTGCTGAGAAGAAATTATTTTAAATAGGTAATGAAGAGGAGGAATAAAAGGAATTAGAAATGTCAAAAGAAGAGGAAATACACCAGGAACCAACCCCAGAGAAACAAGAAATGAATCTGACCATATCTTGTAATTCATTGGTAGGAATTACCACTCCCCAAACTCTCAATATAGAAGGACATATCAAGAAGAAAAAGGTAATAATGTTGATTGATTTAGGTAGTACTCATAATTTTATTCATTATAAGATAGCTAAGGAATTTAATTGCTTCCTATATCCAACACTAGAATGTCAAGTGATGGTTGCAAATGGAGGAACTATAAATTTCTCTAGAAAGTGTCATAATTTCAAGATAACCATGGGGGAATATGAATTGAATAGTCCAATTATTTCCATTCCAATGGGAGTCCAATGGTTACAATATTTGGGGACGATAGCTTTTAATTTTCAAGAATTTTTCTTGAATTTTTTTTAGGAAGGAAAGGAAGTTGAATTAAGGGGTATTGTAGGGAAACTAGGAAAGATAATCACGTCCAATGGCATGACAAAGCTTCTAAATAAATAAAAATGGGGTGTAATCATACAATTATGCTCACTAGATGTTCAAACATCGAAATCATCTATTTCGCCAGATCTCCAAAAAGACTTTGACAATCATTCCAAGGTATTTGAGACTCCAAAAGGCCTCCGACCTATTTGTGATCATGATCATGTTATTCATTTTATTCCAAGAAGTGTTCCTCCAAACATCAGGCCTTAAATATATCCCTATGCACAAAATAGTGAAATTGAATGTATGGTTGCAGGAATGCTAGAGGTTGATATAATTCAACTTAATCAAATTTATTTCTCTTCTCCATTAGTATTGGTGCACAAGAAGGATGGATCATGGCACATGTTTTCAAATTATAGGGAGGTCAACAAGCTCACTGTTAAAGATAAATTTCCAATTCATGTCATTGATGAATTGTTGGATGAATTACATGGAGAAATTTACTTCACCAAGTTGGACCTTCATTTAGGATATCATCAAATTAGAATGAATACTTAAGACATTCTAAAAAAAAAAATTAGAACTCATGAGGGTCATTATGATTTTTTGGTCATGCCTTTTTGCCTTGCTAATGCACCTTCTACATTTCAAAATTTGATAAATTCCATTTTCAAACCCTTCCTTAGAAAATTTGTGTTAGTATTTTTTTATGATATACTAATCTACAACAAGTCTTGGAAGGATCATATTCAACATGTTGACAATGTGCTCAAACTATTGGAGGGGAAACAATTATATGAAAAAACCTCCAAATGTTTCTTTGGAGTACAAGAGGTGGAATATCTGGGTCATATTGTATCTCATGAAGGTGTTAAGGTAGAACCTAACAAAATTAAAGCAAGCAAGGAATGGAAAATCCCCACAACCATAAAGAATATTCAAGGATTTCTCGGGTTGACAAGGAATTATCACAAGTTTGTTAAGAATTATGGGAGAATAGCAACACCTCTAACAACATTACTGAAGAAAGATGCATTTTCTTGGACTCCAGAAGAAACTAAGGCCTTTGAACATCTTAAAGAGGAAATTTTCCAAGCACGGGTCTTAGCTACGCCAAACTTCACAAAAATATTTATTGTGTAATGTGATGCCTCGGGAAATGGAATTGGTGTTGTTTTAATGCAAGAATAAAAATCCATTGCTTTTAAAAGTCACCCAATCAAAGGAAAGTATTTACACAAACCTATTTATGAGGAGGAAATGTTGGAAATACTACATGCACTAAATCAATGACAACCTTAACTAATGGGAAGACACTTCAAGGTAAAAAAACGTTATGTTGGAACAAAGATTATCTTCATTAGAGTAGAAAAAATGGGTAAAATGTTGTTCCAGATGCACTCTCAAGAAAGGATCAGGATGTGGAAGTAGTGCTTTGTGCCATTTCTATTATCCAACCGGATTGTATAACCAAGGAAATGGATGAATACAAGAATGACGAAGAAGTGTTGACACTCATTCAAAAGTTGCAGCAAGATCCCAGTACATTTGATACATTTAGCTGAAAAAATGATGCATTATGGTACAAAGATCACTTATATCTTTGTAAGAATTCCCAACTAAAACAAAATATTCTTTTGGAATTGCACACCTCTCCTTTAGAAGGGCACTCAGGATTTTTAGAAACATACCATAGGGTCAAGAAGATTTTTTTTTTGGAAAGGTCTTAAAGCTGATATTCAATAGTTTGTGGTGGAATGTTTGGTTTTCCCACAAAATAAAGTTGAGACAATTACGAACTCAGGTCTATTTCAACCTTTATCCATTCCAAGTGAATGTTGGGAGGAAGTCTCAATGGATTTTATCACAGGTTTACCCAAGTCTGAAGGAAAGAGTGTCATCGCGGTCGTAGTTGATAGACTTACCAAGTATGCACACTTTTGTGCATTATCTCATCCATTTAAAGCCAATATAGTTGTTATTGCATTTATGAAAGCAATTCAAAATCTACATGGAAACCCAAGGATTATTGTAAGTGAAATAGATCCCATTTTCACTGGAAATTTTTGGACGGAATTATTTTCTTGTATGGGTACTCAATTAGCTCATAGTACATCTTATCATCCTTAATTTGATGGGAAAACTGAGATAGTAAACAAATTTTTGGAAGGATATCTTCATTTCTTTGTATCTGATAAAAAAACACAATGGGTCAAGTGGTTACCTCTGGTTGAATGGTGGTATAACACTTCCTTCCATACTGCAACAAAAATTACCCAATCTATGGCACTTTATGGATACCATCCACCGTCCATCACATCATCTTTAAGAGAAAATTATAAGGTTAAAGTAGTGGGAGATAACATCGAGCATCAACAACAAGTTCTCAAACTCTTAAAGGATAACCTCACTTTGGCGCGGAATCGAATGAAACAACAAGAAGATCATCATCGTAGCGAAAGAAATTTTGATATAAGAGACTGTGTATTTTTATGGATACAACGATACAAAAAAATATCCCTCAATCAAGCTAAGAAGGATAATAAATTATTACCAAAGTACTATGGTACTTACAAGGTATTGCAATATATTGGTACTATGGCATATAAATTGGAGCTTCATGCATCTTTTAGAGTGAACCTAGTTTTCCATGCTTCATGCTTAAAGAAGGTTATAGGTAACAAGATCGTAGTTCAAACAATATTGCCATAACTTGATGAGGAAGGAAAAATCATATTGGAACCTTAAGCAATCATAGAAACAAGAACCTGACAACTATGAAATTGATAAATTTCAAAGTATCTCATCAAGTGGAAGAACTTACCCTCTAAACATTCCACATGGGAGGATGAGAATTTTATACAGAAGCATCCATAACTACTCAAGCATTGGGGAAACAACTTTTTTGAAGGAGAGGGGCATGTTAGATCCCTGTAATACTAGTGTAGCCCCTTATTGCTATTGTTATTGTAACCCCCTTATTTTTATTATTGTGTCCATGTAGTCAACGTATTGTTATTATTGTGCCCCATAGAAGCCCACTATTATTATTGTTGTGCCCTTACATTATTATTGTTATGTAGGCTCTCATTATATTGTCACCACTTAGAGTCCTATATATAGAAAGGAGGTCTTGTTGTTTGTATCACCCAATAATTATTCATTTATGTAATGTAAAGGAGGTTCCCCCTCGAAGAGAATAATTTTTAAGTCGTTCATCTATATTTTTGTGAGATGGTTGCATAAAATAGCTCCTTGAGTCTATAGTGTGATTGAGATTTATGTCTCAGTAGGTTGAAAGACACTCAAGCAGACATTCATTGCATTAATTGTACTACAACTGTAGTTGGTGAGTGAATGAAGCCCATTTTTTGATTTGATGTTGCAGTAGTAGAATTCAAGCAATGAGATGCAACAACAAGATGGAGAAACCATGCAGAGGTACACTTTAATAATGTGAAAGGCATAGTGATGGCTAAGGGGTTGGTGCCTCTTGCAAGTTGGTGCTTGCATAAATCCAAGGAGCTGCAAATTTTTCCTTGCAAAAAATCCATGAAGTTGGTGCTTCACATGGTGATTCTGATAAGTTGATTAGGTGTCTACAAAAGGAGGGAGTTAGTGCTTCCTGTTAGTGGGTGCTAGAAAGAAAACATAGTGAGTTCATGCTTCCTGTGAGTGGTGGATCAAAAACATATTGATGTAATAGAGTAGGTGCTCTTCTTTTTACATCAATTATAAAAACAAGCTTTCGTGGTTTTTCTCTTGGAAGGGTTTCCACGTTAAACCTTTTTGTCATATGTATGCTTTTCATGATGTGTGTGCTTGTGTTGATACATATGGTTGTTGTTATGGTTTTTTAATGGTTTCTCTTATATAGTGGATGCTAAGTTTGAATGAGTAAAGATAGATTGGCATAAAAGTTTAAATTATCCTTAATATCGATTCAATCCCCCCCCAGTATTAACATTATTTGCAACAAATTTCGTGGCATTCCCCCATTCAAAGCGTATCCATTAGATAAGAGCATGAACAAATATTTTTTAAATTATGGTTTTTTACTTATGAATGGTGAATGAGTTTCCTATGCATGATCAGTGCCTAAACAATCATTGTTAGGTCCCTACAATACTAGTGTATTCCCTTATTATTATTTTCATTGCAGCCCCTTCTTGTTATTGTGTGCCCATGTTGTCCCCATATTGTTATTATTGTGCCCGAAGCCCACTATTGTTATTATTGTGACCTTACATTATTATTGTTATGTCAGATTTGATTATATTGTGACCCCTTAGACTCCTATTTATAGAAAGGAGGTTTTGTCATTTTTTTCATCCAAGAATTGTTCATTTGTGTAATGTAAAGTAGGTAATTGTTCATTTGTGTAATTGATTTTCTTCCTATATCCAACACTAGAGTGTCTAGTGATGGTTGGAAATCGAAGAACCATAAATTGCTCTGGAAAGTGCCATAATATCAAGCTATCCATGGGAGAATATGTGTTGAATAGTCCAATGTTTTCCATTCCAATGGGTGGTGTTGATGTTGTGCTAGGAGTCTAATGGCTACAATCTTTGGGTACGATAGTTTTTAATTTTCAAGAACTTTTCTTGAATTTTTTCAAAAGGAAAGGAAGTTGAATTAAGGGGTATCGCAGGGAAACCGGGAAAGATAATCAGCTCTAACGGCATGAAAAAGCTTCTAAAGAAAGAACAACATGGCGTAATTTCACAATTATGTTCACTAGAGGTTCCCACATCGAAATCATCTATTTCTCCAGATTTCCAAAAAGCCTTGGACAATCATTCCCAGGTATTTGAGACTCCCAAAGGCCTCCCACCTATTCATGGTCATGATCATGCTATTCATTTGATTTGAGGAAGTGTTCCTCCAAACATCAGACCTTATAGATATCCATATGCCCAAAAGAGCAAAATTGAATGTATGGTTGTATAAATGCTAGAGGCTGGTATAATTCAACCTAGTTAAAGTTATTTCTCTGCTCCAGTAGTATTGGTGCACAAGAAGGATGGATCATGGCACATGTGTCCAGATTATATGGAGATCAACAAGCTCACTAATAAATATAAATTTCCCATTCCTGTCATTCATGAATTGTTGGATGAATGACATGGAGCAATTTACTTCACCAAGTTGGACCTTCATTCAGGATATCATCAAATCATAATGAAGACATGAGACATTCTGAAACCAACATTTATAACTCATGAGGGTCATTATGAATTTTTTGTCATGCCTTTTGGACTTCCCAATGCACCTTCTACATTTTAAGGTTTGATGAATTCCATTTTCAAATCCTTCCTTAGAAAATTTGTGTTAGTATTTTTTGATGATATACTAATCTACAACATGTCTTGGAAGGATCATGTTCAATATGTTGATAGAGTACTCAAAGTATTGGAGGAGAAATAATTATATGCAAAAACCTCCAAATGTTTCTTTAGAGTATAAGAGGTGGAATATTTGGGTCATATTTTATCTCATGAAGGTGTTAAGGTAGACCCTAAGAAAATTAAATCCAATAAGGAATGTAAAATCCCCACATCCATAAAGCATCTTCGAGGATTTCCCGGATTGACAAGGTATTATCACAAGTTTCTTAAGAATTATGGGAGAATAGCAATACCTCTAACAATATTACTGAAGAAAGATGCATTTTCTTGGACTCAGAAGCAACAAAAGCCTTTGAACATCTTAAAGAGGCAATGTGCCAAGCATTGGTCTTAGCTATGCCAAAATTCACAAAATTCTTTATTGTGGAATGTGATGCCTCGGGAAATGGAATTGGTGTTGTTTTAGTACAATAAGAAAGACCCATTTCTTTTGAAAGTCTTCCAATCAAAGGAAAGTATCTACATAATGCTATTTATGAGAAGGAAATGTTGGCAATACTACATGCACTTACGAAATGGTGACCTTACCTAATTGGAAGACACTGTAAAAACGGATCATGATAGCCTTAAGTACTTTTTAGAGAAAAGATTATCTTCAGAAGAGTAGCAAAAATGGGTCACAAATATGTTAGGTTATGACTTTGAAATCATCTACAAAAAAGGGAAGAAAAATGTTGTTGCAGATGCAATCTCAAGAAAGGATGAGGATGTGGAAGCATTGGTTTATGCCATTTCTATCATACAACTAGAATGGATAAAAGAAGCAAGGGATGAATGGAAGAATGACGAAGAAGTGTGGGAACTCATTCAAAATTTGTAGCAAGATCCCAGTACATATGATACATTTAGCTGGAAAAATGATTCATTATGGTACAAAGATTGCTTATACCTCTGTAAGAATTCCCAACTCAAACAAAATATTATTCTGAAATTGCACAACTACCCTCTAGGTTGGCATTCAGGATTTTTAAAAACTTACCACAAGGTTAAGAAGGTTTTTTTTGGGATCGCCTTAAATCTGATATTCAAAAGTTTGTGGGGGAATTTTTGGTTTTACAACAAAATAAAGTTGAGACAATTAACACCATAGGTCTATTACAAACTTTATCCATTCCAAGTCAACTTTGGGAGGAGATTTCAATGGATTTTATCATAGGTTTAACCAAGTCTGAAGGAAATATTGTCATCATGGTGGTAGTTGATAGACTTATCAAGTATGCACACTTTTGTGCAATATATCATCTACTTAAATCCAATACATTTGCTACTACATTTATGGAAACAATTCAAAAGCTACATGGAAACCAAAAGATTATTGTAAGAGACAGAGATCCTATTTTCATTGGGAATTTTTGGGAATTATTATTTTCTTGTCTCATTACTCAGTTAGCTCATAGCTCATATTATCATCCTCGATCTGATGGGCAAACTGAGATAGTGAACACATGTTTGGAAGGATACCTTCTTTTCTTTGTATTTGATAAATAGACACAATGGGTCAAATGGTTGCCTCTGGCAGAATGGTGGTATAACACTTCCTTCCATACTGCAACAAAAATGACCCCGTTTATGGCACTTTATGGATATCATCCATCGTCCATCACATCATATTTAAGAGAAAATTCGAAGGTTCAAGCAATGGAAGATCACATCAAGCATCAACAAAAAGTTCTCCAACTCTTAAAGGATAACCTAAGTTTGGCACAAAATAGAATGAAATAACAGGCAAATCAACATCGCACTGAAATAATTTTTTATGTAGGTGACTAGGCATTTCTATGACTACAACAATACAAAAAAATGTCCCTCAAGCAATCGAAGAAGGATAATAAAATATTACCAAAGTATTATGGTCTGTACAAGGTGTTGCAAAAGATTGGTACTATGGCATACAAATTGGAACTGCTTGCATCTTCCCAAGTGCACCTAGTTTTCCATGTTTCATGCTTAGAGAAGGTTATAGGTAAGAAGCTTCCATTTCAAACAATATTACTAGAAATTGACAAGGAAGGAAAAATCATATTGGAACCTGAGGCAGTCAGTGAAAGAAGAACTTGACAGCTACGAAATCGATCAATTTCAGAGTATCTCATCAAGTGGAAGAACTTACCCGCTGAAGATTCCACATGGGAGGATGATAATTTTATACAGAAGCATCCAGAACTACTCAAGTGTTGAGGACAACACTTTTTTGAAGGAGAGGGGCATGTTAGGTCCCTATAATACTAGTATATTCCCTTATTAGTATTGTCATTGTAGCCCCTTATTGTTATTGTGTGCCCATGTTGTCCCCATATTGTTAGTATTTTGCCCCATAGAAGCCCACTACTGTTATTATTGTTCCCTTACATTATTATTGTTATGTCGGCTCACCCCTTAGACTCTTATATATAGAAAGGAGGCCTTATCATTTGTATCATCCAAGAATTGTTCATTTGTAATGTAAAGGAGGTTTCCCCCTTGAAGAGGTTGATTTTGAAGTCGTTGATCTATATTTTCTTCTATTTTGTGAGCTAGTTGCATAACAAACATATTTTCATATGTGAACAGTGCCTATGTGAACGCAGATTTGCCTACATGTATATGTGAACACATATTTACCTACATGAATAGTTGTGAAGAAATTTTCCATATACAAGTGAAGAAAATGCCACATCGTCCACTATTGAAGATGTACTTTGTATACAATACATTAGCAGAGAGATATGTGTGGGATTTCATAGAGAAGAACAAGTTTGATCTCATGATTGCTATTCCCACATTGGTTTTTTGGAATTTCATCATGTAGACTATGCCTTTGAGCATGATCACAACCTTGGCACTATTAACACGTATGTTTAGAATCTAATTTGGTCTCTCAATACACTCATGATGATATTTTTGGTACATATTCACTTATTTATGTGTATACAATTTATCACATTCAAAGTATGTCCGGTGTTTAATATTCACCCAAGGTTGATACTATCTTATTTTGCAAACACTGGAGTATGTGGTTCCTTGTTGATTTTGTGCAAACATTGGAGTTTGTAGTTCTTTGTTGATTTTCTTTACAAATAAAAATCTTTCTCATTGACGTCAAAGGGGGAGGTTTTTTTTTTCTTTTTTAAACCAATAGGCCAAGTTTATATTAATAACCAATTGTTTACATATGACAATTTTTTTTTCCCAAATTTACACCATTTCTAGAAAACTAATGATATCACATACACATGTATGTATGTTGACTAATATAAAAATATACAATCAATATATATATATATATATATGTTGAGCTAATTTGTTTACCGAAATTAACACAAATATTTCTTATCAATCCGGGTTGTTTATACTTTGAGGCAAGTTCACTATATGTGAATATCAGATGTAATCAAACCTTGAAAGATAAGTTATTCAAAAACTTAAAGCAATACATACTACAACTCCAATTCAATTAGTTTGAAAAGAGGAAAAATATTGAAATGGTTCTTAACTCAAGAAGTCCACTTCTGCCTCAATTACTACTTAATGAATTAGATATTGAAACTAAGAACTTAAGATGGATAAATTATTAATGAAAGAATGCTCCTAACTTAAGAGACACATAATGTGCTTCATCATAATTCATTCACCTCAATGCCAAAATCACATAAAGAAACTACTTGCATGCAATCAAACGAAACTAGTTACAATTCACCATATTAGTAGAAGGGGTGCTCAACTTGAACACTTTGTTTTTCCAACTCAAAAAAATGATGAATAAGCTAAGATCTAATGAAATCAATTACCATACATTAACCATAAATCAATCTGTAATAAAGCATGAAAAACCAGTTCTACAATAACCAGATTACAAGAAATAAAACTAGTTAACAACGAAGTGTACTTAGCTTGGAATGAAGGCCCTCCACCCTTGCTTTGCACACTTGAAGAGTGATATCAGAAGCTCAAATTCAGTCACATATCCATGGCATTGAACAGAAAAATAATAATAGCACAAGTCTTCAAATTAACTCTCCAATCCAAAAGTGTCTCAGCATAAAAGTATAATAATTCAATACATAAGCCATCAAAGTCTTGGATTTTAAATAGAAGTCTCATGAAACAAACTGATCTATATTCACTCAAACAAACCCATCTACTCTTATCCATCTATCTAAGTCGAATTCATCACTCCCATCCCAAGAGATATGATCAATCCCATAGAATCTCAAAACTACCCTATTTCTATGGGATTTATGAATGACTAGTCATGATTGACTAGCACTAAATGGGCCTAATAAAGCTTGTTCTGTTCGAGCTAAGCATAGTTGGCTTAGCCCTAGTTCCAAAGTTGTCCATCCATGCATTCAATTCGTGCCCAAGTATTCTGCAACCATATCAACCATAGAGCTATTACGGGAATTTATGAATCTGTCAATTTTTGCACTTAAAACCAAACTTTCATAAAAACTTTAGAAATTGAAAAGTTAAAATTAAATACCTGAATGGATATAAAATATATATCAAAATGGGATGAATAAAGGGAAAATGGATGGCAAATAGATGGATTAGTAAGTTTCTTAGAGCAAAAACAAGACCAAAAATAAGGCCCAACAATATATATATATATATATATATATATATATATATATATATATATATACACACATAAGCAAATAAAATGCACTATATCATAAACATTTATGATAATATACTACAATTTGGCCACATAGATGTTTATCATCAAGAGAAAATATAAAAATTATGTGTAGCTGATATTCCCCCTCCCTTGTAGTTTGTCATCAAAGTAAGAAATATATATAATCTCCCCATGGAGAAATATGTGTCCCTCCCTTGATAATGCATCTGTAATGCCATTTTGTTATCTGTATATGTGGGAGAAGTACACCTTACTAAAAATTTTAATCAATAACCTAATTCTTTTCAACCAATTTATGAGTGTAGATGGGTCCATAGATAATAGCCACGTAACCCAATCAATCACAACATTTGAATCACCAAATACCTCCAAGGACTCAATGGCAAGCCAAAAAACACAAAATAACATACCCCATAGAGTAGTGAGCTCCACTCTAGTTTTGGACCCCATTCCATTGTTCTAGCTATAATGGAAATAGTGACCAAGTTTAATGACAATGACAACCCCACTACCACACATGTAATTACAAGCCACCCCATCAAAAAAACCAACTAGGAATCTACGCCAAAATATTTTTTGGTCAATATGTGTCTCAATGTACCTATATAAACCACAGACCCAATTTCATTGAAATATGCACATATCTTCAAACATCTACACTTAATGTTTTGTGGAGAATTGTTTAAAATAATGGCATTCCTACATCACCAAATACCCCAGAAAATATAGATTGGAAGTGTGCAATAATCCTTATAGTCCCTCCACCAGTCCATTAAACACACTTAAACAGAAGAGGATTTCCAATCCACAGGTATGTTTAAGATCTCGAGCACCCCAATCCATATAGAAACCACAAATGGACAATTTAGGAAAAGGTGGGTCATGTCCTCAAGTCCAAGTTGGAAAAAAGAACATATCCCTGGACCAATGAACCCAGGCCTACACAAATTATCCCAAGTTAATATTTTATTATGCCAAGTCAACCACCCAAAGAATTTAATCCGATGTGGCATATTCCATTTGTAAATTTTACCTTATCAGCCCCAAATCCCATATTAATCTTAAGCACTAGTGATATATCTATATGTTGCAGCAACAATAACTTGTCCCTGTACCAATTTTCCATCCCAAACATAGTTATCTTACCCTCCATTCAAGGTAATACTAGCCAGTTTAATACTATCAATATAGCTATCCCAAATACCATGAATTCACCATATAAACCCAAGCCTCTAGAGTTGATCCATGTATGATAATTAGAACTAGAGACCTGAGGAACCTATAACTGATTAATGAAATAATATCCAAAATTATGTATGCATCTGACAAGAATGAAAAGCATAGTATGGTAACCATCAAAAACCCTAATGGGATCAAGTCCAATCTTCACATTATTTCCAGACCCAATCTCCCAACTAATATTACCGATCAAAACATTATTTTACTTTGATAAAAATGCTCCAAATATATGATATTCATAGAAAATTTTAGGGGCAAAATTTCACCCATGGGTGAAGTTAGGGGGTTATTTATTTTGGTTTGGCGATTTTTTTACAAATAGGGGTTTAAATATGCATCGCCAAATATTTATTTAAAAGGAAATAGTTGTAAACCATTAGCCCATGAGAATGTGATGGGGAGAGTTGAAAAAATTATTTCTCCTTGCAAAATTAAAACTACATTCTCCCATTTGCTCTATTTTTATGGTAATGGAAAGTATCAAGATATATTTCACCCTATTTTTATAGGAATACCAATTATTTGGATTTGTTTCTTCTCATGGAATATTCCACTCTATTCTATTTTTCTATTAACCCAAAATCGTTGAAATTTGTTTTTTTTGCTAATAAAATGAATGTCACACTTAATGAAATGTGGAATCATGGGTTTATAATGATTTGGGGTGTATATGAAAACCATTCCATCACTACTTAAAAACCCACTACAATGGAGAGATCAGTTAGTCAATTCTTCCCTATTGATTTGCCATACACAGTTATTCGACCTTCTATGTTTTAATTTGCTAACAACTCACCCACTTTTGCGTTCTTTAAATGTTCAAACGAGGAAACTATCCAACATAAAAATATGAATATGATTATTAAAATTTTACTTTCTTTTTCTATTTTTTATCTAGATAAACTATTATAATTTTTTCTTATTGTAATAGTATAGACTAAGAGTAAAGCTCTATATAAATAGTAGAGGATGTGCCATTTTTTTATAGGTCTAGATTGAAAAGTTATTTAAACTACTCAATCATTTAACCCTCTATATAAAAGAGAGTCAAATTAATAAACCTAAAATACTTTGGCTGTAAGATAGAGTTAATTGTAGAGGTCATTGCATTCACCATCAAAATTGTTCAGGAATCAATAAAATAATAGTCAAGCAAAGATTATTGTGTGAGTTCACAAATTCCTTTAAAATGGACACTCTAGGACATTCAATGGTCCTGATCCACCATGTATCATGAAAGGCTGATTGTTCTCATAATTGTAGCAATCTCTCCTTTCTAATTCAATTAGTTATAAATGATGGTAGTGAGAGTAGTAGATCTATATTTGAATGTAGATATAAAAACTACTAACTTGTAATGTCTCCATTTTACTTACCATAGCATTTTTTAAAAGGTTACAAAATAGTTAGTTTCTACATGTTGAGATCCACATTAACTCATTTTCATGGAGCTTTAAAGGTTTGAAATCACCTTCAAAAATAATAACCTTAAATTCCTTTCAGTTTACATCTAGCTTTGTGTTTTGCCTGGGTGTAACAACTTTATATGTTCTTGTTAGCTCTGCTATAGCTATGGTCCTTTGAAGGCCGAATATAAGCTTGGTCATGTTGATTATGCTCAAAAGAAAGTTCACAATGATCATCTTCATTCTTCTCCTTTACCCCACTTACTCTCTTTCACCCCTATTTCCTCCATTTTTCCCCTAATACCCGGCATAAACCCTTGTTTCTTCAAGCCCCAAGCGCTAAGATTTGAAACCCCATAGCACCGCCTCCACATGACCTTGCGCCTCCATAACCCATCATCGCCTTTTAATTATGGCCGTCGATCACCGTACCCCAATCCAACGGTCCCCCGTCGCATCCGACGAAAAACCTGCTCGATTGATTCCCTACTGTCCGATCAACCCCATCATGATGAGACGGTGTTCGCTCTCCCCATGCTCACAAACCATCGGGATGTTAACGTGCGATGGAGAGTGGTTTCCTCTCCCCTCTACTGCCACATGTCACACTTTAAATGGTATTGCACGCCACCACAGTTTACCACCAAACTCAACAATGCGGTGCGATCAATACCGCTTACCACCCGTCCGCGCCTGTCAACCTCATACGCTTCCGCCGCCTGATGACCATTGGATCTGCCTGCCCGAGATCCAATGGCCCCCAATCAACCCACTCCTGCCTCCTCCAATATTGCCGTGGACTCATCCCCACCGTCTATCCTCCCGATCCAACGGCCTGTCTAGCTCCTCCGTCCTGCTCGTACACTTGCCACGCCATACATGTCCATGAACTATTCTGTGCACCCGAAGGATGAAGGTGGCCAGTCTTCAAGTACTAGTTGTATTTGCTCCCCAACAACCACATTCAATAGACAGTATGGCCGAGAAGGAAAAGGACAGAGCTCGAGTGGACACCTGCATTTAACAAGTTATGGGATTTCATCCTATACGACACTCCAGCCGCCCGAGAGGACAGCAAAGCATAGGAAAGGATCAGATTCATCCACTACAACAAGAAAACACACCCAGAGACTCCATCAAGCAGTTAAATGCTGTTGGTGGTCAATTATGGCCCCTCCATACTAAGAATGGTTGAGTGCCTTTGTAATGAAACTCTATATATACCCAGAAACAAGATGTAATCAGGGTTGATGGTTGATGTTTTGATGTAAGGTTCAACTTCTGGAGACTGTAACTACTGTGATACTTGCAGCGTCTCGTCTTCATTTTCAGCTAATACAAGCTTCTTTTGCCGTTAATTTCTCACTTTCCATTTATCTTCTTTTCCAAGCTGTGCATGATATGCTACTTTCCTGAACTCTTGATATTTAGCATTAGAGTACCTGTCATCCTATCTCTTTGTTAAAATCTTGTATGTATCAGTGAATGAGTTACTTAGGTTTCTTTTCACCTAATGCCAAAGAGCTGTCATCCTGTCTATACATTAGGGAATTAGATTTGCAGACTTCTTTACTGGTTGCAGCCGGCCATCACATGGTTGTGTTCATTTGCTGGCGTGGTCGGTATTCTCCATATCCACCCAATCCTTAAACTGTGAGTAATTGATGGTCTAAAGCCTTGTAGTCTAGGGGTGTTCACGCATGTCTGGAGTTAAGCATAGTAGAAGTGGTTATCTGGCTTGAGCAAGCATCATTCCTTCCATTCATCCATTTGCAACAATAAGTTGAATTTGTAATGTTCCCGAGCATCTCCGAACTACAACGTAGGAGAGTTTATTGGGGTGATAACGTTAATTGGCACCGTTGCCGGGGAGACGAGATTGAAGCTCAGCTTCCCTGGGAGAACGACACAGTTCCAGCTTTGATGATAGACAAAGTTTGGGCACATTGTTGGTTGTAATCATCTATCTGTCGACTCTACTAGAGGACCAACCTAGTGGCGACTCCACATACAGTTCTGGTTTAGTTTATGAGGCATACCTAGAGAAATCCTCAGAAATCACCAGTTGACCCAGTGCCTGACCCTGAGAAGATTGTCAAGCAGTGGAAAACATCACAGAAAGGAGCATCAGGATTAGGTAAGCCTAAAAAATCTTATGAATCTCTGCATGAAAAGCTGGTAGCTGAACATGTACAGTTTGAAGATATATATCCTAGCATTGTTAGTAAAGAAATACCCTCGGAGATTCATAAAGCTCCTCGTTCATTTAGTTCCCCTTTGGATCTCAGTCCAAAGAAAACCTCCCATATAGTCCATCGTATTCCTTTGTCCCTTTCATCTATTTCATTGCTTCCTACCATTCAATCTGCTAGTATCCTTCCACCCATCCCAGCCATGGCAGGCCAGCAAGCAACCACAAAGATGGAAAGAATCATAGCTGCTAGGTATGGACCCCTGGTCTTGCCTGTTCCTTTGAATGTCATGCCTGCAGGAGAATATCAAAAATATATGCCTAAGTTCACTGGTACAGAGGGAGTAACGGCTGAAGAACACCTTGAGTCTTTTTATAGTTATGTTGATAACCTAGATATAAGTGAAGATGATGTGTGGATGAGAGTTTTTGTCCAGAGCCTCGATGGTGAGGTGAGAAAGTGGTTCAGAGAATTGACCCCTAGGTCCATAGCAGACATTGAAGCATTAGATGATGTATTTTTGAAGCATTGGGGAAATAAAAAAGACCTGCTCTATTATCATACTGAGTTTGGTAACCTGGAGAGGGAAAATGGGGAATCATTGCTTGATTTCAATAAAAGATTCAATCGTATGTATAGTAAAATACCAGCTGAAGTAAAGCCAACCCCCACCTCTACCAACTCACTTATGCCAATGCTTTTGACTCTGACTTCTACCTACTATTAAGAGAAAGAAGATGTGCCACTCTAGTTGAAATGCAAGATGCAGACCTTGAGGTGGAATCTAATATCATGGCTGCAGAAAAGCTCAAGAGTCATGCTGATAGAAGGAGGCAGAGAGGTGAGGCTTCTTCTTCCTCTGCTTCATCTTCAAAACCTAAATTAGATAAAATGACTAAGATGATAGAGTCATTGGCTGCTGAGATATCCAAGCTAAAGTTTGAGCAGAACTCTGGAAAAGCAAGGCTTCCAAACACATTTGCTCCAAGAAATCCAAATCCATTTAGAAGAGCAAATGAACAATTGCAGATCAGTCAAAGGGATAAAGAAGCAAATGAAGAGCAAAGAGTTAAGGCTCCTTTCTAGAATGTAGTCATGGAGGAGGAGCAGTTTGAAGAAGAGGATGAAATTCACTACATGGAAGATAAAAGCAATGTTGCCTTTTTGACATTAGTTGCATACAAAGAATCATTGCTGCAGGACCAAACCAGTCAAGAGTGGGACAGGAAAGTTGTTCTAGAAATTGATGAACAGAAAAGATATAATCTGAGGTCAAAAGTAAACAATGTCAAAGAGAATCTTTCACAAAGAGATACTGTCCCAACTGAGCAATAGGATATCAAACAGAAAAGACCAGCAGCTAACCCAGTCATCCTCAAAGCATCAGCTCAAGAGGCAAGAAGTCCTGACAAGTCCCCTTCCCCTTTCAGCTTTGAATCAGAAGTCCAGAAGTTAAAAATATCTGTGCCTCTGATAGAACTTGTAAAGAGTGAAGTTTTTAGAAAGCCTATCCTTGATGCTCTTGAGCTAAAAGCCTCACAAGCCTCCACTGACTACGTCAATTTGCAAGATGAGCCTGAAGTTGTGCTTAGCCCAATGACTGAACCTTCTGATGATAATTCTCCATCATGTTATGTCTCCTTGACCATTCATGACAAAATCCTCCACAATTTCCTGCTAGACACATGGGCTAGCCACAATATAATGCCCAAAGCTGTCATAGAAGAGTTAGGCCTTGATATCACCAGACCATATCATGATTTATTTTCCTTTGATTCAAGAAAGGTAAAATGTCTGGGATTAGTCAAAGACTTAGCTATTACCCTGACTCAACTACCCATGAAAAGAATGATGATGGACATTGTGGTAGCAGATTTCCCTCCCAAGTTTGGCATGTTGTTGTCCAGAGGATGGATTAAGAGACTAGGTGGGACATTACAAAATGACCTATCTTATGCCACTGTCCTAGTCTTTGGGGGAGAAAGTAGGAGATTGTACAGAGAAGCACAACTGCCCTACATCATCAGTGATGAGAAGAATCCTTCCAATCATCCCATTTATGCTATGGACACCGATTTTGGAGCATGTATCCTCCAAATTGAAGAATCCCAGAAGGCCCCATTGTAGCTCAAGAAACCAATAGCCCAGGCCGAGGGAAAGCAAGGAAGTCAGGTTTGGGAGATGTTCTTTGATGGAGCATGTTCAAGGGAAACTGCAGGAGCAGGGGTAGTGCTGATTTCTCCAAAACAAGAAAACACACATCTATCTTTTAAGCTGGCTTTCCAAGTCACTAACAATAGAGCAGAGTATGAGGCTCTGATATTGGGCCTTTATGCAGCTAAAGACAGAGGAATCTGGAGCATAAAGGTGGTTGGAGATGCTGATCTTATCATTCAGCAAGTAAACAAAACATTTCAAGCAAAGCACCCAAGGCTGAAAGCATATAGAGATGAGGTATGGAGACTCAGAGATTCTTTTGATAATTTCTGTATCTCGTATATCCCCAGAGTAAAAAATTAGCTTGCCGACTCACTTGCTGTGTCTGCTAGTATGTTTATCCCTCCAATGCCTCCCAGACTATTTTATGAGATTCAGATGAAATATAGACCATCCATGCCTGATAATGTCCAGCATTAGAAAGTTTTTGAGGATGATGATGAAGTGAATAGGTTTCTGCAAGTCATTGATGAATTCTCTGAAATGAAAATTAATCAAGAGAATGAAGCCATGGAAGCAAGTCCCGAGTTCCAGCTTAGAAACAAAATTGGCAAAGATAGCATTGTCCAACTGCCCAGCAATCAGATACCTAAAGGGCTGGTTCCCTTAGAAAGGGTGTTTGACCAGAATGATGTGCCTTAGAAGGCTGCCCCAAAAGAATACCAATCTACAGTCTGTAAGCATAACATAGGGAGTCTAGACCATCCAAGGTATATAAGTCTGTCCTCCCATCTATCTGCTTCCCAAAGTTCTAAAAACTGCAATTTATTGAAGCAATTTGCTGATGTTTTTGCCTAGGAATATAGTGACCTGAAAACATATGACAAAATATCATCCAGCATAAAATCCCTTTAGAGAAAGACGCCATCCCTTTCAAGCAGAAGCTGAGACCCATAGATCCTTTACTCCTCCCTCTGAATGAAAAAGAAATCAAGAAATTATTAGCTGCCAAAATCATAGTTCCTCTCAGATATTCAAAATGGGTAGCCAATTTGGTAGTGGTAAGGAAGAAAAGTGGAGAAATCAGGCTCTGCGTTGATTTCAGAAACTTAAACAAATTCTCTAAGAAAGACAATTATCCTCTACCCAAGATGGAGCATTTGTTGCAGAAGGTCTCAGGGGTCGAAGTGATGTCTTTCCTGGATGGATTTTCAAGGTATAACCAGGTTGCTGTACATCCAGATGACCAAGAAAAGACTATATTCACCACTCCTTGGGGGACTTTTATGTATTCCAAGATGCCTTTTGGGCTGATTAATGCTGGAGCCACCTTTCAGAGAGCTATGGATATAGCATTTGTGGGAGATAAGGATAAGTTCGTCCTTATTTAGATTGATGATATAACAGTGTACTCCAGCAGCCATCAAGACCATTTGCAGCATTTGAAGAAAGTGTTCCTCAAATGCAGAAGGCTTGGGATTTCAGAGGGCAAGTTGTTAGGACATGTTGTGTCTGCTGCAGGTGTCCGGATTGACCCAGAAAGAGTAAGAGTTATACAGACATTGTCTGTCCAGAGATCAAAGAAGGATATCCAGTCCTTTCTGGGAAAAATAAATTTTGTGAGGAGGTTTATCCCAAATTTTGCAGAACTTGTAAAGCATATTACCTCCATGTTGAAAAGGGGTCAGGATTCAAATGGACTGATGCAACAAGAAGATCCTTTGAATCCATTAAGAAAGCTATTATGGAAGCTCCTACTTTAATCAGCCCAAACTATAACAAGGAATTCCATATATTTTCGTTCGCCTCTGAGGACACCCTTGCAGTAGTTTTGTTGCAAGCAGATGAATAAGGTTCAGAGCATCCCGTGGCATTTTTTAGCAAAATATTAAGGGATGTTGAGCTGAGGTATGATATCATTGAAAAACAAGCATATGCTCTTATCAAATCTTTGAAAGCTTTCAGAATTTACATTTTGCATTCCAATATAATTGCATATGTACCCTCTGCTTCAATAAAAGATGTCCTAACGCAGCCTGATGCTGATGGAAGAAGGGCTAAATGGATTGCAAAGCTCATTGAATCCAACATAGAATTAAAGCCCGCCAAGTTTGTCAAAGGTCAAGGCCTTGCCAGATTAATGGCTGAAGAAAATTGCAGAACGTTGGACATAAATCTCATAAGCACAATTTCGAAGAATGGTCAGACAAAAGAAGGAACAACTGAACTAGGGAAAAATCAGCCATTGGCAAAAAATCTAGCTTCTTGTGGTTGGTACTCTGCAATAGCTTAATTATTGCTGAAGCTAGAAGTTCCTCCAGGCCTTAGTTCAAGCCAAGCCAGAACTATTAAGCTCAGGGCAGCTAAATATTGCATTCATGAAAATCTGCTCTATTGGAGGGATCCCTCTGGAATTCTTTTGAGGTGTCTGGACAAAGAACAATCCATTGAAGTCATGCAGCAGTTTCATTCCAGCATGTGTGGAGGACACCACTATTGGAAAACTACAGCCCACAAGATCCTCAGAGCTAGATACTATTGGCCCACCTTATTTTCTGATGTCTTTTCATTTGTTAAATCTTGTGACAGGTGCCAAAGATTTGAAGGAAAGTAGCAATTGAAGTCCCTGCCCTTAAAACCCATACATGCCAGTGGCCCTTTTCAGTAGTGGGGCTTGGATTTCATTGGAGAAATCAATCCACATTCTAGTGGCCAGCACAGATGGATATTAGTAGCCACAGATTACTTCACTAAATGGATTGAAGCAATCCCTACCAGAAAGGCTGATCATCATGTGGTCATGAGGTTCTTGACAGAGAATATCTTCACCAGATTTGGTTGTCCACATAAAATAGTCACAGATAATGCAACAGCCTTCAGGGCAAAAGAATTGGTGGAAATGTGTAACTCAATGGGAATTAAGCTGGTTCATTCCACCTCACACTACCCTCAAGGAAATGGTCTAGAAGAATCTTCCAACAAGAGCCTAATAAGGATAATTAAAAATATATTGGAAGACAACAAAAAGAATTGGGATTCTAAGCTCAAATATGCATTGTGGGCTAACAGAGTAACCACCAAAAAATCCACAGGGAGTTCTCCATTCAAGCTGGTATATGGCACTGAGGCTATATTTCCAATCCAGTTGACCCTCCCTGTGGCAAAGTTTTTGCATGAAGAGTAGAATGAGGAAGAGGACTTGGCAAAAAGGATCACTGATTTAGCAGAGGTACATCAAATTAGAGAACAACTGGTTGAAAAGTCTGCAGCACATCAAAAGAAGATCAAGGAAGCTTTTGACATAAGGACAAAAATAGATAATTTTCAGGTTGGAGACTTGGTGCTTAAGTGGGATGCACTGAAAGAGAAGAAAGGCAACCATGGGAAGTTTGATGCTTTGTGGACAAGGCCTTTTATCATTTCTCAGATCCAAGGGAACAATACTTTCATACTGCAAAGTATGGAAGGGGAGACAGTTTTTGATGGCCCAGTTAATGGGCATTTTCTGAAAATTTATGTTATTTAAAGTCTTTGGCCTTAAGTTGTAAATATGTTATTTTATCAGTTTTAGTATAGGGTCAATTAGACTCCATGCCCAATGGAACATTAGGAAATTTTGCTAGTTTGGTTTTCACAGGAAAGGCAATGATCTGCAGTTCTTGAGACCTCACAGGGAGGATCTCATCCCCAGAAGGAGCCAGTGTTAGCTCCACTATAGCTATGGTCCTTTGAAGGCCGACTATAAGCTTGGTCAGGTTGACTATGCCCAAAAGAAAGTCCACAACGAGCATCCTCATTCTTTTCCTTTACCCCACTCACTCTCTTTCACCCCCGCTGCCTCCGTTTCTCCCTTAATACCCAGCATAACCCCTGTTTCTCCAAGCCCCAAGCACAAGGTTTAAAACCCCATAGCACCGCATCCACATGACCTCATGCCTCCACAACCCCTCGTCGCCTTTTATTTATGGCTGTCGATTGCCGCACCCCAATCCAACGGTCCCCTGTCGCATCCGACGAAAAACCTGCTTGATTGATTCCCTATCGTCCAATCAACCCCATCATGATCGAATGGTGTTCGCTCTCCCCGTGCGTGCAAACCGTTGGGACGTTAACACGCGATGGAGAGTGGTTTCCTCTCCCCTCCATCGCCACACGTCACACTTTAAATGGTATCACGCACCACCACAATTTACCACCAAACTCCCTAGCGCGGTGCGATCAATACCACTTACCACCCATCCGTGCCTGTCAACCTCATATGCTTCTGCCGCCCGATGACCGTTGGATCTGCCCGCCCGAGATCTAATGGCCCTTGATCAGCCCACTCCTGCCTCCTCCGATATCCCCGTAGACTCATCCCCGCCGTCTATCCTCCCGATCCAACAACCAGTCTAGCTCCTCTGTCCTACTCATACACTCGCCATGCCATACACGTCCATGAATTGTTCCGTGCACCCGAAGGATGAAGGTAGCCAGTCTTCAAGTATTAGTTGTATTTTCTCCCCAACAACCGCATTCAACAAACAGTATGGCCAAGAAGGAAAAGGACAGAGCTCGAGCGGACACCTGCATTTAACAAGTTATGGGATTTCATCCTATACGACACTCCAGCTGCCCGAGAGGACAGCAGAGCACAGGAAAGGATCAGATTCATCCACTACAGCAAGAAAATGCACCCAGAGACTCCATCAGGCAGTTAAATGAGGTTGGTGGTCAATTATGACCCCTCCATACTTAGAATGGCCAAGTTCCTTTGTAATGAAACTCTATATATACCCAGAAACAAGATGTAATCAGGGTTGATGGTTGATGTTTTGATGTAAGGTTCAACTTCTGGAGACTGTAACTACTGTGATACTTACAACATCTCGTCTTCATTTTTAGCTAATACAAGCTTCTTTTGTTGTTAATTGCTCACTTTCCATTTATCTTCTTTTCCAAGTTGTGCCTGATATGCTACTTTCCTGAACTCTTGATGTTTAGCATTAGAGTACCTGTCATCCTATCTCTATGTTAAAATCTTGTATGTATCAGTGAATGAGTTACTTAGGTTTCTTTTCACCTAATGCTAGAGAGTTGTCATCCTGTCTGTACATTAGGGAATTAGATTTGTAGACTTCTTTACTGGTTGCAGCCGGCCATTACATGGTTGTGTGCATCTGCTGGTGTGGTCAATATTCTCCATATCCACGCAATCCTTAAACTGTGAGTAATTGGTGGTCTAAAGCCTTGTAGTCTGGGGGTGTTCACGCATGTCTGGAGTTAAGCATAGTAGAAGTGGTTATCTGGCTTGAACAAGCATCATTCCTTCCATTCATCCATTTGCAACAATCAGTTGAATTTGTAATGTTCTCGAGCATCTCCGAGCTAAAACCTAGGAGAGTTTCTTGGGGCGATAACAGTTCCACTAAAATCTTATTCATGTTTAAGGTTCAGATATTAGCTTTCTTCACTGCATAGAAAGTTTCGATTGCTTACATGTATTTTTTAGTAAAAGTTTGTGTATGGAATAAAAAATATAATCAGCAAACATATATAGATAAAAATAATAATAATTAAACCTACTTCGCGTCAAGAGGTGCATTGTACAACCCAGTATGACCCTAATGTGTAAGTATGACCGTGCTTAAAGTTAAATTTTAGCTAATGTCAGCCAACATAAAAATAAAAAACTAGAAATCTAAATATTTTTTATGTTCATCTCTCCAATAAATAATAATAATGAAAATAAAAGAAACTAATGTTGGCCCCAAACAAAAATGAAAATAACCATATAGATTAAAAAACAAACTATAATACAATTATCTCATGTGTTTAGATAAAAAAAATTACAATACAATTATCTCATCTGTGTAATAGATATTTTATCATATACATTGAATTTGAATGGATCATAAATTTATCTTCAACGAAAATATTTACCACATAAAAATTCAAAATTACCTAAAATTGTAAACATATTTACTCTTTACTAAAGCCACTACCATTTCTTAAATCATAGTAAAAAAGTTAATTCAACACAAAGAATCCAAAATCTTACTCTAAAATCTTTTAATATTTCTTTTAATTAATTATTTGTAAAATGATTATTTAAAAGGAAAACCATATCCTATGGATATATTAAAATATCTATACACATAAATATTACCACTTCTTAAATGAAAGTAAAAAAGTTAATTCAACACAAAGGATCCAAAATCTTGCTCTAAAATATTTTAATATTTATTTTAATTAATGATTTGTAAAATGAATATTTAAAAGGAAAACCATATCCTATGGATATATTAAAATCTCTATACACATAAATATTTCTACGTCAAAGTTGTAATATTCTAAAATATTCATTTGATGTAGTTTTATTATAAATTTTGTTATAATTGCATGTGAAAAACATCGTTAAATCTAATATTAATATTGAAATATTAATACTCATATTAATATTTGTTGGTGCCTTGTTTTGTCCCCAATTTTACCATTTTCCACCTCTATTTTTGCCATTTTTTGTCAAAGAAAGTACTCCCACACCTACCTTTCCATCACTATCACTGTCCTAAACCCGGAAAGACTCTGACATGAGGTAAAAGCATTTAATTAGTGTCATTTTATTGTTTTTTATTAGATTTGAGTGATTTTAAGTTATTCCTAATGATTTAACTAATCACTATGGATAAGTGTGAAGAATTGCAGCAACATGGACAGGTCACGATGGAGGGAGTGCTTGTTGATAGCCTTGTTTTGCTATTTTTATACTTAACAACCCAATTCAAGATCTGCACTCAACACCATGGAGGTTTAGTAGACTTCATGCTTCTAGAGGCTTGGATACTACAACTGGAGATTATGATTGAGAAGAGTTTGTTTTTTTCCACGATGAAGATCTTCTACATCCTCATTGAAACAAGTCTATGCCAATATTGGGATTTGTTAGAATATGTTGTTCTAAGAAGGAAAACGTCATTCCAATGATCAGATGTCAAAGTTTAATTTAGTCAATTCATTGAACTTAATGTATGGTTTATTGTTTCTTTGAACACAAATCGATGCCTATAAAGGCCAGAATTGTAATAAGTTAAGATTTAGAGAGAAGACTATTATTGAAAAACTATTGATCTATCAAGCATTGCTTAGGACATTATTATTCGAAGACTCTCTTATGGCTATGCATTGAGATTGAATAATTTCGATTATTGGTTTACTATGAGTTTTTATTTAAATGTTTTAAGCTTTCATTTCCTGCAAGTAGTCTAAGCTTACACAGGTGTGGTAGGGCCCACCATCATCTGGGAATAGGCTTCATTGTTAGTATGTAGGAGTACCATTGTGTGTTGATTCATTATAGTCGTTCTTATTCAGTTCTGGTTTGAGCTTGTTGAAGTTTCTTGTACAAATGCATGAGGAATTTCATTAGCTTTGGAGTGATTTTAAGTGTGATAACCTTGCATTCATTTCTAGACACCTTGATTAGGAATTCTAAGCATGTAGATCCTCATATGTCAAAGAAATTGTGCGTAGATCCGTGACACATGGTTATGCTCTGTTCTTCATAAACGTGGAGTCATATTTCATATTAACCATGCTTTGTTTTGTCATATGAAAGCACATTCATTTATATCGTGATCGAAATACCTATGATAAGTTAATAAAATGTGTTTTGGAATCACTAAACGTGATCTCTATGTGCTCAAATGGATGTATTCATATTTGTAATGGGTTTTATGATAAGCAATAAATTGTGTGGATTTCTCTATGTGGAATAGGGGGTTTGATTGATGGTGTGCGTTGAGTTTGTTTTCAAATGAATCTCGATTAGTCACAAATAGGAATTACATTGTCCATTTCCACTGTTGTGTTGTTTAATTTCTTTTCGACATTTTCATAGTGTGATTTATCATAAAAGCATTTCTTTACATAGCGTTGATTGAAGTAGTTAAATTATCATAGGATAATTTAGTTTTGTTCACGTATAATCGATTGAGGATTGATTTCCATTTTCTTTAATGAAGAATATAGGTTTATTTCGAACATTGAACTGAGTGACTTATGTTTCAGTGTGATTTAATCGTTTACATTGCTTTGAGTTATTGAATATAATCATAGACTAGGTCTCCATTCTAATAACTCAGGATTTGATAAACACCAGACTTAGAAACTTTTGTTGAGATTCCACTCCTGTAGCATTAGTTCTATAGTTATTTAAAGTATAGTTTAGAAGGTGTTTTATTTGAGAGCAATTTGATTCAAATGAATTGAAGGTAGCAGAATAGGATTTGATTTTAGAAATATAGACCAGCCTCTTTATCGTGTTTTGTTACAAGTAAAATCGAAGTTTTATTTCTTCCAATAGTTAGAAGTTTGAATTCTCATTCAAGATTTGCAGTTAAAATGAATGCCATTTAAGATTTTAGTTTCATTTAATCTATCAGAGAATTACAATAAACACAGAGTGGATTGAGTTAAGTAGGATCCTTTTAGCTTGCTTACGTTTTCTAGGAATAAGATAAGTGCTTAATTAGTCATTATGTACTTAACGATCAGAGGAAAATCATATCATCTACATTAAATCTTGAACCAAAAATGCATTAGAAGTCATGCTTATGAATCTTGGTTGGAAATTAATAGTAAGAGATTTAATCAATAATTAAAACTACCAACATTTTGGCGTCATTGCCCTGGAGTTGTATTTGGTTCAAGTAAGAATTATTATTACAGAGTTTCAAAGATATTGTAGGTAGTCAGAGGGCGGGGAAAGTACGGGAAGACGTGAGTGAAGAACCACGCATCCACTATTGTGGGGTTTCTCCAAATTTTGATCGTCTTCACTTATCTTTGAAATTTTATTTCCTTTTCTTTATGTGTAGAAGTAGGAGTAGACCTACGGATAGTCAAGGTAGATTTATTGCTAGTTCAAAATTTCTTACAACTTTTGGCCTAGCAAACACACCAATTACTAGTCCTACTAACCGGTATGTAGGAACAAAGCAAGAAGAAGGAGGTGTTGATAGCAAAGTGGCCTTGGAAAGGGAGATCCTAAATCAAGACGAGGAAACAGTTGAACATATCATTTTTGGAAGTACAAAAGGAATTGTATTTGAAGATCTAGAATCAACTAATATCAAGGACCACCCTTCAGTACCTCTTGTTGATCAGGTAATCATCAGCATTCTCTTTGAGAACCTATAGCAGACATGGCCAACCAGGAAGGCGAGAACAGAAACAATGGAGAACGTTTGGGAGAAGGAGAAGGTCAATGCCGTAACATATTAGGATGGAACAATGAGGAACATCAAGGGGAAGGAGAAGGCTCACATCACAACATATTCGGAGGAAACCATGAAGGACCAAGGGGAGGACTGGAGGAAGAAGAGGAAGAAGAAACCAATTTTGGCTTTCCTATTCTAGATGTAACTAGGAATATCACTATGAAAAACATATCAATGGCATCTCTTCCACTCTTCTATGGTAAGTGTTCCAAAGACCCAGATTCCTTCTTATTTGAATTTGACATTCTATGTAGGAGTTATAACTATTATGAGGATGCTCATAAGCTTAAGCTATTCCCAGCCACCCTGAAAGATGCAGCCCTTAGGTGGTTTATGAGCCTAGGTAAACACACCATTTATTCCTGGGATGATATGAAGTCCGTATTTCTCAAGAAATACCAAGACTTCTGCAAAAGTAGGGATGTGAATGATATTCTGAGAATGCAACAATTAGAAGATGA
Organism: Pinus tabuliformis; assembly: GCA_031772625.1. NCBI lineage: Eukaryota > Viridiplantae > Streptophyta > Pinopsida > Pinales > Pinaceae > Pinus > Pinus tabuliformis. The sequence continues at coordinate 152,324,064 of CM062808.1, read as the reverse complement.
GACCCTAGAAGAATATCTTGAACATTTCTTTTATAATTTCCATAAATCTGAGGGGGCACACCTAGATGAGAAAACTGTTAGGACTATCTTTTTAAAGGGACTAAGGGATGAATGTGTCGAAACCTTAAATCTTCTAAGTGGTGGGGATATTTATAAAAAGCCTTTTGCTGAAGTGGATGAATTATGTCGCACTTATTCATGAAGTCAGGCTAAAGTAGGCAAAATGCTCTGTGACAACTCCCGAGATTATGTGTCAAGAAATCAGAAATCTGTACCTAATGTTGTCACTAGGGTGGAATTAGAAAATCTGTTGGAAAAATTCAAAACAGATATCCTAAACACTATTGGTAACTAGATTGACACAATAAAACTTAAAAATAAACAAGAAGATGATAGGGTTGTCATGGTAATCTTTTGTCCTAAATGCAAAAACAAGCATGCTGAGAGAGAGTGTCCCATTAATGTTCTTGAGGTTTGTGGGATTTGTGCTTTAGAACACGCAACTGAGAAGTGTCCATCTCTTCCTGGTTTAAAGGCTATCTATAAGGGTAGTGCTGAAACAAATGATTCCTCACAAACAAGCAAGAAACCCTCTTGGAGAAGCCCAAATCAAAACATGTTTCAAGATCCTAGCTCTCAAACCTATGGTCAGAACCAACCTTGGAATTTCCAGCCATCTTATCCTCCTTGGTTTAATCCTCAATCTCAAAACACTCCTTGGAATCAGTATTGGAGGGGAAATCCTTATGGAAACACTTTCCAACCCCAAAACCAATCCTATCCTCCATACTCAAACATGCCTAGTACGTCCTACAATTCGAACATTCAACCTTATCAGCAGGGGTACAACCCGAATCATTATCAACAAACCTCACTACATATTCCTACTTTCCTTCAGCTTTTACCTGCACCATCTAACCCATCACCTGCGCAGACACCACCATCATTAAACATGCCTCATCCTACTTTGTTGCTTGCACAACCCATAACTAACCCCAACCATAATAAACAACCTCAACCTATACAAAACATAGAAGCACAACCTTTTCCTACCTATATGATCACTACTGTCCCAAAAAATGAGATTCAACTGTGATCTGGGAAAACAATCAATAAATGAAAATCAATTGTCATTATTGAGGAAGAGATCCCTCAAGAACAAACTGAAAATCACATCCAACAAGAAAAACAAAAACAAAAAGAAGAACCAAATGAACCTCCTTACCCCGAAAGATTACTTGTTAAGAAAGAGGAAATTCCAATTGAATATGATTTAGAATCAGAATTAAGGAATGTTTGTATTAAAATTCCACTACTACAAGCCATTAGAGACATTCCTATCTACACTAAAATCATTAAAGACCTATGTATTAAGAAACCAGGAAGGAAATGACACAAGAATAAAAATGTAAAGTTCATGAGTGAAATGTCCAGGATCATCTCAGATTTACCATTAAAATATAGTGACCTAGGGAATCCCATAGTGACTATTGAAATCAATGGAGTACTTCTACCAAACACCCTTGTAGATTTAGGAGCAGCGATTAATGCCATGACTTTCGAAACCGTGACATCTTTACAATTGCAAGGGATCAAACCTACACCTATTATGTTAGAATTGGCAGATAAATCCATTATCAAACCCATGGGAACCTTAGAAGACATAGTGGTCACCATTGCTTCCTGGCAATATCCCATCAATTTCATTGTAATTTCTCCTAAAAAACTAGGACACCCTATAGTACTAGGACACCCTTGGTTAGCCACTGCAGATGTTGTGATAGGGTGCCAAAGTGGAGAAATGGTCATTTTCAATGGATTATATAATCAAACATTGTCAACTTTCCCCCCTGCTCAAACTGTTGTTGAAGTACCATTATGGTTAGAGAGTCCTTACAGAGATGAGGATTGTATGTTTCCTTTGTTATCATTAGAACAATCTAGAGGACTCTAGGAACAATCAGAAGATCATATTTTGCAACAATTTTTATCTGACCGTTCTTATATTGATTATCCTATTTCTTTTACTGGTTATCAGCATGTTTTCAGTAATGAGTTTCAGGAAGCTTCTCATTCAACTATATTTTCCTCTTTCATAGCAATAGAGGACATCAATGAGCTCACTATTGAACTAGTTGAAATTAGCGAAGGAAAGTTTTGTACATTGGTAATGAACTAAATGAAGAACAAAGGAAACAATTGTTGAGCATGGTTGAAGAGCAATCTAGAGCTTTCACCTGGGACTATTTGGACTTGAGGGACATACACCAAGATACGTGCATCCACCACATTTACACCAATGAGGAAATGAGACCAATCTGGCAGCCATAGAGATGCATGAACCCAGCCTTGAAAGAAATTGTAAAAGAGGAGTTGCAGAAGTTATTGGCTGCAGATTTTATCTATCCTATTTCAAATAGCAGATGGTGTCACTGTTCGTGGTGGTTCCGAAGAAGAACGGTAAGAGGCGCATATGTGTGGATTACAAGGAGATAAAAAAAGCTACTCTACGAGATTACTTTCCGCTGCCATTTATCGATCAGGTACTCAACACACTCTCTGGTAAGAAGTATTTTTCTTTTCTAGACGGTTACAGTGGGTATAATCAGATTCAAATAGTTGAGGAAGACCAAGAGAAGACCACTTTAACTTTACCTTGGGGTACCTATGCCCATCGAGTCCTCCCTTTTGGTCTTTGTATCACCCCAGCTACCTTTCAGCGAGCTATCCTAGCCATATTTTCTGATTTGATCCATGATTGTGTAGAAGTTTATATGGATGAATTCATTGTATATGGACATGATTTTTCCCTAGCTTTGGAAAATCTAGAAAAGGTATTGATTTGATGTCAAGAAGCCAACCTATCCCTAAGCAGTAATAAATGAAAAATGACGCAAACTAATGGGATAGTTTTGGGCCATCATGTTTCATTTGAAGGAATTAAAGTCAATCCAACCAAGATTGAGGTAATCTCACATATTTCCATTCCTAGTTCACAAAAAGAGGTAAGAAGTTTCCTAGGACATGCAGGTTACTATCGTCGATTTATTGAGAATTTTACAATAATTGCAACATCTTTATTTAAATTATTAACTAAGGATGCTAACTTGTTGGAATGATGATTGTCAACATGCTTTTTATGTATTAAAAGATAGGTTGTCCATCACTCCAATATTGAGGGGACCAAATTGGTCCTTGCCATTTCACATTTTCACTGATGCTTTCGATAATGCACTTGGATCAATTTTAGGACAAAGGGAAGATCACTGATCTTACGATATTTATTTTGTTAGCAAGAATCTTTCCCCTGTTGAACTAAATTATACCGTTACTAAAAAGAAATTGTTAGCAGTTGTTCATGCCATTAGAAAATTTATACATTACATAACCGGTTATGATACTATCATCCATACCGATCATTCTTCCATTAGATTCTTGATGAAAAAACCTATCGCTAATGGTAGGATCACTAGCTTCTTTTAAAATAATTTAATATAACTGTGATTGATAGGCCTGGGCGAGATAATTTAGCAGCTAACTTCTTGTCTTGAATGAGTGTCATGTAGGAAAATGTACAAGATTCAGTACTAGATGATTTTCTAGATGAGGAATTGTTTTCTATATCTACCATTACTACCTAGTTTTCCGATGCTGGAAACTACCTAGTATTAGGGAAATTGCCTCAGAATATGTCTACCAGGGAGATACATAACATCATACAACGAAGTGCCAACTACTCTTGGATCAATGGGGACTTGTTCTACACGGGACCCAACTTGATCATGAGGAGATGTGTGTGAGAAAATGAGATATTTGATGTGTTGACAAAAGGACCACATACAAAGTCCTTCGTACTGGGTATTGTTGGCCCTCACTTTTCAAGGATGCTAAAAAGTTTGTATCAAGTTGTGACACTTGTCAGAGGATGGGGAGGCCAGTTTCTTTGGATGAGATGCACATTCAGACACAAATATCCATTGAGCCGTTTGAGAAATGGGCATTAGATTTTGTGGGACCTATCTCCCCTATGTCAAAGAAGAAGAAGTATATTTTAGTTTGGACCGACTATGTTATGAAGTGGGTGGAAGCCAAATCTTTGTATGCTGCAACCGAGAAAGCAGTAGTGGAATTTATTTTCGAAGATATCTTCACTAGATTTGGGGTACCATGGGAGATTGCCACTGACTAGGGCACACAATTTACATCAAAATTGGTCAAGGCTCTCACTGAAAATTACCAAATTAAACATCAGAAATCTACTCCTTACCACCCAAAAGAAAATGGGCAGGTGGAGTCCACAAATAAATTATTAGAATCCATCTTAACCAAGACCATTCATTTGCATCACAGAGATTGGGCTGACAAATTGTTGGAGGCATTATGGGCTTACCGCATCACTTGGAGGAATGTGACAAGGCACACTTCATATGAGTTAGTTTATGGTAAATAGGTGTTGCTGCCCATCAGGTTCCAAGTGAAAACATTTCAAATAGCCGCTCAACTTGGGATAAATCTGAATGAAGCTCAAGAATAAAGGCTAATGCAGCTGAATGAGCTGGATGAAATTACACAAGATGCATTTCATCGAACTATATTGGTGCAATATCAGAGAGCTCGTTGGCATGATAAGTTTATTAAGAAGAAGATTTTTTGTCTCAAAGATTGGGCCTTGCTTTATGACAGTAAGTTTAAACACTTTAAAGGCAAATTCTCCACTTTGTGGTTAGCTCCCTATGAGGTGGATGAGGTGTTTGAGAATGGTTCAGTTCGCATTAAAACTATTGATGGCAGTGAGACCTCCTTTGTAGTCAATGGCCACCGTCTTAATATTTATCACCAACTACTCTCCCGACAAATTTTTTTGCAGGAGATAAGAAGAGATCCAGAGATGGAGCTGGTTCATGAAAATGACGAGCCTCTTGCTAGTTCATCTGGTTAATTTCTTTTATTTTTGTATATATATATAGATATATATATATATATATATATATATATATATATATATATATATATATATATATATATATATATATATATATATATATATATATATATATATCTATATATATATATATAGATATATAATAGTCTGGGGGTTGTCATTTTTATATATCTTTAGGTGTTTCTCCCCACAGCCCATGTAGAATAAAGGAGAAATCTGTCTTGGGTAGGTTTATTCCTTTAACCAGACTTGACAGATTAATATGGAAAATGAGCCTTTTGGAGTCTTCTTTGGATTTTTTTAGACTCTCAAAAATTGAAACTCCTGAGTAGTAACTGATCCAAGCTCGTAAAATGACATGGGACAGTGGTAGCCTAGGGATTCCTTAAGTACAGATTTATTCTTTTTCGGCCTTAAGGAAATGTTTACGGAAAAGAAGCCCCTTGGAGTCTCCTTTGGGTGGTTCAGACTCTCTAAATATGACAACCTCGAGCAATAGCTACTTTAGGCTCGTTAAAATAATAGAGTAGCAGTAGTTAGGGATCTATTGGGCATATAATTATTCTTTTTTGGGCTCAACAGAATACTTACAGAAAAGAAACCCCCCTAGAGCTTTCTTTCTGGTCATTTCAAGCTCTCTAAATAAGAAATGCCTCAGGCAGTCATCATCCCAGGCCTGGTTAAAAATCCATGGGATGATAAACAGGTTTTATTTATCTTCTGAAGAGAAATAACCAATATATTACATGGCATTGAGTAAAAGGATGTCTAAATTTTGTATTCTACACTCTGTATCTAGCAGTTTCTATACTATACTATGTAAAAATTGTAAGTCTACTATTACAGATGTATTCTAGAAACAACATGTTCGGAGCATGATTGGTATTATGTTTCATTTGTATGAGGATTGCTTCACAACCAATATTCATTTCTACCATCAGTCAGAGATGGTTATCTCCACAACTTAATGATTTGTATGGCACTATGTGAAGAAGATTTACAGGTTTTGTACTCCACTTCTGTACTTAACCTTGTAGAAATTAAAGGTTCTGTCATTAAAATTCATTTCCAAAACAATGGTCGCAGAGCACAATTGCAGCTTCAGCACCATCCCTATCAGCATTATTTTTATTCAGTACTTGGTCGCTACATCAAAGCTGGGTGATCTTCACAAATCATTATCCTATATCATTATAAGTGGCTCAGGTATGTACTCAAATTTGCTCGAATTTGATCATTAATAGTTAAAATGTACACTATATGAGAATGAACCTCTAAACTATCCCTCATTTTAAATGATGCTCATAATCCTATCCTATACTCCTATAACCCTTCCATTCCCTAATCCTACATTTCCTATATTCCTTCCACCCTGCATAATTATACACTCTTGTGTCCTCTCCTCACCATCACCTCATGATATCTCTGAGTAATCATGATCGTTTGTGCTAACTCTCATTTGGCCTTAATGATATCATTCCACATCAGTTGCATGAGGGTCATGTTTATCATTGCACCTCAAGTCTCATGCTTCCTATTAATTGTAATGATTGACTCTATGTTGTCATTCGGCCAAGTTTTGAAGTATGGGGAACGACTTACACCAAGACTGCAGAATTATTGGGCAATGGAGAAGCAACAGAGAATTTGGCGAGGGTGAAATTGTAATTGAAATAAGGTGCCAATCGATATGGGAGTTCATCTCCATGAGCCCACATTTGGCCAGTTCATGCGAAGTCCTAAATACCACTAGTGCAGAGGAATTGTGGAGGAGAAAGGATGGACAATATTCCTACAGAAATTCTAGGGCTATAATGATTAGGTCGCTTTATTGTTTGCTCAAAGTTTTAATGGGGAACATGTTAAGGTTGGGGATTTGAGTTTCAGAGTTACTGAGGAATCGTTGAGAAAAGCCATAGGACTACCCGTGGAGGGCGAACCATTCTTCAAGGGTGGGTAGTTGAATATCCCGAATTGCGCTATGTTTTTGAAGTTGGCTTACAGAACTCTCAGTTGGGCGAAGGGGGTATTACGGAGATGAATAGAAGAATAGTGAAACTCGTTGCTCATGTTGTTGCAACACTTCCTTATATGTGAAGGAAGGTATGCGGTCGTTTTCCTTTATCACATTCACTTATTGACTTATTTCACTAAGGACAAATAGATAAATATCCTGCATTTCTTGAGGCTAAGCTTACATAAAATGGCCAGAGGTGTACAGTCTCAGAGTAGGAAGCCTGAAACAACATTGTATCATCATAGCCTCATCAAAATTTTAATAGTTGTTGAGCTTCGAAAGAGAAAGAGATCGTGGGAGGATTTCTTAGTAGGGAACTTCCCTGGGGAAGAGACTCATGTAAAAGGGTGGCAATGATTAGTGGGTAGAATTTGGAGACAAAAATATGCAACTCTTGTGCCTAACTCCCAAGAAACACCTGCCTCTCCTACCCATTCTCCCGTTCCTACCCATGAAACCCCCCAGGCAGCAGGTCATTCTTCAGAAGTTGGAGGAAATTTGATTTCTACAAAAAACCAAGTGGGCACGAAATACAAACAAAAAATAAATAGAGCCGAGTTGGACCGACTTAAGCTGAGTCATATGGAGGAAGATAGAGCAGTGGAACCCCAGTCAGAGCCTTCCAAAACCCATGAGTGCGCCAAACCAAAGAAAAAATGCAGAAGAGCTCTTTTCCCTATCAATAAACCCTCGATTTCTACAACAGAGACCTTTGCTCAGGGTCGTCGAAGAACCTGTAGTATGGCTCACACCCAACAGTCCATAGCTAAAGTCACAAGTTCTGATCATGTCCATATTTCCTCATCCCCTGATTCTGATATAAAGAAGTTAGAGTTGTATTTTGAAAAAGTGCCCATGCCCACATCTGAAGCAGATATCCCTGTGGATATTGCACAGGACTTAGAAACATTATCCCCCGTTCAGCCATCATTGAGTAGGAGTGCTACTAAGGAAAGCCAGCGTATTTCTTCACCAAAAGGAAGCATTGGTAAAGCACCTGAAAGCAGCGCATCTCAGCAATCGACAACACCTACCAAGTCTCCAACTTTTGATGAAGAAGAGAACCTGAAGATTCAACTTGTCAAACTACAAAAGAAAATTGTTAAACTCTGAGAACAAGCTAATAAATATAAGATCCTATTTCATTATGTAAGAGAGGTCAATCACCAGGTTAGGGATTCTAATCTGAGATTGTATGCCCATAATGATGAGCTGAAAAGGAAGAACAAATAGTTGTTGCATTGGAAAGCATCAAGGTTTAGGCCCACTAAAAAGTTGAGTGCACAAGGATTGGCCCTTCAGTTCAAGAAATGTTCTACATCGGTTAAACATGGGATCAAAGTTTTGGTCAAGACTGCTAGTCTTTGACCGAGGTTCCTCTTATTTTTCCCACTCTCCTTTTTGGCAAACTGTAGTAGATTCATGAGGACATGCATCCAAATTGGCATGGGGGGATGTTGGTGCCTTGTTTTGTCCCCAATTTTACCATTTTCCACCTCTATTTTTGCCATTTTTTGACAAAGAAAGTACTCCTACACCTACCTTTCCATCACTATCACTGTCCTAAACCTGCCAAGACCCTGACATGAGGTAAAAGCATTTCATTAGTGTTATTTTACTATTTTTGGTTAGATTTGAGTGATTTTAAGTTATTCCTAATGATCTAACTAATCACTATGGATAAGTGTGAAGAATTGCAGTAGCATGAACAGGTCACGATGGAGGGAGTGCTTGTCGACAACCTTGTTTTTTTATTTCTATACTTAACAACCCAATTCAAGATCTGTACTCAACACCATGGAGGTTTAGTAGACTTCGTGCTTCTAGAGGCTTGGATACTACAGCTGGAGATTATGATCGAGTCGAGTTCATTGTTTTCCATGATGAATATCTTCTACATCCTCATTGAAACAGGTCTATGCCAATATTGGGATTTGTTAGAATCTGTTGTGCTAAGAAGGACAAGGTCGTTCTAGCGATCGGATCTCAAAGTTTAATTTAGTCAATTCGTTGAACTTACCATGTATGGTTTATTGTTGCTCTCAATGTGAATCGATGCCTATAAAGGCTAGAATTGTAATAAGTTAAGAGTTAGAGAGAATATTGTTATTGAAAAACTATTGAGCTATCAAGCATTGTTCAAGACATTATTATTCATAATCGAAGACTCTGTTATGGCTATGTGTTGAGATTGAATCATTTCGATTGTTGGTTTACTGTGAGTTTTTGATTTAAATGTTTTAATATTTCCTTTCCTACAAGTAGTCTAAGCTTACCTAGGTGTGGAAGGCCCCACTATCATCTAGGAATAGGCTTCATTGTTAGTCTGTAGGAGTACCATTGCGTGTTGATTCATTACAGTTGTTCTTATTCAGTTCTGGTTTGAGCTTGTTGAAGTTTTTTGTACAAATGTGTGAGGAATTTCATTAGCTTTGGAGGGATTTTAAGTGTGATAACCTTGAATTCATTTCTAGACACCTGGATTAGGAATTTTGAGTGTGTAGATCCTTATATTTTAGAGAGACTGTGCATAGATCCATGAACATTCATTTATATCGTGATTGGAATACCTGTGATAAGTTAATCAAATGCATTTTGGAATCACTGAACACGATCTCTGTGTGCTCAAATTGATGTATTAATCTTTGTAACGAGGTTTATGATAAGAAATAAATCGTGTGGATTGCTCTGTGTGTAACAAGGGGTTTGATTGATGGTGTGCATTGAGTTTGTTTTAAAATGAATCTCGATTAGTCACAAATAGGAATTAAATTTTCCATCTCCACTGTTGAGTTGTTCGATTTCTTTTCGACATTTTCATAGTGTGATTTATCATAAAAACATTTCTTTACATAGTGTTGATTGAAGCAGTTAAATTATCATAGGATAATTTAGTTTCATTCTCATATAATCGATTGAGGATTTATTTCCATTTTCTTTAATGAAGAATATAGGTTGATTTCGAACATTGAACTGAGTGACTTATGTTTTTAGTGTGATTTAATCGTTTACATTGCTTTGAGTTATTGAATATAGTCATAGACTAGGTCTCTAATCTAATAATTGAAGATTTGATAAATACCATACTTAGAAACTTTTGTGTAGATTCCACTCTTGTAGCATTAGTTCTGTAGTTATTTAAAGTATAGTTTAGAAGGTGTTTTATTTGAGAGCAGTTTGATTCAAATGAATTGAAGGTAGCATAATAGGATTTGATTTTAGAAATATAGACTAGTCTCTTTATCGTGTTTTGTTACAAGTAAAATAGGAGTTTGATTTCTTCCAATAGTTAGAAGTTTGAATTCTCATTTAAGATTTGCAGTTAAAATGAATGCCATTTAAGCTTTCAGTTTCATTAAATCTATCAGAGAATTAGAATAAACATAGAGTGGATTGAGTTAAGTAGGATCCTTTTAGCTTGCTTACGTTTTCTAGGAATAAGATAAGTGCTTAATTAGTCATTTTGTACTTAACGATCAGAGGAAAATCATATACTCTACATTTAAATCTTGAACCAAAAATGCAGTACAACTCATGCTTACGAGTCCTGGTTGACAATTAATAGTAAGAGATTTAATCATTAATTAAAACTCCCAACAATATTATGATTAAATCTAATATTAATATTAATATATTATAATACTAATATTATTCAATTTAATAAAAATAATTAATACAATATTATGTTTAATATAATATTTTTTTATATTATAATCATATATATTAGCTCTAGATATATATGTAAGGGAAGAACAAAGACATAGAGTGATAGAGGTGGAAAAATGAAGGGAGTGAGAGAAAGGAGGAGAGAGGGAGGAATAGAGAGATGGAGTTTGAAGGAGAGAAAGGGAGGGAAGAAGAAAGACATAGAGAGAGAAAAGTGGAGAGAGAGAGAGGAAGTGACAAGGAAGAAATGGAGAGAGAATGTTTATGCTTGGGGGTGAGATAGAGAGACAAAGAAGGATATATGAAGAGAAGTGGTGGAGAGAAGGAGAGAGGGAGTTGAGGGGGAGAGATAGAGGGAGGTCGGAGAGAAATGGAGAGAGAGGAAGGAAGAGAGAGAGGACGTGAGAGAGGGAATTAGAGAGGAAGGGAGAGAGAAGAAGGTAAGAATAAATACATAGAGAGAAAGTGATGCAGCCCAGGCCTCTCCCAGGCCACAACTACCAGGATCTTTCTTTCACCGTGCTATAAAACCACACATGTTCCTCTAAAGAACTCTTAAAAGAACCTTGTCAACATACATATGAATTGCGCTCTCCAAACAACCACTGGACTGGTGTACTTATATGTTACAATTTATATTATGTCGGTTCCAAATTTAGAACTCATCACAGTATATGCGCATTCAATAAATATATATATACCTTCCCTTTTACTCTCCTCTCGGCGTCGGCTGGCCTTACTCAAAACAAAGGCTCGTGTGTATGTTTGTATAGGCAAGGCATATACGTATCAACCTCTCTTCATTATATACCATCCGGAGGCTGTCGCACTTACATGTCTATACCAGTCACGTTATAATCCTCGGTACACAGCAAGCAGACAATTCACAAATCTTCAACATTTATTAACAAATGCGTACAAAGCGCACCCAACAGAGATACCTACCTACGTTATCCCGCTGTGTTGTTCACGTCGATGTATATATATATAGTAGTGGAATTTACCATGCTAAAGGCTCGGATGGACTGCACATATAGGTTGAAATTTCTATAGGTTCGCTCCCAAGCTCTAAACCTCGCCTCTGTCACACTATACAACATACAGTATTCAACACACCCATACGTTCCCGCAACGATTCAAGGAGGAACCGCTGGTTATGTACGCACCCTTAACTTGGAACCTGCAATCTTTTAACAGTAATTGCATTCAAACCAGAGGTCTATCACATGACGGATAGCTTCAAGCGCACTGAGATGGGATTCAAGAAATTTTCAAAGGCAACATTCAATTCAAGGCGGTCTAACAGTTATATGATACTTTCCATCCACAGTTAAAGCAGAGACATATGCGTTGTTGTATAACCATAAAATGAAAGGAAATGACTTCGATATTTAATATACAGCAAAGGCGCATGAGAGGTCCGAATAATAATAATAACAACGCCGAATGCCCTTATTACCAAGACCAGAAATCAATCATTCAACACACATGAATTCATTATTCCAACTAACCACTATCATGTCCATGCAAATCATACTTATATTCACATAAAACAAATATTCACAAGAGGTTTACATTCATGGCCAGATATGCAAATCTATGGCCCTTTTACCAACTGCCCGAAGGCTCCCAAGGAGAACCTTGCTCACTTCTCACACTCACTCCTCACACTTCTCCGCCCTCAATGCCTATGAGGCTCCCTAATTTATTAAACTTAGCATGATAAGAAAATCCTAAAATCACTCAACTAAAGCTCATGCAATGCATACATATGGCAAAAGCATCTTTTTAGCTTTATTCTGTCTTTTTCCTATTCTAAAATAGAAAAGCTATCCTTATCACTTAATGATCCACATCCACTCCTTTATGCCTAAAATCTCTCCTAGTTTTATTTGAGAATATCTAATTACTTGGAATTTAGAAACTAATGCATGACCCCTATGTCTATTATTTACAATAATTCCCTTTGAGTTGGATGCTCCCGCATCATACTCCCAAGGTAGAAATTTTTCATGATCTCCCGATCATGTGTTCAGCTCCATGTTTGCCTGGATCCCATATCTTGTACTGTAACTTTTCATTTTCCACTGCTTTTGTCTGTTGTTCTTCTCCAGGTCTCCATATTTTATGCTGCTTTTCTCCACTAGCTGTACGCTTGCAATCTTCTAATGTCTTCCTCTTGCTGGTTCTCTTTTGTTTCACTGCTGCTGGTCTCTTCCGGAATTCCTTCATCATCATTCGCCTCATCATTTCAATTTCTTTGTCTAGCAGATTTTCTCCAGCTTCTTCAGTAAGACCTGTACTCACAAAACAATTGTTAGAATAAAAAATATAAGGCATCAGTGCCTCTTTTGCTGCTAGTGTCGCTCCACATCTTGCTCTAGCTGTTTCTATGAATGTTGCTACCTCCCAAGCTTCCTGTCCCTCTACAACATTCCTTTGCTCAGCACCTGCACTTTCATCTGCAACTTTTTCCTCAGCGTCCTCTGGCAACACTTCAATATGCTTCTCCAAGTTTCTTCCTAACTTCTCTATCAGCACATCAGTATGCTGATTCGCATTTACCATGAGACCGTCAGCTACTCTCGCCTTCTTACCATCTACCTCCAGGATATCTTTCTGCTCTTGTGCACTGTACTGAACTCTTTCTTCTGCAATCTCCCTGTCATATCTTGGATTTTCCAACCAGTACTCTAACAATGCAATTTCTCTATGGCATTGTTGCAGCATCTCATCATCACTTACAGTCCCTGCATTCACACACAAGCTGTCAGTTTGAAAATAACAGAGTTCAACAGTCTCAACTGCTGCTTTACTTATCCATGCTACAGACTGATCCACTTCTTTTGCATCCACACGAACTTCCTCTTGTGCTGTAACAGTTGCACAAGGTTGCACATCCTCCTCAGTAAAACCTGTAATCAAATCACAATTGTCAGCTACAAAAATACATGGTTTTACATTATCCATCTGATCTGGATTTTCCCAATAACTCAAGAAATCATCAATGATCTTCTCCTCTGTTAACTGCATGCTTATCTGTAAATCTCTTTTCTGTTGTAGCCTCTACAACTTCACTCTCTTCCTCATCAATAACCCATATCTCTGGTCTTTCTCATTTTCCCGTAACAACTCCATCAATAGCTCAAGCTGAACTGCTATCTCAACTTTCTCTTTCTCATACTCTTCTTGAGTCAACTGCTGTCTTATGCCATTCGCCTTGGCATATTTCTTCTCTTTGTTTCTGTGGCCTCTTTCTGAACCTCTGCTCTCTCCTTTATGACCTTCAGTAGTCATCTCCTTCGCCATAAGTTCCTCACCTATGAGTTGCATGAAGCTTCTACCACAGCAAGCTCTCTTGCTGCCACTTACCTCACCAATCCTTCCCTCCGGATCTGGTCTTTTGGTAATCATTGGTCCTCTACTGGAACCTTTCGAGCATCCTCTACTGCTCCTGTAAGCTTCTCTCATCTGCAACTTTATTCAACCTCTGTTGATTCTCCTTTGCAACAAGCCTCTGCAACAGCTAGTCCTCCTGGCTGCAATCTTACCTCACTAAGCTCTCCTCACTTAGTCTTTTGGTAAGCACGGTCCTTTGTCTAGAACCTTCTTCTGAGAAACACCTTTGCTCCCTCTAGGCTTCTGCAATCTCCTTCTCTCTCCTGAGAACACTTCAGTTGTCCTCTTTATCCAATTTCTTATTGGATTCTTCAGGTTCACTGCCACATTCACTTAGAATCCTTTGTAAATCAAATTATCAAGAATAACCTTTAGACCAGAGATAAGTAATACATGTCAGCTCACCTTTCAAGATTCTGTTGATCTTGTTTCACTTCCTCATCTGCACTGCATCTCTATGCTGCAATATTCATCAGTTCCAAATCCAACATTCATTCATCACATGCAATTAACTGAACTTAAAAAACTTGAATCTTCAACCAGAACTATTCTAGCTCTGATACCACCTGATGCAATCCAGGCCTCTCCCAGGCCACAACTACCAGGATCTTTCTTTCACCGTGGTATAAAACCACACATGTTCCTCTAAAGAACTCTTAAAAGAACCTTGTCAACATACATATGAATTGCGCTCTCCAAACAACCACTGGACCGGTGTACTTATATGTTACAATTTATATTATGTCGGTTCCAAATTTAGAACTCATCACAGTATATGCGCATTCAATAAATATATATATATATATATACCTTCCCTTTTACTCTCCTCTCGGCATCGGCTGGCCTTACTCAAAACAAAGGCTCGTGTGTATGTTTGTATAGGCAAGGCATATACGTATCAACCTCTCTTCATTATATACCATCTGGAGGCTGTCGCACTTACATGTCTATACCAGTCACGTTATAATCCTTGGTACACAACAAGCAGACAATTCACGAATCTTCAACATTTATTAACAAATGCATACAAAGCGCACCCAACAGAGATACCTACCTACGCTATCCCGCCGTGCTGTTCATGTCGATGTATATATATATAGTAGTGGAATTTACCATGGTAAAGGCTCAGATGGACTGCACATACAGGTTGCAATTTCTATAGGTTCGCTCCCAAGCTCTGAACCTCGCCTCTGTCACACTATACAACATACAGTATTCAACACACCCATACGTTCCCGCAACGATTCAAGGAGGAACCGCTGGTTATGTACACACCCTTAACTTGGAACCTGCAATCTTTTAACAGTAATTGCATTCAAACCAGAGGTCTATCACACGACAGATAGCTTCAAGCACACTGAGATGGGATTCAAGAAATTTTCAAAGGAAACATTCAATTCAAGACGGTCTAACAGTTATATGATACTTTCCATCCACAGTTAAAGCAGAGACATATGCGCTGTTGTATAACCATAAAATGAAAGGAAATGACTTCGATATTTAATATACAACAAAGGCGCATGAGAGGTCCGAATAATAACAATAACAACGCCGAACGCCCTTATTACCAAGACCAGCAATCAATCATTCAACACACATGAATTCACACGAATTCATTATTCCAACTAACCACTATCATGTCCATGCAAATCATACTTATATTCACATAAAACAAATATTCACAAGAGGTTTACATTCATGGCCAGATATGCAAATCTATGGCCCTTTTACCAACTGCTCGAAGGCTCCCAAGGAGAACCTTACTCACTTCTCACACTCACTCCTCACACTTCTCCGCCCTCAATGCCTATGAGGCTCCCTAATTTATTAAACTCAGCATGATAAGAAAATCCTAAAATCACTCAACTAAAGCTCATGCAATGCATACATATGGCAAAAGCATCTTTTTAGCTTTATTCTGTATTTTTCCTATTCTAAAATAGAAAAGCTATCCTTATCACTTAATGATCCACATCCACTCCTTTATGCCTAAAAGCTCTCCTAGTTTTATTTGAGAATATCTAATTACTTGGAATTTAGAAACTAATGCATGACCCCTATGTCTATTATTTACAATAATTCCCTTTGAGTTGGATGCTCCCGCATCAGAAAGGTGGTGAGAGTGAGAGAGAGTGATAAGGGATATAGAGAGAGAGGGAGAGAGCAGAGCATGAGGGTAGAGAGATAGAAAGGGGGAGAGAGGGAGAGAAGGGGAAGAGAGAGGATGAGGGAGAGGAAGAGGGAGGGATAGAGATATATATGGAGAAATAATGTGTATGTTTTGGGGGCGATATGGAAAGAAAAAAGAGATATAAAGGGAGATATAGATATAGAGAAATAGAGAAATAGAGAGAGGGAGAGATGGATAAATGTGGAGAGAGAGAGAATGTGTGTTTGGGGGGTGAGATAGAGAGAAAAATAAGGAGATATTTAAGGAGATATAGATATAGATGGGGGAGAGATGGGGAAGAATATTTCTTTCACTAGATTCATTGATTTCAGTGTAGATGGTGATTTCTGATACCATATGATTGCTTTCACTGAAGGATATAACCTAAATTAGAGGGGAGAGGAGGAATGAAAATAGAGAGGAGATGAGAGAGAGAGGGAGACACAAATATGGAGGGGGAGAGAGGATGAGAGACAAAAGGAGAGAGGGAGGTAGAAAGTGACAAGGCTAGAGGGCAAAGCGAGAGAGAGAGAGAGAGTAATGGGGGTAGAGAAAGGGATAGATGGGAAGTATGAGAGAGAGAGGAGGAGAGGGGGAGTGAGAGAAAGGAGGAGAGAGGGAGGGACAAAGAGATGGATTTAGAAGGGGAGAGAGGGACGGAAGAAGAAAGACATAGAGATAGATAAGTGGAGAGAGAGAGGGAGTGACAAGGGAGAGATGGAGAGAGTGTGTGTATGTTTGGGGGTGAGATAGAGATACAAAGAAGGAGAGATGATGGTAGATATAGATATATATTGAGGGGGGAAAGAGGGAAGAATATTTCTTACACTAGATGCATTGATATTAACATACATGGTGATTTCTAATACTATTAGATTTCTTGCACTAGATGCATTTATTTGAGTGTAGATGTTGAGTATTAATGATATTAGATTTCTTGCACTAGATGCATTGGTTTCTGTGTAGATGTTGATTTTTAATCCTATTTAATTTCTTGCCCTAGATGCATTGTTCTCAGTGTAGATATTTTCGAATTCTATTTGATTGCACTAGATGCATTGATTTCAGTGTAGATGGTTATTTATAATCCTATTTGATTGTTGGCACTAGATTCTTTGATTTCATTGTAGATGGTGATTTATAATCCTATTTGACTTTTTGCGCTAGATTCATTGATTTCAATGTAGATTTTGATTTCTAATGTTATTCGATTTCCTTCACTATATGCATTGATTTCAATGTAAATGTGATTTCTAATCCTATTTGATTACTTGCACTAGATGCATTGATTTCAGTGTAAATCTGATTCCTAATCCTACTTGATTGTTTGCACTACATGAATTGATTTTAGTGTAGATGTTTTCTAATTCTATTTGATTGCTTGCACTAGATGCATTGATTTCAGTGTAAATTTGATTTCTAATCCTATTTGATTACTTGCACTAGATGCATTGATTTCAATGTAAATGTGATTTCTAATCCTATTTGATTGTTTGCACTAGATGTATTTATTTTCAGTGTACATGTTTTCTAATTCTATTTGATTTCTTGCACTAGATGCATTGATTTAAGTGTAGATGTTGATTTCTAATTATATTTGATTGCTTGCACTAGATGTATTGATTTCAGTGTAGATGTTGATTTTTTATTATATTTGATTGCTTGCACTAGATGCATTGATTTCCGTGTAGGTTTTGATTTCTAATCCTATTTGATTGCTTGCATTAGATGCATTGATATCAGTGTAGATATTTTTTCTAATCATATTTTATTGCTTGCATAAGATGCATTGATTTCAGTGTAGATGTTGATTTTTTATTTGATGGTGATTTGATGTAACTGGTGTATCATGGTACATTAATTTTAAAGTGATTGGATTAACAATGTGATTGATTTTAGTGTAAGCACAAAACAATTATTGACAATATGCATTAATTTTTGTTTTATAGTAATTCAACCTATTAATATTGGAGAACAAGAGAGAAAAGGTAAGATGTTTACTACAATAGCTCGAGTTAAAGATTTGAATGGTTTATTATTTCAAATACACTTTTCATATAATCGATATGAAAATATGGCAAAACTAACCGGGGTGACAATATAAATAGTAGAAGAAAATAGTTGAGATTAATCACAATGAAGACTATTTGTAACTGACTACCTTCTTACTATTCATTTTTTTTTCCATTCAACACTATTACATTATTACTTCGCATTCAAAATTTTTATTTCATCATTTTTCATAATTAAAGTTATTAACAATATGTATCATCTCAACATATTGATTTAACTCAGCAAATTTAAAATTAAAAATACTCTTCAAGATATATTTAGTAATACATGGAGGGACACTATTAAGAATTAATTAGTTGTCAAAAACTATGATACCTAAAATTAAACGAAATATATGTTCAATATAAATCCTCTTACAAGTTATTGACAACATTGTCTTCCTTATTAATCACCAACTAATTACTAATAGACAATTACATACACATATAGAAATATAACACAAAAATTGTAACATTCACAAACATTACCATCCAAATCCAAACACATAAACACACAAACCACTCAAAGAATCCAAACATAGACACAAACAAACCGCTCAAAACATCCAAACACAGACGTACAAACCATTCAAGGCCAAAAAAATAGACTAATTTAAAGAACATAATTATATGGTCATGTCAAGCAAAGAAAACATAATGTAAATTTCAAAGTATGATATTTATCTAAAATACATAATAATGATAATCTAAAAATATGACATTTCTTCCCTGAGTTGGAACCAACATAGATCCATCTAACTTCGGATCTATCATGCGTCGAGAGGGATCGAATCCCTGGAGGTGCAAACCTTTCCTCAAATTATACACTCCAAAAATAAGGTTTGCACCTTGAGGGATTTGATCCCTCTCGGCGCATGATAGATACGGAGTTAGATGGATCTACGCTGGTTACAAAACATTATCAGAGATACTAAGTTTGTGCATGGAATAAAAAAATATAATTATTTATATAAATAATTTGTTGGTGGAGACAAAGTGGGTATGATTCTTTCCGTTCCTTCTATTTGTAAAGGTGGATTGACTATGTTTTCTAGTACAATTTAGATAAATTCCATTCCTTCTATTTGTAAAGGTAGATTGACTATATTTTCTAGTAAAATTTAGATAAATTTCTTCAGAATTCAACGCTAGTTTTTCCATCTATATATATATATATATATATATATATATATATATATATATATATATATATATATATATATATATATAGATATAGATATATAGATATATATATATAAAGTTGTAGTCGAGCACTGGAATGTTTTTAAACGAATTTTGATGCAAAATTATAGTAACGCCTAAGTCCGCCTTTTTCTTTATCAATTCATTTGTTCCATTTCATTTTATTGCATTGTATTTGGAAAAAAAAAAACTATTTATTACTTATAACTTAATAATATTAGTGATTTATTTTACTAACTTTGGTTTTATTATTATTATTATTTATCGACACTACTTTGAGAAAAGAAACAAGTGCTTCACTAATATTCTCATTTAAATTTAATAATTTGATAAAATTGAAAACACTTAGTAGGGTAGGTTTTCTCTTTTAAGATATTAATTAAACAACCTTAATTTTTTCTCTTCATTTTCCAGTCTTTTTCTTTTCTTTTTTTTAAATTATACATCCAAATTTGTTTCAATGTCATCTTCTAAATTGAATTGTCTAATTTTCCTTGTATTATATCATCAGTTAAAAATGTATTTGCACATGCATATTTAATTATTTTTTTAAATAAAAAGACAAACGAAAAAAATGAATTAAAAAAATACTAATAATATAATTTATATTTTGATTAGATTATATTTTTTTTTAATTCATATATATATAAAGTTAGAATTTTACAAAAAATGTATTTTAAAAAAAATTATACTTGCACTTAAAATTATATTTGTATGACTATCACCAATATATATATATATATATATATATATATATATATATATATATATATATATAGTTAGAAATTGACAAAAAATGTATTTTAAAAAAAATTATACATGCACTTAAAATTATATTTATATGACTGTCACCAACTTATCAATAAAAAATAGAAAATATTAGTTTTTAGTCAAAGTAAAAGATGTTGGGTGTGGAGCCTGATTATCTTCTTTATTCAGAGGTATCACTGCATTGGACCCTAGTTCATAATGTGGCAGCAATATCGCTTGTAATATTTATGCTACAGGGGGGGTCCGGGGGGGGCGGCTGCAACCTTTGGGAGCCCCCCTTGGCAGGGGGATCGGGGGCAGCACCCTCGAAGCTAAAAATAGATGTAAAATTACCTTGTAAAATGTTGTAATTTCGTGGTCAATCTGAGCCATTCATTAGGCGAAGATCTGATGGTAGAAATTATGTTTAATTTAGGTTTTTTTTTTCCCTAGAAGGCAACCCCTCACTATATATGAGGGAACTACATTGCGTCTATGTAGATCTGTATTTTGAGTGAGAAAGAGAGAGGAGATTGTGTGAGAGCGAAGAGGGAATTACACCGTATCTGGTTTAGGTTGTATCTCTTTAGTTTGCTAGATAATATAAGAGGAAGGACTGGCTGTTTCTCCATGGATGTAGCCTAAATTGGGTGAACCACGTATATCTGTGTCTCTCTTGTCTTATCTGTTTTATGTGTTTGTATTTATGCAATATATGTTATGTGTTTCGTTGCTCTGTAACATATAATTTTCTAACAAATGGTATCAGAGACGAAGGTCAATTTGGCTGATAAACTTGCAGGAGAGAAGGGTTCCTCGTTCGAGTGGGAGCAATGGCAGAAGATGGTAGGTTTAGGGTCAAAAAATTTAATGTCCAAAACTACCAACAGTGGAAGATGCAGATGGAATATTATCTGTACTAGAAAGAACTATACCAACCATTGAGCAGAAAGGCAAAGAAGCTGACGAGTATGACAGTCATAGAATGGGATATTCTCGACAGAAAGGCACTTGGAACAATATAGCTGTGCCTAGCGGCATCGGTAACCTTTAATATTTCAAAGGAAATGAAAACATAGGGCTTAATGTCGACATTGTCTAAACTATATGAAAATCCCTCAGCCTCAAATAAGGTATTTCTTATGAAGCGTTTATTTAATATGAATATGTCAAAAGGTGGATCTGTTGTTGATCATTTAAATGAATTTAATACATTTACCAGTCAGTTGAGTTTTGTAGGGGTAACTTTCGATGATGAAATTAGGGCTATGTTATTTCTATGCTCTTTGCCAAAAATTTGGAATGGTTTAGTTATGGCCATTAGTAACTCTATCTCTGGATCTATTACTTTAAAGTTTGATGATGTTTTTGGTGCAATCCTTAGTGAGGAAATGAGACAGAAAAGCTCTGGTGAGACATTAGGTAACGCTTTGACTGCAAAGACTAGGGGAAGAAAAATGGAAAGAGGAAAGAGCCCAAGATATCACAGTAATTCAAGGAAAGGCAAATCCAAGTCTAGATTGGGGATAATGTGCTGGAAATGTGGGAAGAAAGGACACCTGATGAAAGACTGCAAGCCTTGGAAGTGAAAAGAAGGAGGCGCGCATCAAGAAAACAATCATGAAGCAAATGCGACAGGTGATGTGTTGCAAGATGCTTTGATTCTTTCATTAGAAAATATTATTGATGCCTGAGTGGTAGATTCAGGGGCCTCATTCCATGCCACACCTGATAGGAAACATTTTCATGATTATGTTCAAGGAGATTTTGGACAAGTTCGATTGGGTGATGATAAACCCTGTAAACTCATTGGAAGGGGTACAGTTTTCATAAAACAACAAAATGGAAATCAATGGCTATTGAAGGAGGTAAGGAATGTAAGATATGATGAAATATCTATTTTAAACATGGTAGTTGGGAGGTGAAGGCTGTGTAACTAATTTTACAGATAAAACTTGGAAGGTCACTAAAGGAGCCCTGGTAATAGGAAAAGGAGAAAATGTTGGTACATTGTATTTATGCGATGGTATTTCTAATTATGTTAATGCTTTAACCTTTACAGGAGTAGATACAGCATTGTGGCATCATAGGCTTGGGCACATGAGTGAGAAGTGGATGCAAATTCTTCACTCAAGAAATTTGTTGCCAGGTTTGGAGCATGTTGATTTAAAATTCTGTGAAAATTGTGTTTATGGAAAACAGAAGAGAGTCAGAAAAATTAGAGCTTTTACATACAGATGTATGGGGACCTGCTCAGGTATCATCTCTCGGTGGCTCTCATTATTATGTTACTTTTATTAATGATGCAACCAGAAAGACCTGGATTATTGTATTCGAAATAAATCTGATGTATTTGATAATTTCAAGAAATGGAAAGCTTTGGTTGAAATGAGACAGGAAAAAGGTTGAAGTGTCGCAGATCAGAAAATGGAGGTGAATATTGCAGCAAAGAGTTTGATATGTACTGATTAGAGAATGGAATTCATAGAGAGAAGACAGTTCCAAGAACACCACAAGAAAATGGTGTGTCACAAAGGATGAACAGGACAATCATGGAGCGTGCAAGGTGCATGAAATTGTATGCAGGATTGCCTTTACAATTTTGGGAAGATGTTGTAGATATTGTTGTTTATCTAATAAATAGAGGGCCTTCAATTTCCTTGGATGGTGGTATTCCAGAGGGGTCATGTACAAGTAAAAAATTAAATTACTCATTTTTAAAAACTTTTGGTTGTGAAGCCTTTGCCCACATTAATAAAGAAAATAGAACAAAGCTTGAGGAAAAATCAAAGAAATGTACCTTTATTGGATATGGTGTTAATGATTTTGGTTATCGCTTTTATGATTTTGAAAACACAAAATCATTAGGAGCAGAGATGTCATATTCAATGGAAAGGTTTTGTATAAGGATCAGACATAGGAAAAGAAACAGGAAAAAGAAAACAGAGAATAAACAGTGCTTGATGAGATCACAGAAAAAGTGATGGTGCCTGAAAATCATAATGATCAACAACCAGAACAACAACCACAACAGCAAAAAACACCTCAAAAACTTGAAAGTGGTGTTAGAAGATCTACCAGGATAGGTAGACCCCCTGAACGATACTCTCCTTCATTATATTATCTATTGTTGACTGATTCTGGTGAACCAGAATGTTATGAAGAAGAATTGCAGGAAGAAACCAGGAAGAAGTGGGAGCAAGCCATGACAGAAGAGATGGACTTCTTAGCACATAACCAGACTTGGGACTTAGTCAGGTTTCCTACAGGTAAAACAACATTGAAAAGTAAACGGGTTTACAGGTTGAAGGAAGAATATGGAGGTAGAAAAAGGTATAAAGCTAGACTTGTGGTGAATGGGTTTGCATAGAAAAAGGGTATAGATTTTGATGAGATATTTCCCTTGTTGTTAAATTGACTTCAATCATAACTATTTTAAGTCTAGTAGCAGCTGAAGATTTGCGTCTTGAGCAGGTAGATGTAAAGAAAACCTTTCTCCGTGGCAATTTGGAGGAAGAGATATATATGCAGCAGCCACAAGGATATGAGGTAAAAGTGAAGGAGAAACTAGTGTGCAGGTTGAAGAAGAGCTTGTATGACTTAAAACAGGCTCCAAGGTAGTGGTATCTAAAATTTGACAGGTTTATGTCTCAACAAGGTTATACTAGATGTCACTCTGATCATTGTGTTTATCTCAAAAGGCAAAATGATGGCAGCTATATTATATTGTTATTATATGTAGATGACATGCTTGTTGCAGGTTCTAACATGCAGGAAATAAATGTGCTCAAAAGAAAATTGGCAAACTCATTTGCAATGAAGGATTTGGGTGCTGCAAAACAAATCCTTGGTATGAGAATAACTAGAGACAGGAAGAATCACAAATTAACATTGTCTCAAAGTGAGTACGTACAAAAGGTGTTGAAAAGGTTTAATATGAAGAATGCAAAACTAGTTAGTATACCTTTGGCTAGCCATTTCAAACTAAGGAAATGTGTCCCAAGACTCAGGAAGAAATGGATTATATGTCTAAAGTTCCATATGCATCAGCAATTGGAAGCTTAATGTATGCAATGGTCTGCACAAGGCCTGATATTGCACATGCAATGGGAGTTGTAAGCAGGTACATGAACAATTCAGGAAAAGAATATTGGATGGTAGTGAAGTGGATTCTCAAGTATTTGAGAGGTACCACAAATCAAGCATTATGCTTTGGTGGTTCAAACATTTATCTACAGGGATATGTTGATGCAGATATGGCGGGTGATAGAGATAACAGGAGTATTACAATAGGGTATGTGTTTACTGTAAGTGGAATAGTTGTCAATTGGGTTTCAAAACTGCAAAGTGTTGTTTCACTCTCAACAACGGAAGTAGAGTATGTTGCTGCTACAGAGGCTAGTAAAGAAATGATTTGGTTACAAAGGTTTCTGGATGAATTGGGTAAGAAGCAAGAGTTGGGCAGGTTATACAGTGACAGCCAGAGTGTCATACATCTTGCAAAGAACTATGCATTTCATTCCAAGTCAAAGCATATACAACTCAAGTATCATTTCATACGGTTAGTGTTGGAAGATGGACAATTGAAGATGGCAAAGATACACACTAGCGAGAATCCTATAGATATGTTAACAAAAGTTGTAACCAGGGAGAAACTAAGATTCTAATCCTTTTCAATTGGTCTTCAAGTATGATGAAGAATATGAGAAACAACCAGGTCCAAAATGGAGTCATTGTCTAGCAAATGAAGAAGTGGTGGAGTTGCTATAATCAATCTCCAAGTGGGAGATTGTTGGGTGTGGAGCCTGATTATCTTCTTTATTCAGAGGTATCACTGCATTGGACTCCAGTTCATAATGTGGTGGTAATGCCACCCGTAATATTATGCTGCAAGGGGGATCCAGGGGGTGGATGCGACCTTTGGGAGCCCCCCCCCTGGCAGGGGAATTGGGGGCAGTGCCCCTGAAGCTAAAAATAGATGTAAAATTGCCTTGTAAAATGTTGTAATTTCGTAGTAAATATGAGATGTTCATTAGGTAGACATCTGACTGTAGAAGTTATGTTTAATTTAGAGTTTTTTTCCCCAGAAGGCAAACCCTCGCTATATATGAGGGAATTGTATTGCGTCTATGTAGATTTGTATTCTAAGTGAGAAAGAGAGAGGAGATTGTGTGGGAGCGAAGAGAGAATTACATCAGATCTGCTATAGGTTGTATCTCTTCAGTTTGCTGGATAATATAAAAAGGAAGGATTGGTTGTTTCTCCGTGGACGTAGCCCAAATTGGGTGAACCACATATATTTGTGTCTCTCTTGTTTTATGTGTTTTCTGTGTTTGTATTTCTGCAATATATTTTGTGTTTCGTTGCTCTGTAATATATAATTTTCTAAGAAAAGAGATACTTGATATATATATATATATATATATATATATATATATATATATATATATATATATGTATATATATATATATATATATATATATATATATATATATATATATATATATATATATATATAACACCTTTATATCTATGTATATTTTCCTTTAACAAAAATTTCCACAACACTTGTAAATGACTCAAATTCATATAAACATATAATGCTTAAAGAATAATGGAAGTAGAGATACAATGAAACTATTTCATTATGATAGAAGAAGAATTAATGTAAGATATACATGGTATTTTTTAAGGATTTAAATATTTTCCTATAAATAGTATTGTAGGCAATTATTCAGGTTGAGAATTCATACTTATAGAATGTAGCCGAATATTCAATAAAAAACATGTAATTTAGTATTAAAATGGTAATTTTTGGTGAATATCATCCATTTAATCATATATATCTAACTATATATATGTAAAAAATAGGCAAATTTTTATCCAAATTGGCGAATATTTTGTTCAGATTATGTTACAAAATTAGCCCATTTATGAAATTTTGTCCTTAAATTTTTCCCTATATTTACTGTCTTTAAATTTTTACCCAAATACACTAAGTATTATTATAATGGTATTTTTGTATAACTTAAAATTTATTTTGACATTCTAACCATATTCTTTATATAACTCAATATAAAATAGAATATAAATATAGATATATAAAATGTAAGTAATATTCTATATAATTAATAAAAAATATTTATTATACAATTATAATAATTATTGTTAAATTTAAATTAAAAATTATTATATATAAACTATTATATATTTTAATTTATGTTTTAATATAAAAATTATATTTATCATAGTATTGTAAATATTAAAAAAGAATAAACACAAAATAATAAATGTTTTTTTATTATTTATTTAATACTACTTTGATAATAATAATAAATATTTTTGATATTATTTATTAATTATTATCTTTATAGATGTGTTTTTTAGAATAGGGTTTTTAAAGTTTTTAATTTAATTACCGATAGTCATTTGGTGGAATAATTTGACCTACACTAATTTTAGCACTAGTCATGATAAGGGTTTGAGATTTATCGCAAAAAATAAAACTTCTAACCAACATAATTGCCCCCCAAATGCCACCAAACCAACCCTACTACAACTCACCAAGTGGAGAAAATGCTCCTAAAAATGAGCAAGCCTGAAACTTGAAACATGTGGGTAGGGAAATAATGTCACATAGATTAATGGTCCTTTGAACTTTTCTAAGATGTTGCACTGATCTCGCCCAATGCCAAAATATAACTTGTCAAGGTGTTGAACGCTTTGAACATAGCATCACTGACTTAGCCACTAAAACATTATATTGAGAAGTAATACTATTTGCAATGACTTTACAATGTTTTATAATTTAGTGAAAAATGTGGGTAGGGAAATCACATAGATTAATGGTCCTTTGAACTTTTCTAAGATGTTGCACTGATCTTGCCCAATGCGAAAATATAACTTGTCAAGGTGTTGAATGCTTTGAACATAGTATCATTGACTTAGCCACGAAAACACTATATTGAGAAATAATACTATTTGCAATGACTTTACAATGTTTTATAATTTCGTGAAAAATTCGCCAAGATTTAACAAAAAATTATAATTCAATAAAAGATTCGCCAAAAATTATGTAATTGAAAAAATAGCATGTACATTTTTATATATACCATGGGGATTCACCAATTTATTATACATATAATTTTGGTGGGGAGGGGGAGAGGGGGGGAGGTGGTTTCTTAAAATTTTCCCTGATGATATTAAACATATTGATCAAGCTCCATTCTTGATCCATTCACAAACCAGCCTATTTTGGATGTATTTATCTTTGATAATCCACTGCCAAATGCCTTCACCATTTAATGCTCACCAAAATCTCTTAACCAATAGTGCCCATCCAAACTTCTCAACATTCTTAATCCCCTATCCTCCATCCTCAGTCCTCCTAGTAAGCACCTCCAACCTGACAAGATGTATCTTCTTTACCTCATAGGCACACACCCATAAAAAAATGGATATGAATGTGTTAACATTTCTGATGATGTTTTGTGGCAGTAGATATAAATGAATCCAATAAACCAAAATACTTTGCAAAACAAATTGAACCAAAATCACCTCCCCCCAAGTGTCAACCATTTATGGAGCCAAGATGACATTCTAAGCTTGAATTTATCAATAAGCCTACTCCAATCTTTAATCCCATAGTTATTAGGTTTCGGTAAGAAACCAAGATATTTGAATCCATGATCTAATGGTACCACCTCCACTTCATATAACTTAGCAATCTCTAGAATCATGGCATCATTCGATGACTATGCAATCAGAAGAGATTTAGATTTACTCATGAGGAGTCCCAAGGCATATCCAAATGAGCTAATAATAAGATGAATTATAGTCCATTCCCTAAAGGAAACTTTCCCTATAATAAGTACATCATTAACAAATAGAAGTTGAGTAATGGAAAAGGATTTAGTGATCATAAACCTAGAAAATGATCCCTTGGAGTGTGCCTTAGTGATGAAACTGCTCCTCCCTTAAATCACCAAAAGACATAACAGTGGAGAAAGTGCACAACCCTTCCTTTATCCCCTAGATGCCTTGAAAAAATGAGTCGGGGTCCCATTAATAAGAAAAACAAATTTCATCTATTGGAAGTAATGCTTCCTTTTCATGTGTAGTTGTCATTAGGAGTAACGAGGAGTCAGTCTAGAAGCTATTGATTCTTATGTAATGAGTTTGAGTCATTATCTAGAGGTGTCAAAGTCATTGTGTAATTTTCTATATATGTAATTCTTGAAATGAATAATAACACAGTGTGAGATTTGTGTTGTGCAAAATCACTCTCTACTTTCTCTTCTATTTTTATAATATGGTGTAAGAGCAGGTACTGGCTTGACTCCCTCAGGGGAGCCCTAGGAAGATGAAAAAACATTGAGTTTTATAATTAGATTAGTTTAACAAGAAGATGAAAAAACATTGAGTTTTATAATTAGATTAGTTTAACAATATCTTAGACTGCGTTTGGTTTTTCATATTGTTATGGTGAAACTTCCTGTGTGTAGATTTATATTCCAAAGAAAATAATTGAGTTTAGCGTGTGTAAAAGAGACAAAAGGAAATGGGACATAGCTTGTTTGAATTTGTTCTCGAATTTCTAGATCACGAAAAATAAGAATGGCTACTTCTCCTATCTGTATGCAACGAGAAATGCATGTAGTTAATGCAGACAGATCTTGCAGTGGATCTACACAAGATATAACAGAAAAAATTCAGATCGAGTTTTTGTTGCAAGAAGATTGACGGAAGCAATGGTACCATGGTGCGTTAACTATCTATGGTTTGATCTCAAATGCTGCAAGATCGTCCCTAAAGAGGAGCATTTGATTGTCAAACTCCATTTTGAGAACACTTTTGTCTACGGGATCTGGTATGAAACGACTTACATCGAAAGCCATGTTATCTTTGACATCGAACTCATTGTTGTTGCACGATTTGATGCACTTCCTCTTCAAGGTCGCCAGAAATTGGTTGTTTATGGATGGATATGCATTGTGTGTGGAATCAAAGTTTCTCGACATATTTTTTGAATGAGGAAGCGTGTTGGTTCAACAATTTTTTTTGTGATCAAATCTGACTAGAGAAGAACCTGAGTTACTCCCTCTGATCCACGGTAGAAAGAAAGCGGTGTCATAATTGTATGGTGTAGACCCACGGGTTTGATCCAAAGAAAATTCAAGTCGTAGAGCCTATGCAACACAAAAGATGATTTCTAAAGACTAAAAGTTTCTATGGAAAAGAAATATGGAAGTTGCTTGATTCAAGCATAATTCTGGAGATCAAGACCGAAAGGGGTGGAGATATGATGCCAAACTTTCTTATTAGAGAATATCATTTGTTCTTGAAGGAAAAATTGTTTCCTTATCCATCGAGTGAGAGATCTGTGTGCATGAAGTTGTCTGCCGAGTAGATCTATGCTTGAGAATGGCGACATCCATGTGAGAGAAGGCCATTGATGTATTTCTTCAATGGAAGATGAGCTTTAAGGCTGCAGAATCCAACTCTGGTCATAGCTTGCAGAGTTCGTTGTCATCTCTCTTAAAAGAATTTTGTTGGAGCATGAGTTCAACTTTATGTCAGGAGTACAAAACAATTTATTTTTAATGGCGGGAGCCAACAACATTGTCTAACACTATGTAGTTATATATGTAAAGGGTAATTAGTAATATAATAGTGTTTTAGTGTGACCATCTATGTAAAGGGTAATTTTTGTTGCCTATTTATTTTAAAAGAAAGAAAAAAAAGGTGTGAGATATTGTTTTGGTGTTGTAAGGGTTGGTGGTTCTTAAAATGGAAGCTTCGGTGTCCGAAACATCAATTCTTGTGCGTTTTGTTATTAGTTTAAAAAAAGTTGGTGGTTCTTAAACTGGAAACCTCGGTCTCTGAAACATCAATTCTTGTATGGTCAAGTTGTTTGATCAAATTTTGAACACATTCAGTACCTAGACGTGCATCCTAGCAACTAACGGATGGTTCAAAGAAAAATATCCAACAAATGGTGGTTGAATCATAGGATGGTTCATTACTTGATAGCTCTTATTGCGGAAGCCCTGACGAGCTGAGGTGTCAATATTGTTGATCTTGCAAACTTCATCAATGATGGTCAGAGGAGGTTACATTTTAAATGGAGGTGAAAGAGTAGTTTTTGCGAGATTTCAGAGTGGATGTGAATGCTGATGAAGACTAGTCAGACAAATTTATTTATTGTTGTAATATGTGTTTTGAGTGTTTTCCATGTAAGCATTAAGGGAGGGTGCTGGAAGTAATTCTTCCATGTCATGTGTATTTGTCATTAGGAGTTACGAGGAGTCAGTCTAGAAGTTGTTGATTCTTATGTAATAAGTTGGAGTCATTATCTAGAGGTGTCAAAGTCAATGTGTAATTTCCTATATATGTAATGTTTGAAATGAATAATAATACAGTGTGAGATTTGTGTTGTGCAAAATCACTCTCTACTCTCTCTTTTATTTTTCTAATATCATCAACGCACACAAGCCATAATCCAATCAACAATCCTCAAAGACAACCAAATTTTATGCAAAACCATCCTAAAATAGTCCTAATCAACACAGTCATATGCCTTGATCAGGTCTATTTTCATAAGAATAACATCCTTCTTTTTAATCATTGTAGTATGCATACATTCATGAGCAATAGCCACTACATCCTAAATTTGTCTATGTGTTAAGAACCTAAATTTTTTAGGAGCAATAATTATAGAGAAAGTATGCTTTATCCAGGAAGCGATAATCTTTGATATCATTTTATACACAATATTGCAAAGTGAGATAGGTTTAAAATCCATGAAAGAAGAAGACATAAATACTTTTGAAATTAGAGTGATGAAAGTAAATTTTATTTCCCCACTAATCGCACAAGAGGGACTAGACTCCTGTGCCATTTGAGTAAATCCTACCCCATGATGTCCAAGAAATGAAGAAATAATTCCACAGACCACCTGTCTAAGCTGAGACTTTTTTCCCTAGAAAAAATCTTAAGTACATTAACCATTTCCTCATATGAAGTTGGTATACCAATATTATCATTGTCACATTCATCAAACATAAAAGGATATGGTTGGATGACCCTTAGTTGATTTTCAATATCCACCTCCTTCCCAAAACCATTGTAACAACCCCGCATTAAGAGTTCTGTAATACACTTAAGAAAGGTAAAATAAGACCAAAGTCATAGGACACATATTCCAAGCTAAATGTCAGGAAATGTAACCTAGTGGGCATCACTTGTTGTTTATTATTCCTAAGAGGGAATTGCGAAAGTCATTAGGAAAGGATTTGAAAAGGAAAATAGACCTTATTGGCAATTTTTATGAAAATAGGAGAAAAGGGAGGTGAAAGGTCATAGGTTGAATGTGAGGAGGAAATTGAAGGAAAATTAAGAAATTAGAGGCATCAATAATAAAAAGGCTTCTGAGGATCAGTCCACATCTTTTGTTAGTCTAGCTTTTGCGGGGTTACCTTTTCGTCAGTTCAGTTTCAGAATTAGTTACAGAGAAAGGAGAAGATAAACAAGAGGATAAGGAAAGAAAGCAAGAAAAAGAAGCACAAGGAAAGAAAAAGAAAATATAAGGAAAGCAAGGATAAAGAAAGAAAAGGTTGGATCACATAGCTTCAGCGAGAATACTTGCAGGTAACAATTTTCATGTATGATTTCCTAGCTAGTTTTGGCATACATGATATATGCATGTGTGTATTTGTTTTAGTTGTTGTCATTGGAATGGGTTTTGTTGGCTTTCAGAAGTGATTTTATCCTTGCCTTGCCATTTCTAGATAGTCATGGTGTGATGGGATTCATTCTTGGTTGAGATTTGGATATCCAGAAGTTTTTGGATCTAGGTGAGGTGGTTTCAGTAAAATAACAAAGGTTGGGGATGAATATGGTTTTCTTCGGGAAGCCCTCAACAGGTGGGTGGAGATAGGAAAATTCCTCAAGGAATGGTGAAGGAATTCTAAGACATCCAAGATCGGTTTGGTATTATGATCTTGGGACCAATTTAGGTGAGATCACAGTAGTGTGAGGTTGGAGGTGGTTTAAACTCTGTATTCCCTTGTTTTTTAATGGATTGGCTTATCCCATGAGATCCCACATTCATGCTTGGAATATGGCATGGGGGTTATTCACTGAAAGAAATATTTGGTTCAGCCCAATCTATGGTCGGGTGGTATGTGGAAGTCCCTAACTTGGTTGAATTTTGCACATGGTTGATAAGAGCTAAGTTCCTCCTGTATTTATGAGTAAATGTACTTGTTATTATGTGTCTTTAATGGTTGTTCTATCATTGTTAATTATCTCGTTATATGTTGGCTATAAGCATGGTTTTATGACCGATTTAAGTATGGCTCTTATCACATTTTAATTGATCATGAATGATTGGTTAATGAATTCATGACCTAATTGGTATTATGGTAGCTATTATGAGAAAACATTAGTCCTTCTTGGTAAACCTCATATAAGTTTCAGATCTCTATGTTCATATATTGTTTCATGGTCTATAGGTTGCATGTTCATCATGTGTTTGACAAAATGACTGTCATGGTTAAACCAGGTTAGGTCAAGTCCTTTAGTAATTTTTCCATTAGAATATTTGTCTCTATGTTATTTATCATTTCTGGAAATGTCATTAAGTTCTGGGCAGATTTCTAGATCCTGGCCCTGAAAAAGTGGCTTAATTTTCACAGTAGTTGGCACAAAAATCCCTAAAAGAGACTATAGTCACTAGGAAGCAAGCCTATGGGAGTGACTAGATGGTTACATTTTCTTGGAGGCATTGTCATGGGAGTGATTGGAGGTCTAGCTCACTAAAAAGGAAATTTATCTTAGGGGTTGGACGCCTGGAATGGTTGGTTAGTTCCTAGGGGTCTTGTAGCACCTAAGGGAATTCAATGAGGTTTTGTTATGTCAACTCCATTTCCTTAAGGTCATCTAGGAGGTTGAGTCATGTTATAGTAACCCCTTAACTCATGTTTACCCCGGGGAAGCTAGTGAAAGTGGGTAGATATGAGAGGAGGCATGTTACAAAGTGGTATCATAGCAGGTTGTGCTCTCTTTGGGTGATATTTGATCCCACAGAGTGGTATCAGAGCATGGTTCGAATACTTGGACCTGATGGGCGAGATGCATGTGGTTATGAATTCTTTCTCTGGTTATGGTTATCATGCATGAGGTCATGGTATTGTTATGCATGATGTTGATATATTGATATGATTATGATTATGTATATATTAGCACAATACAAGCTAATATGGATTGATTTTGTAGATGTGATAAGCCTCCCATAAACACCATTGAGACATGATTTTAGTTGTGGTGTCTATTTGGTTTATCTAACATGGTATAATTGCAGGAAGAAGAGAATCAAATATGAAGAGAAAAATGGTAAACTACAGTTCACGTGACTCTCCCTATAGATCAGTTGGACAACAACGATATGAGTATTATCTTGATATAGCAGACACATTGAAGCGTTTGAGGGCAGATATGTGACAAATATCATCGCAATAATTATTTTCCATTGTACTAGGGTGGTAGGCCTCATATTTAAAGTGCTCAGGAGGCACAAATGGTTGGGGATGTGGTCATAGCATTCCTCGGATTTATGCAGTTGTGGACAACAAGAAGGAAAAACACAAGGCATCCATTATTGAGATGGAAGGTAATCTTTGTGGTCAATCAGTTTCTATTTTGATTAATCTTATATCTAATTAGAGTTATGTTAATATTGACCTGGTGGATAAGTGGGCTTTGAGAAAAGAAGTGCATGTAGAGTCTGGGTTGGTGTATTTGGCTACAGGTACTAAGAAGAGAGTTCATCATTGGGTAAGAGCTTATGCATTTGAGTTGAATGGTATGCCTACATCAACACATCTAAATGTGCTTCCATTGGGTTCATATAGTATGCTTTTGGGTATGGATTGGTTGTACCTCCACATGACCAAAGTATATTTCTATGACAAGGCTATTAAGTGCCTGGATGATAATGGAGAAAAGAGAATATTGCAGGGAAAGAAAAATCCTACATCAGTTAGGGTGATTACATCTATGCAAGCTAAGTGCAGTCGCATAAAGGGGTATGTACTATTTGCAGTCCATATTTCCAGTGACAAGGGTAAATATGTTGAGGAAGAAAAAATCTTCAAGAGGTAACCTGTATTGCAGCAGTTTCAAGATCTGTTGCCAGTAGATGTTTCAAAGTTTCCTCCTCACAGGGAAGTGGAATTTTCTATTGAGTTGGTACCAAGAGCGACACCAGCATCAAAGGCACCATATAGGATGAGCACTCTAGAGTTAGTGGAATTGAAGTTGTAGCTGAAGGAAATGCTTGACAAGGGATACATTAGACCAAGTGTATCACCTTGGGTGCACCAGTGTTGTCCATGAAGAAGTAGGTTGGTACTCTTAGATTGTGCATTGACTACAGGCATCTGAAAAAGGTGACCATCAAGAACAAGTATCCATTACCAAGGATCAATGACTTGTTTGGCCAGTTGAAGGGAGCAACAATGTTCTCAAAGATTGAATTGAGGTCAGGATATCATCAAGTACACATTAAAGAAGAAGACATCTACAAGACTTCTTTCCAGACCAGGTAAGGAATTATGATTTTTTTGTAATTCCTTTTAGTCTAACTAATGCTCCATCTAATTTCATGTGATTTATGAATAATGTGTTGCGTCTTTATCTGGACAAGTTTTCTATTGTATTCATTGATGATATATTGATATATTTTAAGAATGAGGAAGAGCATGTCGAACACCTAGCATCAATGTTGAAATTTCTAAGAGAGCATTAGTTTTATGCCAAGCTTAGTACATGTAGCTTCTTTCGTACAAAGGTACATTACTTGGGACATGTTGTTTCTAAGAGTGGCATAGCAGTGGACCCAGAAAAGATAATGGATATCATGGAGTGGGAAGCTCCTAAGAATGTGGTTGAAGTCAGATCATTCATGGGGTTAGCAGGTTACTATAGGACATTCATCAAGAACTTTTGACAGATTTTGTATCCTATTACATCATTACAGAGGAAATGGAATAAATTTGAATGGACTGAGGAATGTGCAACAAGTTTTGAGTAGTTGAAATAGTTGTTGACAAAGGCTTCAGTTCTCAAGATTGCAAACCCAGATAAAGAGTTTGAGATGTGCACATATGATTTCAAGAGAGGACGTGGTGGAATCCTTATGTAGGAGGGATAGGTGGTGTGTTATGAGTCATGTAAACTAAATGAGCATGAGAAAAACTATGTGACACATGACCTTGAGTTAGCAACGATAATTCATGCATTGAAGATATGGAGTCACTATCTTCTTGGGAGGAGGTTTGTGCTAATGAACGATCACAATGGTTTGAGGTACTTGTTTGACCAACCGAATCTGAATTCTAGGCAAGCTAGATGCTTGGGTACCCTTAGTGAGTTTGAATTTGAGATCAGATACATTAAAGGAAATGATAGTGCAGGTAAATCATATTGCGGTTGCGAGCTCTTATGGGATAGATTTACATGATTGGATCTTACAGGAAGGACAATAGGATGACAAGTATTAACATCTTAGGCACAGGTTACAGCAGGGTACAGGTGATCATGATGTGGACTATCATCTTACAACAGATGTCATGGTCAAATTTAGGGATGATATCTATGTGCCAGATGACAATGAGCTCAAAAAGTTTATCATGAGGTAGTTTCATGTTAATCCATATTTAGGTCACCCATGATATCAGAATATATTGAAAAAGATGAAGAAGTTATACTATTGGCTGACTTTGAAGAAGGAAGTGGTAGAGTTTGTTGCTAGATGCTTGGACTGTCAGAAGATGAAACACCCAGCTAGTTTGTTACAACCTATTCCGATTCTGGAGTGGAAATGGGAGGTGATTTCCATAGATTTCATAACAGGTTTTCTAAGGACATTGAAGAAATATCATTCCATCATGGTTCTGGTTGACAGGTTGAGAAAGGTAGCTCACTTCATTCCAGTGAAGTTTACTTATTCGGCTAGTCATGTGGCATAGGTCCTCATCAGGGAGATAGTGGGGTTGAACAGTGTTCTGAAGAAGATTGTGTAGGATAGAGATGCTAAGCTCACTTCAATGTTTTGGAAGGATGTGTTTGTAGGTTTGGGTACATAATTGGCCTTCAACGCAACTTATGACATGTGAATAGATGGACAGACATAGAGGGTCAAAATGATACTATAGCATATGTTGAGGATGTATGTAATGCACTAGCATAAGAAGTGGGAAGAGTATCTAACACTGGTTGAATTTTCTTACAACAATGTTTATCGAGAGCCACTGAGGATGAGTCTGTTAGAAGCACTTTATGGGCAGAGTTGTAATAATCCCATAAGCTAGAGTGATCTTGTGAACAAGGTACTTATTGGACCAGACATGTTGATAGAAATGGAATAGGAAATGCAAGTTATAAAGAATAATCTAAAGGTAGCACAAGACAGGTATAAAATTTATGCAGACTAACATAGGGATTTTAAGGAGTTTCAGTTTGGGGAGCATGTGTATTTACGCATCAAGCCCAAGAAGATCTCCTTTAGGACTAGGTTATGTGCTAAGTTGGACCCTTGGTATTGTGGGCCTTTCAAGATCCTTGAGAGGATTGGACCTGTGACATATAGACTTGCACTACCTCCCACAGTGAAAGTCCATGATGTTTTCCATGCTTCATTTCTTAAAATATATGTGAAGAATGTTGATCATGTTATTGATTGTTATGTATTGCAGGTGGATCCAAAAGGAGAATTCTAGTTGAAGCCTCAGCGCATATTGCAGCGAAAATAGCTCATGCTCTAGAACAAAGCCATCGATCAAGTTGAAGTGCAGTGGAAGCACTTTGGACCTAAAGAAGCTACATGGGAGATGGCTGATCTGAAGTGGGCTATGTATCTTTCATTATTTGTTGGCCGAGGCAAATGATTTTTTAGAATATGTACAAATTTATGCATGGTTGATATTGTAAATACCACGATGAGCTAGGATATAAAGCTACAATAAGCGATATGGTTGTCATGTTGTCATGTTTGTCATGATGGTTTTGCTTCTGAGCAGGATCTTCATTGTAAATACTACATCAAGCTAGGTTATAAAGCTCCATGGTCAGTATGTTTTGGTTTTCAATAGTTCACTAGTTGTAGGTATCATAGAACACTGAAGATGGTGTTCCCCTAAGGGGGAGGGGTCTGTAACAACCCCGGGTTAAAATTTCATGTAATAAAGTTAATAAAGGAAAAATAGGACCAAGGTCATGGGACAAGTATTCCAAACTTAATGTTTGTAAAAGTATCCTATTGGGCATCACTTGTTGTTGATTATGGCTAAGGGGAAATTGGCAAAGGCACTGGTAACGACTTTGAAAAGGAAAAAAGGCATTATTGGCATTTATTTTATAAAAATAAAGGAACATAGGAGAAAAGGGAGGTGAAAGGTCATAGGTTGCATGTGAGGAGGAAATTGAAGGAAAAATGAGGAAAATTAATAAATTAGAGGAATCAATAATAAAAAGGCTTATGAGGATCATTTCACAACTTTTGTCACCCTAGATTTTGCAGGTTATCCTTTTGAAAAGTTCATTTTCATAATTGGTTCCAGAGAAAGGAGAAGAGCACCAAGAGGAGAAAGAAAGAAAGTAACAAAAATAAGGACAAGAAAAGAAAAATAAAGGAGAAGGAAAGAAAGGATCAAGCAAGGAAAGGTTGGATGAAGCAACTTCAGTGAGAATACTTGCAGGTAACAGGTTACATGTATGATTTCGTAGTTGGTTTTGGCATGTATTGTATATTCATGTGTGTATTTGATTTAGTTGTTTTCATTGGCATGAGGTTTTCCAGGTTTCGACAATGGTTTTAGCCTGTCCTAGCCATTTTCAGATAGCCTGCATGGTGTGATGGGATTCATTCTCTATTGAGCTTTGGATTGGCATAAGGTTTTGGATCCAGGTGAAGTGGTTTGAGGAAAATCCAAAGGGTTGGGAGTGGATATGGTTTTCTATGTGAAGCCCTCAATAAGTGGGTGGAGACATGCAAATTTCTCAAGGGATGGTGAAGGAATTATGAGGCATCCAAGTTTGGTTTGGTTTTATGATCTCATCACCGATTTCGATGAGATCACGGTAGTGTGAGGGTTAAGATGGTTTAACCTCTAGATTCCCTTAGTTATTTATGGATTTGTTTATCCCATGAGATCCCACATTCATGTTTGGAATATGGCATGGGGGTGATTGGCTGAAAGAAAGATTTGGTTCAGCCCAATCTATGGTTGGGTGGTACATGGAAGTCCCTCACTTGGTTGGCTTTTGCACATGGTTAATAAGAGCTAAATTCATCTTGTCTTTATGAGTAAATGTACTTTTTATTATGTGGATTTAATGGTTGTTCTATCATTTTTAATTATCTATTTACATGTTGGTTATAAGCGTCATTTTATGAAAGATTTAATTATGGCTCTTATCACCTTTTAATGGATGAATGACTGGTTAATGAATGCATGGCCTAATTTGTATTATGACAACTATTGTGAGAAGGAATTAGTCCTTCTTGGTAAACCTCAGATAAGTTTCAGATCTCCATGTTCAGATATGCATTCATGACCTATAGGTTGCATGTTCTTCATGTGCTTGACAAAATGACTGTCATGGTTAGACAAGGTTAAGTCAAGTCCTTGAGTAAGTTTTGTGTTAGAGGCTTTGTCTCTATGTTATTTATCATTTTTGGAAGTTGTTACCACTTAAGAAGCAATTTCTAAATTGTTCACATCAGTTTGATTGTAAAGGTTAGGTGTTAGTCCGGGTTTAGTTTTTCCATGTTTACTTTAGTGTCTAAGTCCTAGGAGTCTTGTTCCCTTTGTTAAAATAGTCAACATTCTTGTTTTACCGACCATTGGTCCCACATTTATTCAAAGTGTCATGTGTTAAGGTTGTTTCAAAAATTACATGCATTTCGAAATCAACTATGAGTTTTCGTAGCACAAACTCACAAAAATACACTATGTGTGCTACGAAAACACCTAGACAGTTTCGTAACTAGGAGATTTCGTAGTGCAAAACACAGAATTTACACTGGTTGTGCTACGAAATCAGGGATTTGTGCCAGATCTTGTCTAACTGTCTTTTCCATCAAAATTCGTTAATTTTTCATCACCATGTGTCAGTCCTTGGACCATGCCTATCACATGCAGCCATTCATCCTCATCATTAGACTCGTTAGGTGTCTTAGTACGCTTAGGTTGCAAGTTTCAAAAAGAGCCAAGTATTCACAATTATGATTTAGTTTTGGGTTCATGCATGAGGAGCACATTGATAGGTGTTCAATTTGAATTCTTTGAAGATCAAGCGAGGCAGCTTTCCTTATCCATTGCAAGCGAGGTAGTGATCGAAATTGAGATGGTGCGGGCTTCTTTAATATTCACGTTGCAGGAATTCCATGGAGGAGTATACAGAAAGAAAGGAGCCCACAAGACCATTAGTAATTCAAGACACACCCCAACAGGCTAAAAAAGGGAAAGTTCAGATCAAAGAAAAGATACAAGAACAATTCACAGGTGAAACAATACAAAGAAGAATAACCAAGAGAAATATAGATAAAAGAAATCACACAGCAAGTAAGGCTAAGTCCTAATTTTTGTCAAATTACCTTTTGATGCTTACCTTAAAAGAATGGTGTCTTGTTTTCATTTTTGAACAACTTCATGGCAGATGGAAAGTCCATTTCAAGCAAAGGAAAGATCAAGAGAGTTGAATTTTTGGCCTCAAGCTGTGTTTTTAAAATTACACAGTAGTTTCGTAGCGCGCTATGAAACCGCTGTAGCTGCACATTATGATTTCATGGACCAATGTTGAAAGACAAAAGCAAATCTTCTTGAAGGGGAATCTCTACAAAGGATCATTTAAAAGGTGTCAACAGTCAGCAAGGGCAAAACAAGTAGAGGAGAGACATTTTTGAACTCCAAACTTTATCAGTCAAACTGTCTTCTTGTTTTTACTAGTCAACTTCTAGAAGCGTTTCTGAGCAGTTGAAAACTCCTCTCTGAAAAGTGAAAGAGGTTTTCATTCCTAAGATACTTAAGTACAAAAACCTCTTCTACTTTCTTCAAATCCATTATTATCTGGGAGAAATGAAGGACCAAACTTGCGCTACGAAACTGCTGTAGGTGCAGTTTTTCACAAGCATATTTCTCTGTTTTACACCTATTTTTCAAAGACACATTCTGGGTGGTAGGAAAGGTGTTTCAAAAAACCAAGAGAGGTTTTTGTTCAGCATGGATTGGTTCAAAAAAGCCTCCTTCCGTTTTTCCAAATACATTTTTTATGAGAAGATATGAGCTCTGTCCCAAGACCTATTTTTCAGCCAGAACAGAGCAAGGAACAGTCTCCTAGTTTCTAGGAACAGTAAAAGGATGAGTCATCAAGGGCCAGCTGGAGGGTTATGAGCATCATCAAATTCGAATTCATGGATTTATAGGTGTCAAAAGGAGTGTTTAATTCCTAGATAAGGTTTTTTTAATCATAATGAGGAGTTACACTCCTAATTGTTTTAGGTCTCTAGGACTGCTAGTTAGCTGTCATTTATATTTAATAGTTAGTTTTAAGTGTCAATAGGTGTCAGGTCAGGTAGAATTCGAATTTTCCTCATCCTAGAGGAGGAATCTAAGTCATGTAAAGAGCTCTATATATAGGAGAAGACCTAATGTACAAGGGGTTGGAAATTTTCAGAGAAAGATTGATATTGTGCCATTGTAGAAGATTATGTTTTTATGAATGCAGGCTTTGGCTTTACTTCTCAGGATTCAGAAGGAGTTCAATGGTCGCTTGTTTATGTTTGTCCTTATTTCTTTATGTGCAGTAGTATGAATGTATGATACTTAGAACTCATTGACATGCTCTAACTTCCTTCATACATTCATGGACTGTGTTTTCCTACATGTCTCTATGTGTTAACTGATATATTGAACTTTGATGCCCTGACTTCCATGTTTAGCTGATACTGCTATCATACTAATCTTTTTTGACTCCATAAGCCCAATGGATGTTTGTTGATTATGTTTCAACCACTTACATTTCCTCAGTTGTTCAATAGAGTTAGCCATCTAATCCATTATCAATATCATTAATCATTTGAGAGAGCCCTCTCAGGTTGAGGAGGCTAAGCCTCAGCCAAAAGTAGGTTTGAAATATTTACTCAAAGTCTTCCTGATCAGCAGCCTATCAGGTCAAGGTTTTGTGATAACATTTTGGTGCATCTGCCGGGAGCCTGAAGTCTATTCATTCCCGAAATTAAGAGGCTGAACTTCTGAAGGTAGCTAGAGCTCAGACATCTTTTTGAGGCTGCAAAACTACCTTGGCGACTCCACACATCAAATAATAAATTGGAAGGTGACTCCACTGCTAGAAGATTAGTAGCTTGATGAAGTTTCAAGATGAGTTCCACTGCAAGAATGAATTCCAGGTATGCTCCTATGAATTGGTCTCATATCCCTGGTTTTCCAAATCCTATGCCAAAGGTTGATTGGTTAGAGGATCTTCTGATATTCAAATATGAAAAGAAAGACAATGTTGCTCTTCATTTGGTTAGGTTCCATATGCATGTACGCACTCTTAAGGTTCATTTCCCTGAAGATTGTCTCATGAAGATGTTTATGACCACTTTAGAAGGAAAAGCATGGTCTTGGTATAAAGGTTTGGAAAATGGTTCAATATATTCGCTTGCTAATTTTCATGATGAATTCTATGAGATGTATAAAGAATGTCATCCTTCCTTATTGCTGCTCAAAGATTGTTGTAAACATTCTTTAAGTCTTATTCAGTATTTGGAGGATTGTTATGATGATGATGAATTTATGGATGAAGAAATTTTAGAGGCTCTTCATAACAATGCATTTCAACACCAAGAAGAAAGTATAACATCCCATGAAATGCAACATGAAAATCAGCAGGGGTTTACTTATGAAAACCATGTTACATCCTTTGATATAAATGAGAAGATGCAGCAAACTTGCCAAGATTTTGATCACAATGAGTATGAAATTGATTGCAAACACCAAGAAGAAGTACTGGAAGATAGCTTTTATAACCCTCAGGCAGAGGAAAAGGTTGTTCATTTTTGTAATTCCTTGCAGCAACTTGCATCAAAGAATGATCTTTATAATGAAGAAAATTACATTGTTTGTGGGCATCATTCAGAAAAGCAATTGGATAGCATATCAAAGGAATTTTGTGTGGCTGAGGATCAGTTGTCTGAAGATATAGAATG
Organism: Pinus tabuliformis; assembly: GCA_031772625.1. Lineage (NCBI taxonomy): Eukaryota > Viridiplantae > Streptophyta > Pinopsida > Pinales > Pinaceae > Pinus > Pinus tabuliformis. Next base: position 152,281,589 of record CM062808.1, on the reverse strand, counting down.
TTATGATGATCATCAAAATAACCATGTCCTCTTTGACCCTATAAATGAATACATGGCAAAGTTTTGCACATCAGTATTTCATTTTCATTTGCATGATGAAGATCATATACATTATAAGTTGATTTGGTCATCTCACTATCATGGTTATTTTGAGGTTGAATGCAGTCAAGAGATTCAAGTGTCAGATCAGATCGTTGATTGGCTTTATTGGAAATATCATGTTGCTTGACCTAAAGCGGAAATTGCAGCTGGTAGGTAGGTAGGAAAATGCAAATAAGCTCAAGGTTGACTGAGCATTTTTTAGTAGATATAGATTTCTTTCTCCTACAGTGATCATCAAGCTTAAGCCCGAGGTGAAGGCCCAAGAAGCTTGAAGGGGATGCTTGTCAAGCAAATGTCCGTTTGTCATAAGAGGATAAAGCACTGGACCTGCGAGTTCTTAGTGTACTACAGGAGCACACTATCCCAAGTGGAGCCACTATTATCACTTAAGAAGCAATTTCTAAATTTTTCACATCAGTTTGATTGTAAAGGTTAGGTGTTAGTCTAGGTTTAGTTTTTCCATGTTTGCTTAGTGTCTAAGTCCTAGGAGTCTTGTTCCCTTTGTTAAATATGGTCAATAATATTGTTTTACCCACCATTGGTCCCACATTTATTCAAAGTGTCATGTGTTAAGGCTGTTTCAAAAATTACATGCGTTTCGAAATCAACTAGGAGTTTTCGTAGCGCAAACTCACAAAAATACACTATGTGCACTACGAAAACACCTAGACAGTTTCGTAACTAGGAGATTTTGTAGTGCAAAACACAGAATTTACACTAGTTGCGCTACGAAATCATGGATTTGTGCCAGATCTTGTCTAACTGTCTTTTATATCAAAATTCGTTAATTTTTCATCACCATGTGTCAGTCCTTGAACCATGCCTATCACATGCAGCCATTCATCCTCATCACTAGAGTTGTTAGGTGTCTTGGTACGCTTAGGTTGCAAGTTTCAAAAAGAGCCAAGTATTCACAATTATGATTTAGGTTTGGGTTCATGCATGAGGAGCACATTGACAGGTGTTCAATTTGAATTCTTTGAAGATCAAGCGAGGCAGCTTTCCTTATCCATTGCAAGCGAGGCAGTGATCGAAATTGAGACGGTGCAGGCTTCTTTAATATTCACGTTGCAGGAATTCCATGGAGGAGTATACAGAAAGAAAGGAGCCCACAAGACCATTAGTAATTCAAGACACACCCCAGCAGGCTAAAAAAGGGAAAGGTCAGATCAAAGAAAAGATACAAGAAAAATTCACAGGTGAAACGGTACAAAGAAGAATAACCAAGAGCAAGTTAGCTAAAAGAAATCACACAGCAAGTAAGGCTAAGTCCTAATTTTTGTCAAATTACCTTTTGATGCTTACCTTAAAAGAATGGTGTCTTGTTTTCAGTTTTGAACAACTTCATGGCAGATGGAAAGGCCATTTCAAGCAAAGGAAAGATCAAGAGAGTTGAATTTTTGGCCTCAAGCTGTGTTTTTAAAATTACACAGCAGTTTCGTAGCGCGCTACGAAACTACTGTAGCTGCACATTATGATTTCATGGACCAATGTTGAAAGACAAAGGCAAATCTTCTTGAAGGGGAATCTCTACAAAGGATCATTTAAAAGGTGTCAACATTCAGCAAGGGCAAAACAAGTAGAGGAGAGACATTTTTGAACTCCAAACTTTATCAATCAAACTGTCTTCTTGTTTTTACCAGTCAACTTCTAGAAGAGTTTCTGAGCAGTTGAAAACTCCTCTCTGAAAAGTGAAAGAGGTTTTCATTCCTAAGATACTTAAGTACAAAAACCTCTTCTACTTTCTTCAAATCCATTATTATCTGGGAGAAATGAAGGACCAAACTTGCGCTACGAAATTGCTGTAGGTGCAGTTTTTCACAAGCATATTTCTCTGTTTTACACTTATTTTTCAAAGACACATTCTGGGCGGTAGGAAAGGTGTTTCAAAAAACCAAGAGAGGTTTTTGTTCAGCACGGATTGGTTCACAAAAGCCTCCTTCATTTTTTCCAAATAAATTTTTTATGAGAAGATATGAGCTCTATCCCAAGACCTATTTTTCAGCCAGAACAGAGCAAGGAACAGTCTCCTAGTTTCTAGGAACAGTAAAAGGATGAGTCATCAAGGGCCAGCTGGAGGGTTATGAGCATCATCAAATTCTAATTCATGGAGTTATAGGTGTCAAAAGGAGTTTTTAATTCCTAGATAAGGTTGTTTTAATCATAATGAGGAGTTAGACTCCTAATTGTTTTAGGTCTCTAGGACTGCTAGTTAGCTGTCATTTGTATTTAATAGTTAGTTTTAAGTGTCAATAGGTGTCAGGTCAGGTAGAATTCAAATTTTCCTCATCCTAGAGGATGAATCTAAGTCATGTAAAGAGCTCTATATATAGGAGAGGACCTAATGTACAAGGGGTTGGAAATTTTCAGAGAAAGACTGATATTGTGCCATTGTAGAAGATTGTGTTTTCATGAATGTAGGCTTTGGCTTTACTTCTCAGGATTCAGAAGGAGTTCAATGGTCACTTGTTTATGTTTTTCCTTATTTCCTTATGTGCAGTAGTATGAATGTATGATACTTAGAACTCATTGACATGCTCTAACTTCCTTCATACTTTCATGGACTGTGTTTTCCTACATGTCTCTATGTGTTAACTGATATATTGAACTTTGATGCCCTAACTTCCATGTTTAGCTGATACTGCTATCATACTAAGCTTTTCTGACTCCATAAGCCCAATGGATGTTTGTTGATTGTGTTTCAACCACTTACATTTCTTCATTTGTTCAATAGAGTTAGCCATCTAATCCATTATCAATATCATTAATCATTTGAGAGAGCCCTCTCAAGTTGAGGAGGCTAAGCCTCAGGCAAAAGTAGGTTTGAGATAGTTACTCAAAGTCTTCCTGATCAACAGCGTTTCAGGGATTGATTTTGTGATAACAAAAGTGTCATTAAGTTTTGGGCAAAGTTCTGTGTCTTGGCCCTAAAAAAGTTGCTAAGATTTTGCTGTCACTAGCACATAACTACCTGAAAGAGATTTCAGTTCCTAGGAAGAAAGCGTTAGGTTTCCCACCAGTCCTTGACATGGGGGCCTGCTTTAAGAAGAGCGAAAACAATCTTTTCCCAACTCGAAAATTCATGAACAGAAAAATAACCCTCTAGCAGATTTAACCATTTATCTACGGCATCTGCGTCTATATGACCCTCGAATATGGGGATTTCAAAATTAACTTATACCTTAAAGGGCGTGGCATTTCCAGAGTAGCTGCTGGAAGCCGATGCGTCGCTTCTGGGTAGCCGCTGAAGGATCTGGGCAAAGTTGTCCATCATCGCGTTCCATTGTCGCTCGAGGGCTTCTTCGAGCAAGATTTTGATGGGATCTCCTACCCCCTCATCTTTCTTCTCATCCGCCATGGGAGGCCGTCAGGATTTGCGAGGCTGGTCTAGAAAAGGTTCGACCAGTTCAAGCCCTAACTCCTTATATCCCGACCTTGTTGGGGACATGCAAAGAAAAACAGAGAAAAAGCAGACCGCTCTGATACCACTGATCCGGATTTAAACAGGAACGCAACAAATTACAGAGATAACCATATACACAAAGATGCAGCGGAAATAATACTTCATTTCATTAATGGAAAATATTGAAATATGCTTACAACCAGAAATGGAAATAAACCAGCTAGGGCGATGGTAGCTTATCTCTGAGAAGAGATGTGGTGGCTACATGCCTCTGAACTATGTTACAATGAGGCTTGAAGGCCTATTTATTGTTGAGAAACAATGGAAAACCCTTAACATTCCAAAACTTAACCCTAGGAGATGAAACGCCACACTGTGGGCCCCGTTTGGTAAATTGGTACATCAACTTCCCGGGGTCGTAACTTTGGCATACGATCTCCGTTTGACGCGTACAATACCTCGTTAGAAATATTTATCCGAGCACTACCACTTTGGGAAGGGCAACATCGGTCCATGAACCCATGTTGCCCCCAGATTTCCCGAAAACGTCGTTTAGGGCCTCAAAACGGCTCCAGAAGTTCAGGACCCGAAAAACTGCTAAAAATAGTAAGTTGTGCTACAATTAAGGAAACTGAAAATGCTGAGAGAAACAATGGTGGGGGTCCAGGTGGACTTGGCAGGTGGCCACCAATATCCACCTGGATCATTCCTCCCCCCTTAGGAAGCAATGGTCCCCATTGCGTTGAGTTCCTCCATGAGATGAGGAAACTTTTGCTGAACTTGTTCCCTGGTGAGCCACTTGCCCTGCTGAAGGAGTTGGCCTGCTTTGACAACTCGATACAGTTGGATATTCTGTTGGCGAGTGTTCTTGATCTGTTTGTCCATGATCTGATCAGTTGCAGCTTGTTCCATGCTATCTGGATTTAATTCTGTGGGTTTGAGCTGTTCTACAATGTCGGATGTGTCTAGCAATGGTGGAAAGTATGGTCGAATGCGGTCCACATTGAACACTGGGTGCAAGCCAAGGAATGGGGGAATGCTGAGCTCAAATGCATTGTCTCCCATAGCGTTAGTAATGGTGTAAGGAACATATCGGAGTGGTCTCAATTTCCGATAGGCTCCAGTAAGGCATTCCTTTTGCAAATGCAACCAGACTTTGTTGCCCACCTGAAACTTGTGTGGCATCCGATGTTGATCATGTTGCTGCTTGTACTTGGCATTTGATTTCTCAAAAATTTCATGGACCTACAGGCGAATATGTTGGATGCGCTCAATGAAGCTGGTGGCCTTATCTGTTTCAGACTGGACATGAGCTGAATTTATGTGAGTAGCTGCAAGTGGCATGGCCACATCAATGGGGCATAGTGGTTGGAATCCCCAACCCACCTGAAAATGGCTGTGGCCAGTGGAGCTATGAAGAGCTCGGTTGTAGCTGTGCTGAACATAGGGGAGGCTCTCGTCCCATGTGCGTGGATGCTTTAAGTTATACATGCACAGAATGTGCACAATCATCCTATTGACAACCTCTGTCTGGCCATCAGTTTGAGGATCGAAGGCTGTGGACTTCGTGAGTTTGGTGTCCAGCATTGACCAGAGACTGGACCAAAATGTGCTGAGAAACCGACTGTCCCGATCTGAGATGATAGACTGTGGGATCCCAAAGTGCACCCACACTCGTTCAAAGAAGAGTTTAGTAGTGGCTTCTGCTGTGATATTCTTCTTGCAGGCCACCATAATGGCCATCTTCGAGAACCTGTTGACGACCACAAAAACACAGTCATTTCCATGCTTAGTGGAAGGAAGGCCTGACATGTAATCCAGGGAGATGGATTCCCAAGGTCGACTAGGGGTAGGCAACGAGGTATAGAGGTCGTGCTTCTTAATGGTCGGTTTGGCAATGGCATAGGTAGTACATGATCTGATGTACTTCCCAACATCATGTCGAAGATTCGGCCAATAGAAATAATTTTCAGTACTGCCACTGTTTTCTCGACCCCGAAATGCCCAACAGCCCGACTGTAGTGTGCTTCCCAAATCATCTTGGCACGCTCGCTTGAAGGAACACAAAGGTGACCCAGGTGGCATAACAGGGCATCTTGGAGGTGAAAATCTGGAACATGCCGACCCTCCAAGAGTGTTTGGTATGTGTGGCCGAATTCTGGGTCGCTTTTGTAGAGAAGTGGCCAATCAGAAGTCTCGTGCCCACAAGAGTTGAGCACGGTGGTTAACGCCATGATCGGTGGTCAACTGAGGCAATCTGCAACATTATTGGTGCTGCCCTTCTTATACTTGATATTCAAGTGGAACTGTTGCAGGTATGTAGACCATTTCTGATGGCGATCATTCTTCAATTTCCCTTGGGTCTGTATGAACTACAGGGGCGGTGGTCTGTGTGGATGACCGTTTCCTTCCCCAAAATGTAATGCTTCCATTGTCAACAGGCCTGTACAATAGAATACATCTCTTTATCATAAGTGGGGTACTTCCAGACTGTGTCTGAAAGTGTTTCACTGTGATATGCCACTGGATGTCCATGTTGAGTAAGGACTGCCCGAATAGCATAGTGAGAGGCATCTGTCTCGACCTCAAATGGTTGTTGTAAATCTGGTAACGCAAGCACTGGTGCCGTGCAGAGGCGATCCTTCAACTCCATGAATGCCTTCTGTTGAGATTCAGACCAAACGAATTTTGCTTTCGCCCCTCCATTGGTGACATGACTCAAGGGCCAAGTAATATGAAAAAACCCCAACACGAACCTGCGGTAGAAGTTGGCAAGACCTAGAAAGCTGCGGAGCTCTATTAGAGTGGTTGGAGATGGCAAATCCCGAATGACTTGGATCTTGGCTGGATTGACATGCACCCCCTCTTCATCAATGATGTATCCCAGATACTGAACCTGGGTCATGCCAAAAGTGCATTTCTCCAAATTGGCACATAGCTTGTGTTGTCGCAGTGTTTGGAGAACCTGTCGGATTTGGTGGAGGTGCTCTTCCCAACTCTGGCTAAAGATCAGAATGTCATCCAAGTATACTACTACAAAGAAGTTGGTGAATGGCCGCAAGATGTCATCCATTAGCCTCATGAAGGTTGTAGGAGCATTCGTCAATCCGAAAGGCATAACCAACCATTCGAAAAGACCCTCCTTGGATTTGAAGGCAGTCTTCCACACATCAGAGGGTTCGATTGGTACCTGGTGATATCCTGACTTCAGATCGATCTTGCTGAAATATTTCGCCCCCTTTAGTTGGTCCAGGAGGTCATCAATCCGCGGGATCGGGAACCTATTACGAACAGTGATCTTGTTTAGCGCCCGATAGTCAATACAGAGTCTCCATGTCCCATCCTTCTTCTGTACCAACACGATTGGGCTCCCACAAGGCGATGAACTCGGACGGATGTGACCTTTCTATAGGAGCTCCTGAATCTGCCTCTTGATTTCATTGTTCTCCAGAACGGAGCGCCGATAAATTGGTCCATTGGGTAGCAGCGCACCTGGGGTCAAATCGATGGAGTGCTTGACCTGACAATGTAGAGGAACCCCTGCAGGGGAGGTGAAGATGTCCTCATACTCCTCCACAACCTTGTCCATCTGTAGTTGTCATGCAGAGGGACCCCGTCTGGAGGCCGCGGCCACCGTCTTCTTCTTTCCTTGAGGGCGTATCATCAGGAAAACAAATTTCCTGGTTTTGGAAATGATCTTACTGCATTGTTTTGCAGTAATCAAAGAGATGGCGGTAGGTGGTGCTGGTATCCTGTACAACTTATTTCCCAATGTAATAATAATAGCACGGGGCCTTGTTTCATACACAGCATGTCGCTTCCACAAGTATGGTTGTCCTAATAATACATCACAAACTTCAAGGGGAGCAATGTCACACAATACCTCATCCGTGAAGGGCTTGATGTTGTATGGAAGGCGACACTGCTGGCTCACGCGAAGATCTCGTCCTTGGTGAAGCCACCCAATGGTGTATGGTTGTGTATGTGCTATTTGTCGGTAATCCCAACCGCTTCACGACCTCTGCCAAAATGAGGTTCTTTTGACTCCCGCTATCAACAATGAACTGTATCGGGGAGCCCTTTACCCACATCTGGGAGTGGAAGAGACGCTCCTCCTCCTCTGGATCTACGGGTTCATTTTTCTGGATCTTGGCGGTAGCAACAGTGGCGTTGCGATCCGCATCAATGACCTGCTTCCATTTTTCATTCCCCTTATCGGGTTCGGACTCAGAGTCGGAACATGCATCTGATTCTAAAACCTTTATCTCAACCACCAGTGACTGCTTGGCCCGACACTCACTTGTGTTGTGAGTGGAGCTCTTATGGAACTCACACCATTTTCCAGTGTCATTTTTCGGCTTCGCGGCGCTGTTCTTTGCTTGCAGCTTCGGCGGGTTGTCTTGGGCTGTCCTGCCTTGGCTTTGTCCTTTGTTCTGTGGTTTAGGGGCACCTTTCCCCTGCTTTGGATTTGCAAATCCAAAGTCTCGTTTCTTTTGTTTAAACTTCTGCTCGACCTTGACGGCATATCGGTATGCTGCGCCGAGTGAGGAGATGTTCAGGAATTGTATTTCTTCCTGGATGTACTTATGCAGGCAGCCATGGTATTTGAGTATCAAATGTTGCTCTGAATCCTTGATACCCAACTTTGTGCGAAGGGTATGGAAAAGACTGGTGAACTCCGGCACGTCTTGGTCCCTTCCCTGCCGCAGCGTGGTCCAATTTATGTATTCATCCTCATAGCTTCCTACAGGGTAGTACTGCTCCTTGATGGCATCCCGGAATGAATTCCATGTGGGTGCAGCTGAAAATAGTGATCCAGTACTTTCATCCTTCTGCTCGCAGTAGGTTTCCCACCAGTCCTTGACGTGGGGGGCTGCTTTGAGAAGAGCGAAAACAATCTTTTCCCGACTCGAAAATTCATGAACAGAAAAATAACCCTCTAGCAGATTTAACCATTTATCTATGACATCTGCGTCTATCTAACCCTCAAATATGGGGATTTCAAAATTAACTTGTACCTTAAAGGGCGTGGCGTTTCTAGAGTAGCTGCTAGAAGCGATGCGTCGCTTCTGGGTAGCCGTTGAAGGATCTGGGCAAAGTTGTCCATCATCGCATTCCGTTGTCGCTCGAGGGCTTCTTCGAGCAAGATTTTGATGGGATCTCCTACCCACTTGTCTTTCTTCTCATCCGCCATGGGAGGCTGTTAGGATTTGCGAGGCTGGTCATGCAAAGGTTCGACCAGTTCAAGCCCTAACTCCTTATATCCCGACCTTGTTGGGGACATGCAAAGAAAAACAGAGAAAAAGCAGACCGCTCTGATACCACTGATCCGGATTTAAACATGAACACAACAAATTACAGAGATAACCATATACACAAAGATGCAGCGGAAATAATACTTCATTTCATTAATGGAAAATACTGAAATATGCTTACAACCAGAAATGGAAATAAACCAGCTAGGGCGATGGTAGCTTATCTCTGAGAAGAGATGTGGTGGCTACATGCCTCTGAACTGTGTTACAATGAGGCTCGAAGGCCTATTTATTGTTGAGAAACAATGGAAAACCCTTAACATTCCAAAACCTAACCCTAGGAGATGAAACGCCAAACTGTGGGCCCCGTTTGGGTAAATTGGTACATCAACTTCCCGGGGTCGTAACTTTGGCATACGATCTCCGTTTGACGCGTACAATACCTCGTTAGAAAGATCTATCCGAGCACTACCACTTTGGGAAGAGAAACATCGGTCCATGGACCCATGTTGCCCCCAGATTTCCCAAAAAACGTCGTTTAGGGCCTCAAAACGGCTCCAGAAGTTCAGGACCCGAAAAACTGCTACAAATAGTAAGTTGTGTTACAATTAAGGAAACTGAAAATGCTGAGAGAAACAATGGTGGGGGTCCAGGTGGACTTGGCAGGTGGCCACCAATATCCACCTGGATCATTCCTCCCCCCTTAGGAAGCAATGGTCTCCATTACGTTGAGTTCCTCCATGAGATGAGGAAACGTTTGCCGAACTTGTTCCCTGGTGAGCCACTTGCCTTGCTGAAGGGGTTGGCCTGCTTTGACAACTCGATACAGTTGGATATTCTGTTGGCGAGTGTTCTTGATCTGTGTGTCCATGATCCGATCAGTTGCGGCTTGTTCCATGCAATCTGGATTTAATTCTGTGCGTTTGAGCTGTTCTGCAATGTCGGATGTTTCTAGCAATGGTGGAATGTATGGCCGAAGGCAGTCCACATTGAACACTGGGTGCAGGCCAAGGAATGGGGGAATGCTGAGCTCAAATGCATTGTCTCCCATAGCCTTAGTAATGGTGTAAGGACCATATCAGAGTGGTCTCAATTTCCGATAGGCTCCAGTAAGGTGTTCCTTTTGCAAATGCAACCAGACTTTGTCGCCCACCTGAAACTTGTGTGGCACCCGATGTTGATCATGTCGCTGCTTGTACTTGGCATTTGATTTCTCAAGAATGTCATGGACCTACTGGTGAATATGTTGGATGTGCTCAATGAAGCTAGTGGCCTTATCTGTTTTGGACTAGACATGAGCTGAATTTATGTGAGTAGTTGCAAGTGGCATGGCCACATCAATGGGGCATAGTGGCTGGAATCCCAAACCCACCTGAAAAGGGCTGTGGCCAGTGGAGCTGTGAAGAGCTCGGTTGTAGCTGTGTTGAACATAGGGGAGGCTCTCGTCCCATGTGCGTGGATGCTTTGAGTTATACATGCGCAGAATGTGCACAATCATGCTATTGACAACCTCTGTGTGGCCATCAGTTTGAGGATGGAAGGCTGTGGACTTCGTGAGTTTGGTGTCCAGCATTGACCAGAGACTGGACCAAAATGTGCTGAGAAACCGACTGTCCCGATCTGAGATGATAGACTGTGGTATCCCAAAGTGCACCCACACTCGTTCAAAGAAGAGTTTAGCAGTGGCTTCTGCTGTGATATTCTTCTTGCAGGCCGCCATAATGGCCATCTTCGAGAACCTGTCGACGACCACAAAAACACAATCATTTCCATGCTTAGTGGAAGGAAGGCCTGACATGTAATCCATGGAGATGGATTCCCAAGGTCGACTAGGGGTAGGCAACAAGGTATAGAGGCAGTGCTTCTTAATGGTCGGTTTGGCAATGACACAGGCAGTACATGATCTGATGTACTACCCAACATCCTGTCGAAGATTCAGCCAATAGAAATAATTTTGCAGTACTGCCACTATTTTCTCGACCCCAAAATGCCCAGCAGCCCGACTGTAGTGTGCTTCCCAAATCATCTTGGCACGCTTGCTTGAAGGAACACAAAGGTGACCCAGATGGCATAACAGGGCATCTTGGAGGTGAAAATCTGGAACATGCCGACCCTCCAAGAGTGTTTGGTATGTGTGGCCGAATTCTAGGTCACTTTTGTAGAGAAGTGGCCAATCAGAAGTCTCGTGCCCACAAGAGTTGAGCACGGTGGTTAACACCATGATCGGTGGTCAACTGAGGCAATCTGCAACATTATTGGTGTTGCCCTTCTTATAATTGATATTCAAGTGGAACTGTTGCAGGTATGTAGACCACTTCTGATGGTGATCATTCTGCAATTTCCCTTGGGTCTGTATGAACTGCAGGGGTCGGTGGTCTGTGTGGATGACCGTTTCCTTCCCCAAAATGTAATGCTTCCATTGTCAGCAAGCCTGTACAATGGAATACATCTCTTTATCATAAGTGGGGTACTTCCGGACTGTGTCTGAAAGTGTTTCACTGTGATATGCCACTGGATGTCCATGTTGAGTAAGGACTGCCCCAATAGCATAGTCAGAGGCATCTGTCTCGACCTCAAATGGTTGTTGTAAATCTGGTAACGCGAGCACTGGTGTCGTGCAAAGGTGATCCTTCAACTCCCTGAATGCCCTCTGTTAAGATTCAGATCAAACGGATTTTGCTTTCGCCCCTCCCTTGGTGACTTGACTCAAGGGCCAAGTAATATGAGAAAACCCCAACACGAACCTGCGGTAGAAGTTGGCAAGACCTAGAAAGTTGTGGAGCTCTGTTAGAGTGGTTGGAGATGGCCAATCCCGAATGACTTGGATCTTGGCTGGATCGACATGCACCCCCTGTTCATCAATGATGGATCCCAGATACTGAACCTGGGTCATGCCAAAAGTGCATTTCTCCAAATTGGCACATATCTTGTGTTGCCGCAGTGTTTGGAGAACCTGTCGGATGTGGTGGGTTGCTTTTGTAGAGAAGTGGCCAATCAGAAGTCTCGTGCCCACAAGAGTTGAGCACGGTGGTTAACACCATGATCGGTGGTCAACTGAGGCAATCTGCAACATTATTGGTGTTGCCCTTCTTATACTTGATATTCAAGTGGAACTGTTGCAGGTATGTAGACCACTTCTAATGGTGATCATTCTGCAATTTCCCTTGGGTCTGTATGAACTGCAAGGGTCGGTGGTCTGTGTGGATGACCGTTTCCTTCCCCAAAATGTAATGCTTCCATTGTTAGCAGGCCTGTACAATGGAATACATCTCTTTATCATAAGTGGGGTACTTCCGGACTGTGTCTGAAAGTGTTTCACTGTGATATGCCACTGGATGTCCATGTTGAGTAAGGACTGCCCCAATAGCATAGTCAAAGGCATCTGTCTTGACCTCAAATGGTTGTTGTAAATCTGGTAACGCGAGCACTGGTGCCGTGCAGAGGCGATCCTTCAACTCCATGAATGCCCTCTGTTAAGATTCAGATCAAACGGATTTTGCTTTCGCCCCTCCCTTGGTGACTTGACTCAAGGGCCAAGTAATATGAGAAAACCCCAACACGAACCTGCGGTAGAAGTTGGCAAGACCTAGAAAGCTGTGGAGCTCTGTTAGAGTGGTTGGAGATGGCCAATCCCAAATGACTTGGATCTTGGCTAGATCAACATGCACCCCCTGTTCATCAATGATGTATCCCAGATACTGAACCTGGGTCATGCCAAAAGTGCATTTCTCCAAATTGGCACATATCTTGTGTTGCGCAGTGTTTAGAGAACCTGTCAGATGTGGTGGAGGTGCTCTTCCCAACTCTGGCTGAAGATCAGAATGTCATCCAAGTATGCTACTACAAAGGAGTTGGTGAATTGCCGCAAGATGTCATCCATTAGCCTCATGAAGGTTGCAGGAGCATTCGTCAATCCGAAAGGCATAACCAACCATTCGGAAAGGCCCTCCTTGGATTTGAAGGCAGTCTTCCACACATCAGAGGGTTCGATTGGTACCTGGTGATATCCTGACTTCAGATCGATCTTGCTGAAATATTTCGCCCCCTTTAGTTGGTCTAGGAGGTCATCAATCCGCGGGATCGGGTACCTATTACGAACAGTGATCTTGTTCAGCGCCCGATAGTCAATACAGAGTCTCCATGTCCCATCCTTCTTCTGTACCAACACAATCGGGCTCCCACAAGGCGATGAACTCGGACGGATGTGACCTTTCTGTAGGAGCTCTTGAATCTGCCTCTTGATTTCATTGTTCTCCAGAACGGAGCGCCGATAAATTGGTCCATTGGGTAGCGGCGCACCTGGGGTCAGATCAATGGAGTGCGGTAGCGGCGCACCTGGGATCAGATCGATGGAGTGCTTGACCTGACAGTGTAGAGGAACCCCTGCAGGGGAGGTGAAGATGTCCTCGTACTCCTCAACAACCTTGTCCATCTGTGGTTGTCGTGCAGAGGGACCCCGTCTGGAGGCCGCAGCCACCGTATTCTTCTTTACTTGAGGGCGTATCATCAGGAAAACAAATTTCCTGGTTTTGGAAATGATCTTACTGCATTGTTTTGTAGTAATCAAAGAGATGGCGGTAGGTGGTGCTACCTCTGGTATCCTGTACAACTTATTTCCCAATGTAATAATAACAGCACGGGGCCTTGATTCATAAATAGCATGTCGCTTCCACAAGTATGGTTTTCCTAATAATACATCACAAACTTCAAGTGGAGCAATGTCACACAATACCTCATCCGTGAAGGGCTTGATGTTGTATGGAAGTCGACACTGCTGGCTCACGCGAAGATCTCGTCCTTGGTGAAGCCACCCAACGGTGTATGGTTGTGGATGTGCTATGGTCGGTAAGCCCAACCGCTTCACGACCTCTATCGAAATGAGGTTCTTTTGACTCCCGCTATCAACAATGAACTGTATCGGGGAGCCCTTTACCCACATCTGGGAGTGGAAGAGACGCTCCTCCTCCTCTGGATCTACGGGTTCATTTTTCTGGATCTTGGCGGTAGCAACAGTGGCGTTGGGATCCGCATCAATGATCTGCTTCCCTTTTTCATTCTCCTTATCGGGTTCTGACTCAGATTCAGAACATGCATCTGATTCTGAAACCTTTAGCTCAACCACCAGTGACTGCTTGGCCCGACACTCACTTGTGTTGTGAGTGGAGCTCTTATGGAACTCACACCATTTTCCAGTGTCCTTTTTCGGCTTCGCGGCGCTGTTCTTTGCTTGCAGCTTCGGCGGGTTGTCTTGGGCTATCCTGCCTTGGCTTTGTCCTATATTATGTGGTTTAGGGGCACCTTTCCCCTGCTTTGGATTCGCAGATCCAAAGTCTCACTTCTTTTGTTTAAACTTCTGCTCGACCTTGACGGCATATCGGTATGCTGCGCCGAGCGAGGAGATGTTCAGGAATTGTATTTCTTCCTGGATGTACTTGTGCAGGCAGCCACGGTATTTGAGTATCAAGTGTTGCTTCGAATCCTTGATACCCAACTTTGTGCGAAGGCTATGGAAAAGATTGGTGAACTTCGACACGTCTTGGTCCCTTCCCTGCCGCAGCGTGGTCCACTTTATGTATTCATCCTCATAGCTTCCGACAGGGTAGTATTGCTCCTTGATGGCATCCCGGAATGAATTCCAGGTGGGTGCCGCTGAAAATAGTGAGCCAGCACTTTCATCCTTCTGCTCGCAGTAGGTTTCCCACCAGTCCTTGACGTGGGGGGCTGCTTTGAGAAGAGCGAAAACAATCTTTTCCCGACTCGAAAATTCATGAACATAAAAATAACCCTCTAGCAGATTTAACCATTTATCTACGGCATCTGCGTCTATCTGACCCTCGAATATGGGGATTTCAAAATTAACTTGTACCTTAAATGGCGTGGCGTTTCCAGAGTAGCTGCTGGAAGCCGATGCGTCGCTTCTGGGTAGCCACTGAAGGATCTGGGCAAAGTTGTCCATCATCGCGTTCCGTTGTCGCTCGAGGGCTTCTTCGAGCAAGATTTTGATGGGATCTCCTGACCCCTTGTCTTTCTTCTCATCCACCATGGGAGGCCGTCGGGATTTGTGAGGCTGGTCTTGCAAAGGTTCGACCAGTTCAAGCCCTAACTCCTTATATCCTGACCTTGTTGGGGACATGCAAAGAAAAACAGAGAAAAAGCAGACCGCTCTGATACCACTGATCCGGATTTAAACAGGAACGCAACAAATTACAGAGATAACCATATACACAAAGATGCAGCGGAAATAATACTTCATTTCATTAATGGAAAATACTGAAATATGCTTACAACCAGAAATGGAAATAAACCAGCTAGGATGATGGTAGCTTATCTCTGAGAAGAGATGTGGTGGCTACATGCCTCTGAATTGTGTTACAATGAGGCTCGAAGGCCTATTTATTGTTGAGAAACAATGGAAAACCCTTACCATTCCAAAACCTAACCCTAGGAGATGAAACGCCAAACTGTGGGCCCCGTTTGGGTAAATTGGTACATCAACTTCCTGGGGTCGTAACTTTGGCATACGATCTCCGTTTGACACGTACAATACCTCGTTAGAAAGATCTATCTGAGCACTACCACTTTCGGAAGGGCAACATCGGTCCATGGACCCATGTTGCCCCCAGATTTCCCAAAAAACGTCGTTTAGGGCCTCAAAACGGCTCCAGAAGTTCAGGACCCGAAAAAACTGCTAAAAATAGTAAGTTGTGCTACAATTAAGGAAACTGAAAATGCTGAGAGAAACAATGGTGGGGGTCCAGGTGGACTTGGCAGGTGGCCACCAATATCCACCTGGATCAGACTAGAGGGTTACAATCAATTTGAGGCCTTTTCATGGGATTGATTAGGGGTCTAACTCACTCAAAAATAAATTTATCTCAGGGGTTGGACACCTGGAATGGTTGATTAGTTCCTGGTGGTCCTGTAGCACTTGAGGGAAGTTAGTAAGGTCTTGTTATGTCAGCTCCATTTCCTTAAGGTCATCTAGGAGGTTGAGTCATGTCATAGTAGCCCCTCATCTCATGTTTACCCTGGGAAATCCTGTGAAAGTGGGTAGATATGAGAGGAGGCATCTTACAACCATATAGGTGTCCAAAATAATGAACAACCTCCTCCTGAAAATCCTTCTTAGAAGAAATGGCTCTACCCTCAGCATCCTTTAATTCCCAAATGGTGTTGTCTCTTTTCCTTTGTGAAGCATATCTATGAAAAATGTTAGTATTTTTGTCACCCCCTTTGATCAAAATGGAGTGACTCTTGAGCCACAATTCCCCCTCTTGTAGAGTTAGAATCATCCTCTTCCATTGATCAATACCAAGGGTCAAATATTTATGAGTCTCATAAAAGAAATCCATACCAAAAGGGTTAGACAATGGCAAGAGTTTTTTGTCAATCTCCATCAATTCTTTGATATTTTTGTACTTTTTTATCCTTCTCCTAATTTCAAACAACCCCCTCAAGGTTACTTAATTTCCTACCAATCTAGGTAGATATTGGTGGCCAACCACCTATTCCACCTAGACCTTCAGTTGGTTTCATATATTTCCTTGTTATTTCAAGATTTACTATTTTTAGCAGTTTTTCGGGTCCTGAACTTCCGGAGCAGTTTTGACACCCTAAACGTAGTTTTTTTAAGGTTTATTGCAGGAATATATTTGTACGCAAGGTCCTATCACAAATCCTATAGTACTCAGATAGAAATTTCCAACAAGGTATCGTATGTGCCAAACAGAGATAATATGACCAAGTTATGACCCCGGGAAGTTGGCTACCCAACGGGACCCACAAACTCTTGGCGTTACATCTCCTGCGGTTATGGTTTTGGTTGTTTAGGGTTTTATCTTGTTTCTCAATAATAAATAGGCCCTTGATACTCATTGTAACATAGTTCAGAGGCATGTAGCCACCACATCTCTTCTCATAGATAAGCTACCATCGCCCAAGCTAGTTTATTTCCTTTGTGTTTGTAAGCATATTTAAGTATTTTGTTATTAATGAAATGAAGTGTTATTTCTGCTGCATCTCTATATTTATGGTTATATATGTAATTTTTTGTGTTCCTGTTTAAGTTCGGATCAGTGGTCTTAAAGGGGTATGCTCATTCTCTGTTTTTATTTGCATTTCCCCAATAAGATCAGGGTAAAAGGAGTTAGGGCTCGATCTGGTTGAACCTTTACAAGACCAGCCTCGCAAACCCTGAAGGCCTCCCATGGTAGAAGAAAAGAAATATGAAGGGGAAGGAGATCCTTTCAAAATATTTCTTAAGGAAGCCTTCCAGCGACAGAGGAATGAGTTGATGGATAAATTTACCCAGATCCTTCCACGACTATCCATAGGTTGTTGGCATTTTGACACAAGTTTGGCTATATGACATAGGTGTTGTCCTTGATGCCAACTCACTCAAATGGAAGATCACAGTTCAGGCTCTCAGAATGAAAGAAAATAAGGTATACACAGTTTCCCTTTGATAAAGCCGCGTATACACGCGGTATTGGTGACCAAAAAGTGCATATACGTATACACGCACTTTCTTGCAGATAAAGGCGTGTACATGTGTGAAAACTTATGGTTTGTCCATGGTATTTAGTCCGACATATCTGAACCTATGGTTTTGGTCCTTGGTATTGCATCTAAAGTATTGAACCCAGGTATTGGGTCCCTAGTATTGGTTTTCAATGGTTTTGGACCATGGTTTGAGTAAGGCCAGTCTATAAAAAGGGAAGGAGATCATTTGGCAAAAGCATTGACTAAAGTATTGAATATCTTATGAAGTGCAAGATCTAAGACTGGGTAACGGTACACTGCTGCATCTGAACTAAGGAAGAACCTGAGCGCAAACAGATCGATAAGTGATATTGATGTGTCGAAATCTTAAGGCTTGAATAGTAGTATTATTGTGTGATGTTTGATCTATTATTTTGGCGCATGATTTGATCTGTAATCTAGGTATAACTGACGTCTCATTAAGTGAAGAAGTGAAAATTATCTTTTCAGATCTGTACGCAGGTTCGGCACAGCAAAGGTGCATATACACGTAGGTTCAGGAAGGGAAGAAAGTGTATACGCAGGTTTGCCTTGATACAGCTGCGTATGTACGCAGGTTTCTTGGTATTGAAGTAGCGTACATCTCTTGAAATATGCTTTAGCTGCTTCTGTTTATTGCTGCAGTGTTCTAGGTTCAGAATTGGTGTCTGGTTACTGGTACTGTTTTTCTGATTACAGTATTCTGAGAAGTTATTGGTTATTTCATTATTTGTACAAAGGAGGTTGGTTGATGCAGATTTACTTGATGCTTTATTGACATTCATGGATCCAGTTTGAAAATTAATGAAACGTGGTCCCTGGAGGTAAAGAGAAGGTTGTAGCCTTTTGTAGGTCAGCACCTACGTACTAGTATCTCAGCTAGTACAAGAGCTAAGGGGGTTGTAGCTCCCTTCCAGGAGAGTCTGGAGAATGAGAGAAGGTTGTAGCCTTTTGCAGGTTGAAGCCTGAATACTGGTATAAGGCTGCACCAGTACACAATCATTGTAAAAGAATTTTCTAATTGAAAGAAGATAGAGACATATTGTAGCAGGTGGTTTTCACCCACATTGGGTTTCCACCTTATATCTAGTGTTCTTTTGTGTGACTGTCTACTCTGTTTTTCTGTTCCTGGTTACTGTTATATGGTTCTGACACAAAGATTAATGATCAACATTTAAAGATTAAATTAATTTATAAGTCTGCAAGTTATACGTGAGTCTCATTAACCATATCTGCGTATACACGCGGTTTTTACTAGCTGAAGTAGCGTATACAAATCTGTCTATGAATTGAAAAAGAATTTGACTTAATAATATTGATTCACCCCCCCCCCCCAAGTATTATTTCCAACAATTGGTATCAGATCAGGTCCTTCAGAAGAAGCTTGATCACTTGGAAGAAGATCTATCATCATGAGCAATTACGAAAAGGAAGCATCAATTAGGCCACCAATTTTTTATGGGAGCAACTTCGTCTATTGGAAGGTAAGAATCACTGCCTATCTTCATTCTCTTGGTACAGAAGTTTGGGATATTGTGGAAACAGGATACACTTTTCCATCAGCAACTCCTACTGATACGGCTGGTAAGAAGCAGTATGAAACAAATGCAAAGGCTGTCAATACTCTGTTAAGGAGTCTATCCCAATCAAAATTTGTCAAGGTTATGTAGCTCAAAACCGCAAAAGAAATATGGGACAAGATCGTTCTGAGCTATGAAGGAGATGATCAGGTAAAACGAGCAAAACTACAAATTCTTAGAATACAATATGAAAATCTCAGAATGTACAATGATGAAAGTGTGGCTAACTATTTCCTTCGTATAGATGAGATTGTTAATTGCATGAAAAATTTGGGTGAAGAAATAAAAGAAGTTGTTTTGGTTGAAAAGGTTCTAAGATCTTTGTCTCCTAAGTTTGATTCAAAAGTTTCTGCCATAGAAGAAAAGCAGAATCTATAGAGCCTTACCATGTCACAACTGCACGGAATTCTAACTGCTTACAAAATGAGAAAAGGGGGACCATCAGACAGGAGAGAAGCTGCATTCAAAGCCTCTGGAAAAGGAGACTACAATGAATCAGAACATATGTCAGAAGAAGAGGAAGAATCTAATTTTGTCAAGAATCTTCAACGGGGAACTGGAATATTCAGAGGTAAGCTGCCTTTCAAATGCTTTGCTTGCGGGAGAGTTGGTCATTATGCTGCCAAGTGTCCTCATAAAGATAAACTTGACAAAGGTAAGGAACCAATTAGATGGAACAGAAAACAGAATGTAAGTAAGAAGAGCTATTACACACATGAAGATAGTGATGGATATTCAAATAGTGATGAAGATGAACAACGTAATGATTATAGACTTTTGATGGCTTTTGAAGATGATGATTTCTTGGATGCTATAGATGAAGAAGGTATCTATGAAGAAATTTCTAAACTCAAAATTTGTTTAGAAGAAAAGAATATGATTATAGATACTTTAACATTCCAACTTGCTAAAAGAGAAAAACACAATGAAAAGTTAGAATGTGAAATTGTGGGACTTTGAAAAGATATTGAGAAATCAAAAGCTCTTAATCTTAAATTTTCTAAAGGATATAAAACTTTAGATGAGATTATCAAAGTGTAGCGTTCTCCTCTAATCAAGACAGGTCTTGGATTTACCAAAGAAGCATCTCAAGAACAGAAGCAAGCACAGAAGCCATCCACCTCCAAAAGTTATCTTGATGTAGCAAGGAGAAGTGAACAAGTTGACAATCCTCAACAAAATCATAATGCAGATCACCGAGTAAATCAGGGACAATTTACCTAGAGAATGAACAAAGACTACCAGGTAAATCAGGTGTAATCTACTTCAAGGATGAATAGAAGCTACAACCAACCGCAGGTAAATCATTCTCAATTTACCTCAAGAATGGATGTCAATAGAAACTACAATCATATGGTTGGTAGATTTGATAATCGCAAGAGTTTCTTCAATGTCCAATGTTTTTCTTGTCATAACTTTGGTCACAAAGCAGCTTAATGTGTTGCCTACAAGACAATCATGACTAGAGAAGCTCAAAAACAAAGGAGTATGACTAGGATCATGAAAAGGACATACAATAACTTTTCTGCTCTTGAGAATGAAGTAGAATGTTCTATTTGTAACAACTTCGGTCATGAAGATTCTGAATGCAGGAGAAGGTTTCGGCAAACAACTCAGAAGGAGCAAGCTTCATTGAGCCCCAAAACATGGAAGAAGAAAGAACCGCAACCCGAAAGATGTGGCATATTCTTATATGCGGAAGGGCAGAAAAATCAGTGGTACATCGACAGTGGATGCTCGAAACATATGACAGGTGATAAAGAAAAACTTCAATCATATAGTGCTTTAGAAAAAGAAAAGAAGGTCTCATTTGGGAATGACACCCCTACATTCATAAAAGGTAAAGGTTTTGTTCTTTTGAAAGAAAAATTCAAGGTTGGACATGTTATGTATGTTGAAGGCTTAAAGCATAATTTATTAAGTGTCAACCAAATGTGTGATCAAGGAAATGATGTAATATTTCGATCAAATGGATGTATTGTTCATGAGCTTGACAAAGGTGAAACAGTGATCAAAGGGATAAGAACTCCAAATAAATTATACATACTCAAGGGAGGACAACAGTAATGCTATCTTAGCAAGAATGATGAACACTTTCTATGGCATAGAAGATTGGGGCATCTAAGCTTTTCTCAGGTAAGGAAAGCATGCAGATATCAGGCGGTTCGTGATCTCCCTGACATCTGAATTCCAGACAATACTATATGCAAATCATGTCAGTTTGGTAAGCAAACCAGAACAAATTTCCCAGAGAAGAAAGGATCAGCTAGCAGGCCTCTGGAACTTGTTCACACTGATGTATGTGGTCCATCTAGGAAAAGGTCACCTTGATGTTATAGAAATTTTTGTGCCTTACAGCATTGAGCATGAAATGTCCATAATCCAAAGGATCCAAAGTCCCTAAAAGAGTTGTTCATGCCCCTAAAGGAACAAGGTCAACCAATGACAGCTTCTCCCAGAAGTTCTCCACCAAAAACCACTCAGAATCAGTCAATTCGGGATCAATTCAGATGCTCTACTAGCTGCCTGCGTTGCAATGCACCCCAGTACACTAGCTAGGTGCGTTGCAACGCACCTAAATGCACTACCAGGGTGCACTGAACGAGAAATGCCAAATGGAAGTGTCATTCCGTGAGGTGTACAGACACTGGAAGCTTCCAGAATCTTCCTCAATGACACTTGCCTCAATGAATTCGACCAGTGATGAGTAAGAGGCTCTCAGCCTCCAAGTGGAAGCAAGAACTGACAGAGAGAAGCCACAAGTCAAAACATAAGCTGACTCATCCTCTCTGCTTACATATATATATGGATCCCTCATCCAAGAGATCCAGAGGCTGGAATTTTGTACTTTTGCAGAGAATTACTGTTGGTTTGAGATTGAGATTGGGTGATTTATGCTTTGTTGGAGGAGAGGAAGGGATTCCTTTGCTGGGAGGTAGATGCTGGATCGGGACTCACTTGGTTGTATCTCTTCTTGGACTTTCTTATCATATCAATAAAACTATTTGAGTTTCTCCTACATGCTGTGTATCAATGATGTTTTGTATATTTGCATGTTTAGTTTAAATTTGATCCTAAACTAGATATGAATGTAAATCTATGTCTTTTGTGTAGTTTCTCTCTTCTATGATCTTGCAGGAACTTGGTGAAGCTGGACCAGTAAGGGAGCAGGCAGCGGGAAGCAAACAAAGGAGAGAGCGATTGGATCAACAAACTAGCGAAAGACACAGGTTAGTTACATCCTTCCTCTTTGTTTACATTTCATAAAGAAGAATACGAAAATAGTTTTCCTTGTTTGTTGCTAAGGCACTGTCACACCTTAGAGTGGGATAGGGGCATTCTGAATGGATACTTTTCCCAAAAACAAAATGGTGACTCCGTTGGGGAATGTATCTAGTTAGTTTATTTGTGTTTCTATTGTTGTTCATCTCATAAACTCAGGAGTGCCGAATCAAACTGCATTTGCCATTTACAAATGAAAAGTAGAGATCTGCTACTCTAGTCCATTCACTGGGCCTATTTATGATCTGAACAGCTGATCCACAAATGCTCTGACAACCCTTTGTGATAGCTCTTAGTCCTCCTTTAAATCATCCCTCTAATTGTACCTAATTGATAGCTTTTATCGGGCCAAAAACCATAGATCAAACTGCAAACCGTGACCCAGAACCCAGAGACAATTCTCGTTTCTGCTTCAGCGCAGGCTCTGTGAAGAGGTTCTGCATTTCAACACAGGTCCCGAGAGGGCTACCTGCGCTGCAATTCAGTTTCTCTGTGCAAGGGGTGCACTGATCAGCCTTTGCCTTGTGCAGCTGTGGTTCTCTGCTTCTTTTTGCTCAGTTTTATCTCTGATTTTTGCAGCCTGTTATTAGTAAGTGTACCTATCTGAAAACCCCTTTTCTTTGCCTTAATTCTGCCTCAGTTGTATAAAAGAAATTGTATTTGTTTTTGTGTATTTGTTACATCATTTGCAGTTTCCCATTACAAAAGTAAACTAGTCATACTGTCGCCCTTAGATCTAGACCTATCGTAAGTGTCGTTTTGATCTTAGGAGTAAGTTTGTTTGTTGTTGACAGTTGATTACACTTTTACTTTTGTCTTTTGGTTTGAATTTGTGTATTTCTAGTGTCGAAACAAGTGTTTACTTCGAAATCATAAAGTGTCGTAATCGTCTTTTTGTTTTCAAAAAGAAGCTTGTTTGTGTTTTTCACTTGAAATCGAATTCAAATTTGTACAACAACTTTATTTTTAGGCATCAATATTAAGAAAGTGAAAACAAATACATGCACAAGTGCATTTGCATTTTGACAGTTTGTATGGATTGATTTAGGAAAAGTGCATTTACAGTGTGCTCTATGCTCTTTGAGAAAAGATTGTGTCTTTCTTTTCCCCTTGTAGCTAGGATTTTCATTGTTGAAAAGATATAAAAGCTTGCTTATCCTCTTTAGATTGCATTTAGGAATTGTATCTACATCTCGTGGTGATCCAAAAAGGCAAACTTCTAAGAAAGATCAACCTAAAATAAATTGAATGAACTTAACAACGCTTTGTAACTTAATGCACAACATAGAGGTCTAGGCTAGAGACGTGTTCCGGTGTCGTAAAACCTGGTAACTGTTGCCTCACTGATGGTTGGGTGATTCCTCCTGAGAGACAACAAGTGCCAGTACGGATTGTGCTCCCACGTACCGTCGAGTATATATTGGGAGACCCCTATAGGCATAAAACCTTTATCCATAGGAAGCTGTGTCGGCCGCCCTACTGATCGCAATGCACTGAACACAGCATTCGGGAAGATTGACCGCCCGTACCCTAAAAAGTATTCTGCGGTTTTGCGAAAAGTTTGGCACACCCTCTACCTAGAACTCCAGAGCAGTCCCTTTCGTTCCTTTTCAGACTCCTTAACAGAAAAGGTCCATCTGAGCACTTGTCACTTCAGGCTCATTAAAAATCGAAGGAGACTAGAGTCATCTTTTGCTTTATCTCGACTCTTTAAAATTGAAAAAGCAAGTTGTGTCCAAGCGTCGTTAAAATTTATTTTAAACGGAATATTCATACCCTTTTTCCTGCATTGATCTTTAGGTTGAGAAAATGGAGCCTACCAACCAAGGAATTCCCCTTGGTGGAAATCCTAGTCCCTTCTCCTCTTGGGGAGATGTTGGTGCGCCCCATATGGCCACATTGTCGCTTCCAGGACTAACAATTGGCCTGCCGGTCTGGCTCTTCTCAACCAATGTCGTTCAGAACACCACTATTCCTGAACAGTCGAATCAACAATTAGACGAGTCCAGAATTTCCCACCAACCTTCTACTTCCTCTAATTCTTCTTCTCTTCCTTCCTCTTCACGTGACGGAACTGGTAAAACTAAAAACCAAGTTCCTAAGGAGAAGAAGGAAAAGAAGAAGAAAGAGAAAAAGAAGAAGGAGCCAAAGGCAAATAAGGGAAAACAAGTGTCGTCTAATGAAAATCCACACACAGCACTGACCAGGCCTAAATCACCATGTGTCATTTGCAGAGGAGACCACTTTCACAGAGATTGTCCTTGCATCCCTCAGATACTAAGGGACTAGTCTCCTCGTTTGCACAATCTGGTGTCATCAACCTCTGATAGCCATGTTGAAAGTACACCGTCAACTAGCGAAAGTGAAGTTCCAGGACAAAAAGGGAGGGCTAGACCTCCCTGTAGACTGTGCGAAGGCAACCATGCCCTCCACCGTTGTCGCTTCTTAGACGAGGCTAAAAGAGTCTTGGATGATCGTCCGGTTTCACCGTTACGACTCCTTCCTGGATATAAAAAACTCTTGCCGAGTCCTTCGTTAGTTGAGAATCCAGTTGTCCCGCTCAAGTGGTCAGCTGAAGCGTCTATCATTGAAGATAAACCAACTGAATCCATACCAGACGAAAGTCAAAAGGTCGAGGCGGCAGTTGACCCGGTTTTGCCTTCAGAGGAATTATCTTCGAATGATACAGTCACTGAAGAGGATAAGGATGACACCATCCAGATTCTTTTCATCAACACAGACTCCGACGAACACGGGGGCAATCCACCCATTCCTTTATCGCAAGAAGGAAGTTCGTCAGAGCGATACCCGGCCGCCTACTCGGTCCCACCACCAAGCAACCTAGTTGTATCCTTCGACTGGAACCAACTAGGCAGACCCCGGTTGCCAGCAAGAATACCATTCCAAATTATCATTCAAATATACAGAATGGTCATGGCTGGCACCATCATTGATGAGGGGGCATCTGTGAGTATCCTTTCCTCTATTGCTTGGAAAGCGCTTGGTTCGCCATCGCTTTTGCCTGAAATGAGAAATCTGTCAGGCTTCGATAAAGGAACTAGTTGACCTTTAGGGATCCTCCCCAATGTGCCTATCACATTGAAAGGGAAGACCGTTCAAATGAACGTGATGGTCGTTCAAGGACCCTTGGATTATAACCTACTCCTTGGACGAGACTATATATATTGCATGGGAGCCATCGTCTCCTCACTCTTTAGAGTAATGTGTTTTCCGCACGAAGGAAGAGTGGTCAAGCTCGTGGACCAGCTTTCATTTCCCGGATCACGCATCGCAAAAAGTCATAGATCGTCCCTAAATGGTCTCTTCACACAAGAAATGTCTCAACCCACGGTCCGTCCTCCCGATGAGCGCGAGTAATTCGGAAGGATATGACTGGAACCCAGGTGGCATGCGTCCTGGTCTGCTTCGGCAGGAAAACTTTGGGTATAGGATAGGTTTCCGTAGGAGAATATGACTAGTACGTACCCCATCCGTGATTGGAAGAGGGGTTGTTCTAGAATAAGATTCTTTTGTCAAAGTTATGTGTTTGGCGCTCGTTGTCACTCACCTTTGTCTATCTCGGTAGACATCACCAAAGAAGTGTTTTGTTTGCTGCGCAAATGAAACAATCTTTGGTAACCTGAAAGAGGTAGGCCTCTCCCGGTTAAACAAATGTTTTTCCTGCAAATTGAGGGGTAACCTTGAAACTCTATTTTATACCTAGGGGCATGCAAACCTTTTGGAGTGCAAGCAAGGGGTGGCTATTTATTTTTTAAATTTTTAGGACCTCTAACCCTTTAAACTCGTAGGATTAGTCGTTTCCGAACTTGCATAAAGAAAGGATTCCGAAGCAAAGCTTTGTAAGGCGCAAGCTCCATAAAAAATGGCATCTTAAATGAGACATTCTTATCATATGACTGGATTAATCGAGCAGTTTTAGCGCATAGTTCATGCTCGTTAAAAAATAAACATAAAATCGAGCAGTTTTAGCACATAGTTCATGCTCGTTAAAAAATAAACATAAGACCGAGCAAGTGTTTCAATCCGCGTTTAAGCTCGTTAAAAAATGAACTATCCTTCGGTAAATAACCACTGTGAATGTAACATTATCAGCCATTAAATCCTTGGTCGTGTTTGCACCGTCACCTCCACTTTTCCATTGGCCGATCATTCACCTCCATTTGATTGTTTACCCATTTTGAGGAACAGCTGCGAAGAGTGATTTCACTAGCCATCTTTGTGACACTACCGTGATTGGAAAATTCCAACCCATACCTGGAATCAGCTGCTACCCGTTTTATCACTCGTTCCTCAAAAGATGAGTCTTCTTTAAGCTCTTTTCATCTAACTCATAAAATATGAAAAGATTGCCGAGTTTTGGCCTTCCATCTCGTTAAAGCGACCGGAAGTGCTATCCCTCCTCTAGATTTTAATCTTTTTGGACCTGAGGGATTATTGCACAAAAATATCGAGCGCTTGTTTTGTTCGGCTCGTTAAAACTATCGAAAATTCATCCCTTCTGTATTGTTTTATACTTTTTTGGACTTAAGGGATTAGATGACGAAAAAGGACTTCCAGAGTTATCTTTACGTACCTTTTCAGACTCTCTAAAAATGAAAAGGACCGAGTTATCTTTGTCGTTAGACTCGTTAAAAAGATTAATAGCGACAAACTTGTCTTTAGGTGAGAACGAGTTTCACTATCGCTAGGCTCGTTAAAACATAGCGATGGGTTTGCCCGAAGGGCAAATTATAGAACAAGCATATGTTATCCTCCTCAAGCTTGACAAAAATAAAGAGGTACTGGTCAGCAATGACTAGGGAAAAATTGGGAAGAAACTCAAAGAACTTTTATTGGTAGCAAGTCGCTCTTGAACATGACACTTCCACTCCGTGCCTGAGTCGGGTTGGGTTGTTTCATTCACCGGTCACATCACCATGGTCTCGCCATACCATCCACCTTTGGGGTAAATGCTACCAATCCATCATATAAGTGTCGCCGATATGTTCAAGAGAAGTCATCCAGAGAAGTCAACCGTGTCCCATCCACTACCATACATTATACTTCATTCTTTCATGACCGCCACCCTGAACCATATATCATCAGATCGTTTTCACCTCCATCAAAATCATTTGCTTCGTTCCGTGTCACTGATGTGGGATACATTAAGGCCCTCTTTTGACGGATCGCTTCTTGTCGACATCAGCTCATTATCCAAGAAGTTGATCTAGGAACACCCCCTTCAGTACTTTGAAGCTTGCATGCCTCAATGGCAAGTTTCTCACTTCCGGCGACAGGTATACATCAATGACCTTCGACCGAAAGATTTTGCGTGGTGTTCAATGCCAAGTCCTTTATTCACACCACGTGAATTGTACTACAGTACCTTGAGGGTCATTATCATTATCGGTGATTCCTCTCGCACTTGTTAACAGTTTACATCATTGATTGGTAATCAAGCGATGTCTTTCCATGTTCGACTTCAGAACATTTCTCACATGGATCGACTTGTACTTAGAGTGAAGATCGAACGAGATTGAAGACCCTGGATCTAGTTTCATCCATCCGGGCTGCGATATATATTCAGGAAAAATAAAGACATTGACATGTACAGCATTGCAGCACAGATAATCATCCTACCAAAAGGATGATGATTTCATCAAAATCATCAGTCTACCATCAGACGATTGTCTGTTCTATGTACAGAAAAATGAATTTATAAAGCTGAGTATGGGAATGCCCGCCTCAGCTAGATCATGAAAACAGTATGAAAAATAATGTATTGTATTGTATCTTATTATAGGTCTCCTCCCAGCATTGAAAGAACTTCGGATCCTCCTAATAAAGCATTTCACCCGATAAACGGCCTCATACTTTAGGGGGCAACTGTTATAGACATTTTTGTGCCTTACAGCATTGAGCATGAAATGTCCATAATCCAAAGGATCCAAAGTCCCTAAAAGAGTTGTTCCTGCCCCTAAAGGAACAAGGTCAACCAATGACAGCTTCTCCCAGAAGTTCTCCACCAAAAACCACTCAGAATCAGTCAATTCAGGATCAATTCAGATGCTCTACTAGCTGCCTGCATTGCAATGCACCCCAGTACACTAGCTAGGTGCGTTGCAATGCACCTAAATGCACTACCAGGGTGCGCTGAGCGAGAAATGCCAAATGGCAGTGTCATTCCGCGAGGTGTACAGACACTGGAAGCTTCCAGAATCTTCCTCAATGACACTTGCCTCAATGAATTCGACCAGTGATGAGTAAGAAGCTCTCAGCCTCCAAGTGGAAGCAAGAACTGACAGAGAGAAGCCACAAGTAAAAACATAAGCTGACTCATCCTCTCTGCTTACATCTATATATGGATCCCTCATCCAAGAGATCCGGAGGCTGGAATTTTGTACTTTTGCAGAGAATTGTTGTTGGCTTGAGATTGAGATTAGTGCATTGGGTGATTTATGCTTTGTTGGAGGAGAGGAAGGGATTCCTTTGCTGGGAGGTAGATGCTGGATCGGGACTCACTTGGTTGTATCTCCTCTTGGACTTTCTTATCATATCAATAAAACTATTTGAGTTTCTCCTACATGTTGTGTATCAATGATTTTTTGTTATATTTGCATGTTTAGTTTAAATCTGATCCTAAACTAGTTATGAATGTAAATCTATGTCTTTTGTGTAGTTTCTCTCTTCTGTGATCTTGCAGGAACTTGGTGAAGCTGGACCAGTAAGGGAGCAGGCAGTGGGAAGCGAACAAAGGAGAGAGCGATTGGATCAACAAACTAGCGAAAGACACAAGTTAGTTACATCCTTCCTCTTTGTTTACATTTCATAAAGAAGAATACGAAAATAGTTTTACTTGTTTGTTGCTAAGGCACTGTCACACCTTAGAGTGGGATAGGGGCATTCTGAATGGATACTTTTCCCAACAACACTTGAGGAGAAGAATAATTTATATTATTCATTGACGACATTTCTAGGATGTGTTGGATAGGACTTATGAAGCATAAAGACGAAGCTTTCGAAAAGTTCAAATCATTCAAAGCCTTGGTTGAAAACGAATCAGGTCGCAGAATCAAATGTCTCAGGTCTAATAGAGGTGGGGAATTTACCCCGAATGAATTTTTCGATTTTTGTGAAGAACATGGTATAAGAAGGGAATTCTCTACAGCAAGGACTCCTCGGCAAAATGGAGTAGTGGAAAGGATGAATAGAACAGTTCAACAAATGGCTCGTGCTATGCTTGATGAGTCTGGAACTCCTGCAACCTTCTGGGGTGATGCCACATTTGCTGCAGTTACTATTCTCAACAAGACAAACATCCGGGTAAACAGCACTCAGACTCCTCATGAACTTTGGTATGGTAAGACTCCCACAGTAAAATACTTCAAAATTTTTGGAAGCAAATGCTACATCAAGAATATCGATGAAAATCTTGGCAAGTTTGAACCTAGAGCAGATGAAGGCATTCTCCTTGGTTACTCTCCCCATAGCAAAGCATACAAGTGTTACAATAAAAGACTTGGAAAAATTGTTGAAAGTATTGATGTTGTGGTTGATGAAGAAGGAAACATTCCTAGACAGGTAAAATATAAAGATTTCGAAGATGATGAAGACTATCCATCAACATCAAATCAGAATCATGATGAAGAAGAGACCCATGAGGCACCAGAAGAACAGATAAGGATAGAAGAAAAGACTCCATCTAGGTACGTTAAGAAGAATCATCCAGAAACACAAATTTTGGGACAGAAAGAAGTAGGTGTACAAACAAGGAGAACCATTGTGGAAGCTTCAAGCTATCTAGAATTACTCTCCTCTATTGAACCACAAAATGTAAGAGAGGCATGCAAATATGAATGTTGGGTCAAGGCCATGGAGGAAGAACTTGATCAGATTGAAAAGAATAACACTTGGGAATTGGTTCCTGGACCAAAAGATAAGAATGTCATAGGAACAAAGTGAATATTTAAAAACAAGATGAATGAAAATGGAGATGTTATTAGAAACAAGGCTAGACTTGTTTGCAAAGGGTATGCTCAACAAGAAGGCATAGATTTTGAAGAAACTTTTGCACCAGTGGCTGGACTGGAGGCAATAAGAATGTTCCTTGCTCTTTCCAGCTTTCAAAAGTTCAAAGTATTTCAAATGGATGTGAAATCTGCCTTTCTAAATGGAGACTTGGATGAAGAAGTGTACATCGAGCAACCAAATGGGTTTATCCTTGGAAATTATCCAAAACTTGTATGCAAACTCAAAAAGTCTCTTTATGGCCTTAAACAAGCTCCAAGGGCTTGGTACTATTGCTTGGATAAGTACCTCCATCAACAAGGTTTTACAAAAGGATCAACAGATAGCAATCTATATATAAAAATTGACAATGATAAGTTGCTAATATTTGTTGTATATGTTGATGATATCATCTTTGGTAGCAATGAAGAAGACATGAGTCAAAAGTTTTCCTTGATGATGCAAAAGGAATTTGAAATGTCCCTGCTTGGTGAGCTCACGTATTTTCTTGGTTTACAAGTCCAACAAAACAAAGACGGTATTTTTCTATCACAAACCAAGTATCTCAAGCAGATCTTGAAGAAATATGGGATGGAGGACTCGAAACCAGTATGTACCCCTATGATAACAGGTTACAGCCTCAGCGCAAATGATGAATCAGCAGCAGTACATCAACCAACTTATAGATCTGTTGAGCCTCAAACCTGCACCTTCCTATACACTCTCTCAGCCTTATTTTTCCACTTATTTCATCCACCCAGCTGTTAAATCATTGCATTGTAGTTCAAAAAGAGCTTTTAACATGGTTTTCTGACTATGCTTATGACTGTTGTTTGGTTTATTTTTTGTTCATGCAGCTGCGAAAACTTCTCAGATTCCGCAGCCAGCACAGGTTTCCGCAGCCAGCACAGGATTCCGCAGCTATTTTGTTAAAAGTTGTGCTACAGGTGTCCTATGAAGAAACGAGCCACATGGGCAAGCTACAGGTGACGGATATATGGAACGTGTCCCTTCAAATCAGCCAAATCATCCATGGAAGGTCACAGTCAACGAGGGTCAAAGGCAAAGCCAACCAAGGAGTTCAACGGTGGCACGTCTCTGTTTTGGGCACGTGAACGTTTACGTGGCACAGTCCTCAGCCCATGAAGACACCGGCACACCTGGAGATCATCCCCGTAACCTGAATCCAACAGCTACCACTCCGAAGATTTAATAGACACGATGACAGTTACGCTAGATCTCGGCTGAGGAGATCTACGTGTCTTTGGAAACACAGTTAATAGTGTAGGATTCAGTTAGTTAGTTTCAGCATTTTGTCATTATAAATAACGCGTTGATGAACGCTGTGAAAAATCTTTTGGATATGTAATTTCAGAACTATTGTTGTTATTACCCCACTGTACTTTTTTTTATCTATGTTGCTGCTTTAATACATGAGAAGACTCCTTTGCTAAAGCTCGTTCTCGTGACTGATCATTGACTGGTTGAGGTGGCAGAGGGCCCCTGCACACTAAAGCCCTGTATAGTTTTTATTTGATTTCCTTACGTTTCTGTTTTCATAATCATTAGCCTGTACATAACACGCTGTTTTGATGCTCCTTAATTCACTGCTATTTATATTTTCATTTCTGTTCTCTTGTAGCTGTCAGTTGATCAATGTTTTTCTGCAGGTTTTCTTAGGCAGCCCGGGCAAATTTTCATCTTTTTTATAACTATTGGCATATGAGATCATCTTGTCCTTCCTGCTAACTTTCATTTTCTGAAGTTTAATTCCAGCACTGTCCTTTTTCAAGTTGTGATTTGCTTATTTATTTTTCCGTTATTTAGATATCATACTACTCATCCGTTTATGGTTTCTTTCTTTAAGTCATGTGACTCTATTAGTAAGAAATCAAAATATTACTTATTGTAGTGTGATTTAGTTATCATATTGCTTAAACTTATTCATGATTGCTTCCCACAAGGTAGATTGAGCTGAAGGGTAAAGGATCAGAAGAGTTGAAGTAGTGTGACTAGTTTCTTTTATGCAATTTAATTTATTGCCATTTAGTTATCATATTGCTTAAACTTATTCATGATTGCTTCCCACAAGGTAGATTGAGCTGAAGGGTAAAGGATCAGAAGAGTTGAAGTAATGTGACTAGTTTCTTTTATGCAATTTAATTTCTTGCCAGATATCATATTGCTTGACTTGTTCATGATTGCTTCCCACAAGGTAGATTGAGCTGAAGGGTAAAGGATCAGAAGAGTTAAAGTAGTGTGAATTAGTTTCTTTGCTTTGAGTTGCTTTAAGTTCAGTTTTTACTTTCTTTTCATTCAGCAGCAAGGATACAGGGCCGTTGTCATTAGTTCATTGTTTGATACATTTACTTCTTCTTAAGAATTGATTTCATTACAGTTGTTTTAAAGATTTCTTTTTGAGCACTTTTAAGTTTTGAAAAATCATTGTAGAAATCACCATCACCATCCATACTTAACTTTCATTTTCTCCATCACACATTAGGAAAGATAAATCTAAAAACAAACTAAAAAACTCAAAAACGACAAAAGTCTAAGGAAATGGTTATCTAGTACATATAGTACACTTCACTTCGTCAGTTTACGAATCACGGATTGACATTTTAAATAGCAATTTAGAACACACTAAATTGACCAAACATTTTGGCGCCGTTGCCGGGGAAGTCAAAATTAGGTAGCCAATTTCTTAAAAAAAAAAAAAACAAGAAAATTTCAAGGAAGAAAAATTGATAACCTCTCAAAGTATGCTCTCCTCTTGCACTTAGTGTGATCTGGAGGATCATAAAGAGAAAGTTATTGGTTTAATAGTTTCTTGAGTATGATCTCTTCTTGCACCTAGAGTGACCTGGAAGATCAGAAAGAGAATTATTAGCCCGATTTGAAGAAAAAAAAAATGACATGCATAGAGCAAGAGATTCTAGGGGAAGGTTTTTAGCTAGAGCCAAGAGTTCGATTTTTACAACTCCATCTACTTCAAGGAATAGACAAGAGACACCTCCATCATCTCCAACCTACACTCCTAGCCCTAGGATTCCTGGAATTCAAGAGGGAATAGTTGACTCTCCCACACCATCCATCGAATCTGAATTAGGAATAGATCCTTTCTTTCCTTCTACAGGGAGACAAATTGTAATTGAAGAAGTAGAATAACCTGAGGAAGAAGAAGGAGAAATTCCTCCTCGTTCGCCCTTAGTAGAGGAACCAGAGGACTCTGAAGTCTCTAGGGAAACTACCATGACAGAAGAGGGAGTAAACGGATTTGGTAGAGGTAGAGGTAGAGGAGGAGAAGGAAATAATGGAGGAGGTAGAGGTAACAATGGGGCAAATAGGGATGGAGATAACTCATTTGGATTTCCTATAGTCGATGAAGATTCTCGAGCAACAATGAAAAATATTTCACCATCTGTCCTCCCAAACTTTCATGGGTTAAAAAATGAGGATCCTAAAACATTTCTATTTGAGTTTGAGGTCGTGTGTCGAACCTGTGATTATCTGGAAGACTCTCAAAAACTCAAACTAATTCCTTCAACATTGAAAGGGGCAGCTTTGAAATGGTTCATGGGATTACTCACTCAATCCATTAGGACTTGGAATGATATGAAACAAACATTTTTGGATAGGTATCTAGACTATTGTATGCCCACCAATCACAAGGATGAGGTATTCAAAATGGTACAAAAAGAAGATGAAAACTTGGAGGATTTACTTGAAAGATTTCAATACAATCTGAAAAGAGCAAAAATGAGTAACTTAGATGAGGAAACCTTAAAAGCCCTTTTATTAAAATCCATTAGAGATGAATGGATAGATATTTTGAACATGATGGGAAAAGGAGACATATCTCAACTTCCACTTCATGATATAGCAGAACTGTGTGTCCATCTCTCAAGGGGGAAATCTAAAACTCAAAAAGGGCCTAGAGATCCTTCTCTCATCAGAGCAAACAAATCTGCAACTAGATCAGTAAGTAGGGCTGAGATTGGCAACATGCTTGATGAATTCAAAACTGATATCTTAGGGAGTCTTAGTGAGCAACTAGACACTCTTAAGATACACAACAAGCAGAAAGCAGAAGCTGAGGCTTTGGCCATCTTTTGCCCAAAGTGTAGAAAGAAACATGCTCTAAGGGAATGTCCCTTGGATGCAAAAGTTGTAGAAACATGTGTAATTTGTTCAGAGAATCATGAGACCAAGGATTGTCCTTCAATTCCTGGGCTCAAAGCTGTCTTTCAAGAAGATCCAAATACAATTGAGTCTCTCTGTTTTGTTGCAAGGAGACCTTGGCAGGGGCAGCAAAATAAAGAGTTTAACAACTCTATGAATTTTCAACCCCCACCAAATTGGAATCCTTGGCAACAACCTTGGTCCCAACCTCAAAATCCTTTTCAATCATGGGGACAAGGTATGCAAAATCCTTATGGGAGATTTGCTCAATTTTATCAATATCCTCCATCTTTTCAAAATCAACAAGCTCCACAACTTCCAAATCAAAATCCACAATTATCATTGCCATTTCCACAACAACAACAACCTTCTCAACAGAATCCAAATTCTCAACTCTTGCCCCCATTCCAACAGAAGTCAAATCAAATTCCTTCTCAGCCATTACCAAACTCCAATAATAAAAACCCTCAAAATGCTTACATGATAGAAGGTCAAAAATTTCCTGCCTATATGATTGTTCCTCTCAATGATGTACAACTCAGATCTGGTAGAGTTTTAGATAAACCTTCTATAGATGTCCAAAATCAAAGAATTTCTGAGGAAGAATCTCTTGAAGCCAATAAGGGTTCTGAAGCATCTCTTCAAAACCCAAACACTCAGAAATAAAAAGAAAAAGAGCTAACTCCCACAACTCCTATAGTTGAGCAACCTGCATCTTCATCCACGCCTCCTTTTCCTGAAAGATTACAAATTGACAAAGGGGTGGAAAAACAAATCTTGTTGCCTGACTATGATTTTCTAGATGAATTGAAGAATGTCTGTATCAAGATTCCCTTGTTACAAGCCATTAAGGAGATTCCTATTCTAGCAAAAACAATAAAGGAGTTGAGTCTTAAAAGACCAGGAAGGAAACCAAGAGATACAAGAAGAATCCACCTGGTAGGAAAAATTGCAGATATCATGATGGGAAAAATTACTATGCAGAAGTATGTAGATCCCGGTAGTCCAATTGTCAAAACACATATCAATGGAGTAGAAATTCCAAATACTTTGATTGATTTAGGGGCTGCTATCAACATTATGAGTAGACAGACTATGGAACAGCGGAAACTTCCTAACCTTCTCTTTACACCTACTTTACTGCAACTTGCAGATCGATCAATTATTAAACCAGATGGTGTATTAGAATACATTTCAGTCTCCTTAGACTCTTGGGAATATCCAGTGGATTTCATGATTTTAACTCCCAAGAGTAATTTAGGAGTACATCCTCTCATCTTAGGAAGACCTTGGCTAGCCACAGCCGATGCTTTCATTAGTTGTAGGTCTGGGGATATGTATATTTCTTATGGTAATTCAACAAAGAAATTCAATCTGTATCC
This sequence comes from Pinus tabuliformis, assembly GCA_031772625.1. NCBI lineage: Eukaryota > Viridiplantae > Streptophyta > Pinopsida > Pinales > Pinaceae > Pinus > Pinus tabuliformis. Next base: position 152,245,876 of record CM062808.1, on the reverse strand, counting down.
TCCAGCAAAAGCAATTACAGAAATAGGAGATAATGAGTCGATTGATGATGAAGATACTATACAACATGTCTTTACCATTTCTGAAGTTAGTGAAGATAGTCAAATTCTGAACACATTAGAAAATTTTGAAACATCTTCAGAATATGACCACACACAATTTCAGTTAGATTCTAACATTGAATATCTATCATCTAGACAAATGTCTCTTTTCTCTATGGAAGAATTTGGTAGTTCTGCCCTTGAGATCTTTCCAGGGAAAACATTGAATATCAACAAAAATTTGGAAAGATCACAACAGGAAGAACTAACCAAAATCTTGCAAAAACATTCTACTGCATTTGCATGGGAGTATACTGATATGAAAGGTATTGACCCTAAGACTTGCATTCATCACATCTACATTGAGGAAAACAGTAGACCAATCAGACAACCTCAGAGAAGGATGAATCCAAACCTTAGGGAGATAGTGAAAGAAGAGCTCCAAAAATTACTTAATGTGAACTTCATTTATCCAATTTCAGATAGCCGATGGGTTTCTCCTTTGGTTATAGTACCCAAAAAGAATGGTAAATGGAGGGTTTGCATTGATTATAGGGAATTGAACAAAGCAACTTTGAAGGATCACTTTCCTTTACCCTTTATCGATCAAGTATTAGATACTCTAGCAGGCAAAAAGTATTTTTCATTTTTGGATGGTTTTAGTGGTTACAATCAGATTCAGGTAGCACCTGAAGATCAGGACAAGACCACATTTACCTGTCCATGGGGAACTTTTGCTTACCTAGTACTTCCTTTTGGATTATGTAATGCACCCGCAACATTTCAAAGGGCAGTACTAGGAATCTTTTCCGATCTAATCCATGATTGTGTAGAGGTTTATATGGATGATTTTACAGTTTATGGTAATTCGTTTGAAGAGGCATTAGAGAATTTGGAAAAAGTCCTTATTAGATTTAAAGAAACAAACCTATCATTAAGTCATGAAAAATTCTTTATGATGTTTACTGAAGGGATTTTTTTAGGACATCATATTTCAGGAGATCGGATTAAAGTTGATAGATCAAAAGTTGAAGTCATCTCCAAGTTGCCTATTCCAAATTGTCAAAAAGATGTTAGAAGTTTTCTTGGATTTACTGGATACTATAGAAGATTTATTGAAAACTTCACCAAAATAGCATCTCCACTCTTCAAATTACTTACAAAAGACTGTGAATTCAAATGGGATCCTAATTGTCAATCTGCATTTGAAACTTTGAAAACAAGAATATCTGAAGCACCCATTTTGAGAGGGCCAAATTGGAAACTTCCTTTCCATATTTCTACAGATGCTTAAGATACAGCTCTAGGAGCTATGTTGGGTCAAAAGGATTTAGCTCCTTATTCCATTTACTACACCAGTAAAAATTTGACTCCCACTGAGTTAAAATATACTGTGACTGAGAAAGAGTTCTTAGCTGTTGTTCATGCAATCAACAAGTTTAGACATTATATAACAGGCTATGAAACTTTTGTCCATACTGATCATTCTGCGATTAGATATCTCATGAACAAACCTGTTACTAATGGCAGAGTTACAAGATGGCTTTTACTTTTACAAGAATTCAATATTACTGTGTTGGATAGGCCAGGGAAACAAAATACAGTAGCTGATTTCTTGTCTAGAATCCAAAGTACTAACGAAGATTCTCCTGTAGAGGATAAGTTTCCAGATGAATATTTGTTTGCAGTAACTACTAAGACTCCTTGGTATGCAGATATTGCTAACTATTTGGTTACAAGGAAGCTACCTCCACATTTATTTCCTAATGAAAAGAGAAAAAATATTTAGGAGAGTTCAAGTTATTCATGGATTTCTAATGAATTGTTTAAAACAGGGCTAGATTGTGTGATCAGAAGATGTGTTCGGGAAGATGAAATGCCTGACATCCTCAAGGCATGTCATGATGAACCATGCGGTGGACACTTTGCTGACAAGAGGACGGCCTATAAAATCCTTTCTTTAGGATATTATTGGCCTTCTCTCTTCAAATATGCAAAACAATATGTCAGAAGGTGTGACAGCTGCCAGAGAGTTGGGAGACCGAATCTTTCAAATGAAATGCCATTACAGCCACAGGTACTCATCGAACCCTTTGAAAAATGGGCTTTAGATTTCATTGGACCCATTAATCCACCATCTAGACAAAAGAAATATATATTGGTTTGCATTGATTATGTCACTAAATGGGTAGAAGCCAAAGCATTGCCTTCTACCACTGAAAATTCAGTTGTTCAATTTCTTTTTGAGGATATTTTTACTCGTTTTGGTGTCCCAAGAGAAATTGTGACAGATCAGGAAAGTTAATTTACATCTAATTTGATGGAGAAGCTGATGGAAGAATACAAAATCAAGCACAGAAAATCTACTCCTTACCATCCGCAAGCAAATGGCCAAGTAGAATCTAAAAACAAAGTTCTTGAGAACATCATCACCAAAACTGTTCATCTACATAGAAGAGATTGGGCAGAAAGGTTTCCTAAAGCCTTATGGGCCTACAGAACTACATGGAGGAACACAATAGGACATTCTCCCTATGAACTTGTTTATGGGAAAGAAGTCCTCCTCCCCATTGAGTTTCAAGTCAAAACTTTCAAGATGGCAGTTCAGTTGGGGATGAATCTATCAGAAGCCCAAAAGCATAGAATGGAGCAGCTGAATGAGCTAGATGAGATCAGACAAGATGCAATTTTAAGGACTGATCTAGTTCAACATCAAAGAGCTAAGTGGCATGACAGATATATCAAAGAGAGAAAGTTTCAAGAAGGAGATTGGGCTTTACTGTTTGATTCCAAGTTTAAAGACTTCAAAGGAAAATTTCAGACTCATTGGCTTGGGCCATATGAGATTGACAAAGTCTTTAATAATGGAGCGGTAAGAATCAATACCATTGATGAATTTCAGACTCCTCTTATTGTGAATGGCCACCGATTGAAAATTTATCATAAGCCACTTTCAAAAGAGGAGTTTGTCAAAATGTTCCAAGAGAATTCTGCAATCAGGCTGGTGGAGAAGAATCCCTCTCCCCCACCAGCCTAATCTTTGTTTCTTTCAGTTTTTGAAAAAAAAAATATGTGTATAAGCCTGAAAACCAATCCTAGATTGGCGGTCTTATACAGAAAATATAGAGTGAAAATCAGGGACACCTGACACTCTATATTTTCCAAAAAAAAAAATATCTCCTCTCCTTCTCTTTCCATCTTCACTTCATCTCACTTACCATTTCATTTCACCTCCATCTCATTCTCATTTCCATTTCACTTCACTCCACTTCACTTTCATTTCACTCCACTCATTCCATTTTACTCCATCAATAAAAGTTCCTTTCAAGACTATTTTCATTCAGTTGGTTTTCCTCTAACTATCTTTGTGCAGTTAAGGGGGTGTTGTCTCAGTTTCCGCAGCTGGAGACCGTTTCCGCAGCCAGAAGCAGTTTCCGCAGCCAGAAATGATTTCCGCAGCCAGCATCACTCTGTTTTCAAAATTTACAGTCAACTGTTAGTGCCATAATCATGAAATGCAGATGTAATTGAGCTAAAGACATGGGGCATCTCCAAGACAACAAAGAAGAGCAATTGGTTAGAAGCCTTGAGCAAGAAATGACAAAGGTATGATCAAAAATCTTTATCAAATAACAATTCAAGTCATAATTACGCATAATTATTAAACCATAACAAGTTCTACTATGTGCAATGATTTGATACGATAGCCCCACTACCACTCCTATTCCACAATATCACTCCACACACCTCGCATTCATTTCTCTAACGGTCTCATGATCATTCCGAGTTTAAACTCAAGACTGACTACACTTCCATTTATTACCCGTACTCTTGAGACGTGACCTATTGTGTTACGGCTCTTCTTAGCCATAATTTCCGGAGCCGTCTATTGAGACGTGTAAAACTTCATACACAGGCATCTGATTCAAAGAATCCCGCCGTTACTTCACTCGCTTATCACTCCACTTATACCATACTCCTCGCATGCATCCACATTTTATTTTAAACTTGTTCACTGCTGCTCACCCTCTGTTCCTCCGGTAATTTGGATACTTCCATTCCCTGTTCTCCATTTCTAACTGTAGCCACTACAGTTCATTCTAAACCCTGACTGCAGTCACTACAGTCATCCTAAACCTCGTTGCAGTCACTACAGTCTATCCTAAACCCTGTAACAGAGCTATTTTTCCTTAACCCTCACACGCAGAAGAACTCTCAGTTGGAATCTAAAACAGAGGATGGGAAAATTACTGAGAGCTGAGCCGGAAGGACCGAAATACTTGGAGGGTTATCCTCAAACTAAGGAATTGATGAAGAAAGTCAGATGGCTACGATTCATCCAGAAGTTTAAAGGCCATAACAAGGAGGTGACCAAAGCTTTTGCGAGGTCCTTTAATGGACAAACAGTGGAGATTGGAGACTTGAAATTCACAGTGACCGAGGCCACTATAGCAGTTGCCACGAGCCTACCTCAAGAAGGTGAAAGGTGGTTTAAAAATAGAAGTGTGGATGATCAAATATGGAGAATCATGCTACAAAATCAAGGTATGGATACCACCATTTTTACAAGAGGCATCCCTATTCATACACTAAAAGAGGAATGGTCTAGTCTACTGTTAGTCATCCAGAAATTTATCACGTGTGAAGGTCGTTTTGGCTCTATGTATATGTATCATGTTAGATTGATGATGAATTTCATAGACGGTCACACTCTTAATTTACCTCATTTTCTGCTATTAAGTTTGAAAAAGATGAGTTTTACAGCTCAAAAACATGTAGGCAATATTGAACCTCATCTCTACCATCATGGGCTCATAAAAATTCTTATTGAGGACCAGTTAAAGAAAAATAAGGATACTTGGGAGAAATTTTTGACAAGAAACTACTTCCAAGAGCCGTCTGAGGCCTCTGGAAGCAGTCCACCAAAGATCCCAAAGAAAAGTAGAAGGAAACAAAAGAACATTATAGTCCAAGACTCCCCTACAATAGAAATTCAAGAAACAGTCCAAAAAGAAGAAGAAGATAGAGCTAAAAGTAAGAAGCAGAGAAAAGAAAAAGGCAAAAGAACCATCCAAGAAGTTTATCCATCCCCTGAGCAATCCATAGAAGAGGATTATCAACCTCTGTCAAAAAGATTAATAGATCTTCAAGCTGCTGCCATAGCCAAGAAAAAACAAAAAGGAAAACAGAGTGCACAAGAGAAGAGTACTAGTTCATACTTAAGAAGGAGCACTAGGCTAAAAGGGAAGGGGAATACAACCAAAGAAAAACAGTCTCACTTGAGAAACCTCCAGCTCAACCAAGCATTGAATCAAGTCCTCCATGTGAGGAAAGCCCTTTTCGGTCGGAAAGAGAGAGCAGTCTTCCTCCTCCACCAGATTTTGAGCCTAGTCCGAGAAAGACACCTGAGGTAGATCCTAATCAGCAAGAGGCATATAATTACCTGGAATCCTTAGAACAATCAACTGCAGGACCGAGTACCAATCTGCCACTTTATGCACAAGTTCAGTCTTTGAAACAGGAGGTATTTGAGTTAGAAGTCCTAAATAGGCATATCAAACAGGAAAATGAAGCACTCAAAGAGCAGAGTAAGGTAGACAAGATTGTCCATGATAACACTATGCTTCATTTAGGACTGTGGCAAAAGAAAAACTGAAAACTTAAGAAGAAGTGCAAAAAGTTAAGCAGAGCATTGATTAACCTCAAGTTCAAATGTCTAGTCAAGAAACCAAGGATGATGATGTTAGCATCAAAGAAGAAGAAAAGAGGGCTAGATGTCCTTGCAGAAGCCTCAGAACATGTGGATTAGAGGGAAATAACTCAAATTTGGTTGCATGAGGACATGCAACACCTTCACAGTGGGGGTATGTTGAGCCTTAAACCTGCACCTTCCTATACACCCTCTCAGCCTTCTTTTTCCACTTATTTCATCCACCCAGCTGTTAAATCATTGCTTTGTAGTTTAAAAAGAGCTTTTTACATGGTTTTCTGACTATGCTTATGACTATTTTTTGGTTTAGTTTTTGTTCATGCAGCTGTGGAAACTTCTCAGATTCCGCAGCCAGCACAGGTTTCCGCAGCCAGCACAGGATTCCGTAGCTATTTTGTTAAAACTTGTGCTACAAGTGTCCTATGAAGAAACGAGCCACATGGGCAAGCTACAGGTGACGGATATATGGAACGTGTCCCTTCAAATCAGCCAAATCATCCATGGAAGGTTACGGTCAATGAGGGTCAAAGGCAAAGCCAACCAAGGAGTTCAGCGGTGGCACGTCTCTGTTTTGGGCAAGTGAACATTTACGTGGCACAGTCCTCAGCCCACGAAGACACCGGCACACCTGGAGATCATCCCCGTAACCTGAATCCAACAGCTACCACTCCGAAGATTTAATAGACACGATGACAGTTACGCTAGATCTTGGTTGAGGAGATCTACATGTCTTTGGCAACATAGTTAATAGCGTAGGATTCAGTTAGTTAGTTTTAGAATTTTGTCATTATAAATAACGTGTTGATGAACGCTGTGAAAAAGCTTTTGGATATATAATTTCAGAACTGTTGTTGTTATTACCCACTGTACTTTGTTTTATCTATGTTGCTACTTTAATACATGAGAAGACTCCTTTGCTAAAGCTCGTTCTCGTGACTGATCATTGACTGGCTGAGGTGGCAGAGGGCCCCTACGCACTAAAGCCCTGTATAGTTGTTATTTGATTTCCTTACGTTTCTGTTTTCATAATCATTAGCCTGTACATAACACGTTGTTTTGATGCTCCTTAATTCACTGCTATTTATATTTTCATTTCTGTTCTCTTGTAGCTGTCAGCTGATCAATGTTTTTCTGCAGGTTTTCTTAGGCAGCCCGGGCAAATTTTCATCTTTTTGATAACTATTGGCATATGAGATCATCTTGTCCTTCCTGCTAACTTTCATTTTCTGAAGTTTAATTCCAGCACTGTCCTTTTTCAAGTTGTGATTTGCTTATTTATTTTTCTGTTATTTAGATATCATACTACTCATCCGTTTATGGTTTCTTTCTTTAAGTCAGGTGACTCTATTAGTAAGAAATCAAAATATTACTTATTGTAGTGTGATTTAGTTATCATATTGCTTAAACTTATTCATGATTGCTTCCCACAAGGTAGATTGAGCTGAAGGGTAAAGGATCAGAAGAGTTGAAGTAGTGTGACTAGTTTCTTTTATGCAATTTAATTTCTTACCATTTAGTTATCATATTGCTTAAACTTATTCATGATTGCTTCGCACAAGGTAGATTGAGCTGAAGGGTAAAGGATCAGAAGAGATGAAGTAGTGTGACTAGTTTCTTTTATGCAATTTAATTTCTTGCCATTTAGATATCATATTGCTTGACTTGTTCATGATTACTTCCCACAAGGTATCTTGAGCTGAAGGGTAAAGGATCAGAAGAGTTAAAGTAGTGTGAATTAGTTGCTTTGCTTTGAGTTGCTTTAAGTTCAGTTTTTACTTTCTTTTCATTCAACAACAAGGATACTGGGACATTGTCATTAGTTCACTGTTTGATACATTTACTTCTTCTTAAGAATTGATTTCATTACAGTTGTTTTAAAGCTTTCTTTTTTATCACTTTTAAGTTTTGGAAAATCATTGTAGAAATCACCATCACCATCCATACTTAACTTTCATTTTCGCCATCACACATTGGGAAAGATAAATCTAAAAACAAACTAAAAAACTCAAAAACGACAAAAGTCTAGGGAAATGGTTATCTAGTACATATAATACACTTCACTTCGTCAGTTTACGAATCCCGGATTGACATTTTAAATAGCAATTTAGAACACACTAAATTGACCAAACAAGATCCATGATTGGTAGTCTACTCTATCTAACAGGTACTCGACCAGACATTATGCATGCAGTGGGAATAGTTGGAAGGTTTCAGGAAAATCCAAAGGAAACTCATCTTCAGGCAGTTAAGAGAATTTTCAAGTATCTTCAAGGAACTCAAAACTATGGCTTATGGAATCCTAGAGATACGGATCTCACACTTCATGCATATACAGATGCAGATTAGGCAGGAAGTGTGGATGACAAGAAAAGCACTAGTGGTGGTGCATTCTTCATGGGTCCTAGACTAGTATCTTGGTTCAGCAAGAAACAAAGCTCTATTGCATTATCTACATCTGAAGCAGAATATGTAGCTGCTGCATCTTGCTGCACTCAACTCCTTTGGATGATGCAAAAAATGCACGATATGCAAATCACTTGTACTCCACCTATCTCAATTTTTTGTGATAATACAAGTGCAATCAGTATTTCAAAGAATCCTGTAATGCATTCAAAGACCAAGCACATACCAATCAAGTATCATTTTCTCCGGGAACAAGTGCTTGAACAAAAGGTCAAATTGGAGTTAGAGGGAACAAGTTGCTGATATACTCACCAAACCACTACCCAGGGGGACTTTTGAATACCTCATACAGAAGCTGGGGGTAGTTGATGCATCATCTTGCTGTTGAATCTTATGTTTCAAAGATTAATGGTTGTACGCGAGTTTCATGTGGGTAATCTGCGTACATACGCTAGTTTCTGTGGTTACAGTTGTGTATATGTTGGTTTGAAGAAAAGCAGTGGGGCGAGGCTCAGGATGAAAAGAGCCTGATATGGGTCTGACAGAGACCATCTGGCACAGGTTCAGGGGGAGCTTATATCCTTCTAATAATTCATTGTTGGCATTATCTTAGAAGATCTTGGTTCTGATTTCAGGTGGAATAGGTGCAGAGGGAGATCATGGTGGCTGGTCTGAATAATGATTGACAGATGTTGTTGATGTTAGCTGATCATAGTCTTGCTGTAGATATTGTGTCTCTATGTCCTATATTTCTTTTATCAAGGTCATGTAACGGCCTATCTTGGTTTCCCCACTATGCATGGGATGGATGATGTAATGTTATTATTTTATCATATATCCCCACTTGGTTGGGTGGTTGTGTCATTATAGGTATATTCCCACTTGGTTGGGAGATGGATGTATGTATGAGTCTTGGTGATAGGAAGGTCATTTATGATGTATAAAGTCATGTTTCTTTTGTAGAACATATTCTTGCAGACCTTGCCTACAGTCATGGGGAGCTTGGATAGCACAACAGAGCAGAGAATTCAGCATATACTCAGGGGGAGCATAAGCCTTTGCCCTTGATGTCAAAGGGGGAGAATGACTTTGAGTGACTTAGGGTTGCCATCAAGTCCAAAGGGGGAGATTGTTAGCATTTTGACACAGGTTTGGCTATATGACATAGGTGTTGTCCTTGATGGAAACTCACTCAAATGGCAGATCATAGTTCAGGCTCTCAGAATGAAAGAAAATAAGGTATACGCAGTTTCCCTTTGATAAAGTCGCATATACACGCGGGATTGGTGACCAAAAAATGTGTATACGTATACATGCACTTTCATGTAGATAAATGCGCGTACATGTGCGAAAACTTATGGTTGGTCCATGGTATTTAGTCTGAAATATCTGAACCTATGGTTTTGGTCCTTGGTATTGCATCTAAAGTATTGAACCCAGGTATTGGGTCCCTAGTATTGGTTTTCAGTGGTTTTGGACCATGTTTTGAGTAAGGCCAGTCTATAAAAAGGGAGGAGATCATTTGGCAAAAGCATTGACTGAAGTATCGAATATCTTATGAAGTGCAAGATCTAAGACTGGGTAATGGTACGCTGCTGCATCTGAACTAAGGAAGAACCTAAGCGCAAACAGATGGATAAGTGCTATTGATGTGTCGAAATATTAAGGCTTGAATAGTAGTATTATTGTGTGATGTTTGATCTATTATTTTGGCGCATGATTTGATCTGTAATCTGGGTATAACTGACGTCTGATTAAGTGAAGAAGTGAAAATTATCTTTTTAGATCTATATGCAGGTTCGGCACAGCAGAGGTGTGTATACATGCAGGTTCAGGAAGGGAAGAAAGCGTATACGCAGGTTTGCCTTGATACAGCTACGTATGTACGCAGGTTTCTTGGTATTGAAGTAGCGTACATCTCTTGAAATATGCTTTAGCTGCTTCTGTTTATTGCTGCAGTGTTCTGGGTTCAGAATTGGTGTCTGGTTACAGTATTCTGAGAAGTTATTGGTTATTTCAGTATTTGTACAAAGGAGGTTGGTTGATGCAGATTTACTTGATGCTTGATTGACATTCATGGATCCAGTCTGAAAATTAATGAAACGTGGTCCCTGGAGGTAAAGAGAAGGTTGTAGCCTTTTGTAGGTTAGCACCTACGTACTAGTATCTCAGCTAGTACAAGAGCTAAGGGGGTTGTAGCTCCCTTCTAGGAGAGTCTGGAGAATGACAGAAGGTTGTAGCCTTCTGCAGGTTGAAGCCTGCGTACTAGCATAAGACTGCACTAGTACAAAATCATTGTAAAAGAAGTTTCTAATTGAAAGAAGATAGAGACATATTGCAGCAGCTGGTTTTCACCCACATTGGGTTTCCACCTTATATCTAGTGTTCTTTTATGTGACGGTCTACTCTGTTTTTCTATTCCTGGTTACTGTTATATGGTTCTGACACACAGATTAATGATCAACATCTGAAGATTAAATTAGTTTATAAGTCTGCAATTTATACACGAGTCTCATTAACCATATCTGCGTATACACGCGATTTTTACTAGCTGAAGTAGCGTATACAAATCCGTGTATGAATTGAAAAAGAATTTGACTTAATAATATTGATTCACCCCCCCCCCCCCCCCCTCTCAGTGTTATTTCCAACATAGGCAAGACATCTTCATCTAGCAGCCACTCTGGAGGCAGCAATCCTTTTAAGATAGGAGTTAACTTTAATATTCCCACATTTGAGGACCAGATATATGCAAACATCGTAGATAAATGGTTGAATCTATTGGAAGGGTATTTATCAATTCATGATTTTTCCAATAGAGAAAAGATTACTTTTGCATTTCTCAAATTCATCCCACACGTGAAGGCTTGGTGGGAAACCTACTTTGAACAAAATGATGAGAGTGAATCCTCATTGTTTTCAGCCGCACCCACTTGGGATTCTTTTAGAGATGCCATCAAGGAAAAATATTACCCTATCAGGAGCTATGAAGATAAATACGTAATGTGGACCATGCTATGGCAGGGAAGGGACCAAGATGTGTCAGAGTTCACAAACATTTTCCATGCCCTCCACACGAAGTTGGGTATCAAGGTTTTGGAGTGAAATTTGGTACTGAAGTACCGCAGTTGTCTACACAAGTAAATTCAGGATGAGATGGAGTTCCTGGACATCTCCTCCCTAGGCACGACATACTGATACATTGTCAATATTGAGAAAAAGTTTAAATAGAAGAAGAGAGACTTTGGATCTGCAAATCCGAAGCGAGAAAAAGGCGCCCCCAAACGACAGAGCAAAGGCCAAAGCAAAGGCGGGGTGACCCAAGACAACCCACCAAAGCTGCAAGCAAAGAAAAACACCAAAAATATAAAGAAGGACACTGGAAAATAGTGTGAGTTACATAAGAGCTCACTCACAACACAAGTGAGTGCCAAGTCAAGAAGTCACTAGTTGCGAAGTGGAAGGCTTACGAATCATATATAGGTTCCAACTCTAAGTCAAGAACTAACAAGGGGAATGAAAAAGGGAAGGAGATCATTAATGAAGATCCCAGTGCCACCGTGGCCACCACCAAGATCTAGAACAATGATCCTGAAGATCTAGAGGAGGGGGAAAACCTCTTCCATTCCCAGATGTTGGTGAAGGGTTCTTCATCGCAGTTTATTGTTGACAACGAGAGCCAAAAGAACCTCATTTCAGCAAAGTTCAAGAAGCAGTTGGGCCCATTGATGATAGCACATACAGATTTTTACACCATTGAGTGGCTTCAGAAAGGACGAGATATCCATGCCAGCCAGTAGTGTCGCCTTCCCTATAGCATCAAGCCCTTCACGGATGAGGTACTGTGTGATGTATTATTAGGATAACCATACTTTTGGAAGCGACATGATGTATATGAGTCTAAACCTCTTTCACTGATTATTACTTTGGGCAATAAGTTGTACAGGATACTGGAGGTAGCCCCACCTACTACTATCTCTTTGATTATTGCAAAGAAATCTCGTAAGATTATTTCCTAGACCATGAATTTTTTTTTCTTATGATACACCCTTAGGGAAAGAATAATGTTGTGGCCACGACTTCTAGATAGGGATCCACCACACAACAACAAGAAATGGACAAGGTCGTGGAGGAGTACAAAGACATTTTTTCCTAACTTGCAAGGGTACCTCTTCACTATCAAGTCAAGCACTCTATCGATCTGATCCAGGGCACGCCACTACCCAATGGAGTGATCTATCGACACCCTGTTCTGGAGAACGATGATATCAAGAGATAGATTGAGGATCTGTTGCAAAAAGGGAACATCAGGCCAAGATCATCACCCTATGGGAACCTGATTTTATTGGTACAGAAGACAGACAGGACCTGGAGACTCTGTATTGACTATAGGGTGTTGAAGTTTTGAACAAGATCATTTTCTGGAATATGTACCCAATCACACAGATTGATGATCTTTTGGACCAACTCAAGGGGTTCAAATATTTCAGCAAGATTGAATTGAAGTCTAGTTATCACCAAGTTCCTATCAAACCCTCTGATGTATGGAAAAATGCCTTCAAATACAAGGGAGGCCTCTTTGAAAGGTTGGTAATTCCTTTCGGGTTGACGAATGCCCCCACAACCTTCATGAGATTGATGGAAGTGTTGAATTTCCATGTCTATCCACTAGAAAATTAATATGTGTTATGTTGGTTTATTTCTTCTACTTGTTTAAAAATTGATCAAGTTATTTAATAGATTAAATACTGAAATAAGCACAATATATTCATGAAATATATAGATCATCAACTGAAAGAAAACAAGCACACAAGTGACACAGTTATTTTGGACAATTGTCCCCTGAAAACCCTAATGCGAGAAAATCGGTGAAGTTATTCAGAGGGTTATATTATCTTACAGTTTATTTGAGTACAACATGGTGCCTTTATCAGCTCACATGACAGAGAAAATTACATGGCAGAAATACCTCTATATCCGGAAATAGGTATTCAGAAAAACAGTCCCACAAAACCCTCTCCAGCACAACTGAAGCTCAGCGCGAACCCTTCTAGCCTCTGCGTCAGCCTCCTGTTGACCTACATCATCCCCAGGACTCCCTGCGTTAGCCCTCTTAGGCATTGCGCAGCCTATAAGAGCCTATGCGTCACTCCCTCTACCCTCTGTGTAGATGACGCAATCTCTCTGGGCTCTGTGTTGCCTCTGTTGGGCTTTCCGTAGCCTGGACTGATTGCTGCTCTCGCTCTCTCTACTTCTGTGCTAGTCTCCCAGTATTGTGCTCATCTCTTTACCTCATACTCATTGTTCGTCGTTGCTGATCACTGATTCAACTTTTCTTAGCAAGCCCACTCTAGCAAAATGAATGTTTGATCACTCTAGTGTGTTCTCCAACTAACCCTCAAGCCTCTTTTTATACTTTTCCCATTGGCCCATCAATGGCTGACATTAAATCTCTAATCAATGGCTAAGATTATATTTGTCTTGATCCATGACTTTTGGAACCTTCTAACCCAGTTTTATATTAATACCCATTAATATTTTATTTTTCCTAAGTTCAGACTTAGGAACTCCATTAAAAATATCAATTATCTTAATATCTCCCAAACCGGGTACAATCTGTCCAAACCATTTCTGGGTCTTGGATATCTCATAAGCTTTAGCCTCTCCACCAATTTTCATGGCTAGATAACGTCCAATTCTACCCAAAATAAACACTCTCTATTAGCGAGGATTGTGCTCTAGTAATACTCCATGGTGAGTGTCACCCTGATTATTAAACACTGGTCCCTGTGTTGATTCTAGGCCTCCATGCCCAACATCCTCTGCACTGTTGAATCCTATACTATTTCCCATGGCCCTGCCACTGCCACTGCTTCATCCATACGGAAACTCCCTCTGCATCCATGCTGCTGCTGGTCCATCCTCGCAGCACTGCATTTTCACTGCATCCCCTCTCATCATGTTGCATCGTGCTACTGCATACTACTACTAAACTGCAACTCAGTTACTGAGAAGTAAGTAACTAATCCACCCAACTTCTAACATCCTTGTCAGGCTAGAAAAAATCTCGATGCTAAAGCTCCCTTTGCTGCTAACAAGTGCTCCCTCTACTGACCTCTGCGCTATTGTAACAACTCCCTGCATCTCGCACCATTGCACATCTCTCTATGTCATCCTACAGTGGTGCAATACTCCCATGCCTCTCGCACTGTTGCAGCCTACTAGCCTTGCACTATATTGGGACTCCTGTACTGTAGCACTCTCTGCCACCCCATCCGCATTTGTCTCTATCGACATCCGCCATTCTTGCTACTATTCTTCAAGGCTCCTATAGCAAGTTATAATCCAAGAGGTTGGGTACCTCAAGGGTCCTACCCCTCATCACCTGTAGTCCTCCTGACTACAGCTCGATGTCTCCACACTTCTTCTCAAGTGGAACATGATCACTCATGGCACAATCGTCATCCTCCTCAACTTCTTTCTCCGCCTTCGCTGGCGCTACCTTCGAGTCATAGACCTCTCCCTTACTCTTCTTCCTTGGACATTGGTTCACAAAATGACCTAGTTCCCCACAATGGAAACACTTGACCTTGGAGAGGTCCTTCTTCTTCTTCTTCTTCTTCTCCTGCTTTCCCGTAGATTCTTGAGCCGCATCCTCTTCTTCCTCCTTATTGATCTTGACCCTTTTCTGCTACTGCCCGCTTGGGTCAGTTGTCTGATCTCTTCTTGACGATGAGTCACCCACAGTTCCTCCCAATTTGGAAGACTCATCCTGCCCAGTATTCTCTAGAAAAATACCTCCCAATCCTTGGAAATTGCATTAAGTGTGGTCATCACCATTAATTCCTCATTTGGTGTGGCCCCTATGGGAGTTAGCTGGTCAGGGATCTCCTTCAACCGACCGACGAAGAAATCTATCTACTCTCCCTTCTGCATCTGGTATGCCCTTAGTTGATTCTCCAGGAGCATCTCCCTCTGCATGGAAGTATGTTGGTACAATGCCTTCAAAGTGTCCCACATCTCCTTTGTCATTTCCTTCTCATCAATATGTGGTACCGCATGATCCTTGACCCCATCAAGGATGATGCACTTAGCCTTAGCCATTGCCTCCTCATACCTTTCATTAGCTACTAACTCAACTGGGATAGCTATCACTCTCGAGACAAACCCGATGTCTATCTAGAATGGACAAGATCTTAGCTTTCCAGAACACAAAGTTGGATGCTCCATCCAGCCTATCTTGATCCCTCAACCCATTCACGACCATCTCACTACTCTTCTGTTGACTCCTTCGAGTCTCCCTACTTCCCTCCTAGAAGTCCTCTGTTCTACTCCTGTTGAGTCTCTCTACTTCCCATCTGGAAGTTCTCTTCTGAACTCCCTTTGATTCCTAATTTCCCTTCTGGAAATCCTTTTGCCAATGTCAATTTTCCCCTCTCCAATCGTTTGTGAAACTGCAACACTGATCCGGATTCCTTGGCTAGAAATCTTCCTCGACAGCAACTCCCTCTACCTTGGTCTTGCCCTGTTAGGTACTGTTCTGACCACAGTAACCCACCATCTTCGCTCTCACAAACTACCCACAGCCTCCTATGCCCCAGCAACTGAAGGATTGAGCCACTTGGCTTTGCACAATCTCGGCATCGGAAAATCAGCTCCCACAGCCAACTGCATCAACCCTCCTAGCCTCTGCGTGGATCTGTGTGAGCCTGATTTTGCCTCTCTCAGCCTCTGCACTCACCTCTCTCTGGCCCAAATCGATGACACAGTCCCTCTGCATCACTCCTTCCTCTGTCGCGTTCTACAAGGATCAGCTCTATCACTCGGGATAGCTAAATCTGAAGCAAATGCTCTGCTAAGCTAATGCCCTCATTTTTCCTGTGATTTGCAACCACCCTCTGATACCATGTTGAATTTTCTAAGTGTATCCGTTAGAAAATTAATCTATATTTTGTTGGTTTATTTCTTCTACTTGTTTAAAAATTGAACAAGTTATTTAATACATTAAATATTGAAATAAACATAATAAAGTCACAACATCTAAAATCATCAACTGAAAGAAAACAAGCACGCAAGTGACACCGTTATTTTTGGACAAATCTCCCCTGGAAAACCCAATGCGGAAAAATCGGTGTAGCTATTTTGAGGGTTATATTATTATGCAGTCTATCCGAGTATAATAGGGTGCCTAATCCAGCTCACCCGATAGAGAAAAATACATGGCAATAATACCTCTATATCCGGAAATAGGTATTCAGAAAACCTGTCCCACGAAACCCTCTCTGGCACAACTGAAGATCAGTGCTGGTCCTTCTGGCCTTTGCGTTAACCTCCTGCTAACTTGCATCAGCCCCAGGACCCTCTACGTCATTACTATGTGGCACTGCGTAGCCTCTGGGAGCCTCTGCATCACTCCCTCTGCCCTCTACGTGTCTGACACAGTCTCTCTGGGCTCTGCGCTGCCTTTATTGGGCTCTGTGTAGGAGGGACTGACTGCTACTCTTGCTCTCTCTGCTTATGTGACAATCTCCCAATATTGTCGCTGCCTCTCTACCTCGTACTCACTACCCCTTGTTGTTGATCATTGATTCAACTTTTCTTAGCAACCCCGCTCTAGCAAAATGAATCACTGATCACTCTGGTGTGTTCTCCAACTAACCCTCAAGTCTCTTCTTATACTTTTCTTGTTGGTACATCAACAACCGATATTAAATCTCTAATCAAGGGATAAGATTATATTTGGCTTGATCCATGACTTTTGGAACCTTCTAACCCAGTTTTACATTAATACACATTAATATTTTATTTTTCCAAAGTTTAGACTTAGGAACTCCATTAAAAATATTAATTAATTAATTTAATATATCCAAACTAGGTATAATCTGTCTAAACCATTTCTGGGTATTGGATATCTCATGTGCTTTATCCTCTCCACCAATTTTCATGGCTAGAGCACATTTGATGCTACCCCAAATCAATAGGAATACATCTTGTTCCCCTTCATGTAGAAAAACCTGTAGATTCACAAGCTCATGTAATCTACTAAAACAAGAGACAAGAATCTACTTCTACTCTTTACAACAGAAGCCCATAAACATCGAGAAAAAAATAATCAATAGAGGAAGAGAATAAAAGGCACATAACGCAATAAATATTCAAGGAAAGCCACAGCTCAAAACCCCACTATTTGTTTTGTATTGATCTGGAAAATCAAGATGAAATTACAATGCGTGTTCTCCCTGGAATAATCCCGGCACTCAGCAATTCAATCTGCAACTCATAAGAAAGCTCAAGGCCAAATATTAGCGAATTCACAAGCGTAATTCTTATGAAGGATAACTTGTATTTAAAGGGAAATAAATCCTATAAAAATAGTGCAATTCCTCTGTTAGTTCCAGTCTTCGTAGCCTGTCACCAGGGATCAACATGAGCTCTTACTAAGTTTGGTTTGGTTAGATGTATTGCACATGATATTCAGCACAAAACATGTCACAAAGGTGTCCATCAGAAGAAGCTCGGAAAAATCTTTCCAACGGTATATCACACTCCTATAACCAGTTTTTGGATCATAAGATATGATCGAAATGAATGATTGATTCTTGGTCATGCATGTTTTGAGGTCAGTTGCTGCACACAGGGAAAATTTTACTACAAAATCAGTTTGGACAGTAATTTTACAAAAGTGAAAGAGGTTTTTTCCCATCACATACCAAATAACAAAAACCTCCTTCAATTTATGCACAGGTTCTACTATGTGGGAGATATGTAGTGATATTTGGAGCCTACATTAAAGCAAAGCTAATTTTTCATATTTTTTACTGTTTTAGTCATTTCAGTGCGGTGCCATTTTACACTAGATGGAAAGTAATTTTGAAAAACCCAAGGAGTTTTGTGTTAACCATGAGCAATATAAAAAAAACTCTTTTATTTTATTCACAGGTGTTGTGAATTTGGATATGTGACTATATCTTTACAGCTCATTTTCACAGATTTAAATTTTTAATGATTTTCTGTTTAGAGATGATTTTGTGGCACAGATTCCGAGCAACTGGAAACAAATTTCCAAAATTTCAGAGAGATGTTTCTCCAAAATGACCTTATCTACAAAAACACCTTTCATTTTTGTAACAGGTGCTATGGTTTAGGAGATACGAGTTCATAGTCAACACCTATTTTCAGAAATTCGGTCCAAGTTTAATGTAACTGATTCTATTTTGAAGATGGTTGAGCTCAATTCCCTTAATACAGGGATGAGCTAAATATATAAATTTTATGAATTTCATAGTGTATAGGTTTTATTTTTGCAGTAGAGAGGTTGTCTTGGCTTTGTGTAATTTTCTTTTTCTTGAATATTATTTTAATCAAGCAGTCTTTTGCCCTTTGGATCTGTAATTCATCACGGTGCTGATGTTTAGTATGTTTTTCATGTAATTCATTTACACATTATGTTTTTTCTACCTTGTTACAAAATTATCTAAGTGATATGTTAGGAATTCATCCGTAATGATGCTCCTTTCATGATGATTTTGTTGTTAGTTGTAATGGTTGTCTTAGCAGAATTCATCCTTGTCTAGATGCTCTGTTGAGCAACCTCGTGATTCTCTTTCATCTAAAGTTGTCGTTGCAGATCCATCCTTTGTTTGATGCCTGCAGGGCAGCAGGCTTTCTCCCTTATACTTCTCACATTTACAATCTTCACTTGGCTGAACATGGCACTTAATTTGCCCTAGGTTTGCTGGAAGAAACTGACATTGATTCCATAGTCCAATCACCCTTTCTCTTGTTGTTTTCGACCCAAAACAAATCCAATCAAATCCTCTGAGCTACTATACCTAGCCTAAAATCTATATTTGATTCAATCATCTCCACTGAGATTGACAAGGAGAGAGCCCTCTCCCGACCTGGTAGGGCTAGCTACCAGGTTAAGCATGGTTTGTGGTTATCCTAGGATTCCCTCCCTTCAGCTTGAGGTCAATCTAGGATCTAACATTGTGGCAACCATACTAGGGAAGAGGTGACAGATCTTCTCCGGGAAAGATCATTTAAGTTGTAGATCTGATTGCTGATGGTGGATAGCAGTCAGACACATATGAAAGCTGAAACATTCACCTGGCGACTCCAACTCAATCTAGAGATTCCAGTGCTCACTGATCCATTCATGCACTAAAATAAAATGGTAGGGTATGTGGCAAACCCTGTGTTTTGTGAATTTTTAAAAGAAGTTAGAGATCAGTTAGTGGATATTGAAATTGATGAAGTATTTTTCATTACCATGCTTCAATGTTTGAGATCTCCGAAGTTTCCTCCTAAAGCTAAAACTGATTTCTTTGAGTTAGTTGTTGAAAATTTTGAGAAGGAGATTCAATATTTAAATGATCAGATCCAATCATATGAATTCCAAGATCCCAAAAAGTTCTTGGAAACTCTCCCTCCTTCAAAACAAGAAACAATAGAGCTGCTCGTGGATGCTTGCATTGACAGTTTGCAGTTGGAGGTCTGTGTTGAGGAGTTAGGGCAGCAAACAGAGTCTGGTTTCTTTGATCCTATTGTCACATATATGGAGTATTTTTTCAGTTTGAATGATAAGTCAGATTGTCTTTCACACAGCCAAATTCAGTTTGTGCATGGATGGTTGTCAGCATTTACATTTGTGTCCTGGTTGAAGCACTTTCAAGCAGCATCTTTGTCACAGTTACTTGAATGGTTGATATGGCATTACAACATCACTTGATCCATTGATTTTGCAGCAAAGTAGGGTAGATTTGTAAATAAATAAGCTGCCAAAGGCAGCATTTCAGTTTTCGATATTTGTTATGTACAGGTTGCAGTATGTGTATGTTTGGATTGAAATGAGTTGTTTTGAGTTTGTAGCTATTTGACCATATTACCCAATGGATGAGGCACTTGGTCTATGGTGTTCTTGACACCTCCAAGGAGCTGCCATCCCCAATAATGCCGATGTTAGTTCTAGTCTTCGCAGCCTGTCACCAGGGATGAACATAAGCTCTTACTAAGTTTGGTTTGGTTAGATGTTTTGCACATGATATTTAGCACAAAACATGTCACAAATGTGTCCATCAGAAGAATCTTGGAAAAATCTTTCCAATGGTATATCACACTCCTGTAACTAGTTTCTGGATCATAAGATATGATCGAAATGAATGATTGATTCTTGGTTATGCATGTTTTGAGGTCAGTTGTTACACACAGGGACAAGTTTACTACAAAATCAGTTTGGATAGTAATATTACAAAATTGAAAGAGTTTTTTGTCCATCACATACCAAATAACAAAACCCTCCTTCAGTTTATGCACATATTCTACTATGTGGGAGATATGCAGTGATATTTGGAGCCTACATTAAAACAAAGCAAATTTTTCATATTTTTTACTATTTTAGTCATTTTAGTGTGATGCCATTTTACAACAGATGGAAAGTAATTTTGAAAAACCCAAGGAAATTTTTTTTAACCACGAGCCATATAAAAAAATTCTCTTTCAGTTTATTCATAGGTGTTGTGAATTTGGATATGTGACTTTATAGCTCATTTTCACAAATTTAAATTTTTAATGATTTTCTGTTTTAGAGATGATTTTGTGGCACAGATTCCTAGCAACTAGAAATGAAATTCCAAAATTTTAGAGAGGTGTTTCTCCAAAATGACCTTATCTACAAAAAACTCTTTTAGTGTTGTAACAGGTGCTATGGTTTAGGAGATACGAGTTCATCTTCAACACCTAGTTTCATAAATTCAGTCCAAGTTTAATGTAACTGATTATATTTTGAAGAAGATGGTTGAGCTCAATTCCCTTGATACAAGGATGAGCTGAATGTATAGATTTTATGAATTTCATAGTGTAGAGGTTCGATTTTTGCAGCAGAGAGGCTGTCTTGGCTTTGTGTAATTTTTTTTTCTTGAATATCATTTTAATCAAGCAGTCTTTTGCCCTTTAGATCTGGGATTCATCACGGTGCTAATGTTTAGTATGTTTTTCATGTAATTCATTTAAATATTATGTTTTTTCTACCTTGTTACAACATTAATACTAAGTGATATGTTAGGAATTCATCCGTAATGATGCTCCTTTCATGATGATTTTGTTGTTAGTTGTAATGGTTGTCTTAGCAGAATTCATCCTTGGCTAGATGCTCTGTTGAGAAACATTGTGATTCTCTTTCATCTGAAGTTGTTGTTGCAGATCCATCCTTTGTTTGATGCCTACAGGGCAGCAGGCTTTCTCCCTTATACTTCTCACATTTACAATCTTCACTTGGCTGAACATGGCACTTAATTTGCCCCAGGTTTGCTGGCAGAAATTGATATTGATTCCATAGTCCAATCACCCTTTCTCTTGTTGTTTTTGACCCAAAACAAATCCAATTAAATCCTCTAAGCTACTATACCTAGCCTAAAATCTATAATTTGATTCAGTCATCTCCATTGAGATTGGCAAGGAGAGAGTCCTCTCCCGACCTGGTAGGGATAGCTACCAGGTTAAGTGTGGTTTGTGGTTATCCTAGGATTGCCTCCCTTCAACCTGAGGTTAGTCTAGGCTCTAACACCCTCAAGCATCAATTTATGATTGCATGCACTATTAGTGCAACTCAGAAAAATCTAAAACAAATAGTACATTGTCCTTGCACTCTAATCTTAACTGGGTCTTTCTCAAAATCAACATGAATTATTTTCTCATGGTGGAATCTTTAGTTAACTAGAGTATCACTAATTAGGTCACTAGTGTCCCAACTAACTGTTTACTCACTATTAGTTCTTGAAACTGATTGGAACTAATTTAACTGGACTTAACTCAATAAACTGAGTTAAGTAATTACAACTCATTCATAACTCATCCTTAACTCCTATAAGTTAGGGAGAACATATACATGTCTTCTAAAATACTTCTAATTTGAATTTCCTAAATTAATTAAGTTAACTAAACTTATTTAATTATTTTCAAATTGCTATGAGAAAATAATTCTATTTCAATTCACAGTTTCATTCAAGGACAAATTAAACTGCAATTTCTTGTTTCCATTTCTCAACACTCCCTCTCGAAAAGAAAGGCATTATCCACTACCCCGATCCTGTCTCTGTGGAACTCAAATTTACATCTTGGAAATGCCTTTGTCAAGATGCCAACATCTTGCTCCTCCATGGTAATGTAATCTAACAACATGATCTGTCTCAATACAAAATATCTAAGATGATGATATCAGATATCTATATGCTTGGACCGATCACGAAAAACTTGATTTTCAGATAGTTTGATACAACATTGATTATCACAATAAATCATTGTCAGATCCATCTGTGTACTAAATAAACCAACAAGGATCTTCCTCATCTAGATAGCCTCACATGTTGCTTGACTTGCAACCATGTACTCTACCTCTGGCGAACTGAGTGCAGCTGATCTTTGTTTCCTGCTATACCAAGCAACTGCAGGTGACCCAACACTAAATATCCCTCTTGATTTTCTCTTCATGTCAAATGGAATCCCCGCCCAATCTACATCGGTGAAGCCTTGAAGCTTCACTCCCTCTGTCCGCCTGTACCACAACCTAAACTGAGTAGTGCCTCTGAAGTATCTCAATACATGCTTTGCCACCTTCCAATCTTAGCCATTTGGTGGTGTGTTCCGCAAATACATGAGTGAACCCACAAGCTACCTGTAAATAGTAGCTTCCACTACTTCTCTTGAAGTAGCACCCTCCTTCCTCTAGTCACCAGCTAGAGGAGTCTCCATTGGTTTACTGCTCTCCATGTGGAATATCCTATCTCATTGGCATACTTTCCTCAAGAGACAAACAAATCCCCATCTCCCTGCCATACCTCCATGCCAAGAAAGTAATGCATGAGCCCCATGTTGGGTAGCGCAAGCCCCGCGGAACAAGTATGGGGCACGAAGCCCAGAATTTTAGGTAATATTAGGGTAAACGACTCCACGGAAATCGTGGAGCGCGAACTATAGTAGGTGGAGTCAAAGGGTAGTCCGCCCAAAAATATTGTAAATAAATAGTAATAGAGTCGGCCCACGGAGGGATCGCGGGCCGAGGGAGAGTATAAATAGAGCATGGCTTTATGAGGGAAAGGCAGTTCTTTGGGAAGATGGAATGTAATGGGTTTTGAAAGGCAGTAGCTTGAAAGCTTCTATAAGTCTGAGTCAAGGGAGTAGGGTAGAAGGTAGAGGCTCTGCAGTTGTGTGCACAGAGGCCTAGTAAGTTCGTAGCTATGTGCACGGACCCCTACAGCTGAGTGCGCAGGGTGGATTTGGATGTATTGGTGAAAATTGATAATAAAGATAAGTTTCTTATTAATTCTGTGCCAATTGCGGCTTCACTGTTTTCTGATATATGAACTATTGTAATTTCTGCATTTGTTATAATTGAATACATGTAAACGGGGTTAATCTTGATGCGTGAAGTAACCAAAGTAATAAATGTTTTCTTAAAGACCGCTTTGACTAGATCAAACCAGTAATAAGTGACTTAATTTGTATTAAGCGCGATAAGGATATTCTGATCTGTGTGGATTTGGCGTAGCGCATGTAGAAATTTTGAATAATTTAACACATATTCAACATAGATTATCATGATCATGTACTATTGCGGAATACATACACAATACATAAGCTCCTCTACATTGATCATCAATATAGCAGCATCAATAACAATAAAACATCAAGAGCATTCACACATTAACACAGTATGTATCCCGGGGAAAGCATCTCGCTAAAAACCCCAACTATCTGTATATTAATGATTGAGTCATGTAACATTACACAGCATAATACTTCTCACAAGTATCTCCACCTCTGTTACACACAATACAGCTCAGATCTGATCTCCAAATCTCTTCCACTGATTGCCTGCCTCCACTGCTCAATACCTGCTCAAGAACTGATGAGAATGGTTCACCAAACTCGTTTTTCACCTGCAAAATAGTCACTCACACTTTGTTGGACGTGAGCACAAGCTATAATGTGGGAAAATACGTGAGCAAACTCATTGGCATACTCAATCCCTTTATTGTGCAAGATCTGGTGCACAACTATAGTAACAACTGATAGCAATCTGATTCTCTACCACCTGTCCCTGTTGAACTGAACATGCACTGACATGCAACTGAGTTAACTGATGTATTCATTAGTTGTATTATGAGTTAATAACTTCTGAATTAATTAATAACTAATTCACCCAACTCATCTCTAGTCTATTTGCCAGTTAGACTAAATACAACCAGTTTAACAAAGCTAAACTAAACACAACTCCATCAACTCCACAATCAACTCCACCAAACTCAAATGATTGAGTTCTAACTGAAGTCATGCATGCAACAACTCAACTGACTCAGAAGAAAAGCGTATTTCCTTCTGACAGCTGCATGTGCCACCTCTGTAGCTCAAACTGAAGTGATCCAAGAGAATAAGATTAAGTTTATAGTCCAAATATTATTGTGAGATAATAATATTTGACTTTTCTATTTTTGACAGCCAGTTTAAAATTAGACTTTGATCACTCACACTGTGATCACTCACACTTTCATCAAAAATAGAAGTCCATCTATTTTTTTTCCAACTTGATCAATCATCCATAAACAGCAACCTACAATCCATAGACATGATCCATATGTCTAAAAATAGGCTTGCGCCAAAAATAGCCTGCGGGCCCACTTAGTGAAGGCGACTCTTTTCACTAAGCTCCATCATCTTGTTGCAATCTCAACACTCCCTCTCGACAAGATATGGATTATCAGCAACCCCTATCCTGCCTCGGTGGTACTCGAATTTTCTCCTGGTGAGAGCCTTCGTCAGAATATCAGCATCCTGATCCTCCGTTGGAATGTACGAAAGTAACATGATCCTCCGCTGCACACAATCTCTGATATGATGGTACCTGATGTCAATATGTTTAGATCTATCATGAAATACAGGATTAGCCGAGAGTTTAATGCAACTCTGGTGATCATAGTAAATCACAGTAGGATCCAAATGAGAACAAAACAAACCAACTAGGATCTTCCTCATCCATATAGCCTCGCATGCAGCCAAACTTGCTGCCATATACTCGGCCTCCGCTGAACTGAGTGCCACGGATCTCTGTTTCCTACTGTACCAAGAAACTGTTGTCGATCCAATACTGAAGACCCCTCCTGATGTGCTCTTTCTGTCTATTGGGCTCCCTGCCCAATCTGCATCCGTGAAGCCACATAGCTTCACCTCATCCTCCTGTCTGTACCACAAACCATATCCCGATGTGCCTCTCAAGTAGCGCAATACATGTTTGCCCGCCTTCCAGAAGAGCTTGGTAGGCTTAACCATAGCTTGTGAAAGCTGGTTAACTGCATAGCATATATCGGGTCGTGTATTGACCAAATACATCAGCGACCCCACCAACTGTTGATAAACAGTGGCATTCATTTCTTCTCCCGAAGTGGCATCCTCCTTCCTCCAACCTCCAGGAAGAGGAGTATCAATAGGCTTGCAGCCATGCATGTTTAACTTCTCTAGTATCTCCTGAGCATACTTGCCCTGAGAAACAAACAGTCCACCACTGCGCTTCCATATTTCCAATCCCAGGAAATAGTGAAGGAGGCCCAAATCCTTCATCTCAAACTCTGTAGCAAGATCCTTCTTGCATGATAGTATCAACAGCTCATCACCCATTAGAATCAAATCATCAACATACAGTACAATGATAAGCAACTTACCCTCCACCACAATCTGGTATAGGTTCGGATCCGCCTCGCTCTTGGAGAATCCAAGTCCTATGAAATAGTTGTCTATCCGTGTGTACCAAGCACGTGGTGCTTGCTTCAACCCATACAGCGCTCTCTTGAGCCTGCACACATGCGACTCGCTGCTGAAGACTTCAAAGCCTTCAGGTTGCTCAATGTACACCTCCTCCTCAATGACTCCGTTGAGGAACGCAGTCTTCACATCCATCTGATGAATATGCCATCCCATCTGCGCTGAGAGAGCAAGAATCGTCCGTATGGAAGAATACCTTGTGACAGGTGCAAATGTCTCCTCATAATCGATCCCCTCAATCTGTGAAAAGCCTCGGGCAACAAATCTTGCCTTGTACTTCTCCACACTCCCGTCAGCTGCCTGCTTAACTTTGTAGATCCATCTGGAGCCCACCACTGATTTCCCTTCCGGTCTAGGAACAATCTCCCATGCACTGTTTCTGACAATAGAATCATACTCTTCCACCATGGCGTCTACCCATGCGGGATCCTCCACAGCTTCCTCGAAAGAGGATGGCTCAGTCACAACACACTTGCTCATAAGAGCCATGTATCCAGTGTACCGATCAGGTGACTGTCTCTGCCTGCGTTGGGCTGTAGGTGGTCCTACAACATTCTCTGCATCTTGAGCCAGTCGCTCAGCTTCTGTCAAGCGCTTTCGCCCTCTGATGGTTGGCGCTGCATGAGTGGTCTCTTCCACTCCATGAACCTCGTCCTGTGGCTGATCGACGTCCTGAAGCTCATCCTTAGGAACTAATAGCTCCTCATCTGCATGCAAGTGTAGCTCCCTCTCAAGCGAACACTTCATGGCTTTCTCCTCTTGAAATATATCCCGTCGCACAACAGTTTTACCACTGTCTGGCAAATACACATGATAGTTGTGGGGCGTATCAGTGTACCCCACAAATATCCCAACCTCTGCGGTCGGCTCCAACTTCTTCCTGGCATCCTTCGTCACATGCATGTAAACTTTAGCACCAAAAATCCTCAAATGAGAAAGATCAGGCTTCTTACCAGAATAAGCCTCCTCGGGTGTACTCATGCCAAGTATCCTATGAGGACAACGGTTCTACACATAAACTGTTGTATTGCATGCTTCCGCCCACAAGTGAAGGGGTAGGCCCTGATCATGCAACATTGCCCGTGTAGCACCCACAATCGTTCTGTTCTTCCGCTCAGCTACCCCGTTCTGCTATGGGTTATGGGGAGCTATGAGCTCTCTACGAATCCCTTCTGTCCTGCAGAAATCCTTGAACTCGTCTGAGATGTATTCACCACCATTATCGCTCCTAAGAGCCTTCACCTTCTTCCCCAACTCCTTCTCGACCAGTGCTTTGAATTCACAGAACTTTGAATATGTCTCGCTCTTCTTCTGCATGAAGAAGATCCAGCACTTACGAGAGAAATCATCAACAAAAATCACATAATACCTGTGTTTTGTTGTCGAAGCAACTGAGAAAGGTCCACACATGTCTGTGTGAATTCTCTCAAGGATCGTCGTGGCGCGACTATCCTTCTCGTGAAAGGTGGCTTTCACAAACTTCCCCAAAGTACACCCCTTGCACTGATCTGACTGCGCAAGTGTGCCTTTAGGAAGCCCTATAGTGATCTGCTGCAGTATCTTCAAGGCTCCATGGTGAAGGTGACCCAATCTCCTGTGCCACAACTCGCCATCATCCCGGCTCACCAATCCTTCTGCCTTGCCTGCCATTGCTGCGCATCCATCTACATGCAACTGATAAAGGTTCCTCACTCGAACCCCTATCTTCCGGGTCTCACCAGTTGTCTTGCTGCGCAGGAAGGCCTTTCCCTCGCTGAAAACAACATCATACCCCTTGTCTTCTAACATCGCCACTGAGATGAGATTCTTCTTCAATCCTGGAACATGCATGACTTCCTTCAATACAAAGGGTTTACCAGACTCCCTCTCAAAGGAAATGGTACTGATACCGGTCGCACTGTATCTACCATCATTGCCCATCTCGATGTGCACTCCAATATCTTTGTCCTCCAGATCAGAGAACAAATCTCTATCTCCCGTCATGTGAAAAGACGCACCACTATCCAAGAACCACACTGATCCCATCACACTTGAAACCAAGCATGCAATCAATGAAAAATCAAGCTCAAACTGAGAAGCTAAGGCCTCTCCCCCTGCAGATCCAGCAGCTTGCTTGTTCTTCTTCTTCTGCGGACAATTTGTGGCATAGTGTCCGTGCTGGTGACAGTGAAAACACTTCACCTTGGACATATCTTGCTTCTTGCCTTTCGCACCGGAATGAGAAGCTTTCTTGTTCTTCCCCTTCTTTGCTTTGGCAGCCAAAGAGCAATTCTCTTCATCATATACCTTTGATGAAGATCCATTCTCACCTTTATTGTTACTGAGTTTATCCTTGAGCGCCAGGTCGCTCTTGCTTTGGAATAACATTTGCAATCCGTTGAAAGACATTTCAACAACATTGCTGCAAATTCGAATTCCACCAGCTCAAACTCAACTGCTTCCAATCTAGAATTCGTGAGAACACAATATTTCTCGTACAGAGATTGACTGTATGGGCATTCACCGGATATCTCACCTTCCAAAGGAAGGATGAATCCAGAGGCTACCTGGCCCGATTACAGACTCTGCCTGAAGAAATAGAATGTAAACACTTCCTGAATAGTAGATCTGATGATCAACAGCTCTGATACCATGTAGAAATTTTTTCTACAATTATCTAGCTCGCTCTGATACCATGTAGAAATTTTGAATAATTTAACACATATTCAACAGAGATTATCCTGATCATGTACTATTACGGAATACATACACAATACATAAGCTCCTCTACGTTGATCATCAATATAGCAGCATCAATAACAATAAAACATCAAGAGCATTCACACATTAACACAGTATGTATCCCGGGGAAAGCATCTCGCTAAAAACCCCAACTATCTGTATATTAATGATTGAGTCATGTAACATTACACAGCATAAT
This sequence comes from Pinus tabuliformis, assembly GCA_031772625.1. Classification (NCBI taxonomy): domain Eukaryota; kingdom Viridiplantae; phylum Streptophyta; class Pinopsida; order Pinales; family Pinaceae; genus Pinus; species Pinus tabuliformis. The sequence goes on along the minus strand of CM062808.1, from coordinate 152,216,993 downwards.
ACTTCTCACAAGTATCTCCACCTCTGTTACACACAATACAGCTCAGATCTGATCTCCAAATCTCTTCCACTGCTTGCCTGCCTCCACTGCTCAATACCTGCTCAAGAACTGATGAGAATGGTTCACCAAACTCGTTTTTCACCTCCAAAATAGTCACTCACACTTTGTTGGACGTGAGCACAAGCTATAATGTGGGAAAATACGTGAACAAACTCATTGGCATACTCAATCCCTTTATTGTGCAAGATCTGGTGCACAACTATAGTCACAACTGATAGCAATCTGATTCTCTACCACCTGTCCCTGTTGAACTGGACATGCACTGACATGCAACTGAGTTAACTGATGTATTCATTAGTTGTATTATGATTTAATAACTTGTGAATTAATTAATAACTAATTCACCCAACTCATCTCTAGTCTATTTTCCAGTTAGACTAAATACAACCGGTTTAACAAAGCTAAACTGAACACAACTCCATCAACTCCACAATCAACTCCACCAAACTCAACTGATTGAGTTCTAACTGAAGTCATGCATGCAACAACTCAACTGACTCATAAGAAAAGCGTATTTCCTTCTGACAGCTGCATGTGCCACCTCTGTAGCTCAAACTGAAGTGCTCCAAGAGAATAAGATTAAGTTTATAGTCCAAATATTATTGTGAGATAATAATATTTGACTTTTCTATTTTTGGCAGCCAGTCTAAAAATAGACTTTGATCACTCACACTTTCATCAAAAATAGAAGTCCATCTATTTTTTTTTCCAACTTTATCAATCATCCATAAACAGCAACCTGCAATCCATAGACATGATCCATATGTCTAAAAATAGACATAGTCTAAAAATAGACTTGTGCCAAAAATAGCCTGCGGGCCCACTTAGTGAAGGCGACTCTTTTCACTAAGCTCCATCATCTTGTTGCAATCTCAACAGTGCAAGGTTGCACAACAGCGTGCGAGCCCCAACCCACATCCAAGACATCCCCAGGGTGCGGAAACCTGGTTCTAGCACCCCCCCCCCCTGCTACCTCAGGTGAGACCTCAGTCTACGCTTCGCGGATTATTGCCGAAAGGGCCAGTAGCCATGGGATTTGTTTGGCTAACGAATTCTTTTGGACCTAGGTCAAGCCCAAATAAGCCAACAAATGGTTCCATTTCCAGGACCAGGATCTGCCCAAGGGGTGTCTGGTGTGAAAGGTGGGGACACTAGAGAAAAGAGCGGCGAAGGATCAGGATGGTAGTAATGGGGAGCTCCATCCAGTTACCAATATTCAAGGGAGCAGGAAGTGAAGATCCAGAAAAGCTTTGGTTTGTATTGAATTCAGTATGGAACATGCAGCAAATCACAGATGATAATATCAAGAAAGTCATCTTAGTCAGCACACTGCAGGACCGAGCACTAACATGTTATATGAAGTATTCGGGCATTAACCCAACGACGGGGATAGCGGACATCTACACTAAGTTAAAGAAGGAGCTCAGCCGACCAAAATCGGAGTCGCAGTCAATCGTAGGATTCAAAGAAATCACGATGATGCCTAGTGAGACCCTGTGGGATCTGGATCAGAGGTTAAAAAGCACTATTCATGAAGCCAACATGACCTTGACGGATGCACAACACCGCGCTTGGTTTATCGCATCACTAATGCCATATCTGAAATCGGCTTTGTCACAACAGAAGATCTCAACCCAAGCAGAAGCGCTAGAGGCAGCAATGCGGCTGCATAAAACCCTGGTATAGGACCCAGGGTTGGGAGTTCAGCAAATCCAAGCATAGGTCCAAAATTTGTGTTTGGAAATACAAAAGTTAAAACAAAACCAGCTGCCAGAAGTTCAGGAAGAAGTTTGGTGCAACGAGTGTAGGGGCCAGGGAAATGATAAATACCATTGTCCAGTCGTGGTAAACCTGGTGGTTACGGGGGGACCAAAACCATTGCGACCAAAGGTACAGGCAAGGCCAAGCGTGATCGCCCTGCTCTGGTGCGCAATATGTCAAGTAGGAGGAAAACAAAACACGAATAATTGCCACCTATTGCCGAAATACAATCAGACCCCCAGTAGCTCTTTTGCAACTTTTGTAGATCGATGCGTCACGAGGACAGAGATTACCGAATTTTGGTGGATCAGGCATCTGCCTATCGAATACAGACTGTGAGACATGGTCAAAATCTAGTTGCAACGTTTGCACGTGGTGGATTCCAAGGACGAGGTCGAGGAGGGGGCGGAATGGGACCAGGAAGGGGGCGAGGACAACTAATTTGTTACAATTGTGGAGGACCAGGATGTTACGTGCGGGATTTCACAAATCCAACTCGAGTATCATGTCCTTATTTCGAACAATTTGACCATTAACTGCTAAATTTCCCTATGCTGCTAGCCCAGATTTGCGTAAAAAGAACAACCCCTCCTACGCCAACACAGAATGTCCAAATGATAAGGTCTGAACCACGCGACAAAGAACCTAAAGTAAATATGGTACTAAGGAGCGTTGCAACCTTAGAAGGAGATCAGTCTGAGCCGCATAAAGGTCCCTCGATGTTAACAACTTTCATAGAAACTTGCATGAAGCTACTTCGCGATAATAGGGAAGTGAAAGGATTACAGGAGGTAATTAACAAATACGCGGGATGGGGAGAACCTCGCATGGTTCGACGAATGGGGAGCCATACGTCACAGACCAGACAAGAAATGCAGTTAACAGTGTGGATTAGTGACTATGAGATGGAACAGGTCATTCTGGACCTCGGTTCGGATGCAAACATCTTGCCCAAGCAGACATGGGAACATATCGGCAAGCCCCCACTCTAATGGTCTCCGATCCAATTACAGATGGAAAATCAATAGAAGGTCTTGCCCATGGGTAGGCTGCAAGGAATCGCCATAGACTTGGATGGTGCAAGCACTAGAACGAAGTTTGAAGTTATTGAAATAGTGGACGAAACAAGCCCGTACCCTGCGTTGTTGGGAATAGATTGGGCCATCGACATGAATGGGATTATTAATCTCAAGCACATGAAGATGATATTTGAGAAAAATTCATTCTGCGTAGTTTTTCCGTTAGATCCAACTGAAGGACCCCGCTACACGGAACCTGTGCGCGACGACAAGCAGGATGAAGCATTGGATTGCATCTACAAAATTGTTGCACAAAGGCCAAAAAAGGGTAAGGTAATGCAGGAATGGAGAATTTCACCAAGTTACGTGGAACCATACACCGATGATTCGGAGGAAGAAGACGAGTGATGGTGGAACAGAATGAACGGGGCAACTACTCTAAGCTGCACTATGCTGACAAAATCCGTGTACTGCATTAAAGCTTAGGACCGCGAGCTGTCGGTGTATGACGAGCTCACAATAGTAGATGAATTCCTGGAGAAGTTTGAGAGCACGGTACCAGAGTACCAGCAATTTGATGCACTCAAATGGGCATTGCGCGTGACACCTGCACCATGGTGGGGTACCCATGAAGGAACTTTTGCAGATTGGCGAAGCTGTAAGCGCATGACGCAGATACGATTTGGGAAGCCAGCAATCCAACTAACGGAGAAATATGATGGATGAGAGAATCCGCACATACACCTGAGAAAATGGACCAAAGCCTATGGCAAAGAACCGCAACAAGAATGGGTGCACCTATTTTATCATACCTTAGATGTCATCCAAAGGAATTGGTATACTGAAACAGAGCTTCGACGTGGCATAGGTGAGTGGGATATCTTGCGTGAAAGGTTTCTGTCAACATTTATTTTTTAGGATCAGTGGATGGATACAGTGGACGACACATTAAAGCTAGTAAAGGCCACAATTTTCACGTTGCCGCTTGAACCAAAAGAAGTCGTGCAACCAGACTGGTCACGACAGCTGAGCCGGGCCTTGGAATGTTACAATGTAAAAGAAGAAGGGGACAAGGATGATCCACGCGACATCAATATACCAGAATCCGAAGGAAGTCGAGAAGTGCGCGGCCCCAAAATAGAAGATCTAGACGTCGCAGTGCCATTAAAAATGAAGCAAGTGAATATCAGAACAGAGGAAGAACCGAAGTATGCTATGCTTTGGGATTACTGGGATGACGCTACCGTGGAAAAGGTTGTCGAGCTACTCAAGGAGTACTGAGACCTCTTCCCTACTAAGATCACGGAGCTAAAAGGGATTCGGGGCGAATTAGGAATGATGAAGATAACCTTGAAGCTCGATGCAAAGATAGTAAAGCAGCGACCTTACCGATAGAATCCAAAATACAAAGCAAAAATACGAGAAGAGCTAGACAGGATGTTGGTAGCCGAGATCATTGAACCAATCGAGGAGTAAAATTGGGTAAGTCCGATGGTGGTACAGGAGAAAAAATAGAAGGGTGAGATCTGCATCTGTGTCAATCTACGGAAACTCAATGATGCTTGTGTTAACAATCCATTTCCCACACCTTTTACCGATGAAGTCTTAGAAAATGTGGGTGGACAAGAAGCGTATTCCTTTACGGATGGGTTCTCTAGATACCATCAGATAAAGATCGCACCGGAAGATCGAAGCAAGACAATGTTTGTTATGGAATGGGGTTGTTTTCAATATACGGTAATGCCATTTGGACTGAAGAATGCGCCGACAATATTTTCCCGCATTGTGGTAGCTGCATTCAAGGAATTTATACATAAATTCTTGGAAGTCTATCTTGACGATTGGACTGTCTTTGGCCTAGTTAAGAAACACACTGAGAGCTTACGGTTAATGCTGGATAGCTACCATCGACACTAGATTGCACTCAATATAAAGAAGTGTACGTTCCTTGTTCCTTTTTGGAATCTGTTGGGTCACGTAGTTTGTAGGCAAGGCCTAATGATGGATCCGGTGAAGATCATTGTCATACTAGGTCTGCAAGCACCGCGTAGTGTCAAACAGCTCCGCACTACACTGGGACACACGGGGTACTATCCGAAGTTCATAAAAGGTTACGCTCAGATCATGGCTCTAATGGAACAATTGTTAAAAAAGGATGCCACGTATTGCTGGAACGAGGAATGTAACAAAAGCCTAGAATTGTTGAAGGAAAAGATGGCATCTGCCCCTATCTTGATCTTTCCAAAATGGGAGGTGTAGTTCCATGTGCATGTCGACACATCATGTATCACGTTAGGAGCAGTACTTACTCAAGAAGGCACGGAGGGAGTTGACCACCCGATTGCGTTTGCAAGTCGACGGTTGTAAAAAGCCGAGAAAAATTACTCTACTATTGAGCGAGAGGGATTGGCGATGGTGTACGCACTCCAGAAGTATCATCACTATTTGCTTGGAGGAAATTTTAAGATCTATACTAATCACTCTGCGCTAAAATACCTAGTGAATAAGCCTGTGTTGGGGGGGTGCATCTGTCGATGGTTGTTGTTGTTTCAAGAATATGATTTTGAGGTTGTTGTAAAGCCAAGACGTCTGAATGCGAGTCCAGAACACTTATCCCGGATAGAGATGGGTGAGGAACCCAAGAATATGGAAGAAGGACTCCTGGACGCCCAGTTGTATGTAGTGCACATTGCGGATGGCCACATTGAGGATATAATCTGTTTTTTAACTATTGGCACTGCGCCGCAGGGATATCTGGTACAACAAAAGAAGGAATTGGTGACACGAGTAGCAGATTTCACTGTGATTACCAGCCATCTCTACAAAATGGGCGATGATGAGATATTACACAGATATGTACCAGAGTTTGAGCGAGAACAGATCCTTGCCGAAGCTCATGGAGGGGTTGTTGGCGGACATTATGCAGACCGCACCACAGCCTAGAAGGTTCTTCACGCTGGATTATGATGGCCCACTTTACATCAAGATTCAAAAGCATACTGACGGGCCTGCGATGTATGCCAACAAACAGGCAAGCTGTCACGAAGGGATGAAATTCCACTTCAGCCAAAGGTAACACTACAACCATTTGAGAAATGGGTGATCGACTTCGTCGGGCCTATTGAACCGTGAGGGAAGACGGGCGCGCGCTATATTATCACTACGACCGAATACTTGACCCGATGGTCAGAAGCACAGCCGGTTAAGGATTGCACAGCTGCGATAGTGATGAAGTTCTTGTTAGAGAATGTGTTGACAAGGTTCGGGTGTCCTAAGATTCTCATGAGTGACCGAGGAATGCATTTCTTGAATGAAACCATCAGCGTGCTCACGGAGGAATTCCAAATATATCACCAATAGAGCATGCCATACCATCTACAAGAAAATGGGACCATTGAGGCATTCAACAAAATTTTGGAAACCACGCTGACTAAGATCTACAATGCGTGACAGAACAATTGCGACTTGCACATCCCTGCTGTGCTATGGGCATACCAAACCACGTGCAAAAAGTTGACAGGCCAGACACGGTTTCGACTAGTCTATGGTAAGGAGGTCGTGATGCCTATGGAATATATCGTGCCTAGCCTATAGATTGCAACAGCTACAGGATGACATATCGTGGGGCCTTGGAGGAAATGCTCACACAACTCAACGAAATGGATGAAGAATGATTTCTGGCGAGATTTCATCAGTAGGTACAAAAACAGCACGAGAAAGCATGGCATGATCACCATATCAAAGCACGCACGTTCAAGAAGGACGATCTCATATTATTATATGATAGCAAGTTCGAAAAATTCCCAGGTAAACTCCGTATGCATTGGTTGGGACCTTATGTCGTTAAGGAAGTAACTGATGGGAGCGCAGTTCAGTTGGCTAAGCTCAATGGAGACCCCTTCCCGAGAAGAGTCAATGGCAGCCGCCTGAAGCTCTATATGGGTAGGTCGATCGCCTAACTAACCATTCCATGGAGAGTCTCACCGCTCTGACCAGTTGAAAGAGAGTGAGGGACGATAAAGCAGTTTGGGGGATAGATGTGCGTGTATCAGGGTGCGTGTACAATTGGCCAACGATTAGGGGCATGGTTCCACGAATACAGCCATGTGCGTGCACCGCTCCAAGGAATGATGACCGTTAATACCACTGATCATGAAAAATGGTTTTACTATGGCAAAAGGGAGCGGGCGGCGGGGAATTAAGAGCAACAGTATGAGCCAGATATGAAATGATTGGCTACAGATTCCACACGGGAAGGTTACACGAGTTGGAACGAGCAGCAATCCGGGAGTTTGAAGTTCGCATGACTTATAAATCACCATGGGGAATCCGTTGGGCAACCTACGCTTTGGAAATACAGATGGAGTTGTTTATCATCTTTGTACCCTGCATGTGCCCACAGGTCGTAATCTAGCCGAAGAGGGGGCAGGACTCTCTAAGAAGTCTAGTAGTGACAGTTGCGAGTATCCCGCAGGCTGCAGTGTTACTAGCAGGGGATGTAACAGAAAACAGCGAATGCAAAGTAGAATTGTTCTGGATGTCGTCACCTCGTCTAGGGGCAGGATGGGGCGTTACAACTGAACAATAGAAGGATGGATAGACAACCACCATGGGTGGAGATGCAGTCAATAAGTTGCCTCTGATGGTTCGCGATGCATGGGATCTGGCGGACAACAGCCAGGGTCTTGCAAAATTGCAACACAGGTTGCAGCGGACGGTGTGAAGAGAAGATACGTCAGTCAGAAAGGGCTACGGTGGTACTAGGAGGTCCCATATGCGGCTCCCTCACTTGTGCTAAAATCCTCAGATGGGGTGTTCTGTGTTAATCGAGCAGAGAAAATGAGCATCATTGGTTGCAAGATATGGTCGAAACACTGAAATAGGAAAAGCGTCGTAGGAAACAAAGCAGGAGCAGCCAGATGACGAGCACCACTCAATGCAAGGAAAATCGCAAAGCCAAGACAGAGCGTCTGGCCATGCCAGTAAGTGACTCGGGATGAGTCATGATGATTGTGTTGGGGGATTGTTGGGTAGCGCAAGCCCTGCAGAATGAGTATGGGGCGCGAAGCCTGGAATTTTGGGTAATATTAGGGTAAACGGCTCCGCGGAAAGCGCGGAGAACGAACTATAGTAGGTGGATTCAAAGGGTAGTCTGCCTAAAAATATTGTAAATAAATAGTAATAGAGTCGTCCCACGAAGGGATCGCGGGCCAAAGGAGAGTATAAATAGAGCATGGCTCTATGAGGGAAAGGAAGCTCTTTGGGAAGATTGAATGTAATGGGTTCTGAAAAATAGTAGCTTGAAAGCATCTGTAAGTCCGAGTCAAGGGAGTAGGGTAGAAGGTAGAGGCTCTACAGTTGTGTGCATAGAGGCCTGGTAATTCCGCAGCTGTGTGCGCGGATCCCTGTAGCTGAGTGCGCAGGGTGGATTTGGATGTATTGGTGAAATTTGATAATAAAGATAAGTTTCTTCTGAATTCTGTGCCAATTGTGACTTCATTGTTTTCTGATATATGAACTATTGTGATTTTTGCATTTGTTATAACTGAATACATGTGAATGGGGTTAATCTTGATGCGCAAAGTAGCCAAAGTAATAAATGTTTGCTTAAAGACCGCTTTGACTAGATCAAACCAGTAATATATGACTTAATCTGTATTAAGTGTGATAAGGATATTCTGATCTGTGTGGATCTGGCGCAGCGCGAGGCTGCAGAATAGCACGTGCGCCCCAACCCACATCCAAGACATCCCCAGGGTGCGGAAACCTGGTTCCAGCACCCTCCCCTACTACCTCGGGTGAGACCTCAGTCCGTGCTTCACGGATCATTGCCGAAAGGGCCGATAGCCGCGGGATTTGTTTGGCTAACTAATTCTTCCGAACCTGGGTCAAGCCCAAATAAGCCAACACCCCATGTCATTCATCTCAAAATCTCTTGCAACGTCCTCCTTGTAATATTTGATGAGCTTCTCATCACTTGTCAGTATAAGATCATCTACATAAAGTACAATGATCAACAACTTACCTTCCACCACTATGTGATATAGGTTCGCATCCGCTTCACTCTTCGTGAAGCCCAACCCAGTGAAGTAGCTATCTATCCTGGTGTACCAAGCACAGGGTGCTTGCTTCAACCCATACAATGCTCTCTTGAGTTGGTACACATGCGACTCACGGTCCAAGGTTTCAAAACCTTTGGGCTGCTCTATGTACACCTCTTCCTCAATCATGCCATTGAGGAAGGAAGTCTTCACATCCATATGATGGATCTTCCAACCCACCTATGCTGATAGTGCCAAAATAGATTTGATTGACAAGTACCTTGCAACAGGAGCAAAGGTCTCATCATAGTCAATCTCATCTACCTGTGAATGTGAACATTGCACTTCGAAGTGGAAACACAACAAAATATGACAAAGGAAACAGGTGGAACATAGTACTTGGGTTCGTAAAGCTCCGGTGAAGGAAGTGGAGTTTGATTTGGAGCATGCTTGGGAAACCTTCATGGAAGTTAAGAAGAGCTTCGTTGATGCCTCCACTTCAGGAAGCAAAGATAGATCAGAGCCAAAGATGGACCCATCTATGCTTACGACATTCCTAGAAACATGCATGAAGTTACTGCGTGATAGTAAAGTTGTAAAAGGATTAGAGGTTCTCATTGACAAATACGCTGGGATCGCACCAGGAGAACCACACGTAGTCTGGAAGATCGGAAATCATAAGACAATAACGGGAAGAGAGATGAGGCTAATTGCCAAGATTGGGGAGTATGAAATGGACCAAGTAATTCTAGATTTAGGATCGGATGCGAACGTTCTACCAAAGCAAACATGGGAGCGAATGGGGAGACCTACGCAGTAGTGGACTCCTATTCAACTACGAATGGCGAACCAACAGAAGATAATACCCATGGGGCGATTGCAGGGAATCATTGTGGATATTGAGGGAGCGAGCGCGCTAGTATACTTTGAAGTGATAGAGATTATTGATGATAGCAATCCCTTATTGGGCCACCGACATGAACGGGGTAATTAATTTGAAGAAGCGTAAGATGATTTTTGAAAAGAAGTCACTACACGTCATTGTACCCTTGGACCCTGCTGAATGATCGCGCTATACGGAGCCATTGCGTGATTATGCAAGTGATGATGATTTGGATTGCATTTATAAGATAATAGCACGAGACTAAGACTGGGTGAACCCCACTACGAATGGGTGAATTTCATGGGAGCGTGAGAGCTCCTGTACCTCGGATTTTGATGAAGAGATCGAGCAATGGCAGAATCGATTAAATGAGGTGACTACACTAAATTTTAATATGATGACAAGGTCATTGTGCTACGTATCAACAAAAGTGAGAGATCTACCTACTTATGATGGGTTAAGTGAGGTAGATACCTTCTTGGATAGATTTGAAAGAGAATTTCCAGAAAAGCAACACTTCCAGGCCTTGGACTTGGTATTGTGCACTACACCTGCGAGATGGTGGGGTACGCAAAAAGGGAGGTTTGAGGATTGGTGCGAATGCAGGAGAATGATTTGCATGTGCTTTGGGAAGCCTAGAGTGTGATTGACAAATAAATACAATGGGCAGGATGATCCTCACACACATCTAGCCAGGTGGGTGCAGGTATATGGGAAACAACCTACGCGGATACGCATGAACTTCGTGTTGAGAGGTATGGTCAATAAGCATGTTGTCGGGGGACAGATATGCGGTTGGCTCTTAAGGTTGGACATGTTGGGTTGTATTATATTCTTTCCATGAATAGCCCACGTAGTTAACCTGGGGGTTAGAGGAGGGGTGAAGCACGCCCTTCATTGCGCCGATTGCGTAACAGGGGGGGTCACAGGGGGTTTGAGTGGTGCAGATAACCCCACTCTATGGCGGACCCACCTATGGTTTTGTGCATGATTTTTGCACATGGTTTTGGACACGATGGTTTTTGGTCCATGGTTTTGGACGCGATGGTTTTCGGTCCATGGTATTGGATGCTTCAACATGTATAAATATGTATTGTAACACTGAAAGGAACATAATGAAAAATCAAGCTGGTATTCCTAGGTTTGGGATCCAGGGGAAATTATCTGTGTATATGTGTTTTATGTGTTATTCTCTCGCATTGTTTATTTTCCGTGTTTTAGAATTCGTATGCAGGTAATTTCTATACAGGGTTAAAACCTACATTTGGTGTCAGAGCTATTTTGGCTTCAAGGGGATGCCTTTGTTGCTGAGGGGTTTTGCTCAGGCCTGTGGTAGACCCTGTTCAGTGGAAGATCTGCGGGATTGATTCTGGTGGTGAAAGAAGATGGCGAGCAATGGAAATATAGAGATCGAGAAATTTAATGGTTAGAGTTTTCAGTTATGGAAACTCAAGATGAAGGATATGTTAGTGGATAAATATCAATGGATCGTGGTAATCCTGGGTACTAAACCAACGGGAGTGTCCGATGAAGAGTGGAAGAAGTTGGATCAGAAGGCAAAGAGCACAATATGATTGTGTGTCTCATATTCAGTATTGTTGAATTTATCAAGGGAAGCTACGGTGAAGGATTTGTGGGACAAGTTAGGTACTTTGTACCAATCTAAGTCTCTCGTGAATAAACTGTTCTTGCAGAAAAAGTTGTATAACCTGAGGATGAAAGATGGAGACTTGGTGACAGAGCATCTGAATGCATTTAATACTGTGCTAAGTTAGTTAGCATCTGTTTATATTAAAATTTCAAATGAAGATAAGTTCTTCAGTTTTTTGTGTTCTCTACCAGATTCGTGGGATAGTCTGGTTATTACAATAAGTAGCAATGCAACTACCTTGCAGTTTGATGAAATAGTCTCATCCTTGCTGACGGAGGAGATGAGATGGAAATATATGGAGAGCCAAAATGGTGATGCCTTGTCTATTCGAGGACGGTCCTAGAACATAAACAAAAATAAGTCATCGAGTGGGAGATCTAAATCTCCAAGAAAACCTGTAAAGGTGGTGTGCTGGAAATGCGGAAAGGAAGGGCACTGCAAAAGGGATTGTAAATCTAAATCTCCTGATAAAGGAAAGGGATCTGATGATGCTCCTTTTGTAGAGGCGAAAACCACCTCAGATGAAGGTGGGCATGTGTACTTGGCTTCTTCAAGTACACATGTAGATCATGGGGTATGGTTGATTGACTCAGGTGCATCCTTTCACTTCACTCCCCATAGAGAGTGGTTCTACGAGTATGAGAAATACGATGGTGGTGATGTCTTCTAAGGGAATGATAGGAAGCCTAGAATCATTGGTCGTGGAAATGTAAAGTTGAATTTGCAAGGTGGAAGGGTTAGAACACTTCTGGGTGTTCTGCATATTCCTGCATTGGCCAAAAATCTGATTTTTGCAAGAAAGTTGGATGATACAGGTGTAAAAACAGTGTTCGAGAAGGATACCTACAAGATGGTTCGGGAAGCGCTGGTATTGATGTGAGGAGTTTAGATTGGAACTCTATACAAGCTGCAAGGTAGCACTGTTTTTTATGGGTGCAATAGCTCTGTGGTTCCTGAAAGTGGAGTGGAAAATCTAGTGGTCTCTGGAGAGAATACCATGTTGTGGCATTAAAGGCTTGGACATATTGGAGAGAAAGGCCTTCGAATACTTCATGGTAAAGGTATGGTAGAAGGTATGACTAATAGCTCTCTTGATTTTGATTTCTGTGAAAATTGTGTATATGGGAAGTAGAATCGGGTGAGTTTTCCCTGTGGTCGTAAGAGGGCGAAACATATATTAGAACTTGTGCACAGTGATGTGTTTGGACCTGTGAAGGTTCCATCACTAGGTAAGTCTGTGTACTATGTATCATTTATAGATGACTTCTCAAGGAATACATGGATATATTTACTTAAGAAGAAATCTGAAGTCTTTGACAGGTTTAAAGAATTTAAGGCTCTGGTGGAAAACTAGACAGAGAAGAAGATAAAGATGTTGAGGATAGATAACAGTGGAGAGTTTTGCAGTAAGGAATTTGAAGAATTTTGTAAGAAGTGTGGTATAGCATGGCAGAAGACTACTCCATATACACCTCAGAAAAATGGAGTTGCAGAAAGAATGAACAAGACGTTGATGGAAAGGGCAAGAAGCATGCTCAGTGGTGTCAGGTTAGGACAGGAATTCTGGGCAGAGGCGATGGAGATAGCATGTTACCTGGTCAACAGATCACCTTCATCAACGTTGAAGGATAAGACTCCACAAGAGATATGGACTGGTAAGAAACCCTCTCTTTCACATCTGAGGGTATTTGGATGTGATGCATATGTACATGTTCCAAAGGAGAAATGAACCAAGTTGGATAGTAAATTTGAAAAGTGCATCTTTATTGGGTATAAGGATGGTTTAAAGGGTTATAAGCTTTGGAACCCAGTAACAAGGAAGGTTGTGTATAGCTGAGATGTGGTGTTCAGAGAGGTAAAAGATGTTATTAAACATGAAGTACAACCAAAGGAACCTGAGAAGATAGATTTTGAGCTTAAGGAGAAAGAATTAGACTCTACAACAGAGGACGAATCAGAAGATGAAGAGCCACAAACTCTGGGTGTGAGAAGATCAGTTCGAGAAAGAAGGCAGCCAGAAAGGTATAGTCCATCCACTTTCTATTCAAATTTTGCTTTATTTGTTACTGATGATGATCCCAAAACTGTGAAGGAAACAGTAGATTCAGAGGATGGAAACTCTGGAAAGAGGCCATGGTTGATGAAATGTCATCTTTGCAAAAAAATGAGGCTTGGGATCTGGTGGAGTTGTCGACTGGAAGGAAACCCAATGGCAGCAAATGGGTGTTCAAAAAGAAGACAAATGCAGAAGGAAAGGTGCAGAAATACAAAGCTCAGTTGGTAGAAAAAGGTTATTCCTAGGTATTGGGAATTGATTTTGGTGATATTTTTTCCCCTGTTGCCAAGGTAACTTCTATTATATTACTTTTATCTGTTGCTGTTGCTTTTGATTTTGAGGTAGAACAGATGGATGTGAAAACAACATTTCTTCACGGGGATCTGGAAGAGGAAATCTACATGAAGAAACCTGAAGGCTTTGTGGTGCAGGGTAAGAAAGAAATGGTATGCAAGTTAAAGAAGTCTTTGTATGGGTTAAAACAGTCACCAAGGATGTGGTATCAAAAATTTGATACATTTATACAGGGACTTGGCTTCACCAGAAGCAAAGCATATCACTATGTGTATTTTAAATTAATTGGTGACTGTGTTATTTATTTGGTTTTGTATGTGGATGATATGTTGCTAGTTGGAAATGACAAAGGAATTATCCAAGATCTGAAGACCCAATTGTCCTCCAAATTCGACATGAAAGATCTTGGTGTTGCAAACTACATTTTGGGCATGGAAATTAAAAGATATTGTGGCAAGAGAAAGCTCTAGTTAAACCAAAGGAAGTATGTCAAGACAATACTGCAGAGGTTTAATATGCAAGATAGTAAACCAGTGAAGGTTCCTATTCCTATAGGTGTGAAGTGATCTGCTGAACAATGTCCCAAGGCACAAGAAGAGGAAGAGGACATGTCCCGTGTTCCATATGCAAGTGTAGTCAGTAGCTTGATGTATGCAATGGTATGTACTAGACCAGACATTGCACATGCATAGGAGTATTGAGCAGGTTTATGTCAAAACTAGGGACGGAGCACTGGACAACAGCGAAGCGAGTTTTTAGGTATTTGCGTGGCACTAGTGATTATGGTTTGTGCTACTAAGGAAGACCAGGATTTGACAGAGTGTTGAATATTCATGGCTTTGTTGATGCAAGCTGGGCTAGAGATCTGGATCAGAGAAGATCTACAAGTGGGTATGTGTTTAACCTATTTGGAGGTGCAGTTAATTGGATGAGTAAGAAACAATCTGTAGTGGAACTATTAACTACAGAGGCAGAATACATGGCAGCCACTCATGCAAGCAAGGAAGTAGTTTGGTTGCAGAGATTGTGTTCAAGTATGGGGTTAGTACAAGGAGCTATAAGGATAGACTTTGGCAGCCAAAGTGCAATTTTCTTGGCAAAGAACCGTGCATATCATTCAAAGACAAAGCACATTGATGTTTAGTAGCACTTTGTGAGGGATATGATAGAAGACAAAAAGGTGTTGCTGGTAAAGGTGGACACTTTGAAGAATACTGCAGATACATGAACAAAATCTATGAGCTCTAAGAATTTCTCTTGGTGTAAAGAAACAATGGGCGTTGTAGGGCTGGATAAATGACTAATATCTATTGTGGCCCCCTGTGGAAAGAAAACAACAAGTGGCATAATGTTGGGTTGTGTTATATTATTTCCATGACTAACCCATGTAGTTAATCGAGGGGTTAGAGGGGGGATGGAGCCCCCCCTTCATTGCGCCGATTGCGTAGCAGGGGGGTCACAGGGGGTTTGAGGGGTGCAGGTAACCCCACTCTATGGGTTCTGAGCCAGCGCCCTGGAAAATTTTGGTTTTGGACCCTATGTTAGGTTGGGCGGACGCACCTATGTTTTTGTGCATGATTTTCACACATGGTTTTGGAAGAAATGGTTTTCGGTCCATGGTTTTGGACGCGATGGTTTTCGGTCCATGATATTGGATGCTTCAGCGTGTATAAATATGTATTCTAACATTGAAAGGAACATAATGAAAAAACAAGCTAGTAGTCTCGGGTTTGGGATCCACGGCAAAATCTCTGTGTATATGTGTTTTATGTGTTATGCTCTCACATTGTTTATTTTCTGTGTTTTAGAAATTGTATGCAGATAATTTATGTACAGGGTTGAAACCTACAGGATAGACAGTATGTGGGAAGAACAATTGCGAAGAAGGTTATCCATGTGGAAGCATTTGACAAGGTGTGCAATGCGCTGAACAAGGTATGCAACGCACCGTGATGTAATTGGGACCTACGTGTACCCAGACAGACGTCATTTCGGCTAGTTGGTCGAATAGGTGCCATAATGCCTACGGAATCTATCATGTCTAGTCCGTGCATAGTGGCGCTCACAGGGGTAACAGACCACGAAGCCTTGGAAGAAACACTCATGCCGTTGGAAGAACTTGAAGAAGAACAATTGGGACTCAATGAAGAGATCCAGTAGGGTGATCGTAGGCTCCAAGAACTCATGAATGAAAGAGTTCGGTTGAGGGAAAAAAGCGCCATGGCGAAAGCGGAAGTCAAGAAGCTTGAGGAAGGAATAAAGAAGGACTTTCTTGATCAAAAGACCGTAGTGATAGAGTAGGATGAGCTCGATTACATTGACAAACTTGGGGACCACCGCCGAGAGTTTCTCAGTTTGTTGCATGGGATGGGACCATATGCTATTAAGGTGATCACAGATGGTGACGTGGTGCAGTTGGTAAAATTAAATGGCGAACTCTTCTCACTAAACGGTAGTTGGTTGAATCTATACACAGGTGGCTCGACCATCTGACTAGCCGCGGGACGTGCAGTCTTAGCACTCCAGGCAGCTGAAAGGAGGTGCAGGACTATAAACTACTATGCCTGAGAGTTGCGTGATGTCAGGACTGCGCACAGTAGCAAGGTGTCACAGGGTCTGCGACAACACAAGGGTAGCTATGCTGCCGCATGGTTTGGCTAGAAAGTGACTATTATAGTCACTATTCACGATGTGATGCTTGGTTTGAGACCAAATGGAGTGGGTGACAGGCATTTAAGGCAAACTTTATGGGCTAGATTTAGGAAAATATGCTACTAAGGGAGCATTAATGGACTGGATTTGAGGGGAATGGTCGAATTCAAATTCAAAAGGCACTATAAATTGCAAAGGGCTGCCCAGGAAACAACACCTGGCCACTTGAGAATTGAGCTATTGCGTGCCCAGAGAGTTATGAACCTAGATATGTTTGATGTTTTGAAGTCGAATGCATCATTTGAGCACTTACCTAAGCCACTGAGAGATTTGTGGAACAACAATATGATAGCGCCTGAAGAAGCCATGGATATCAGAGATATGGCCATTGAAGAGGCCGCGTAGGCCATGGCAATAAGGGATTCCCCAGAAAGCACCAGGATAGTCACAAAAATCTTTAAATCGTCACACATGCCGAGACCCAAGAAAGACAAGCAATCTATGGTTCTGATGTGCATGTCCCCTAGAAACCATATGATGACTAAACTTACCGTGGAAGAAAAGGGGAAGGCAATCAATTTGGAAGCTGATGAGGAGGAGGAAGACCTTGAGGAAATCCTGGTGGAAGAGGAGGAGGACAAAGAAATGGAAAAAGAAACCCAGCATGTGGACCCTCTGACTAGGTTTCCCACGTATGTTCCTCCACGGAAGGGGAAGGCACGGGTGCCCAAGGACCTAGATGAGAGAAAGATCTCTCTGCAGACCTCGATGTTACCCGATGATATCGTTTTCGATGGAGTGCACTTGGGATGGGTGTCAGTTCTAAAATTTGAAGATTGGGATCTCACGGACCACGAGAAATTCCCACATTTGGCAACTGCACAGCTAATGCGGCTGAAGAAAAATACAGCGGCAGGAGTCATAGAGTTGGAGCCGCACAAGTGGTTGCGAGGAGTAGAGAAAGGAGGGTTGTTAAACCTACTCTGGGTGCTGCATTACCATCACGCCCCAATGACTATCTTTTTAATCCGACAGCTGCTATCCCTGGTGTATGATGGGTGTTTGTGGATAGAGGAGCCCATCCCCATCACGGATCATCTGATTCACAGAATTACCCAACTCCCTTGCAAAGGGGAGGATCCAGCGAACATATCCGAGGGTAAAAGTGATGACTTGGCCATCGTGGAGACTATGAAGAGGAAGTTCAAGCTTGAGAAGAAAAAGAGAGGGTACGCGATCTCCAGTATTAATAATGTTATAGTTAAAGTCGCAACGCAGATATTCACCGGGAAATTCATGCGGAAGTGCTGCGCAGATGAGGTGCCTGCGCTAGTGGTTGTACTTTCCGCACAGTGCGCAGAGGGGGTCCAATTTAACTGGGTGGATTACTTGTGCAGGGAGTTCCTGGAAAACTACCGCAAGGCACAAGAGCAGGGGAAGCCTTTCCACTATGCATGGCTTCTGCTGTCCATAGTGCGCATGGCTTGGGAATTGCCCGAGGACAGCCAGTTCCCAAAGATTGCGAAGGATCTGTCAGAGGCAGCAAAGTACGCTTCGCTGTGGGCAACTAAAGACACGCACATGATCAGAGACAGCAAGATATTCTGGGTGTTCATGGAGATGAACATCATAACGGGGATTAATCGCAACCTGCAGTTATCACCCATAGTTTATAACAGTCAAGCTTTGCAGAGTTCAATGTGGACAATGTCATATTCGTTGTCCTTGAGTTATGGCCACCGGAGTGGTGCGCTCTAGCCAGCTCCATGGTGGACGCGAAGAAGTCCGCTACATAGAGGAAAAAGGAGGAGGCAAAACTATGGATGGCACATTTGGTCCAAAAGAGAAGGAACGGAGCAGCAGCAGCAAAGGCATAGGAGGCACGGGACACTGCGAACGCAGCAGAAGAGTAGTAGAGGGCAGTTGAGAAGGCGCGCGAGGGAGAAAGGTCGCCTTTGCCTGAACAAGAGACAAAAACAGAGGAAGGAGGCGCAGATCCGCAAATAGCAACCACACAACTAAAGTGACAGCACCTGAGAGAGAAGGTGGGGCCGTGGAAGAAGTCAAAGGCCTCAAAGACTTCTTTCAACCTGATCACTCTCACTAAGGGGGATCTCCATGATATAGGGCAGAGGTGCGGGACATCACCGTGGAGGCACTAAGGAAAACCAAATAGTTTTGGGGGCCCTCTGGGCACAGATATAGGAGTTGCAAGTGCGCACTCCTCAAGCTGGTACTTTGTCGACTAGCCTCACAGTAGGCATGGCCACGGCTGAGGAAATGTTACGCGCCCGCATGACCAACACTATAATGCTGCTAGAGGGCACACTTATTACAGAAAATGAGGTCGACAGGCCTATGGTCAGTGCGTTGAAGAGAGTTGGGATAAAGATGGATGTGCTCCCTCGGGAGACGCTCTATGTTTTGGAGGATGGAGTGACTGTATAACTGCGGGCCAGGGAGGCTCGCGCGCTCCGGGTGATGAGCGAGCAACGGATTAATATTGACCAGTTGAGCCTGTAGCGTGACGAGGTTGTGACATAGAACAGACAGCTCGTGCATGTAGTTGAGGAAGCCTTCCAAATGGTCCTTGAGCTAGCCATCCCAACAGAGGAACCAGCAGAGGCGCACATCCAAAGACTCATAGCAGAGGTGCGTGAGGCGAAAGAAGAAATGGCTAAGGTTCAACTAGAGCTAAACCTTTAGATCATTGAGCTAGAATTTAAGGCGCAACCTTCAACTCCGCCTAAGGTAAAGGAACAGCGCGCCAGCTCCATTACAGCAGGAATAGCGGAGATCAACAGTGTAGTGAAGGGTTGGACCCGGCTATTTGAGGAGTCGTTCGAGGTTCTCACTACCCTATAGGAGGACTCGAACCTATAGCGCTTAGAAATAGAGGAGTGTGAGATGAAATTGAAGTACGATGAAGTCAAAGGAACCACACAGAGGCTCGTACGGATGCAGCAGGTAAAAGCGCTCAAGGAGCAGGTAGACGTTGCGTGACATAAGGAAGTGTCTTGAAGGTGTGCGTACAACCATGGATTGATGAGGCGTTCTTCATTACTGCGTCAATTGAAGCCAAGCTCGCACAGATGCAGGGAACACAAGAACAAGTGCAGGGTGGCAGTTCAACTACAACAGTCTTTGAACAATGCATCCAAGAAGTGCAACAGGCAGCTACTCAATGTGCTGGTGATCTTGCAGCAGTCTAGGAAGTGTTAGGAGGTCTTCGCACAAAGATCTCCACACCAACAGAGTGACTCAAGGGCAAGTCATGATGTTTGTGTTGGGGGTCTGTTGGGCGTGGGATCCACCAAGGGAAGTTTTGGGGCTTAAATCCCAGACTTTGGCTAAAAAGTGTAAATACGATGTAAAGATTCCGAATTTTGTGGGCGCAGAGTACAAAGTTGTAAATGATTCATAGGGTTGTCCCCCCTCATTAATATAATGTCGGCTTTAGAGATCTACCCATGGTCCGCGGACCATGGGATTGTATAAATAGAATGAGGCTCTAAGTAGTTGAGAGATAAGTCTAAGGATGAATATTTGAGGCATATCTGAGGTGAAAAGTCGAGTCTTTGGGTCGGAGAGTAGGATAAGGCTCTACAGCTAAGTGTGCAGAGGCCTAGTAGTCCGCAGCTGAGTGTGCAGGGTTAGTTGAGTCTGTAACCGTTGGAACCATTAATCAAGAGAAGTTTTCATATCAATTCTGTGTATTTAATTCCTATTTTCTATATCGAATATATTGGGTATAAATTGCACTTATGTTTTCTATATGGTGCGCAAACATATATAACTGTGTTGATTAAGTAAATGTGAGATAAAGTATTTGTTTACGCGAAGTTAACTAGCAATTGTAAGAAGATAAGTAAGATACACGGTGTAACATGGGGAAATAGTGCAGACTGCTGCCATAGCAGCACAACAATAACTCAGCGCCAGGTTAGGGCTGCGTAAAAGGCGATTCTAATATATCAAAAATGTCTCATAGGTCAGAACAGTGTGTGAAGCAACCTGCGCGAAGGTAGGCATAGTTGGACTAAATCGACACCTCAGACATCTCAAGGGTGTGGAAACTTGGTTCCAGCATCCCCCCATACTGCTTCGGGTGAGACTTCAGTTTGCACTCCATGTGTTGATGGCAAAAGGGCTAGTAGTGTAGGGATTTGTTTGGCTAATTAACTCTGAACCTAGGTCAGAACCCCTCAAGCCAACACGGGATGAGGGAGATATCGCTGATTTAAAAGTTAGTTGTGTTGCAAACATTTTTCAGGGCGACAAGTTTGTAGATCATATCTGTATGTTCAAGTGAAAAATTTGTAGAATCTAATTGCATATCTGGGTTTTTTGTGAGAAAATACCCAATTTGAAAAAAAAAATCAGCCGAATCGAAGTCTGGATGAGGGAGATATCACTGATTTAAAAATTAGCTGTGTTGCAGACAATTTCGGGGTGGTGTGTTTGCATATCATATATATACATTATAAGGTAAAATTTGTAGAATCTAAATGCATATCTGGGCTCTTTGCAAAAAAATACCCAATTTATAAAAAAAAATTAGTCGAATCGGAGTCCGAATGAGGGAGATATCACTGATTTAAATTCAGCTCTTTTTTTCATAAATTTTTGTGACGACGGAAGAGTTGTCGCGCGAATCGGAAACTCTAGTGCCTTCATCAGGATTTCTATCACATGGGTAGATGCAAAATGGTCGTTCAATTTCCAAAAATAGGTCATATAATAAGGATTCTGAGCAATATTTACTGAACTGTGGCAATTTTAAATTTTCGCCAACAATATGTTTTTAGGAAAAAATGATGGGCCGACTATTGAAAATTTTATACGAGAGAAGAAGAATGACTTTCCAGGGTATTGGAAGGACAAAATAGGGTATTATTTGTAAGATTAGGCTACTATATGGTGTAAATCACTTGACAGTGAGTTTCTGAAGTTATGTAGTGCTGATGAAATTGAAAAACTATTGTTGGACAAATGATCTCATACTGGAAAAAGGAAAACCAAAAAACCTAGCAAAGATTTTATTTTTATGGGAAAAGATAATGGTCCTACTATTGAAGAATTCATAAAATATATTAAGGAAAACCATCCAGAAAATTGGACAAGTTTCCTATGGCTTACTTTGAAAGAAGAGGCTACCATATGGTGGCACCCACTTGGCACCCAGCAGTTCAAATTTTTAGATGAAGAATTTGAAAACATCCTTTTGGACAATTGGTCTCATGCTAGAAAACAGGGGAATGAGACATGTAAGGGGTTATTTTCTACTGGTATCTCCTTATTACAGGTTATGGACATATTCAAAAGGATAAGATCAGCGTGTCTATAAATCCTAGTTGCAAACAAAATCTTATAAATGTCAATTTGGAAAAAAAAAATTGCAAGTTCCACAAAACAAATGGAGCACGCACTGGTTAATAATGAGGAGGTGCAAGTTTATAAAGATTTGAAGATTTCTATAGACAAGTATGTATTGCATTTTAATTTTTATGCTTCAGATATGGATAATGTGGATGTTGTTTTGGGACACCCTTGGATGGAATCTCTGGGAACTATCAATATTAATGTGCAGAAGAAATTCCTGAAGCTCTGGTATAAAAAGAAGAAAATTACATTATAGGATATTTCCATCAATAAACAGGTAGATTCTGAGGAGGCTGAAGCAAAAGATGTTCCAAGGACTAACACATCATATGATGAGCCCTTAATGGTCGACAACCAAACACAAACATCAAACCAGGTACCAGAATAACAGGTAGAGTCCAAGGAGGCTGAAGCAGAAAATGTTACAGGTACAGATACATCAGATGAGGAATATGTGGTTGAAGTAGTATTAGAAGATAAGTAGCAACAACAGATGGCATAACATGTACCAGATACCATTCAGGCTCAATTAGGTGGTGAACTAAAGCAAGGATACACCATTGGTTAAAACTTCAGCATATCACCACCCACATCACCTCGTAATAAAACAATTAACACGATGGCAACAAATTAGTCACAACGACAACAACCCCCGCATGATAGATGGAAAGGGGCGACGATCCACCCACAACACATCAACACAAAAGAGCCGCCAGGGTCAACTTCCATCTCAAGCGAGCGAGGCACCAGCTAGATCGAAGGTTCACCTTTCTCTTGGATGGCTAGATGCACATGCATGGTACCAGTGGACTAATCTTTTGAGTAGATCTTATTATTTGTGTTCTTCTTATGTTTCGGGGACGAAACATGTTTAAGGGGGGTGGAGTGTAGTATACCTAGGGGGGATAGTATGGGGTATGGAGGTAGGTACCCAAGGGAATAATGTAATAATGGGATGGGCCATAGTTATAAATAAAGTGGTATCACGTAAGGGACCACAAGTAGTTACAATAATGTAATAAGTCCATTGTATTAGAAAGATGGTATTGAGGGAACCATGGTAATGACCCATGGTATTGTATGTATGAGGCCTATATAGAGGCTAGAGACTCCCCATCGAGAGAGATTAAGGAATATTGTATGAACAAGCATATGGCTTGTGGAGTGTTTTCCTTCCTTAAGGAGTGATTGTATGGTGTTGACCTACCTCAAGGGTTTGATATCAATAAAGAAGCATTTCTATCTATTTCTATCTTGTTATTTCTAGGTATATTTGTATTCTCATATATTTTTGGATCAGATCTATTACACTATAACTCAGTCATACATTCAGGTGAAAAATCATCTATTGTTGGAATTTGATCATTTTCCTCTTGATCCATGATCATTGGAGGTTCATAAAACTTCAATTTATCAACATTTACAATTGAATATATGTGCATGTATGGAGGAAAATTCAACTGCAATGCATTGTGCCCAATATTTTACTCAATTTTAAAAGTACAATACCTTGTATGTTTCAACTTTTTACCTTCACCTTTCATCCTTTCTTTGCTGATGTATAGCCATACTTGATCACTAAACTGGAAGTGATGATCCATCCAATGCTTGTCATGATGCATTTTGGACTTGGCCTGACTTTTCTCCAATTGATCCTACACTACTGATGAGCCCCATAAATGGGTAATTATATGGGCTCATTTTGCCTCCTAAATTAGCTTAATCCACCATTCTCAAGTTTATTGCATGTTTTTTATTATATTTATGCTAATAGAGTGAGTTGGGTTGGTCATTATGCCATGGAGTCTAATGTGTGCTTAATGCAGATTTTTGGTCAATTTTGGAGACAAAATCAAAGATTTAATGAACATTTGGCAGCAAATATTTGAAGAAGACAAGGGAGAGGATTTATAGGAGGGTGTCCCCCTCATTTATGACTCTCTACTTCGAATTATCCTTCAGAAAGCTCAGACCACAAGCAGCCACATCAATGCACCAAAGAGGCAGCCGGGCAAGTGGAGGATAATTGTTGTCTATCTCAAGTTTTGGGAGCCAAGCCCCCGTGATTTTAAGGGAGATGTTGGGAGCTCCAGTTTTATAAGTAGAGAGGCCTAGGGCCCCATTAGGTTGTTGGAAGTTAGTCAAATTTTCAAACTTTTTTGCAGCTTTGCTCTGCTCATTTCGAGCTTACTTTCATGGACAGTTTCATGTAATGTTATTATTATTTTGATAATGAAGATGAGATCTTTTCTGAGACAGCATTGAATTACCTCATAGGGCTGAAGCTTTTGGGTTAGGGCCCAATCAAAGCAGCCCAACACCTCTTGTTTTTGTTTATATGTTTTGTTTCAGTTTATGAATTAGTTGTTGTTAGATACATTTCTTCCTTGGTTAAGAATAGGTTGCTTTTGGTGATTTAGAAAGTTGTTTCCATTTCAGTTTGTTGTAGCAGGTTGAACAGTGATAGGAAAAAGATACAAAAATGCCATCAATAGAGCCTTGGCCTCCTTTCCTCCCTTTGGGATCATGAATTGAGGCCAAGACCCTCTTGCTGCCACAAAAACAAAGATTTGCCTTTTCCATAAGATTTCTAGTGTTGTAGTTTGATTAAGAGGTTAATGCTTTGCTTCAGATCTATTTTGCCATGCTCATTTCTGTTTTTGCAATTCATTTCCTTCCATGATTTCTTTCCACATATCATTGTTCAGCATTTACTTTCTAGATCAGAATTTAGATTAGCTTGATGCTCAGTTCTGTTTTTTTGGTGTAGCTAGCTTCTTTGCTTGCTTAATCTCATGGTGAGTTACAGTTCACTTGCAACAATTTTCTCCTCACAATAAATCAGCCATCACCATCTCTCTTTGCTCCATGTTCCATAGGTCATCCACAGTCCCTCATAAATCTACCCTAATTTTCTACACTTTTCTCATGAACTTTCCTCTCTTTCCTTGAACGAGTCCAACCATCTTTCTCTCTCCTAATCATCCTTGATGAGCCCTAGACACCTTAGCACATCATCATAGCCTTCAACTACCATTTCCACCCACTTTCCCACCTTCAAAACTTCTAAAACTGCTCTCGGCATCCTCCTATAGATCCTCCTGTAGACCTCCTGTAGATCCCTTGCAGCCTCGTGTAGATTTTCCTATAGGTGACTTTTTGAAGTCCGATTGCAAGGAAAGCCTCCAGAAGGCCACCAGAGGCTACCTAGGACCCATCCACACCTTCCTACACCTCTACAAATCCCAAAGTCGCCCTCCATCGCCACCTAATCGTTGCCACATCCATAAACAAATAAATTACATGCATGACAATCTCATATAAAAATACATAAAAATCCAAAAAGATGTTTTTTCTCATTTCCTTCTAGAAATAGCTTGAATAGATGTTGTTTACTTCCTAAGTAGGTAGTGGCATTCATTACATGGGATTTCATCTCTCTTTCTGCAAAAGTAGGGTTAGTTGGTTAATTAGGGTTTGCTACATTTACTTTACATTTCAGTCTTCTTTCTCTTTCTGCAAGTAGAGTACCCTCTATAGAGTGAGCTTTCCTTTCTTTCATCACACATAAAGCTTCTTCTAGAATTCATAGAAGTTGGCTTGAGCTCCTGGTGATCTTGCACCAGCTAACCAAGTGACAGCCTGTAGTAAGAACTAGCACTTGTGCATATAGCACCATCGCTTCCAAGTTTGTTACGAACTATCGGGTGCATAAAAGTAAAGTAGGAAGCCCAGAAGTTGCAGCATTATTGCTGCAATACTGGTGCTCACCACTTTTTGGCGCCGTTACTGGGGAAGCATTAGAGTATTTTGTGATTACTGCTTTTCTTCTATTTCCTACTGCAACATTCTGCTAAGTAGTTTATTTCAGCAAAAGTAGAGTAGTCGTTTCTTTCAATTTCTGCATTTCCTTGCTTTCATTTAAATTCTACAATTTCCATTTCAGCAAAAGTAGATTAGTCATTTCCTTGCTTTCATTTCAATTCTGCAATTTCCATTTCAGCAAAAGTAGATTGGTCATTTCCTTTCTGCATTTCATTTGTTCTCCTTTTTCAGTTCTGTGATTTCATTTCAACAAGTTCATTTCAGTTAGTTTTAATTTGTTTGTTCGATCAATTTTAGTTTTGCAGGTACAAGCAGAAAAAAAGTAAAAACCACCCAAAAAGAGATTTCCTTTCATGCCTCGTAGGAACAGAGATAATTCAGGAAAATTCCTACCCAACAGCCCCACCACATCACATAGCCACCCTTCTCTCTTCTTCAGTGGCAGTGATCAAGAAGAACCTTTAGGTGAACAACCAGAGATATTTGAAGAACCTATAGGGAAAGACGAAGAAGAAAACATCCCTCCCGAGACAATGACTGAAAACAAAAATGCTAGGGGGAATGGAGAAAGAGTATATGGTACCTTTCCCATCCAAGAGACCAATGGGGAAAATAAATGAAGAACATAAGCCCTTCAGCCCTACCTCACTTCCATGGATTGACTACAGAAGATCCTGACACCTTTTTGTTTGAGCTTGTTGTTATCTGTCGAACCTATGACGATGCAGAAGATGAGAAAAATTTGAAACTATTTCCTTCTACCCTTAAGGATGCAGCATTGTGCTGGTTCATGGGGTTACCTAGCAATGGTATCACAACCTGGGCTCAGATGCAGCAAGCCTTTAATAACAAATATCAAGACTACTGTAGGTAAAAAGACACTAAGGAAGAAATTTTCCGAATGACCATGGGAAGTGATAAATCTTTGGAATATTATGAGGAGAGGTTCCAGCTCAGTTATAAAAGGCCAGGTGCACACTTGACCCTGAATCGCTGAAGTTGGTCCTGCTCAGGGGAATTCTGGAAGACCTTCTAGACACCCTCCATCTCCTGGCTGGGGGAGACATCTACCAACTACCTTATGAAGACATAAATACTATTTTTAGGAACCATTCTAGGGCAGCCAGAAAGAAGGGTAGGGGGAGTCAACCCATAGCCAGTACCTCCTCATCCAGTTCATCCCTCAATGGTGAACTTGGAAACATGCTAGAAGACTTCAAGAGTGAGATGCTGCAGACTCTTGCCATGCAAATGGATACCTTGCATATCAAAAGGAAATAAGAGGAAGCAGAGAGGGCTTTGGCCATTTTTTGTCCTAGGTGCACCAGAAGGCATCCTAGGAATGAATGTCCATTGAACTCTATGGAGGTTTGTTCAGTCTGTGAAGAAGATCATTCTATAGATAAGTGCCCTTCCTTACCTGGACTTAAATTTGTATACCAAGGGGTCGAAGGAGCCACTGAACCACTCTATTTCATGAACCAAAGGAGACCGCATGGACCTAGACCATACCAGCAAGGAATGCAAGGGACATCTCAGGCATACTACAACCCCAACCAAGCCACTTCCATACCTTCTTGGGGCCCTCTTGCTCATCCTTCCTGGTCCACACCTCCTCCTTGGTCCTATCCATCTCAATATCATGCCCAACTAGCCGCTCATTCATTTCACTCCTATGCTCAGCCACAACCTCAGTGGAATGCATCTCATCAGGGATGGAGGCCCCAGTACAACTCTCCTCCCACTCTTTTGCCTCCACCACTTGCTCAACCACAACCATTGCCTCCTGCTCCACCAAGGAAACCCCAAATGCCTACTCAACCAAACCCGAACCCGAATAACAGACAAGCCCGGCAAGTATATAGTGGGGAACCATCATGCCCAACTTATGTTGTGGAGATTCAGGAGATTAACCTGTGATCTGGGAAGGTTCTCCTAGATAGCCAGCCTCCCCCTAAGGAGGTTGAGGAAGATAAAGAGGAAAGTGAACCAAAAGCAATTCCACCCTTTCCTGAGAGACTATCCGGGACAACACAGCCCACCCCAGAAGAAACTGAACTTCTGGGAGAATTGAAACAGTTATGTGTAAAGATACCACTTCTCCAAGCCATAAAAGATGTGCCTATATACAATAGAATGATCAAAGATAAGTGTTTTAGGCATCCAGGCAGGTGCCAGAGAGATGCCCCAACCATCAATGTCATAGGACAACTATCCGACCTGATATTGGGGCAGGTAATCTGTCCAAAGTATCTGGACCCTGGAAGCCCAGTAGTTGATGTCCACATCGATGGCACCATGATCCAACATACCTTGATTTATTTGGGAGCTACCATTAATGTGATGACAAAGGACACCATGCTCAAACTCAACCTCTAGGGCTCCTTGAGGAAGACCAGGACAATACTGTAGCTAGCAGATCGCTCCACTATGACCCCTAAGGGATTGTGGAAGATGTGATGGTCTCCATTGATTCTTGGGAGTACCTTGCTGATTTCTTAGTTCTCCAGCCGAAGGCAAAGCTCACTGGGTACCCTCTCATCTTGGGGAGACCCTGGTTGGCTACTGTCGATGCCTACATCAGTTGTCGAGCTGGGAACATGCCCATCAAGAACGTGCATATTTCCAAGCAGCTAATCCTATACCCTCTTGCTCAACCCTTGCTAGAACATGATCTACCTCTCTGGTTGGAGGAGGAGGATGAGGATGAAGTCATTTCTGCACCACTGTGTGCAGTAGAAACTGTCATGGGGGGGAACTGCAAAATGAGGATGATATCATTGAAAGTTTAATTCAGAATCCACCCCCCAGTATTTTTCCATTAGAAAATCTAGTGAAAGAAACCCAAGACAATCCCTTGACTGATCTCTATGTGGCAGACCCAACCTCTCTCAATGTTAAGAATGTAGAGTTTGGCCCAGAAAGAACCTTGAAAATCAATTCATCCTTATCCACCTCCTAGGAAAAGGAACTGTGCAACTTATTGAGAAAACATTTAGATGCCTTCACCTGGAGTTATAAGGAGATGAAGGGAGTGCATCCTTCCGTTTGTACTCACCATATATACATTAAGAAAGATTGCAAACCAGTCAGGCAGCCTCAAAGGAGGATGAATCCAGCCCCTAAGGACATTGTTAAGGAAGAACTGCTAAAATTACTTGATGCAGGATTCATCTACCCCATCTCTGACAGTGAATGGGTCTCTCCTCTGGTGCTAGCGCCAAAGAAAAATGGTAAGTGGAGAATCTGTGTTGATTATCGAGAACTGAACAAGGCCACTAAAAAGGACCATTTTCCTTTGGCTTTCATAGATCAAGTGTTAGATGGTCTGGCGGGGAAAAAAATTTCTCCTTCCTAGATGGGTTTAACGGGTACAATCAAATTCAAATAAACCTGGAAGACCAAGATAAGACCACCTTCACTTGCCCTTGGGGTACCTTTGCATATAGGGTCCTTCCTTTCGGTTTGTGCAACGCTCCAGCCACTTTCCAGAGAACAGTACTGAGTATATTTTCTGAACTGGTTCATGATGCAGTGGAAATATATATGGATGATTTTACCCCTTATGGTTCTAACTTTCAGGAAGCTTTATATAACTTAGGAAAAGTTTTGGACAAGTGTATTGAAATGAACATGTCCCTCAGTCCGGAAAAATGTGAATTTTTGATGACTGAAGGGACCATGCTAGGTCATGCAATATCTCAACAAGGATTGCAGGTGGACCCCAATAAAATTGCCATCATCCAAAGGGTCCCACCTCCTCAAAATGTGAGAGATGTCTGAAGTTTCCTAGGCTTAGCTGGATATTACAGAAGATTCATTAAATATTTCAGTAAGTAGCCTCTCCATTGTTTGGTCTTTTCGGAAAAGATGTCGAGTTCATATGGACTAAGAACTTTCAAGAAGCCCTAGATACCTTGAAAATCAAACTTGTGACTGCCCCAATTTTGAGAGGCCCAAACTAGGCCCTACATTTCCACATTCACACAGATGCTTCGAACAAAGCAATAGGAGCAGCCTTGGGACAAGTTGATGAAAAGTTACCTTATGCCATATACTTTATAAGTAAAAATTTGTCAAAGACATAGTTAAACTACATAGTAACTGAGAAGGAACTCCTAGTTGTAGTGCATTCCTTAAATAAATTCAGACATTACATCACAGGATATCAAACCTTTTTACACACCGATCATGCTGCAATTACGTATTTAATGAATAAACCAGATGTAAATTCTCGCATTATTAGTTGGTTTCTTTTACTGCAGCAGTTTGATTTAACCATTTTTCATAAGACTGGTAAAGAAAATCTTGTTTCTGAATTTTTGTCTAGAGTAAATTTGCCTACAAGGGAGGAAGGAAAGGTGGATGATCAAATGCCCGATGAGCACCTATTTTCTATCCCAGTACTCTCTCCATGGTTTGCTGATATAGCAAATTACTTGGTTTCAACACAGTTCCCACCACACTTGTCCTAAAAAGAGAAGAGCAAGATCATGAGAAAATGCGCCCCATTCACATGGATTGGGGGCAATCTCTTCAAACTTGGCCCAGATCAGATCTTGAGAAGATGTGTCAGGGAGGAGGAAGTTTTTGACATTCTCCTGACCTGTCATGACGGGCCTTGTGGAGGCCATTTTGCAGCAAAGAGGACTGCCTTCAAAATCTTGCAAGTAGTCTACTATTGTCCCACTCTTCATCAAAATGTGAAGAGATATACCAACCAATGTGATCGGTGCCAAAGGATGGGGAAACCTACTCCAAAGGATGAGATGCCCATGCAACCTCAAGTGAATTTTGAGCCATTTGAGAAGTGGGGCATGGACTTTGTGGGTCCTATCAACCCTCCTTCAAAACAGAAGCAATACATCATTGTGTGCACCGATTATCTGACAAAATGGGCAGAGACAAAAGCAATCAAGGCAACAATAGAGGAAAAAGTAGCTAAGTTTTTAAGAGAAAACATATTCTATAAGTTCTGGTATCCAAGAGAACTGGTCACAGATCATGACTGTCAGTTCACTTCCAATTTGATTGAAGCCCTGCTCACACATCATAAATCAAGCACAGGACTTCCACCCCTTACCATCCACAAGCCAATGGGCAGGTGGAAGTCACTAACAGAGCTTTGGAAGGAATTCTAACCAAGGTAGGGAGCAGTAGCAGAAAAGATTGGGCGGATAGATTGGTTGAGGCCACCTGGGCCTACAACACAACATGGAAGACCACCACAAGGTTCACACCCTATGAACTGGTCTATGGGAAGAAGGCTTTGCTGTCAATGGAATTTGAATACAATACACTAAGGATGGCAGCTCAGTTGGACCTAGACCTCAACCATGCATAGAGGGAAATATTACTCCAGCTCAATGGATTGGATGAATAGAGATTACAGGCCCTTCTCCACACAAGGTAATCCAGCTTCAGAGGAAGGTATGGCATGACAAAAATATCAAGGAGAAGAAATTCCAAGAAGTAGATTGGGCACTGCTCTATGACTCAAGGTATAAAGACTTCAAAGGCAAGCTGAGGACAAGATGGTTGGGACCCTACACTGTGGAAAAATGCAATGACAATGGTTCAGTTCTGATCAGAACCATTGATGAGGAAGCCATCCCCATGCTTGTCAATGGACATAGGTTGAAAATGTACAAGAAGCCCCTCTCCAAGCAAGAGTTCATTAAGGATCTGAATAAGATAGTGATGGTAGTGGAGCAGGTCGTAGCCTCCACTCCACCCACTCACTGAAGAAGTAGAAAAAAGAAAAATAATAAGGACTCAAGTGAAAACCTCCATGAGGCACTTGAGTCCCATCATTGGGTTGAAAACCTCTTTTGAGGCGGCCCAGTGATGACAAAAAAAAATAATAATAATAAGATCCCTGGGTGAAAACCTCCCTTGGACGCCAGGGTAGGCAATTAGGGTGAAAACCAACTTGAGGCGCCCTAGTTGTCTTTCAAAAAAAAAAAAAAAACAGAGAAAAGAAGGAAGAGGAAATTGACTTTTAAAATGAATTGCAGGTTACATGTGGACCACAAGAAGCAAGAGAAGATGCAACAAAGCCTATTTCACCTCCTACACACTCTTCTCCATCAGTTCTGACCTTTCTTCCACCTCACTGTATTTTTTTCCAAAGACTTTGTATCCTACAGGAGGCCCTGTGTGTTCTACAGGAGGCTCCTGTAGAAATTGCAGAGAGCTTGAAATGGGTTTTAAAAATAGTTCGAGGAGCTGGGAAGTTTCATGTACAGCATGTAGGCTCTCCTATAGCCATCCACCCTCCTGGCCATCCATCCCACACCTGCACCCCTTCATCATCATTGATTTCTTTCCTTCCTGCTAAGAAAGCACAGAAACCAATTTTTAGAAAAACAAAACAAAAAATAAAAGGAACAGCACCTCCAAATCTCACTTGCAACTCACCAAATACCTCTCCATTGCCATCAACATCTCTGGTAGCATCCTCACAGCTCCCAGCACAAGAATCAGCTAAAAATTTTAAAGGGAGAAGCAACTACAGGAGCTCCTGTAGGATTTCCTGTAGC
The DNA here is from genome assembly GCA_031772625.1 of Pinus tabuliformis. Taxonomy (NCBI): domain Eukaryota; kingdom Viridiplantae; phylum Streptophyta; class Pinopsida; order Pinales; family Pinaceae; genus Pinus; species Pinus tabuliformis. Next base: position 152,184,827 of record CM062808.1, on the reverse strand, counting down.
AACTGATCCCCTTAAAATCAAGCCACAACAGCAAAATAGGTGCAGCCATAGGATTGAAGAGGATGTCTGAAGCCAGATCCAGCCAGAGGGTACCTGCACAAAGCAAACAAGCCACACATCAGGGAGCAGAAAGCATACAGCAGAGGAGATACAGGCATGCAGCAACTGAAATACGAGCATGCAGCAGCAAAGGAACCAAGATGCACCACAGCATGAACATTCGACTTGCAGGTAAGTGTCTAACCCTCTCCTCTGTTGCATCTGTGTAATTCAAAAATATGCATAAATGAATGAGATGGTTAGGGTTGAATAATAAAAGGTGTCCATTTAATTGGCCACCCTCATCCAGTTGACTGCTCTCATCCAGATATGCCACCACACATGTGCCTAGTCAACTCACAAAAAATCCAAAGGACAGGTAGTGGCGGGTACACAAACTCCGATGCAATGATGGGAAGTGATTGCGAGAAGGAGTCATGAGGAGTCATGATGACAAAGCAGTGGGGACCAACGGTCCAAATATGGCAATGTACCTTTTTGCCAACCCACCCCATCACCGGAAATATCTCAAAGAAGAGATAAGTACTCCTCCTCGAAACTCCTTCACCACCTTTTCTTCCATTTCATCCTCGTTGGTGGGCTCCAGTATTGTAGCAATAATGCTACAACTCCTGGAACTCCCTTCTTTAATTTTATCAACCTGGTAGTTCGTAACAAACTTGGAAGCGACGGTGCTGTATGCACAAGTACTAGCTCTTGTTGCAGCTGTCACTTGGTCAGATAGCACAAGTCCGCTAAGGGCTTATGACAACTTCTATGAGCTCTTAGAAGAAGCTTTTTAATTGATGGATGAAAGCTAACTCAAAGGAAGCTAATCTACTTGCAGAAAGAAACTGAAAGCCAAAAGGAAATGCAAACCCTAGCAAACCCTAATTCTACCAGCGAGTCCTACTGATGCAAAGATGAGAATGAAAACTACTGAAAGAGATGCCATTAATTCTATGAAGGTAAGATACATGTGTTTAGACTACCTCTACCTGAAGAAAACATCTTTTTGTATTTTTGGAATAAGTTATTAGAATTATCATGCATGTGATTTTAACTGGCTTTTTCTTGTGCAGAGGTGGATCAAGGAGGAGAAATGCTTGGAAGAGGTCAGGAAGGTTCAGAGAGGGTCTAAGGAGTCCCTAACACCCTTCCAGAGAGTTTCACAAAGTTTGGCTGCCAAGAAACCGCGTTTATGAGCTTCTACAGGAAGTCTGCAGGGGTTCTACAAGATGTTCTAGGATTTCTACAGGATGTTCAGAAATGTGGTTTTGAAGCATGGATGGAGGGAAAAAGGTGGAGGAATGAGTATGGAGGTGAAATAGGGGTGTAGGGGAGTTCAAGACTTGGAGGATGGAGTTGAGGAGTGTCGTATATGGTGAGATTTGTTCAAGGAGGGATGAAACGATGTTGTACAAGAAGATGAGAATCATGGCAAAGTAAGCGAATGAGGCAAATGTAAGGTAAGGGTTCTGAGTGAAGGGTGAAGCAGGTAGGTTGGATGGAGTATGGGCAGGTATGGAAGGATAATAGGTACTCTGCAAGCGGTTTTTCAAACTGAACAAACAAACACTTATGAAACCTATGACCTAGTTACTTCACTCTAATCTGACCTAACAGCAAAAGGAAATGAACAGAAGTTTATTCGAAATGAAATACGTGAAATAACTATGCAACTAAGCAATCATAAACTGAAGCATGCAATCAAAACTGATATCAAGTTCGACAACTAAAAATCCAACACTACTAATTGCATGGTGAAGCAAAAAGACAATGTTTTTGTTGGCAGCAAAGTCACATTGGTCCCAGCTCATGATTCCACTGAGGGGGAGGTTAGATCCAAAGTACTTGGTAGCCTTTTTCTGAATATATTCCCTGTGATTAACCAATCAAGTAAATATTAACATGAAGAACCTTTTTAATCATCAAGAGCAACTTAAATAACAACACAACATTTAAATCTAAATAGCAGATTTTATTCTAAGAATGCAGCAAAGACACATAAAGATAATCAAAGGAGGTATTGGGCGCTTGAGATGGGCCCAACCCCAAGATCTATAGCCTCCTAAGAGAGATTTAGAGCTGGTGCAAAGCTGGATTCATCTTTATTGAGCATGAAAAGAAGAGTTACATCAAAACTGTCCACAAGGAGAACTTGAAAATGAGCTGAAAGAAAAGCTAATCTATTGCCTAAAAATCGAAATACAAACTAGCTAACTTCTGGCTACAAAATGACTAACCACTAGCTAACCAAAATGACTAACTGAAATGAGGCCCTAAGCCCTCTTATTTATACAAATTGAGGACCCCAACAGTCCTCCTAAACTTTAGGGACTCGGCTGCCCAAGACTTGTAGTTAACAGCAGTCCTACTTGACTTGCTTGGCTACCCTTGTGCTAGTTGATTTGGTGGCCCTTGAACTTCGAGCTGATGGTGGAGAATTCGAGGTAAGGGCCCATAAATGAAGGGGACACCTTCCTACAAATCCTCTCCCTTGTTCTCCCACGAATTTGGCTGCCAAGTGCTCATTAAAACCTTCAATTTCTCCAAATTGACCAAAAAGGCTACACAAAGCACACATTAGACTTGTTGGCATAATGACTAACCCAATTCACTCTATTAGCATAAATATAATCAAAAACATGCAATAAACTAATGAGAATGGTGGATTAAGTCGAATTAGGAGGTTGAATGAGCCCAAATAATTATCCATTTTTGGGGCTCATCACTCGTCCACTTAGCTACAGCTAGCTCTATACCACCTCCATAGCCTTGAAACCATCATTCTCTATCATTTTCATCCATCCTTATACTATCGGCGTTCTACAGGAGCAGTAACAGGTTCTACAAGAGCACCTACAGTCAGTTCTACAAGAGGGGCAATAACCAGTTATTTTGAAGAGAACATAGGGTTTTTGCTCAAATTCTGGCTTGAAGAGGTAGGTTTTATACAGACCCACCTTGAATGTTAATATGTGCAAGTAATGATATAATTTCAAGAAGGAATTGAGCCTATAGAAGGAGAAGAATTCCATAAAAACATTTCTGCTTGTTTTCTTAAAAAAAAAAAAAAAAAAACAACGACAACAACAACACAGTTTCTTCAAAAAAAATTGTCTCTATCTCTACCTGGGGAGTTCAAAAGGGGTATAAGCAAAATGACAGGGGGATTCATGAGGAAGGAACCCACAAATTCAATCAAGCTCCATGAACATCTCGAGGTGGTAGCCATTTTCACCAAAGCAAATTGGATGCCATTTTTCAAAAAAATTTGAGGGTTTGATGAAGAAATGGCTCAGGAGTTTGCCCTTTCTTTAGTATCTCACTCAAAGACCCATGCCACTGTTACTTTTAGAGGTCTCACTATGGAAATCACCCCAGAATTTATCAGTAGGGTTACCAGCCTCCCACTTGGATTACCTTGGAGCAAAGATGAAAAGCCAATGGGACAAGTTGCCAATAAAAACTTCTTCCAACCAAATGAACATCCTGTAGAAGACAAAAATGGCATTAGAAGAACAAACATACCTTACCCTTGGGATGAGGTCAGTTACCAAATCATCAAGTATATTTCCTGTGAAAGGAGGTAAAGCATAGTTTATGGCTACCATTTTAGACTTCTCCATGAGCTGAGATATGGCATGGACACTCCCACACCCCAAAAACTCAGCATCCCCTATTTTCTCTTGCAGTCCCTTATAGACTCCAGCATTAAGTTGAAGACGGGGGGTCTAGATCAGTTAGCTCACCATGGGTTAATTAAACTATTAGTGGAAGAAACCCTCCACACCTTCACAATCCCCATAGCATGGGGAATCTTCAAAAATATGACAGAAGAAGACGATATAAAGGCCCTCACATATGACCTCAATCCTTCTGAAAGTGAGGGGGAAGAGAAACAAGGGGAAGAAGGGGAGGAAATTAAGGAAAAACAGAGAAGGAGGAAACCAAAATAGAGGAGGAAGAAACCAAAACAGAGCAAGAGGAAACAAAAACAGCAGAGATAGAGAAGACAAAAGGAGAGGAAAAAGGGGCAGAGAAGACAGAATTGTCTCTTGAGACCCTAAAAAGGGAGGCAGTAGTTGCTCTTGCTGCCCTCAACACCCCAGTTAAACCCAAACAAAAGAGGAAGAGGCAAACATCAATGTATTTCAGGGCTCGAAAAAAAACAAGGATAAAAACAGGGAAGCCATAGCCATCTTCAACAATGCCTATCATAATTGAAGATTCACCCACTGTCAAAAAGGAAGAATCTCCCTCTAAAACCCCCATCACATATGAAAGAGGAAGTCCCAAATCTTCCACCTGGAAGGAAAGAGTGCAACTACAGGACTCAAAAACAGTCCTACAGGAGGCACAAACTGCTCTACAGGAGACCCTGACAAAGCTACAGGAGACCGAAAAACTTGAGAAAAGGGTAGAAGAACAGCCAAAGGGGAAGGAGGAAATAGCAGAGGCACAAGAACCTGACCCCCAGCCTAGTTTGGGCTCTTACTACAATCTTCTTGAGGGGGGGAAAATCATTCCACAGAAATTTGCAGTCCCACTTTTCTTTGAGTTGGAAAAAGAAAGGATAAGGAGCCATAGATGGATGCAAATCGCCAAATCCAAGGGGGTAGAGGATATTGGCCACATGGAGAACAAGCTTAGAGAAATTGGCAAGGAGTTAAGTGATGTAAGACATAGGGAGGCAATCACCAGAACACACTTAGAAATAGAAAATGAGATGTTAAGAAGACAGTTGCAAGAAAAAGAAACACAATTGGCATGCATGGCCAGCTGGTCTATGGAGGCACTACAGTGCAGAACACCAGAAAAATCATATGGATTGTACCTCAAGGACCAATGGCTACAATTTTAGATCAAGACTTTGGCACAGTGAGGCACAATGCCTTTTCAAGATTACAGACAATTTATGGACTAATGTGACCAAAGCTCTTCAGAAGACAAGGCAAAGATATCAGAGTTCTATTTGCATAACATGGCCCTCACAGACATGAATGTGTGGGACCCTAATGCTAGGCTAGGGGACCTGCAACTCATGGCCATGGCATCATGGATGAATCATGAGGAGAAAAGGGCAACATAGATCAAAAATTTGATGGCAAGGGAGAAAAATGAACCCTTAATGATAAGGGTTGAGCCATCAGACCCCATGGATCTCATCAGCACTCACCAGATGCTTGCAAATAATCCTCAAATTGCCCTTAAATATATCAATGATCAGGCTCAGGCCATTGCACATTTTGAGGACATGGAAAGATTACTTGGAGATGACTGTATTCATGCTTGTATGAGGAGGTGGAATACACTGCCACACAGCTTGCAGATCAGGGAGTATCACTCCCCAACAAGGATGAAAGAAGCATTGAGGAGAGTGCCACTATACAAGCACTCTATGCAGAGTTTGAGGGTCAATTGGATTGGCCTCAAATTGAGTCCCCCACTGTTGCTAGGCCTGCTAGAGGGCGCAAAAGAGGAAGAAGAGCAACAGCAATGGGAAGAGGTGGACAGAAAGGTAGGATTCCATGATAAAGAAGAGGATCTCACATCAGAAGCATGGGATGTTAGGGAGGCCATCAAGGCCATCAAAGATGAGGAGATGGACTAGTTGCTCAGAGGATGAGCAACACATTCAGCAGGGAGGTGATGATGAGCCCCATAAATAGGTAATTATATGGGCTCATTTTGCCTCCTAACTTAGCTTAATCCACCATTCTCATTAGTTTATTGCATGTTTTTAATTATATTTATGCTAATAGAGTGAGTTGGATTGGTCATTATGCCATGGAGTCTAATGTGTGCATAATGCATATTTTTGGTCAATTTTGGAGACAAAGTCAAAGATTTAATGAACATTTGGCAGCAAATATTCAAAGAAGACAAGGGAGAGGATTTATAGGAGGGTGTCCCCCTCATTTATGGCTCCCTACTTCGAATCATCCTTCAGAAAGCTCGGAGCACAAGCAGCCACATCAATGCACCAAATAGGCAGTCGAGCAAGTGGAGGATAATTGTTGTCTATCTCAAGTTTGGGGAGCCAAGCCTCCCTGATTTTAAGGGAGCTATTGGGAGCTCCAGTTGTATAAGTAGAGAGGCCTAGGGCCTCATTAGGTTGTTGGATGTTAGTCAAATTTTTGAACTTTTGTTGCAACTTTGCTCTGCTCATTTCGAGCTTACTTTTGTGGACAGTTTCATGTAATGTTATTATTATTTTGATAATGAAGATGAGATCTTTTCTGAGCCAGCACTGAGTTACCTCAGAGGGTTGAAGCTCTTGGGTTAGGGCCCAATCCAAGCAACCCAACATCTCTTGTTTTGTATTTATATGTTTTGTTTCAGTTTATGAATTAGTTGTTGTTAGATAGATTTCCTCATTGGTTAAGAATAGGTTTCTTTTGGTGACTTAGAAGGTTGTTTCCATTTTAGTTAGTTGTATCAGGTTGAACAGTGATAGGAAAAAGATACAAAAAGGCCATCAACAAAGCCTTGGCCTCCTTTCCTCCCTTTAGGATCATGAACTGAGGCCAAGACCCTCTTGCTGCCACAAAAACACAGATTTGCCTTTTCCATAGGATTTCTAGTGTTGTAGTTTGATTAAGAGGTTAATGCTTTACTTCCAATCCATTTTGCCATGCTCATTTCTATTTTTACAATACATTTCCTTCCATGATTTCTTTCCACATAGCATTGTTTAGCATTTACTTTCTAGATCAGAATTTATATTAGCTTGATGCTCAATTCTATTTTTTTGGTGTAGCTAGTTTCTTTTCTTGCTTAATCTCATGATGAGTTATAGTTCTCTTGCAGCAATTTTCTCCTCACAATAAATCAACCATCACCATCTCTCTTTTCTCCATGTTCCACAGGTCATCCACAGTCCCTCATAAATCTACCCTAATTTTCTACACTTTTCTCATGAACTTTCCTCTCTTTCCTTGAACAAGTCCACCATCTTTCTCTCTCCTAATCATCCTTGATGAGCCCTAGACACCTTAACACATCATCCTAGCCTTCAGCTACCCTTTCCACCCACTTTCCCACCTTCAAAACTTCCAAAACTACTCTCAGCATCCTCCTGTAGATCCCCTGCAGCTTCATAGGACCCATCCACACCTTCCTACACCTCTGCAAATCCCAAAGTCGCCCTCCATCGCCACCTAATCGCTGACACATCCACAAACAAATAAATTACATGCATGACAATCTCATATAAAAATACATAAAAATCCAAAAAGATGTTTTTTTTCTCATTTCCTTCTAGAAATAGCTTGAATAGATGTTGTTTACTTCCTAAGTAGGTAATGGCATTCATTTCATGGGCTTTCATCTCTCTTTCTGCAAAAGTAGGGTTAGTTGTTTAATTAGGGTTTGCTAGGTTTACTTTACATTTCAGTCTTCTTTCTCTTTCTGCAAGTAGAGTACCCTCTATAGAGTGAGCTTTCCTTTCTTTCATCACACATAAAGCTTGTTCTGGAATTCATAGAAGTTGGCTTGAGCTCCTAGTGATCTTGCACCAGCTGACCAAGTGACAGCCTGTAGTAAGAACTAGTACTTTTGCATACAACACCGTCGCTTCCAAGTTTGTTACGAACTACCAGGTTGATAAAAGTAAAGTAGGAAGCCTAGGAGTTGTAGCATTATTGCTGCAATACTGATGCTCACCAACTACTTCACGAATATTTTGGATTCTTTGAATGAACTTGATTGCTTTTTTGGCATCTCGATGTCCATCCTCCTTATCTTCTTCACCAAACATAAAGTCCATAAGTGATTTTGGCAAGTATCCATAACATGTTGCAAAACGAGATCTACCAGTAGAAGAGTGTAAGGACTGATTGTAAGCTTGTTGGATATAATTTAAGGATTCATCCCACAACTTAGGATTTTTTCTACAATAACCTCTGAGAATACGTACCATTTTTATGTTCAACACCTATGTTTGACCATCGATTTGTGGATGCAAAGTTGTGCTCTTTTTCAACTTAGTGTCCATGAGTTCCCACAAAGTGGACCAAACCCCCCCAGGAAACGAAAGTATTGATCTGAAATTATAGAAGTAGGAAACCCAAAAAGAAAGAGATGGAAAAGGTGAAGTGGATGATTGTGGATGGAGACTGGGACAATACAGTCTCACATATATTTGATAAGAATATTGTCAAGGAGATATGGGATGCTCTTGACCAGCTATATATGAGTTCTTCGGAGTGGCAGAATATGTCACTTCAGGAGAAGCTAAGAAGCATCAAGATGCAAAAGCATGAAGGCATATATCCCTTCCTCACTAGGATAAAGGAAGTTCAGGATTAACTTGCAGTTGTTGGGGAAGCACCTCAACCGATGGAGATTGTATGTTTGGCACCGAACAATGTCTTAGAGGAGTGACAAGTATTTTTTAAAAGTATCTTAGGCCGAGACAAATTTCCTAAATGGGACATGATGTGGGAAGACTTGTAGCAGGAAGAGTTAAGGCGATCTCTAGTGAAGAGCACCATTAGCAGAAGCAACAACACCAAATTGAAATGATCCAAGGGATCAATTTAGTGATCAAAATTCAAAGTGTTCAAAAATGCTCGAAACCTGTACGATTGGATTGATCTTGGTGATCTAAATCTAACGCAACTCGTTTCAATCAAAACCGATATCGCACACTCCCCATATCATGTTCTGATCGAATTTCCAAACAACTAAAAGTTTAAAACATGGGTTGCAGGGACACCTAGTCAGCAGTCCGTACGCTAACTAGGCAGGTGACTAGGCAGTTGACTGTGTACAATTTGGCCAATGATATGTTGACAAGTGTCTCTTATTGATTGGCTCATGAATGACACAATTATATTTGTTAGAGGTTCGTTTATGTGGGCCAATGAAGGAGGGCCACGGGGGCCAATGGATAACTGCCACGTGGCCTCCAGACAAGGCATTAAAATTTTGTTAGGTATCGGGCCAAGAAACCCACCGGAGTCGAACCTGTGACCTAGCAGCAACCAACCACATGCCATACCACTACGCCATCACCATGCCACTTGATAATCTATGTTCACGACTTATATTTAAATGTTAATGTTTCCGCATTTGGAGGTAGGGTTGGGGCTACTCCCCAACCCTGGTCACCACGCCCCAGCCCTATGGTCACCACCCACAAAACATGCATCGGGAGCCCTTAGACAAGAACCTCAAGCGAAGGAGTAAAGGGGAAAGTCTTGGGGTCACATGATCCTTTATAGGTTTGGGTCTGTATAGAACAAAGGGCCTAACCCATGGAGGGCCAACCCAGGGATACATGCTCATCACATGACCACATCGCCAAAAAGAAAGGAGCACCCAATAATTAAATCCCCCAACATGGGAAAATAACGACCACCTCAAGGTTTTATGGGGCCATTATGACTACGTATCTAGCAGTTGGGGGCCCAACTAGCTGGGGCGGGAGGTTAGCCCCAACCCCTGGACACGTGGCCCCCATACAACCTTAATTTTCAGAAAACTGGGCATTAGTGGAAAGTTTAACTGTTTGATAATTTTTTCCATTAGGTGGGATTGTAGGCCAGATTTGCGCATCAGTTCTGGGTTTGGGGCACTCAAGCCAAGTTTGGGTCGAATTGGAGGATGATTAGCTATGGAATTGGGTAAAAGCTTGTAACAAGCATAACTTTCTTAATGTTTTTCCAAATGAGGTGCAGAGAGAACCTAGATGGGGGTTTTTTTCAGTTCTAGATCTCTTGGCGACATTTGTTTTTAATTCTAAGTACTTTAAGCTCATGTAAACACACATTTTTTAGTATAATGAAAGAGACCCTGCATTGGAAGCTAGACTAGGAGATGTAGCCCAAGAGAGGGATGAAATCCTTTATCATGTTTTGTTGCTGTGTTTCTTAAATGGTTTACTATCTTTGTTTGGTTGTTAATTATGTTTAAAAATTACTTGTTTAATTGTTTAGTAACTTGATCCATTACCCAAAACACATATAAAATTTCACTTTCAATTTGTATATCACCTTCAGTTTTCAATTACATATCACTTTGGTATCAAAGGATCATGTTTTAGTAAAGTTTTGATTTTGTTTGCAAGTGTTTTTCTAATACTTACAAATTTGAAGCTTAAAAGACGAGGAGGAGAACTTTTGGAGCCAAGATATCAAATTATTTCAAGGAGAACAAACACACCTCAAGATTTAATAATCATGGCACATGAAGAAGGTTCTTATGGGCTATCTCAAGATGAAAGAATTTTCAGAAAATATTTCTTTGAGATCTTTGAAATAGTGAAGGTTCTTTATGAAGAGAGATATGCAAGGTTGCATAGGGAGAGCTCAAATCATCGAAAAGTAGATTCTAGAAAAGGAGACAAGCCTCCAAAAGGGAATGGAGGGAATGGTGACAAACCACCGCCTTCACCTCCATCCTCATCCTCACCTTCTACTTCTTATGCCCTTTCACATACACCTCCAAATTCTCCAAAGGGACATGTGTTGGGTGTGGATCCTGATTATCTTCTTGATTCAGAGGTATCACCGCATTAGACCCCAGTTCATAATGGGGCGGAAATGCCGCTTGTTTAATCACTTCGAGGGGGGACTAGGGGTGGGGCACTAATGATTTTTATGAGCCCCCCCCAGGTGGGCATACAAGGTCAGCGCCCCTGAAGCTAATAATAGATGTAAAATTTCCTTGTAAAATAATTTAATTTCATAGTCAATCTGAGTCATTCATTAGGCGGATGATATGATAGTAGAAGTTATGTTTAATTTAGGCTTTTTTTACCCTAGAAGGAAATCCCTCGCTATATATGATAGAATTGTATTGCGGCTATGTATATGTGTATTCTGAGTGAGAAAGAGCGAGAATATTGTGTGATAGCAAAGAATAAATTACAGAGGATTTGTTGTAGGTTGTATCTCTTCATTTTTCTGGATAATATAAAGAAAGGGTTGGTTGTTTCTTTGTGGATGTAGCCCGAATTGGGTGAACCACGTAGATCTGTCTCTCTTCTTTTATTCATTTTTTGTGTTTATGTCTCTGCAATATTTTATGTGTTCCATTGCTCTATAATATATAATTTTCTAACAACTGATATCAAATCCGAAGGTCTATTTGGCTGATAAACTCGTAGGAGAGAAGGATTCCTGGTTCGAGTGGGAGAAATAGAGGAAGATGGTAGGTCTAGGGTCGAGAAATTTAACGGCCAAAACTACCATCTGTGGAAGATGCATATGGAAGATTATCTATATCTAAAAGATATGTACCTACCATTAACCAAAAAGACAAAGAAGCTAAAGGGTATGTCAGACACAGAATGGGATATTCTCAACAGAATGGAACTTGGAACAATATGACTATGCCTAGCAGTATCGATAGCCTTTAATATTTCAAAGGAAAAAACAACATAGAGTTAATGTCAACATTGGCAAAACTATATGAATTTAATATGATTACAAGTCAGTTAAGTTCTGTAGGGGAAATTTTTTATGATGTAGTTAAGGTTCTATTATTTCTATGCTTATTTCCATAAATTTGGAATGGTTTAGTTATGGCCATTATCAACTCTATTTTTGGATCTAGTACTTTAAAGTTTGATGATGTTGTCGGTGCAATCCTTAACAAGGAAATGCGATGGAAAAGCTCCATTGAGAGATCAGGTAATGCTATGACTGCAGAGAATAGGGGAAAAAATGGAAAGAGGAAAGAGCCCAAGATATTGCAGTAAGTCAAGGAATGGTAGATCTAAGTCTAGATCGGGGATAATTTGCTGGAAATGTGGGAAGAAACAACACCTAAAGAAAGACTATAAGTCTCAAAAGGGAAAAGGAGATGCGCAACAAGAAAACAATCATGAAGTGAATGTGACAGGTGATGTGTTGCAAGATGCTATGATTCTTTCATTAGAAAATATTATTTATGCGTGGGTGGTAGATTTAGGGGCCTCATTCCATGCCACAGCTAATAGGAAACATTTCCATGATTATGTTCAAGGAGATTTTGGATAGGTTTGCTTCGGTGATAATAAACCCTGTAAAATCATTGGAATGGGTAAATGTTTCATAAAACAAAAAAATGGAAACCAATGGCTATTGAAGGAGGTAAGGCATGTTCCATATTTGAATAAAAATATAATTTCAACAGGGCAGTTGGCAAGTGAAGGCTCTGTAACTACTTTTATAGATAAAACTTGGAAGGTCACTAAAGGATCCCTGGTAATAGAAAAAAGGAGAAAAGGTTGGAACATTGTATATATGCAATGGTATTTCTAATTCCGTTAATTATTTAACCTCTACATGAGAAGATACAACATTGTGGCATCATAGGCTCAGGAAGATGAGTGAGAAGGGGATACAGATTCTTCAAGAAAATTGTTGTCAGATTTGAAGCATGTTGATTTGGAATTCTGTGAGAATGGTGTTTATGGAAAACAGAAGAGAGTTAGATTCTTCAGAGTTGGGAAGGAAAAGAAGAGAGAACAATTAGAGCTTGTGCATATAGATGTATGGGTACCTGCTCCAGGTATCATCTATCGGTGGCTCTCATTATTATGTTACTTTTATTAATGATGCAACCAGAAAAAATTTGGATTTATTGTATTCGAAATAAATTTGATGTACTTGATACTTTCAAGAAATGGAAAGCTTTTGTTGAGAATGAGACAGGAAAAAGGTTGAAGTGTCTCAAATCAGACAATGGAGGTGAATATTGCAACAAAGAGTTTGATAAGTATTGTTCATAGCATGAAATTTGTAGAGAGAAGATATTTTTAGGAACACCACAAGAAAATGGTGTGTGAGAAAGGATGAACAAGAAAATCATGGAGCGTGCAAGGTGCATGAGATTGCATGCACGATTTCTTTTACAATTTTGGGCAGATGAAGTAGATTTTGTTGTTTATCTAATAAACAGAGGGCCTTCAAGTTCCTTGGATGGAGGTATTCCAAAGGAGGCATGGACAGGTAAAAAGGTAAACTACTCATTTTTAAAGACTTTTGGTTGTGAAGTCTTTGTCAACATTAATAAAGAAAATAGAACAAATCTTGAGACAAAATTAAAGAAATGTTCCTTTATTGGATATGGTGTTAATGATTTTTATTATTTCTTATATGATTATCAAAATCAAAAAATCATTAGGAGTAGAGATGGGATATTCAATGAAAATGTTTTTTATAAGGATCAGATGCAGGAAAAGAAATAGGAAAAAGAAAACATAGAATAAATAGTGCTTGATGAGATCACAGAAAAAGTAAAGGTGCCTGAAAATCATAATTATCAATATACATAACAACAACAACAACCACAATAGCAACAGGCATCTCAAACACTTGAAAGTGGTGATAGAATATCTACCAGGATAAGTAGACCCCCTCAACAATACTCTCCTTCAGTATATTATGTATTGTTGACTGTTTCTAGTGAACCAAAATGTTATGAAGAATAAGTGCAGGTAGAAACCAGGAAGAATTGGGAGCTAGCCATGAAAGGAGAGATTGAATCTTTGGTACATCACCAGACTTGGGACTTAGTCAGGTTGCCTGCAGGTAAAACAACATTGCATAATAAATGGGTTTACAAGTTGAAGGAATAATATGGAGGTAGAAAAAGTTATAAAGCTATACTTGTGGTGAAGGGGTTTATATAGAAGAAAGGTATAGACTTTGATGAAATATTTTCTCCCGATATTAAAATGACTTCAATCAGAACTATTTTAAGTCTAGTAGCAGCTGAAGATTTGCATCTTGAGCAGTTAGATGTAAAAACGGTATTTCTCCATGGGGATTTAGAGGAAGATATCTATACAGTAGCCACAAGGATATGAGTTCAAAGGGAAGGAAAAATTAGTGTGTAGGTTGAAGAAGAGCTTGTATGGATTAAAACAGGCTCAAAGGCAGTGGTATCTAAAATTTGACAGGTTTATGTCTAAACAAGGTTATACTAGATGTCACTCTAATCATTGTGTTTATCTAAAAAGGAAAAATGATGGCATCTATATTATATTGTTATTGTATGTATATGACATGCTTGTTGTAGGGTCTAACATGCAAGAAATAAATGTGATCAAAGAAAAATTGGCAAATTCATTTTCAATAAAGGATTTAGGTGCTGCAAAACAAATCCTTGGTTTGAGAATAATTGGAAACAGGAAAAATTGCAAATTAACATTGTCTCAGAGTGAGTACATACAAAATGTGTTGGAAAGATTTAATATGCAGAACGCAAAACCAGTTACTACACCTTTGTATAGCCATTTCAATCTAAGTCAGGAGATGTGTCCCAAGGCCCAAGAAGAGATGGATTATATGTTTGAAGTTCCATATGCATCAGCATTTGGAAGCTTAATGTATGAAATGGTCTGGACGAGGCCTTGATATTATACATGCAATGGGAGTTGTAAGCAGGTACATGAGCAATCCAGGAAAAGAACATTGGATGGAAGTTGTGTGGATTGTCGGGTATTTGAGAGGTACGACATATCAAACATTATGCTTTGGTCATTCAAACATTTCTCTACAGGGATATGTTGATGCATGTATGACAGGTGATAGAGATAATAGGAGGAGCACCACAAGGTATGTGTTTACTATAGGTAGAAAAAATATCAGTTGGGTTTCAAAATTGCAAAGTTTTGTTGCACTCTCAATGATAGAAGTAGAGTATGTTGATGCTATAGAGGCTAGGAAAGAAATGATTTGGTTACAAAGGTTTTTGGATGAATTGGGTAAGAAGCAGGAGTTGGACAGGTTATACATTGATAGCTAGAGTGTCATTCATCTTGAAAATAACTCTGCATTTCAATCCAATACTAAACATAAACAACTCAAGTACCATTTCATAAGGTCAGTTTTGGAATATGTACATTTGAAGCTAGAAAATATACACACTAGCCAAAATCTTACAGATATGTTAACAAAAGTTGTAACCAGGGAGAAATTGAGATTTTGATTGGTTTCAATTGGTCTTCAAGTATTATGATGAATATGAGAAATAGCCAGGTCCAAAGTGGATTCCTTGTCTAGCAAATGAAGCAGCAGTGGAGTTGATATGATTAGTCTCCAAGTTAGAGATTGTTGGGTGTGGAGCCTGATTCTCTTCTTTATTCAGAGGAATCACCGCATTGTACCCTAGTTCACAATGTGGCAACAAAGTCACTCGTTTGATCACTTCCATGGGGGTACAGGGGGGGTGACGACGATTTTTATGACCCCCTAGCAAGGGTTCAGGGGAAGTGCCCCTGAAGCTAAAAATAGATGTAAAAATGTCTTATAAAATATTGTAATTTCTTAGTCAATTTGAGCTTTTCATTAGCCGGATGATCTGACGACAGAAGTTATGTTTAATTCACTGTTTTTTTTCCCTAGAAGGTATTGCCTCGCTATATATGACATAATTGTAGTGTGGTTATGTATATGTGTATTCTCAGTGAGAAAGAGAGAGGATATTGTGTGAGAGAGAAGAGGAAATTACAGAGGATTTGCTATAGGTTGTATTTCTTCATTTTGCTGGATAATATAAAGGAAGTGTAGAAATTTTGAATAATATGACACATATTCACAGAGATTATCCTGATTATACACTTATAAGCGGAACATGTATAATAAATAATATCCTCTACGTTGATCATCAATTTACAGAAGCAGAAACATTCACAGGCACACATAGAAGCATCAATCAAACTCATTAACGCAGTATGTATCCCGGGGAAAGCATCTCGCTAAAAACCCCACACTATCTGTATATTATATTGATTGAATCATGTAACATTACAAAGTACAATGCTTATCACAAGCAATCCAGTACTAGCTCCACCTGTTACACACAATACAGCTCAGATCTTATCTCCAAATCTATTCCACTGCTTGCCTGCCTCTCCAGCTCAATACCTGCTCAAGAACTGATGAGAATGGCTTACCAAACTCGTATTTGACCTGCAAATAATCACTCACACTCTGTTGGACGTGAGCACAGGCTACAAATCTTGATATTGGCCAATTCATTAGCATACTCAATCCCTCTGATTGTGAAAATCATCATGCGCAGCTATAGTCACAACTGATAGCAATCTGATCCTCTAACACCTGTCCCTGCTGAACTGAACATGCACTGACATGCAACTGAGTTAACTGATGTATTCTATAGTTGCATTATGAGTTAATAACTTGTGAATTAATTAATAACTAATTCACCCAACTCATCTCTAGTCTATTGATCAGTTAGACTAAATACAACTAGTTTAACAAAGCTAAACTGAACACAACTCCATCAATTGCACCTCCAATCCACTAAACTCAACTCACTTGAGTTCTAACTGAAGTTCTGCATGCAAATATTAGTCATCCCATAGGTAACCACATATTTCCCTCTGGGATCTACATGTACCACATCCGTAGCTCATCCTGAAGTGCTCCAAGAGAATAAGATCAAGTTTATAGTCCAAATATTATTATGAGACAATAATATTTGACTTTTCTATTTTTGACAGCCAGTCTAAAAATAGACTTTGATCACTCACACTGTGATCACTCACACTGTGGTCACCCACACTGTGATCACCCACACTGTGATCACCCACACTGTGATCACTCATACTGTGATCACCCACACTGTGATCATCCACACTGTGATCAAAAATAGAACTTGCGCCATAATTTGCCTGCGGGCCCACTTAGTGAAGGCGACTCCTTTCCACTAAGCTCCATCATCTTGTTGCATTCTCAACAAGCATTTCTTGTTGCACACTTTTCAACAGGAAGAACTGGTTGTTTCTCCATGGATGTAGCCCAAATTAGGTGAACCATGTATATTTGTCTCTCTTGTTTTATATGTTTTTTGTGTTTATGTTTCTGCAATATTTTATGTGTTCCATTGTTCTATAATATATAAGTTTCTAACAACATGGTAAAAGCCCTTTGCTTAAGCTTGATATAAATTTTGAATTTCCTATGTACAATGGGGAGGTAAATGCCAATAAATTGGATAATTGTATTTGTCAGATTGAAGTGTATTTCGGAATACAAAGAATCAAGGATGATGAGACCAAAATTCAACTTGCTTCTCTTAGATTGGAAGGTGTGACACTTATTTGGTTGGAAGCCAAAACTCAAGAGGACATGAAGAAACATGGTAAGGTTTTATCCTCTTGGAATGATTTTGTTGTTGCAATAAAAATGAAATTTTATCCATTAGCATACATGCAAAAAGCTATTATTGATTGGAAAAAATTTAGGAAAGCTAAAGGTCAAAATGTGCAAAGCTATACTCAAGAATTTAAAAAAAGAGCTTTGATTTTGGGTATCTATTTATCCTATCAATATACTCTACTAAAATATATTGAAGGATTGCATAGTTATTTGAGACACAATTCTCATGTTTAGCCCTACAAAACTAGATGAAGTTTGTGTACAGATAACTCATTTAGAAGCAAGAGGGAAGAATGCTCCTTAAGAGGGTAGCAACAAGCCATTTAAGAGTGGAGATAAAGGAAAGGGGAAATTAAAAGTGAAAGGAAAGAAGAATGCTTCAGTCAAGAAAGAGGGAGAAAAACTCGCATGTAAACATTGTTCAAAATAAGGCCATGATAAGACCACTATTGGAAACGTCATCCTGAAATGAGACCCAAAAAGTTTAACAACAAAGGGAAACAAAATATTGTTGCAACTACACAACATGATTTAGGATCTGACTATAGGGATGAAACAAAGATCAGAACGATGGGATTCAAAGGTAAAGACTCTATTGCAAGTAATAGTTCTTCAAGTAGTAGCCTCAATGAAAATCAACACGAAAAAGAAAGAATAGAGCTTTTCCACATTAGAGTTATTTCAAAACATACCAAGATATATACACTATTTGATTATGGTTCACAAGCAAACCTCATTTCTGAAGACATTCTCAAGAAATTGAATTTGGAAACAACTCCTCATCCCAAACCATATCCTTTCGGTTGGATCTATGACAATGCAAAATTTCATGTGAAAAAAAATGTAAATTAAGATTTTCCATCACTGCTTGATGTCATTCCACTTGATATTTGTGATATTGTTCTAGGAAGCCCATATCTATATGATAGGAGAGCCATATTTCATCACCATGAGAACAAATATCACTTGTTTAAAAATGGATTTGACTACATTTTTAGAGGACATAACAAGAAATTGAATTTGTCACTTGTGAATGTTGGAAAAAGGAAGAGGTTAGTCAATGCTAGTAAGAACTTTGTACTCTCGATGATCAATTCCAAAGAGAATGTTGAAAATTAAGCTTTTGAAGGATGTGATGCAAAGTTAAAATCTCATTTGTATGAGGTTGTTAACACATATAATGAGATATTTCACGAGCCCAAAGGATTGCCTCCTAAAAGAGGTATCTAACATGAGATCCAATTGCAACAAGATTTTCCTCTTCCAAAAATTGGCATGTATAGGATGTCAATCATGGAGAATGCAGAATTCAAGAGACAAATCCAAGGTTTTATTGACAAAAGGGTTATCAGACCAAGCACATCGCCATGTAGGTCACCAATTGTTCTAGTACCAAAGAAAAATGGTACATGGCACATGTGTGTATATTTGAGATCCTTGAACAAGATTACGGTAAAAAATCGTTACCCTCTTCCTCGAATTGATGATTTCCTTGATCAATTGAAATATGTTGTGTATTTCACTAAGTTGGATTTGAGAAGTGGTTATCATCAGATTAGGATTGATGAAGGAGACACATGGAAGCCAAATTTAAAAACAAAGCAAGGTTTGTTTGAATGGTTGGTTATGCCATTTGGTCTTTGTAATTCTCCTGCAACATTCATGAGTTATGAATGATATCTTAAGTGTTGAGAAATGACAACAATAAATTCCAGTTTAATTTGTCATTGAATTAAACTGAGAGTTAAAATCGAATTCTATTCTCATAAAAACTTGTAAATAGTTAATTAACTTAAATAGCTTAGGAATTTCGATTTGGAAGACTTTATGAAGTCATGTATATCTTCCCCCTAAGTTTTAGGGGTCCAGTATGAGTTTAAATTGAGTTGGAAATTAGATCACTCAGTTTATTGAGTTAAGTTCAATTAAATTAGTTCCAAACTATTTGTGGAACTAATAGAGAGTTAACAGTCAGTTGGTGAACTAGTGCATCCACTAGCGCTACTCCACTTAACTAAAGATTCCCTCATGAGAAACTCATGCATGTCGATTCTGAGAAAGACTCGGTTGGGATTAGAGTGCAGGGACAGTATACTATCAGTGGTATTATTTACTGGAGTGTAAATATCATGCATGCATTAGAGATTGATACTATGTTTCGATTGTGCAGTTTTTGGAAGCATGAATTCCCTTTAAATATGGGTTATTCATCCTAGGAATTACGCAAGGGATTAGGGGCTTGGAGAGTTGCAGAATTGACTAAGTGTTGGCCAAGAGCTTGCTTGTGAGCTGAGAGAGTTGAGAATACTTTTGCAGAATTATTCTAGTGATAACAAGATTTGTATCTTAACTCATATTTCTGATATATGCAATAAAAATAGTGTGGTTTAGAGCAATGGATTTCCCGAGATACATCTTTTGTTATGTGCCATTGATTTATTTTCTTCTTGTTCATATTGTTTTTAATCGATCTATTAGCTTCCGCTAGTTGAAAGTAGAAGTAGATACGTGTCTTGTGCTTTAGTACATTGCATGAGCTTGTGAATATATAGGACTTTATACATGGTATTGGAGCTGAAGACAGTATACTAGAGGAGATTTCCAATTTTTGAGTTTTGGGTTACAGGTGAAGTTCTAATTTGCAATACATACTTCAAGATAAGTTGATGGTGTTCTACAGTTTGTGGCTCGAGTATGCCTTGGAAGGAAACTTGAATTTTATAGCCTGGAGGGATAGAATGGTGATTGTGCTAGAGGATAATGGCTTGAAGGAATTCTTTGATCAAGAAATTCCTATGCCAACAGCACTGGATGCATAGAATTTGGCTGAATGGAAGAAGTGTATGGCGAAGGTGAGGTGGATAATCCTTGATGGAGTTTGAGACCACATTTGATCCAGGTTCGGGTGTAAAGAAGGACCTTTCCAAGACCTTTTACTTTCGTGTTGTGTTAAGATTGCAATTAAGGAACATTAATGAATATATTTGCATGTTGTAAAGAAGAGTAACATAACAATCATCATCACATGAAAACAAACGCTGTTGATAACGGAGTTCGTCCAGGAGGGACTATGTCTCCGAGCCCTGGTGTCAAGATGGTGTAGGCCGCTGCATTATGTGTTGTCAATAAAGATGATGTACACAGAGATGATGTCTCGATCCTACAAGGAAGAATGCCCTCATGTAGGAATGGCTCTAAGAGATGTTCCACAGCTAGAACTCTCAATCAAAAGACTCCTATAAGTATGACACAAAACAAGCATGGTGTGCATCCCGCCAACATGGCACAAAAGGGATGTCAAAGCAAAACACATGCATGGCAACATTAAGAGTATCCCAACAACATACAACAAGGGTTCTCAAAGCATAACGTAAAGAGTCATGACATAAAGTACATCACATAGAAAGATTCCGCATAACATAAAGCAAGGAATCATGACAACATGAAATAAACAAGATCTTGCATCAATCATCAATCATGGATATGTACAACATAATGCAGAAATAAGAAATACATGAACACATCATATACCTCACCACCAAGGGTCATCTGAAGCAAAGGCTGTCAAAGCGCTAAAGCTTGTTGAAACATCGATCTCACAACATCGATCGCAAGAAGAAGATTGTTCGCACATGAAGATGGATATTTGCATTGGCACTCAGAAAAGTGACTAAAAGAAGAAATGAGAAAAAAACAAATCCGAATACACCATCATATTTGTGGCATCGAGTAGTGCTGAAACAATTGTCCAAAATCTGAATTCTGAGAATTTGAAAATTCGGAGCACAAGGAATCTTTTAGATTCCCTTGGGATTCCTCAAAGATTCTGTTTCAGAGTTGAGCTGAAAATCCGTTGCTCATATGTCAAATATGATTTCACCATTAGGATCCCTGCGAAAAACCATGAAAAAAAAAGTATAAACTTGACCATATTCTGACAAAGTGAAATTTTACCTCCGTGGGAAAATTTCATGGCTCATGGTTTCGCTACTTGTTTTCGTTGAAATCATGGTTCCACGAGCATTCTGGAAATGACTTAAAGACGAAAACCTTAAATTGAAAAACGGATAGCGCCATCGTGTTCGTGGCGATGAGAAGTGTAAAATCCATATAAAATTTGTCAATTTCTGAGAAGTTAAAAATTTTGCCCTTCAGCGAAATTCATGGTCCCTGCATTAAAAAATTATTAAACTGTCTCGATTTGCGTGCCAGCTCCTGTTTCGAAATTCGTGGAGTCTTTCTCCTCTCAGCGCTGGTAAAAATCTCACTTTATATGAACTCATGAGGGACTTCCCCAGTGATCTGTTTAGTGCAATGGTGACACTTAAGAATTGGTTAGGAGAGAGGTCAGGTGGTCAAACTCTGTACCCTCTAATTTTACCATATTGCTTTAACGAGACCTCAATTCCAACCGATAAGCATTAAATCGTTGGCAGTTTGGTTTTATTTTAGGTACGTATGGGTGGCTTTGGGTGGCGGGACCACATACGTGGTCGCCTTAACCAAGCCCCACGGCGCTGTGGTCAATGTCGTATCCCAACTTGCAACGGTCACGGGATATGTGCGGATTAATATACGTTGGTTTGGGTAACCGTTGGTTCCACACCCTTTGATATATGCACGTTGGTTCCACACCCTTTGATATGGTTTTATAACCATATATGTAACCATATACCATATTATATAATGCCACATATTTGTTTATGGTATTTAATTGTTACCTTGCCACGTATTTGTTATACGTTGGTTTTTTTTTTGTCATATGGTATTTAATATTTGGGTTTTGGTAATGTGTAACCATATTATTATACGGTTTAATATACTTTGGGTTTGACTTTATGTATAGTTATTTTAAATATAGTTATTTAATAATTCAAAGATGATTTTTTTCTTGTGCAGGAAGGCCACTGGAGGGATGCCAAGTGTCACACTGCCATGTGGGTCTTATGTGCTCACTAGGATGTCATGTGGTGCACTATGGGCCCTATTCTTCCTTTGCCATACCAATCTTTGAGGGGCTCTATCTTTTGCATACGAGCTCAGATTGACGAAACGTTCGCGCCATCACGATCAAGAAGACGAGCCCTTTCAACTGATGCCATCACCTACTCCTTTCTGTCGTTTTGAATTTCGAGCCTCTATCCATCCCCTTGGTGTCTCGAGATCCTCCTGGATCAATTCTCCCCACTGAGGAGCTTTTGGTCCTCCAAAAGCATGAACAATAATCTGCTTCTCTTTCTGTACCCTATCTGCATCACACGTGTCCCGAAAAGGTTTTGCTTCCATCTCCTTCACCTTAAATTATTCTTCAAAACCTAAGAGACGAACCAACACCTTTTACTTCTGCAACTTGTAGTACAATGTTTGCAAATGACATGCTTTGAATGTCATGACCAAACTAAAGACCCAAACGTCCCATACTTGCCACGAGTTTATAACACATCCTCGGTGGTCAAGTTTACAATAAGATGGACGTAATACTCCATATATGACAACAAGGCCAACATATCATTGTTGCTTCAAAAAGTGATGGAAAACACCTCATCACTGCAACACATGATTTACATACATACGGCCAGACACGATTGTTTCGACAAGTGATGGAAACATAACATCACTTTCAGAGTTTTAACATGCAACTCAAAATATGACTCAAACATGACCAGACATCATTGTTGCTGACCAAGTGATGGAAAACACATCATCACTTTTACACTTTAAAATGCAACAAATGATTTACAAAAGAATGACCATGAAACGACAACATGTCTAGAAACCATTTTTCACTGATCAATGTGAATGGATCACCTCCTTGTGGCGGTTTTGCTTGTCGAACAATTGCTCTTCCTGGTTCACGCACCGACACTTTGTCTTTAAGGCGTTGCTATGGATGGAGCCTCCAACAAGTGGCTCTCTGATGGCCATTTCTATCGCAATGACTGCAATAGGTTTTCTTCCTCCATACATGCTTAACTTGTTTCTTTTCATGCTGTTGAGAGGGTCTTTCACGCCTCATGAGTGCTGTCATTCTTTTCCAACACTTGGAAAAGGTATGGTTAGGTAAACCACAAAAAGTACATGTTTTTTGATGCCTTGATCTTCGTTCATTATTAACAACATGATCATAATCAAAATGAACATTCGAAGATCGAAAGTGATTATACCTTCCTTTGTTGTTTCTGATGTCAGCATGGTGATGAGAGCTTGCCTCAACTCTCTCCCTGTGATGGAAACTGCCATGGGATGATGGGGATGCTTTCCCATCATTCTCTTTCCTCGACGATGTCTCGGACGACTCTGACACCTTTGAGCACTCTCCAACTTCTTTCTTGACATACCCAAGTCCTGCTTGACGGGGTAATTCCTCTACTTTGATGGGGTTAACAATGCCTTGGCCATTAACGCCCAAGCCTTTTCCTTCATACCCCATTCTCTTCAACAATTTGGAGCCAATTCCTGTGGTGTGATTTTCAAACATAGCGAAATCATCATCAGGAAACATACATGAAGATGGAGAACTACTTTTTACCTCACATGAGTCACGCTACAGCTTTTCCAAGGCCTCGTCCTTTGCTTGCAGCTGTCGTAGCAAACTTTGTTTTTCCTCTTTCTCTTCATGTAGACGCATCTTCAATTCATCGTTCTATGTTTGAAGATTATGTTTGTTTTGCTTCAATTCTTCCATGGCCTTCTTTGTGGCTTGCAACTGAAGCTATAGCCGCTCCTTTTCCTTTGTCTCTTTCTGTAGAGTTTCATACATGATTTCCACTCTCTTGGAAATGTTAACCATGGTCTCATACATTGCTCTTTCGTTCTCTGTCATTGCAGGTTCTGTTGTTCACACTGCAATTCACATACACGTAAAGACCTACTCTGATACCACTTGATCTAGGTTCGGGTGTGAAGAAGGACCTTTCCAAGACCTTTTACTTTTGTGATGTGTTAAAATTGCAATTAAAGGAACATTAATGAATACATCTGCATGCTGTAAAGAAGAGTAACATAACAATCATCAGCACATGAAAACAAAAGCCGTTGATAACGGAGTTCGTCCAGGAGGGACTACGTCTCTAGGCCCTGGTGTCAAGATGGTGTAGGCCGCTGCATTATGTGTTGTCAATAAAGATGATGTACACAGAGATGATGTCTCGATCATACAAGGAAGAATGCCCTCACGCAGGAGTGGCTCTAAGAGATGTTCCACAACTAGAACTCTCAATCAAAAGACTCCTATCATTATGACACAAAACAAGCATGGTGTGCATCCCGCCAACATGGCACAAAAGGGATGTCAAAGCAAAACACATGCATGGCAACATTAAGAGTATCCCAACAACATACAACAAGGGATCTCAAAGCATAACATAAAGAGTCATAACAGAAAGTACATCACATAGAAAGATTCCGCATAACATAAAGAGTCATAACAGAAAGTACATCACATAGAAAGATTCTGCATAACATAAAGCAAGGAATCATGACAACATGAAATAAACAAGATCCTGCATCAATCATTAATCCTGGATCTGTACAACATAATGCAGAAATAAGAAGTACATGAACACATCATATACCTCACCACCAAGGGCCATCTGAAGGAAAGGTTATCAAAGTGCTGAAGCTTGCTGAAACATCGATCTCACAACATCGATCGCAAGAAGAAGATTGTTCGCACATGAAGATGGATATCTGCACTGGCACTCAGAAAAGTGACTGAAAGAAGAAATGAGAAAAAGACAAATCTGAATACACCATCAGATTTGTGGCGTCGAGTGGTGCTGAAACGACTGCCCAAAATCCGAATTCTTAGAATTTTAAAATTCGGAGCACAAGGAATCTTTTAGATTCCCTCGGGATTCCTCAAAGATTCTGTTTCAGAAATGCACTGAAAATCCGTTGCTCAGATGTCAAATCTGATTTCACCATTAGGATCCCTGCGGAAAACCATGAAAAACAAATATAAACTTGACCATATTCTAATAAAGTGAAATTTTACCTCCGTGGGAAAATTTCATGGATCATGGTTCTGTTGTGTGTTTTTGCTGAAATCATGGTTCCGCGAGCATTCTAGAAATGAATTGAAAATGCAAACCTTAGATTGAAAAACAGATAGCACCATCGTGTTCGTGGCGACGAGAAGTGTAAAATCCATATAAAATTTTTCAATTTCTGAGAAGTTGAAAATTTTGCCCTCCATTAAAAAATTATTTCACTGCCTCAATTTGCGTGCCAGCTCCTATCTCACAATTCGTGCCAGTCTTTCTCCTCTCAGCTCTGGTATAAATCTGAGTTTATATAAATTCATAGGCAAATTTACTAAATAATCTGTTTGGTGTCATGGTAGTACTTAGGAATTGGTTTAGGGATATCTGTTTGTCAAATCCTGTACCCTCTTCTAATTTTACCATATTGCTTTAACAAGACCCTAATTCCAACCGATACGCATTAAATCGTTGGCAGTTTGGTTTTATTGTAGGTACGTATGGGTGGCTTTGGGTGGCGGGACCACATACGTGGTCGCCTTACCCAAGCCCCACGCGCTGTGGTCAATGCCGTATCCCAACTTGCAACGGTCACGGGATATGTGCCCATTAATATACATTGGTTTGGGTAACCGTTGGTTCCACACCCTTTGATATATGCACGTTGGTTGTTTTATATGGTTTTATAACCATATATGTAACCATATACCATATTATATAGTGCCACATATTTGTTTATGGTATTTAATTGTTATCTTCCCACGTATTTGTTATACGTTGGGTTCTTTTTGTCATATGGTATTTAATATTTGGGTTTTGGTCATGTGTAACCATATTGTTATATGGTTTAATATACTTTGGGTTTGACTTTACATATAGTTATTTTAATAATTATATAAACAAATTTTGTCATATAGTTATTTAATAACTCAAAGATGATTTTTTTTTCTTGTGCAGGTCTAGAAGGCCACTGGAGGGATGCCAAGTGTCAAGTTGCCATGTGGGTTCCATGTGGTGCACTGTGGGCCTCATTCTTCCTTTGCAATACCAATCTTTGAGGGGCTCTATCTTTTGCATACGAGCTCAGATTGACGAACCGTTCACACCATCGCGATCAGGAAGACGAGCCCTTTCAACTGATGCCATCAACTACTCCTTTCTGCCATTTTGAATTTCGAGCCTTTATCCATCCCCTTGGTGTCTCGAGATCCTCCTGGATCAACATTGTCTCGAATCTCCATGGCAATGAAACTCCATATTCTATGTGGAAAGAATTGATAGACTTGTATCAGAACAATAGTGAGAAAATAAATTGGCACTGAAGGACAAACTTTGAAAAATCGAAATGGAGAAAGGTGAGACTATTCCAAAATCCTTGACCAAGTTCACTCAATGTCGTGATGAACTTGGAAGTGTTGGAATCACAGTTGCCAAGGATGATATGGTGATTCTTGCTCTTCTAGGACTCCCAAATATTTGGCATAGTTATCAGGACTCTTCCAATGGTCGAGAGAAGCTTCCAGATTGAGAATGACTGTGGTCGGATTTGATGAGAATGACTGTGGTAGGATTTGATGCAGGAGGAGATCAGGAGGAACACTAAGGATGGCTCTTCATCAAAGACTGATTATGAATAGAACTGTACCTTAGTGATTAAGGCGAAGAAAGGAAAAGGGAAAGCTTCCCATTCCAAATGGGATTCTTATCATGGAGGTAAGAATAAATACATGACGAAATTTAAGTGCTTTGATTGTCATGAGCTGGGCCATTTCACCACAAATTTTTCACTCAAGAAGTCGAAGAAGAAGTCCTCAGGAGGAGTGGTGGGTGAGGCTTTGGCCTCTCAATTTGAATTGGACTTTTCCCTCATTGCGTGAATGGTGTCATCAATGATGGGAATTTTATGGTACTTAGACAGTGGAGCTTCATTCCACATGACTCGTGACAAAGAGTTATTCAGTGACTTGGAGGAGAAAGATCTCCATACGCATATCAAGATGGGTGACGACGGGAAGTATAGTGTTACTGGATTGGGCACAATTACTTTTCAGAGAGAGCATGGGGCTCCTCTCACCTTGAATATTGTTATGTATGTTCCTGGGCTAAAGAAGAACTTGGAATTCATTGCCATGCTTGAGGATAAAGGATATCATGTGATCTTCTCGAAAGGAAAGGAATTCTTTCGACTCATAGCCACAAGTCAAGTAAAGAAGATAGGGATTTAGGTGAAGAATATATATAAGTTGTAGGTAGAGGAGTGTGCTGCTTTGAACACAAAAGAAGAAAGGGTGCAGAGATGAGACGTTGGTGATTTGTGGCACAGGCAATTAGGCCCCTTGCATCATGTGGATTTGAAGATATTGCAGCAGATCTCTATCGAAATTTCCAAAGGTACGCTTGAGCAAGTTGATACATGTAAGGGGTGTACTTTGGGAAAATACACCAAGTATTCCTTTCACGAAAGAGACAGTTGAGCCGAGGCTATTCTAGAGAGAGTCCATTCAGATGTGTGTGGACCATTCTCGACATAATCTACAACCAAACACAAGTATTATGTTATAATTGTCGATGATTATTCTCGTAAATGCTGGATATTTTTCATGTAAAAAAAAGGGTCAAATTTTTGCAAAGTTTTGTGAGTTTAAAGAATTGGTGGAGAAAGAGTTGGGCAAGAAGGTTAAAGCTCTATGGAGTGACAACAGTGGTGACTATGTATCAAACGAGTTTAAGAAATTCTGTTCAGTGGAATGGATTAAATGAGAGTGGACGACACCCCATAACCCTTAGCAGAATGGGGTGGCCGAGAGGAAGAACAAAATCATAGTAGGTGTAGCAAAGGGCGATGTTGCTTAATCAGGGCCTACCACTAAACTTATGGGTTGAGGCATGCAACATAATGATTTATGTTCAAAACCATAGCCCACATGAGATACTTGAGATGAAGACACTAGTGGAGGCTTATTCTAGTAAAAGGCAAGATGGTTGTCACTTCAAGATTTTTGGGTCATCCGTATATTTCATTGTGACCAAATATGCACCGAAGAATATTGAGCCTACAAAAAAATTCGGGATATTTGTGGGGTACACTAATACACCTCACAACTATCGGGTGTACCTGCTAACCAATAGGATGACAGTGGTTCACAAGGATGTCAGATTTGATGAGGAGAAGGCCATCTGAGTTTCCCTTGAGAGGGAACTTGACCTATATACAGATGAGGAATTTTTAGCTCCTAAGGTTGAGGAGCCTCAGATTGATGTGGAGTAGCCACATGGAGAGGATCTGGGAGTGGAGGCATCCACTTAGGCAGAGTCTTCCAAAGAGGGAAGAAAGTGCATAGAAGAGGGTGAAACATTGTTGGATGATGCACGGGAGAATGTGGGAGAACCCACTTCTTTGCGCAGGAATAGGAGGTCACCTGAGAGGTACACGGGATACATGGCTCTTATGGGTGAATGTGTTGTGACATAGGCCTATTCCTTTAAGG
Source organism: Pinus tabuliformis (assembly GCA_031772625.1). Lineage (NCBI taxonomy): Eukaryota > Viridiplantae > Streptophyta > Pinopsida > Pinales > Pinaceae > Pinus > Pinus tabuliformis. Next base: position 152,156,192 of record CM062808.1, on the reverse strand, counting down.
AAGCAGTGCAACGATCGGTTTGGGTTGATGCCATGGTGGAGGAGTATGACTCTATAGTTTGTAACAATGGTTGGGATGTGGTCCCGAGACCGAAGGACAAGTCAGTTGTGAGCTCCCATTGGCTCTACAAGGTAACGAAAGTTGCAGACGGGAGTGTGGAGAAGCATAAGGCTAGATTTGTTGCCCATGGATTTTCACAAGGAAATGGGATTGACTATGATGATATCTTTGCTCCTATTGCAAGGTACTCGTCGATAAAATCTACATTGTCACTATCAGCACAAATGGGTTGGAAGATACATCAGATGGATGTAAAGACAACCTTCCTTAATGGCATGATTGAGGAAGAGGTGTACATAGAGTAGCCTAAAGGTTTTAAGACCTTTGACCATGAGTCACATGTGTTTGGGTTCAAAAGAGTGTTGTATGGGCTAAATCAAGAATTTTGTGCTTGTTACACTAGGATAGATAGCTACTTCACCGGGTTGGGCTTCATGAAGAGTGAAGCGAATGCACACCTGTACCACATAGAGGTGGAAGGTAAACTATTAATCATTGTACTTTATGTTGATGCCTCATACTGACAGATGAGGATCAACTGATCAAGTCTTGCAATGAGGGCCTTACAAGAGAGTTTAAGATGAGGGACATGGAGCTCATGCATTACTTTCTAGACATGGAGATATGGAAGGGAGATGGGGACTTCTTTGTGTCTCAGGGAAATTATGCCAACGAGAAACTCAGGAGATTTCGCATGGAGAGTAACAAACCCATGGAGACTCCTCTAGTAGGTAACTGGAGGAAGGAGGTTGTTACTTCAGGGGAAGTGGTGGAAGCTACTGTTTACAAGAAGCTTGTGGGTTCACTCATGTAGTTGGTGAACACACGATCGAATATGTGCTACGCAGTTAACTAGCTTAGTCAAGCGATGGTTAAGCCTACTAAGCTATATTGGAAGGTGGTAAAGCATATATTGAGATACATCAGGGGCACTTCTCAGTAAGGATTATGGTATAGATGGATAGAAGAAGTGAAGTTTCAAGGCTTCACCGTTGTAGATTTAGTAGGGAGTCCATTCGAGAGGAAGAGCACATCAAGAGGGATATTCAGTATTGGGTCAGCAATAGTTTCTTGGTACAACAGGAAACAAAGATCGGTTGCACTCAGTTCAGCAAAGGCAAAGTACATGGCTGCGATTCATGCGCCATGTGGGTCCAAATTGACAAGGAAGATCCTATTTGGTTTGTTTGGTCAGCATATGGATCCAACGGTGAATTAATGATAATCAAAGTTGTCTCAGACTCTCTGAAAATATTTTTTTCATTATCGGTCCAAGCATATTGATATCTGATATTATCATCTCAGAGATTGTGTATTGAGGCAGATTATGTTGTTAGAGTAGATTCCCACGAAGGAGAAAGATGCTGACATTTTTGAAAAGGCATTGTCAAGATGTAAATTGAAGTTTCACAGAGACAGGATCGGGGTAGCTAATAATCCATTTCTTGGTGACAGGGAGTGTTGAGAAATGGCAATAAGAAATTCCAATTTAATTTTTCATTGAATTAAATTGAGAATTAAAATCAAATTCTATCCTTATAGAAACTTGTAAATAGTTAATTAAGTTTAATTAACTTAATTAGCTTAGGAATTCCGAGTTGGAAGTATTTCTGAAGTCATGTATATGTTCTCCCTAAGTTTTATGGGTCTAGTATGAGTTTAAATTGAGTTGGAAATTAGATCACTTAGTCTACTGAGTTAAGTTAAGTTAAATTAGTTCCAAATTGTTTGTGGAACTAATAGAAAGTTAACAGTCAGTTGGTGCACTAGTGCATCCACTAGTGCTACTCCCATTAACTAAATATTCCCTCATGAGAAACTCATGCATGTTGATTCTGAGAAAGGCCTGGTTGGGACTAGAGTGCAGGGACAGTGTACTATCAGTTGTATTATTTACTGGAGTGTAAATATCATGCATGCATCAGAGATTGATACTATGTTTGGATTGCTTAGTTTTTGGAAGCATGAATTCCCTTTAAATATGGGCTATTCATCCTAAGAATTACGCAATGGATTAGGGGCTTGGAGAGCTGCAGAATTGCCTAAGTGTTGGCCAAGAGCTAGCGTGTGAGCTGAGAGAGTTGAACATACTTGTGCAGAATTATTCTAGCGATAACAAGATTTCTATCTTCACTCATATTTTTGATATATGCAATACATATAGCGGGGTTTTGAGCAGTGGGTTTCCCCATATACATCTTGTGTTATGTGTCATTGATTTATCTTCTTCTTGTTCATATTATTTTCAATCGATCTATTGGCTTCCGTTGGTTCAAAGTAGAAGTAGATTCTTGTCCTGTGCTTTAGTACATTGCATGAGCTTGTGAATCTATAGGATTTTCTACATTAAGGCCTTTTGATGATTTTGTAATTGTCTACTTAGATGAAATATTGATATTCAACAAATCTCGTGAAGAACATGTCAGGCATGTGAAACAAGTCTTAGATGTCTTGAAGAAGGAAAATTTGTCTTTAAAGATGTCTAAATGTGAGTTTGGAAATACCTCATTAGTTTATTTGGGACATATTGCTGGAGGGGGTGAATTGATGATAGATCCCTCAAAGTTCAAAGTCATTGTAGATTGGCCCAAGCCCAATAATGTAACTGAGGTTAGAATATTTTTGGGAGCAACCCAATATTGGAGAAAGTTTATTTCTAATTTTTCTTCAATTCCAACTCCATTACATGCCTTGACAAGAATTAAGCATGGTTTTTAATGGGGAGGCAAGCAGCAAAAGTATTTTAATGCATTGAAGGAGAAAATAAGTATATATCCAATTCTTTCACTTCCTAATTTAAGACAACCATTTGAGATACAAACAGATGCAAGTGACTATACCATGGGAGAAATCTTGATACAACATGGTAAGCCCATATTTTACCATTCTGAAACTTTTAATGGTGTGGTATTTAACTATCCTACATATGACAAGGAACTGTATGCATTGGTGCAAAGTGTGAAAAAGTGGAAACACTATTTGATGGGAAAATAAACTATCATTCACATTGATCATCAACCATTGTAATACTTGCAATCACAAACTAAGCTACAGTAAGTGAGGCACTTCAGATGGATGTGTTTCTTGCAACAATTCCACTTCGTGATAAGGTATAAGAAATGTATCTATAAGAAGGTTGCTCACATGCTTTCTAGACCAATTGTTAATGATTTAGTTATTCTTAAGATTAATTCTATCATGCATGAGAGATATGTTGAACAATATGATTTAGATGATGACTTTAAAGATGTATATGAAACTTTGTGTCAAGGCAACCAAGTAGAGGAATTGGATGACCATGTGCATGATAAACTTTTGTATCTGTTACGAAACTAGCTCACAAAAGATAGAAAAGATAGATCAACGCCTTAGAAACCAGTCTCTTTGAGGGGGAAACCTCCTTTACTTCACACAGATGAAAAATTCTTGGATGATTCAAATGAAAAAACCTCCTTTCTATATATAGGAGTCTAAAGGGTCATAATATAACCAAAGCCAACCTAACAATAATAATATAAGGACACAAAAATAACAATAGTGGGCTTCTATGGAGCACAATAATAACAATATGGGGACAATAGGGGCACAACAATAACAATAAGGGATACAATGACAATAGTAATGGGGGCATCACTAGTATTATAGGGACCTAACATGCCCCTCTCCTTCAAAAAAGTGTTGTCCTCAACGCTTTAATAGTTCTGGATGCCTCTGTATAAAGTTCTCATCCTCCCATGTGGAATCTTCAATGCGTAAGCTCTTCCACTTGATGAGATACTTTGAAATTGATCGATTTCGTAGCTGTCGAGTTCTTGTTTCTTTGACTGCTTCAGGTTCCAATATGATTTTTCCTTCCTCATCAAGTTCTGGCAACATTGTTTGAACTAGGAGCTTGTCACCTATAACCTTCTTTAAGCATGAAACATGGAAAAATGGGTGCACTCGGGAAGCTGCAAGAAGCTCCAATTGTATGCCATAATACCTATATTTTGCAACACCTTGTATAAACCATAATACTTTGGTGATAACTTATTATCCTTCTTAGCTTGCTTGAGGAACATTTGTTTATATCGTTGTAGTTGTAGGAATACCCAATCACCTATATCAAAACTTCTTTCGCTCCAATGTTGATCTGCCTGCTATTTCGTTCTGTTTTGTGCCAAGTGAGGTTATCCTTTAAGAGTTGGAGAACTTGTTGTTGATTCTCGGTGTGATCTTCCACTGCTTGAACCTTAGAATTTTCTCTTGAATATGATGTGATGGATGGTGGATGATATCCATAAAGTGTCATAAATGGGGCCATTTTTGTTGCAGTATGGAAGCAAGTGTTATACCACCATTCAGCCAGAGGCAACCATTTGACCCATTGTGTCTGTTTATCAGATACAAAGAAACTAAGATATCCTTCCAAACATTTGTTTACTATCTTAGTTTTCCCATCAGATTGAGGATGATAAGATGAGTTATGAGCTAACTAAGTACCAAGACAATAAAATAATTTTGTCTAAAAAATTCCAGTGAAAAAGGGATCTCTGTCGCTTATAATAATCTTTGGGTTTCCATGTATCTTTTGAATTGTTTCCATAAATGCAATAGAAACTGTACTCTCTTTAAATGGATGAGATAATGCACAAAAGTGTACATACTTGGTAAGTATGTCAACTACCACCATGATAACACTCTTTCCTTCGGACTTGGGAAAACCTGTGATAAAATCCATTGAAACCTCCTCCCAATGTTGGCTTGGAATGGATAAAGGTTGTAGTAGACCTGGGGTCTTAATTGTTTCAACTTTATTTTGTTGGAAAACCAAACATTCCAACTTTCGAATATCTGATTTAAGGCCATCCCAAAAAAATTCCTTCTTAACCTTGTGGAAAGTTTTTAGAAATCCTGAGTGCCCTCCTAAGGGAGAGGTGTGAAATTACCTAAGAAATTTTATTTGAGTTGGGAATTCTTACATAGGTATAACCAATATTTGTACCATAACAAGTCATTTTTCCAGCTAAATGTATCAAATGTACTGGGATCTTGTTGTAACTTTTGAATGAGTGCCCAAACTTCTTCGTCATTCTTCCATTCATCCCTTGCTTCGTTTATCCAATCTGGTTGGATAATAGAAATGGTGCAAATAAATGCTTCCACATCCTTATCCTTTCTTAAGAGTGCATCTGCCACAACATTTTGCTTCGCTTTTTTGTAGAATATTTCAAAGTCATAACCCAACATCTTCGTAACCCATTTTTTCTACTCTTCTGAAGATAATCTTTGTTCTAAAAAGTATTTAAGACTATCATGATCTGGTTTTACCTTGAAGTGTCTTCCCATTAGGTAGGGTCCTCATTTCTTAAGTGCATGTAGTATTGCCAACATTTCCTTCTCATAAATACTTTGTGTAAATACTTTCCTTTGATTGGACGACTTTTTGAAAGTAATGGGTCTTTCTTCTTGCATTAAAACATCACCAATTCCATTTCCCGAGGCATCACATTCCACAATAAAGGTTTTTGTGAAGTCTGGTGTAGCTAAGACTGGTGCTTGGCACATTGCCTCTTCAAGATGTTCAAAGTCCTTCTTTGCTTCTGGAGTCCATGAAAATGCATCTTTCTTCAATAATGTTGTTAGAGGTTGTTTAGTCAATTTAGTGTCCTAAATTGCTCTACATAAATTATCAATCCAGGTATCATAAACTGATGAAGTGTGGTGCACTATATGTGCTTAGTTAACCTTTCTCTTACTTCGTTGTTTTATAGTTTATGTTGTTTTTGGGGTTTTTGTTTCTCATGTTTAAGAAAATTAATCTAAGAAGGAAAATTTATGCTTCTAGATGAAAATCTCTAAATGTTAATGGACAATTAAATCTAATGACTTTTAATGTTAAAATCTAATTTCTAAAGAAATAAGAAAATGAATCCAATCAAAACTTTGAACAGTTGGATTAATCTAAGCCGGCAAAATATATATGAAATGAAAGAAAAAATGATAATAGCTAAATGAAATGTTTTATCACTTGGCTATACAATTTTGGGAGAACTACCTCCTTGTGATAGCATTTTTGAGGTATTCAATACTTCATTGTTCTAAAACTGAAAATGAAATGCAAGGAAAAACTCAGTCATTAGTAAAACATTTCACGACTTAGTCTTATGTTCAACCATCGACGAAGGGCTTTTAGAAATATCTATTTAAATCGTGAGTTACTAAATTGATAAGAAAATGGCATTAAGCTGTTTAACTCTAAACTAATGAACAACAAGAAATCTCATTCATAAACACAACATTTCACCATTTAGTTTGAGGATAAACCATCAACAAAAGGCTTTGGAAACATCTATTTATGTAATGAGTGACTACTCTAATAAGAAAATACAAAAACATGTAAAGGAAAACTAATCTACTGTGTGCTCTAATGCTCTAAGCACCGATTGGAAAATACTTTCTTGGACTATTTTGATAAGCATAGATTACATAGTTAGATAAATCTACAATCAACTGGTTGAACACACTCGCATGAATTAATATTGCATGAATGGAAAATCTAAACTATTAAACTTGAAAACAATAAAATGACATACTTGAATGAAATCAAAGCAAAACTACAAAACAAAATATACTCTACCTTACATTCTAATATGCTCCATGACATCTACTTCACATCTCCTTCCATGTTGAGAACATCAAATCTTTATTCAAATTCTTCAAAATTAAAAAAGTTTACAAAGCTCTCCAAAGCTTCCAAAGCTACCAAAAGCTTTCCAAAAAATCCAAGCTAAAAAGCTACCAAGCTCTAAGCTCTAAGCTTTCTAAGACTAAAAATCTACCAAGCTCTAAGCTCTAAGATTTCTAAGACTAAAAAGCTACCAAATGAAGGAGATAGATCTCCTATTTATACAAAAAAAATGAGAAATCATCTCATTAATGAGGGTCCATGAATCTCTCCCTCTACCTCTAGAGTCCTAATCAAAATAGGAAATGATAATACACATGTCTTCTTAGAGTTTCAATACAAATAGGAAATATGACACATATCCTCATGATCCCATGATCCTCTCGACTCAAATTCGAATATTGCCTTAGGGTGCCACATAAAGGTCTTCTAGAAGCCTCCTTTTGACGTACACAAATCAACAATATCAACCCACTTGTTAGGTATAATCATATGCACATTATTTTCTATTTTTTTAACCACAAATTCACTTAAAAAAGGTTAAGAATTAATAAAGTTTGGAAAAACATAAATGTGACCCAATGATAATGAAAGTGAGATGAATGTAGTGACATGGTAGTGAAATGGAGGTGATATAATGGACATAATAGTGAAAGTGTAATGGAAATGAATGACAATTTCAAAACCCAACATACCCCCAAACTGAAACTATTGCATGTCCTCATGCAATATATATTACATTAATTCTTTTGATCCTTTATCTTTGGCTTAAATTTGCATGATATCATTTGATAACTTCATACTTCTGCAAAGTGTTTTACTTGAATTGCAATATGGTTGGTTCTTGTGTTACAACCATGTTTTGTTGTTGCATTCTATTTTGATCTTTGAACTTTTCATAATGATAATTTCATTTTTGTTGCAAAGTATATCATTATTGGATTGCATGATGGTTGGTTCTTGTGTGACAACCATGATTGTGTTTGTATCCAATTATCCTTTAAGCACTTTTTAAAAGCCACTGTATGCTCATAATAACAATGTAATAGTTAATATATTTTGGAAGTATGTGGCCTTCTGAATATGATATGAACATGGCAAGATATGAATATGAATTTATCCCCCCCCTCCCTAACTGATGGTCTTGGCAATTTTATGAAATGAGGAAGAGAAATGTTTTTCCAACAATTATCATTCTAGCTTTTTATGGAATTCTCGGGTCAAAAGTTAGAAAATGACGTACCTTAACTTACCCTTTGAAATGGATGAGTTTTATGTGTGGTGGCTACAAAATTCTGATCATAATCTTCTTCAAGTGGCTGAACAAAAAGACTCATGGATAAAAGAGTCAAGATGAATTTTTATTGCTTCTACTAAAACTTGTCGAATTTGCTCCAAAATGCTGAAAATAATAGTCTTCATGTCTTCAAAACTCATTGGCACAATTCCTACTATGTGAAGAGATGTTCTGATGTCGAACATTGCAAAAAATTGTTGACTTAGTGGCCATTAATGGATTCCACTAGTCAACACGAGAACTCTCACCATTGATGACAATGAGAGTCAAGATGCCCAAACACATCTTGCTAGGTACAAATAATTTTGCTGATGTCGAGTCACCTAGAAGATCTGATGAATAAGGGACATTAATGTATTTCCATTGTTTATCGGCATGAGGACTTGAGATTAAGGCATGCAAGCCTCAAAGTGTTTTTGCAAGGAACTTAGACTCAAAGGACTATGGACTCAATAATTTGCATTGAAGCAGGGCTTATTTGCGAAATGAAAATGATAGGAAAGGGAAGATGAAAATGGAAGATGGCAATGGAAAGTAGAAATGACAATGGGCAATAAGCATGTAAATGAGCCTCGGCAATAAGCATGTAAATGAGCCTCTTGCTTTTATTTGTGGGTTAGGAGTAGACAAAAAAAACAATGGAAAGTGTATGTGAATGTAAATAGAAAATATGAAGGGAAATGAGGTGAATGGTTTATTATGAAGTATGGATGTGATGGAGACAATAGTATCTGAAAGTTTTGCAAGTGTTTGGATTTGACTTTGCATTAGCATATTTCCTCTTTGTTGCTGATCATCCTCTTATGAAACAAATTGGTCTCTTAGAGAGACACCATTCACTTGTAGTCATTTGTTCTTCTTCCTGGAACCTGCAAAAAAAAACTAATACTTCTTTTGCAATAGAATGTAATATTATCAAAGGAGAGAGATGGCCAATCTCTCTAGTTATGATATTTACACACAAAACTAAGAATTTGTATTAATGAAACAAGTTCACAAAGGAAAATCAAAAGAATTATACCTGCTTCGGAATTAGTGCCTCAAGTTAATTGTTGTTTCTTTTCAGCAATTTATTTCATTATTTACTATTTCAAACTCTAATGATGGATTTCTCATTGTGTATATCTTGTCGAGATCTTTCCAACGACACTTGAATCATCGAAATCTGATTTCGTATGAGAAAGTTAGGCTAATTTGAACAGTGAGGTTTTTCAGCTGCAAATTGATGTTTAGCTGCCGAATGACTTTAGCTGCGGAACATGCACAATTTTTGTAGCTAAAAATCTTGAACAAAAAGTTAGCTATTCATTTTTCATCATCAGTGCAGAATTAATCAATACCTTCAGAAAAGTGAGCAAATATCCTACTCATTTCATTGATTCAATTTTTTTTTACCTGTGAATCTTTTATTTTTTTTCCTTGACATGCGGCGACTTAGTGATAACACACACCTTGACTTCCCTTTGACCGGAGTCCTCCTCATTGATCTAGGCCATATGGATAAGATATGATCCATACTATGATGTTTTCGAAGCTACCCATATGGTCCTTTTCCTCTCTTGACACCTGTAACATAAAAAAGCATGGAGATCGCTGCAAAACAGCCGATTAGCTGCGGAACAAGGCTTCATTCCGTAGCTAAAAGACAACCAACCATCAATTTTTTGATTTAAGTTATTAAAAAAAAGATTTTATGCAGCCAAGTACCAGGGAGAAAGCCCAAGATTGCAGCTGGTGCACAAGACCAATTATTCATGAGCTTTTCTGCTATTTTTTCAAAAAATTTCTTCATTGTCTGCGTGTAGGAACTCTATAAATGGTAGTGGCATATGAAGCAAAACAATTTCAGCGATGGAAATTGAATATCAGAGTACTGTGGAAAGAAGACGAAAACATGGAGGGTATACGAAGTAGGGAGACCATATGCATGAAAAAAATGCGGAGGATTTGTATTTTTCCATTTATGTTCAGCAGATAATGATTTTTCCTTTGCTGCTCATATAATGTTTGGTGGAGCCTTCCAACTGCAGAAGTGTCCATACTCCGGACAATAGATCGGGAAAAATATGGGGCACAAAGATCATCAGACAAGTACAACTCCAAAAGAATGTTATGGATTTCAATCATGGGACTTCGCCACGTCTATCAATCGGTTGTGAAGAGCCGTATCCAACTGGTTCACGTCATGTAATTAACCGTTAAAACAATGTAACAGTGAAGTGCGAGTTAAAGACGGGAGGCATTAAAGGCGGGAGACGTGGTGGAGTAAGATTGAATTCCAGAAACACAATTGATTCCTAAATCAGAATTCCCCTCTCCAAGCACGCCGAATTAAATCAACAGCCTGTTCATTAATTCAAATTCGTTTTTCTTCACGCGACATGCAAAAAGAGGCTTTAGAGAACCGAGAAATTCTCCCAAACCACTGCGAATTTCTTAAAACCATTTCTGGGTTATCTAATTGACCCTGTCCCTGAAAAACCCATGTTTTCATTTTTCCTAATTGGTTTTCATTTGGCTGAATTGTGCAGTTAAAGTTTGACATTTTTACTGTTCTGCGTTTTTGTGAATTATTGCATTCGGCTGTAAAATCAATTTCAGAGGAAAAAATTGTTTTCAGATGTAATCACAGCGTATGAACCAGTCAATTTCGGTGATCTTGTTCCATTATTGAAGTTCTATTTTCATGAGGAAGTTCGGATGGCTGCAGTTTCAGGCATGCCAGAACTGCTCCGAGCTGGAAAATTGGCCATGGATAAAGGACAAGCATAGGGATGTAATGAGTCATATGTTAAGCAACTCTCGGACTATATTATTTCATCCCTTGTTGAAGCATTACATAAGGAACCGGAAACAGAGGTCCTTACAAATATGTTAAGCTCACTAAATGAATGCATTCAGATTTCAGGTTTGTTGCTTGAGCCTGGGCAGATTAAGAAAATGGTTGACGAATTCAAGCAGGTTATTACAGCTAGCATGAGCAGAAAATGAGAGCGCACTGAGAGATCAAGGTCTGAGGATTTTGATGCTGAGGAGGGGGAGTATGTTGCAAGAAGAGAATTCTGAGGAGGAATTAGTTTTTGACCAGATTGGAGATTACTTAGGATCACTTTTAAAACTGTTCAAATCATCATTTTTTTTTAAGTATGTAGGATACAAATATCCAAGTTATAGACGCATGACAAATAAAATGGATACCTGCCATTCCAAATACCAGCATTGTCCCATGTTCAAATTGTTTATATTGCAGGTTTTTATTTTTATTTTTATTTTAAATGTTTTTGTAGGTTTATTTCAAGGTCAAATCTTGAACAGGAATGCAGATTTTCTATTGAGGCCACATTGGAAACTAGGATTAGAGATAGCCATTGGTTGTTTCCTCTTTTTTTCTCTGAAATTGTGAAATGATTAATGGTTCTCAATTTCAGAAAACAAAGAATTCAAGGTAAATGTACTAAAAATAGGGCTTTGACTGAGGTCTTAAGCTAGTTTTTTATCGATCTGGGTTGGGTGACTAGGATAGGATCCATGTCGGGACGATTCTGGAGATGCCCATGTGGTCAGTTTCTTCATTGGATTCCTGTAACATGCTAAACCTTGGAAATAGCTGCAGAACACACAGTTAGCTGCAGAATAGGGCTGCACCCCACAACTAATTTGCAAAATCTTATTAAAACAGGACACAGTGTTTTGAGGGTCACTACAAACCATAAGCAGTCAATCTTGGACAGCTGAACCTATCAAAGCAGTTGTATTTTTTTTTTTTGAATCAAATAAAATGATGAATTTTTTTTTCTCTCTTTTTTTTTTAACATATTTTTTTTTTTTTGCTGATCTACCAGATCACAAAGTGTATGAGGAGAGCATACTCGAGAAATTATTAATTTTTTTAGATGTAAGAAATAAGGTCTCCTAATTACACTTCCCTGGCAACGACGCCAAAATGTCTAGTCAATTTAGTGTCCTAAATTGCTCTACATAAATTATCAATCCGGGTATCGTAAACTGATGAAGTGTGGTGCATTATATGTGCTTAGTTAACCTTTCTCTTACTTCGTTGTTTTATAGTTTATGCTGTTTTTGGGGTTTTTGTTTCTCATGCTTAAGAACATTAATCTAAGAAGGAAAAGTTATGCTTCTAGATGAAAATCTCTAAATGTTAATGGACAATTAAATCTAATGAATTTTAATGCTAAAATCTAATTTCTAAAGAAAGGAGAAAATGAACAAATCAAAACTTTGAACAGTTAGATTAATCTAAGCCGGCAAAATATCTATGAAATGGAAGAAAAAATGATAACAACTAAGTGAAGTTTTTTATCACTTGGCTTATAATTTTGGGAGAACTACCTCCTTGTGATAGCATTTTTTAGGGATTCAATACTTGATTGTTCTAAAACAAAAAGTGAAATGCAAGGAAAAAATCAATCATTAGTAAAACATTTCACGACTTAGTGTTAGGTTCAACCATCGACGAAGGGCTTTTGGAAATATCTATTTAAATCATGAGTTACTAAATTGATAAGAAAATGGCATTAAGCTATTTAACTCTAAACTAATGAACAAGAAGAAATCTCATTCATAAACACAACATTTCACCATTTAGTTTGGGGATAAACCATCAACGAAAGGCTTTGGAAACATATATTTATGTAATGAGTGACTACTCTAATAAGCAAATACAAAAACATGTAAAGGAAAACTAATCTACCATGTGCTCTAATGCTCTAAGCACCAATTGGAAAATACTTTCTTGGACTATTTTGATAAGCATAGATTACAGAGTTAGATAAATCTATAATCAACCGGTTGAACACACTTGCATGAATTAAAATTGCATGAATGGAAAATATAAACTATTAAACTTGAAAACAATAAAATGACATACTTGAATGAAATCAAAGCAAAACTACAAAACAAAATCTACTCTACCTTACATTCTAATATGCTCCATGACATCTACTTCACATCTCCTTCCATGTTGAGAACATCAAAGCTTTATTCAAATTCTTCAAAATTCCAAAAGTTTACAAAGCTCTCCAAAGCTTCCAAAGCTACCAAAAGCTTTCCAAAAACTCCAAGCTAAAAAGCTACCAAGCTCTAAGCTCTAAGCTTTCTAAGACTAAAAAGCTATCAAATGAAGGAGAGATATCTCCTATTTATACAAAAAGATGAGAAGTCATCTCATTAATGAGAGTCCATGAATCTCTCCCTCTACCTCTAAAGTCCTAATCAAAATAGGAAATGATAAGACACACGTCTCCTTAGAGTTTCAATATAAATAGGAAATGTGACACATATCCTCATGATACCATGATCCTCTCCACTCAAATTCGAATTCGGCCTTAGGGTGCCACATAAAGGTCTTCTAGAAGCCTCCTTTTGACCTACACATGTCAACAATCTCAACCCACTTGTTAGGTATAATCATATGCACATTATTTTCTAATTTTTAACCACAAATTCACTTTAAAAAAGGCCAAGAATTAATAAAGTTTGGAAAAACATAAATGTGACCCAATGATAATGAAAGTGAGATGAATGTAGTGACATGGTAGTGAATGGAGGTGATATAATGGACATAATAGTGAAAGTGTAATGGAAATGAATGATAATTTCAAGACCCAACAGAGGTGCTTCTATTCTCCCATAATTCTTAACAAACTTGTGATAATACCTTGTCAACTCGAGAAATCCTCGTACATACTTTATGGATGTGGGGATTTTCCACTCCTTAATGGTTTTAATTTTGCTAGGATCTACCTTAACACCTTCATGAGATACAATATGACCCAGATATTCCACCTTTTATACTCCAAAGAAACATTTGGAGCTTTTTGCATATAATTGTTTCTCCTCCAATAGTTTGAGCACCCTGTCAACATGTTCAACATGATCCTTCAAAGACTTGATGTAGATTAGTATATCATTAAAAAATACTAACAAAAATTTTCTAAGATTTTGAAAATGGAATTCATCAAACCTTGAAATGTAGAAGGCGCATTGGTAAGGCCAAAAGGCATGACCAAAAATTCATAATGACCCTCACAAGTTCTAAATGTTGTTTTTAGAATGTCTTCAACGTTCATTCTGATTTGATGATATCCTGAACGAAGATCCAACTTGGTGAAGTAAATTGATCCATGCAATTCATCCAATAATTCATCAATGACAGGAATGGGAAATTTATCTTTAATAGTGAGCTTGTTGAGCTCCCTATAATATGGACACATGTGCCATGATCCATCCTTCTTGTGAATCAATATTACTGGAGTAGAGAAATAACTTTGGTTAGGTTGAATTATACCAGCCTCTAGCATTTCTGCAACCATACGTTCAATTTCACTCTTTTGGGCATAGGGATATATGTAAGGACTAATGTTTGGAGGAACACTTCCTGGAATCAAATGAATAGCATGATCATGATCACGAATAGGTGGGAGGCCTTTGGGAGTCTCAAATACCTTGGAATGATTGTCTAAGACTTTTTGGAGATCTGCAAAAATACATGATTTCAATGTGGGAACCTCTAGTGAATGTAATTGTGCAATTATGCCTCATTGTTCCTTCTTTAGAAGCTTTGCCATTTCGTTAGAGATGATTATCTTTCCCGGTTTCTCTGTGATACCCCTAAATTGAACTTCTTTTCCTTCTAAAGAAAATTTCAAGAAAAGTTCTTGAAAATTAAAAGCTATTGTACCCAAGGATTGTAGCCATTGGATTTCTAGTACAACATCAACACCACCCATTAGAATGGGAAACATTGGGCTATTAAATACATATTCTCCCAAGGATAGATTGATACTATGGCACTTTCCTAAAGAATTTATGGTTTCTCCACTTGCAACCATCACTTGACACTCTAGTGCTGGATATAGGAAGCAATTCAATTCCTTGGCTATCTTACAATGAATAAAATTATGGGTACTGCTCGAATCAATCAACACTATTACATTTTTCTTCTTGATATGCCCTTTTATCTTGATAGTTTGAGGAGTGGTAATTACAGCCAATGCATTACAAGCTATGGTCGGATTCATTTTTTCTTTCTCTAGGGTTTGTTCCTATTGTATATCCTTTTCTTTTGACATTTCTTGTTCTTTTTCTTCCTCCTCTTCACAATCTATGTATAATAATTTCTTCTTAGCACACTTATGGCCTTTAGTGTATTTTCTATCACAACTATAACAAAGCCCTTTTTCTCTCTTTTCTTCCAATTTTTGTGGTGTCAACCTTATAGGTTCTGGATGGCTAGGGGAAAGAACACTTCCATCTTTATGATTGTGAATGGTAGTCTTCCTTGATGCCATAATTTTGTTTTCCATTTTTATTGCCAACCTGAATGCCTTCTCCAATGAATCAGGTTTCCAAAGGCGAACTTCATGTTGGATGTTATCCTTTAAAGTCGCTATGAACACATCAATCCTATGCTCCTATGGAATATCTTTTACCCTTATATTCAATTTTTGGAAGTCCTCAATGTGCTCCATCATTGAACCCTTTTGTTTGAGATTTATCAATTGGCTAAAAAAAGTGTTTCTTTTTGTATCCTCATAATGTGTTATCATTTCATCCATAAAAATAGGCCAAGTGACAATTTTTTTGCGAAAGAAAAGCAATCAATACCATACAAATTGATTTGGTTCCAAATATAAAGTTGCAATGCGTACCTTTTGTGTGTTTTTCACATTATGGAGGTCGAAAAATTGCTCCATCTGTAGTATCCATGTTATTGGATCCTTGACATCAAACTTCCTCATATCTACCTTTGGAACATGGTGGTTCTTCGATCCAATGTTAGAGTCTATGAAATCATGATTAACATTTATTTTTGTTATCATCATGAGTTTCTTTTACTACCCTTTTTCCATTAGTAAGAATTTCTTGTTGAAACTTTGTCAAATCTATCTTCAAATCTTCCATCTTAGCTTCCACACCTTTCTTTAAATCATTCATCTTAGCTTCCATGTCATCCATCTTAGCTACCACACCATCCATCTTAACTTCCATGCCATCCATCTTAGCTTCCACATCATTCATATTAGCTTCTACACCTTTCTTTAAACCGTCCATCTTAGCTTCCACGCCATACATCTTAGCTTCTACATCTTTCTTTAAGCCATCCATCTTAGCTTTTAAGTCATTCATCTTAGCTTCTACACATTTCTTTAAACCATCCATCTTAGCTTCCATGCCATACATCTTAGCTTTTACATCTTTGTTTAAGCCATCCATCTTAGCTTCTGTTACTTTTTGTGTGAGTGAAATTTGTTGCACTTGATCTCATAATTTTGATATATCATGTTGCATTTCTTCCTCTTCTTCATGATTCATGTTGTTAGATTCAGTCTTTTTAGCCTTCCACCAGCGATCAAACATGCTCTTACAAAGTGGTCTTGGGGTGTCAAAGTCAAATTTTGTCATTTCAGTGAATCTTCAAGTAAAATTTGGTCACTAGGTATTAGGACTAGGATTTGTTTTCACTCCTTCTAAAGTTTTCCAAGTATTGGTCCATATCACTGTTCGGCTGAGTGTACTATCATTCAAAGAGTTTTCATCATCATTTCAGGTTCCAATGGGTCATTTTACACTTTGTTTGTGCTTCAGTTATGCTTAGGTAAGGCTCATTTTCCTCTCCTAGGGTTTTGAAGGTAATTTTTCTTGGATGGTCAAATCATCAACAAAACTTGTATCCTGATGCTCATACGCATTCCCCTATCCTTAATATACTTTCTTAAACACTTCCCATCACTGATATCCCTCAAATTCATCATTTTCCCACAAACCCTAGCTTATTGCTACAATTTGATACATTTCTAGGTTAGGACTATGTTTTGCCTTTTTGGACCCTTTCCCCTCACTCAATCTTTGAAATTCCACTTTCCCCTCACTCAATCTTTGAAATTCCACTTTCCCCTATTTCCTAACATCCCTCCCTACTTCCAAAAATTTTCTCAAGAAATTAGAAGCCCCTCATCCCCTTCATTTCCCTTCATTTCTACAAATCCCCTGTTCCACACATCGGGATAGGTTTTATTCAAATGATGTTTCTGAGCAAGAAAAGATGAATTTGACAAACGTGAGAGAGGGTTTTGTCCATCATTGACCCAAAAATAAAAAACTCTTTCATTTTTTACACAGGTTTCATGGTTTGGGAGAAATGTCAAAAACATCATTTGCCTCGGGAGGGTTGATGCACCTCTGGAGCGATCTTGGTAAAATCAATTTTTCTCCTAGATGGAATGACCAAATGACTTTCTTGATGATTCAATGGATAACTAGACATAAAGATATTTCCCATGAGCTATCATGAGTTCAATTTGGAGTTGAGGAAGACCTTAAAAATTTGACTGCAATAGCACTATGCATTTTGGCAGCCTCATTCTGCACATTTTGACCAGTCTTGGGAGATTGAGCTTTTGATAGGGAAAATGAACTCCAAATTGAAAAATTCAAGATGTTATCAAAAGTAGACTCGACAATATTTTTAAACAACTATCCCACACCTAATTTGGACACTGAGAATGCAGTAAAAAATTGTCTTGAAAGTGGCACTGTGCTTTTGGCAGGGTGGTGCTGCGCTTTTGACAATGGCGCTGTGCTTTTGGCAGGACAACTTAAAAAATCTAAAACCCTCAAGGAAACTCTAATTTTCTCTCTCCTTCCATAATTACAATTATGTGGACAACCCTCACTTTATTTTTGGTTTGCAAACCCAATTTTTAAGCATCATTTTCCATGTTTAATATGAAACCCTAAATTCTCCCTAATGATGCCTAAAACCCTAAATCCTCACTGTTCATCCTATCACCTATCCCTCCAGCTCTAAATTCACATATCCCTATTGCCCTATCACCTTGTCCCTTTTTTCCCTTTACCGCTATTCCATATCATTCTCATTCCCTTTGTCCCTCTTCCCCAAGAGCAAATTCTCAAGCAAACAAGCTGACCCTCTCATTTCCTACTCCTCCATTCCTTTCCTAGTCACAAGCTCATCTCCCATCCCCTCATTCCTAAAAAAACTTTCACTTATTCCCTTCATACACCTCAGCCTTGCAAACATGGATCAAAAAGACTGAGACTATGAGGAGGAGGCAAACACAGGCAGTGACACCTCAGCAGACGGAGCTAGGCAACAGAGAAAATCACACAAGGGAGGGGGATAGGCTTAGGTTGCTTGCTGAAGCCTCCTTGGCTCATCAAAGCACTTGATGGTGGTGCTGCTCACCAATTTTGGACAGGTTTGGAGAAATTTTTGTCATTTTCAAATTTTGGAAATTGCACACACAGAAAATCTGCCCAGTGGCACTGCACTTTTTCTAGGGGCACCTAATGGACAAATGGCTTGCATTTTTGGATTTCGGGCATCAAGGACATTCACCCTAGCAATTTTCAGAATTGCAAAATTGGTCCACCAAAAGGTCCAAAAACACTCCAAAAATGACCTTTCTTCCACTTTTTGGACACACAGAAGCAGCCTTGGGAGAATCACGTTTTGAGGGGTCAAATGAGCTCCAAATCCAGAAATTCCAAGTTTTCTAGAAAGTAGACTTGAAGCCCTTTCCAATGCGCCATCATGGGCTCAATTTGGATGTTAGGAAGGCCTCCAAAAGGGACTTGAAAGTGGCATTGTGCTTCTGGCCAGCGGCGCTGTGCATTGGGCAATTTTGCACAGGATGGTCATTTTTCTAAATTTTTGACTGTGTTAGTGGATTTTATCTCATGGAGGATGTTTTACTGAGGTAAATGATGACATGACATGTAATTATGGTAGGTAAATAGTCATATAGGGTAGATTCATTAGATTAAAGGTTGTTTTGAGGGCAATGAATCAGTTTCCCCTCTTTTAGAGGCAAGTTGTTAGATGGCCTAGATTACAATTCCTTGTTTAGAAATGGTTGAAACAAATCCTATTATTATGGATTCGACCCTTGATGGCTAGGATGAGTGGTTTAGATTTCTATATCATGTATTCTCTTTGCCATTTGTAAAGTTTGGATTCAGCTAGATGCTCATGTACTGAACACATATCACTTTGTAGCAATTTTGGCAGGAAACTAATAAAGTTGAAGCTATTTTTATGGGACCCATGTGGTATGGCCTTTAGCATGTGTTTATTCCTCTGTTATTATGTTCTCAAGTTATTTATGTATGCCTCTTTCATATAATTTCTTCTGATTGGCTATTTTCAAGTCAGATAGGTGGAATACATTAGGTTTTAATGCTTTGCCTTGGGAAAACACCGGTATTTTATGTCTTTTCTACTGTTTAGGAAGGATTCATGAATTTCTCATGCCCTTCTTAGCTCCTCACTAGTTTAGCATTTCACCCCATTAAGCCTAAAGTTCTGAAGCTCATACCTACCTTGTCCCATAGAATCCCCTGTAATTTTGACTTAGTTTCCCAGACCCAAATTTCCCAGCTCCTCCTGATCTGGAAAAAAACCAACAAAACCTATCAAAACCTTTGAGCTACTATACCTAGCATAAAATATTGTTCTTGATCCAATCATCTTGACTGAGATCCATAAGGAGAGAGCCCTCTCCCGACCTAGTTGGGCTAGCTACTAGGTTAAGCATGGTTTGTGGTTACCCTAGAATTGCCTCCCTTCAGCCTAAGGTCAATCCAGGATATAACATAGTGGCGACCATACTAGGGAATTAGTTTTATGTTCCTCAGCAAAATGTATCAAGTTCATATCTAGATCTGATTGTTGATGGTGGACAACGATCAAACACCGGAAGGCTGAAATCATTCACTTGGCGACTCTAAATCAGTTTCAAGATCAGATCCAAGGACTCCACTGGAGGATGAACCTGACCAACAAAAACATGAAAGGACAATATGGAAAGATCAGGTATTCAAGTTGGAATTTCATCCAAGACATTATGTTCTTTGTTATAAATTATTTCTTCTCTTTTCCCGAGAATGTCAAGAAGCTTTTACAATGTATATTGTATTTGAGAAAAGATCCTAGACCTGCATTTGATTCTTTCCCTTTGAAGATTGTGAATACAAAATATTCACATGCCTTTGATCTTGATCAAGACCCTTCTTCTAAATCTTATGATGATCGTCTTCAAACTGATGATCCTCAAGAAACAAAGACTGATTCTACACCTTCTCTACATATTCCTATACCTTGTAAAGTTCCAGATAGATACAAGCATCTGATTTTACCTCCTATATCCCATGCTTTCCCTAAAAATCATTACCTATATCTACCAAGATTTGATGGTGAATGTGACAAAATCACTGCTGAGAGACATGTACTAAATTTTGAGTCTTTTCTTGACCTTTTTGAAGTTGATGAAGAGGATGTCAGTATTAGGCTTTTTG
This sequence comes from Pinus tabuliformis, assembly GCA_031772625.1. Taxonomy (NCBI): domain Eukaryota; kingdom Viridiplantae; phylum Streptophyta; class Pinopsida; order Pinales; family Pinaceae; genus Pinus; species Pinus tabuliformis. The sequence goes on along the minus strand of CM062808.1, from coordinate 152,135,829 downwards.
CTCTTTCTTTGCAAGGAAAAGTAAAGAGCTCATTCAAAACCTTGCCTGATGCGAGCATCTCAGATTTCCAGCAATTTGTCAAAGTTTTCCTTGACAAGTGGATGGTCAGACATAACCATTTCTTGATTCTAGAAGAGTATAACCAGCTAAGAAGACTGCCAGGGGAGACAGTATAGCAGTTTTCTACCACGTTTAACCAAGTCTATTTTTTGATGCCTACTAATATAAGGCCTCCTCCTGGATCTGCTTTCTTGCACTACCCGGATGCCTTTGATCCGGAAATGGAGTTTCAGCTGAGAGAAAGGAACCTTGCAACACTTGAAGAGATGCAGGAACAGTGCAGTAGATGTAGAGTCTAATTTGTTGATCAGAAGGGAAAAGTTGAAGGAAGAAGAGAGGAAGAACATAGATCCAGAGGAATCGACATCTTTAGAGGTAAAGCTCGACATTTTGGTAAGTGCAATGGAAGAGATGATGCAAACGATCACCACAAGGAATGAGTATGATGTTCAAGACCATGGCTCGCTGATTGAAGAAGAACACGTGGCTGATCCAAAAAAATTTCTTTCTTATCTTAGTTGCCATAGATCTGATAATGATTGTTTTATAGATCATCTTGGAGAAGAGAGATTTGTTGAGATGGCATGTATGATTTATGATGTGTTTTATACTGATAATTTCCCTAAGTTTGATCAGTATGATGATGATTATTATTATGATGATTATGTCAAATTTTGTCATTTCAATGAATCTTCAAGTAAAATTTGGTCACTAGGTATTAGGTCTAGGATTTGTTTTCACTCCTTCCAAAGTTTTCCAAGTATTGGTCCATGTCACCATTCGGCTGAGTGTACCATCATTCAAAGAGTTTTCATCATCATTTCAGGTTCCAATGGGTCATTTTACACTTTGTTTGTGCTTCAGTTGTGCTTAGGTAAGGCTCATTTCCCTCTCCTAGGGTTTTGAAGGTAATTTTTCTTGGATGGTTAAATCATCAACAAAACTTGTATTTTTATGCTCATACACCTTCCCCTATCCTTAATATACTTTCTTAAACACTTCCCATCACGGATATCCCTCAAATTCATCATTTTCCCACAAACCTTAGCTTATTGCTACAATTTGATACTTTTCTAGGTTAGGCCTGTGTTTTGCCCTTTTGGACCCCTTCCCCTCACTCAATCTTTGAAATTACACTTTCCCATACTTCCTAACATCCCTCCCTACTTCCCAAATTTTTCTTAACAAATTAGAAGCCCCTCATCCCATTCATTTCCCTTCATTTCTACAAATCCCCTATTCCACACATCGGGATAGGTTTTATTCAAATGATGTTTATGAGAAATTAAAGATGAATTTTACAAACGTGAGAGAGGTTTTTGTCCATCATTGAACCAAGAAGAAAAACCTCTTTCATTTTTCACACAGGTTTCATGGTTTGGGAGAAATGTCGAAAACACCATTTGCCTCAGGAGGGTTGATGCACCTCTCGAGTGACCTTGGTAAAATCAATTTTCTCCTAGATGGAATGACAAAATGACTTACTTGATGAGTCAACTGATAACTGGACACAAATATACTTCCCATGAGCTATCATGACCTCAATTTGGAGTTGAGGAAGACCTTCAAAAGTTTATTGCAATAGCACTATGCATTTTGGCAGCCTCATTCTGCACATTTTGACCAGTCTTGGGAGATTGAGCTTTTCACAGGGCAAATGAAGATATTCTAGAAAATCAACTTGACCATATTTCCAAAGAGCTATCCCATGCATAATTTGGACACTGGGAAGGCATTCAAAAGTTGTTTTGAAAGTGGCGATGCGCTTTTGGCAGGGTGGCACTGCGCTTTTGGAAGGACAGTTTAAAAACTCTCAAACCCTCAAGGAAAATCTAATTTTCTCTCTCCTTCCATCATTACAAGTATGTGGACATCCATCACTTTAGTTTTGGTTTTACAATCCAATGTTTAAGCATCATTTTCCATGTTTAATATGAAACCCTAAATTCTCCTTAATGATGCCTAAGACCCTAAATCCTCATTGTTCATCCTATCACCTATCCCTCCAGCTCTAAATTCACATATCCCTATTCCTCTATCACCTTATCCCTTTTTTCCCTTTACCCCTATTCCATATCATTCTTATTCCCTTTGTCCCTCTTCCTCAAGAGCAAATTCTCAAGCAAATAAGCTGACCCTCTCATTTCCTACTCCATTCCTTTCCTAGTCACAAGCTCCACCCCCTCATTCCTAAAAACACTTTCACTTATTCCCTACATACACCTCAGCCTTGCAAACATGGATTAAAAAGACCGAGACAATGAGGAGGAGGCAAACACACTCAGTGACACCTCAGTAGACGGAGCTAGGCAACAGATAAAATCACACAAAGGAGGGGGATAGGCTTAGGTTGCTTGCAGAAGCCTCCTTGGCTCATCAAAGCACTTGATGGTGGTGTTGCTCACCAATTTTGGACAGGTTTGGAGAAATTTTTGTTTAGGGGCACCAAATGGACAAATGGCTTGCATTTTTGGATTCAGGGCATCAAGGACATGCACCCTAGCAATTTTAAGAAAAACACTTCAAAAATGACCTTTCTGCCACTTTTTGGACACACAGAAGCAACCTTGGGAGAATCAATTTTTGGAGGGGTCAAATGAGCTCCAAATCTAGAAATTCCAAGTGTTCTAGAAAGTATACTTGAATACCTTTCCAATGAGATATCATTGGCTCAATTTGGATGCCGAGAAGGCCTCCAAAAGGGACCTGAAAGTGGCATTGCGCTTCTGGCCAGTGGCACTGCGCGTTGGGCAATTTTGCACAGGATGGTCATTTTTCTGAGTTTTTGACTGTGTTAGTGGATTTTCTCTCATGGAGGATGTTTTACTAATGTAAATGATGACATGACATGTAATTATGGTAGGTAAATAGTCACAGAGGGTAGATTCATTAGATTAAAGGTTGTTTTCAGGGCAATGAATCAGTTTCCACTCTTTTAGAGGCAAGTTGTTAGATGGCCTAGATTGCAGTTCCTTGTTTAGAAATGGTTGAAACAACTCCTCTTCTCATGGATTCGACCCCTAATGGCTAGGATGAGTGGTTTAGATGTCTATATCATGTATTCTCTTTGTCATTTGTAAAGGTTGGATTCAGCTGGATGCTCATGTACTAAACACATATCACTTTGTAGCAGTTTTGGCAGGAAACTAATAACATTGCGGCTATTTTTATGGGACCCATGTGGTATGGGCTTTAGCATGTGCTTCTTCCTCTGTTATTATGTTCTCATGTTATTTATGTATGCCTCTTTCATATAATTGCTTCTGATTGGTTGTTTTCAAGTCAGATAGGTGGAATACATTAGGTTTTAATGCTCTGCCTTGGGAAAACACCAGTATTTCATGTCTTTTCTACTGTTTAGGAAGGATTCATGACTTGCTCATGCCCTTCTTAGCTCCTCACCAGTCTAGCATTTCACCCCATCAAGCCTAAGGTGCTGAAGCTCATACCTACCTTGCCCCATAGATTCCCCTGCAATTTTGACTTAGTTTCCCATAACCAAATTTCCCAGCTCCTCCTGATCTGGGAAAAACACCAACAAAATCTATCAAAACTTTTGAGCTACTACACCTAGCATAAAATATTGTTCATGATCAAGTCATCTTAACCGAGATCCATAAGGAGAGATCCCTCTCCCGACCTAGTAGGGCTAGCTACTAGGTTAAGCGTAGTTTGTGGTTACCCTAGAATAGCCTTCCTTCAGCCTGAGGTCAATCTAAGAGATAACACATTCTAAAGATTTCAGGTTTCTTACTAGGTGTTTCAATTTTCTTGCATCGAGGAATCAATTACTGATAATAATTCTTCACCATGCCCTTTGAACTCCTTCAAACTAATCTTTCAAACCAAACTTATGCAAAAAATTAAAAAAAACTACACACATTTTTTCACTCTGTAGGAGATCGATATTGAATCTGATGTATATATGTAATTTTGGATCTTGAAGGTCTGAGATTTCTTCTTGCAATAACCCTCTGAGTACTCTTTCTAACCCTGCGAGTCCGACCAAGATTGGATTCTCCAATGAAGAGTTATGCCAAATATCCCACGATGACCTGATTATAGATTCGTTCATTAGAGCGAGCTTGTACGAAGTGCCACGTGTGATTTTTTTAACCTTAGGATCTGAAATTGATATACAAAAACTACAGCCCATCCTATTTCTATAAATTTTTACGAAATTTCAATCTGATGTCAGAAACGAAATTATGACGATTTTCCCCAGGTCACCTGTTTGAGATATAATTCGAGATCCTGCAAAAACCCTAACTTCCTTGGATCATATCTCCGAAAATGTAGTGAGACAAGATCTGAAATTCAGACCCAAGGTTTAGAGTGATTTCGGATCAAATGGCTTTTTGTTTTCTCTTCTAAAACATCGCAGAACAAAAGTTATAGCGAAAATTCCACGATTACCTGTTTGGAGCAGTGAAACCCTTGAATCCAAGCTCCGATACCAAATGTTGTGAAACCAGCTCACAAAAGATAGAAAAGATAGATCAACGCCTTAAATTTCAGCCTCTTCGAAAGGGCAACCTCCTTTACATTACAAAAATGAACAATTCTTGGATGATTCAAATGACAAAACCTCCTTTCTATATATAGGAGTCTAAGGGGTCACAATATAACCAAAGTCAACCTAACAATAATAATATAAGGGCACAAAAATAACAATAGTGGGCTTCTATGGGGCACAATAATAACAATATGGGGACAACAGGGGCACAACAATAACAATAAGGGATACAATGACAATAGTAATGGGGGAATCACTAGTATTATAGGGACCTAACAGTATCATCTTGGCAAGCTATGCATTCCACAGGGTGAAAGAGTCAACATCATAAGGGAAGTGCATACTTATCTTATTGTTGGCCATTTCGGTGTAGGCAAGACGATGTCACAATTACAAAGGTATTGTTATCAGCCTTGAATGAATGAAAGTGTATCATGATATGTAGGAGGATGTTCTTTATGTGTTACAAGTAAGCCTAGCAATAGAAATTTAGGATTGTATACTCCACCTCCTGTTCCTTCCCATCAATGGAAAAGTGTTTCTATCACTACAACAAAACCAACGATTTGCGCCAGATTTAGCACCAGATTTTAGTGCATTTTATTTGTAATTGTGATGAGCAACCTGGCGCTAAATCTGGCTCTATTGTACAATTTTTAAAGCATCCTTTTTTGCACCTGATTTTGCATCCTTTTTCACGCTAGATTTTGCATCATTTTTTACACCAAACTATGCATCATTTTTTGCGTCAAATTTTGAACCAAGATTTGCATCTTATTTTATGACAGGTTTTGCTTCTAGTTTTGTGTCATTTTTTGCATCTATTTTTCATTCTCTTTTGCTTCCTATTTTGTGTCATTTTTTGCTTCCATTTTTGCACCATCATTTGCATCAAGTTTACACTGTATTTTGAATCCAATTTAACGTCTTTTTATGCATCCATTTTGTGTCAGTTTTTGCATCTAGTCTTACGCCAGGTTTTGTATCTAGTCTTACACTAGTTTTTGCTTCTATTTTTGCACCAGCTTTGGTGCCTATCTTTGCACCATGTGTTGAATTGATTTAGCACCAAATTTTGCATCCATTTTTGTGCCCATTTTTGCATCTTTTTTTGGACCATTTTTTACATCCACATTTACGTTTGATTTGTCTCCATTTTTCCCATCTCATTTTGCACCATATTTTGCGTCATTTGTTTCATCCAATTTTGCATCATTTTTAACACCATCTCTTGCATCTAATGTTACATCATTTTGAGCATCGAAATTTGCATTTATATTTGCATCTTATGTTGAGTCATGTGTTGTGTCCACCTTTGCATCTTATTTTGTGTCTAATGGTACATTCAATTTAGAGCCATTTTTTACATCTACTTTTGTATTTGTTTTTGCACCAAGTTTTGCATCCAATTTTAAGCTATTTTATGCCCTTTTTTGCACCATTTTTTTGTGTCTACTTGTGTCCAATTTTGCACTATTATTTACACCGACTTTTTCATCCAATTTTGCATTTTTTTGGTGTCTAGTTTTACATCGTTTTCACCATCCAAATTTGCATCTTTTTTTGCCGCATTTTGTGTCCACATTTGCATATAATTTTGTGTCTGAGTTCGAGCCTAAATTTGCATGTGATTAGGAATCATTTTTTACATCCAATATGGCATCCTTGGTTTCACCTTTTTTCGGCCCCATTTTGCATCTTGTTTTATGTCTTTTCTTACATCTTTTTTTTTTTTTCCTTTTTTGCACCCAAGTTTGCATCCCAAATTTACACCATTATTTGCATCATCATTTGGCATATTAATTTGTAACGTTTTTTGTTTCTTTTTAACGCTCAACTTTGCATCTTATTTTACATCTAGTTGTTGTCTTTTTTTGCATCTAATTTGGTGCCCATTTATTTGTCCTTGTTTTTGCCCAATTTGATATCCTTTTGTATGCCATGTTTTGTTCCCTTCTTTGTGTCAACTATTGCACAATTTTTCACTTCTAATTTAAAACACTTTGTATGTCAATTGTTTGCATTTTGTATTAAGTCCTAGTTTAACATCCAATTTTACTTTCAATTTTGCATCCATGGTTACATCCGCATTTGACTTCTTATATAGAGTATATTTTTCTTTACATATATGACCCCTTTATAGATTCATAGTGAAATATATGATAGTTTCTAAATATCATTAAAGCAGATATCACAATTCAAAATCATTTGTAAAGAAATTTAAGAGAAATTGACAACATCCATCCAAAAAAAAAACAATGTGTCATTAACAATTTTCAAAACATGTATAAAATAGCAACATAATACTAATAAAATCAGTATTATTTTTAATCAAAACAACTAAAATTCAAATATGATTAACAAATCAAAATATTTCATGAATATCGTTATTCTACGATAAATTAACAACATACATAAATCAAACTCATCGTATGATTACAAAATCAAAATGTCTCATTGATATAGGGTAAATTCACAACACCCATCTAAACATAACAATGTCATTCTACACAATAATTTCTTCATAAAAAACAATGCATGTGCATGCCTAGCTACCACCACCAAGATCATCCTCATGATCATCTTGACCATCCTCATTACTCTGATCCACATCATCACCAACACCGCAACTATCATCATCATCTCCTCCTTCACCACCATCATCCTCATCCTCATCCTCATCATCTCCTGATATATGTTGAACATAATTTGGATCATCGTCTTGGCAATCATTACCTATAGCATTCTGACAAAAAAAATCAATATTACATGTTAGTATTAATTACATAACACAACGCATGTTTTTGTTATACAATGTTAACCATAAAATGAGGTAAGATACAATATCTAATAGTACTAAAAAATAAAATGAAAATATGGTTTAAAAGTATAATGGAAATCCAACTAAGATTACATACCATAGAGTCCATCCAAACAACAAATTCAACCCATCTCTTTTGCTGCAGCACCTCCTTTTCCAAATGATTTGGAGGTCTTCAGGGTAAAAATATATATCCCATGGTTTATATTTGGCCTTAAAAAACAGTAGAAAAAAAAATTTGAGAACACAGGAGCAAGATGAAAAAGGAATTGCATGTCTAAACATTTTGAAGTCTCAAAAAGCATTCATCAACATAGAGAAGACTACAACACTACTCTTCACTTCCAAGTTTTCAACTAATGGATTTAACTGACCAGCAATGTTTTTTGCATGAACCATGCTCAAATGCTCAAGATGAGGTAATGAATGGATGCTATGCGCCTATCTGTGAATTGCAACCACAGGCATACATGTAAGTGCAAATTTGTAAATCTCATACCCAGATTTACCCATCATCAAGCACACAACTTTTGCGGGATCCATTTGACATATCTTATGTTTAAGAAGGAATAACATCCTTGAAGAGACTCATGGCTTTTCTTAGGGAAGGATCTTTGCATGCAGAATCTAGATTAACTCTGAACATTTCAATCAAACTAAGGTAAATGAAAGGCAAAAATCCATCGGTCAAACCTCACAGGTTAAAAGCACCCGCTGAGTTTCACACAAATAAGAAAGCCTAAGGGAAAAGATTTGAGACATGCATGCTAAATGATTTCATGTAGGATAAGTACCTAAGCTTAAGGCAAAAGATTTGAGACATGCAAATGTATGAAGTACAAGATTCAGATAAAGAGAAAGAAGCTCCTTCATGCCATATTCTCACTGACAGTGAATCTCAGATTAGGTACTTATCAAGCATGAAATCATGAAGCACACACCATGATAAGATTATCTGACTCCAACTACTGCATCAAGATGAAAAATTCAGCACTCTAGACAGTCACATAAGAATAAAAAAACATTCAAAAGATATGAATGCATATTAGCCACTATAGAGGACCAAAACATAAACTTACGCCATAGACAGTGTGGCTGAACCTTTCCCTGCTTTTGCTTCAACAACTTCAATTCCTCCAACCTGTGTGCGCTTTGTCAAGGCTTTAATGTCCTCCTCAGACAATACAGAGTTTGGCTTTGGTGTTGCCTAAAAAAAATTATCAAAACAAAAAAGTGTTAGTTCCCTTTTTAACTGTATTGAAGGGTAGGTAATTATGATCTCATTTTATCTTTGATAAATTAATCTTCTAATATCCAAGAGTAAAGAACAAACTCAAGATGAGGATCCAACAAAGTCATATACATGTGAAAAAAGTGGAAGAATTGTAACACCCGCATGTCCACCTACAACAGGAACATCAACTTCTGCAGACAGCATAGGATGACATCAACAACAAACATAAAACTGAGAATTGTATCTAATGTTAAAAAAAGCATGATGTTGGTAAGATCCTGCAGCATGTCATGTATTGGGTCTAGCCCAGATGGTTGTGTGCAAAGACTGTTATCCTTCCCACCCGGGTTCAATTCCCTCAAGTGACATCTTGAGCTGACTATATTTCTGATGGCCTTGAGCCCTATGATACCATCCTTGAAATGAGGAGAAGTGCTTGGCATGTTTGCCCAGGATGCATATTTCATGATTAAATTATAAAAAATAGAAATATTTTACAGAATACTAAATATTTGAGAGTAGCTAAGCATAACAAGCCAGAATTTTAAATACCTTCAACAGGAACTCCTGCTTTTGAAGCATAGAACGTCTTTGCGCGGACAACATCAAGAGTAGTAACACCAAAGAGTTTCTTTTCATTATAGGTCCTTGCCTTCTTAAAAACCTCAGCAGCTATTGGTACAGTAGAATTTACAGGATTGTTGATGATATTTACAATTGCCTGCCATGGATATCAAGTCCTCAGCAATGCCATAAAAACCAATTCTAGATGATTTCTTGAATCCAAATATACCATTCCTGATAGAAGGAAAACATTATCCAGTACACTCTCCCCCCTCTCCATATCTCTATCTATATAATATGTAACAATATACTATACATACTGTGCACACACACCAGTACATGAACAAAACAAATAATTGTGAAACATACTTCTTTATCTATTAACTTGCCACACTAATGGTAGTACATACTAATTGTATGTAATATATAATGTCATAGAGGATACCTCGTGATCAAGTGGATTTGTTCACAGTTAAATAGAAGACCAAGGATATTTTTTATATTGATATTCATATGCCAATTTTCTCAAAAGTCCAAAAGCTAAGTTACTAACTACAAGAGGAGAAACAAGAATAACAGGGCTTTAACAGTGGCTGCAAACTTGCATTGGACTACACAGCTAATTACTCTTAAGTTCATTTCAATTAGTATTTCCTTCTTATGGGTAAAAGTTAGCTGCAATTTGTCTAAATAAAGAGTCAATAATGAGTCAATCACCTATTTGTTTGACTCAAAGAAGTCTTCAAGCTTCGTTAACCTCTCTAGTAGAATTGATTATATACAAGAACAGTATGTAAATCTAGATCAACAACTTGCTTAAAGATTCTTGCAAATATTTATTTGTATATATTGCCATCTCTATAGATCTCAAACATACAAAGCCTTCGACAAAGCAACTTACAATGAACGTCATGCTTATTCCTATGAAATAGTCAATAAGAAAATCGCATGAAAACAAAAACTTCAAAGCAGATCATAAATCATGACAACTTACCTCTGGGCAGTATTTTGCAATTGCAGAGCAAAGAGATTTAACAATCCCTGCATTGATGTTGAAGAGATCATCACGGGTCATGCCAGGTTTTCGAGGCACACCAGCAGGAATGATCACAACATCTGCATTCTCCAATGCCGTGCCAAGTTGTTCCTCTCCCATATATCCTGCAACCTGCACCCAGGTCACACTGCTGTGAATTACTGACAAGGTCGTGACACAAGCATGATAAAATCAATATGGCAGTACCAAATTAAATGATAAATATGTAGATCAAAAAATAAGAAAAGAAATTATTATCGCAAAGTTCCAAAAGAAGTAAAACTTGTTATCCTTGTTCCATGACCCAAGCAATGGTATGTCCTCCTCATAGTGAACAAGAATAGGATTATTTGTATTCTATAGTAAAATCCACCTTTTGGCTTTTACCGAGGAGATAGAGCACCAAAAGCAATGATTATGCTCGTAGGAGATTGAAGACCTATACCAACCCACGTTTCAATCAAGGTATAATATTGTCCAATCCAGGTATACGACATTTCAATCAGGGTATAGTCTTATCCAATCCAGGTATAAAAGTGATGCTGTGATAAATAATTAGCATCTCACAAGCCAATTTAGGGAGTTTATTCAACCTTAGTTTAATTTACGCTGCGAAGACTATTTTGATTTAATCTACTCATGGATAAAGAGGCAAATCTAAACGACCCCAAAAAGGTTGGATATAGAGGCAAATCCAATATGCAGAGGGTCATCAATTCAATCCTCACAAAATAACAAATTGACAATGCAATGAGACTATTCTAACTTCTAAGTAGTAATTAGGCCAAGTATGACTTAGATCCATCAGATCAAAAAGTCCTATTAAGCAGAGGCATATGATCCAGCGGTGGATTCTGCTAAAAATATAGATGCACTTTTCATCAAAAAAATATGAACTACCTCGTCCACTGGGCTGTGGTTTAGTGGCAAGTTGTAGGGTGCTTGTCATGAGGATGACCCAGGTTCAAAACCCAGGAGGCATATTCCCATGATAATGCGGCTGCCCATGTCATTCCAAAATATGAAGTCGGGTTAACGTGATAAACACCAGTTCAATGATAATGCAGAGGTGCTGTTAATGATGACCCCTGTGCTATTGAGGTTTGCACAGATGAGCCCACCTGCAAGTCATGCGTGACTTTGATGAATAGATGCAATTAAGGTGTTTCACCCACGCCAGTCAAAAGGCCTTGGCCAAACAAAAACAATAATAGTGAGCCCAACCTCAATTTCAACCTTCTCCTATCAATAGAAAATACTACTACTGCTAATAATAATAATAAGCACAGCCCAAATTTCAATCTAGCCATAAATGTCAGGCAGATTGTAGTCAAGTAGTTAAATCATAGCACTTTCAGTGCCCTCTTAGAAGTATGTTGCGGCATTATCTCACCATTGGAGTTAACTACCATATTGAGATTCAACAGACAAGATCAGGTGCAAATCCTGCATGAAATTGGTGGAATAGAGATTCTATGTTTGTAGCATCTACAATGAGGGCAAAACCCACTATGTTAACAGAAAGACATTTGCCAACAAGAAAACAATCAAAAATAATAATAATGTAGCCCTCAATATCTGCCTCTTTTGAAATGGCCCAAAGAATGTCAGGTATAGTCAAATCCAATATTCACGGTGTACAATACAATCGTTTTAGAATGACAATGCGATGGCCGTTGCTTCAATGGATTGTTGGGCCAAATGTCACCTAGATCCATAAAATTAAAAACCCTAATTGAGTAGGTGCACATGATGCAGCCATGGATTTCCACGAAATAAATATCTAGGTGATTTTTTTCATCAATCAAAATATGCACAAACACATTTACAAACTGACCATGAAAGTGAATTGAGTTGACCATTAACGTGAATTGGGTTGTGTTTAAGAAATTAAATCATTGCGCTTTCAGGGCTCAAACCCACGTTCAAAAGCCCCGGAAGGCATATTTCCTGCAAAAATGTGGCCAAAAGAATAAATTCCACATTCGAAGAATCCCAGAGACCTTGACAGGTTATAGCAGTGGAGTCTAAGCCTGGTATAAGGCCTGGTTCCTTTAAAAAAATAGGCGCTTACCAAAATAAATAAATTATCTGACCATGGACAATATCAGAAACGTAAAATCAAAGAACTAATAACAGGTAAAACACTAACGAAAAGTAGATCCTACCAAGTGGGTCGTCGTACGGTCGATCCCAATGGAGATCCCTTGAAACTAAAATCAAAACATCTCTATCGTTCGCAGAGAGAACAGATCCAGCATACAGAGAACGAAACAAACACGGTAGGAAAAATATATATCCCATGGTTTATATTTGGCCTTAAAAAACAGTAGAAAAAAAAAATTTGAGAACACAGGAGCAAGATGAAAAAGGAATTGCATGTCTAAACATTTTGAAGTCTCACAAAGCATTCATCAACATAGAGAAGACTACAACACTACTCTTCACTTCCAAGTTTTCAACTAATGGATTTAACTGACCAGCAATGTTTTTTGCATGAACCATGCTCAAATGCTCAAGATGAGGTAATGAATGGATGCTATGCGCCTATCTGTGAATTGCAACCACAGGCATACATGTAAGTGCAAATTTGTAAATCTCATACCCAGATTTACCCATCATCAAGCACACAACTTTTGCGGGATCCATTTGACATATCTTATGTTTAAGAAGGAATAACATCCTTGAAGAGACTCATGGCTTTTCTTAGGGAAGGATCTTTGTATGCAGAATCTAGATTAACTCTGAACATTTCAATCAAACTAAGGTAAATGAAAGGCAACAATCCATCGGTCAAACCTCACAGGTTAAAAGCACCCGCTGAGTTTCACACAAATGAGAAAGCCTAAGGGAAAAGATTTGAGACATGCATGCTACATGATTTCATGTAGGATAAGTACCTAAGCTTAAGGCAAAAGATTTGAGACATGCAAATGTATGAAGTACAAGATTCAGATAAAGAGAAAGAAGCTCCTTCATGCCATATTCTCACTGACAGTGAATCTCAGATTAGGTACTTATCAAGCATGAAATCATGTTGCATGCCAAGCATGAAATCATGAAGCACACACCATGATAATATTATCTGACTCCAACTACTGCATCAAGATGAAAAATTCAGCACTCTAGACAGTCACATAAGAATAAAAAAACATTCAAAAGATATGAATGCATATTAGCCACTATAGAGGACCAAAACATAAACTTACGCCATAGACAGTGTGGCTGAACCTTTCCCTGCTTTTGCTTCAACAACTTCAGTTCCTCCATCCTGTGTGCGCTTTGTCAAGGCTTTAATGTCCTCCTCAGACAATACAGAGTTTGGCTTTGGTGTTGCCTAAAAAAAAATTATCAAAACAAAAAAGTGTTAGTTCCCTTTTTAACTGTATTGAAGGGTAGGTAATTATGATCTCATTTTATCTTTGATAAATTAATCTTCTAATATCCAAGAGTAAAGAACAAACTCAAGATGAGGATCCAACAAAGTCATATACATGTGAAAAAAGTGGAAGAATTGTAACACCCGCATGTCCACCTACAACAGGAACATCAACTTCTGCAGACAACATAGGATGACATCAACAACAAACATAAAACTGAGAATTGTATCTAATGTTAAAAAAAGCATGATGTTGGTAAGATCCTGCAGCATATCATGTATTGGGTCTAGCCCAGATGGTTGTGTGCAAAGACTGTTATCCTTCCCACCCGGGTTCAATTCCCTCAAGTGACATCTTGAGCTGACTATATTTCTGATGGCCTTGAGCCCTATGATACCATCCTTGAAACGAGGAAAGTGCCTGGCATGTTTGCCCAGGATGCATATTTCATGATTAAATTATAAAAAATAAAAATATTTTACAGAATACTAAATATTTGAGAGTAGCTAAGCATAACAAGCCAGAATTTTAAATATCTTCAACAGGAACTCCTGCTTTTGAAGCATAGAACGTCTTTGCGTGGACAACATCAAGAGTAGTAACACCAAAGAGTTTCTCTTCATTATAGGTCCCTGCCTTCTTAAAAACCTCAGCAGCTATTGGTACAGTAGAATTTACAGGATTGCTGATGATATTTACAATTGCCTGCCATGGATATCAAGTCCTCAACAATGCCATAAAAACCAATTCTAGATGATTTATTGAATCCAAATATACCATTCCTGATAGAAGGAAAACATTATCCAGTACACTCTCCCCCCTCTCCATATCTCTATCTATATAATATGTAACAATATACTAGATTCTAATGTAATCAAAGAAACCAAATTGGAAAATAGGCTAATAGCATATAGTGGAGGCCCTATGTTACACGTTGCATGGGCGGGAATTGGATGAGGGAGGGAATAAGATGATGCAGGATCAAGAGCAACATGGGACCCATATTTCAGAATCATAAGCTAGAGCTATTGATATACTAACAGTTTTGTTTATCACTGACAAATAACAGTTTGCCATTTTGCTCAGGGTTCCAATTATCCATACCTTCTCAATATTGTCCATCATAATTCCTTTCACTTCTGAAACCTGAGCCTTTATTTTAAAAAACTTGCTTAGTTCCTCTGGATGGTCCATGCAATATTGCATGTGGTCTCTCAGTATTGGCCTGCAATTGCGTTAGAGAAACCAAAAGAGGTTACATAAAGATGAAAAAACAGTAAAAATGATGCACACGTTAAACCGTTTATCCATACCCGAATTCCCTGTCAAGGTTGTACGCAACACTAAATTTGTCTTCATACCCGTAGTCCTTATCAAGGCTGTGCGCCATGCTTGTCTCAGCCCTTCCTCCATACCGCCGCTTAAAATCTTCCTTTACTCTCTCCAAGAAAAGAAAAGGCACCTGCCTTCCTGCAGCTTCATCTGCAACAACAAGAAACACTGCAAAATACAATGGCACTTCATCAGAAATTAATAATTATAAACCTTTCTCACTACCGAGACAATCAGAACTAACCAGAAGACAACATAGAAGTTACTGTGTATATATCATAAACTATGCACAAACGAAAAAACTAAGCCAGACACCAAATTGGTGTATGAAACATTGAAACCCCTTGTTTGTGGGACAAGGGGCCCACCTCTGCGCAGCAATTTGACTGCTACCATAAGATAGGTGATGTGAAGCAGCTACCTATCAGCATGTACGATACAATCATAATGCAAATACACTACGTTATACAATGCATCCACTCCTCCCATGCATGATACATTCTCGATACAAAGATCAACAGATAAAACCAAAACACAATGTGCAAAATAATGCTTCTCATAAAAATAATTTTGAAATACGCATGGGAAGTTATATACCAAATCCATCATCCACGAGGTAATTGAATGTGTGGTTATCGCATGTGTATGTGAACTTGTTGCTGTTTGAGGGCAGCTTTTGCAGGCACTGGACAGCAATAATACTAAAATTCCCCGAAAATGATGTATGCTCTGCAAGTACAATGTTCCCCTGGCCACAAAACTGTATATTAAGGATTGCTGTGCCATGACTTTTGACTTTTGTGGTTATATTTAGTGTTCAGTTCTGATGGAGTTGGAGAACTACTGTCCCAGAATCAAACCATGCAATTGCCTTTGGGAGTTAGTTCTTGATTTTGTCAACTGAAAACACCAAAACCCAGAAGATCTTTAGTGGATAAAAATCTGGAACCCCTGTTAGAACAGAGGCTCAACCATAAAATTTCTTCCGAAGGAATCTACATGGCATATTTCAAAAGTCGTAGATCATATACAACATGAAAGCCAATGTTGCACCAAATATTTCAAGAATTACCAGAGTAGAAAAGGCCAACTGGTGAAAGGCAACCAACAATATAAATTCTGGAATCGACGGAACTGGTAATGTACTGCAAACTATGTCGAACGTATTGCCAAATTATGGCCTGGCGTTGTCTCTCCTCATTGGTCTAGGAGAAGATTCCTGATTAACAAATCAGCAATACTCTTATTTAAATTAAGATTGCGTTATTGTAATTCTCAACTGTAACTATAGAGGAGAAGCAACAGACAAGAATGGGCATTAATATATTATAATAGAATCTAAAGTAAATGAAGCATAAACATGATCTAAAAGAACTTAGCAGAATCCTGGCGTAACCAACAAAAGATATCAAAAATATCATATACATCACTGAAGGGTATTTTAATTTTAGTGCATAGACAAACAAATAAAGCAACGGCCAAGAAGGAGCTAGTTCATCTAATCGTATCAAGCGAATATTTCTGAAAACGCTTTAAAAGTTAACACTTCAAAAACTAAGCAACCAAGGATATCCAAAATCCTGAATACCTGCTGTCCGTTTACACTTGCAGATTTTTCGAAATGACAGAATAAACCTATCCCAATTTAAATCAAGAACAGAAAAGTGAAAATTTATACATAAATTACTGAAATGGATGAAGCTGCCATAGAAACTTAAAAACAAGTCGATTGGGTGTAGCTTGAGTGGTTGGGAGAAAAAGTTGTTACTCCCCACATTGTTCAAATCCAGATTTGTGACATGTTGCTCTTAGTGAGCTGATTGCTGATGAGATATATATTATCTATTTATGGGTTGTTGGCCTGGCTTTATGCCTTGAAGAATCCAGGGTTTACCCTGAGTACCATCCTCAAAGTGAGTGGAAGCGCCAAGAGGTTTCCCCAGAATATATTACCTGAAAGAAAGAGGAAACTTGAAAGCAAAAAATGATTGAATAACCCAATACTTATAACACTGGCAGGGCAATAATTTCATGCTCAGGAAACCTACCATGAATTTATAAACAGAGTATCATATGGGTAAGAGAACAATAAAAACAAAACTCTGAGATCTTCCTCCACTGTGTGTTCTACAAAACTTCTTTGGTCCATTGTTATCGATCAATCTACAATTGAGGATATTAGTTAAAGATATATTGGGAGCTTATTTTTGCTTTTCCTCTTTGATCTTGTATGTACCAGAAGGCCTCGACTACTATATTCTGCATAGAAAGGAATAAAGATTATTTTGTGTAGTGATGGATACAGATTATTGTATCATGGACAGCCTCACTGTTAATAATTCGCTCTAAATTAAAACTCTAAATTTAGTGTAGTTTAGAACAAATTTGTTCTCAGTCTATTTTTTCGAAAGGATGAAAAAGAGGCCTCTCTGAGTTCATGCCCTTTCTCGTTTTTGGAGTATTATAACAAAATGTTGCTGGCTGACAACATTCAAGAGAATCTTCGGGGGAGATGTTACAGGTGGGGCATCTATTCCACCGAAGTCGCCCACGACTTGCACTTAGCCCTAACCATATGATATGGCTCAGTAGCAAAGGTGAGACAACCCACGAGGAACGAATCCTTGGGGATTCAAAACTTTGTGAGACTTTCGATTGAAGACCTATTGACCTTTCTCTGAATTATTTGAATATGGCTCTGCAAAGAAACCTTGCTTTGAATGCCATATTAATGTTATTGAAATTATGCAATATTTCTGACTATAAATTATCCCTTTGTGAGCTTGATTGTACCCACAACATCATTGCTCGGAATGGAAATCCATGTAATTTAGATCGTGTAACAGAATAACATCGCTAATCATTACTTGGACACAGTGCAACTTCCTATAAGGGGGCATGTGTCAATTTGCTTCCAGATGGGCACTGGAATAGTAGATCCTCTGATAAACCAAGTGAATATAGTTGTAAAATTGTAATTATAACCTTGCCAGAAAGCTTGGATAAGCAATATTTAACAGAGTAATAACTGTATAGAAGGAACTCTTCACAAATAGGCTCGAACTAAAGCATGAAATTTGAGTAAATCCACTGTGAAACCGAAAACATAAAAAACCAAAAAAAAAACAAAAAAACGAGAAGATTTATAATATTATAACAACCCGGTTCTAGCAGCTACAGGTTAACATGATATAAGAATTTTTTGGCTAGTTCTGAGAAAGAA
Source organism: Pinus tabuliformis (assembly GCA_031772625.1). Classification (NCBI taxonomy): domain Eukaryota; kingdom Viridiplantae; phylum Streptophyta; class Pinopsida; order Pinales; family Pinaceae; genus Pinus; species Pinus tabuliformis. Next base: position 152,117,663 of record CM062808.1, on the reverse strand, counting down.
ATTGGAGCGGGAACCCTTTCAGCAGAGCTCTGCATCGATGGCGCCATTCTCCCTCCTGTTCGCAGAGCCCCTTCCAAAGGACCTCGATAGTTTGAAAGAGGACTTGTGCTGGCCGGTTGTGCCCTATAAGCTGAACTGTTATCCTCGGCCGGCTGAGGTAAGTTTAAAATATCCGCTTCCACATTTTGGGTTTTTCCTTCCTCATTTTTACCAGCGTGATGTTGGGTTTCTCGGCCGGATCATTATCCTCCGGAGCCCTCTGTCTCGCATTAACCCACAGTCTCGGAGCAGAGAGGCGGATGCTTGGTTCTTCTGCCCGCCCAGAACAAAACTGTCAGCTCGGACTGTTCGGTATATGTTTTGGCCTGGCTCGGCTGCGTCCTCACTCAAGCAGGCGTGTGAGGGGAAAAGCGAGGTGGGCCGGACGACATCTTGGCTATCATCTGGACAGAGGAAACCCAGTAAAATAGTAAGGGGGCTGACCACAGAGGCTTCCTTAGAGCGGGGAGCTGAGACAGGGTATGCCAAAAATGACTCGAATAAACAAGATCTGGTGACCCTAGGGGGCGGACAAAATAAAAAACACAGGGGAGCGATGGATATTATACAGAACACATCCAATCCACAGAAGCTCTCCCACAAAGTGGCTGAACCATACTGCCAGGATGAAAATAGGATCCAAATCTTTATAAAATCAACTGGGGGCAGCCACCGTTGCATGAGACTCAGTATGGGATCAAACATACAAGAGCTTAAAAAAGAAATACAACATCAACTTGGAATACCCTCAAATCACCAGAACCTGATTTGTGCAGGTCGTAGCCTACAGGACCATCTTACTCTTCAGGAATATGGGATCTGTCAAGATACAACCATATTTCTTAACCTAAGGCTGCGCGGTGGATGCAACGGATCCGGATCAAAGACGCCAGCTTCCTTCCGTGATGCAGTCAAGGGAAAAGAAAAAATGCAGAACAAACCAGTGATACCAACAGAGCAACCAGGTCCATATATAGTAGATCAAAAACTGGAATCCCCAATGCTCCAAGTTACAATGCCAGAGGTAACAGAACTACACTCTGACCTCACTAAAACTGCTGTAATATGTAGATTCAATGGATTCTGGCCAAAATCCGATGCTTTACATCAGTGGATTTACTCCAATTGGACACCAGACTGCGATATACATCTATGTTCAAAAGGTTTCTTCATAGTTAGCTTCCATACAGAAGAAGAAAGGGATAGTATCATCATTGAGGGGCCTTGGTTTTGGGGTAATGCTGGTCTTTTTGTTACCCCTTGGTTCGCTGATTTTGATGCAAACACTATGAAAATCTCAACAATGCCTGTATGGGTGAGGCTTCATAATCTCCCATTACACTTCTGGCATCATTTAGTTTTAACTGCCATTGGGAATACCTTAGGGAAATTCCTAAAAGTGGATGAGGACAGAGTTAGCAGAGGAATCTTCTCCTTCCCCAGAATTTGCGTTGAAGTGGACCTGAGTCAAGTGGACCTGAGTCAGGGGTTGCCTGATCATATTTCTCTAAACTTCAACAACACTCAGCGGATTCAGCCCCTTGACTATGAAAACACCGCATTCAGATGCCGCAGTTGCAGGCAAACAGGACACCTCCAATATTCTTGTCCCCTGGTCAAAAAGAATCCTAAAGGAAACAAGAACAGAAAAAAAAAGCCCAATGGGTGGCAGCATACGGAACCGAGAGGACATACTGTCAGAACAGGCAGTAAACCAAGAGGAACCTGATACAAATATGGAACAGAAGGGTACACAAAATGATAATACTCCAGTCCCTCATATGGAAGCACCCCATAATCAAATGCAGCAAAATCCTCCGCTGGATGTAAGTGGCATCAAAAGATCTTATGGATCTGAAGGCTCTGAATCCGACAAGGATCCACCAGTGAACACTCTGGAGTCCATGCAGGCTATCATTGTTCCCTCTCCTGACTCTCAGGGTTGGCGTAGGGTGGAGAAGAAAAAGGGTAGAAAAGTATAGGCTTGCGGTATTTTTTATTTATTTTTCTTTTTATTGTATCAGTCATTCTCATGGACAGCTATCTGCATATGCTTACAAGCATCTACAACATGTAATTTTTTTCATTTTATGAATATAAATTACGCGCTCTTTTCCCTTGGAAAAAAGCTACAGGTTAACATGTGATGCCACCAAATTTAAGGCTTTCGACCAGCTAGACAACGAAATAAGGCATTAAATCCGCAGACAGAGAAAACAACCGAAAACTTGTCAACGGAGCTCAAATTATTCATCCCGAAAACTACATTGATAGAATATTCATAGCAACAGTAGAAATTCCCAGAACTAAGACACAAAATAGGATATTATTCCTTCAAAATTGTGAAAATAAATCTTTCAATTACGACCAAAATCTATGTTACCTCATTTTTCATTAGGCAGAGCACAAGTTGCTGGGACAATTCCGTGCCTGAAAGCTCCAGAGATCTGCTGTTTAAATTGGCAAAGTCTGGTATAAAACGACTCTTAAAGAGATGAGAAACCTACAAACCCTTGTTCGAACCCTGGCTCAATTTTCCAATGGTGCCAACAACAATGTGAAAACCGTCTTCCGAATCTCCCTGTTTTTATGTGATTTGTAATTTTTCTTTTGTTTCTTCTAATCGCGATGAAACCTTCAGGAACAAGTTTTATGCTGTGGTCGCGATTGATTTTGAAGCGACGGGGTTCGTCAACATTTCTTTCCGCTATTAATTTTGTTGAAGTTATGAAATTCAAGATGAGTCAAACGTTTTTCTTGGGCTATTCTATCATTCGTTTACGTTGTGGAATTCAAGATATTATGATTTGAGCATTGTTTTTGGTCATAATTACATCAAAATTCATAAATTTATTTGTAGATAAATTAATTTTGATGTCATTATCACTGAAAATATTGTTTAAAAATTTGATATAGATCACAGAAGTTTTAATTCAATATTATGATTTGTTTGTGTTGTGAAGGCAATATTCTTGAAGAAGTAAATGAATACAAGTATCTAGGGATGGATTTCAACGACAAGTTTAATTGGGAGCACTACATAAAGAAGAGAATTTTAGGAGGGTGGAAAGCATTATATGCTCTTTAAAACAGATGTAGAAAAGCAGAGTTATGAGATTGGAAAACAATTAAAGTGCTTTTTGGGCTCTTAGTTTGTCTAGTGATATTTTATGGGTGTGAATTGTGGGCTAGCAACATCCCTGTCTCAAAATGGAATCAAATTGAGAAAATCCAAAAACGCTTGATCATGAGCAAGTTTAAAATAAAAAATTCGGTTTCTTATGAGATAATGTTGAGTGAAACAGGAGCAACTTCCATCGAAGCAATTGCTATGGTGCATCTCATAAGGTATCTTCAAAGAATTGAGCAAATGGGAGAAGGTAGATGGCCTAAAGTTATCTTCAATGAAGGAATGAGTGAAAGAAAGAAATCATGGATGAGACAAAACAACAAATGGATGCAAAAATGGAATATTTACCTCAATGCATGTCCCACAAATAGTAAGGATTTAAAGAGTTATGTTATGGAGAAGTTTTGTAAGTATATATGGGGAAAAGAGTTGGGTAGAAAGAAGAAGTACTATGATCAAGAATTCAACCCCGCGTGTGACCTCCAACAAAAAGAGTACATCAGAGTTAGCATTACATGGAGAGCAAAGATTCTTATTGCTCAATTAAGAACTAACTCGCATCAATTACGATGCAAAACGGATCAGTGGAAAAGAGACCTAAAGAAGTTTGGGAAGAGTGGGTGTGTACTTTTTGCACTTATGGGGCAGTGGAATCGGAAAAACATTTCATTTTGGAATGTGATGCTTTCAAAGACATCAGAGACAGTTACAACAGTATGTTAACATCGGTTCCTTAGCATTGTCTTTTCAGTGAGGGGACTGTTAGAAGGTTGGGTCAGCTCATCATTAATTTGAATAATAAGATGACTGAATTGCAAAAGGAAAAAGCAAGGAAGCTAGTGGTCCCATAGACTATATCTAGTCTTGTGGACGTTAAAATTTCATTCATTCATATATATGTGGATGGGTAATTAGCAGGAATTATATGGATGAAGTGTACGTTTTTTTTTTTTTTTTTTTAAGTTTGGCATCGATGAGGTTACATCATGGTTATGTCTAAGAATAACACTTCAATAGGGTGGGGAATTGAGTCAATGACTTAACATCTAGGAGTGCCTTAACAACGCACTCAATCATTGTCTAACTAAGACCCTATGGACAAATGAAATGTATGTTTAAATTGAGTTGATTGTCATTATTAAGTAAATGTATACAGTTGAAAGGTGTACATTCCACACTGAAAAGTATTTGTTGATTAATATTGGGACCCCATTCATGTTCAAAATTCAGTTAGTTTATCTAATGTGGTTTGTGGGCGATTGCATTAGGATCGAGAGTATAGGGGCAGGGCTTTTAGCACGACTCCATGCCTCCTAATTAACAGGCAATAGGTCTATTGATTCTCCTCAACTTATGACTTAACAAGGGTCAAGACACACATGAGTTGACAGTCTCACTCATGGGGATCACCTACCCTTATAGCCTTAGCATAATGGGCCATAATCTTATTGGGAATTTAATGTTAGGGCCTCGCCCAAGTTCAAAGCTCGGTTAGCCCACCTAGCATGGTTTATGGATGATTGTGTTGGGCATAGGAGTATAGGAGCAACACGTCCAACTTTTGGCCTCAATGATAGACGACATCTCTATTAATTCTCCTAATACAATTAAAAAAACAAATCTTATGAGCAATTTAAACCCAAATAAGAAATGTGTGTATATGTGTGTGTTTTTTAACCATGGTGAATATGTAACTTGGTGGAGGAATATCGACAAGGCCCACAATCAAATTTTAAGGCCACCACTATAACACCAATATTATATCCAACAACTCACAACCCACATATACTAATAACTTATGACTTAACAAGAGTCAAAACATCTGAACCTCATTAGAGTAAACTTTATCTCATAGAGTGCCTACTCTTCAAACCTTATCACTACATAACGATGTTCCTTTATGAAAATTAAAACCAAATAAAAATGATAACTAAACATTTTATCCACCATGAAAATAGAGTTGTAAAAACTTTAAATAAATAATAACAATGATCTTATTTATTCTTCAGGTTAAGCAAATGCTAATGATTATATTATGGAAGGAGAGGTGTGAGAATAATTAAAATGTTATCAAAGTTGCGTACATCGTTATCACCACAACAACTAATATTAACAACGTACCAATAACAAATTTCTATACTTTTTCTTGATGACAAGTTTGAAACCTCTTCATCATATTAGTCAGCTTAAATCCATCTTGACTCTGAATCTACCAAGTGCCGAGAGGGATCAAATCTCTTGAGGTGAAAATCTCTTTTCGAGTGAAAAGAGATTTTATCCCTCCCAACGCTTAATAGATCCAAAATTAAAATAGATTTAAACTGGCTTAATTAGTTAAAATAAATCTAAACTAATTTAATTATTATTAATTAATAATTATTATCTCAGATTTTATGCTTCTGTGATTCATGATATAATGCTTAGATTTTCCGGAAAAATCGCATTGAATCTTTAATTGTATTAAAATGGCTCAAAACATCAAATGATGACCTCTACAGTCCACCCACTATAAATTTAAGAAAATGCAATTTTTCTAATTAATAAAAAATTTAAATAAAAAAATAAAAGAAAAGTATTTATAAAAACATTTGTAAATATATGAAAAATGTTAATAATGAAATTTATTCATAAAAACGTTTGTATGTATAGAAGAAGAAGAAGAAATTATTTTAACGTCCACAAGGCTAAAAATAGCCTATAGGACAAATTGTTTCTTCATCTGCTTGATGTATTCGGCCTTTTTCTTTGAAGCTTCAAAATAAATGCTCCTAGCTTCTCGACAAACCCCTCGCTAAATAGAATATCCCAAGGTCTAGTTGCAAGCATATCTGCATAATTTTCCATGTTGTCTTTGAAGGCCTCGCATTCTAAAATGAAGTGTGTTTCTATTTCCACTTTTCCGGAAGAACAAAAAATGCATACTCTTTCCTCACACACTTATTTTGGCCTTTTCCAACGCCCTATTTCACAACGGAGTTGATGAGAATCAGTGCTTAACTGAGCAATAAGAATTTTGGCTCTCCAATAGATATTGGCCTCTATGTATGCTTTTGGTTGACAACTATGAGTGGGATTAAACACTTCAATATAGTACCTTTTCTTTCTTCCTAACTCCTTATCTCAAGTACGCTTGTGTAACTTTTCCATAACAAAAGCTTTTATCTCTTTGTTGTTTATGGGACATGCGTTCAAGCAAATACCCCATTTACTAATCCATTTGTTATTTTGTTGCATCCAAGTATTTTTTTTCTGCCTTCAGCTGGATTGATCATATAAGAAAGAGTTATGAGCAAGTTAGCAATGTGAGTCTTAAAACAAAATAAACCAAGCTGCACTAATTGGTGTTCTGGCTCCACGAAAAATTAGTTGAATATGATAAAAAGAGCCATTAAAAGATAAACAACTTGATAAGCTATGAGCAGAAAATAAAGTGCAAACTAAAGCAATGATACTAATGGAAATAAAAAATAAAGATCAGCAGTCTAGATAAGACGATCACAAATGCCACTAGCTGTAAAAAAGAAAGAAAAGAAACTGTCCCGGGCACCTAAGAAATCTGCAAAAACACACTGATCAGTCATGGAAAAGTGCAGAAATATAAATGAGCAGAATTCAAAGTTATATACAGCTATTGTACATGATCAAAACATAGCAATCAAAAGAATTCTGTACAACTATTATACATAAACTGATAAGAATAAATTCAAGAAATGAAAAGCACTGTACAGGCCTTAAGTAAACAGGGGCCCTCTGCCTACTCCAGCCAGCTCAAAAGATCAATTACACGCTCAAATGGAGAACAGTCTTCTCATATATTACGTAGCAAAATGGAAAGTACAGTGGGGTTCAAAATTACATATCAGCAGCTAGCTAATCAGCGTTCAGAGACGCTTTATTTATAGCAGAGAAAACAAAACTAACTTAACACAAACTACGCTATTCTATCAGCTGTGTGAAAAACACGTAATCTAGTACAGTCCACGGATTTAGGCAACAGTCGTGGTGGGCATTAAATCTCTTGTTGGATTTGTGTTCCCCATCATCTTCGTGGATGAGGAAGAGGCCAGTTGTGCTTCACGTGCTCTAAAACCAAACACGCAGAGCCGTGCCACCGCCAATGACCTTTGTTGACTGTAGTTGCCCCCTCGTTGACCATGGGTGTTTATGACTGGTTTGGCTGAGCTGGAAGGACACACACCATGTCCTTGGTTCCACGCACTTGCCCATGTGGCTCTTCTGACCGGAGGACACCTGGATCATGCCGTTTAATAAAACAGCTGCGGAATCCGGGATTGGCTATGGAAACCGGGATCAGCTGCGGAAACCCTGTGTGAGATGCGGAAAGTGCAGGTCTTGAACCAAAATTCTAATCCAACAACACAGTCATTAGCATAATTAATAAACCATGTAAAAGTCCTAAAATACAATGATTTAAGCAATTTGATGGAGGAAATGAGTGACAAAGGAAGGAAATGAATGGAAAAGGAGGCTGAGAGGATGTGAAAAGAAGTGCAGGTCTGAGGCTCAACACTTTTCATCAAAAAAATATGAACTACCTCGTCCATTAGGCTATGGTTTAGTGGCAAGTTGTAGGGTGCTTGTCATGAGGATGACCCAGGTTCAAAACCCAGGAGGCATATTCCCATGATAATGCGGCTGCCCATGTCATTCCAAAATATGAAGTCGGGTCAACGTGATAAACACCAGTTCAATGATAATGCAGAGGTGCTGTTAATGATGACCCCTGTGCTATTGAGGTTTGCACAGATGAGCCCACCTGCAAGTCATGCGTGACTTTGATGAATAGATGCAATTAAGGTGTTTCACCCACGCCAGTCAAAAGGCCTTGACCAAACAAAAACAATAATAGTGAGCCCAACCTCAATTTCAACCTTCTCCTATCAATAACAAATACTACTACTGCTAATAATAATAATAAGCACAACCCAAATTTCAATCTAGCCATAAATGTCAGGCAGATTGTAGTCAAGTAGTTAAATCATAGCACTTTCAGTGCCCTCTTAGAAGTATGTTGCGGAATTATCTCACCATCGGAGTTAACTACCATATTGAGATTCAACAGACAAGGTCAGGTGCAAATCCTGCATGAAATTGGTGGAATAGAGATTCTATGTTTGTAGCATCTACAATGAGGGCAAAACCCACTATGTTAACAGAAAGACATTTTCCAACAAGAAAACAATCAAAAATAATAATAATGTAGCCCTCAATATCTGCCTCTTTTGAAATGGACCAAAGAATGTCAGGTATAGTCAAATCCAATATTCACGGTGTACAATACAATCGTTTTAGAATGACAATGCGATGGGCGTTGCTTCAATGGATTGTTGGGCCAAATGTCACCTAGATCCATAAAATTAAAAACCCTAATCGAGTAGGTGCACATGATGCAGCCATGGATTTCCACGAAATAAATATCTAGGTGCTTTTTTTCATCAATCAAAATATGCACAAACACATTTACAAACTGACCATGAAAGTGAATTGAGTTGACCATTAACGTGAATTGGGTTGTGTTTAAGAAATTAAATCATTGCGCTTTCAGGGCTCAAACCCACGTTCAAAAGCCCCAGAAGGCATATTTCCTGCAAAAATGTGGCCAAAAGAATAAATTCCACATTCGAAGAATCCCAGAGACCTTGACAGGTTATAGCAGTGGAGTCTAAGCCTGGTATAAGGCCTGGTTCCTTTAAAAAAATAGGCGCTTACCAAAATAAATAAATTATCTGACCATGGACAATATCAGAAACGTAAAATCAAAGAACTAATAACAGGTAAAACACTAACGAAAAGTAGATCCTACCAAGTGGGTCATCGTACGATCGATCCCAATGGAGATCCCTTGAAACTAAAATCAAAACATCTCTATCGTTCGCAGAGAGAACAGATCCAGCATATAGAGAACGAAAAAAACGCGGTAGGAAAAGAGGAACCCACCTCAGCACGGTTGTTGATGTGGCCAACATCTGTAGTCACACCTGGAGTGCCAGTGATATCATAGAGTGCCAACTTTGACACCAGAGGATTGAGTTTCATCAGAAGAGCCAATGGCTGCCCGATACCCCCAGCAGCTCCCAACACAACAACCTTGCGTGGCGGACTTCCACCACTCGAATAAAACCTTCTCGGCATAACATTAGTTTTGAAAGAAGAAGATGATACATTCTTCAGTGCAGATCCCACCAATCGTCGCATTGCAAAACTCATTTTTGCCGCTGGTAACACTGAAAGAATGCAAGCTGAAGGCAGATGAAGAAGAAGGGGGAGATTCCAGAGCTTAAAGGCTGAATCAATGGAGATGTGTGGATACGACTTTGTTAAAAGGGATTTTAAAGCCTCACGGTACTATGCAGGGCTTTGGTTTAATCTATTTTATTGCGAAATTCTTAGTTATTGACAATCAGACAACTCGTGATAGAAATCCCTCTTTTGGGGGGACGAGGTTCGGGAATGGAACATCATGTGATCGAAATTTTCAGTTGGTCAAATGTTAATTAAGTTATTATAAAATAGAGATATTTTTTATTTTATTTTTTTTAAATAAATTTAATAATATTAGGAGACTTTTATCAAACTCTGGTTAGGGGTCAGACTAGTTTACAATGTATTTAAACATTGCAAATCTCGGTGTGTTTAAAAGGAAAGTGTTTTTTTTCAGGGGTGTTAGTTATTTATGGAATATGTCATATTGTGGATATTTTGATTGATATTGGACCATTTTAGTTGTTTGTTATGTATGTCGAATAGTCCAATCCCAAGGAATCCTCGAAAGTGGTGAATCTTTGCAGAGAATCTTTAAAAGTGGTGAATATGATGTTAGGGTGTTTTTTAAAAGGGAGTGATAATTGAGATAGCTATATATTTTAAAAGAATATGTTTTTAGGGGTTATAAGAGTGTGAAGGACCATTTTCCATTCTAGGGAAAGGGAAAGGTTTATATTTAGGGATTAGGATAGTTTTTAATTTTTATTTCAAGGTAATAAGATCATTGAGGAAAGATATTATAAAAATATAATTGTTGATGGAGATTTATAATGATAATTAAATCTTTTTATAAAGGTATAAGGTAGGGTTAAAGAATGTTGTTATAAATAGTTTACAGGATAAATAAAGAGATAGAATTGTTTGAAAGAATGGAGTTATTTCATGCGCTTAGCGCAGTAAATAACAAGGTAGTTGGGTTAATGTAGCAAGTAAGTTAGATAAACGAGTATTTTAAAATAAAATCCGGTAAGTAAGGGTATTAATCCCATAAGAGTTCAGCCTTGAGCTAATAATGACATATTTTTGTAAGATTAGAGGATTTAGATTATATTACTGCGAGAAAAAACGTGATTATAACATAGATGGATTGGTTTGGTCTATCGTTAGGGAGGTCAAAGCAATAGCACATAAACACAATTTTCATATTGCTCGCATTCTTTCTGACCTGAGAGTCTGGGAATTTAAACCAAAAACAAGGATATACATAGACAAAATTACATAAACTAAGAGACCAAAATACATTCTGAAACAAGTAGAAGAATAGAGACGATATAGAGAGAGTTATCATTTTTCCTAGAGTTGCACTTGAGTTGTCATTCTACAGGGTGTTAAGTATGAGCTCGAGGGTCAGATTCATCTCTGTGGTTGCTGGAGCCTGGGTAGTAGATAGAATTTGGTTGAGGTTGTCATCCATGTCATTCAACATGTTCTCCATGTTGTTCATTCTGTCCAGGAGTTCTAACATCAAATAAGGAGCTCTTGTTAGGTGTCAACCCTGTCAGTAAGTACCCGGCCCATGAGTGTCTCAGTATGCCATTACAGGTTAATATTCTTAAGCAGAGGCCCTCGCCCTGGTGGAGTTTCTGTTATCATGCATATAATCTTGTGTTTCTCGCTCCACATGATGATTTGGCACGTATCTTCTAGCCCAACGAACTTGCCCTTTGATGTAAGCGATAGCTCACTACATGACCTCAAGAACGAGACGTTGATAATGGTCCACGATGGCTCCGGTGGAATCTTGAGCATGGGAGGCATGCAGGGAGGGAGGAGTAGGAGAGGGGGGTTGACTCGATCTGCCCCTATGTTCTGCCTCTGTGGAGATGGTGGTGCAACATCGAACCATGACTGAGTGAGAGGTAGGGGCGGCAGAAAGTCGATTGAAAGGAGGAACAAGTCGATGGTGGGTAAAAATAAACTAGATAGAGGTTAACCTTTCTAACTGAAAGTGGGGGGGGGGTTAAAATTGTGAGGAGGCTCAGGTGAGGAAACCTGCAACAAAAATAAAGCCAAGCATGGGGACAGAGAGACAAGATCCGAAATTCCAAATCGGAGCAAGAAGGGAGGTTGTGGAAAAGAACCAATCCTGAAGTGAGTTGCAAGGGGAGTAAAGGAGAAGACCAAACTTGATTGATAGAGATCCTTGTAAAGGAGAGGCATGGATGATAACCGAAAGTGGAGATCCTAAGGGGTTGATTGCAAGTGCAAACGTCGACGATTACATGGCGCTTGCAAGCTAGAGTCATTGATAGAGTGTTGCAGGACCCCATGACCATATGCCCTATTTTAAAGGCTTCGAGAATTGGCTGTATTTTTCTCTTAATGATCCAACATGATATGCTTTTCTTCTTTAAATGACAGTGGTGTACTCACCTACACAAAAACATGAATGTGTGCTCGATTCGAAGAGTGTGAGATCTACGAAATGATAGTAGCCCACCTCCTTTCGTACAAATGCCTCTAATACCATAAATATCATCCTCTACTGAGAATTGTGATGGTGGTGGCAGATATGCCATGCAGGTCGCTAGGTGTGGGCATCTTGCCTCCCTCTCATATGATTACTACAGATCATGGTCAATCAGGAAAATTAATGTTGTGCACCCACCTTAGGGAACTTTGTCTTGTTCAACAATGTCCTGACATTCATGCTTCCATTGAGCAACAAAAATTTGTTCCCATAGAGATTCCATGACCTCTAAAGTGAAGTTGAGCCCTTCATTGGCAAGCATGTTTACCAACTTGTTGCCCTTTCTTATTATGTGTTGGAAAGCGAGTGCATTGAAGTTTAGGAGTTGTTTTGTGATATTCTCTAGACTAGCCAAAAGTCTCCAACTCCTTTAGCTCGAGTAGCCCCGCCTACCACCATATATTTGATCTCTGCAAAGAAATGTAGTAAGATCATTTCACAGACTAGGAAATTTGTTTTCGTTATGATTCACCCTCAGGACAAGAAGAAGATTGTGGCCACAAATTCCAAACATGGCTCCTCCGCACAGTAGTAGCAGATGGACAAGGTCATGGAGGAGTACAAGGACATTTTCACCTCACCTGCGGGGGTACCTCTCCATTGTCAGGTCAAGCACTCCATCGATCTGACCCCAAGCACGTCATTCCCAATGGATAAATATATCGACGTTGTGTTCTGGAGAAGAATGAGATCAAGAGGCAAATTCAGGAGTTGTTGCAGAAAGGGCACATTAGGAAAAGCTCATCACCTTGTGGGAGTCTGATTGTATTGGTACATAAGAAGGATGGGACCTGGAGACTCTATATTGACTATCGGGTGCCAAACAAAATCATTGTCTATAATAGGTACCCAATCCCATGGATTGATGACCTTCTGAACCAGCTCAAGGGGGGAAAATATTCCAGCAATATTAACTTGAAGTTTGGTTAATTCTGATTTGTGGAAGACTGCCTTCAAATCTAAGGAGGGACTTTTCAAATGGTTGGTCATGCCTTTCAAGTTGACGAATGTTACTGCAACCTTCATGAAGTTGATGGATGACATCTTGTGACCCTTCACCAATGCATTTGTGGTGGTGTATTTAGATGACATCTTAATCTTCAACCAAAGTTGGGAATGAACAAGAGGTTAGTCATGATGATAATACATGGAATGAATACTTTGATACAATTGTTATACTTTGTGGGTGTTATAAATAAGTTCAGTTATAAATTAATGGACGATATAAGTACATCATATAGTCTAATCTCTAACCTTGGAAAAAATAATGCATGTATCAATTATTTTAGGTTGGCAATGGAATCAGAAAAAATGAGGAGTTTAATCATTTTGATAGACCAATACAAATACCTGCATATGGACGTGGCCTACGCCGTACAATTAAATCACGCAAAAAGAAATGGGTGGAAGAGGATATGACAATGGAGTTTGTAAATGAAATAGAAAATCAACACAATGAACAAGAGGTTGGTCATGATGATACTACATGCATAGATGAATAATTTGAGACAATTGTTTTTTTGGATTTTCCTAAGATAGAAAATCTAAGAATATGAAATTAATGTGGCTTGTTTTTAAAATAATGTGTTCAAAAATAATATTTTTAATTTATTGTATACATGTATAATGTTGTTTTGTTGAGTAATTTATTGCGTATATCTTTGAAATGGATCCATGTTCTATACAGTAATTGCTATCTAACATTAAATAATGGTTGCATTTAATTATAGGTAAACGATGTTGATGATACACCTATTAATGATCAATATCCAACTAGACCATTAAGAATTCAACGAGATGATCCAATTCATCCTTTAAACCATACTAGGAGAAGAAGAGAAGAATTGAAGAGAGCACTACCACGTGAAAAATTTGAGGAATTGATGAAATTAGCATACATTGATGACATGCCATCCACTACTCAGAGTAGAGATGTCGATGGAAATGTAATGCATGAAGAATGATAGTAATACGTATCCAGAAGATGGTATTGAAACTAGTAATTGTTCACGAATCCATAAGATTGTAAGGTCATTCTCATTATCATAATCATTGTCATCATCATCACCATCATCCTTGTCATTGTTATTGCCATCATTACATTATCATCATAATCACCATTCATGCCATCATCATCATCATTATGGACATTGTTTGCAATTGTTCATAATTGTAGATGTTGTAAGAAATATCATCAACCAAAAAAATGTGATCAGTGCTAGAAAAGGGTTGTTTAGGACACATTGATATACGTAAGAGAAATAACAACTCTATTTTTGACAGATGATCGATGATGATCATCATCACCACCGTTATCATCGTCATTGTCATTTTTATCATCCCCATCATCATCATTAATGTAATTTCTATCGACATTGTTGTAATCATGCATCATCATCATTCATGCCATTATTGTTTTTGATGATGACCTAGATGAAAATGATGATCATGACACCAAAGATAATGCTTATGATTATGACAATGACAACATCTAAAATTGGGAAGATTCGCCAACGTCATTAGCATCGTCATCATCATAATCATTGCCATCATCATCATTGTCATTGTAACCACTATCGTCTTTATCATCACAATCACAATTCATGTCATCGCCATCATCTTCATTTTCATCATTGTCAATATTATTGACATTGTCATCAATTGTTCATAATTGTCAATGCCATAAGGAATATCATCAATGCAGAAAATATGATGAGTGTTGGAAAAGGGATGCAAAAGCGAACATAGAAATGGGGGCAACAATAGAAGTAAAATTGGATGAAAAGTGGATACAACATAAGTAGATGCACAACAACATGAAAAACCTGACACAAAAGTGGATGCAAAAGTAGATGCAGTTGTCAATGCAAACTTGGATGCAACCATGAAGGCAAAAGTGGAAGCAAACATGGGTCCAATGGTAGGTGTGAAACTTGGCACAAATTGTGGTGAAACAAATGTGGATGCAACAATGGAAACAAAAGTATATGCAAAAATGGATGAAACAAAAGTGGATGCAATAGGGGATGCAAACGTGGAAGCAAATGTGGTTGCAATGGTAGGCATAAGATATGGTGCAACAAAAGTGGATGTAACAATAGACAAAAAACATGCAAAATAAGATGCAAAAATGGATGTAAAAGTGGAAGCAAACATTGATGCAACATGCAAAACAAAATTGGATGCAAAAAATGGATATAATGTAAATAGATGCAAAAGTAGATACAAAACGAGATGCAAAACCCAATGCATAAACCTGACATAAAAGTGGATGCAAAAATAGATGCAATATTTGATGCAAAAGAGGATGTGAACATGGATGCAAAATTGGAAGCAAACGTGGATACAACAGTGAGTGCAAAACATGGTGCAAATTGTGGCATAACAAAAGTGGATGTAATGATAGATGCAAAAAAAGAATCAAAGTATGATGCAAATGAAGATGTAAAAAGGGATGCAAAAAGTGAAATTTAAAATGGGTGCAACAGTGGATGCAAAATTGTGTGCAAAAGTGGATGCAATAGAAGTCGATGCAAAAGTAGATGCAAAACGAGACACAAAACCCGATGCAAATCCCGGTCCAAAATTGGATACAAAAAAGGATGCAAAAATAGATGTAGTAGTTGATGAAAACCTAGACGCAAATGATGATGCAAACGTGGATGCAAAATTATAATCAAAAGTGGGTGCAAAAGGAGGTGCCAAACTAGGCACTAATTGTGGCACAAAAATATTAGATGCAATAGTGGGTACAATAATAGATGCAAAAGAGGATGTAAATATGGATGCCAAACAAGAGGGAAAAGTGGATGCAACAAAAGTAGATGCAAAATTTTATGCAAAACTAGACACAAAACTCGATGTAAAACTTGGCGCAAAAGGGATGCACAAATGGATGCAAAAATGGATGCAAAAAATGATTTAAAAAAGGATGCAAAAAAGGATGAAAAAGTCGATGCAAAATTTGATGCAAGTGTATGTGCAAAAAGTGGATGCAAATGAGGATGCAAAAGTATGTCAAACAAAATTAGGTGCCAAACTTGATGCAAAACCTGGAACAAAACCTGGTGTAAAGGATGACAAAAAACTTGGCATAAAATTTGGTGCAAAACGTGGTGCAAAACCTATTGCAATACCTGGTGCTAAACTTGGTGTAAGATTTGGTGCAAAACTTGATGCAAACTTTTCAAGTTTTGCACCATATTTGATAAATGGATGCAAATAGCACCAAAAATGGGCTCTAGATGCAAAAAAAGAAGTAAAAAGGGACGCTAATCGCTGGTTTTGTTGTAGTGTATGGAATTTGTAGGAGGAGTGCACATGTCTAAAAAAACCCATAATTATCTTTATGTTGTGGTGGATCGTTTAAACAAGATGTGTATTTTGATGTCTTGTAAGAAGCAGGTTACGACTGAACAGACTACACAAATGTTCTTTCAACGTGTATGGCTACATTTTTGATTGCCGAAATCCATTATTTCTGATCGAGATTATCGATTTGTTGGGAATTTTTGTTCAAGATTATGGGAACTCATGGACACGAAGTTGAAAAAGAGCACAACATTCCATCAAAAAAATGATGGTCAAGCAGAAGTGGTGAACATAATGGTAGTACATCTTCTTCATGGTTATTGCAGCAAACATCCTAAGATTTGGGATGAACATTTACACTACATTCAACATTCTTATAACTAGGAAAATCATTCATCGACTCAAACATCTCCATTTGAGGCATGATTTGGTTACTTACGAAAATATCCTTTAGATTTTATCTTTGGGAAGGATGTTGCTATTGATGGTCATAGTGACATTGATAAGGCCAAGCGGTTCATTGAACAAGTTCAATTGGTGCATCAAATGGTTCAAGAATGGCTGGAAAAAAGCCAAGCCAAGTACAATACAAGGCATGATAAGCATCATGTTGACCATCATTTTCAAGTTGGAGATGAAGTTTGGCTTTACATTAGAAAAGAGAGGCTTAAAGGAGAAGGTAAAAAGTTGAAACCAATAAGGTATGGACCTTTTAAGATTCTATAAAATATTGGTAACAATGCCTTCCGTTTGGATTTGCCTCCTTATATGAAAATGTATGTAGTTGTTAATGTTGAGAATTTGAGATTATATGATCCTCCTTTGATTGATGATCAAGGAGAACATGTTCAAATTCCTTCGATAGAAAATTTCTCACTAGAACTTCTTAAATAATTTCAATAGGATACCATCCTTGACAGAAGGACAAGGACTTCAAAACAAGGGAATGTGGAGTACCTTCGTGTTGGTCTCAAAGGCATAAATCCAAGAAAAACTAAATCAATTGAGGTTAGAAGGGTTAGGGAACTATATCCTCATCTATTTGTTGAATGAAAGTAGTCTTTTGGAGGTACAAAAGCTTCCAATGGGGAGGAGTGATCCAAGGGATCAATTTAGTGCTCAAAATTCAAAGTGTTAAAAAAATGCTCGAAACCTATACGATTGGATAGATCTCGGTGATATGAATCCAACACAACTCATTTCACTCAAAACCGATATTGTATGCTTCCGATGTCGTGTTATGATCGAATTGCCAAACAACTAAAATTTTAAAAGTTGGGTTTAAGGTACACCCAGCCAGCAGTCCATACATTAACTAAGCAGGTGACTGGGCAGTTGGCTATGTATAGTTAAGCCAATGGTATGTTGACAAGTGTCTCTTGTTGATTGACTTGTGAATGGTGAAATTCTATTGGTTAGAGGTTCGTTTATGTGGGCCAATGAAGGAGGGCCATGTGGGCTAATGGTTGGCTACCACATGGCCTCTAGAAAGGGTATTAAAATTTTGTTATGGATTGGGCCAAGCAACCCACCAGAGTTGAACCCACGACCTAGCATCAACCAACCACATGCCACACCACTACACCATCACCATGGCACTTGATAATCTATGTTCACGACTTTAATTTAATTGTTAATGTTGGCGATTTGGAGGTAGGGCTAGAGCTAAGCCCCAACCCTGGTCACCGCACCCACAAGGATCCAGGGGTAGGACCGTGGGCCAGGGCTTAGCCCCAACCCTGTGGTCACCGCCCACGAAACATCGACCGAGAGCCCTTACAAAAGAACCTCGGGCGGAGGAGTAAAGGGACCAGCCCCAGGGTCACATGACCCTCTATAGGATCGGGTGCATGGAGAATGGAGGGGGCCAACCTTGGGCCACATGGTCATCACATGATCACACTACCAAACAGAAAGGAGCACCTGATAATTAAAGCCTTTAGCACTGGAAAATAATGACCACCTCCACATTTTATGGGGCCAATATGACTGCGTGTCAAGTAGTTGGGGGCCCAGCCGACAGGAGTAGGCTGTTAGCCCCGAAACTTGGACATGTGGCCCTTATATGACCTTAATTTTCGAAAAACTGGGCATTAGTGGATAGTTTAACTGTCCGAAATTTTTTCCCATCAGGTGGGATTGTAGGCCAGATTTGCGCGCTGGTTCCGGGTTTGGGGTGCCCAAGCCAGGTTTGGGTCAAATTGGAGGATGATTAGCTATGGAATTGGGTAAAAACTTGTAACAGGCATAAATTTCTCAATTTTTGGCCAAATGAGGTGCATAAAGAACCTAGATGAGGATTTTTTACAGTTTTGTATCCATTGGAGACATTTGTTTTGCATTCTAAGCACTACAAATTCATGTAAACACGTATTTTTGAGCATCATGAAAGAGGCGCTGCATTGGAAGTTGGACCAGGAGATGTAGCCTAGAAGAGGGGTGAACTCCTTTATCATGTTTTTTTGTTATGTGTTTCTGAAATGGTTTATTGTCTCTATTTGACTGTTAATTCTGTTTAAAAATTACTTGTTTAAGTGTTTAGTAACATGATCCATTACCCGAAACACATATAAAATTTCACTTACAATTTCTATATCACCTTCAGTTTTCAATTAACAGTGACAGTTTGCCACGTTTACAACTATAGATCTAGGGAATAGGTGGGGTGATTTTGAACTATAGCCCCAATGTTATAGAGATATGGGTAGGGTCCATTTAGGGGTCCACCTCATGGATCATTACCTTTCTACAAGGGCCTACCGTATTAAATAGCACGATGGATCAGTGTTAATGATGCAATCAGACTCCAGAGTGATGGTTGTAGATTAGTAGCAACCAGATGTGGAGGAGCGTAGAGCAATGTTAACAACAAAGAAGGAGGCTCAGTAGTAGCACATATTCCCGAGTAGGTAGTGAATGAGCTAGTAACATTAAGGACTCGGGAGACATATGCATTACTGATCATAGTTGATTCTGTATTTTGGATGATTCTGAGTTGTAGTAGTTGCAGTAGCAGCAACAACAGTTGAGAGGGAGTTGTAGTGCAGATGCAGAGTTGGAAATGATATAGTAGTGTTAGAAAAAACACAGATGCAACATTAGAGTTGTGCAGTAGTTGGTGGGTAGTGGTAGGAAGTCACAATGGTCAAGCATCAACAGCATGACAGATGGTGGTATAAAGACATGGTGTTGTAGTAGTTGTGCAACACTAGAACACCTTCCTCGCTAAGAGGGAGTGTTAGTATTTGTAGCATCGGAGGTGTTCTAGTCTCCAAACTTTGTGGAGAGGCTAAAACACATGCGATTTCGAAAACCCAAGAAGTGTTTCTGGAAATTCCACCTAGAAATGGGTCAATTAAATTAATTAACCATTATTTAATTTTTCCTAAGTCTAACATAAGAAAAGGGGTTAATTAATAAAAATTAATTGAGAAAAGTGTGAATCCTCTAGAAACTCACACAGATCGACTAAGAAATAATCTCAACAATTGATTAAGTTTTAATCTTGTTCGTTGAAGTCTCAACTAGAGATTATAAGAAGAGGTCGATGGGTAGATGGAGAATATAGTTAATGTGCGAGATCCTTGGCAGATCAAGCTACCCAGTTGTAGAGATTGAGCAAGGGAGAAAATTTTGAGCTAGAAGGATGCACAAGTGAGATTTTGCAGACACTAAGTGATCTAGACAGTTTGATAGATCGAGTGGAAAGTCTTAGAGGAGCACAGGTAGTGATCTAGAGGAAGATTTCCAGTTACGGAGAGGTAGAAGGCGAGTGACTGAAGTATTCCAAGACACAGCTAGCCCAAATTAGCTGCAAGAGTCGCGCGAAATTTTCTGACGGGTCGCAAATATGGTCAAGCGATTTTTTCCTGAAAAATCAAGAGTATCGTGCGAGTTTTCCTAGCATAGCCACATAGATCGGCATAAGCAAAATTGGCCTACACAAAGGTTAGATGATTAGTTTTAAGAGGTTGGGGTTTTCCTATGGAGGGAGATAACTCTTCTCTCTAAGTATTTTATATCAGATCTTGTTGTTTGGATAGCCAGTTGGGCTTCCTATGATTGTACTCAGAATTAATTGTTGCATAGTAAAATAAACCCGCATCTGTTTCACCAGTTTTCCCACATTGGGTTTTTTCGAGGAATTTTGTCCAAACACAATGGTGTTAATTTTTTGTGTGCGATAACATTTATGAGCTCGTAATTTTTCTTCCGCGGTGTTTTATTTTTTGTGAAGAAATTGTAGTGTGATTAATTTGATATTAATCTAAAATTAATAAATTGTTAATCATTTAGGAGAATTAATTCCAATTGTTGTGTTTCAAGGGAATTTTCACATGTCTCTTATGACAAATTTGGCAAATTTCATGGTTTTTTTAATCTTTTTTCTTCTTCTAATTGGTTTCTATTTCATATCCTAAATAAACTTTCATAAGTGGATATCTTTAAGCATCAAGTATCATGTCCAACTTTTCAGACCCCTTTATATGTTTAAGCTTCATATTCAATTCAGCTTGTGCTTTCTCTAGATTCTTTCTCAAGGTAATTACTTCTTCTTCCAACTTCTCACACTCTTTTCTTTTCTCTTTTAACTATTTTAGTAGGATGTCTTCCACCTTTTTGGCCTCCTCCAATTCAACTTTTAACTAAATAAGTTCTTCGAACTTAGGCTATTCTTTAACATCTTTTAACAATATTTCTTTGTTTCTTATTCTTCTTCTTGAGTCTATAAATTTATTCTAGGGCGCTAATAAGCTCCCCCTCAAGGTCTACTTCACCTTATTCACACTCATTATGTTCTCCTTCTATAGAAAATCTTTTCTTTTTAATTTTTTTTCTCTTTCTTCACTCTATTTTTTATTTTCTTTCCCTTTAAAATTATTCTCTTCCTTCTTATATGGAAATTTTGAGGCATAATGCCCTACTCTTCCATAATTAAAGAACTTAAAAGGAAATTTTCCTTTATACTTACCTATCCCTTCCTTCAATCTTATTATCAAATTCGCTTCTTCTTCATCTGAGTCTCAGCGTGAGAATTCCCGATCTTTTGTAGATTTCTTATATGCCTTGAATGTTGCATCTTGTGTGGTTTATTTTCCTTTTTTAATTCTCATTTTGTATGCTGTTAGGGAGCCAAGAAATTGATCCATTGTTATTTGTTTAATGTTACACATTTCTTCAATAACTGACACTTTAGGATTGAACTTGGCACGGAGTGATCTTAGCACCTTTTGGACTATGGTAGACTCCATTTTTTCACCTATACCTTTCATAACATTAACAATTTCATCAAATCAAAGAAATAATTTTAATATGTCTTCATCATCGTTCATTCTCAATGACTCAAATTTCATTTTGTAGACTTGTAATTTAGACATTTTTACTTTACCATCTCCTTCATGATGTTTTTCATTTTATCCCACATTTCTTTGGAAGTCTTACACAACATTACTTTTATAAATTCTCATTCAGTTAGCCCACTAAGGATGACATTCACAACTTTTGATTGAACATAAAACCAAGCTTTCCTTCTTGGTTACCTATTATAGGTATCTCTTCATAGCCATTCTCCACTACAACCTAAAAATCTACATCAAGGGACATTAGATATGTCTTCATTCTTATTTTCCAGAAGGTATCATTAATACCATTGAACAAAGGATATTTATTTGTTGAACACCCTTCCTAACTAGACATTCTTATAGCTTAGATCTTGAACTTACAATTGTTAGGCTGATACAAAAGGCATTGGCTCTGATACCAATTGTTGAAAATAGGTAATTATTGATAGGGGTGAATCAATGATTATATATTTTTAAATGACCAATTTCAAAATATTTTAGCAGCCTTATATCTCTTTATTTAATCACTTAGCATATTTATATATGTATTTAGCCTTTTAACACTTTATTTTATGTATTGAAAGATTTATATATGAGTTCAACACATAAAAATGAATTCACAAGGAGCTCTGGATCTAGGGTTCTGAAAAACCCTGCGACGGCGCAGACTGCGCGACCTGCACATACCCTGCCCCCTTCAGAATGATCGCCTGCCAAAAAGTAACAACTCTCCCTTGGTTCACCAACGCGGTAATGGAGTTTTCCCTTGGTCCATTCGTGAGCATCCAGCGCAACCAAGAACTCTGCCTTCTGAGCCAGTACAAGAAGATGAGGTCAACAAAGATTCTCCACTGCAAAACAAGACAAATGCGTCCACGCACCAGACAGAAGAGAGCAAAGAGAAACCAGATGGGAAACCAGAGTCAGAGGAACGGCCTAGGGTCACATCGAAGACATGCAAACCAGTGGCTGCTGAAAGGCCCAAGATAGAACTTCCAAGCCACAGGATCAATGGGCAAATCCAGTTTATGAAGGACCACGCGCTTATTGGAAAATTTATCGGCTTCTGGCCAACAGAAAAGGCATTGCAAGGTTGGATCTCAGCCAAATGGAAGCCTAAAGGCCATGTTACCCTGCAACTAGGACCGAAGGGGTTCTTTACTGCGATCTTCATTTGCATAGAAGATAGAAATCAAATCATGGATGAAGGACCCTACTTCTTCAACTCAGTGGGCCTGTACTTAAGAGAGTGGGTGGAGAGATTTAACCCGGACAAGGAGGACCTCAGTTGGGCTCCAGTATGGATCAGGATGTACTCACTTCCAATGGAATACTGGGATGAAGATTCACTCAAAGACATAGGAAATGGGTTGGGGGAGTTCATAAAATCGGCGGAAGAGACGAAGCTGCGCAGATACACCTCCTATGCCCGTATCTGCGTCTTCATGTGGCTGGACAGACCCCTCCCGGACTCGGTAAGTCTTTTCCATGATGACTATGAATGGGTTCAACCTTTGGATTATGAACATGTTCCCTTTCGCTGTCGAAGGTGTCATGCTTTGGGGCACCTCTTTAGAGACTGTCCTCTAAATGCCAAGGCCCAAAATTCTGCTCCCTCAGACAAACCGGACCAAGATGGCTTCATCAAAGTTGCTAATCATAAAAGAACACACAAGAAACCCTCCACAGGGAAGAAACCCCAGCAGGACACTGCCTCCTTTCCCTCAACAAGCAATAGTTTTGAGGTCCTTGCTAAAACCTCAGCTGACCATTCTCTGCATTCGACGCCCAACCCTAAGCCCTCCTCTTCTTTCGCTATCCCTCATCCCTCCGGCTCCCCCTCCATATCCCGCTCCCCTATTATTACCACTGACACCCCAAAGGAGGCCAGCAAGATCTCAGATTGGAAAGCAAAAGAAATGGATGTTGACGGTGATCCCAGTCAGTCCTTAAGCTTAGCAATCATTGCAGATGAAAAGAACCAGGCACAACAAATGGATGAAGAACCTGAGAGCATTGACCTAAGTGGTCTTGACATTCTGGAGCTCGAGCAGGTCTGCAAAAAAAAGGACTATGATAAGATTCTAGAGCACCAGATCAGCAAATTGGAAGTCATTATATCTAGGGCCTACCAGCAACAACAACTTGGCATCCAACCGGGCAGTCACTGGGATGGTGGCTGTTGGGTCCCTATAATACTAGTGATTACCCCATTACTATTGTAGTTATACCCCTTATTTATATTGTTGTGCCCCTATTACCCCCATGTTGTTATTTCTGTGCCCCATAGAATCCCTCTATTGTTATTTTTGTGGCTTTATATTATTATTGTTAGGTCGGCTGGATTATATTGTGACTCCTTAGACTCCTATATATAGAAAGGAGGTTTTGTCATTTGTATCATCAAAGAATTGTTCATTTATGTAATGTAAAGGAGGTTTCCCCCTCGAAGAGGCTGAATTCTAAGGCGTTGATCTATCTTTTCTTGAGCTGGTTTCATAACATTTGGTATCAGAGCTTTGGATTCTAGGGTTTCGCTGCTCCAAACAGGTCATCGTGGAATTTTCGCTATAACTTTTTTTTCTGTGACGTTTCAGAAGTCACAAAAAAAACCCATTTGAGAAAAAATTGCGCTGAACCTTGGGTCCGAATTTCAGAGCTTTTCGCGCGATATTTGTGGAGATATGATCTGAGGAAGTTGGTCTTTTTGCAGACTCCTGAATTACATTCAAAACAGGTGACCTGGGGAAAATCGTCATAACTTTCTCTCTGGGGATCGGATTGAAATTTCGTAAGAAGGTACAGAAAGAGGACGGACTGTAGTTTCTTTTATATGTGTTTCAGATTCAAAGGTTGAAACAGTGACTCGTGGCACGTCGTACAAGTTCGCTCTACTGAACTAGTCTAAAAGCAAGTCACTGTGGGAGATTTCACATAACTCTTCCTTGGAGAATCCAATTTGGGTCAGACTTGTGGCATTGGAAAGAGGACGCAGAAGGCTACTACAGGTCATAATTTCAGAACTGGATGATCCGAAATTACAGAGATACATCAGATTCAATATCAGGCTTCTATAAAGTGAAAAAAGGTGTGTAGTTTTTTTTTTAAATTTTTGTGTAAGCTTGGTTTAACGAAATTCAAAGGGCATAGTAAAGCATTATTATCGGTAACTGATGCCCCGAGGAAAGAAAATGCAAACACCTAGTAAGGAACCTGAAAGCTCTAGCATGACTCATGAAGAAGAGGAAGAAATGCTACATGATATATCAAAATTACAAGAACAAGTGCAACAAATGTCACGCTCACAAAAGCTAACAGAAGCTAAGTAAGTGGCGTGGAATCTAAGATAAATGGCGTAGAATCTAAGATAAAGGGCATGGAAGCTAAGATGGATGATTCGAAGATGAATTTGAAGAGAGACATGGCAGATTTGAAGACAGACATGGCAAAATTGAAGACAGATTTGACAAATTTTCTACAAGAAATACTTACTAATGGTGAAAAGGTTGTAAAGGAAACTCATGATGTGAACAAAAGAAATGTTAATCATGATTCCATAGATGCTAATGTTGGATCGAAGACCCACCATATTCCAAAAATCGATATGAGGAAGTTTGATGGCAAGGATCCCGCCACATGGATATTACAAATGGAGCAGTTCTTCGATCTCAATAATGTGCAAAACACACAAAAGGTACGTATGGCAACTGTATATTTGGAACCAAATCAGTTTGTATGGTATCAATGGCTTTGCTCTCGTAAAAAATTTATCACTTGGGCAATTTTTACGGAAGAATTGATAGCACATTATGAGATACAAAAAGCAACACTTTTTTTAGCCAATTGATAAGTCTCAAACAAAAGGGTTCAGTAATGGAGCACATTGAGGAGTTCCAAAAATTGAACATAAGGGTAAAAGATATTCCAGAGGAGCATAGGATTGATGTGTTCATAGGGTCTTTAAAGGATAATATCCAACATGATGTTCGCCTTTGGGAACCTGATTCATTAGAGAAGGCATTCAGGTTAGCAAGAAAAATGGAAAGCAAAATTATGGCAACCAGGAAGCATACCACTCACAACTATAAAGACGGAAGTGTTGTTGCCCTAGTCTTCCACAACCTATAAGGTTGACACCACAACAATTGGAAGAAAAAAGAGCAAAAGGGCTTTGTTACAGTTGTGATAGCAAATACACTAAAGGTCATAAGTGTGCTGAGAAGAAATTATTCTACATAGATTGTGAAGAGGAAGAAGAAAAGGAGCAAGAAAGGTCAAAAGAAGAAGATATACTCCAGGAACAAAGCCTAGATGAAGAACAAATAAATCCGACCATATCTTGTAATGCATTGGCGGGAATTACCACTCCTCAAACCATCAAGATAGAAGGACAAATCAAGAAGAAAAAGGTAATAGTGTTGATTGATTCAGGAAGCACCCACAATTTTATTCATTGTAGGGTAGCAAAAGAATTGAATTGCTTCCTATATCCAGCACCAGAGTGTCAAGTGATGATTGCAAATGGAGGAACAATAAATTGCTCTGGAAAGTGCCATAATATCAAGCTATCCATGGGAGAATATGTATTGACTAGCCCAATGCTTTCCATTCCAATGGGAGGTGCTGATGTTGTACTAGGAGTCCAATGGCTACAATCCTTGGGTACAATAGCTTTTAATTTTCAAGAACTTTTCATCAAATTTTCTACGGAAGGAAAGGAAGTTGAATTAAGGGGTATTGCAGGGAAACCAGGAAAGATAATCAGCTCTAATGGTATGACAAAGCTTCTAAAAAAGGAGCAAAGAGGTGTAATTGCACAATTATGTTCGCTAGATGTTTCCACATTGGAATCATCTATTTCTCCAGATCTCCAAAAAGTCCTGGACAATCATTCCAAGGTATTTGAGACTCCCAAAGGTCTCCCACCTATGCGTGATCATGATCATGCTATTCATCTGATTCCAGGAAGTGTTCCTCCAAACATCAGGCCGTACAGATATCCCTATGTCCAAAAAAGTGAAATTGAACGTATGGTTGCAGAAATGCTAGAGGCTGGTATAATTCAACCAAGTCAAAGTTCTTTCTCTGCTCCAGTAGTATTGGTGCACAAGAAGGATGGATCATGGCGCATGTGTCCGGATTATAGGGAGCTCAACAAGCTCACTATTAAAGATAAGTTCCCCATTCCTGTCATTGATGAATTACTGGATGAATTGCATGGATCAATTTACTTCACCAAGTTGGATCTTCGTTCGGGATATCATCAAATCAGAATGAAGATTGAAGACATTCCGAAAACGGCATTTAGAACTCATGAGGGTCATTATGAATTTTTGGTCATGCCTTTTGGCCTTACCAATGCACCTTCAACATTTCAAGGTTTGATGAATTCAATTTTCAAACCATTCCTTAGAAAATTTGTGTTAGTATTTTTTGATGATATACTAATCTACAGCAAGTCTTGGAAGGATCATGTTGAACATGTTGACAGGGTGCTACAACTATTGGAGGAGAAACAATTATATGCAAAAAGATCCAAATGTTTCTTTGGAGTCCAGGAGGTGGAATATTTGGGTCATATTGTATCTCATGAAGGAGTTAAGGTAGACCCTAGCAAAATTAAAGCCATTAAGGAATGGAAAATCCCCACATCCATAAAGCATCTGCGAGGATTTCTTGGGTTGACAGGGTATTATCGCAAGTTTGTTAAGAATTATGGGAGAATAGCAGCACCTCTAACAACATTATTGAAGAAAGATGCATTTTCATGGACTCCGAAGCAACAAAGGCCTTTGAACATCTTAAAGAGGCAATGTGCCAAGCACCGGTCTTAGCTACACCGGACTTCACAAAAACCTTTATTGTGGAATGTGATGCTTCAGGAAATGGAATTGGTGTTGTTCTAATGCAAGATGAAAGACCCATTGCTTTTGAAAGTCGTCCAATCAAGGGAAAGTTTTTAAGCAAAGCTATTTATGAGAAGGAAATGTTGGCAATACTCCATGCACTTAAGAAATGGCGACCCTACCTAATGGGAAGACACTTCAAGGTAAAAACGGATCATGATAGCCTTAAATACTTTTTAGAACAAAGATTATCCTCTGAAGAGCAACAAAAGTGGGTCACAAAGATGTTGGGTTATGACTTTGAAATCATCTACAAAAAAGGGAAGCAAAATGTGGTGGCAGATGCACTCTCAAGAAAGGATGAGGATGTGGAAGCATTGTTGTGTGCCATTTCTATTATCCAACCAGATTGGATAAACGAAGCAAGGGAGGAATGGAAGAATGACGAAGAAGTGTGGGCACTTATTCGAAAGCTACAACAAGATTCCAGTACGTCTGATACATTTAGCTGGAAAAATGATTCGTTATGGTACAAAGATCGCTTATACCTCTGTAAGAATTCCCAGCTAAAACAAAAGATTCTTATGGAATTGCACACTTCTCCCTTAGGAGGGCACTCAGGATTTTTAAAAACTTACCACAGGGTTAAGAAGGAATTTTTTTGGGATGGCCTTAAATCAGATATTCAAAAGTTTGTGGCGGAATGTTTGGTTTGCCAACAAAATAAAGTTGAAACAATTAAGACACCGGGTCTATTACAACCTTTATCCATTCCAAGCCAACGTTGGGAGGAGGTTTCAATGGATTTTATCACAGGTTTACCCAAGTCTGAGGGAAAGAGTGTCATCATGGTGGTAGTTGACAGACTTACCAAGTATGCACACTTTTGTGCATTATCACATCCATTTAAAGCCAGTACAGTTTCTACTGCATTTATGGAAACAATTCAAAAGCTACATGGAAACCCAAAGATTATTGTAAGTGACAGAGATCCCATTTTCACTGGAAATTTTTGGACAGAATTATTTTCTTGTCTTGGTACTCAGTTAGCTCATAGCTCATCTTATCATCCTCAATCTGATGGGAAAACTGAGATAGTAAACAAATGTTTGGAAGGATATCTTCGTTGCTTTGTATCTGATAAACAGACACAATGGGTCAAATGGTTGCCTCTGGCTGAATGGTGGTATAACACTTCCTTCCATACAGCAACAAAAATGACCCCATTTATGGCACTTTATGGGTATCAACCACCATCCATCACATCATATTTAAGAGAAAATTCTAAGGTTCAGGCAGTGGAACATCACATCGAACATCAACAACAAGTCCTCCAACTCTTAAAGGATAACCTCGTGTTGGCACAAAATAGAATGAAACAACAGGCAGATCAACATCGCAGTGAAAGAAGTTTTGATGTAGGTGATTGGGTATTCCTACGGCTACAACCATATAAGCAAATGTCCCTAAAGCAAGCTAAGAAGGATAATAAATTATCACCAAAGTATTATGGTCCGTACAAGGTGTTGCAAAAGATTGGTACTATGGCATACAAATTGGAGCTTCCTGCAGCTTCTCGATTGCACCCAGTTTTCCATGTTTCATGTTTAAAGAAGGTTATAGGCGACAAGCTCCCAGTTCAAACAATATTGCCAGAACTTGACGAGGAAGGAAAAATTATATTGGAACCGGAAGCAGTCACAGAAACAAGAACTCGACAGCTACGAAATCGATCAATTTCAGAGTATCTTATCAAGTGGAAGAACTTATCCGCTGAAGATTCCACATGGGAGGATGAGAATTTTATGCAGAAGTATCCAAAACTACTCAAGCGTTGAGGACAACACTTTTTTGAAGGAGAGGGGCATGTTGGGTCCCTATAATACTAGTGATTACCCCATTACTATTGTAGTTATACCCCTTATTTATATTGTTGTGCCCCTATTACCCCATATTGTTATTTATGTGCCCCATAGAATCCCTCTATTGTTATTTTTGTGGCTTTATATTATTATTGTTAGGTCGACTGGATTATATTGTGACTCCTTAGACTTCTATATATAGAAAGGAGGTTTTGTCATTTGTATCATCAAAGAATTGTTCATTTATGTAATGTGTTAGCGCTTGAGATTTCACCCTAGGCTGAGAAAAGTAAATCTTCAAGGCTACATCAAACCATTTCACCTCGTAGCTAGCCCTACGAGGTATGAGAAGGCTCGCTCGGGTCAGATTTGATAGATCTTTCAATATGTTTAGGTTGACCAATTAAAAATAAAGATTTTAGGCTAGTAAATTGATAGGGGGTTTGATTTGATGATTTGTGGGGGTTTTGGTGGCAATTGGTGGAAGTGCAATTCAAGGTGCGGGGATTGAGCACAGTTTTCACAGGGGGATCTAAGGGGCAAGGTAGGAATGAGTGCTGATGTCTTAATCTGAGATGGATGATCAGAGATGATAGAGGAGAAGCTAAAGAGGGCAAACACACAATTCGAATCCTCTCTAGACAGTAGAAAACATTAAAATTGAACAAACTAAAAAGCTGAGCATGTCAAAACATGAGTTCAAACTTTACCACTTCATCTGTCCAATTTAGAAGCATAAGAGAGATGTGAAACACATAAACAAACTTACAAGAACATGTAGAGAACACACCATCAACAATCAGATCCACAAGAATCCTCAAAGATGTTTGTAAAACCCTGCCTTTCCTTGCCTTCAATTGCAGAAATAGATGCACAATATACAATAAAGCTTCCTTACACAAGAGTCCAACCATCAAAATGAGAAGGAGAGAGCATAATATAGACCATCTAGACCATCTAACTCCTTTCCCCACCTCTAGGGGTCAAGCTCAGCTTTCTAGGAGCAGTTTGAACAAATTCTAAACTAAGAACTAGAAAATAGGCAGCCAAACAACTTGCCTCTATTACTTAGCTAACTCATCCATGCATTAATTTTTCACTTTTTACATCATGGAAGCTTCTAGAAGGGTAAAGAAAGATAAAATCTACCAAAGTGCCATGAAAATATTACATTTATCCATCATCTACAAGTAAAAATAGTCAACCATAGTCAAAACAGTGTTTTTTGACCAAAAATGTGAATTCTGGCAAATCTGGAAGTTCTGGTCGCGCCCCTTCACAGCTGTTTTTGAGTGGGTTCCACTGGTCCAAATCAGGTGCAAGATGGCTCATTGGAAAGCTTGGCCTGTCTACTTTCCATCCCAAGTGGAATTTCTGAATTTGGTGTTGATTTGACCCCTCAAAAACCATTTCTCCCAAGGTCACTTTCTGCAACTCAAAAAGTGGGCAGAAAGTCATTTTTTTGATGTATTTTGAGCTTTTGGAGGCTCAAAACTCAAAACCAGGCTTCTCCCAAGCATTGGTAATTTTTCTTTTTGCATGCCCTTTCCAAAAATGCCAAGTTTTCAAAATTCCGAGCAGTCCTCCAAAATGGTCTCACCCGGGTGAGACCAAACCGTGGGCAAAACCTGTAATTTTACCAAAAATTTCCAAAATGCTCCAAAATTCTCAAAATTTTCACATTTTGATGCTAGATCAAGGCTGATCAGTACCATGATGAGTGAGGGAGGCTTCAGCCAAGATACGGAGTGGGTTTGTCCTTTTCTTCCTCTTCCGGGCCTCAGACAGCTTCCTTTGGAGAATTTTCATTTTAGCCTTGCAAACATGTAACCACTATGATGACCACCTTTGCCACCCTTACGAGGCCTCTGCTGTGTCTCAACCTCTGTAGAAGAAGACCGGTCATCACCTTGCTCATTAGTCTCAGTGGTTGACATGGTGTTATTGAGCAAGGTGGAATAAACAAGTCAAGATGACCGCTGCCCTGCCTGCAAAATGCTGTGAAGTATGCTGTTTTCAAGGGGAAACATCATGAGGGACATGTTAGGGGAGGGAATTTACATATTGGAAAGGGAAAAATATATATATAAGCAGGGAATTCTGAAGGAAATCATCACCCAATGCTAAACATGTCATTCCATCTTTCGTCATTTGCGAATTAATACTTTATTAGGGAAAATTTGTGTTTTTTAAGCACCAAGGGAAAGGACAATGAAAATCTTCATCATGGAGGGAATGATGTCATGGGCATAGGGGAATAGGGCAGCATCATTTATAAACCATTAACAGGCCGCTCTCCTTAAATTTTGACTTTGAATGTCTTTTAAGAGCATACTCTGTTTTTTCATAGCTTTTGAAATGGTCATTGATACTAAATGGGAAACAGGATTTTGTTATTTTGATTACAAGGGGAAGAGAAGGGTTTTTATGACAATTTGAAAAGGAAATGGGAAAGGGACTGTATCAAGGGAATTAGGGAGATGGAGGGATATGGGAATTAGGGTTAGGGAGTAGGAACCCATCAACAATGCTGCCAACCATATTTCATAACAGCAGTCCTTTACAATGCTGGCAGCTTTCATACTTTTGTCATATGTGAATTAGGGTCTTCAATTACATACTTTGTCAAAAGGGAAGGGTATCAATTGCATAGGGATTTTAGGGGATTAATGAGCAATTGAATCAAGGTTTTTATGAGGGGAAA
This sequence comes from Pinus tabuliformis, assembly GCA_031772625.1. Classification (NCBI taxonomy): domain Eukaryota; kingdom Viridiplantae; phylum Streptophyta; class Pinopsida; order Pinales; family Pinaceae; genus Pinus; species Pinus tabuliformis. The sequence goes on along the minus strand of CM062808.1, from coordinate 152,085,674 downwards.
GGTAAGGGAAAACAGAGTTTAGGGATAGGGAGATAAATACCATGTCACTTTGCAAACCCTAGCACAGCAAAACTGCTCTTTTGATAACTATGCAGCTGTATATTTAATGAATTTTTGTCATGAGCACCATACAGCTACTAATCTTTGACATTTACACAGCAAGAGGTCATTTTTCTTTTGTTTTTATAAGGCTATGCAAGTTACATTTTTCACTGTTTTTTGTGTGATATTCATAAGCATGCCTTGCTATCATTTTTTCTTTTTGTTTTTATATTGTTTCTTTTCATTCTGCTGTGTATTTACATATGTAAATTTGTTGTATATACTAGTGTAGGGTTTGAACATGACACATGGGGGGAAACTAGGGTTTTGAAATGGTTTAGAAGGGGTTAGGGTTTCATAGGATTGGGGGTAGGGTTTGAGCTTTTCTTGCAAATGAGATTAATGAAAATGACATGTTAACATATGTAATTTAACTTTGGGAAAATGAATGGAGGGACTAGGAAAAAGTTGCCTTGAAAAACAACAAACAGTCAAACATATGCATGCAAAACATCAAGTCAATTCAACCTATCTTCTATGGATTCTTGGCATAAAATCATCATCATAATCTTCTTTTGTAACCTCAACACCATCACACAACACGTGGAATAGGCATACCTTTAAAAATTTGAGTAAATTTGAGTGAATTTGAGCGTTTGGGAGAGTTTCAAGGCGGGCAGAATTTTGGTCGCGCACGCCCTCAGAATGGTCGCGCCCCTTCGTTTGGTCGCGCCCGTGTTATTTAACACTGCGCTTTGGCCTCCGTTTGGTCGCGCGCACCCAGGTGGTTGCGCACCTGTCCAGAATGGTCGCGCACCACTTCTAACCTTGGAACTTGCAGAAACTTGCCCGAATTGCCTCCTTTTGCCTCTAACACAAATTTTTTGACTTTCAAATGCACAATAAGAGTGAATTGAGAGGGAAATTAGCTTTTATAGGGTCACTTTAAAAAAAAATTAACTTTAGAACCCACTTTCTAATGTTTTCAACTTGCTTTGCTTTTTAACACTGTTTAGAGTCTTTTTGTCCTGAAATGAGCTCTCTTGATGCGTTTGACTCCGTTCTTTTTGCAGGTTGACCGCCTGAGGGACTGTAGCGAAGGAACCAGGGTTACTGCCGGCACTTTTACAAATTTTTGAGAATTTCTTTATTTTTTCAAATTCCACATGGCCTTGGACTTAAAAACAGGGTTTTTAAATCCAAGGCATAAAATGAACTGTAGCTGAAGAAAATGATAATGAAACATATGTACAAAACTCCTTCCGGCTTGCTGGGCACTTGCTGACCATGACTCATGACCTTGAAAAGATTTTGACTCAAAACCCTAGACCTAAGACCATGGGACCTCAAGACAAAAACAAAAACAAGTATGACTCAATTACATTGTTGTATGACCTGATCCAGCAAAGCCAAGAAGGGAACAAAGACCAGCTCCTCCATTCAGTGTTATGGCATGCCTAGTGGGATGCAAAACTGACACTGATGAGACACCTATAAATGCATATGCAAAGAGTTATTGATCACTGATGGAGGGCTCAAGACCGACACTAACATAATGTAAAGAAGGTTGCCCCCTCGAAGAGGCTGAATTCTAAGGCGTTGATCTATCTTTTCTATCTTTTCTTGAGCTGGTTTCATAACAATGGCTTTCCCCCTAAAGATTCTAAAAAGCGAGGGAGAAGAACAAATCTCCAACGAACTATTGCTATAGGGAAAATCCTGGTAGATTCAGGCAGGTATGCTAAGTTAACTAAGTACTACAAGCCCTCCCCCAGTAGTGAATCATGAAACTTATTTCATGGAATATAAGAGGGCTCAATAGCCCGGGGAAACTCAGATTAATAAAAAACATGATAAAGCAGGAGCAGCCGCAGATTTTCTTTCTCCAAGAAACGAAGTGTAACAGTATCACTCTTGGAAACATTCTTTCCAGGGCATGGCCAGATTGTCACTCGGTTGCAGTGGATGCCTCAGGGGCCTCGGGTGGACTGGCTATCGCATGGAACACTCAAGCGATAGTGCTGACAGACATCCATGCTTCTCATCACATTATTCAAGCCACCTTTCACATTATAGGTACCAACATTCATGGTCATCTAACCAACGTTTATTTCCCACAGGAAGCTAGCAACAAAATCGCGGTTCTAAATACAATAGAAGCGCTCAATCTCAACAGAGTCCACCCTCTTTGGATCATGGGGGGCGATTATAACATGATAACCAGGCTAGAAGAAAAGCAAGGAGGGCGAGCTAGGCTGGAGCAGGAAGATGCCCACTTCAAAGAATTCATCCAAAATAATTCTCTAATTGACATGCAATTCTGCAACGGCACGCATACATGGAGTAATCGAAGAACAGGGAGGCAACAAATCGCATCCAAACTTGATAGATTCCTCATTTCTGACAATGCGGTGCATCTTGGAGGAGATCTTTCTGCATCAATTCTCCCTTACTCAGGCTCGGATCATTGGCCTATCTCCCTCCAGTGGCAAAGACCGGGTAATGCCACTAGGCGACCATTTCGCTTCGAAGCATTTTGGCTCTCCCACCCCGCTTTCAAAGACTTCATCAGATCCACATGGACCTCCTTCCCTCAGCCAGAAGGCACAAAAATGTTTCAGTTTCAGCAAAAGCTCAAATTTCTTAAAGCTCAAATCAAGCGCTGGAACAAAGAGACATTCGGCAACATATTTCAAGCACAGCAGGATTTAAAGAAGGAAATGAAAGAGCTCCAGCAAAAAATCATCACAGAGGGACACAATGAAGAGACCCTGGCTCAGGAACAACATATTCATAATCAATTGAAGGAGAGAAGGAAGCAGGAGGAAATACTGTGGAAGCAAAAGTCTCGGATTAGATGGCTGAAAGAAGGCAAGAGGAACACCAAATTCTTCCATAGAACCACAATCCAGTGAAGAATGCACAATACCATTTCTTTCATTCAGAATTCAAAAGGGGAGAGAGTGGAAAACCATTCAGAGATTGAGCAGGAGTTCCTAAGACATTTCCAGCAGGTTCATCAAGAGCTGCATGCGGATAGGTGGCAAGCTATAGGAAAAATCATTCAAAATGTGCCTAAAATCATTACAGCAGAGCATAATGAACTCCTTCTGTACCCAACTACGCAACAGGAGGTGGATGCAGCTATGAACCAGCTCAAGGAGGGCAAAGCCTCTGGCCCGGATGGCTTTACCACTACGTTCTTCCACACTTTCTGGGAGCTGATAAAAGAAGAAGTCTGGCTTGTGGTGGAGGAATCGCGCACTCTTCATTGGCTTTTACCCTCACTCAACTCTACCTTCATTGTGCTTGTCCCTAAAGAAGAAATCACTAGAACCCCGGACAAATTTCTTCCAATTGTACTCTGCAATGTAATATACAAAGTGATATCCAAGGTCATCGCCAACAGGTTAAAGCTGCTACTACCCATGCTCATCTCGCCGGAACAATCGAGCTACGTGGAAGGACGACAGATTCTGGATGGCATCATCCTCACACATGAAATCATACACTCCCTCAAGCATTCCAAACAAGCAGGTATGATTCTCAAGCTTGACCTCTCAAAAGCTTTTGATAAGCTCAATTGGACATACATACAAAAAATGTTAACAGCTTTTGGTTTCTCGCCTATGTGGGTGCGATGGGTTATGAGCCTTATCTCTTCAACTTTCTTCTCCATCCTTATAAATGGCATCCCTTCCCGTCCTTTTAGTCCATCTAGAGGAATCAGGCAAGGAGATCCTCTATCCCCTTTCCTTTTTGTGCTAATGGCAGAAGGCCTGGGTCACCACATCAAGCAAGTCCTCCTCTCCCAGCAACTCAAAGGTTTATCCATTCACAACTTACTTGCTGTCTCTCATCAACAATTCGTGGATGACAATATGCTCTTTGGGTACCCTTCAGTTCAGGAAGCTTCTCTTTTCAAATCCCTACTGAATGACTTCTCTGAGGCTTCAGGCACCAGTATCAATAAGGCTAAATCACAGATCTTCTTCTTCCACACTCCCCCTGTCACCCAATTTGCCATTGCTCGAATCCTGGGCTTCTCCATAGACTCTCTTCCTTCTAAATACCTTGGAGCCCCCCTCATTGATTCTGCCCTTAAGCATGCTTCTTGGCGTATGCTCCTTGAGAAGCTTGAATCTCGCCTCAATCTCTGGACTCATAGAACCCTGAACATTGCTAGTCGTTTGGTGCTAATCAAAGCTGTCCTACAGGCTATGCCGCTCTACCTATTCTCAATCTTGGCTGCGCCCAAATGGGTTATCAAAAAAATAAAGGCCCTTCAGCGCAACTTCCTTTGGGGCGCAACAGGTACTAATCGCAAATGGGCCTTGGTAAGGTGGACCACAGTTTGTAAGCCTAAAGAAAAAGGGGGCATAGGTTTAAGGGACCCCAGTCACAGCAACACAATCATGTGCGCGAAAATTTGGTGGCAATGGCTATCTGCTCCCAACAAGCCTTGGGCAACCATTTGGACCGCCAAATACGCCAACCATAGACCACAGGAAGAACTGATCAGATACACACCCACTGAAAAAGGTTCACTTATATGGAACGCCGCTAAACAACATTACCTAATGATCCAACAACACAGTTTCTGGGAAGTGAGAAATGGTCGATCAGTGCGGTTCTGGATGGACGCATGGAATCAGCTACCGAACCTCTACAACACACTACAACAGCCTCCAGACCACTACAGGGAAGGGCAGCTACAGGAAGGTATGGCAGAATTGGATTCAGGAGACAGAACAGGGGTATAGACAATGGAAGCACAGTAATAGAATAATTGAGAATGCGAATCACCAAACTCAGCAGCATCTGGAGAGGGAGCTCCAAAATTGAAGGATCAGATACTCGGAGGACAAGGACATTCTTCGACGGGTCTACTCACCCAGAGGATCCTTTACCACAAAAGAGGCCTACAAAATCATCTGCACCAATCCGGAGCCCCTGGATCCCATATGGAGTAGAATTTCATCTTCAGGCATTTGGCCCAAAGTCTCCCTTTTCCTCTGGCTAGTCGGGCACCGGAAAATCCTCACTTGGGACAATCTCAGACGTAGGAACTTTCATGGACCCTCAATGTGCGTCAACTGTAAATCCCAGGAGGAAACTATCCAGCACCTCCTAGATTCATGTTCTCTTGCCAATCAATTGTGGGAGAAGGCGAGCTTTCGATGTCAAAGAAAATGCAGAGGGTCGGAAGACATTCTCGACTCCTTGCACCAGTAGCAACAGAACCTTACAAAAGTGAAATTCTCAACCATTTATGGAGAATAATTCCTGGTCTCCTCCTCTCGACTATCTGGAAGGAGAGGAATAAGCGCATATTTAAGGATCAAAGTACTCTGCAAGAGAACATATGGGGCAACTTCTGCCATAACCTCAAAGAGACCTTGGCGCTTCTCAACTGGGCTCAGGACGACTTTCCCTCCACCGCAAACGAGAAGGCCATTTGGGAAAAATGGAATCTGCAACTCCCGCAGGGAACTCAAATTCAAGCCTTGTACGTGCGCAACAACAGTAAAATGGACTCCTGGACTCCTCCCCCAAAGAACACAATCAAGCTCAGTTTTCATGGCGCTTCTAAGGGTAATCTCGGAAATGCAGGATTAGGGGGTATATTCAGAAACCATGAAAGCACACCTCTCCATATTTACTTTGGGAATATAGGCTGGGATACTAACAACTCAGCGGAACTAGAGGGTCTCTGGCAAGGGCTTCTCCTTTCCAAGGAACTCAATTTACAGCCCCTAGAAATTGAAGGCGATTCCCAAATTCTTATCAACATGGATAATCAACTTCAAAATGGGACTCATGCAAGGAAAATAGCCAATAACTGGAGGCTTGAGGCTAGACTGGAAGCCATAGAACAACTGCTCCATAATAATCTAGCCATCATCTTCAATCATGTCAAGAGGGATGGCAACAAGGTTGCTGATCTTCTTGCCAATTTGGGAGTGGACGCGGAGCACACTATACTCACAAGAACTATAGACATCATTCAGAATCATGATCAAGCCCAGGAATGCACCATTTTGGTCCAAAAGGATGCAGCTCCCCCGGATGCGGGTGACTGATGCGGCATTCAAAGTGAAAAGACTGGGGTGGGGCGAGGCAGCTCGACACCTGCCCACCCAGTACGTAGCGTTAAATACTTGTAAATGGGAGAGCGCTTGGCATGCGCGCAAGGCAAGTCATAACAGCTCTCATTCAGGTGGCCCTGGTTCATTCTTCCTGTCCTCTACAACGGCTCTTCCCTCTGCACGCTACAACCTGCAAGAGATGACGACGATCATCAATGCTGCAGTTATGGAAGTGGTTTTTCGAGAAAGGTCTGGCAAGTTTAAGGCGAGGCACTGCTCTAGGTTTGCGTTGAAACCTTTCAAGCTGTCTCTTTGGGCTCATCCCCTCACTTCTGCTCAAATTATGGTTCTCTCTGTAGTTTCTTGGCCCTTGCCGAGGAAAGCCTTTCTGAAGCTTAGCTCGGCCATCCAGGGGCAGCTCCTGCTGTTCCTCTCTCTCCTCTAGGGGGTTGTGGGCTATAGTCTGGCGGTCTTTGTGTCAGATTTTCATCACCTAGTCCCAGGTCTTACCTTTGGCTTTGGTGGGTGGTCTCTAAGTAGTTCCTTCACACCAATCGTTTGGTCTTAGGCCTAGTCTTTGATACTGAGGGGTGGGAGATTGGTCCTGTTAATTCAAAGGTCGCTTGTTTTCACTCTGGAAAATATCACTCTGTGCTCAATTGGTTCCCGCGGCGAAAGGCTTTCGTAGGTTCTCTCACCCAAGTCTCTGTGTCTTTGTTGCTCCGCTCACCTTATAATTGCCCAGCCTGTCCGCAACCTTTCTAACGCTCCCTCAAAGATGGCTCGACTTTGACAAAGAATGGGGTGCCGTAGAGGCCAACCCCAGCGCGCTCCGACAAGCTCGTCTTCGGATTCGCCTGCCCCCTCTAGTGAATTGTTTACTGGTCGATACCCTGACACTCGAAGCGGGAGAGGGCGGCGTCGTGCCTCCAGTCACTACCGTGGGCCTCCTTCCTCGACCGGCTCTGCAATTTTCTCTTTTAACAGTTCCCTGCATCGGCCTCGGATAACAGCCCACATAACAGTGGTTTTCCATGAGACTACACAGATGGAGGACTCAGACTCTCATCCGGGAGGCTCGGGGGCAGTCTCTGGTCCTTCTCCTTCGATTCATCTTGGAATTGGTACGGTGCCTCAGCAAGTTCAGAATGCTCCTGGTTGCAGCACTCAGGATGCAGAGATGCTGCCTGTCAATCCCATACCCTTTGATCAGAACGCTGCTCCAGCTATGGGTGAGCCAGAATTCGGATGGTGCCAAATTGTGGAAGAACCACAAGCTGACTAGCATGCTCTCTTTGGCGATGGTCTTTTTGGTTATGCTATGGCTATCACCGGGCAAGTTTGCTATGTTAACTATGTTGTGGATTTCCTGTGTTTTTTTGTTGTTTTGTTCACTATGAAGAACCAGAAGAGTATCATCCCGGTCCCTTGCGTGGGTTCTGAACTTGGTCTTCTTACTTGTTTTTTCTTGGAAATTCTGCCTCTTATCAGAGCAGTGTACTGACTTCGGTCTCTATGTAAATATTTCTCCTCCTTGTTAATAGAATTAGTCTTACTCAGGAAAAAAAGAAAAAAAGAAAAAAAAATGAATTCACAAGAATACATACAAGTAGTTCATGTGACACCTTGAGAGACAATATATATATGGAAACCCATAAAGAGAAAAACCTTGTCTTTTGTTTGTTGATGTAAAGGAAAGCACCCACTCTTTATTTTATGTTTTCAGCCCTTCCAGCTCCTAAAGGAATCATGCAACAATGCAGAAATATCCAAAGAGACTTTATTTGGGGCAAAGGGGAGGAAAAACAAAAATGGGCCTTGGTGGTCTGAGAAAAAATCTGTAAACCCAAGACCCATGGTGGTTTGGGGCTGGACGATCCTGAAATGCTAAACAAGGTTCTAGGGGTTAAGCTATGGTGGAGATGGCTAAAAGATTCAGATTCCCCTTGGGCACAAATTTGGAAACAGAAATATGCAAACAATTGGCAAGATAAGGACCACATTAGAATGTCTAGAATCATGAAAGGCTCCCACATATGGAACAAAGCGTGGGAAAATAGAGCCATTGTGCAGAAACATAGTTTCTGGGAAATCAAAGATGGAACCCTTGCTTGGTTCTGGGAAGATAACTGGCAACAGGAACCTAAATTGTTAAAAGAATAATTTGCCAGTCTTAAGAACGATACTGACAACAAGGGGTTACACAGGGTAAAGGACTTCTGGGATCTGGAAATAAGGGAATGAAAATGGAGATCATGGAAGACCCTGGTTTACAGTAAGGACTCCCTGTTAAAGGCACAGACAGAGGCTTTATTGGACATCCTGGAACAAAGAAAATTTTTGACTTCAACAGATTCAAACCAGCTAGGATGGGGCAATAACAATGAAGGTAACTTTAACCTCAAAGAGGCCAAGTGTACAGCCCTAGGACTTGAGTTCCCAAACCCTGAGGGAGTATGGAAGGACCTATGGCAAAACCAAAGTTGGATGAAAATGAAACTGTTCACGTGGTTAGTGCAGCATAAAAAAATTCTGACCTGGGAGAATCTAAGGAAAAGAGGGGTATATGGTCCATCCAAATGTCAACTATGTGAATCACAAGAAGAAACCATGGATCACCTACTCAACATCTACCCTTTCACTTCCACCTTGTGGAATGGAGTAGCTTCTATATTCAGAAAAACAGATAGGGACTTGGGCAACATTACGAGCACTCTGAAGAAGTGGAGGAGAAATTTCTCTGACAATGAAACAATCAACAAATATTAGGAATTAGTTCCAAGATTTCTAATATGGGATGTCTGGAAAGAGCTCAAAAACAGAATATTCAAGAACATGAAAGTCTCTCCCTAGAACATCATGGCTCAGATTTTAAGACAACTCAAGGATACAGTAGGGACCCTCATTAAAAAACCCCTTGAAGATTGACCTAAAGATAATGATGTACATATTCTTCTGCGGTTGGGTCTTCAGGGGCTTACCCCACAGGACAAAAAAAGGAATGTAAGTCATATAATTTATGATAAGGATTTCTGGCAGCCACCCCCTCAGGGATTCCTAAAATGCAATATAGATGTGGCCTCTAAAGAAAATCTGGGTATGGCGGGATATGGAGGAGTAATAAGAGATGAAAATGGGTACATAAAAACCCTCGTTCATAGCCATTTGGGTAAAGCCACCAACAATATGGCAGATCTTATGGCCCTTTGAGCAAAGTCTAGAAATCTCGAAGAACTCGAATCTTCAAAATATCATAATTGAGGCTAATTCTAAATTAATTATTAATTCAGTTAAGAGAATTTGCTATGGGTCTGCTTCAGACAATGTCTCGAAACATTGGTGACTTCTGCAAGTATATCAATGGATTCATTCTCACCTACAGAACATGAGAACCATAAGTTTTACCCATGTGCGTCATACTGCCAACAAAGTAGCAGACTTACTTGCTAATGAGGGTGTGCGCTGGACCAAGAGAAATAAAATTTATGATTGGATAGAAATACCCAAGGCAGATTGAGGGAAGAGTGTCTCAGATAGGTGAATGAGGACAAGGAGCTCCATCAAAGTAGGGGAAACTGACAGCATGTTGACTAAAGATTTCAGAGGAAGTTTGATCTTTTATGGAGAAGAGATGCATGGGTATTGAGGCTGTGAAAGGGAGCTATCAAGACTCGTCATCAGGCGAAAGTCAATTTGCACCTTGCACTCTTATTTAAAACTGAATTCTCTACCGAAGATTTTTCTCTGTAAGGTGTTGATTTAAAGTACTTGCAGTTTAGTAGATTCGCGACAATCCTATGGATTTCGCAAGGCAACTTGCAAGGTGGTTACCTTGCACATCGGACCTAAACTAAACTTAAATTATGGCGGTATTTGATTTCGGGTCCGGATTCAATGTTATCGTCCATGCATGTTTAGCTTCTAGGCTGGAATCAATGGATTTCGGGCGGACTACGTGCGCAAAGTTTATTCCCCCTTTCGGACCCGAAATCCACATAGTTTGGTTTCTAATTCCTCATCGGGTCCGTTTTTAGAATCAAAGAATATGCCTTTTTTCACTCCGATATAACCTCATCCGTCAGATCTTCAAAGACGGATCGGACGGTCCAGATGTGTATTTGTATTTTGAAAGACTCGTAGCTAGGTTTGTGGGCCCATGGCCCAGTTGTTAAGCCTTTGGCTCAGTGCCCCGAGCCTTGAGTGGATAGTTAACTCTATGTACCCCAGGTCCTTTGGGTTTGTTGTAATTTATGTAATTTGTTTCTATGTTTCAATAGAATATAAGGTATGAATCTTGCTTCAGCAAAAATATATATATATCTATATATATATATATATATATATATATATATATATATATAATAAATAATAATAATAATAATAATAAAATAAAAAAATAAATAAAATAAAAAATAAAAATAAAAATAAAAAAATTCACAAGAATACATACAAATAGTTCATGCGACACATTGAGAGACCATATATATATGGAAACCCATAAAGAAAAAACCATGTATTTTGTTTGTTGATGTAAAGGAAATCACCCACTCCTTATTTTACATCAATTTTCTAGAGGATTCTACCTCGATTTTATACTACAAGATACAACTTGCTGGGAGCACCCACTCCCTCTTCTACAGGCTCAAACTTTCTCTTTATCAAACTACTACCTGAAAGGAAAAACCAATGTCCTGATAAGATTATAAATCAAATTTGTTGATTTCCCTAGTCTTTGTCTTTGATATGAACATAATCTCTATCCTCTTTTCAGTTGTTTATCTCCTTCACTCCTCTTCCTCAATTCTTATTTACTTCTTCTCCTCTTCATCTTTCTCTCTTTACCAAGAAATGAATGAACTTGTTTTCATAGAAATTCAAATTTACTAGCAGCATATTCATTTAAAACACATCTTTCTATATACATAGTTTGTTGACGGTTTGTATTCCAATGCAAGAATTTGAAGTGAATGGATTTCTCTTTGTATTCCAAGGCTCTTTGTGGTCTACCTCTTCATTTTCAAATTTGAGGATCAAGTCAAGACAAATAATATTTGAAAAGTTGAAATAACTTGGAAATGTAAATTCAACATATATTATTGCACCATATAATGCCTTCTTGAACATTTAAACTCAACATACATCATACTGAAGGATGATAATAACATTTATATACAATGGACATAAAAAAATCTTCAGTTTCCATGTATTCACTTTGCTTATCTGAGTTAAAATATTGTTGATATGAGTTTAAATTGTTTTTAAGTCATTGTCACTTCTTCATTGGAGAAAATCACTTCTTCTTCCATGTACTATTCTTCATAACCATTTGACATCAATGCCAACACTACTAAAAATAAAAATAAAAATTGAAAAACTGAAATCTACACTATGAGGGTTAAATTTATCCTTATATTTATAGATTCATTAATTATTATGTTATGCTTAAGCATGCAATAGATAAAATATGGAAAGTAGAGAACAACAAAAAAAACTTACAAACCACAATGAAAGAAAAATATTATCTGGGAAACCCTTCTGGGAGAAAACATAGTTGGAAGGTGAGGTTTTTCCACTTTCCACTATTTTCCTCATCTATGGAACAAAATGCACTCCAATAGAATGGAACCCCTTTTTCTCCTAGTGGCTTGGTTACATCACAAATTGATAGCCTACCAGTGGTTAAGTTTGAATCCTTTGAACCTTAAATGGAGTTACAATATCGACTCTTCTAGATCCTTTTTCATCATGATCAGATGGCTAATCTATTTTTAATGAATAATAGGGGTTGACATGCCATCCTCTTGAATCATGGTGGTCAAAATAAGAAGGTCAACTTCCAGGTGGCATACCTTTTGCATAGGGAATTTTTTTAAGATGTTTCTGAACTGTTGGAAATGTATCTGAGAGTAGAATAGCACTAGGGAGTGCAACTCTGAAGCAAAAAAAATTTACCCCCTAAAATTTCCATTTAATTCCTCAAACTTATTCCAAATGGTTTCATACCACAATTCACCAAATTAAGACCTGCTAATAAAAATTTTCTTGAGCTAATTCCTCGTATTTTTCTATTTTTAAAGAATCAAGATGGATGAAAAATAATATAATTGTCCAATCCAGATCATGCAAGTGCAACAAAGTTTACACCCCATGTTTTTGGAAGAGTGGTCGTAAAGCTAATGAACCATACATCATAATTCCAATGAACAAGGTAAAATCTGTAAATAAAATTCTAGATCAAACTTAAGATTTGATCTAATGGTGGTTATATATACACTTCTACATCCAATGACTTCCAAATTACATGCTTAAATTTATATTTCATATGACCAATGTAACAACATGAAATCTATTTCCATTATAAATATGTTCTGAACAAATATAATATGATTGTCTCCATGCAAATTGAAATTAGAATAAATGATATTTCACATTCAATTGTTGATACATCTAGTCATAGTGAGAGAAACATGTCGTGCAATATGTAACCTTGTCAACAACATGGAAATTTGGCTTAAATGTTAATGACATATTGTCTTTCATATTATTAGATGTCAATATTTACATAAACATCAAATGGAAAAGAAATCAGAGCAACTATAACATGCTAATTATTTGGCATTTTAAGAAAATAGTGTTGCCATTTATTAGGGGTTGTCAACATCTCAATATTTATATATTAACAAATTTTTTAAATCCTATTGATTGCATAATCCTCTAATGACAAGAGAAATCAATTAAAATGTAAATGTTGCAATGCCCTTTGCTGCAAAAGTAATGTGCTCATGGTAGGTTCTTGAATTTCAAAGATATTAAATTATTGACTACAAGAAATAAATAAATGAAAAGATGTAAGTGGTAGATGAGCAAGATATTTATGAAACTTCAGTAAATTTGGCACCTTAAGGTATTACTAGTGACCATGATATAAGTGACTACCATGTTTTCAATAATCAAGAATAGAAACACTCATTCGTATTGTGCACATAAGCCGATTTATTATATGTTAAATGATGGAGCCTATCATAGAAGACAATTGAATGAAAATAAAATTGTTGCAATATCCATTATTACTGGTGTTGTGCTCATGGAAAGTAGATCAAAAATCCCAACAAGACCATTAATTATTCATAAACTACTTTCGATATGTGGTCTACACCTATCACCAAGATTCCTATTACTTTCAAATCTTGATATTGGTTGGAGAGAACTATGGGTGCCATATCTCTGATCATTGGCAGGAATTGGAACATGAACTCTTTCGACTACCCTGGGAACCCTTACCTAAATCATCGAAAAGAGGAAAAGTTGAACCTATTTCGAAATGGATTTATCTATTAGCAGAATGAATAATTTCAAATTAAGCAAAGAAGATCTTTGAAGAGTCATTTAATATAACTTAGTTTTAATTGGTAAAATAACACCACAACATCACTTTCAAATTTATACATTTTGATATGTGGCCTACACTTGTCGCCGAGGTTCCTAGTAGTTTCAAATATTGATATTGGTTGGAGAGAAATGGCATAGATACATAATATATTCATTGAATATAACTCAATTTGAAGTAGTAAAAGAAGACCACAATAGGAATTCCAACTTTATACATTTTGATAGTGCAAATATAATTTCCACTATGACCAGAAGAAAGAAAGAACCTACAAATGAGCAATTTCATTCTTTTTGATGTGATTCAAGTTTTTTGTACAATAAAATAAGTATAAAGAAAATCCTAAAAGTAACTTACATTATCATACAATGTTCAGCTAGTTAATGTAGGAAAACATGATCTCTTACCCATTGATCTTGCAATTTCCTCAAATTAATGTTCACGACACCAAATTTGTTCTCAATGTTCTACACATTCTTTTATGCTTGAAAAGATTGTGTTTTCAAGCAGATCAATTATTGACTCAGAAATTGCACAAAGATAGAAAACAAGTTATGGGGCCTTGATGATTGAAAAAGCCAAAGGCGATTAATCTTTAACGAATTACCTTACTACATTATTAAATTTTACCAATATGGTTAATTCCTCTTAAAGCTTAGAATGAGGTCTTGCATTGGTACATAGTTTATGCTCAAACAATTAAAGAATATTTGGTTATAATGTTTATGGGGAAATATAAGCATGTTACCTGCTTCATCTATATGCATGTTTTGATGAAGTCCTTACTTTGGGTTTTCTCATCCACTTGTAGTTGAGCAAGTCAAATTTGAGCCCTAATTTGGTTCTACAAGTTCCTTAGTATTTTCACTAAGCAACATGGCTTCTTCTTAATGGCATATGGTTAAGGATTTTTCTCATTTACTGAAACAAGATTAAACAAACCATTTGAACCAATCAAAACACTTGTATATACCTAATCAATGGCACTAACTTCAACAACCTCTTGCATGTTTAGATGTGTTATGTCATTATAGCCTCCACAATTTTTATCTAACATGTCATAAAGATTATCCATGTGTTGATAGATAGAAAAATATCACTCTATGTGGGTCCCAACTAGACCCCTATTCATTTGGTGTGGCGATACTCACTGGTATAAAGGCTTGATCCCCTACACTACTATAATCTAGTAAAATGAAAAACTAATATATATATATATATATATATATATATATATATATATATATATATATATATATATATATATATATATATATATATTACCTGACACTAATCTAGTTATTTCAAATATTTAATAATTAGTATTATCTATTTATTATCCAATTGCTAGTGTTTGGAAAACTTGCTTATACCAACAACACAAAAGGGGAAAATTACCCATATGCAGACCTGTATGAGAACTGCAACTATTTGGGATTGTAACTTTTTCTAACTGAAATGTGGGATTACTTAGCCACTTGAATAGTGTGTGCTCTATTGAGAGAGCTTAGCAATCAATATTTTCTTTTGGGGTTTTTTTGTCTATTTGCATGCAATGCTAATTTAACTTGTAAAAAATAAACTAAATAGCCTATCTCATAAGTTAGAGCAAGTCCCAATACTACATGGTGAATATCATATTTTGAAAAAATAAATGTACTCAGGGATTCAGACCAAAGTTGGAATTGAATAAGTCAAGAAAAAGTGTATATAATTCGTTTTATAGAAAGGAAATATTCTTTATGATATTCATAAAAGGAAAGTATTGGAAAAAGACAAATGTAAGAAAAATTAAGAAATAAGCATTCACATAAACAATTATATTGCATGCATTCCTCAAATTGTATGATGGAATTCTCCAACGCATTTTCCAGTTCTTCAAAAATTCTTCTACAACTTCTGATTAAAAATACCAGTTTTGATTATAGTTGAATAATTTCCAATCCCTTCCTTATTGAAAAGAGTTATATAAATAATAGAGAATAGGAAAAAAAAACAAAAAATATATTCTTCGCATTTTCCTCAAACCGATTTATAAATATACAAAGATGTTAAATTCTTAGATTTTTTTTTTTGCATTTGAATATCAAAATCTGATATTTTCCTTTATCTCCTTTTTGTTACTTATTCTGCTCCTATTTCATTTCCATATCTTCCCCCAACTTATAGGTTTTTGTTGCATAAAAAAATTGAATTCGCTACCTACGTAACTTTATTTGCATGTCTCATTATTTTTTTGCAAACCCCTCTTCTAAGTTTTCTGATCATCTCACTTTGTATGCTTCTTTTGGCTTTTCAAATGATTACTTGTACTTCCATAAAACAAACAAGAAAATTAAAAATAAACAAAACTATGAAAATAAAATCCAAATTGTTCATTTATCTTTGTCAATTTTTCTAAGCATTTCAACAATAAATTAATTAAAATAAAATACACACACATGTGTGAACCAAACCGAGATAAAATATATGTAGATAAATCTAAATAAATTCAAGTAAATTTAATAAAAAAAATAAAAAAAAATTAAATATATATATATATATATATATATATATATATATATATACAGAGAAGAAAAATAAATAAATAATAATAATAATAAAATAAAAATCCATAAATAAGACATCTGAGTGTATCAAGGTATGAAACCACCCTAACTAGGTGAAAAACAATCTAGGTGAAATCTAAAAAAAGTTAAACTTGAGACCCTGAATGTCGGATGTCTGAATGGATCTCTACCAATTTATATAATAATAATAATAAATGAAAGTAATTGTCATCAGTCTACATCATTTTCCATGTCAAATCGTTCATTAGAATGATTTTCTATGTGGATTTGGGGACACATAATCTTACTTAGTCAACATTCCAAGCTAGCATGCCACTTCATCATCCACATTAGAAGCCACGTTACTTCTCATGTCAGCATGCCACATCATCAAAGACAATAATGAAAAAATCCTGAGGGCTATAACTTTTCATCCGCAACTCGAAATGAGGGAGATTTTATATCATTAGAAAATATTCAAAGAGTTGAAGATGATGGAAACCTTAAAAATGAGAAATTACGAAGAATAAAAGAATCAATCATAAAATGATGGAGAATCAAAGCGAATAAAAAGAGCTAAAAAATAAAAAAGAATTGAAAATCATGAAAGGTAGGATCAAATGATAACAAAAATCACAAATTTTTTTAGTTTAATGGGGGACCTTTTTTTCTAAAAATTTAAGGGGAGTTCTTGAGGGCTCAATACAATGTTAAACATAACACATTCATTTCATTCTCGATAAGATATTTCATCTTTCCTAATGTGCCTCCTTAACTTGTTGTCCATCCATGTATTCAATGAGAATACCAATATTCCCATTATCAAAACACCCTACTTCAAGCACCTTGTCATGATTTAAACCAAAATGAGGTTCCATCTCACCATCCCCATTTGGAAAACACACCATTCCAATCTTATCATTCTCTATAAAAACATGTGATTCAAGATCAGTGGATTTCTCTATGACACACTCCAAGACATGCCCTTCTCTACACTAAATAAAAAAAGAGGTTTACTTTCCTTCTCTTCATATATTTTATGGCCATAAGAATTTTCCTCATGTATGAAGTTCTAGGATTGAGATTCTCAATTCTCCTCTAGTTTGTTTTCCTCACTCACCATACACTATGTTTCTTCTAACTTGCAACTCACTTGCAAGTCACTTCAACTTTTTCATTCTCAAATACAAGGAACATTCTATACTATTTCTCTATATCTAAGTGGGACACCACTAGGTCTCTTTCTATGAGATCCATCATGGTTGTAGTTTTCCACATATTTCTATTCAATAATTTGCAACGGTCTAAAAAAGTGGCCCAATTCCAGCAAGATGACCTGCATCCATGGACTTGGTAGCAGTGTGGTAGACTACGTTATTTCCGATCTTCCATTATACAACGAAATGATAAACTTTGACATCTTAAACGACCACGAGCCTGACTCCAATCATAGGCCTTTACTTATAACCCTCAATTTTGTCATGCATAGAGTTCCCATAGAAAATAATACTTACAACCAAAAGAACTTAATATTTGATAAAAATAAAAAGGACCTTTTTCTAAATGAATTAAAAACTAATTTGCCTCCTTTATCTAGTATAGATAACATAGAAGACTTATACCATAATTTTACTACAACCCTCTCATATTCTATTAAAAAGTTCTCAATTGAAGTCTCAAATAATAAAAGAAATAGCAAAACCAATCCTTGGTATGACAAAGATTGTAAAAATGCGAGGAGAGCAATTAAGGAAGCTGTTGATGATTCTCTTAAAATGGACAAGATAAGAATATACAAAGCCCTAATTAAAAGGAAAAAGAGGCAGTACATTCGTCAAAAACAGGAGAATCTCTTACACCTCTCTAAGGTAGCTCCTAAGAAATTTTGGAGGCAGATTCTGACTAGGAAGACTAAGGATAATAATAAAATTGCTCTTCACGATTGGAATTCTTATCTTAAAAAGCTTTATGAATCTCCTAATGTCACGGATAATTTGGAAACCCTGCTCACAACGAAAGAAGTCTTCTCTTTAGAAGACATTAAGTTTGGGGTTAATCGCCTCGCGAATGGGAAAGCTAAGGACATTGAAGGTTACCAGGCAGAAATCTTAAAAATTGGAGGCCCTGTCCTCATCCCCCACATCCACAAGCTTTTCAATCAAGCTGTTAGGCAAGGGTTCCCTAAACCCTGGACTGAGAGCCTCATTATCCCTATTTTTAAAAGTGGAGATACAAATAACCCCTCTAATTATCGAACAATTATGATCAGCCCTCTCTTAGCCAAATTATATGGTAGTATTCTGGAAAAAAAGTTAAGCATATGGCTTGAAAGTGAAGGTAAGCGGGCTAAAGGCCAAGCAGGTTTCAGAAGGCATCACTCAACAACAGACCACCTTGTTACGCTAAGGATCATTGCGGAGGAATGTCGTAATGATAAATCCAATTTATTTTGCTGCTTTGTAGACTTTAGAAAGGCTTTCGATATGGTTCCTAGATACAACCTTTGGAATAGGCTAGAAGAGCTAAAGGTTCCTCTTGAGTTAAGAGCTGCTGCTATAAGGCTATACGAGAATGTAATTGCCAAGCTAAAGAACGATGAGGGGTGGTCAAAAGATATTAAGTGTAACATCGGAGTTAAACAAGGTTGCCCCCTCTCCCCTACTCTATTTGGAATTTGCATCGATAAGCTCGAAGGTTATTTAGAAGAAGCAGGATGTGGTGGCACAATCTTAGCTGGGATAGTCATTATCCTTCTTCTCTATGCTGATGATATTGTTCTTCTGGCAAGGTGCCCTTCTGATCTTGATAAGCAACTCAAGCTTCTTAAGGATTTCTTCTCTACCATGGGTATGACTGTTAACACAGACAAAACAAAAGTTATGATTATCAAATCTAAGAAGGACACTTGCGCTAATTTTACGTGTGACAATAATAACTTGGAGGAAGTGTATTCCTACAAGTACCTAGGAATTGATATCCATCACAAGCTCAACTGGAACCATAGCATTGAGAAAAGGATCAATGGGGGATGGAAAGCTTACTTTGGTCTTGAAAATAATTGTAAAACAGCAAACCTCGTAATGTGGGATAAAAAGAAGTTCCTCTTTGAAACTTTAGTCACTCCTATTATCTTATATGGCTGTGAAGTTTGGGGCTGCAGCATCTCCAGAGAATCATGGAGGAAGATTGAGCAAATCCAGAAGCGTTTTATAACTTATAACCTGAAAATTAAAAGTAATACACCCTATCCTATTCTCCTTATAGAAGCAGGTCTTTCTTCTATTGAGAGCCTAGCTATGCTCAGGTTTCTGATGTACAAGCACAAGCTCAATAACATAGACAATCATAGACTTCCTAAGCTAGCTTTAAATTCCAGTCAAAATCACCTAAGGCTTAACCGAGGATGGCATAAGGACACAAGGGCCTGGTTAAACTATTGGGAGATCAATGAGAATGATGCTTTGCAAAACGTAAATAACATTAAAGATATTATTACTTCTAAGATCATAGAAAAATTGTGGTGTGAGAAATATTTAGCGTCTAAAAGAAAATTAAGTTATTATAAGAAGGTCATCAACCCCACCCTTGAAGATCAAAAGTATCTCTCTATTCTAACTAGCTCAAAAAAGAAAATTAATATAGCAAAGATTAGAACGAATTCTCATGAGCTCCATAGTGAAACTGGCCGCTGGGTAGTTCCTAAAATGCCATGGATGGAAAGGATCTGTCATATTTGTGAGAATAGGAGCATCGAGGATGAAAACCACTTCCTCTTAGAGTGCCCTGCATACAACCACATTAGATCTCAATTTCACAACCTTTGTTACAATACTGACCTTCCTAGCCTTTTACAATGCCAAAATTATAATGAACTCGGGAGGCTTCTCTCCAAGCTTTTTGAGCATAGGAATAAAATCTTAAATCAAAATAAATAATTTGTCTTTTTAGGTCCGATAGATCATTATTTGGTCTTAGCGGACGTTAACCATCATCATCATCATCATCATCATCATCAATAATATGCTAGATATTGTTTATTCTATTATTTCATATCATGCAATTAAGGTAAGAGGTTTAATTTTGTTTTGGGTGGGTATTTATTAATGTAAAATTAATTACTTAATTCATTAATGTTCACATTTTAGATGTTTTGTTTAGATGAGGTTATGTTCTACTTTAGTATGACATTAGAGATTGGTCAATTCTAGAGTATCAAAATAGACATTAATTCATTTTCATGTCAAATTTATAAATAAATATACAAAGGCAATTTTCTAATTTCCCTAGAGTGAAATCTCACATTCTTTGTGTTTCAACCATTTTTATGTAAAATGGCATATTTTTTTATCAAAAATTTTCAAGCATATTTCCTTCACTATTTTTGGTATCTATGATTTGCATACATCATGTACTTACTTGATCTAGGCTTATGCAGAAATGAACATAAACACAGAGATGCAACAAAAATAAAACTTCATTTCATTAATATCAAGGAACTAAAATATGCTTACATACAGAAATGGAAATAAACTAGCTCGGGCAATGGTAGCTTGTCTCTAAGAAGAGATGTGGCAGATACATGTGTCTTAACTATGTTACAATGAGGCTCAAAGGCCTATTTATTATTGAGAAACAATGGAAAACCATAAACATCCAAAAACCTAACCCTAGGAGATGAAGTGCCAAAATTGTGGGCCCCATTTGGGTAAATTGGTACATCAACTTCCCAGGGTCATAACTTTGGCATACGATCTCTATTTGGCTATCATAATACCTCGTTTCGAAGATATATAAGAGGAGGTAAAAACAAATTAGGTAAACCATTTGGGGACTTTTCCAGTCTCTTAATTTTCCCTAAAAATGTCTTTTAGTCCCTCAAAACAACTTCAGAAGTTTAGGACCCGAAAAATTACCAAAAATGGTAAGTTATGCTATAATTAAAGAAACTGAAAAGTAACAACAGTGGGGGTCCAAGTGGAATAGAGGGGTGGCCACCAATATCCACCTGGATCAGTCCTCCCCCCTTAGGAAGCAATGGTTCCCATTGCGTTGAGTACCTCCACAGGATGGTGAAACTTTTGTTGAACTTGGCCCCTAGAGAGCCACTTGCCTAGGAGTTGGCTAGCTTTGACAACCCGATATAGTTGGATCTTCTGTTGGTGAGTGTTCTTGATCTGCGTTTCCATGATCTGATCAGTTGTGGCATGTTCCATGCAGTATGGGTTTAATTCTATTGGGTGAGTTGTTTTGGAATGTATGATGTGTCTAGTAATGGTGGAAAGTATGGTTGAAGGCAGTCCACATTGAACATTGGGTGCAAGCCAAGCAATGGTGGAATGCTGAGCTCGAAATAATTTTTACCTACAACATAAGTGTTGGTGTAAGTCCCATATCGGAGTGGGTGAATCTTGTGGTGGGACCCAACGATAATCTCCTTCTGCAAATGTAACCAAACTTTGTCTCCCACCTAGAACTTGTGTGGAACCTGATGTTGATCATGATGTTGCTTGTACTTAACATTGGCTTTGTCCAATATGTCATGGACCTATTGGCGGATGTGTTGAATGCACTCAATGAAGTTGTTAGCTTTTTCAGCTTTGGATTGGACATGAGCTGAATCTACCTGAGTAGCTACAAATTGTATGGCCACATCAATGGGACATAGTGGTTGGAATCCCAACCCCACCTGAAAGGGGTTGTGGCCATTTGAGCTATGGAGAGCTCCATTGTAGCTGTGTTGGACATAAGGGAGGTTATCATCCCATGTCAGTGGATGCTTTGAGTTTTACATACGAAGAATGTTATGATCATCCTGTTGACAACCTCTATTTGGCCATCAGTTTGGGGGTGGAAAGTCGTGGACTGAGTGAGCTTGGTATCCAACATCGACCAAGGACTTCACCAAAATTTACTTAGGAAACTGTTGTCCCAATATGAAATAATGGACTATGGGATCCCAAAGTGTACCCACACTCATTCAAAGAATAGCTTAGCAATGGCTTCTATTGTGATACTCTTCTTGCAGGCCACCAGAATGGCCATCTTAGAGAATTTGTTGATGACCACAAAAGCACAGTCATTTCCATGCTTATTATAAGGAAGGCCTAACATGTAATCCATGGAGATGGATTCCTAAGGTCGACTAGGAGTAGGCAGAGTGTATAGGCCTTGCTTCTTGATGGTTGGTTTGGAAATGGCGCATGTAGTGCAGGATCTGATGTACGTCCCAACATCTTGCCGAAGGTTCGGCCAACAAAAATACTTATGTAGCACTGCCAATGTTTTCTCTAGCCCGAAATGTCCAATGAATCGACTGTAGTGTGCCTCCAAAATCATCTTGGCATGCATGCTTGAAGGAACATAAAGGTGTCCAAGGTGGTATAATAGTGCATCCTGGAGGTGAAATTTTGGAACTTTCTTGCCTTCCAAGAGCGTCTGGTATGTGTTGCCGAATTCTGGATCACTCTTGTAAACATGCGGCCACCCCCAAGTCTCATGCACACAAGAGTCGATCACAGTGGTCAGCACCATGACCGGTGGTTGGTTGAGGCAATCTGTAACATTTTTGGCGCTGCCCTTCTTGTACTTAATGTTCAAAAGGAATTTTTGTAGGTATGTGGACGATTTTTTATGGTGATCGTTTTGCAACTTCCCCTTTGTCTGTATGAACTACAAGGATCGGTGGGTTGTGTGGATGACCATTTCCTTTCCCAAAATGTAATGCTTCCATTGTTGGTAGGCCTGCACAATGGAATACATCTCTTTGTCATAGGTGAGATCTTTTTAGACTGTGTCTAAAAGTGTCTCACTGTGATATGCCATGGGAATCCCCTGCTGAGTAAGAACTACACCAATAGCATAGTCAGAGGCATCTATCTCGATCTCAAATGGTTGATACAGGTAAGGTAATGTGAGCACTGGTTCAAATTAGAGGCGATGCTTCAACTCAAAAAATGGCTTATGTTGGGATTCAGACTAAAAGAAATTTTCTTTCGCTCCTCCCTTGGTGACTTGAATCAAAGGCCAAGTGATATGAGACAACCCCAACACAAACCTACGGTAGAAGTTGGAAAGACCCAGAAAGTTTCGGAGCTCTATTAGAGTGGTTGGGGCTTTCTAATCCCAAATGACTTGTATCTTGGCTAGGTCCACATGCACAACCCACTTATCAATAATGTACCCCATATATTGAACCTAGGTCATACCAAAAGTGCATTTATCCAAATTGGCACATAGCTTTTGTTGTCGCGGGGTTTGGAGGACCTGTCGAATATGGTGGAGCTTATGTTCCCAACTATAGCTAAAGATCATAATGTCATCCAAATACACCACCATGAATGAGTTAGTGAAGGGTCGCAAGATGTCTTATGTCAGCCTCATGAAGGTTTCAGGGGCATTCGTCAACATGAAAGGCATGACCATCCATTCGAAAAGTCCCTCCTTGGAATTGAAGGTATTCTTCCACACCTCAAAGTGTTCGATCAGTACTTGGTGATAACGAGACTTCAAGTCAATCTTGCTGAAACATTTGGCCCCCTTAAGTTGGTCCAGAAAGTCATCAATCCATGGGATTGTCCCTATTGTGAAAAGTGATCTTGTTCAACACCCAATAGTCAATACAGAGTCTCCAGGTCCCGTCCTTCTTTTGTACTAACATGATCGGCTCCCATAGGGAATTGAACTTGGCCTGATGTGCCCTTTCTGCAATAGCTCCTGATTTAGCCTCTTGATTTCATCATTCACTAGAACATAGCATCGATAGATCCGTCCATTAGGTAGCGGTGCACTCGGGGTCATATGATGGAGTTCTTGACCTGATAGTGTAGAGGTACCCCTATGGGTGAGGTGAAAATGTCCCTGTACTCATCCACAACCTTGTCCATCTGTTGCTATCGTGCGGAGGAGCCCTATCTAGAGGTTGTGGCCACAATCCTCTTCTTGCCCTGAGGGCGAATCATAAGGAAAATAAATTTTGTAGTTTGGGAAATTATCTTATTGCATTACTTCGCAGTGATCAAAGAAATGATGATAGGAGGTGTTGCCTCTAGTATCATGTACAACTTATTACCCAAAGTAATAATAACATTGTGAGGCCTAGACTCATACAAAACATGTCGCTTTCACAAGTATGGTTTCCCTAATAATACATCACAAACTTCAAGAGGAGCAACATCACATAGTACCTCATCTATGAAGGGCTTGATGTTGTAGGGAAGGTGACACTGTTGGCTGATGCAGATATATCGCCCTTGGTGAGCCACCCTATGGTGTACGACTACAGTTTTTGCATGGTCAATATGTAGAAATTTTGAATGATTTAACACATATTCAACAGAGATTATCCTGATCATGTACTATTGTGGAAAACATACACAATACATAAGCTCCTCTACGTTGATCATCAATATAGCAGCATCAATAACAATAAAACATCAAGAGCATTCACACATTAACACAATATGTATCCCAGGGAAAGCATCTCGCTAAAAACCCCAACTATCTGTATATTAATGATTGTGTCATGTAACATTACACAGCATAATACTTCTCACAAGTATCTCCACCTCTGTTACACAAAATACAGCTCAGATCTAATCTCCAAATCTCTTCCACTGCTTGCCTGCCTCCACTGCTCAATACCTGCTCAAGAACTGATGAGAATGGCTTACCAAACTCGTTTTTCACCTGCAAAATAGTCACTCACTCTTTTTTGGACGTGAGCACAAGCTATAATGTGGGAAAATACGTGAGCAAACTCATTGGCATACTCAATCCCTTTATTGTGCAAGATCTAGTGCACAACTATAGTCGCAACTGATAGCAATCTGATTCTCTACCACCTGTCCCTGTTGAACTAAACATGCACTGACATGCAACTGAGTTAACTGATGTATTCATTAGTTGTATTATGAGTTAATAACTTGTGAATTAATTAATAACTAATTCACCCAACTCATCTCTAGTCTATTTGCCAGTTAGACTAAATACAACCGGTTTAACAAAGCTAATCTGAACACAACTCCATCAACTCCACAATCAACTCCACCAAACTCAACTGATTGAGTTCTAACTGAAGTCATGCATGCAACAACTCAACTGACTCATAAGAAAAGCGTATTTCCTTCTGACAGCTGCATGTGCCACCTCTGTAGCTCAAACTGAAGTGCTCCAAGAGAATAAGATTAAGTTTATAGTCCAAATATTATTGTGAGATAATAATATTTGACTTTTCTATTTTTGACAACCAGTCTAAAAATAGACTTTGATCACTCACACTGTGATCACTCACACTTTAATCAAAAAATAGAAGTCCATCTATTTTTCCCAACTTGATCAATCATCCATAAACAGCAACCTGCAATCCATAGACATGATCCATATGTCTAAAAATAGACATAGTCTAAAAAATAGACTTGCGCCAAAAATAGCCTGTGGGCCCACTTAGTGAAGGCGACTCTTTTCACTAAGCTCCATCATCTTGTTGCAATCTCAACACTCCCTCTCGACAAGATATGGATTATCAGCAACCCCTATCCTGCCTCGATGGTACTCGAATTTGCTCCTGGTGAGAGCCTTCGTCAGAATATCAGCATCCTGATCCTCCGTTGGAATGTACGAAAGTAACATGATCCTCCGCTGCACACAATCTCTGATATGATGGTACCTGATGTCAATATGTTTAGATATATCATGAAATACAGGATTAGCCGAGAGTTTAATGCAACTCTGGTTATCACAGTAAATCACAGTAGGATCCAAATGAGAACCGAACAAACCAACTAGGATCTTCCTCATCCATATAGCCTCGCATGCAGCCAAACTTGCTGCCATATACTCCGCCTCCGCTGAACTGAGTGCCACGGATATTTGTTTCCTGCTGTACCAAGAAACTACTGTCGATCCAATACTGAAGACCCCTCCTGATGTTCTCTTTCTATCTGTTGGGCTCCCTGCCCAATCTGCATCCGTGAAGCCACATAGCTTCACCTCATCCTCCTGTTTGTACCACAAACCATATCCCGATGTGCCTCTCAAGTAGCGCAATACATGCTTGCCCGCCTTCCAGAAGAGCTTGGTAGGCTTAACCGTAGCTTGTGAAAGCTGGTTAACTGCATAGCATATATCAGGTCGTGTACTGACCAAATACATCAGCGACCCCACCAACTGTCGATAAACAGTGGCATCCACTTCTTCTTCCGAAGTGGCATCCTCCTTCCTCCAACCTCCAGGAAGAGGAGTATCAACAGGCTTGCAGCCATGCATGTTGAACTTCTCCAGTATCTCCCGAGCATACTTGCCCTGAGAAACAAACAGTCCACCACTGCGCTGCCATATTTCCAATCCCAGGAAATAGTGAAGGAGGCCCAAATCCTTCATCTCAAACTCTGTAGCAAGATCCTTCTTTCATGACAGTATCAACAGCTCATCACCCGTTAGAATCAAATCATCAACATACAGTACAATGATAAGCAACTTACCCTCCACCACAATCTGGTATAGGTTCGGATCCGCCTTGCTCTTGGAGAATCCAAGTCCTGTGAAATAGCTGTATATCCGTGTGTACCAAGCACGTGGTGCTTGCTTCAACCCATACAGCGCTCTCTTGAGCTTGCACACATGCGACTCGCTGCTGAAGACTTCAAATCCTTCGGGTTGCTCAATGTACACCTCCTCCTCAATGACTCCGTTGAGGAACGCAGTCTTCACATCCATCTGATGAATGTGCCATCCCATCTGCGCTGAGAGAGCAAGAATCGTCCGTATGGAAGAATACCTTGCGACAGGTGCAAAGGTCTCCTCATAATCGATCCCCTCAATCTGTGAAAAGCCTCGGGCAACAAATCTTGCCTTGTACTTCTCCACACTCCCGTCAGCTGCCTGCTTAACTTTGTAGATCCATCTCGAACCCACCACTGATTTCCCTTCCGGTCTAGGAACAATCTCCCATGCACTGTTTCTGACAATAGAATCATACTCTTCCACCATGGCGTCTACCCATGCGGGATCCTCCACAGCTTCCTCGAAAGAGGATGGCTCAGTCACAACACACTTGCTCATAAGAGCCATGTATCCAGTGTACCGATCAGGTGACTGTCTCTGCCTGCGTTGAGCTGTAGGTGGTCCTACAACTTTCTCTGCATCTTGAGCCAGTCGCTCAGCTTCTGTTAAGCGCTTTCGCCCTCTGATGGTTGGCGCTGCATGAGTGGTCTCTTCCACTCCATGAACCTCGTCCTGTGGCTGATCCATGTCCTGAAGCTCATCCTTAGGAACTAATAGCTCCTCATCTGCATGCAAGTGTAGCTCCCTCTCAAGCGAACACTTCATGGCTTTCTCCTCCTGAAATTTTATATCCTGTCGCACAACAGTTTTACCACTGTCTGGCAAATACACACGATAGTTGTGGGGCGTATCAGTGTACCCCACAAATATCCCAACCTCTGCGGTCGGCTCCAACTTCTTCCTGGCATCCTTCGTCACATGCATGTAAACGTTAGCACTAAAAATCCTCAAATGAGAAAGATCAGGCTTCTTACCAGAATAAGCCTCCTCAGGTGTACTCAGGCCAAGTATCCTATGAGGACAACGGTTCTGCACATAAACTGCTGTATTGCATGCTTCCGCCCACAAGTGAAGGGGTAGGCCCTGATCATGCAACATTGCCCCTGCAGCACCCACAATCGTTCTGTTCTTCCGCTCAGCTACCCCGTTCTGCTGTGGGTTATGGGGAGCTATGAGCTCTCTACGAATCCCTTTTGTCTTGTAGAAATCCTTGAACTCATCCGAGATGTATTCACCACCATTATCTCTCGTAAGAGCCTTCACCTTCTTCCCTGACTCCTTCTCGACCAGTGCTTTGAATTCACAGAACTTTGAATATGTCTCGCTCTTCTTCTGCATGAAGAAGATCTAGCACTTACGAGAGAAATCATCAACAAAAATCACATAATACCTGTGTTTTGTTGTCGAAGCAACTGAGAAAGGTCCACACAAGTCTGTGTGAATTCTCTCAAGGATCGTCGTGGCGCGACTATCCTTCTCGTGAAAGGTGGCTTTCACAAACTTCCCCAAAGTACACCCCTTGCACTAATCTGACTGCGCAAGTGTGCCTTTAGGAAGCCCTGTAGTGATCTGCTGCAGTATCTTCAAGGCTCCATGGTGAAGGTGACCCAATCTCTCGTGCCACAACTCGCCATCATCCCGGCTCACCAATCCTTCTGCCTTGCCTGCCATTGCTACGCATCCATCTACATGCAACTGATAAAGGTTCCTCACTCGAACCCCTATCTTCCCGGTCTCACCGGTTGTCTTGATGCGCAAGAAGGCCTTTCCCTCGCTGAAAACAACATCATACCCCTTGTCTTCTAACATCGCCACTGAGATGAGATTCTTCTTCAATCCTGGAACATGCATGACTTCCTTCAATACAAAGGGTTTACCAGACTCCCTCTCAAAGGAAATGGTACCGATACCGATCGCACTGTATCTACCATCATCGCCCATCTCGATGTGCACTCCAAGATCCTTGTCCTCCAGATCAGAGAACAAATCTCTATCTCCTGTCATGTGAAAAGATGCACCACTGTCCAAGAGCCACACTGATCCCATAACACTTGAAACCAAGCATGCGATCAACGAAAAATCAAGCTCAAACTGAGAAGCTAAGGCCTCTCCCCCTGCAGATCCAGCAGCTTGCTTGTTCTTCTTCTTCTGCGGACAATTTGTGGCATAGTGTCCGTGTTGGTGACAGTGAAAACACTTCACCTTGGACATATCCTGCTTCTTGCCTTTCGCACCAGACTGAAAAGCTTTCTTGCTCATACCTTTCTTTGCTTTGGCAGCCAAAGCACAATTCTCTTCATTAGCTCCCTTTGACAAAGATCCGTCCCTGGTACTCCGCCTGATCTCCTCCTGCACAAGATCTGACCATAGTCTTTCCCATCCTGGCAACTTCTCCCGACCATTGACAGAGTCCTGATAGGAATTCCAACTCTTCGGAAGACCAAGGAGAGCCAAGCTCACCAAGTCCTCATCATCGACAGTAACCCCCTCACCTCCCAGCTCATCTCGACACTGAGTGAACTTCGTGAGATACTTGGGAATACTGTCACCCTTCTCGCATTTGATGTTTCTGAGTTTACTTTGAGCGCCAGCTTCCTCTGATCACTCTTGCTTTGGAATAATTCTGTTAATGATTTCCACATCAAATATGGAGTAGCATTTCCATGGAGGCTGGACACAATGTGATCCTTCACGCCCTCCAACAGAATCCTTCGACATTTTGCGGTCATCTTTTGCCAAACTTCCGCCTCAGCAGCATCAGTAGGCTTTGGGATATCGGTATCTATGAACTCCTTCAGCCCGTTATCATCCAATACTGCCTCCATCCTGTCATTCCATGCAATATAGTTTGAGCTGCCCTCAAGAGCATACTCCAATCGCAATCCGTTGAAAGACATTGCTGCATTGTCACCAAGAAAACACTGCTGCAAATTCGAATTCCACCAGCAACCAACTCAACCGCCTCGGATCTAAGATTCGTGAGAACAC
Source organism: Pinus tabuliformis (assembly GCA_031772625.1). Lineage (NCBI taxonomy): Eukaryota > Viridiplantae > Streptophyta > Pinopsida > Pinales > Pinaceae > Pinus > Pinus tabuliformis. The sequence goes on along the minus strand of CM062808.1, from coordinate 152,056,059 downwards.
AATATTTCTCGTACAGAGATTGACTGTATGGGCATTCACCGGATATCTCACCTTCCAAAGGAAGGATGAATCCAGAGGCTACCTGGCCCGATTACAGACTTTGCCTGAAGAAATAGAATGTAAACACTTCCTGAATAGTAGGTCTGATGATCAACAACTCCGATACCATGTAGAAATTTTGAATAATTTAACACATATTCAACAGAGATTATCCTGATCATGTACTATTACGGAAAACATACACAATACATAAGCTCCTCTACGTTGATCATCAATATAGCAGCATCAATAACAATAAAACATCAAGAGCATTCACACATTAACACAGTATGTATCCCGGGGAAAGCATCTCGCTAAAAACCCCAACTATCTGTATATTAATGATTGATTCATGTAACATTACACAGCATAATACTTCTCACAAGTATCTCCACCTCTGTTACACACAATACAACTCAGATCTGATCTCCAAATCTCTTCCACTGCTTGCCTGCCTCCACTGCTCAATACCTGCTCAAGAACTGATGAGAATGGCTTACCAAACTCGTTTTTCACCTGAAAAATAGTCACTCACTCTTTGTTGGACGTGAGCACAAGCTATAATGTGGGCAAATACGTGAGAAAACTCATTGGCATACTCAATCCCTTTATTGTGCAAGATCTGGTGCACAACTATAGTCATAACTGATCACAATCTGATTCTCTACCACTTGCCCCTATTGAACTGAACATGCACTGACATGCAACTGAGTTAACTGATGTATTCATTAGTTGTATTATGAGTTAATAACTTGTGAATTAATTAATAACTAATTCACCCAACTCATCTCTAGTCTATTTGCCAGTTAGACTAAATACAACCAGTTTAACAAAGCTAAACTGAACACAACTCCATCAACTCCACAATCAACTCCACCAAACTCAACTGATTGAGTTCTAACTGAAGTCATGCATGCAACAACTCAACTGACTCATAAGAAAAGCGTATTTCCTTCTGACAGCTGCATGTGCCACCTCTGTAGCTCAAACTAAAGTGCTCCAAGAGAATAAGATTAAGTTTATAGTCCAAATATTATTGTGAGATAATAATATTTGACTTTTCTATTTTTGACAGCCAGTCTAAAAATAGACTTTGATCACTCACACTGTGATCACTCACACTTTCATCAAAAAATAGAAGTCCATCTATTTTTCCCAACTTGATCAATCATCCATAAACAGCAACCTGCAATCCATAGACATGATCCATATGTCTAAAAATAGACATAGTCTAAAAAATAGACTTGCGCCAAAAATAGCCTGTGGGCCCACTTAGTGAAGGCGACTCTTTTCACTAAGCTCCATCATCTTGTTGCAATATCAACACAGTAGGCCCAACCACTTTACAACCTCTATTGAAATGAGTTTTTTTTCTCCTGCTCTCCAAAATGAACTGCAACAGAGAACCCTTCACCCACATCTATGAGTGTAAGAGTTTCTCCCCCTCCTCTGGATCTTCAGGCTCACCCTTCTCGATCTTGGCGGTGGAAATGGTGGCACTAAGCTCCGCATCGATAATATGCTTCCCTTTGTAATTTCCCTTGTCGGTTTCTGACTCAAAGTCAAAACATGCATCTGATTCAGAAGCCATTAGCTCGACCACCAGTGACTGCTTGGCTCGAGACTCACTTGTGTTGTGAGTGGGGCTCTTATGGAACTCACACCATTTCCCTGTGTCCTTCTTTGTCTTCGTGGTGTTGTTATTTTCTTGTGGCTTCGAAGGGTTGTCCTAGGTTTCCCCACCTTGGCTTTGTCCTTTGTTCTACGGTTTGGGGGGCACCTTTCCCTTGCTTCAGATTCCGAGATCCAAAGTCTCGCTTCTTCTGTTTAAATTTCTATTCGATCTTGACAACATATCGATAGGTAGAGCCAAGCGAGGAGATGTCTAGGAACTCCATCTTGTCTTGGATGAACTTGTGTAGGTATCCGCGGTAATTGAGTACCCAAGGTCGCTAAGAATCCTTGATACCCAACTTTGTTCGAAGGGTATGGAAAAAATTTGTGAACTACGACACATCTTCATCCCTTCCCTACCGCAGCGTAGTCCACTTTATGTATTTTTCTTTATAGCTCCTGAAAGGGTAATATTGCTCCTTGATGGCGTCTAAGAATTAATAATTCCAAGTGGGTGCAGCTGAAAAAAGTGAGGATTCCCTCTCGTCCTTTTGTTCATAGTAAGTTTCCCACGAGTCCTTGAAATGTTGGGTGGCTTTGAGGAGTGAAAAAGTAATATTTTCCCGATTAGAAAAGTCATGAACTGAAAAATATCCTTCCAATAGATTTAACCATCTATCTCCGACGTTTACATCTATTTGACCTTCAAATGTGGGAATGTTAAAGTTAACTTGTACCTTAAAAGGAGTGGCGCCTCCAGAGTGGCTGCAGGATGAAGATGCATAGTCTATGGGTAGTCGCTGAAGGATTTGGTAAAAGTTATCCATCATCGTGTTCCTTTGTCACTTGACTACTTCCTGGAGCAATATTTTGAAAGGATCTCCTACCCCCCTTCTTTCTTTTCTTCCGCCATGGGAGGTTGTCAGGGTTTAAGAGGTCGTTATTGCAAAGGTTCAACCAGTTCGAGCCATAAATATTTATACCCTGACCTCGTCGAGGACATGCAAATAAAAGCAGAGAAAGAGCAGACTGCTCTGATACAACTGATATAGACTTATTCAGGAATGCAACAAAATACAGATATACACATAAACATAAAGATGCATCAGAAATTAAACTTCATTTCATTAATATCAAAGAACTAAAATATGCTTACATATAGAAATGGAAATAAACTAGCTTAAGGGATGGTATCTTATCTCCGAGAAGAGATGTGGCGGCTACATGCCTATGAACTATGTTACAATGAGGCTCAAAGGCCTATTTATTATTGAGAAACAATGGAAAACCCTAAACATCCAAAAACCTAACCCTAGGAGATGAAGCACCAAAACTGTGGGCCCCGTTTGGGTAAATTAGTACATCAACTTCTTGGGGTCGTAACTTTGGCATACGATCTCCATTGGGCTATCATAATACCTAGTTTTGAATATCTCAAATAGGAGGCTGAAAATAAACAATAGATAGGTTTGGGACTTTTTCGGCCTCTCCATTTTCCCTAAAAATGTCTTTTAGTCCCTCAAACAACTCTAGAATTTTAGGAACTAAAAAAATGCCAAAAATAGTAAGTTGTGCTACAATTAAGGAAACTGAAAAGTAACAACAGTGGGGGTCTAAGTGGAATAGGCGGGTGGTCACCAATATCCACCTGGATCATGAGTAATTGTACACACATTTAGTAACAGATAGATTTCAAAATAAAAAGAAAATATAAATTAGCATACTTGGTCCTATGTGCTTAAGTTTGAAGATCTTGTCAGCAAATTTAGTTTTGTAGATTGACTCTCACCCTCTTCCATTTCCAAGAGTGAAGTCACCACCTTGAATAATGAAGGTGGGAATGATTCTATGGAAAATAATTTACTTGTAATGGGGTGGATATCCACTTTTTCAAAAGCCTCTCACCTGAACAATTTAAATGTAAATCCATCATACCTTTTTACTTGCATTGACCAAGGTCTCTTCATCCCTCAACCTTCATAGACTCTACAATTGTAGTGACTCACTATAATGAGAAAATCAATCAAGTTGATGATGATAATATGAATAAACCATATAATAATCTAAATAAAAAATAAATAAAATGATGAATGAAGGATACATGTCTAATCAATGCTAACAATTATCAACTCTTGTGGAATCATTAAATATAGAAAGCATAAGGGGAACCCATTATGGATGGGATAGTATTATTCACCTTTCTTAATATAGTAAAAAATCTATGTCGCATATCCTTCTTCTTTGTACACATCATTTCTCTCTGTATGCACCACCTCCATTTCAATTACCAATACTTGCATAAATCATTAAAGAATAAAATGTTATATGACTAAATAATAAGTAATTAAATAAATAGATATATCAACATCTAATAAAGTATGGAAAGACTATTTTCGAATACCAAATGAGCTTCTCATTGTTTCGTGAATAAATTATTCTCTGCTAAACAAGGCCAATCATTTGAAGGTGGAATCTCATCTACCCCCTCCCCCCTTGCATCACTCTCAATTTCCCGTATCCAATCTATCTACCAGAAAATAACTGAATGTGACATAGTAATATTCATGCATAGAAAGTAGCAAAACAAAAATTTAAGGTTACTAAAACAAATCATGTTTTGTATATATAAATCATATAAAATTATAGTTAAAAATGTTTTTCATCAAAAATATGTTTCTATTATACATGTTTTTATAATATATACAATTACTTCCTTTTCAGTTTTTTTTTTTAATATATTTCATGATTGGCTCATCCATGTCTTATCTGCTTTAATTGTTGGGCTCTTACACATTTAATATCTCTTTATAGACTTTACATGATGTCTAAATTATTGCAAAGAGGCATTGACTACAATAATAAAAAGAGCTAAATTAATATCACTAATTAATCAAATATGTAGTTCATTAATACAAATGACATTACAATATATTTCCCTAATGGACTAGTTGAAACCATTGTTTTAAATACGACTTGTCCCTATTCTCATTGAGCATCCCCATCTACATGCTCTACCATTGAACAAAAAAATTATAAGTACACCATTTGCAAATAAATATTGAAACAAATATCATTACAATGTTTCTTTACTTATGTATTAGATGAATCCATTGGTTCGACTTCCATGTGTTCATATTCTCTTTAAGCATCCTCATCAACATAATCTACCATTCACAATTTTTTTTATTATAAATGCACCATTTTCAAGTAAATATTAATAATTATAATCCACAGTTTTGATATTATTACCATATTACCATCCAGGTTGGGTTGCACTCCACCGTCATGGAGATGCTATTCGCTATTGACCTCACTAGTATTAGATTTCCCACATCACATTGACTAAGAATTATCAATAATAGAGGTTATGTGGATGTTAAAAGTGAATAAAAAACAGGGATTCACCTTTATAAAATATATTAACATCACAACTAATGAGTAGTTCCTGTATCGTAAGGCATTATTCCTCGTGGAGGAAAGAAGTATATATAATTTTAATATAAATGATTTGAAATGATTGTATCTAAAAGTGAAAGTTGAGGAGTCAAAGACTATTTTTGACACTTAAATACGTGGAAAATTGAGGGTTGGACTATAAGAATCAACATGAGGACAAGTGAGAACAATAAGCTCGATTTTCATGTTTTAAAACCACATATTTGGAAAACATTGTGTTCTTTATTTATAGAAGTATTAGAAAATTGCAAAATTACTTTCATCTTAACAAATAATAATTAAAAATAAATAAATACTACACCATATAAAACTTGAAACACACCATGTTCTTTACTTCTAGCAGTATTAGAAAATTGCAAAATTATTTTCATCTTAACAAATAATAATTAAAAATAAATAAATACTACACCACATAAAACTTGAAACACACCATATAAAACTTGAAACTTGTTAAAAAAAACTTTGGAAAGATATGATTTTCTAACAATGTTTTTATAATGAAAAAAAATACAAAATACAAAATGTTTAATTGAGTATACACATAATACATGTATGTAGATATCTATTTGAATGTTTCCATCCCATTAAATTTCTAGCTTGATTTGAGACCAAACCAGGAATCAAGGGTTCTTTCTTTTGTTAATAAAAAGTTATATCTATAAAGGACTTTAAAAACCACAAACAATTGCTACTTAAGAGGCCACACAAAAGTAAGAATATTAACGATCAAGATTCAATGAAACAATGTGTAAAATGGAAGCAAATTATGCTGCTTGAAAAAGGACCTAAATTGAACAATATGCATTCTATCCCAATATGATCTAACTCTAGGAGATGACTAATAGTTTCCTTTTATAAAATGTGGACAATGACATCCTAAGAAGTAAGGTAACCAAATAATGGTACGCTTTGCATATTAAGCTAGATATCATGTTTAATGTGGTTTGATACAACATTAGCTCTTTGGTCTATGATGATGGATGGAGTAACTATCCAAAACATTGGACAGACGAAAACCATTACACAGTTCGCTCCCGGAAATCTCCAACAATATGAATAATTGTGGAAGCATCCAATCACTTATAACATTTGTTTCTTCAATTAATCAATCTCATGTAGTAGGTAAAATTAGTAGATAATAAATCTACTAAATATAATTTTGTGAACCTATGGTCACTACTCTTTTGAATTGAAACAAGTAATTTAGAGTGTCTTCTCGAGAATGAAATCTCATAAATAGAAAAAAAAAATCAATTTTTGTAATTATGAATATTATGGTAGCTCTCATGTCAATATAAACTCTCATCCTCATTGATGGTAATTCTCTCTATTACTCCCTTCCCTTGAGGCTATAGGGACTATAGTAATCAATTTTTGTTGGTGAATTAATGAGGCACAAAAACCGATGACATATCATTGTTTTAAATAAAAGTTTTGGGGAAATCATATATTGAATTTCACATATTTCACATTTTACCATAGGTTTAAGTTTACCATCTTATTTGACCTCTTCCCGAATTAAATATCCAATTATACCTCCCATATATCTTATGTTGTAATATACATCTGATCAACATTTTTTTTATGGAAAATGAGTTGAAACTAATGTTAGCATTAGTTTACTAACATTAAATGTTTTTACTAGAATCCTTGTACTTCAATTTCAAAATTTCCACCGCCTTGTAACTACCACCTACACAACCATGCAAATTTTGGTTCCACCTACAATTCCACCTTCACCACCATGGAAATATGCTTTATAAAGAGACTTATCTCCCCTATATTTGTTTGATTGCCTTCTCTTTTCCTTTTTCTACAGGAGGCATTGGCTTGGATTCTTGGCGAGGAGGCAAAAATACCAACTCCATGACCCATTGGAACAACAACAACTTCCTTCTCTTTTCCTTTTTCCACATTAAACATTGTCTTGGCTTCTTGGCGCGGAGGTAACCATAGTGACTCCATGGCCCACTAGAAAAACAATTACAACCTTCTCTTTTCCTTTTGTTGTAGGAGGCATTAGCTTGGCTTCTTGGCTAGGAGGTAGTCATGCTCACTCCACGGCCCACTCAAACAACAACGACAACCCACACGGGCTCCATGGCCCATAACAACTCTGAACATAGTTGCAACAAAATCGACAACCCACACCAACTCCACAACCCACTGCAACTCACAACTTTGAACATAGCTACAACAAAAATAGACAAAAGTCAGTGACAATAACCCTCAACTGTGGTAGAAAAGAAATTGATGATGAGCAGAGTACATAGTAAGATTAGGTTTTGGACATCTTGGCCATAGATGATTTTTGAAGCACTCATGCTATTTTTTTGCCCCTTCTATTTTTTCTTTTTCTTCCTATATTTTTCCTTGCAATATTGAAGTTAATTCTTCTCTTTCTGCCTACTAGGTTTGCAAGTAATTGGGAGAAATTGGGATGCACAAAAGCACACTTCTAGGTATAATACCATAGTAATGATTCAATGTTACAAGACTTCCTTAGTGATATATCCTTGTTTTAAAAGGTTGCAATCATATTACTACGAGTAACCCATTATAGACATCAACTAGCTTATATGGTTTACTACTAGTTATGAAACAACTTGCTTAACCTCTATACAATAGTTATGGCTATCTATTATGCTTTGTACTTACCCTAATATAGGTATAAATGTGATGGAATGGAAAAGGAATATTTGTGGGTTGTATCCAGATTGGAGCGCATGGAAGCTAAGCTAAGTCACGAGGCTTGATGATCTAAAACACCACAAAAATAGAGAGAATTTGGGGATATATCAATGGAATGTGCATGTAAAGGAGGTGTAAAGGAGGTATTCAGAAGTAGTAGGAGATGAGGGTATTTTCAACCTAGTTCCAACTTCCTCTTCTTTTTGTTTCCTGGATGTATCTTTGAAATAAGAAGTCTTAATCAGCGGTAGGTGAGGGTTAATGACTTAAGGGGATACAATGTTATTTTCTCCCTACTGTGAAAAAATTTATTATATGATAGATATGGGAATTATTTTGCAAATATTCCCACTGCTAGTGGATACCAAAACCTCCAACATCCTGAATTATGCAATGAACCAAACTTTACTTCAACATACCACTCCACTTTTCAATGTTAGCCTAATGGTTTATGCATACATAGATATGGGAATTATTCTACAAATTCTCCCACTAATAGTGGATACCAACACCTCCAAGCTCCTGAAATACACAACGAATCGAACTTTTCTTCAACATACCACTCCACTTTTCAATCGTATCCTAATAGTTTAAGACAGTTGGATGTAGTTTGGAGTACAAAATAGTCATGGTAATCACTAGTTCAAATTGATAACTATGTTATAGATATAAAGAAATATAACGAGAAAGTTTGTTTCTTCTCTTACGATTTTTCGAGTGATTGAGGATGATTTTTCTAGTGATTGTGATGGTACGCTTGACTCTGGGGCATAGTCGAACATATCAAGGAACTTATGTCAAATGTATACAATGGTCACTGGATGGCATCGCTACCGTGAGACCACCCAACAAAGACTGCTAGTATCCATGCATGACATTCCCATTCTGGAGGATTCATCCAAACTTAAACAAGAACACAACAAATTATAGATATAACTATAAATACAGAGATGTGGCAGAAATAACACTTCATTTCATTAATAACAGAATACTGAAATATGCTTACAAACATAAAGGAAATAAACTAGCTTGGGCGATGGTAGCTTATCTCTGAGAAGAGATGTGGTAGCTACATGCCTCTAAATTATGTTACAATGAGGCTCAAGGGCCTATTTATTATTTAAAAACAAGAGAAAACCTTAAACAACCAAAACCCTAACACTAAGAGTTTGTGGGCCCCGTCGGGGTTATTTGGGCATCCAACTTCTCGGGGTTGTAACTTGGTCATATTATCTTTGTTTAGTGCATACGATACCTTGATGGTAAGGTATCTTTGTGTACTACATGATTTGTGGCAAGCCCTTACCTACGTCTCTTGGCCCACAACTGACCTCAAAAAAATGTCATTTAGGGGGTCAAAACTGCTCCAAAAGTTCACGACCAGAAAAACTGCTAAAAATAGTAAATGTTGAAATAACAAGGAAACATATGAAACCGACTGATGGTATAGGTGGAATATGTGGGTGGCCACCAATATCCACCTGGATCATTCCTCCCCCCTTAGGAAGAAATGGTCACCATTGTGTGTAGAGCCTCCATGAGGTGAGGATATTTCTGTTGAACCTTGTCCCCCATGAACCACTTGCCCTGGTGAAGGATTTGGCATGATTTAACAACTTGATATAGATGGATCCTCTATTGGTGAGTGTTCTTTATCTGTGTCCATGATCTCATCAGTTGTGGCCTGTTCCATGTAGTCCAGGTTGAGATCTGTTGGTGTGAGTTGTTCTGCAATGTCAGATGTGTCCAACAATGGTGGAAAGTATGGCTGAAGGCGGTCTACATTGAACACTGGGTGCAGACCAAGGAACGGTGGGATGCTGAGCTCAAAGGAATTATCACCGATAGCCTTGGTTATGGTGTATGGCCCATATTGGAGCGGGTGAAGCTTGCAGTGGGGTCCAGCAAGGTGCTACTTTTGTAAATGTAGCCAAACTTTGTCGCCCACCTGGAACTTATGTGGCACTCAATGTTGATCATGGATATTCTTGTACTTAGCATTGGATCTATCCAATATATCATGGACCTTCTAGCAGATGTGTTGAATGCGTTCAATGAAATTTTTAGCCATGTCGACTTCGGACTGGACGTGAGTTGAGTCTGCCTGAGTGGTTGCAAATGGTATGGCCATATCAATGGGACATAATGGTTGAACTCCCAACCCTACCTTAAAAAGGTTGTGGCATATTAAGATGTGGAGAGCTCTATTGTAGCCGTGTCGAACATAGGGGAGACTTTCATTCCATGTGCCTGGATGCTTCGGGTTGTACATGCACATAATATGTACGATCATCATGTTGACAAGCTCTGTTTGACCATTAGTTTGGGGATGGAAAGCCATGGACTTAGTAAGTTTTGTATCTAGCATCGACCAGAGACTTGACCAAAATGAACTTAGGAATCTTTTGTCCCAATATGAGACAATGGACTATGGGATCCCAAAGTGTACCCACACTCGCTCAAAGAAGAGCTTAGCAGTGGCCTCTGCTATGATAATCTTCTTGCAGGCCACCATGATGACCTTCCTAGAGAATCTATTGACGACCACAAAAATGCAATCGTTGTCGTGCTTAGTAGAAGGAAGGCCTAATGTGTAATCCATGTAGATAGATTCCCAAGGTCAACTAGGAGTAGGTAGAGGAGTATATAGGCCTTTCTTCTTGATGGTTGGTTTGGCAATGGCATAGGTGGTGTAGGATCTAATGTACTTCCCAACATCCTGACAAAGTTTCAGCCAATAAAAATACTTCTGCAATACCGTCATTGTTTTCTCTACTCCGAAATGTCCAACGACCTGACAGTAGTGCGCCTCCCAAATCATCTTGGCACATTTGCTTGAAGGAACACAAATGTGTCCTAGGTGGCATAACAGTTCATCCTAAAGGTGAAAATTTGGAACTTGCTGCCCTTCCAAGAGTGTCTGGTATGTGCTGTTGAATTCTGGATCACTCTGGTAAAGATGGGCCACCTTGAAATCTCATGCCCACAAGAGTCGAGCACAGTGATCAACGCCATGACAGGTGGTTGGCTGAGGTAGGGTGTAACATTAATGATGCTACCCTTCTTGTACTTAATGTTCAAATGAAACTGTTGCAGATAGGTGGACCATTTCTGATGGTGATCATTCTACAAATTCCCTTTTGTTTGTATGAACTGCAGGGGTCAGTGACTTGTGTGGATGACCATTTCCTTCCTTGGAATTTAATGCTTCCATTGACGACATACCTGCAGAATGTAATACATTTCTTTGTTGCAAGTGGGATACTTTCGGACTGTGTTTGTGAGTGTCTCACTATGGTAAGTCATTGGATGCCCCTGCTGAGTAAGAACTGCACCAATAGCATAGTCAGAGGTGTTTGTCTCAATCTCAAATAGTTGTTGTAAATCTGGTAATGTGAGCACTAGTGTAGAGTAGAGGTGATGCTTCAACTTAGAAGACACCTTTTGTTGGGTTTTAGACCAAAAAAAATTTGCTTTTTCCCCACCTTTGGTGACTTTAATTAAAGGCCAAGTGATATGGGAGAACCCCAACATGAACCTGTGGTAGAAATTTGCAAGACCCAGAAAGATGCAGAGATCTATTAGAGTGGTTGGGGTTGGCCAACCCCAAATGACTTGTATCTTGGTTGGGTCCACATGCACACCCTTCTCATAAAAAATGTACCCCAGATATTGAACCTGGGTCATGTCGAAATGAATTTCTCCAAATGTGCACACAACTTGTATTGTCGTGGGGTTTGAAGGACCTATCGAATATGGTGGAGGTGCTCTTCCCAACTCTTGCTGAATATCAAGATTCAAGATTTCATCTAAATACACCACCACAAAAGCATTGGTGAAGGGGCACAAAATGTCTTCCATCAATCTCATGAAGGTTGCGAGGGAATTCATCAAGCCGAAAGGCATTACTAACCATTCAAAGAGGCCCTCCTTGGATTTGAAGGTAGTTTTCCACACATCAGAGGGTTCGATAGGAACCTAGTGATAGTCAAACTTAAAGTCAATCTTGCTGAAATATTTGGTCCCCTTGAGCTTGTCCAGAAGGTCATCAATCAGTGGGATTGGGTACCTATTCTAAACAGTGATCTTGTTCAATGACCGATAGTCAATATAGAGTCTCCAGGTCCTATCCTTCTTCTCTACCAATACAATCGAGCTCCCACAAGGTGTTAGGAAACTATCTCACAAAAAGATAGAAAAGATGGATCAACGCCTTAGAATTCAGCCTCTTTGAGGGGGCAACCTCCTTTACATTACACAAATGAACAATTCTTTTTATGGTACAAATGACTAAACCTCCCTTCTATATATAGGAGTCTAAGGGGTCACAATATAATCAAGTCGACATAATAGTAATAACATAAGGGCACAACAATAACAATAGTGGGTTTCTATGGGGCACACTAATAACAATATGGGGACAATAGGGGCACAACAATAACAATAAAGGATACAATGAAAATAGTAATGGGGGAATCACTAGTATTATAGGGACCTAACATGCCCCTCTCCTTCCGAAAATCATTGTCCTCAACGCTTGAGTAGTTCGGGATGCTTATGTATAAAATTATCATCCTCCCATGTGGAATCTTCAGTATATAAGTTCTTCCACTTGATGAGATACTCTGAAATTGATCGATTTCGTAGTTGTCGAGTTCTTGTTTCTGTGACTGCTTCCGGTTCCAATATGATTTTTCCTTCCTCGTCAAGTTCTAGCAATATTGTTTGAACTGGGATCTTGTCACCTATAACCTTCTTTAAACATGAAACAAGGAAAACTGGGTGCACTCGGGAAGCTGCAGGAAGCTCCAATTTGTATGCCATATTACCAATCTTTTGCAACACCTTGTATGGACCATAATAATTTGGTGATAATTTATTATCCTTCTTAGCTTGCTTGAGGGACATTTGTTTATATGGTTGTAGCCATAGGAATACCCAGTCACCTACATCAAAACTTATTTTGCTGCGATGTTGATTTTCTTGTTGTTTCATTCTATTTTGCGCCATCGTGAGGTTATCCTTTAAGAGTTGGAGAACTTGTTGTTGATGCTCAGTGTGATGTTCCACTGCTTGAACCTTAGAATTTTCTCTTAAATATGATGTGATGGATGGAGGATGATATCCATAAAGTGCCATAAATGGGGTCATTTTTGCTACAGTATGGAAGGAAGTGTTATAACACCATTCATCCAGAGACAACCATTTGACCCATTGTGTTTGTTTATCAAATACAAAGCAATGAATATATCATTCCAAACATTTTTTACTATCTCAGTTTGCCCATCAGATTGAGGATGATAAGATGAGTTATGAGCTAACTGAGTACCAAGACAAGAAAATAATTACGTCCAAATATTTCCAGTGAAAATGGGATCTTTGTTGCTTACAATAATCTTTGGGTTTCCATGTAGCTTCGAAATTGTTTCCATAAATGCATTAGAAAATGTATTGGCTTTAAATGGATGCGATAATGCACAAAAGTGTTCATACTTGGTAACTCTGTCAACTACCACCATGATGACGCTCTTTCCTTTGGACATGGGTAAACCTGTGATAAAATCCATTGAAACCTCCTCCCAACGTTGGCTTGAAATGGATAAAGGTTGTAATAGACCTGGGGTTTTAATTGCTTCAACTTTATTTTGTTGGAAAACCAAACATTCCGCCAAAAACTTTTGAATATCCGATTTAAGGCCATCCCAAAGAAATTCCTTCTTAACGTTGTGGTAAGTTTTTAAAAATCCTAACTGCCCTCCTAAGGGAGAATCTTTTGTTTGAGTTGGGAATTCTTACATAGGTATAAGCGATCTTTGTACCATAACGAATCTTTTGTTGGTAAGTTTTTAAAAATTCCATAAGAATCTTTTGTTTGAGTTGGGCATTCTTACATAGGTATAAGCGATCTTTGTACCATAACAAATCATTTTTCTAGCTAAATGTATCAGATGTACTGGGATCTTGTTGTATCTTTTGAATGAGTGCCCACACTTCTTCTTCATTCTTCCATTCATCCCTTGCTTCATTTATCCAATCTGGTTGGATAATAGAAATGGTGCACATCAATGCTTCCACATCCTCATCCTTTCTTAAGAGTGCATCTTCCACAACATTTTTCTTCCCTTTTTTGTAGATGATTTCAAAGTCATAACCCAACATGTTTGTGACCCATTTTTGTTGCTCTTCATAGGATAATATTTTTTCTAAAAAGTATTTAAGACTATCATGATCCGTTTTTACCTTAAAGTGTCTTCCCATTAGGTAGGGTCGCCATTTCTTAAGTGCATATAGTATTGCCAACATTTCCTTCTCATAAATAGCTTCGTGTAAATACTTTCCTTTGATTGGACAACTTTCGAAAGAAATGGGTCTTTCATCTTGCATTAAAACAACACCAATTCCATTTCCTGAAGCATCACATTCCACAATAAAGGGTTTTGTGAAGTTCGGCGTAGCTAAGACCAGTGCTTGGAACATTGCCTCTTTAAGATGTTCGAAGGCCTTTGTTGCTTCTGGAGTCCATGAAAATGCATCTTTCTTCAATAATGTTTTTAGAGGTGCTTCTATTATCCCATAATTATTAACAAACTTGCGATAATACCCTGTCAACCCGAGAAATCCTCGCAGATGCTTTATGGATGTGGGGATTTTCCATTCCTTAATGGATTTAATTTTGTTAGGGTCTACCTTAACACCTTCATAAGGTACAATATGACCCAGATATTCCACCTCTTGTACTCCAAAGAAACATTTGGCGCTTTTTGCATATAATTGTTTCTCCTCCAATAGTTTGAGCACCCTGTCAACATGTTCAACATGATCCTTCCAAGACTTGCTGTAGATTAGCATATCATCAAAAAATACTAACACAAATTTTCTAAGGAAGGGTTGAAAATGGAATTCATCAAACCTTGAAATGTAGAAGGAGCATTGGTAAGGCCAAAAGGCATGACCAAAAATTCATAATGACCCTCATGAGTTCTAAATGTTGTTTTCGGAATGTCTTCACTCTTCATTCTAATTTGATGATATCCTGAACGACGATCCAACTTGGTGAAGTAAATTGATCCATGCAATTCATCCAATAATTCATCAGTGACAGGAATGGGAAATTTATCTTTAATAGTGAGCTTGTTGATCTCCCTATAATCCGAACACATGCGCCATGATCCATCCTTCTTGTGCACCAATACTACTGGAGTAGAGAAATAACATTGACTAGGTTGAATTATACCAGCCTCTAGCATATCTGCAACCATACATTCAATTTCACACTTTTGGGCATAGGGATATTTGTACGACCTGATGTTTGGACGAACACTTCCTGGAATCGAATGAATAGCATGATAATGATCACGAATAGGTGGGAGGCCTTTGGGAGTCTCAAATACCTTGGAATGATTGTCCAATAATTTTTGGAGATCTGGAGAAATAGCTGATTTCGATGTGGGAACCTCTAGCGAACATAATTGTGCAATTACGCCTTATTGTTCCTTCTTTAGAAGCTTTGTCATACCGTTTGAGCTGATTGTCTTTCCCGGTTTCCCTACAATACCCCTTAATTCAAATTCCTTTCCTTCCGCACAAAATTTCATGAAAAGTTCTTGAAAATTAAAAGCTATTATACCCAAGGATTGTAGCCATTGGAATCCTAGTGCAACATCAGCACCACCCATTGGAATGGAAAGCATTGGGCTATTCAATACATATTCTCCCATGGATAGCTTGATATTATGGAACTTTCCAGAGCAATTTATGGTTCCTCCACTTGCAACCATCACTTGACACTCTGGTGCTGGATATAGGAAGAAATTCAATTCCTTGGCTATCTCACAATGAATAAAATTATGAGTACTTCGAGAATAAATCAACACTATTACCTTTTTCTTCTTGATATGTCCTTCTATCTTGATAGTTTGAGGAGTGGTAATTCCAACCAATGCATTACAAGATATGGTCAGATTCATTTCTTCTTTATATAGGGTTTGTTCCTGGAGTATATCCTCTTCTTTTTACATTTCTTGTTCCTTTTCTTCCTCCTCTTCACAATCTATGTAGAATAAATTCTTCTCAAAACACTTATGACCTTTAGTGTATTTTCTATCACAACTGTAACAAAGCCCTTTTTCTCTTTTTTCTTCCAATTTTTGTGGTGTCAACCTTGTAGGTTGTGGAAGGCTAGTGGAAACAACACTTCCATCTTTATAGTTGTGACTGGTAGGCTTCCTGGTTGCCATAATTTTTCTTTCCATTTTTCTTGCTAACCTGAATGCCTTCTCCAGTGAATCAGGTTCCCAAAGGCAAACCTCATGTTGGATATTATCCTTTAAAGACCCTATGAACATATCAATCCTATGCTCCTCTGGAATAAATTTTACCCTTATGTTCAATTTTTGGAAGTCCTCAATGTGCTCCATCATTGAACCCTTTTGTTTGGGATCTATCAATTGGCTAAAAAAGGTGTTGCTTTTTGTATCCTCATAATGTGATATCATTTCTTCCGTGAAAATTTCCTAAGTGACAATTTGTTTACGAGAGAAAAGCCATCGATACCATACAAACTGATTTGCTTCCAAATATAAAGTTGCAATATGTACCTTTTGTATGTTTTTCACATTATGGAGATCGAAAAATTGATCCATCTGTAGTATCCATGTTTCAGGATCCTTGCCATCAAACTTACTCATATCGGTTTTTGAAACATGGTGGGTCTTCAATCCAACATTAGAGTCTATGAAATCATGATTAACATTTCTTTTGTTCTCATCATGAGTTTACTTTACTGCCCTTTCACCATTAGTAACCATTTCTTCTACCAACTTATTCAAATTTATCTTCAATTCTTCCATCTTAGCGTCCATGCCATTCATCTTAGCATCCATGCCATCCATCGTAACTTTCATGTCATTCATATTAGCTTCCACGCCATTCATATTGGCTTCAGTTACCTTTTGTGAGAATGAAATTTATTGTACTTGGTCTTGTAATTTTGATATATCATGTTGCATTTCTTCTTCTTCTTCACGAGTCATGCTAGAGCTTTCATCTTGCTTACTAGGTGTTTCCATTTTCTTTCTTTGGGGCATCAGTTAATGTTAATAATTCTTCACTATTCCCTTTGAATTCCTTCAAACCAATCTTATGCAAAATTTAGAAAAAAACTACACACATTTTTTTCACTTTGTAAGAGCATGATATTGAATTTGTTGTATCTCTGTAAATGCAAATCTTGAATATCTGAAATTGCATCCTATAGTAGCCCTTTGAGTTCTCTTTCTAACCCTGCAAGTTTGATCAAGATTGGATTCTCCAAGAAAGAGACATGCCAAATATCCCACGGTGACCTGATTATAGAATAGTTCAGTAGAGAGAAATTGTGTGAAGTACCACATGCACTGTTTCGACTTTATTACCTGAAACCAATATATAAAAAACTAAAGGTTGTCCTCTTTCTGAAATGTCTGACGAAATTTCAATCTGATGCTTAGAAAAAAAGTTATGACTATTTTCCCCAAGTGACCTATTTGGAATGTAATTCCGGAGTCTGCAAAAACCCTAATGTCCTCAGATCATATCTCCGAAACTATAGCGAGACAAGCTCCGAAATTTGGAACCGAAGTTCAGAACGGTTTCGGTTCAAATGGTTTTTTTTTTTAGCTTTTGAAACGTCGCAAAAAAAAGTTATAGCAAACATGCCACAATGACTTGTTTGGAGCAACAAAACCCTAGAATCCAAAGCTCTGATACCAAATGTTAGGAAACCAGCTCACAAAAAGATAGAAAAGATATATTAACACCTTATAATTCAACATCTTCGAGGGGGCAACCTCCTTTACATTACACAGATGAACAATTCTTTGATGATACAAATGACTAAACCTCCCTTCTATATATATAAGTCTAAGGGGTCACAATATAATCAAGCCGACATGACAGTAATAACATAAGGGCACAACAATAACAATAGTGGGTTTCTATGGGGCACACTAATAACAATATGGGGACAATAGGGGCACAATAATAATAATAAGGGATATAATGAAAATAGTAATGGGGGAATCACTAGTATTATAGGGACCTAACACAAGGTGATGAGCTTGGCTTGATGTGCCCTTTCTACAATGGCTCCTAAATCTGCCCCTTGATATCATCATTTTCCATAACAGAGCGCCAATAGATCATTCCATTGGGTAGCGATGCGCTCGGGGTTAGATCAATGGAGTGTTTGACTTGATAGTGCAGAGGTACCCCTGCAGGTGAGGAAAAAATGTCCCTGTACTCCTCCATGACCTTGTCCATCTGTTGTTGTTGTGCAGTGGAGCCCTGTCTGGAAGTCGTGGCCACAACCTTCTTCTTTCCCTGAGGGCGTATCATAAGGAAAAAAAAATCTTGTTCTAGGAAATAATCTTACTACATCGCTTTGTAGTGATCAAAGAGATAGCAGTAGGAGGGGCTACCTCTAGTATCTTGTACAACTTATTTCCCAAAGTAATAATCATAGAGCGAGGTCTAGACTCATATATAATATGGTTGTCCTAATAATACATCACAAACTTCAAGAGGAGCAACATCACATAGTAACTCATACATGAAGGGCTTGATGTTGTAGGGAAGGTGACACTGTTGGCTGACGCAGAGATCTCATCCTTGTTGAAGCCATCCAATGGTGTATGACAATAGATGTGATATCGTCGGTAGGCCCAACCACTTCACGACTTCTTCTGAAATGAGGTTCTTTTGGCTCCCGCTGTCGACAATGAATTGTAGCAGAGAACCCTTCACCCACATCTATGAGTGGAAGAGGCGTTCACCCTCCTCTGGATCTTCAGGCTCATTCTTCTAGATCTTGGCGGTGGCCACGGTGGCATTGGGCTCCGCATCAATGATCTGCTTCCCTTTATCATTCCCCTTGTCAGGTTCTGACTCTGAGTCAGAACCTGCATCTGATTTGGAAGCCTTCAGCTCCACCACTAGTGACTGCTTGGCCTGACACTCACTTGCGTTGTGAGTGGAGCTCTTATGGAACTCACACCATTTTCCCATTTCCTTCTTTGGTTTTGTGGATTTGTTATTTTCTTGTAGCTTTGGTGGGTTGTCCTGGGTCACCCCGCCTTGGCTTTGGGCTTTGCTCTGTGGTTTGGGAGCACATTTTCCTTGCTTCATATTTGAAGATCCAAAGTCTCGCTTCTTCTCTTTAAACTTCTGCTCGATCTTGAAGTGTATTAGTATGTCATTTCGAGCGAGGAAAAGTCCACAAACTCCATCTCGTCCTAGATGTACTTGTGTAGATAGTCGCGGTACTTGAGTACCAAATTCCGCTCAGAATCCTTGATACCCAACTTCGTGCGGAGGGTATGGAAAACATTTGTGAACTTCAGCACATATTGGTCCCTTCTTTGCCATAGCGTGGTCCACTTTATGTATTTATCTTCATAGCTCCCAATAGGGTAATATTGTTCCTTGATGGCGTCTCGGAAAGAATTCCAAGTGGGTGTGGCTAAAAACAATGAGGATTCACTCTCCTCCTTTTGTTAACAGTAGGTTTCCCACCAGTCCTTGACGTGTGGGATGACTTTGAGAAGTGAAAAAGTAATATTTTCCCAATTGGAAAAATCATGAACTGAAAAATATCCTTCCAACAGATTCAACCATTTATCTACGACATCTGCATCTATCTGGCTCTCAAATATGGGAATATCAAAGCTAACATGTACCTTAAAAGGAGTGGCGCCTCCAGAGTCGTTGTTGGATGAAGATGAGTCGCTTGTGGGTAGCTGTCGAAGGATCTGGGCAAAGTTATCCATCATCACATTCCTCTGTCGCTCAAGGGCTTCGTCAAGCAATATTTTGAAAGGATCTCCTGCCCCCTTGTCTTTCTTTTCTTCTTCCATGGGAGGTCGTCAGGGTTTTCCAGGATGGTCTTGCAAAGGTTCAACTAGATCGAGCCTAACTCCTTATACCCTGACCTTATTGGGGACATGCAAAGAAAAACAGAGAACGAACAGACCACTTTGATACCACTGATTCGAACTTAGACAGGAATGCAACAAATTACAAATATAACGATAAATAGAGAGATGTAGCAGAAATAACACTTCATTTCATTAAAACAAAATACAAAAATATGCTTACAAACATAAAGGAAATAAACTAGCTTGGGCGATGGTAGCTTATCTCTGAGAAGAGATGTGGTGGCTACGTGCCTCCTAACTGTGTTACAATGAGGCTCAAGGGCCTACTTATTATTGAATAATAAGTGAAAACCCTAAACAACCAAAACCCTAACCCCAGGAGATGTAACGCCAAGAGTTTGTAGGCTTCGTTGGGGTTAGTTGGGCAACCAACTTCTCGGGGTTGTAACTTGGTCATATTATCTCCATTTGGCGCATACGATGCCTTGTTGGAAAGGTCTCTCTAAGTACTACAAGATTTACAAAAAAATCCCTACCTACGACTATGGGCTTGCAGCGGACCTAAAAAAACATCGTTTAGGGGGTCAAAACTGCTCTGGAAGTTCAGGACTCGAAAAACAACTAAAAATAGTAAATGCTGAAATAACAAGGAAACAAATGAAACCAACTGAAGGTCTAGGTGGAATAGGCGGGTGGCCACCAATATCCACCTGGATCGAGGTGTCAAATAGATAATCAAAGAGGCGGACTCCTACACTCCATGAACTATTGACACAGACTCCTGCAACTTATGGGTAAGATTCCTATAAATTCTGAGCAAGCTCCTCTGTTGTAGCAACATCAAATCCCCTCGGTATTTCAAAATACACCATGAAAATACACCATCCATCTTGCATTTTGGAAAATTTGGTGTACTTCGGGATACTCACAAATCTCTACAATGTTCTCAAGTTTATGCATCACCACACCTCCCCGCATTTTGGTCGTTCCTCTCGTTCTGATAATTTCTTAGGAGTAACAACAGTTCAAGCGACTTAGCAAACATGCATGGAGGATGTTGTTTCTCAAGTGTAACATTAGTTTGAGTGACATGGCCAACATGCATGGACAATGTTATGTAAGTGTGGGCATGTGGCCAACAAACAGACCCACTATGTCTTGTGCTTCTGAATGTGTGCCGACGCATTAAATTGTGTGGCATGTTCTTTCTCCTCAAAATGGACAATAGTCTCATAAATATTTATAATAGAAATCTCTATATATTTTTAGTCCCTTTATATGGTCTACATATGCCTTATGGTGGTTAAATGAGCACCAATGACCACTATATTCCAAAAAGGAATTCACTTGTATGTTCATTTCCATATTCCTTGGGGCATGCACTACTCCCTTTAAACTTTCCCATATTTAATAATAATGCATAGTCAAATTTGCTCTCGAGAAAGAACAAATAGGATGCAAGATATATTTTGAAAATTTCATTCTTAATCGCGTTTCTTCTAATTAAACTATGAGGTTTCCCTAATCAAACTTCCATTTATAAGCTTTATTGCATTAAATTACCAAGTTCCATTGTAAGACACACTTCCAACCATGCTAGATTTGTAAATATAACAACATTTATATCAAAGGAAATATAGATCCAGAAATATAATTCTAGGTGTTTTAAAAATTGCAATGCATTAGTGTCATGTTCAGCGGATATATCTGCGTTATGCTCTACCTCAGCGGATTTTCATTTGTCAAATTCGAAGATCTCATGTGTGAACTAGTATGTTAGATTCTATATTTAAACCATAGTTATTAAATTTGGTAAAATTGATGATTCAATTTTATTCATACATTAATATGTCAATTCTAAATTTGGTATAACGTATAGAAAGAACAGTGCAGATTTTCGATTCGCGGATTAATATAGAAAGAACAACGCAGGGTACTCTATAATTTAGAAAACTTTTAGGATTCATGAGATGACATTACTCATTAATAAATGATAATGTTGGTTTAATTTTTAGACCTTACATTGTTATCAACAATTCCAAATTCCTTTAAGATAATAAATCATAATGTTGGTTGATGTTTTTAGGGCGCATTTTAATTTTCTTTCAGATATATAGCTTTTATGTGTCCAACAATAAACTTCGCATAGCTATCTCGATAAATGGCTGGGTATGTTATATATACATATATAAACATATAGCAAATTGGGTTTAAAAGTTTAAATTTAAATATTTTATTTTTCAAATTTAATTATTTTATTTTTCTCAAAATTATTTTTATCATTTTGAATTTATTAAAATGTTTGTGATTTTTTTGATTCTAAATCTAAATAAATGGATAATATCTTTATGGATATAGTTTTCTTATTTTTTTTAATCTCTATAGAAATTTAGTGTTATTGTGGGATTGGATCATTCAAGAATTCGTAATTGCAAGGGCAATTGACTGAATTTACCCGAAACTAGCATCAAGACAAAGGTAGAAACTGCGGGCAAGATACTCTGACTGGCAAGATGTGCTTGGAGATGCTCCAGACTACTACATTGCTTACGAGAGCTAACAAAGTATAATGATAGCACACCATGTAATACCCCTCCACCGAGAACCCTTGGTGTTGGTGATTTTCCTCGTTGCTAGCGCTGATTTTGATAGGATGACAATGGATAAAGGCTTCTTGGTAGAAATCCACCTGACTGGGAAGCTCCAAAAGTGGGCGAAACTCCAAACAAAGATCCTTGTCTAATACCCCCTTTCACCTTCATGAAATATCCCAACGTCTTGGTGGACCCTCGAGAGCAGGTGAACACATCATCAATGCCACCAAACTACAGAACTTTCTTGGGCACATGTGCAACCACTATCTTGGCACTTCTAGGTGCAGACACCATCTTGAGGGTAACAAAACCACACTTCCTTGTGTCCATAATAGGTACAATATGCATCTTCCCAATCTTGTTACCCTAGTAACCTCTCCTCGCTAGAATAACCGAAAGCTTGACCAAAATAGTAGCTTCACGAATGGTCATGGCCACCTCCTTGCTATACTTGACCCCAAATACTACGTGGTCAATGTCATCACCCACAACAATGAAAGCTTTGAAACGAGTATGTTGCTCGACTCTCATAAGCTTTTGCACGGGCATCATCTTCATGACCCAATCCAACAGCTAAGGATCCAGCATGGCCTCCACGATCTGATGCTCCTTCACAACCAATGAGAAATGATAGATTTTCTCGAGGGAGCAGATTTTCCCTACATTTGCTAGACGGCCAAGCTTCGTCACGAGCACCATTTTTCTTCTTCGTCTCATCGGGCTCCTCGTTGGCCGCCGCAATGGTACCTGCTACCTTTGACACCTTGGCCTCAGCCAAATTTGTAAAACCCCAGAAATTCTCAACCTTATTAACTTTTGTCCGCGAATATAGGTTGATGCATCACCATTATTTAAAGAAAATCATGACACCTAGTTCACTAGCTAATAGTCCTTAAAGGTCTTTGGGTCTTAGACCATTAATCTATTTCCTTAAATTGAAAATAAATTTTTAACCAAATTAAAACAATTTTAAAACCTATTCCAAACATAATATACAAAGTAAATTGAAACATTTAAACTACCTTTAATTTTTTATTTTTTCAAAATTTTGAAATATATATATATATATATAATTTTAAATTTGAAACCCCGTGGAAGAACGGGATAAATCACGTATTTATCGGTGATGTTTTGTGAGGGTAATTCACGGTAACGAAGGTCTCTAAGCTAACATGCACCATGCGAATGAGTAATCGGGTATGGACTTCATTGCCTAAAAAGGTTTTCCGAACAGAATTCTGGAAAAGTACTCCGTGTGACGATTTTTACGAAAGTGTTTTCACTCCTATTTCATGTTTAATAGCTTTGGAGATAAATGTAGATTTTGTAAATGGTTGTGTATTTTACACCAATAACAATAATAATATATATTACAAAGATTGTGACTTTTTCAAATTTGTTTTTACAAAATTTTTTTTTTAAGAATTTTTAGATTTTTTAGATTTTGTTGGTGTTAGTTTAATAATGAAATTTATAGAAATAACTGAATTTTCAAAATGTAAAAATATATAAATGAATGCACTATCTACTCAAATGGATGAAAAATTCACTAACTTTTCTTCTACTTTTTGTTTTTCAATTATAAAATGAAATCATTAAGAAAAGGCAACTCACTATGAAATTGTCTCTGCTTTATGGCCTAAATCATTACTACATAGTCTCTACCCATTATGTTGTGTTATGCTCTCAAATCTCACTCTTGCATGTTTTGCTTAACTATGAAACAAGTACAATGCTAAAAGAATATTATTCCCTCTTTTCCTAATGGTTGAGTTTTTAACATATCCTAATAACAGTCTAGTGTATAGTTGTTGCATGCTTTATCTCTCGATTAGTGTTACGATTTTGGACCCTCTAGAATATTCTTGAAAGTCCAAAGATCACTAGCCCCACATATGTGAGTAATGGAAATTAATGTGTCTACCTGGTACCATGGTGGTTAACAAGGTATATTAATTTGGGGAGCTCTAATTTGTCTCATGTATTTTTGAATAAATTTGTCGAATCATTTCGACAAATTTGTCCACATTCAATGCTTCTCCTATGATGTCATTTCTCACTCCTACTAATAGAAGTGTGAACTAATTTATTATAAGAGTGTCAAATATAAACTATATTTTTTTTGTTAAATTATGTAAATGGTTGTTTCTAACTACATTCAATCAAAAGTTGAACCAATGGTTTGTTGACTACTTCTATCTACCTATCTACTTGTACAAATGGAATGTTGTAGATATCTTCAACTTGATGTCCATCTATTATGATCCAAATACATAGAAATCATAAGTACACACCATGCACAACAATATGAGCAAGGAGCAAAACTCCAATACAATAATAGTAGGAGACACTCCTCTAAATTCCCAAATACATTCACACTTGCAAATCATATCCATGTCCTCCATAATAAATACATGATCTCCACATATACCTTGCCACACATTGCACGTGTGTTCTCTTCATTATTAGGATGACATTATTAAATATACATTTACATACTACATGTACATTTAACCCCATATATGCCCTCCCTTGGTTCATACCATACACTTTTAACTCAATATAGTCTCACCTTGGGGTCATAACATAGTATCGTCCTTCTAAAAGCTTTGTCCTTAAAGCTATGTTGTTAAGGGAGTTACATGTGATGAACCAAATCATAGGATTTCCTTAGATTCCTACATTCTTCTTACTATTGATGATGATCCATCAATCCAAACTTAATTCTTTATGGTCTTAATCCTTGGTGGCCAGTTGTTACATAGTTTTCCTTCTTTTGATTCCATGTCTTCTTGTTGTGACATCTCTAATTTGTAATAATTATTCGTCTTTGATAACATCCTATTGAATAATGATTTGGTGATGCCTTGTTCCATGAATATTAATGAGTACTCGATCTTCTTCCCTAGTAATGTTGATGTGGATCTTATTTTCTTCATTAATAATGTTGATATTGATCTTCTTGTCTTCTTTTAAATATTTCTTAGTAATGAAGATGTCGATATGGTCTCATATTTCATGTCTTTCCTTCACTTTGCATAACAAAATTTGTATTTGTCTTCTTTATAAAGATAATGGTATCGTATATCCTCTTTTTTTGGTCTTTGACTTCTTTATCCCCGAAGATAATACCATCATATTTTTCATGTTCATCCTTTAGATGGAGCTAAACTTCTTCAAGTATATTCTAGTGGCCCTCTTGAATCTTCTCTTATTTCTCCTTTTGAACTTGCATTGTGATCACATTTATCAAATTTTGACATCCTTCTTCAATTCTAGAACGCATTTCTGATTTCACCTTATTCATCTCTAGGTATTCTTCAATCTTCTTGACAATTTTCTCTTCAAGGCTATTGATACTTTCTTCATCTAATATCCTTGATTTTTTCTACATTTTTGCAAAATGCTTCTTTTCTTCTTTCAATCTTTTGATATCATCCAATAGCTTCTTAGTATGGTTTCATAACATACATATTTCATCCTCTTTCTTTTTCAATTCTTCCATTGAATCATCCTTTTTCCAATTCCCTTTACTATTTCCCTGTGTTATTTGTTGAATCTCCTTAATGAGTGCTTCATTAAGGTTTTGTATCTTAGAGAGCTAATCAACTCTATTCTTGATCTCTTCTTTTGTTTCTTTTATTTCATCATGAATTTTATTCATTACTTATATTTGTGATTCCTTAAACCATTTATTAAGAACAATTCTTCGAATTTACTCTATATAATGTTTGATCAAATAACTTCATAAAAGTCATTCCACCACTTGGAAGCTTCACCATTGAAATAAAAACTTACAAAAAAAGTTATGAATCATGTTCATTTGTTATCCTCAATCATTCCATAGTATTGAGTTCATCTTTATCTTCATTTCTTTAAACCTTTTTATTACCATTGACTCTTAGTTTAGGTCTACACCACACCCTTAAATTCTAACCTCAATATGTTATTTATAATGACCTTGTATGATTATTGTCAGGCCAGGAGGTAACTCCTCAAATGAACTGTTTTTATTCATTAAGATTGTTCATGGTTATATACATGAGGGAGTGACTCTTGGGTTTCACCTCCAGATGACTCTTCCTTTTCCATTATTTATTATTTATATTATTTACAAGTGTTCACCCAATCCCCATGATTAGGTGTCAACATTCCCCCCCTTAATCTGAAGGGATGTTGGTGAGTCCAAGCATCGTTCTGAATCTTTCAAGCTTTTATCTTCCAAGTGATTTGGTGAAGATGTATGCAATGTGCTCATTAGTGGAAAAATTACATAGATGGATTGTCTTAGCCTCAACATGATGTCGAATCAGATGGTACATTGTATTGATGTGCTTTGTTCAGTCATGGAACTTTGGGTTCTTGGCAAACTTTATCGCAGAGGTGTTTTCAATCATGAGTGGAGCTGAATGTACATGTTTTACCTGCAAATCTTCCAGAATTTTCCTGAGCCACAAAATTTCTTTTGTTGCCTCAGTTGTTGCCACATATTCTGCCTATGTTGTGGAATCTGCTGGAACTAATTGTTTGTGTGATCTCCAGGATATACCTCCTTATCCAAGACTCATAGCATAACCGGAAGTAGATAGCCCAGTTTCTTTGTCTCCATCGAAGTCTGAATCAGAGTATCCAATCAGGATGAAGTTTCCAACTTGTGTATACTTGAGTCCAATGTCTTGAGTTCCCTTCAAGTACTTTAGAACTATTTTTGCAACATATCAATGTCCCTAACAAGGCTTTTTCATAAACCTGGAGAGGATTCCAACAACAAATGAAATGGTTGGTCTAGTAGTAGCCAGGTAGTTGAGACTTCCTACAAGCTGTCTATACTTTGTTGCATCCTCAAATTATTTTCCTTTAGTGGATGTGAGATTTAAGTTTTGTTCCATTGGAGTAGTTAGAGGATTGCACTCAACCATGCCAAACCTGTTCAATAGATGTCCAATGTACTTCTTTTGAGAAAGGAATATAGACTTTGGATGTTGAGTTACTTCCATACCAAGATAGTAATGAGAATAGCCCAAATAAGTCATTTCAAAACCTTTCCTCAATTCCTTCTTTATGGATGCAACGTAGCTCTCATTGTTCCCTGTCATCAAAAGATCATCTACATATACCACAAGATATACAACTATTTTTCCAACTTTCTTGACAAACAAAGTTGCATCATCAAGATCATGATGTTTGAAGTTGAGTTTCAAAATATGCTCAATTAACTTTTCATACCAGGCTCGCGGTGCTTTCTTGAGTCCATACAAGGATTTCACAAGTTTGCATACTTTATGTTCATGTCCTTTCACAACAAATCATCAGGTTGGGACATAAAAACATTCTCTTTTAGATCTCCATTCAAGATAGCAGTTTTTACATCCATTTGATGGACTTTCCAACCGTTCTGAGCTACTAGGGCAAAGAGTGTCTAGATGGTAGCCCATTTTTCTATGGGGAAAAATTTTCCTCATAATCGACCCCTTCCTTTTGTGAAAAACCTTTTTCCACAAGCCTAGATTTGTGCTTGTCAAGTGAGCCATTAGCTTTATACTTGTTCTTATAGACCCACTTGCAGCCAATTGGTTTGGTTCCCAATGGAGGATAAAACAACTTCCAAGTGCCATTCTCTATCAATGCATCATACTCCTTTTGCATCGCTTCTTTCCATTCATCATGAGAAGTGACTTCTTTGAAGGAAGTCGGTTCAAAATCTATAGACAAATTCAGTTCACAATCATAAGAAACATACCTATCAATAGGTGAATCAAATTCATCTACATCACCTCCATTTTGCTTAGTTGAATTTCTTTTTCATGTCTTTCCAACCTCATCAGGATGAACACTTTCAAGTGTCTTTGTCAGCCACTTTGGGGGACCTTTTTGAGATGGTCCAGGCTACTCAGTTGATTGAGTTGGGACTGAATCAATATTGAGTCTCCAAATTTTTTCAATCACATCACTCAAAGTATCATCACTATTTGGAGTTTCATGTGGGGCAGAGAGTGCTTCAGAAGAAGATTCCATAGATTGATCCAGTATAGGAATCCCCCCTTCAAGATGTGGAATCTGATTATCAAATTCTTGAAATGATTTTTCATGTCTAAATCTATCCAAGCGATCAAGTTTTCGCTCAACAACATTGTCAGCTTTGGAAGATTCAAGAAAGATTACATCTCTAAATACAACAAACTTTTTATTAACTTCATCATAGAGACGATATGCTTTGGAGGTATTTGAATACCCCACGAAGATACACTTACGACTCCATGGACCAATTTTCTTTCTATGTACTTTTGGTATCAATGCATAACAGGTGCAACCAAAGATCCCGAGATTCTTTACTGAAGGAATGTAGCCATACCACATTTCATAAGGAGTCATGTTTCTAATAGCATTAGATGGACATCTATTCTTTACATATACAACACATATAACTACATCAGCAAAAAACATCAATTTTACATTTTTTTTAAACATCATGGAACATACCATATTTAAGATTGTCCTATTCATTCTTTTAGCTACTTCGTTCTGTTGGGAATTATAAGGCACTGTTGTTTGATGTTTGATGCCATGCTGGCGAAGATAGTTTTAAAATTCATTTGAAGTGTATTATTTTCCATTATCAGTGTGAATAGAGCCAATATGAGATTGTGCATCATTTTCAATCCATGTATGAAAGTTCTTGAATGTTTGAAAAACATCAGATTTTTTCTTCAATAAATAAACCCAACACCTTCTAGTATAGTCATCAATAAATGTCATCATATATTTATTTCCATTTGTAGAAGGAACATCAATTGGACCACATAAATATGAATGAATGAGTTCAAGTTTTCTATGTGCTCTGGAATGTGAATCATGAAAAGACTGTTTTCTATGCTTTCCTAGAATGCAAGCATCACATTGCTTAAGTTTCCTAGGAATTGTGGGAAAACTAGTAACACCATTTTTCTTCAACAAGTGAAGGTTGTCATAGCTCAAGTTTCCAAATATATCATTCCATAATATACTTGATGGGAATGTACCTTCATCATAATGGGAATTGTATGAGAAATTTTGTGCACACACAAAGGTACCGTGCAGGTTGAGAAGCCTTTCTTCTTTTATCCCCGTCATGACAAGTGAGTGATATGATGCCTTTCTCACCTCAACCTTTCCATCAAACATATGAATGGAGTGTCCTTTCTAGCGGATGTGGACCAAGGACAACAAGGTTCTCCTTAGCTGTGGGAGATATAAAACATCATGTAGAATAAAGTCTGGAATACCAGGAAATTTGAGCCTGATTGTGCCAAGCCCTAATGGATTGAGTTTTGGTTTGTCTGCAAAGTATATTGCTACATCAACTTTGTCCTTAAATTCTTCAAAAATATCTATTCTAAAAGTCATGTGGAAAGTTTCCCTTGAATCAAGAAACCAATCATTTTTCCAAGAAGCAAGTGAAGCATTAAACAAGTCTTCATTTACTCCAATATTACAATGTGCCACAACATAGTGAGCAGATTCATGTGCTTTACCTTGCTATTTTTCATTGGTTTTACCTTTGGGTTGATTTCTTTCCTGCTCAATTCTGTCCCAAGGCAACTTGCATGTGGATGCATCATGTGATCCATCTCTATTGCAACGTATGCAATGCAAATCAAACTTTTCTCCTTGAGTGTGTCTGCCCCCCCTACCTCTGAAATTCCTTTTTCCTCTTCCTCTGGAATAATCTTGAGCAAGATTCTTCTCTCCATGTGAGAGACACACAACCTCTTCAGAATATCGAGGAGTTGTCTTCTTCCCAAAAGCTTCCTCTCTCTCAGCAAATTTATTCACAAGGGAGTCAAAGGTAATTTCTTTGAGGTTTCCATTTTCTTGCAATGACTCAAGATAATTTGAATAAGTGGGATAAAGTGCCTTGAAAAAAGCTATCAGAGGAATATCTAGTTCAACATTAGTGACTTTGATATCATGCATAATAGATTTCACTTCTAATGCAAGAGCAAGAGGATCATCATTTTGTAATTCAAGGCTGAACAATTTAATCATCAGTTGGACAACTTCAAGTGCAGAGTGTGAGTCATAGAGTTCCTTCAATTTTTGTAAGGCTTCAAAAGCATTCAAAAATGGTGAAATATGGTGACTCACCTCTTCATTTACAGATGTTGCAATCAAGGCATAGGCCTTTTTGTTCTTGTTTTCCTAAATGGTGAATTCCTTGTCTGAGGTAGGCTTTGCTGGTTCATTGTCTCCTTCTCCAACAAAAACTCCTTTCCACAGCTCATTAAAAATGAGAGTGTGTTTGATATTTCAAGACCACTCAGGATAGTTCTCCTTCCCATTGAGAACCACTCCCACAATGGATATCAATGAGTGCATTTTAAAATCTGTGTACTTTTAAAAAAATGTACTTATGGTGGCAAAAAAAATGCAGTTCTGGTGACTAAAAATGCATTTCTGATGTAAAAAATGCAATTTGATATTTGATGACAGAGGTATTATATGGGGTAGTGGTTATATGGGAGAAATATTATGTGGCGGAGGGAGTATTTGGGGAAGGGGAGAAGGATTTTGTGGGGAAGCAACATATGGGGGAAGATGAAGCGGTGTAATACACAACACACATCGTTAAAAGACTGGAAGCTCAATGGTGAAGGGATCGAGCGGTGGTATTGAAAATAGGTAATGACTGGAAGCTCAACGAACCGAGCGGTGGTATTGAAAATAGGTAATGATTGTGGGAGAGAGGAGAAGCGATGAATTGTAAACGATGTATTGCAAACACATCATGGTATAAAAGATGATGAAAAAAATGGTATGGAAAAGCCTTAGCAGCATACAACAATTAAAAAAAGATCGGAGTTTGTAACGTTATTCCCATACCTTGAGTTTAACATAGTCAATCAATGCACAATCAAGCAATGTTAGGATGAGCGGTGGTATTGGAGGACTAGCACATAATTGTAAGCATTTATGATGTGGGGCCGAGGCTCGACCTCACAGGCAACATTCAAACATAAGGTATGGTGTGGTGGTAACACAGTGGAGGAAGTGGAACACGGTAAGTTGTGGGGAAAGGAATTGAATCAAACCGGAATCAATGCGGTTGTAGACCGGACCATAACAGTCAGGAGTTAATGCATTGGTGTAAGTGTAACGTATGGAAGGGAAGTGTATACCATAGTATACCGGGGTTAATGGGGCATTATGCCTAGAGGAAACTGGTGGAACAATGGGAGATCAACCACATTAATTAAGAGTAATACATTAACACGAAAACTAGTGGTGAGAAGCGTTAAACACAACATTCAAGACATTCGCAAGGACAAATAATATGGTACACTACAGAAATGGAAGAAGGGAGTTACAAGGGTAAAAAAACTAAAAATGGAGCTGGATCTGATACCATGTCAGGCCAGGAGGTAACTCCTGACATGAACTGTTTTTATTCATTAAGATTTTTCATGGTTATATACATGAGGGAGTGACTCTTGGGTTTCACCTCTCGATGACTCTTCCTTTTCCATTATTTATTATTTACATTATTTACAAGTGTTCACCCAATCCCCATGATTAGGTGTCAACAATTATTGTGATTTTACAATAGCTATTGAAAATATTCAATGTTTTCACTTTCCAATAGCTTTTGAATCACCTCAATCAGACAACCCAATCAAAATATATGATAATTTAAAGTTAACATATCTTTTAAAACCTTGATTTGGAGATTGTTCTACTTCTCGATCTTTCTTTTGGTGTAACTTTGCAATTTCAACTCTTTTGATTTTGAAATTTTGGCCTATAGTTCTCCACTATTTCTTCTCTATAATTATAGTGGTTTGTGTTGTAACATAAATAGTTTTGATAAGTTAGATATTCCTTTTGTAGTTAGAAGAAAAATAAAAATAAAAAATGTTAGATGAAAAAGAAAAAAATAGAAAAAGAAACAAAGAAAAATAAGGAAAAATGTGAGATGAAAAAATAAGGAAGGGAAAACAAAAGAAAATAAAAGAAAATATATGTTTTCCATTGTATTAGTGCGCACATTTAAATGCCGCATTATATTACTTTTAATCTTTTTTAAAGTTGTCATTAGCATGTAATAAAGTATGCTTAGTAAAGTAAGCATATCCGACAAAACCTTTTGTCGTTGAAGTGACAGTTTCTCATTATGTAATAAAAATTGATTGGTTTTCAATGGTTTTGATCTAGCCCATCCAGATCAATGGCGATCAGGCTACCCCGCACCCCCCATCCCCATCTGAACTTTATCCGACAGGGGGGGGTCTGGGGTGACAGTTTCAAATATACCGTCTAGACATACGCGGCACTATCCTATCTAACCTGCAACCCCCCCTTCCAAAACAAATTACCACCTAACCCCCCCCCGGGCCCCTCAAAAAATCGCCATTCACTCCCGATTTACCATTGATTGACCTTTCATGCGCTATGATTACTCCACCACGCAACATGCCACCTCTCCCTCTCCCTATTATTAAATAAATATATTTCCCGCCTTTAATCTATCCATTTACCCATCTGGTTGCCCATCTGTTATAATAAATCTGTTAGCATTAACTTCTCCCGCTCCTAATAAACGATATTATTATAATAGATGAGATCATATTTTTATAAATCCAGTCCCTGAACCTTACAATCCCGTTTGCACAGATATTCACTGGTAAAAGACTCAGAGTACCTACATCGCAAGATCCTTCCAAGAAAGCATTCATTATCCAGTCGCTCAATCGATCAAATATCCTTTACTAGGCATTTTCCCCAATATCCATTAAATTATGTCTTCCAGAAAGAAAAATACTTTTGCAGAAAATCCAATGCTTCCTCCACCTATAGATTTGGATCACAAACCATTAGTTGACAAATTATACCAAATTTCTGCAACCAATTGTGAATTCGATCTTTACAAACTTCACAATTGACTCAAGTAGAAATATTTTGACCTTAGTGATGATTTAGGACTGTGGGATTCTACCTTACCCCAATTTATTTTCCCTCAGACCTATAACTTTCCTGAATTTGTCACCTGGTGTCAATTTTGATATCTTCCCAGTCAGAGAACTATTGTACCCCAAAATGGTGAAGTTATTTTTGCCATCAATGCCAGTTCCATCTCAGAAATTATCCAGGTCCAGAATTCTAACTCAATGCAAGATTTTCACCCTAACATACTCATGGATATATAAAACAAGCTCAACTTCTCAAAAAGAACTAAAATATTTGAGACTTTTCTGCCAGAGAATGCTCAGTTACCTAGATCCAACCCTCCTTATCCATCTTCCATGTTCCCAGAGATGACAAAACAAATAATCTCAATTGTTTCATGCCTGTTAGGATACCATTCATACCAGTGGGTTGATGAAACCATCTTAGCCTTCCTTTCTATGTTTTCCTCAAATGAAAATCCTCATGTTCTGTTATGTTATAGTGAGTTTTTGGCAGAATCCATTCATGACCAGTTCATGAAATTCTCAACTGAAGGAGTTTTTAAGTATGAACCTATCTTGGTATATTTATTTCTTTATTATCAATCAGACATGTTTCCTTTCTGGTTACAGAAGCTAGACAGTCAAGGAAACCCTCAGTCAGTAATTCACTAGACCTCTGTAAAAAAGAACAACACTGAATTTACTTTCAGTGATTTTGTAGATCAGTTCCTACATGTGAATGCCAGTTTGTTAAATAGTGATGCAAAGCCGAGGAGACATCCATAAATCAAAGGAATCCTATAGTTGAGTGACCAGACTAAGAGAGGAGATCACTATCTATATCAATCTTACTCAGAATTAGAATATATGGATGTGAACTACCACCTTAGAAACTCCCCAAGTTTGTATCAATTAGAATATTTTATCTAGAATATATTAGACATATGATCAATATGGATCAAATACATTTTCTAGTAGCAAAGAAGAAAGAACAGTTCAAGATAAAGGCATAGGTTGGTCCATTCATCTGCAACACAAGAGCAGCAAGACAGGAAGCAAATGACATTTTCAAGCAAAACTTTACATGGTCCTATGATCCTCTAGGTGTAATTTCAAGATTAAGGATGGAACAACAATATGGTCCTTATACACATACTCCTAGGCCAAAAATAGAACAATTCACGAATCAAGAAAGTTGGCATGAGAATACATTGCAGGAAGCAAAAGAACAGGTGTTGTCAACAAGCTACACTCCAATTTAGCAAGAGAAAGGAAAGAGACCAAGGGAAAAAATTTCCCCTTTGGTAACTGAGATTTCAACAAAGGAGTTCAAAGTATATAATAAAAGATAGAAGACCATAGATGTAATGGAGACACAACAAGAAAACATAGAACAAATACAACCAATTGTTCTTACATGAACATGCACCCCCTCAGTGTCAGGGACAAAGGACATCATTCCTTCATCCCCAATGACTCCAAAGACAACAGATACATCAATTTCATCACCAATAGGAGAGACAGGACAGAGTCAGAAAGAACCAAGTATATTTGCCACTTATCAAGAAATAAAAAGAAAGAATCTTGCACTTAAGGCCACTAAATTCTCATAGTTTTGGAAGAAGACAACTACTTCCCAACACAGGCTCCTCTCAGCCTTTTATTCAGAAAAAGGAAAAATGTAGATTGCTTTCTTGCAGCCCAAGGTTCCTCAACCTCAGTTAGAAAATGATTACAAGCACTTAGTTTTCTCTTTTGATACAAGAACAATCCATCCCATAGACCAGATGGATTTGCACAAACAGTATGGTGAGATGATTTTTAATACTTTAAATAATTCTTCTATGAAAGTTGCCAAGGTTCAAACCACTGTAGATAATATCCAGGCACAGTTAAAATTAGAGAAACTCTCTTCTCTAGCTAAAGATACAAAAATTAAATCTTTAGAGGAACTAGTGATCAAATTGGGATATGATCCTAATAATATAAAAGCAGCAGAAGAGATAATCAAAAATAAAAATACAGATATAGAAACATTGAGAAAGCAACTAAAGCTTCCTTCAACTAAAGATCCACAAGCCAAAGAATTTAGAGAATTGGAGAAGGAAAAGGAAAAAAAATTCAAGCTTATTATTGAACAAAATGATCAGATTTCTAAAATGGAAAAGGAAATCGAAAAATTTCTAAAAGAAAAAGAAGAGCATACTGCTATAGTGCAATAAATTCCATTTATTGTCATTGCGGCAATAGGTACAGTAGTAGGTAAAACGTCGACTTTAGTAGCAACTTCAATAGCAGAGACTCAATCCAACACTACACCAGCAGATTTGACTAAAGAAATGAATGATTTTTCTATCAAGGATCAAGAGATTGAGAAAGTAACAAAGAAGTTAAACAATTTACAAGAACAAAAGATCAAAGTAGATAGTACTTATTTGGTAGAACTACAAAAATCACATAAGCTTGCACAAAGAATAGAATATTTAGAGAGCCAAAATATTATGGTAGATACCATTGCATAAGCTAAAGAGAACATTTGGGTAGAAATAAATGAAGAAATTACAAAAATCTGGCCATCCATAGAGATTATCTTCGACCAAGATAAATTAGTACTAAGATCAAAATCTCTGATAGTTGATGTCAAGAGAGAACTTGAAAACAAACCTAGTGATGCAATTGCTATAATCAAATTCCTGAATTCAAAAACCAGAGAAGAATTAGAAGAGTTGGATATAGAAGACAAAACAGATACCATCTTGGAAGTAAAAAAAATTCTCACCAAGAAAAATCTAATGCTGCAATTAGAAAACAAGTCTGATAGTTTGCAAACAATGGTACAAAGATTTCATAAGAAGTTCAATGTTTTGTATTAGAAGGGTCTCCCTAGACTACAAGGAATGAGAGACGCATTAGTCAAGCTTGAAGACTATCAACAAGTATTATTTACCATTGTTACAGACAGGTCCAAATTTGCAAATATCAAAGGTACTATTACAGGAAAGGCATTCATGGAAGGCCTCAATTATGATCTACTGATCAAGCATGAAATAAGTCATTTGTTTCTTGTTAAGCCTACTTTTGAAAAATACACAGAAGTAGATGAATTCTATCAAAAGTTGATCAGATTTACACTTCTAGATGAAAGTGAATGGGAAAAATTATGTGAATTACTTGAGTAAAATTTGGCAAACATCCAAAAGAATGTAAGTAATAAGGAAACTATTTTTCAGATCAAGTCATCACTAGAAATCCTTAAAAGCAGTGCCAACAACTTCAACAATTTTCATTTCACTATATTTATGTACTATTTTTGTAGAAACAGATCTAGATATTTTTCCAATGTATCTACATATTTACTTTAGATCATTTGGGGAAACTTTGTATAAATAATTCCCAATTTGAATTTAAAGGGGTTGCACTCTTGGACTAAGTTTATTTGAAGTAGAATTACATGTATCTGAAGTTGTTTCATGCCAATAAAAGGATTCTGAATTTGTTTCAAACAACTTGTTATCTCTCTAAGTTTTCTCCATGTTATTCATTTCATTATGTTATTTCAACATGTATTTAGTTTTATGAAGAAATCTGAGTAAGATATAAACTGAATATCATTCTATCTTAAATCTTCTATGAAGTTATAATCAATTACAAAGATTAGTTTATTAGACTATTTGTCTAAATAAACTCCTCTACATTAATTAATTGTCAATTCTTCATGAATTTAGATGCATTTTTGTTGGTTAGTGAACATAGTTTACTAGCATCTGTCTTATGATTAATTTAAATATTCTATCTAAATACTTAAAACTCATATTTTCTCTCAATTCTTCATTCCAAATATTTTAAAGCTAAATTACTATTTAGAAGTGAAGAAACAACCCTTTCATTTTGTTGAAGAGAAATTAGGACACAATACCTATTTACATAAGCTCAAACATTGGTCTTCCACAAATTAAAAAACAACCAAATATATATATATATATCTATATATATATATATATATATATATATATATATATATATATATATATATATATGACTAATTCTATTAATGTAACAAAAAATGGTACAAGGAGGCACCGACCTCTGCAGAGCAAGCCTCAAATTATGCCATGTTTAACAACCAATAACTGAAAGAGACTGCCTGCACCGGGGAAACCAGTCCAAAACTAGAAGTGTTTGCTGCCCATGCAAGGGTAACAACCTGTAAAGCCAGAGTGGAATAGTTTTTCGAGCAAACATCAAAATTAACAACATTCACATAAAAAAAACGACAGAATAGACCCCTAAGGTTGGGAGTCGGGAACCCAAAACCTGAAATTTTTTTTGACAAGCTAGGCGTCATTAGTAGGAGGAGGTTCTTCCACTATCAGACACCTGTACGCCTCCATGTCATCTTCCACGTCTTGTTGATCTCTTGGTGTTGCTTCCATGGTCTTGAAGCAACCAAGATTATTTCATCCCTGAGCTGCACCTGTGCAGTCTTGAGATTCTTCATGGCTTTTGTGCATCCCTGAGCTACTGCCAAGGGATTTTCTTTTGCTGGTGTTGGTCCGCTCTTGAATATTGCGAGATGGGACTTCAGAGCTTTGAGGCTCCTCTCTAAAAGCTACCGAAATGGTCACAACTATGCATGGGTGTTCTAGCGTGCAGTAAAACTGGAATTGGACAGAATGACTGGGTTGCAGAGACGAGACCGAGGCAGTAGGAGGCTGTGGAGCATATTCAACACTCTGTGAACTTGCAGTCTGAGCTCGTCGCTGACCTCTGCGGTTGGCTGGATAACATCCTGTGTAATGAGCCGTCGAGGGGGAGGAAGAGTCAGTTGGGGTCGAGTCAGAGAGGGATAGGGAGGGTGAGCGAATTGCTCCTCCTCTGCTACTGCCTCTCCTGCAGCGCATCCTATGACGCGAACGAGGCATGTTCACTTGGTCAAAATTAGGTAGACGAGGACGAGGAGGAGCAGTGCCAGGGATTGAATGGCCAGTGGGAGCAGGTGTTTCTGGGAAAACTAGTGTCTTTTCAATCTGCTAGTCCCACTAGGATTGGTAGCTATCCTAGAAACAAACAACAAAAGCAAATTGCGATTTCCTTTATGTATGATAGATAAGGGAGAAGCAGAGGGACCAACTTGGATCTTTCGCTTGATTCCTTGCTTGATTTCTCTCTCCCTTGATAGAGCTTGCACCTCTTCTCTTACTTATCCCTCTCAATGAATACCTGTAGAGACAAAGTAACAAAACACCATCAAAGCATCTCGATCTATTATATCATAAACAATGCAGAATCAGGATTACATTGATCATACAATGGCATTCACAAATACACGATTGTATGGAGGAAAACTCAAAGAAATTTATTAATAGTAGAAGGGAGAATTACAACCCAGATGTCTGATATAGCATCATCCTCCCAGCATCAAAGCTCTCTTCACCTCATGAAAAGCAAGATCACCCAACAATACAATGTCTTTTCTCAAAGATAAACTATCAGCACTTCCTTACAAATTACAAAATTCCAGCCTCTAGATCTCTTAGATGAGGGATCCATTTATAGATGTCTGCAAGGGTGTGAGTCATCTCTAGGTTTTTTATTAGTGTCATTCCACTTGTAGTTCTTGGTTCCACTTGGAGATTTCTTGGATCTTTTACTCATCCCTGGGCAAATTCAGAGAGGCAAGTGTCACAAGAGAAGTTTCTGGAAGATTCCATGAGCATCCACTTAGCGAACTGTCTCAGACATTTGTCCATCCTCTCTCATCGCACCCTACAGAAGGCCTCTTCAGTATGCATTGCACCTTGATAGTGGGGCAGTCAGTATGGTCCAGTTTTGGCCAGTTCTAAGTGGTTTTTCAGGTGGAACTTTTGGGGAATGATGTAATCAGTTGACCATGATCCTTTAGGGTATGAAACAACACTTTTAGGGGTTAAAGAGCCCTTGGTTTATTGACATATAAGATTTGGGTTGTAGTGCCCAAATATGTCTATAACAATTGCCCCCTAAAGCATGAAGTCGTAAATCTTTTGATGTCGGGTGAAATGGTTTATCATGAGGATCCGAGGTATTCGAACTGGAAGGTGACCTGTATAAGATACAATACAATACATCATCATCATATTATTTTCATGATCTAGCTGAGGTGGGCATTCCCATGCTCAGCTTTATAAATTCATTTTCATGTACATAGGACAGATAATTGTCTGCGGATTGCAGCCTGGTTCTTCTTATGAAGAGTCATCTTCCCTAGATTAGATGACTATTTGTGCAGCTATACATTTGATGTCTTTATACCCCTGAATATATCGCAAACCTAATGGATGAAACTAGATCCAGGGTCTTCAAAATTCGTTCAATCTTCGCTCGATGTACAAGTCGATCCATGTGAAAAGATGTCATGATGTCGAACATGGAAAGACATCGCCTGATTACCAGCCAATGATGTAAGTGGTTAACAGGCGAGAGAGGAATCATCGATAATGATAATGACCCTCAAGGTACTACAGTACAATTCACGTGGTGTGAATATATGATTCGATGTCAAACACCACGCAAAATCTCTCGGTCGAAGGTCATTAATGTAAATCTGTCGCCGGAAGTGAGAAACTTGCCATTGAGGCATGCAAGCTTCAAAGTACTGAAAGGGTTGTTTCTAAGTCAACTTCTTAGATAATGAGCTAATGTTGACAAGAAGTGACCCGTTGTAGGAGGGCCTTAATGTATCCCACATCTACGACACAAAACGAAGCAAATGATTTTGCGGAGGTGAAAACGATCGACGACACAAGGTTCAGGAATGACAGTCATGAAAAATGGAGGTTGAAGGTATTGCAGTGGATGAGGCATTGATTGGATGGTGAATTATCTGAATGACTTCTCTTGAACATATCGGCGACAATCAGATGGATTGGTAGCATTAATCCCAAAAGATGGATGGTATGGAGGACCAATGGTGATATGAGCAGTGAATGGAATAACCCAACCTGACTCAATCATGGCGATGGAGTGAAAGTGTCATGTTCAAGAGCGACCTGCTACCATAAAATTCTTCAAGTTTTCTTCCCTTTTTCCCAGTCATTGCTGACTAGTACCTCTTTATTTTTGTCAAGCTTGAGGAGGATAACATATGCTTGTTCTATAATTTTCCCTTCGGGCAAACCTGTCGCTATGTTTTAGCGAGTCTAGCGACAATGAAACTCGTTCTTGTCTGGGTGGACAAGTTTGTCGCTATTGTTTTATCAAGTTTAACGAAAAAGATAACTCGGTCCTTTTCATGTTTAGAGAGTTTGAAAAGGGACGAAAAGAAAACTCCAGTAGTTCTTTTTCATAGCATAATCCCTTAGGTCCAAAAAAGATTAAAATAATACAAAAGGGATGACTTTTCCAATCACTTTAGCGAGCCGAAAAGACAAGCGCTCGAAATTTTTCATGAGATAATCCCTTAGGTCTGAAAAGTTTAAAATATATAGGAGGGATGGCACTTCCAATCACTTTAGTGAGCTGGAGAGGCCAATTGCTCAACAATATTTTCATATTTAGCAAGTCTGAAAAGGGTTTAAAGTGGACTCATTTTTTGAGGAACGAGTGGTATCCGGGGTAGCAACTGGTTCCGGGTAATCTTGGAACTTCTCAAAACATGGCGATATGAAGAGGGTGGCTAACAAGATCACTCATCACAGTTGTTCCTCAAAATCGTAAACAATCAAGTGGAAGCGTATGATCGGCCAAACGGATGGAGGTGATGGCAGGAGCCCAACCAAGGTTCAAAAGCTGATGTAATGGCAATCACAAAGGTTATTTACCAAAGGTAGGTTCATTTTTTAAAGAGCTTGAACTCTGAGGGAACACATGCTCTGTGGTAGGTTTATTTTTTAACGAGCTTGAACCATGCGATAACATTGATCATTTGGCAGGTTTATTTTTTAACGAGCTTCAACCTTACGGAAACATTGCTCATTTTGTGAGTGGGTTTATTTTTTAACGAGCTTGAACCTTGCAGAAACTATGTTCATTGAAGGCGGGTTTATTTTTTAGCAAGCTTGAACCTTGCGGAAACTATGCTCGGTGAAGGCGGGTTCATTTTTTAGCGAGCTTGAACCTTGCAGAAACATTGCTCATTGCCATTTTATGTAGGCTAGAAACGACCAAACTACAAAGTTAAAAACCACTAAAAGCTAAGGAACTACTGAGGTTAGGTAGGATGGTTTCATCAACAGTTTAGACAAAACCCTTCCTTTTCTTTTTCCGTAGCGCAGACAAAGGTGAATGGTGGATCAGACCAATCACCTAACCTAAGAAGTTGAAAAACTAAAAAGCTAAAAAGCTAAAAAGTTGAAAAATGAAATTGGTTGCTTTTTGTTCGCATAAAAAGGTTTGCATGCCACCAGGCATCGAGAAAAGGAGAGTCTCCAAGTAACCATATGGAAATCACTGTGGTTAAGCAGTATTTTTTTTGTCAGCGGTGCCGACGAAACAATTCCTTGGCTTTGTCCATCAAATAGACAAAGGTGAATGGTGTGGGACGACACTTCCAATCACATAACCTACAGGGGAACCTATCTTTTCAGCTGGGTTCGTCTGCCTAAGCAGACCAGGGTGCATGCCCCCTAAGCTTCGTTACATTCACCAGATTACTCGCGGTAATTAGGTGGATGGAATGAAGGTTGAAGAGATACTCCTGATGCAAAAAGACCATTTAGGGATGATGGTTGACTTGGAGCTGTGTTTGAACCGGGAAATGAAAGTTGGTCAATAAGCTGGACAATTTTGCCTTCATGCGGGAAACACATCACTCGAAAGAGTGTGGAAACAATAGCTTCCATGCTATAAACATAGTCGCGTCCAAGGAGTAGATTGTAATCTAACGGTCCTTGGACTACCATCACGTTCAAGTGAACAGTTTTCCTTCTCAAAGTTATCGGCAACTTAGGAAGGATCCCTAACAGTTGACTGGTTCCTTTGTTAAAGCCTGACAAATTTTGTTTACCAGGCATAAGCGATGGTGAACCAAGCGCTTTCCAAGCAGTTGAGGAAAGGATACTCACTGAAGCCCCTTCATCTATGATGGTGCCAGACACAATCATTTTGTAAACTTGTACTATGATCCAGAATGGTACATTATAAGGAAGGCGAGATCTTGCTAGTCGATTCCAATCAAAGGAAGCGATTAGACTGCTTGGAGGGGGTACCAAATAAACGGGTGAAATAACCCCTTGAGTAGCAGGAACTGGGGGATTCTCTTCCTGTTGTGAAGGAACGGGCAGATTGCCCCCAAGTTCATCAGACTCTGAAGTAACAAAGAGAATTTGAACGGTATCGTTCTCACTCTCTTTGGGAGTGGTATCATCTGAAGGTGGACCTTCTGAAGGCAAAATTGGGTCGACTGCCATTTCGACTTGTTGACTTTGGTCCGATATGGACTCAGAAGATTCACTTTCAATGATAGGTGTTTCGACCAACAATTGAGTTATGTCAGTCGGATTTTCAACTAGTAAAGGATTAGGGGAGAGTTTCCTATATCCAAGTGGAAGTATCTGCGGTGAAGCAGGATGGTTATGCAAGACTCCTTTGGCTTCATCCAAAAAAGGACAACGGGGAAGAGTATGGTTCCCTTCACATAACTTACATGGAATTTGGACCTTTCTTCTCTGCCCATTATTACTAGTTGATGGTGTGCTATCAACTTTATCACCAGAGGTTGACGACACCGCTTGGTGCAAACGGGGGGGACCATTCTCTCAAGATCCGAGGAATGCACGGAAATTCTTGATGTAAATGGTCTCCTCTACAAATTATGCATGGATATTTAGGTTTGAAAAGTTTAGTGTGCGGATTTTCACCAGATGCTGCATGGTTGCCCCCTTGCTTAACCGACTTCTTCTTCTTCTCCTTCCCTTTATTCTTCTTCTTAGGAACTTGGTTACTAGCATCGCTATTTTCACCAAGAGAAGAGGAAGAAGGGGAGGGAGACACAAATGAAGTAGAAGGTGAAGGATCAACTTCAGTATCAACTAGTTGCTGATTCGATTGCTGAGGAATCACGTTATTTTGAACCACAGAGGTTGAGAATAGCCATACTGGCAGGCCAATAGTAAGTCCCGGAAGGGACAAAGTGGCCATATGAGGTGCACCAATATTTCCCCAAGATGTAAAAGGACTAGGAATCCCCTCCAAAGGGATTCCTTGATTGGTGGACTCCATTATCTCAACCTAAGACCAACGAAGGAATAGGGATGTTATTCTGAAATTAATAAATTTTAATGACGCTTTGACACAACTTTGCTTTTTCAATTTTTAAGAGTCGAGAAAAAGCTAAAGATGACTCTAGTCCCCTTCAATTTTTAATGAGCCTGAAGTGACAAGTACTCAGATGGACCTTTTCTTTTAAGGAGTCGAAAAGGAATGAAAGTGACTACTTTGGAGATCTAGACAGAGGGATTACCAAACCAATCGCAAAACTACAAAATACACCTTGGTGATAAATTAAAGAGAAATTACCAAGGACTTATGTATGGCAGTCAATCTTCCTGAATGCTATGTTCAGTGCATTGCGATTGATAGGGCAATAGACATAGCTTCCTATGGATAAAGGATATCAGCCTATTGTGGTCTCCCAATATATACTCGACGGTACGGGGAGCACAAGTCCGTACTAGCACTTGTTGTATCAAAGAGGAGGAATCACCCAACCTTTGATGAAAATGATAGTTACTAGATTTTACGACGCTGGAACACGTCTCTAGCCTAGACCTCTAGATGTGTTGCATTAGGTTCCAAAGCATTGTTAAGTTCATTGAAATTTATTTTAGAGTTGATCTTGCTTAGAAGTTTGTCTTTCAAGGTTCACTGCGCGATGTAGATGTAAAATTACTAAATATGCAATCTAAAATGATAAACAATCATTGTTTACTTTTAGCAATGAAAATCCTAGCTACTAAGGAAAGAAGGTTATGATTCTTTCAAACAGAGAGCAAAGAGCACACACTAAATGCACTTTTCCTAAATCATTTTTCGTACACAGTCTAAATGCAAATGCAAATGCATGTATTTGTTTTTCGTTCCATTTAATGTGAAGAATGCTAAAAAAGAAACTATGTATAGATCTAAAATATTTTCTTCAAAGTGACATTTCGACAATTTCTCTTCAAAACGAAAGGAAGACTAAACGACACTTTTCGATTTCGAATAGAA
The DNA here is from genome assembly GCA_031772625.1 of Pinus tabuliformis. NCBI lineage: Eukaryota > Viridiplantae > Streptophyta > Pinopsida > Pinales > Pinaceae > Pinus > Pinus tabuliformis. The sequence goes on along the minus strand of CM062808.1, from coordinate 152,011,644 downwards.
AATGCTTTTGACACTTCAAAATATCAACAAATCAAATCAAAATACATGACAAAAAGTTCAATCGACTATCCAAGGAAGGAAGACTCAACGACACTTCACTTTTTGATACAAAACGACAGTTACGACACTCTTTTGCATCAAAATGACAGTTCGATTTTATCAACTTTTCGACAACGGATTGCAAATGATGGAAAAATACATAAAAACACTTGCTAATCCTAATCAATGGAGGCTAAACTATGTAAAGCAAAGAGGCTTCAACAATGAGATACTGTTCACAAGCAGCAAAACAATTGAATAGAGCTGAAAACAAGGACAAAAAACCCAAATTTCAAGGAGAGAAATAGGACTACTCAGTCATCGCACCTGTGCTTCACAGAAATAGGGATGCATCTCACTTGCTACACTCAGGAATTGTTATGAATACTAGCTTTGAGTGACAGACAGTGTGATGGGTCAGGGAGCACAATTGAGGTTGGTTTATGCTCAAATTTTCAGCTAAATTCAGTGAGTTAAGCTAAGCTATTATGGACAGTAAAGAACAAAGTATAGGGGTATGATCTTGGAATGTTATTGAGCTACCAAAAGGGCATCTAGAATGTTTATAAGTCAGATTTTCAAATCATAAACTAAACGAGAGATTAACTGAAGCAGCATTCATCTACTTCGCAATTGCAGAGAAAAAGCGGTTCGAAGGCTATCTGGCTAACTTCAAGCTTCGTCTATAGTTTATAAAACAAACAATCAACAACAAATAAACAAACTATTCTTTCCCCATCATAGTCGCCATTTTTTTTCCAAGAAAACTAGTGTCTTTTCGATTTGCTAGTCCCACTAGGATTGGTAGTTATCCTAGAAACAAACAACAAAAGCAAATTGTGATTTCATTTATGTATGATAGATAAGAGAGAAGCAAAGGGACCAACCTGGATCTTCCGCTTGATTCCTTGCTTGATTTCTCTCTCCCTTGATAGAGCTTGCACCTCTTCTCTTACTTATCCCTCTCAATGAATACCTGTAGACACAGTAACAAAACACCATCAACGCATCTTGATCTATTGTATCATAAACATTGCAGAATCATAAATACGTTGATCATACAATTGCATTAACAAATAACAACATTCACAAATACACGATTGTATGGATGAAAACTCAAAGAACTTTATTAATAGTAGAAGGGAGAATTACAACCCAGTTGTCTGATCCAGCATCATCCTCCCAGCATCAAAGCCCTCTTCACCTCATGAAAAGCAAGATCACCCAACAATACAATGTCTTTTCTCAAAGATAAACTATCAGCACTTCCTTACAAATTACAAAATTCCAGCCTCTAGATCTCTCAAATGAGGGATCCATTTATAGATGTCTGCAAGGGTGTGAGTCATCTCTAGGTTTTTGATTAGTGTCATTCCACTTGTAGTTCTTGGTTCCACTTGGAGATTTCTTGGATCTCTTACTCATCCTTGGGTGAATTCAAAGAGGCAAGTGTCACAGGAGAAGTTTCTGGAAGATTCCATGAGCATCCACTTAGCAAACTGTCTCAGACATTTGTCCATCCTCGCTCATCGCACCCTACAGAAGGCCTCTTTAGTATGCATCACACCTAGCTAGTGTAGGAGTCAGTATGCATTGCACCTTAACAGTGGGGTAGTCAGTATGGTCCAGTTTTGGCCAGTTCTGAGTGGTTTTTTAGGTGGAACTTTTGGGGAATGATGTAATCAGTTGACCATGATCCTTTAGGGTATGAAACAACACTTTTAGGGGTTAAAGAGCCCTTGGTTTATCGACATATAAGATTGGGGTTGTAGTGCCCAAATATGTCTATAACAGCAGGAGGACCTGTAATCCGCGGTTCAGAACCAAGATTCAAGGCGGAAGCATCAGCTTGAAGGCAGCAAAGAAGAATCTGTGAGAAATGGGCACCATCTACCATCTCAATGCAGCACAAAATTTGGCATCATCTCCCCATTGTCGTGCGCGAGCTCGGCTCTGCAACAGCAGGGAGACAATTGCAGTTCAAAGGAGGCAGATCAGGGGGAAGGCGGTCCGAATATGCCATCTTAAGGACCAGATTGAGGTTTCCTCGGCCCGCGTAGTGCATTAAAATGCCACTAATGTTGGCAGTGATATTCTGGGTGGAAGCGTGGGTGGCCAGGTGGCTGTGCCACTTGCCAGTCCAGATTCGCTGCACAGTACCAGCGCTCTAAAACACCCGCATCCGGGAAACAACCAAAATATTTTTAGATGCTCTGGCATAATCAATTATCTAACCTATAATTATCTTAGAGGACAATAGTTTGACAAAAATTTTATGTGCTAGGTGAAGTTTATGGTAACTTTCCCCAAAACTTACTCATTTTTAGTGTGAGGATCACATCCAGACTATATACATTTTTTTTTTTTTTTTTTTAAAACAACAAATACAACCAGAAAAGAACGCATTGAAATTCAAATTTATTTAGGACACACATACCAGCCACACATTTCAGGAAACATATCATAACATTTCATACGTTTAACTAAGATCAATAGTAATGAAATACATATGTACCGTTCACCAGAAGGCGAGACTCCACTTGCTCTGTTGTTGCTGGTATTCTCTTGTAGCTGGTCAAATCCGCGAGTGAATGATGACGCACTTGAACCGAATGCGAAGACCCACCGGTTAACCTCCCAGCCTACTCCTTGGGTACTCTTCTTCCCCGCGAACCCTCGAGCTGCAATGCGGTTGTACAATGGAGACAAGCACTAGCTGGTAGAGGAGAGCACACCTTGGCTCAAGAGTCCCCTCTCTAAATCCTCTACCTCACCAAACTCACTATAGCTTCGTAATCACTGCTCTCCCAACATCTCATCCATCCAACAATAGGGTTCCCAAAAGTTCTTTCTTCCATGGCTTGTCCCTTCTTTTATAGGAGTCCTCATAGGTGACACTTGTCATGTTATGCATAATTAATTATTATTTTTATAATTCAGTAGCTTGATTATTCACCCACCCATGTGTCATTCTCACATCAAGGGTCTCCCAAAATTATTTACTTAAATTTTTATTTAAAACTAATATTTTCCTCACCTCAACAAGATTCCTATTTCTTCTCCTAGTTGTCTCTTTATTCCCCCCTTTTATTCCTTAATTTGTGTTCATTACTTGAAGTCAATTAATGAGTCAAGATTTTATCCCCAATCTACTCCCTAATTTAACTCAAGTTATCTCCTAGATGGATATTATTATGTTGGTTGTTGACACATGGAGCTTCTCTACATTTCTCTAAATTTAATTTATTATTCTCATTTTAATTCACCTTCCCCTTTTCTTAATTAGGTTTAAATTAGTTTAGGATTAATCTTTATCCTTCCATTATGTTTGTCTTTCCCCTTTTTCCTAATTAAACCACATAATCTTCCTAGTATTTTCCAAAATGGGAAGGGTAGAGTTTTTAAGGTACTCTATTTTAATTCTTCCTATGATCCTCCTTATTCCAAGTTTTATTTTTGATTTAATTACATTGGTTTCTAATCATCATTTACCCTTGATGTAAATTTTCCTAGTTTTCATTCCTTGCTTATATTTATTTATTATTATTTATTTTTAATGATTCCAAGGATGCCAAGTTTGGTTGTGCCTTTCAAGAACTTCCCTAGAAGTTCCAAGGGTGCCACACCTAATAGCTTATTTGTGATGTCAAGGGGGCCAGTTTGGTTGTGCCCTTTAAGAACTTCCCTAGAAGTTCCAAGGGTGCCACACCTAATAGCTTATTTGTGATGTCAAGGGGGCCAGTTTGGTTGTGCCCTTCAAGAACTTCCCTAGAAGTTCCAAGGGTGTCACACCTAATAGTTTATTTGTGATGCCAAGGGTGCCAAGTTGGTCGTGCCCTTCAAGAAATTCCCCTGAAGTTCCAAGGGTGCCACACCACTTGCCCTTCAAGCATCTAGTGATTACGAGGGGAAAATATAGTGCAACGTCATAGACCACTATCATCTCTTATGTTGCCTGCTATAGTGAGACTAATGGTGTCAGGGATCAAGGAACCCGCCTTGATGCGCGCCCCCCGGTAAAGTCCTCATGAGCGGCCCAACTTTGGAACCTGCCCTCATGGCATCGTGATCTTCAAGGCGAAGGTGCTTCAACCCTTCCAGCCCAAGTCACGGCGGGAGTGCTAGTGGGTGGGATCAGGGACTCTGTCCCACCCATCCCATGTAGTTCCATCCACTTGTACAACCCCATCACCCATATGTGAGTCATTCGGTCAAGCAACTAATCTGTGCCTGCAACCATTAATATATCATCAGAATATAGTTAAACATATATGGCAGATTCCAAGATCGACTTAGACTTTCAAAGATAAAGTAATATAAATTTTCATCAAACCAGGTGTCATCGACATGTCATATTCGAGTGCCTCTGATGGCGTCCTGCCATACTCAATCATCAAGTAATAAGGTTTCTCAATGTTAGTCAATTATCATACTAGCATCATTAACAATTCCTGGTCATTCACATCATTGTCCATTGTAAGTCTGAACTAAAGGAAGTAGGTAACATAGGGGGCACATCCCTCATGGCTATCATCAATAATCATCAATGGAAACATACATATTCATTAAGCTATCAACATCGTAACATCGTAGAAATATACCTATCCATAAAATTTATCCTCATTATGCTTTTAGTAGAGCGCATACATATTCTTTACTACCCTCATCATAATTTCAAATAGAGACCAACTTAATTACTTAATATTGCAATCATTAGAATACTGATAGATAAGATACATAACCATTCATGCTACCATAATATCAATGGAAAGCATTCATAAACATCACAACCATGAATATCTCAATCGCTAATAATAGTGTCATGGGTCCAGATCCTCAATCTGAGGTCCTCGAAGAATAGAGCGTCTAAGATAATGTCGTATCAGGGTCAGGAGACTAGAGTGGGCACTACATTTAGCTTCATCCCAAGAGAAAAATTCTATGGCTTGCCAAATATCCAATTATTCAAATATAATTATGAAACTTTTACCTAAGACACTTCATTATGTCTCCTCAAATCTCTGAAAATTTCACAGTCTGAGATATCACAAATAAAAAGTTATAGTGAAAATGCCAAAATAACTTGTTTGAAACAAAATTTAGGACCCTTCATAAACCCTGACTTCCATAGCATATATCTCAAAAAGTATAGAAAACCAAAACATAAAATTTTGACCACATTTTCCCATAATATCTTTGCAAGTTGCTGAATATTTTATTACCCGAAGCATCCTAGGGAAAAAGTTACTTTTAAAATTCCAAGCTCTCTTCTTTGAAACTAATTTCAGTATTCTTCACAAACCTTAACTTCCACAAAGTACATATCAAAAATTTTAGTGAACCAAACTCTAATTTTTTAACCAAATGTTCCCCTAGCTCCTCAATCTGGTCCAAATTTCACCATTTGCAACATCCCATTAAAAAATTGTTATTAAGAAAATTATCAACTCACTTGTTTGAAATTGATTTTGGAACTTGTTTGAAATTGATTTCAGGACCCTTCACAAAACCTAATTTCTACACAGTCTATCACAAAAATTATAGTGAACCAAACTCTAAAATTTTAAGCACATGTTCCCAGAGATCTTTCCTCAAATGCTCCAAATTAAAGCATTTGAAATGTCCCATAATTTTTTTTAGCAAAAATTGATAATGTGACCTATTCGAAGTAGCAAAATCCTAGGTTCATATACTCTGATACCAAATTTTATTTTAAATACATAAAAATCAAGAGTACTCACCATGTACAACAATGTGAGAATTAATCACAACTATAATACAAATAATAATAGGAGAAACACCTCCAAATACCCAAACACATTCATACATTCAAACCACATCCATGTCCTCCATAATGAATGCATTATCTCTATACACACCTATCCACACATTGCACATGTGGTCCCTTCATTATTATAATGACCCTATTAGATATAAATTTACATATTATAGGTATATTTAACCCCATATATGCCTCCCCTTTGGTCATAATATATACATTTAATCCAATATAGGCCCACCTTAACGTCATAACACTATCGTTTTTCAAAGTGTAGTCTAAAAGGCTCTAAGAAATCTAGTATCCCTATCTAAGATCATGCTCATTGGTATCTCTAAATGCACCTAAAAGTTTTCAAAGAATATATTTATCATCTTTTTTTCTTTGGTGGTCTTTTCAGAAGGCATAGGAATGCACATCTTATTGAACCTATCACTTATCACAAATAAATAGGCATTTCCCTTCCTACTTGTTAGAAACCGATCCACAAAATCCATGGAGATGTTATTCGAAGCTCGAGAAGGTATAGGGAAGAGATGGTATAAACCATGCTTTTTATTGCTAGGGTTGTTAGTACAACCAATTATGCATCCTCTAATATACCAAGTTATATCTCCTTGCATTCTAGGTCAACACATATTTTTCTAAGTTGGAAAGTGGTTTCAAAACACCAAAATCTCATGTAACCTTGGAGGTGTGGGCCTCTTTAGAAGTTGCAAACATTCAAATCTAAGCGCATATAGCTTGTCTAACTTGTGGAGGCTAGAGGAACCTATTATAGAGATGATAGTCAACCTCAAATCACTTTATTCTACATGAATTTGGCCATATAGTTTCTAAAAGACCTCTTTAAAGTCATCATCTTTGTATATGCATCACAGAAAAAAGGCTCTATGTGAATAAGATTTCTTGAAGCTATAATATTGGATGTGGGTGCCTAGATAAAATGTTTGTTAACTTATTCGTGTTGTCCTTCTTATATTGGATCACTAGATGAAACTGTTTTAGTCTTTGGTATGTCGAGGCTTACTTTGGGCCTGCAAACATTGGAATGGTTCATGATCAACTTTAATAATGGTTTCCTTTCCCGTAAACATTGCAATGGTTAGTGATCAATTTAAGTAATGGTTTCCTTGCCCATTTCATAGTGGTTCCAGTTGTTAACAATGATAGCTAGGACATAGACTTGCTTACCATATGGAGGTTAGTTCTGGTCATTTTCCCATCAAGCATTTTAGAATGATAACATATCAACTTACCTCGATATATCAAGAACTCTCTTTTAGAATATCCACTTGCATCTATGTCATCTTTAAAAAGGTTTCACAATTTAAATAATGTAAGAATTAGATATAGATCTTTTGCCTTCCTTTTCAAATGATAAATATCATATTATAAAAATATTTTTCCCTAATATATTTTTCTTTAAAGAAAATAGAATTAATAAACACAAACTAACATATTCATATATAAATCTTCTTCTTATCTAAAATATATGCTTAAGAATGATTAAAAATATATATGTATTATGAAGCCTCCCAAGAAAAAGAGGGAAAACAACATTTGTATTATTCTTTATTTTTCCCAATTTATATGAATTTTTTTTGGACACTAATCCACTAAGGGTTAATGGTGTGGAAGTTGAACAGTCAAAGGGAGTCCAAGAGATCTTGGAATATGGAATCCAACAGTCATGTAAAATGTATATCTTTGTGAATAGAAATGAAACTAATGATTTATCTTATCTATTGTCCACATTCCATGTGTGTTTAACATTTTTTACTTTAAAATATATTTTTTCTCATACTCACAATCAACCACTCAAATTATACATTTTGGATTAAATATTTTAATTAAGAAGGCTAATTAAATGTTATGGTTCTATTTACATTCCACTTTCCATATTTCCTTCTATCAATGTGACATTTGTATTTATTCTTCTCCTCTTCAAAATATCTACCACCAAATTGATTTCAGTAAAGATTTATCGATAAGCATCTTGGCTGAAAATGGAAATGAGAGTTTTTATTTCATTCCTATTATGCAACTAGCTCACAAAATAGACGAAAATATAGATCAACAACTTCAAAATAAGCCTCTTCGAGGGGGCAACCTCCTTTACATTACACAAATGAATAATTTTTGGATGATAAAAATGACAAGACCTCCTTTCCATTAATAGGAGTCTAAGGGGTCCCAATATAATTAGAGCCTACATAACAATAATATTGTATGGGCACACCAATAACAATAGTGGGCTTCAATTGTGCACAATAATAACAACATGGGAACTATATGGGCACAAAAATACAATAAGGGGGTTTCACTAATAACAATAAGGGGCTACACTAGTAGTATAGGGACCTAACATGCCCCTCTCCTTCAAAAAAGTGTTGTCCTCAATGCTTGAGCAGCTCTGGATGCTTCTGTATAAAATTCTCATCCTCCCATGTGGAATCTTCAGCTGGTAAGTTCTTCCACTTGATGAGTTATTCTAAAATTGATCGATTTCATAGTTGTCGGGTTCTTGTTTCCATGATTTCTTCAAGTTCCACTATGATTTTTCCTTCCTTGTTAAGTTTTGGCAATATTGTTTGAGTTGGGGGCTTGTCACCTATAACCTTCTTTAAGCATGAAACATGGAAAACTAGGTGCACTCCGAAAGGCAGGGAGCTCCAATTTGTATGCCATAGTACCAATTTTTGCAACAACTTGTAAGGACCCTAGTACTTTGGTGATAATTTATTATCCTTCTTAGCGTGTTTGAGGGACATTTCTTTGTATGCTTGTAGTCGTAAAAATACTCAGTCGCCTACATCAAAACTTCTTTCGCTGCGATGTTGATTTTCTTGTTGTTTCATTCGATTATGTGCCAAAGTGAGGTTATCCTTTCAAAGATGGAGAAGTTGTTGTTGATGTTCGATGTGATCTTCCACTAATTGAACCTTATAATTTTCTCTTAAAGATGATGTGATGGATGGTGGATGGTATCCATAAAGTGCCATAAATGGGGTCATTTTTGCTGTCGTATGGAAGGAAGTGTTATACCACCATTCAGCCAGAGGTAACCACTTGACCCATTGTGTTTGTTTATCAGATACAAAGCAACAAAGATATCCTTCCAAACATTTTTTCACCATCTTTGTTTTTCCATCTGATTGAAGATGATAATATGAGCTATGAGCTAATTGAGTACCCATACAAGAAAATAATTTCATCCAAAAATTTCCAGTGATAATGGGATCTATGTCGCTTACAATAATCTTTGGGTTTCCATGTAGCTTTTGAATTATTTCCATAAAAGTAGTAGCAACTGCACTGACTTTAAATGGATGATATAATGCACAAAAATTTTCATACTTAGTAAGTCTATCAACTACCAGCATGATGACACTCTTTCCTTCGGACTTAGGTAAACCTGTGATAAAATCCATTGAAACCTCCTCCCAACGTTGACATGGAATGGATAAAGGTTGTAATAGACCAGGGGTCTTAATTGTCTCCACTTTATTTTGTTGGAAAACCAAACATTCTACCACAAAATTTTGAACATCAGATTTAAGGCCTTCCAAAAAAATTCCTTCTTGACCCTATGGTAAATTTTTAAAATTCCTGAGTGCCCTCCTAAGGGAGAGGAGTGGAATTCCAAAAGAATCTTTTGTTTGATTTGGGAATTCTTACAAAGATATAAGCAATCTTTGTACCATAATGAATCATTTTTCCAGCTAAATGTATCAGATATATTGGGATCTTGCTGCAACTTTTGAATGAGTGTCCACACTTATTCCTCATTCTTCCATTCATCCACTGCTTCGGTTATCCAATCTGGTTGGATAACATAAATGGCCCAAATAAATCCTTCCACATCCTCATCCTTTCTTGAGACTGCATCTGCAACAACATTTTGCTTCCCTTTTTTTTGTAGATGGTTTCAAAATCATAACCCAACATCTTTGTGACCCATTTTGCTGCTCTTACGAAGATAATCTTTGTTCCAAAAAGTATTTAAGACTATCATGATTTGTTTTTACCTTGAATTGTCTTCCCATTAGGTAAGGTCTCCATTGCTTTAGTGCATGTAGTATTGCCAACATTTCCTTCTCATAAATAGGTTTGTCTAAATACTTTCCTTTGATTGGACAACTTTCAAAAGCAATGGTTCTTCCTTCTTGCATTAAAAAACACCAATTCCATTTTCTGGGGCATCACATTCCACAATAAAGGTTTTTGTGAAGTCTGGCATAGCTAAGACCGAAACTTGGCACATTTCCTATTTAATATGTTCAAAAGCCTTAGTTTCCTCTAGATTCCAAGAAAATTCATCTTTATTCATTAATGATGTTAGAGGTGTCGCTATTCTCCCATAATTCTTGATAAACTTGCGATAATACCTTGTCAACCCGAGAAATCCTCAAAGATGTTTTATCATTGTGGGTATTTTCCATTCCTTAATGGCTTTAATTTTGTTAGGGTCTACCTTAACACCCTCATGAGATACAATATGACCCAAATATTTCACCTCTTGTACTCCAAAGAAACATTTGGATGTTTTTGCATATAATTGTTTTTCCTCCAACAGTTTGAGCACCCTATCAACATGTTGAACATGATCCTTCCAAGACATATTGTAGATTAGTATATCATCAAAAAACACTAACACAAATTTTCTAAGGCTGGGTTTGAAAATGGAATTTATCAAGCCTTGAAATGTTGAAGTTGCAATAGGAAGGCCAAAACGCATGACCAAAAATTTGTAATGACCCTCATGAGTTCTGAATGTTTTTTTTAGAATGTATTCATTATTCATTCTAATTTGATGATATCATGAACGAAGATCCAACTTGGTGAAGTAAATTGATCTAAATAATTCATCCAACAATTCATCAATAACAGGAATAGGAAATTTATCTTTAATCTTGTTGAGCTCCCCATAATTTGGACACATGCGCCATGATCCATCTTTCTTGTGCACCAATATTACTGAAGCAGAGAAAGAACTTTGACTAGGTTGAATTATACCAGCCTCTAGCATTTTTGAAACCATATGTTCAATTTCACTCTTTTGGGCATACATATATCTGTAAGGCCCGATGTTTGGAGGAACACTTCCTGGAATCAAGTGAATCACATGGTATTTGCCTCTTGGAGTCTAAAACACCTTGGAATGAGTGTCCAAGACTTTTTGGAGATATGGAGAGATAAATGATTTTGATGTTTGAACCCCTAGTGAGCATAATTGTGCAATTATGATCCATTTTTCTTTCTTCATAATATTTTCATGTCATTAGAGCTAATTATCTTTCCTAGTTTCCCTGTGATACCCCTTAATTCAACTTACTTTGCTTCCCAAAACAATTTTAATAAAAGTTCTTGAAAATTGAAAGCTATCGCCCCCAAAGACTGTAACCATTGGACTCCTAGTATGATAACAACACCACCCATGGGAATGGAAAGAATTGGACTATTCAAGACATATTCCCCCATGGTTAGCTTGATATTATGGCACTTTCCGAAGAAATTTATAGTTCCTCCATTTACATCCATCACTTGACACTCTAGTGTTGGATATAGGAAGAAATTCAATTCCTTGGCTATCTTACAATGAATAAAATTATGGGTACTACCAGAACCAATCATCACTATTAGCTTTTTCTTCTTGATATATCTTCTATCTTGAGAGTTTGAGGAGTGGTAATTCTTGCCAATGCATTACAATATATGGTCGGATTCATTTCTTCTTTCTCTAGGATGGTTTAGTGGTGTATATCCTCCTTTTTTGATGTCTCTTGTTCCTTTTCTTCCTCCTCCTCATAATCAGTGTAGAATAATTTCTTCTCAGCACACTTATGACCTTTAGTGTATTCTCTATCATAACTATAACAAAGCCCTTTTGCTCTTTTTTCCAACAATTTTTATGGTGTCAACCTTGTAGGTTGTGGAAGACTAGGAGCAACAACACTTCCATCTTTATAGTTGTGAGTGGTAGACTTCCTTATTGCCATAATTTTTCTTTCAACTTTTCTTTCCACCTAAATGCCTTCTCCAATGAATCAGGTTCCCAAAGGCAAACCTCATGTTGGATGCTATAATTTAAATTTCCTATGAATACATCAATCCTATGCCCCTCTGGAATATCGATTACCCTAATATTCAAATTCTGGAAGTCTTCAATGTGATCCGCCATTCAACTGTTTTGTTTGAGATTGATCAATTGGCTAAAGAAGGTGTTGCTCTTCGTATCTTCATAATGTGATATCATTTCCTCCATAAAGATTGACCAAGTGGCAAGTGGTTTATGAGAACAAATTCATCTATACCATACAAATTGATTGGGTTCTAAATATAAAGATGCAATGCATACCTTTTGTGAGGGTTTCACATCATGTAGATCAAAATATTTCAACATATGTAGTATCCAAGTTGCCTGATATTTTCCATCAAAATTCCTCATATCCAACTTTGGAATGTGTTGGTTCTTAAACCTCACATTGGATTCTTTAAAATCAAAATTGATATTCTTTTTGTCTTCATCATGATTTTCATGGATTTCCTTGCCACCACTAGGACGCCTTTCTTCTAGCAACTTTTCCAATCCTTCCTTCAACTCCCCTATCTTCACATTCATCATTGCTTCCATGTCTGCTTTTAAACCATCATTCAAAACTGCCACATCCCTTTTTATACCTTCTATCTTAGCTTCCATTCCATTCTTCAAACCATCCATCTTAGCTTCTGTTACTTTTTGTGACAGCGAAATTTTTTGCACTTGGCCGCATAATTTTGATATATCATGTTGCATTTCTTCCTCTTCTTCATGCGTCATAGTAGATATTTTGGGTTTATTACTAGGTGTTTCCATTTTCTTTCTTCGGGTCATAAATTAATGATATTTATGCTTCCCTATTCCCTTTGAATCACTTCAAACTATTTTTTCAAACAAAACTTAAGCAAATTTTAAAAAATACACACCTTTTTCTTGCCTTATAGGAGGACAATATTGAATCTGTCCTATATCTGTAATTTCAGATATCCAAGGTCTGAAATTTCTTCATGTTGTATCCCTATGAGTCCTCTTTCCAACCCCACAAGTCCCATTGATATTGGATTCCACAAGAAATATTTATGCCCAATCTCCCACGATGCCCTGATTATATACTGGTTCAGTAGAGCGAACTTGTACGAAGTTCCACGTGTCACTGTTTCGACCTTAGGCCCTGAAAACAATACCCAACAAAGTACATTTCCTCCTCTTTCTGAAATTTTTTACGAAATTGGAATCCGATGCTCAGAGAGAATGTTATAACGTGTTTCCCATGATCACCTGTTTGCGATGGAATTCAGGAGTCTGAAAAGATGCTAACTTCCTTAGATTATATCTCTGAAAAGGTAGCGATGCAAGATCTGGAATTTGAACAAGAGGTTTACAATGATTGCGGCTCAAATTGGTTTTAATTTCAGCTTCTAAAATTCGTAGAATTTGTTTTTATAGAGAAAATGAAATGATGACCTGTTGAAGCAGCGAAACCCTATAATCCAAAGCTCTGAAACCAAATGTTATGTAACTAGCTCACAAAATAGAAGAAAAGATAGATCAATGACTTCAAAATTAGCCTCTTCGAGGGGGAATCCTCCTTTAAATTACAAAAATGAATAATTCTTAGATGATAAAATTGACAACAACTCCTTTCTATATATAGGAGTCTAAGAGGTCCCAATATAATTAGAGCCTACATAACAATAATATTGTATGGGCACAACAATGACAATAGTGGGCTTCAATGGTGCACAATAATAACAACATGGGGACTACATGGACACACCAATAAAATAAGGGTGTTTCACTAATAACAATAAGGGGCTACACTAGTAGTATAGGGACCTAACAATTCCACCAACTGATCGCCTAATCCGTTCATTGAAAACACAAACTAGCATTTGTACCAAAAGGTGCAAAGAGCATGCCGATAAGGTTTTGGTGGTTTTAACCTTTTAAATATATATACAATAACATTTGAAATAGTGGTGGAATGATATGTGGGGCCCAATAATGAAAATCATAGTGCTTCAAGTGGAAGGACACATGGGTCCTGTTATCACCCCAAGAAACTCACCTAGGTTGTATATCAGTGATGCTCGGGAAAATTAAAAATTCAACTATTATGGTTGGATAAAATGATGGATAAATGGAAGATGTGCAGCACCTTTAAGCCAGATAACCACTCCTACTATGATTTAGCCCAGACATGGGTGAAGACCCCCAAACTACAAGGCTTTCAACCACCAACTACTCACAGTTTAAGGTAAAAGTGATGATGGAGAAGACTAATTGCACCAGCAGATGCACAGGACCCTGTGATGGCCAGTTGAAACCAGTTAGAAGATCTATAGAACTATCGTTTAATATACAGACAGGATGACAGCTCCCTGATATTAAACAACAACAATCTGCAAACAATTTCAATGAGCCACTAAATTATAACACAGAGGTGGGATGACAACCCCTCTGATATCAACATTCACAGCACATCAAATAAATGCAAGCAGGCACATCCTAGAACAAGAAAAATAAGTGGAAAGTGAGCAAGTGACAACAAAAGAAGCTTGTATTAGTTGAAAATCAAGACCAGAAGCTGAAGGTCTCATAGTATTTACAGTCTCCAGAAGTTAAAGGCAACAACAAAGCTTTCATTCATCAAAACACTTATCAATCTGATTACATCTCTGTTCTGGATATATATGGTGTTACATTACAAAATATCTCTGCCAGCTATGCATGGAGGAGCCCATAAATGGTCACCAACCACATTTACATTTAGGAATGGGCCGCTGATACAAATCTGTTTGAGTTTTAAATAGATTTGACCCTCTCTGGCTCTCTGCGGTCCTCCTTGGGCAAGTGGAATGAAATATGGGTGAAACCCATAACCATTGAATGCTCTGTCTGGATTGTGTTGTCCTATTCCCTCCTCGGCCATAGTGCTGATTAAATGCTATTGCTGAATTATTAAACGGCTCTATCATGACCGTTTTGACTTTTAAAACAGTGAAACACTGCCCAAACTATTCATTCCCGCCCATCACTGCTTCCATGTTGACTTTTAAAAGGCTCAGGCATGGTTTATTCACTATCGGGTCTGCCTTTGGTTCGCAATTCACATTAAAATGGGCTCCTCCTTTGCTTTTTTTTTTTTAATAGTTGCCAAATATATGGAAAACTACCACAAAACCACGAAAAATGGCTTTGGCAGATTTGAAATATATATATATATATATATTTTCTTTAGAACCCTTTCGGATCCGAAAACCCATCGCAATCGATGCTTGCCAGGCATCCTTTAGTATTTCCTTATATTTCCTTTAACAAAGAAAATGCGCCTAAAACCAATGAAAATGGCCCATCGCGGACCTGAAATTTTAATAAAAATCATTTATAGTCCCATCGGGTCCGGATTATCGGATCGGAGGCATGTCATATGTAAAGGCCCCGACCATTAGAAAATGCCGATAGCGAAATCACTCCGGACCCGGTAATTCATCAAAGATAACTTATAGTTCCATCGGGTTCGGGCTTATCGCATCGTAAACATAACCATTGAAAAGGCCTCCTTTGTATTTTCTTTATATAAATAAAATACATGAAAAAGCGGCGGGCACGGATTTGAAATATTATGCAATGGAGTGCTGTGTGGCCGTCTGGTCCGTCCCATCGGGTCGGAGGTATATGTATGCGCGAAAGGCCCTGCCCTCTTTGAAAGCGCCGATGCGATATCGGCGATCGCTGCGGACCCGATATTTTATCACAAACAACTTATAGCGCCATCGGGTCCGGCCCATGGGCGATCACTCATATATATGCAAAAGGCCCTGTCCCTTTGTAATTGCCGATAGCGAAATGCCGACGAGATCTCGGCCGTTGATCCGGATACGCGATCGACGGCCCTCACAAAATCGCTGATCACCATCTCCACTGCCTCTTTTTGAAAGTGTCGATATGATACGCCGATACGATATCGGCGACCGCTCATCGGCAAGGTCTCCCTTATCGCTGCCACTGCCTCCCCCGACTTGCGATATGCCGACGTGATCTGGACCGCTGATCGGCCAGATCCAACGGCTGAGATTAAAGCGGATCCTTAGGCCTGAGATTTTGATCTTCTACATGGGTTTTGGGGTATTTTCGCCTCCCGATAGTGTATTTCTGCCCTCCAAAGGGCTTTCCTCTTGCAATTTTTCAATCGGAGGAAGACTTTTAGCCATGATTTGAGGATTTGGACAGCATCAATGGATCCTTTGGCATGATTATAAGTGTGATTGCAGCCTTTAAGAGTGTTTGAATCCATTTTTTGATGTTTTTGCACAGCAAAGCTAACAGGTCCAACAACAAAACCATTAGTGGTTTTAAAGACCTTTCTAATGGACGCTTTTACATTGATATTTTCGAAAATTAACCAGAGAAACCAGAAATTACCTCAAGTGATCTCCATTTTTCTGACATTACAAAACCTAGCAACCAAAAATAATTTTAATCTCAAAGTAGTGAAAAAATGTTTTATTCTTTACTCATCATGTGGATGGAACAAACAAACAACTACATTGATGTTTATTAGGAAAAAAATGGTTTTTAGGACTTCCGGCAACAAATCAAGGTCATAACTAGTGAGATATATCTGAGTCATTATTAGTGATATATATCTCTTGTAGGGTACGAAGAGGAGAGACATATTCATAGTTTTTTGGAAATGCTAGAAGGAAGATAACATGCAACTGCATTAGTCAATGTCTAGCCACCAATCAAAGTGTCAAATTTTTTATCATTTTCTAACAATATTTAAAATTAATTGAAGCATACAACACCTTCTAGTGACATCAACAACATATATAATATCTTAAGGTTAGCTAGTGCTATCATATAAGTTTCTTACAAGCATTTAAAAAAGGGAACAATGAACACCATTAAACTTCAAGGCATCAAAATACAATTGGATGTAGTTACAGTTTTTTGAAAACAAGCAATTGATTTGTGAAATAAATATTAACTTTCAATGTGATTTTGTAAATTTTCAAGCATCACAAAGAGAATTATGAACTCTCTTGCTTGATGGAAAATAAACTTTGTGAATGTCCTCAAAGTTAAATATATTGCATTAACTAAGAAACGTATATCTCACAGCCAACTTTAATGCATCACAGAGCTTCATTCTTTCTTCATGTGGTCAGAGTTACATCTATCACATTGTGGTAGCACATGTTCTTCCAATTGGGTAAGCTTTAGAGTGGCCATTCCATCCACATTTAAGGAAAACTAGTACTGAAATCAATTTCATAACTTTCATAAGGCTTTGTGCTTAAAATGTTATAATACAAATCAATATGTAATGTCTCTTGGTTTTTTACACTTGGGTATTTAAATATATTGGTCATATAGTGATGACTCTTGGAAACAAGGCTATGGTTTGATATTTAACACCAATTTTCTCCAGATAATTAACATTGTTAGTGCTCTTCCACGTGTCAGATGATGTTAAGATACTAGGAAATTCACCATGATTTAAGCTTTTTGAAAGAGTAGGCTAGAAAGCCAAAGAAATCAACCTTCTTCCATTATGCAAGTTCATTAAAACCCATCTAGAGTGATACAAATCAGCAATATATACTTAACTCATAAAAAGAAAGATGTAAATTATAATTTACACAAACAAACATAGCTCCATTCCAACAAAGAAATAAAAAATAAATTCAAGATATTCCAATCAACACTTGGGCTCTAAGGCTAGCTAATACGTTTCATTTGAAAATAAGTTATTACGAGACCTCTCTCCTGATAATAATGGAGTAATAAGTACATATGTATTTTCCATATTAAAAAAAAAACAAAAACATTATTGAATCTAAATAAAAAACACAAGCCTTCATCACAAATTGATAGTCAACTCATTATAAAACCCTGAACAAAGATGCACCAAACTAACATTTAACATGCACCAACCAAAATGACATTCAAGATGCACCAAGCTTTCATTCAAAAAGGAATCACAAAGACAAACACAAGAAAATGAACCCACAAAGCACATATTCTCTTTAAGTGATGCCAAAGTGTCAGAGGATGCTTTCACATCACATTTAGAACTTGCACTCCCAAACCCAATTTTGTATGAACAAAACTTTTTCATGTAAATACTGCATAATCCATTCACCTCTCATAGTTTCTATCGATGTGGAAATATTTTCTCTCGTGTCTTTGTTGAAGTATTCTTTAACATATTTGTCAGTATTATGTCCACCTTCAGTATGCCACGCCTATGTAGTTCCCTTTCTTTGCAAGAAAAGTTTCGATACAATTATGTAGAATAAGTAGCAGTCTTTCAAATCACTATCTCAAGGCTATGCAATACCTTTCTGTAGTAACAAATTTTAACATGTGCAAAATTATCCTTGACAAGAAAAACATTTTTTCCTAGATGCAGCCTGACAAAGTACTTACATAGATTTAAAATGAATTCTTCGTTTCTTGCTATACATCAACATCATCAGAGTTTTTCCTCAATTTAACATAGGATGTAAGCATTGTTGTGAAATATTTTCCAACTATTATATAATTCTGTAATGAAATTTTGTATCCAATGAGGATGCATTCAACACCATTGTTATTTCATTCATTGAAATGATGCACCAGCAAGCCTGGAAGTTCGGTACAACATAAACAATATGTATTCCCAAAATATATTTTATTATATATGCTATACCTTCTGATGGGAGCCACTATTTGAAAGTATTCCAATCTTGCACATTTACAATGACTGCCTCTTCATTCTCTTTCCTTCATAGTGAATATTAATGAATTTAGATTTTGCAAAACAATTTACAAACATATTTTTTTCCTTGTCAAGATGTCACATCTAGAAAACAATGCTTCCATGATGCCATCCAATAGATGTAGGAGTATGGTCACTGCAATTACTTTCAATGGATATTGTTATGGGGTATATGTGTATTTGAAGCCAATTTGAGATGGTTCTCTATGCATCCAATTATTTTAATGACTAGGGTGCTATCACAAACTAAAGAAGTCATTGCCTTCTCACCACTTTGAAAAGAGAGAGTGCATATATATAATGTCAAGAGGATTACTATGAAGAAGGTATTTACTCTAAGATATATTATGCACACAAGATGCCACTTTTCTTTCTTAAAAAATGGCAACATTAACACCTTTGATCTGCATTATCATATGGTATGTTGCAATATATTTACAAAGCCTCCTGGTGAAGGCTGACATAAATTTCACCATCTTTTCCCTGTGCTGGAACTTGAATGGTAATGTCACTGGAATCAAATATATATACTTCCATGCAACAACTACCAAAGTTGAAAACCTGAATTTAAGAGATGCCAAAGAAAGAGTTGATTGCCAATCCAATCCTTATCTATCATCTTCAATTTCAATTATTTAATTTCATTATGGATATAGTTTCTAAACTTATTACTAGTTTCAACAAACAACCTGCAACATTTTCTTTTGATGTGTGATTTCATTTTATAAAGGTAGTTTACAATAAAATCCCCATTAGTAATACAATGGCATTCTTTCAGAACTGGCTATTGCATGTTCAACCAGAGTTTACAAACCCTACAAATAGGGAGTGGACCATGATGTGATCTACTAAAAATACATTTAATCTTGTATACATGCAAGGGATTTTTCTCATCTACATAAGCTAAATGATTAGAATTGCTCCAAAACCCTTATGTCAAGGATCCCCTTTGACAACATAAAGTCCCCTATTATTTTAATAATTTCATCTCAAATACTAATTTGCATGCCAAATATTACTCTCATGGTGTGTACAAATTTACCTCTGAAGGAAAATAGAGTTGCCTATGAACATACATATAAAGTGGGAAAATTTGTGCCAAATAACACAAGTAGGAAAGTCAAATCCTTCACTAAATATTTTGTAGGTTGTAACCCCATACAAAAATTACCTGCATACGAATTCTAAAAACAAAAAATAAACAATGGCGAGAGCATAAAACATAAAAAAAAAATACACAAAGATTTTCCACTGGATCCCAAAACCAGGACTACCAGATTGATTTTCATTATATTCCTTTCAATTTTACAATACATATATATACATGTTGAAGCATCCATAACACCCAATCCATTAACCCTAGATTAGAATATAACCGTAGTTCCTGTTAGCGCTCGAATCTGCCTCAGGCTGAAGAAGGAAATACTCGAGGCAACATCAAACCAAGCTCAGCCTCGTAGCTAGCCCTACGAGGACAGGAGAGGGCTATCTCCAGTCAATCTCGATAAAATGAGCAATAGGGTGCGAAATGACTTAAAATGGGAAATGATTTTAGGCTAGTAAATGAATTTGAAAGAAATATTTGATTTTTAGGCTAGGTTTTCTGGGCTGTATGGGACCAAGGAACAGCATGAACAGAGAAGTTAAATCAAAGACACAAATTATCTCCTGAGGTAAGATAGGCAAGAGATTTAACATCAAATTTGAAATACTGTGGAATGGGTGGGCTGTTGAGAGGTTGACAAGGGCATAGAAGATGAATCATTGTCAAACAGAAGAAAACATTAAATATGAACACTTTCCCAAGGCAGAGCAATGAATTGGATTCTGCCTTTCTCACTTTAAAAGCATTCAGCTGAAAACGATTATGAATGAACTATGAAACAGAAACAAGAGACATATGAAACAGGAGAAGAAACACATGCTAAATTCATACCGCAAGCATCTCATGAAACAGAGTTGTACCATTCAATTATTTCTCTGTCAAATCTATACAATGAAGCGCTGGGTTTTTTCCTCCCACACTTTCCTCAGAAAAATACAAGCCCCTATACAAATGATTTTTCATACAATAAATAGACTCACTCTATCAAAAAATGAATCGACTCAGAATATGGGATGATTTAATCATTACTAACTGAAGATAAAAACCCATCCATCGCTAAAAGGAGCAGCATTACATGTTTACTCGGATCTGAAAAAGTGACATCTGTAGGTGTGAATACCTTGAAATTGTCACTGAAGACAAAAATAGGCCCCGTGGCTTATTTCTCTGCTGTGGTTGATGTTACACATTTTAAACTTAGGCGTTGGCAATGTAGGACACAGAGAAGAAGTTACACGCGTTCAGAATGAATCGATTGCCATGAAACTAATCTGAGTTGTTCGCCATAGAAGGACTGTTCAACTCCCGGGCTATCTCATTTATCAGGTGATGAACCATTATGATAGAATTCATCTGCCAACCCTGCGATATTTGAAAGCTGAAATGAAAGTCTGGGAAGAACATCCAAGGAAGGTTCTTGCTAACTGTAAGCATCAATTCCATGGGAATAGTTGACAGAGGATGCATCGAACCTTTTGTCGCTGTCTCCTCTCTTTCACGTGTATTGGAAATCGATTGACCATTCTGGCCATTGGAAAGTGAGGGGGCCTGTTTTCTTTCAGCTGATCCCAACTGTATTTACTGACAAAATAATAAAGAAAGAGATAGATCTCAAGTATAGTAAGTTCTGCTCCCGCACAGAATCGACCTCATGCTCCAAATGGAAGAAAAACTTCACTGTTTCTCCAGTTTTTGTTTTCTGCGTCGGGCTCCAGCCAACGCCATGGATTGAAACTCAGAGCATCCTTGTGAAATTCTTCATTAACATGAACTGCATGTAGATATGGCGCTACATGCTAGCTTTTGGGAATAACATGGCCGTTGAATTTAACATCCTCTATAGTCTCACAGAAGAGAGCTGCTATAATTTGACGAAATACCGCATAAAATGTGCGAGTTCGGTATAATAACCCCAATCAACCCGTCCTGCTGTATCATGTATATGATCCAGAGCTTCGAGGTCGCGCACCAAAGCCGGTGATCATCATGTTTAAGTTTCAAATCTCATCCCGTATTTGGCCTCTCTGCACTTTTCTGAGTATTGCCGCTTGTTTCACTCGGTGTCAGTAGGATGTCGCAGCACCTCGCACAAAAACAACACCTTTAATGAAGTGAAACAGAGTTCCATTAATACGCCCAAAATTGTTTCTGGTTGTGAATTGTTTCCAAGCATACTGCGCATAGTCAACTGGGAAATAAAGATTCTTGGCATTTGGAGCTATTTGCATGACATTTTTGTGGCCAGTCATTGCTTCAAACTGTTGCAGTTGCATTTCAGAAGGATGATGAAATGATAGTGATACGAGAGTCCTTGGCCTGACCTGTCACGCCCCACATAAGGTTTCTCGATTCTAAACTCATTTTCGACCTTGCCTTCAACAAAAGATTCCTGATGCAATCGTGCATTTGGAAGAGATCCTGCTTGCCTGTTTCCCCAATTCATCGCATGGTTTAATTGAGGAGACAAATATTGACCATTTTGAATATTCCCATAGTTTGGCATAAGAACCAACTCGTTTCCGCCAATTCCAGCTATAGTCCCCAGTGAACACATATTCAACCAGATTCGCAACTGGATTTTCAATGTTGCAAAACTAGCCAAGGAAAAATCCTTATTGACCTCACACAACGCATTGGTGGCTTTCGTAATGAGGATGCTGATCTTGTACAACTGTGTGGAGTTGAAAACGCGCTTTCCATAACTCTCGGACATTACAATAGGCTGAGGGTTATCTTCCATACAATTAAAACAACGACCCTGAAATTTGATTACCCCCAGGAAACGTGCTATGATTCAATTTTGGAGCGAAAGAGTTGATCGAGTTCGAAAAATTGAGGAGAGGTGATGAGTTGCGGGCTTGGAGGTTCTGTGCACCGCGCGCACTCCCAATGCGCCGCACCTGCCTTCTATGCGTCGCGCGACTGATCTTCACATAATTTCGGCCTTTAAAACTCTATTTTCACTTCTCCACGATCTGCTTCACGATTTACTTGGCCTCTTGCAGGGGTGCTGGCCTTAACATCACGGTGTAGGTTCCTAAACAGGGAAGTTCATTTAAAATATCTCCTTTATAAACGTCAATAAAGTCTTCAGTCATGGATTTTAACAGCTGACGACATGTGCTTCTTTCTCTGCTTTTTCCAGTATTTATCCTTTTTAAAATTTGCTCCGCAAAATAACGTCTGGCTATCTTCTCCTTCACCACTTCCTCAGAGACTTCACTCTAGTGATTCTTCATTTGCAATTTTTTCTTCAATATCAACTCGCAGCTAAAAGCGCGACGGCATTGCTTTTGCTGAGGTAAAGAGCGATGTTTTCGCTGAAGTAGTCGGAAAGCTCACAGCAACTTCGTCCCTATTTCCACATTCAATAACACCTTTTCTCCTCAGCATGCCTCCATCCAATGAGATAGCCCCGTCTCTTATATAAGATATGGATTGATTCATGTGCTTTCTTATTTTGTAGACTTGCAGATATGAGAAAAAATTAAAAAATAATGTTCCTCTCAATTCAATCCCTGACGAAGTTGAAGGGTATAGATCCTCGTGATCCAACTTTATCATATTTACAACATATCCCATATATCCTTCAGGGAGGATTCCATCTGATGATTTTGGATCCTCCATAATCAGTTTCTTTTGTGGATCACCAACATTGAATCCTCCCTCATAAGACCTTAAGTCCTCAAGGCAAATCACACAGAACCTTCCATTAATTTTTGCTTTTTGGGCACTTGCTAGCCCATGAAGACCTCTTTCTGTCCTTATGCTACCACAACAATCATACAGTTCAAGTGCTTCAACCCCTCCATGAGACTTGTAGACAATTGCGAGCATATTCTCCTTTCCCACATACTCAGATAGTGCCTGACTGATGGCGTCATCCTCTACTTTCCCTAACAAGGCAACAACTCCAACCACATCCTGTATGATAGGGAGTTTTCTTGATTGAACATTCACCCTACTTAAGTGAAGCCAGAGGGAAGCTGCAGTGATTCCCTGTCTATTGATTTCTTCTAAAGTATCTTCAACACTGTGTGAATATGGATTTGAATTTTCCTTCCCATCACTTTTTGAAGAAAAGGTACATTTGTTGAGCTCTCTTTCCAAGTCACTCAGAGAACTATTCACTTCACTTAAATTGGTTTCTAATTTCCTCAATTCATCCTCACGCATTTTAACTTTGGTCCCAATTTGCTTCAAATCATTCTCCCATTTCGTCATCTCGCTCATAAAAGTCTCAATGTACAATCTAACTTCATTCACCATAGTTTGATTAATTATTTGTGATTGACTTGCTGTGCTCTCATCGTAAGCATGACAGATTGCTCCATCATTGAAAGTTTGATCCGAAACACTAACAATCTCCAGCCGTGGATTTGGAAGAATATCAACCTTAATATGCACAAAGATCTCGGTATGCCAGGAATGGAAAGCTTTAAATTGCAACAGTCTAATGTCTTCTGGAAGCATAATTTTGGGCACCGTACACTTTCCCTGACTGAATTTGTATTGAACAGAACTCAGAGTATACAAATCAACTGTCAACGTATGCTGGAAACCATCCATTTTGGAATCAAGATTCCCTTCATCGTCAAAGATTCCAAACACAACATTCTTTAGAATAGAACCAGCATAAGAATGCTCTGGAATCATGGATACAACTTTGAGCTCCCTTGATAGAAGGTCAAACTCTTTGTTAAGCAACATTTTTGTATCTGAGGACACACGAATGCAACCTCCAGCAGCAGAGATTTCTTTACTCTGCCCTATGGCAATCAATACTGGATCTGCAAAATAGTAGAGGATGCCCAGGAGTATTGCAGTTCCAGTCATTATTATCATGGACCTCTGGCAGATGACTCCGAGCATGTTGTACTGTTTAGCACCGTAAGCTTGCCCACACACAGTCTGGACTGTTGTTGCCATTCCAAGCATAATTCCATAGGCCAATCCTTGAATGGCCACACTAGCTATGGATGCTCCTGCAAGCTGCAACTCTCCAAGATGATCAGCAAACATTTGAGATATGGCAGAGGGCATAAAATTAAAAACACTAACTATTATAGAAGGGGCAGAGAGAATCCATAGTTTCTTGGATTCAATAATGGCAGCTTGAGCAACTCTGGACTAGGAAATATGTTCTAGAGATAACACTGATTCTATGAAGGCCAACTCCTCCTCAGACTTCTGCTGACTTTTGATATCCTCATGTTGAGTCAATGGGTCCACAAGATGATCTGCCCCATTGTGCTCCATGGCAAAATCCCAAATTAGTTTACAGGGCACAAATCGCAGTAGGATGTTTACTTTACAGGGCCTGAATCATAATTTCACTGATGTTCCTCCTGTTTACATATACTGATGGAGCTATTGAACCTAGCAAGATGACCAGGGCCTGTATTCGAAGTACTCCATGATGGAAGACTTTAAGATGCAAATTTATTACAAAAACAAATTTGTCGATTTCTTCTCCAAAACAGAGTTTTGGAGAAGGATCATTTTCGATCATTACTGATGATGAAACTCTTGAAGTAAGAGACTTATTCAACCTCCCTCTGGCCTGCAAGCGTTATTTCACACTTATGGAGACAAAACCCTAGACTCAAGAATTAAAATGACTCTTTTTGACCAAAATGGCATTTGATGATTGCAAACGACGAGAAATGAACCTTGGTGAATTAGACTCTAACAGAAGACTGACAAGACTGAGTCTAACATTGGCTCCAATTGGGATGGCAGATGCCTCTCCGTGGAGGTGCCAGGAACTGCAGATCTTTGGGAGAGCAGACAGTGCCTTCATACATTGGGCTATGGAGTCCATTATTCCGACAAACCAACATGACTCAATCTATTGACTGAAACTTGACTCAAACTGACTCAATGCAAACTGGAATGACTGAAAAACTTAACTCTAGCAAACTAACTCAAAATACCAAGACCCGAACTGAAAAATTAAAGCTTGGTGACATTACATGGCCACCTTTGTTTCTTACAAGACCACATATCCTCAAACTACATCAAAATTCCAATGCAACCAATCAAGAAGATGGCTTCTTGATTGATTCTTCCTATCAGATCTTCTGGTCAACAGTAGATGCTTGTAACTGGGTCTCCAAAAAGCTAATTTACCATGATCTCCTTCATCACTAAACACCACAATAATCACCTTCACTGCTGGCTGCAACAAACTTGCCAGAGGATCTTGAAAAACATGAAGATTTGCCATTTCCACCTCCTGCTGAGAAAACAACATGTCCTTTTCTTTTTATTTTGATCTTCCTTCATAATGTACTTCAGTAAAAGTATGCTCCTGGGCTTCAAAAAACTCTGAACCGGTAGATGAGCAGATATTTTCTTGGAAAAACATTTCAACACATGAAACATATGCGGAGGAATCTGAATGGAAATCCTGAATGTTTTGATCTTCTGTGGTGTGAATGTATTGCATGAAGGTCTGATCTTGTTTTTCATACACTGACTGAATTACCTCCTCATGAAGGTTGTATTCTAATGAACTGAGAACATTTGGATCCATAACTGTGTCTTGTGCATCCCAGATGATTTCAACAACAAAGTTCTCTTTCATAGGATTCCGTACTAGGCCTTCTTGGTCATCACAATCTGAATCTGGAACTGAAATAGTTGTCCTGACATTATCACATTCTGAAATTAGAACTGAACTTACTTGCATGCCGTCTTCTTCTATTGACAGATCTGAACCGACACTTTTTCTTTCATCACCTTCAGCCATATGGAACTCTTCAACCTACTGATAAGTATCCTCTAAGATTTCTATGTGCTATTGAAACGGATTTTCATACAGTGCTTCCATGATCTCTTCATCCATGAAATTATCATCTTCATAATATTTCTCAAGGCTTTCAATAAAACTATGAACATGGCTACAACAGTTCTGAACTAAAGTCAAGGATGGATATGATTCTTTGTACCTTTCAAAGAATACTGCATGAAAATCCTTTAGACAATAAATAGAAGCAGGTGGCAAACTTTCATACCAAGATCGGGCTTCATCTTCCAGGGTAGCCATAAACATTTTCATCAAACAATCTTCAGGAAAATTGATCTTTAATCTATGCACATGAATGTGAAATTTCACCAGATGAAGAGCAGTGTCATTACCTTCCACATTTCTGAACACAGGCAAATTCTTTGACCAATCTACCTTGGGCATTTTATTTGGAAAACCTGGGATGTGATCTCAGCTCATGGGAGCGTATCTTCTTGCAATCCGATCCATTTTGAAAATCTTACCGCTACTGATCTCTCTGCAGTGGAGTCACCATGAAGCACCAGTTGTTGGATTCTTCAGTGAAAGGAGTCGCCAGGTGAATGATTTCAGCCGTCCAGTGTCTGATCGTCGTCCACCATCAACAATCAGATCGGAACTTGAGATATGAACTGGGGCAAGACAATCTACAAGTAAACTTCAGTCCCCAGTATGGTCGCCACTATGTTAGCGCTTGAATTTGCCTCAGGCTGAAGAAGTCAATACTCGAGGCAACATCAAACCAAGCTCAACCTCATAGCTAGCCCTACGAGGACAGGAGAGGGCTCTCTCCAGTCAATCTCGATAAAATGAGAAATAGGGTGCGAGATGACTTAAAATGGGAAATGATTTTAGGCTAGTAAATGAATTTGAAAGAAATATTTGATTTTTAGGTTGGGTTTTCTGGGCTGTATGGGATGAAAGAATAGCATGAACAGAGAAGTTAAATCAAAGACACAGATTATCTCCTGAGGCAAGATAGGCAAGAGATTTAACATCAAATTTGAAATATTGTGGAATGGGTGGACCGTTGAGAGGTTGACAAGGGCATAGAAGATGAATCCTTGTCAAACAGAAGAAAACATTAAATATGAACACTTTCCCAAGGTAGAGCAATGAATTGGATTCTGCCTTTCTCACTTTAAAAGCATTCAGCTGAAAACGATTATGAATGAACTATGAAACAGAAACAAGAGACATATGAAATAGGAGAAGAAACACATGCTAAATTCATACCGCAAGCATCTCATGAAACAGAGTTGTACCATTCAATTATTTCTCTGTCAAATCTATACAATGAAGCGCTGGGTTTTTCCTCCTACGCTTTCCTCAGAAAAACACAAGCCCCTGTACAAATGATTTTTCATACAATAAATAGACTCACTCTATCAAAAAATGAATCGACTCAGAATATGGGATGATTTAATCATTACTAACTGAAGATAAAAAGCCATCCATTGCTAAAAGGAGCAGCGTTACATGTTTACTCGGATTTGAAAAAGTGACATCTGTAGGTGTGAATCCCTTGAAATTGTCACTGAAGACAAAAATAGGCCCCGTGGCTTATTTCTCTGCTGTGGTTGATGTTACACGTTTTAAACTTAGGCGTTGGCAATGTAGGACACAGAGAAGAAGTTACACGCGTTAAGAATGAATCGATTGCCATGAAACTAATCTGAGTTGTTCGCCATAGAAGGACCGTTCAACTCCCGGGCTATCTCGTTTATCAGGTGATGAACCATTATGATAGAATTCATCTGCCAACCCTGCGATATTTGAAAGTTGAAATGAAAGTTTGGGAAGAACATCCAAGGAAGGTTCTTGCTGACTATAAGCATCAATTCCATGGGAATAGTTGACATAGGATGCATCGAACCTTTTGTCGTTGTCTCCTCTCTTTCACGTGTATTGGAAATCGATTGACCATTCTGGCCATCGGAAAGTGAGGGGGCATGTTTTCTTTCAGCTGATCCCAACTGTATTTACTGACAAAATAATAAAGAAAGAGAGAGATCTCAAGTATAGCAAGTTCTGCTCCCGCACAGAATCGACCTCATGCTCCAAATGGAAGAAAAACTTCACTGTTTCTCCAGTTTTTGTTTTCTGCGTCGGGCTCCAGCCAACGCCATGGATTGAAACTCAGAGCATCCTTGTGAAATTCTTCATTAACATGAACTGCATGTAGATATGGTGCTACACGCCAGCTTTTGGGAATAACATGGCCATTGAATTTAACATCCTCTATAGTCTCACGGAAGAGAGTTGCTATAATTCGGCGAAATACCACATAAAATGTGCAAGTTCGGTATAATAACCCCAATCAACCTGTCCTGCTGTATCATGTATATGATCCAGAGCTTCAAGGTCACGCACCAAAGCTGGTGATCATCATGTTTAAGTTTCAAATCTCATCCCGTATTTGGCCTCTCTGCACTTTTCTGAGAATTGCCGCTTGTTTCACTCGGTGTCAGCAGGATGTCGCAACACCTCGCACAGAAACAACACCTTTAATGATGTGAAATAGAGTTCCATTAATACGCCCAAAACTGTTTCCCGTTGTGAATTGTTTCCAAGCATACTGCGCATAGGCAACTGGGAAATAAAGATTCTTGGTGTTTGGAGCTATTTGCAAGACATTTGTGCGGCCAGTCATTGCTTCAAACTGTTGCAGTTGCATTTCAGAAGGCAGATGAAATGATAGTGATACGAGAGTCCTTGGCCTCACCTGTCACACCCTACATAAGGTTTCTCGATTCTAAACTCATTTTCAACCTTGCCTTCAACAAAATATTCCTGATTCAATGGTGCATTTGGAAGAGATCCTGCTTGCCTGTTTCCCCGATTCATCGCATGGTTTAATTGAGGAGACAAATATTGACCATTTTGAATATTCCCATAGTTTGGCATAAGAACCAACTCGTTTCCGCCAATTCCAGCTATAGTCCCCAGTGAACACGTATTCAACCAGATTCGCAACTGGATTTCAATGTTGCAAAACTAACCAAGGAAAAATCCTTATTGACCTCACACAACACCTTGGTGGCTTTCCTAACGAGGATGCTGATCTTGTACAACTATGTAGAGTTGAAAACGCGCTTTCCATAACTCTCGGACATTACAATAGGCTGAGGGTTATCTTCCATACAATTAAAACAACGACCCTCAAATTTGATTACACCCAGGAAACGTGCTATGATTCAATTTTGGAGCGAAAGAGTTGATCGAGTTCAAAAAATTGAGGAGAGGTGATGAGTTGCGGGCCTGGAGGTTCTGTGTGTCGCGCGCACTCGCAGTGCGTCGTGCTGCTCCTATGCGCCGCGCCTGCCTTCTATGCGTCGCGCGACTGATCTTCACATAATTTCGGCCTTTAAAACTCTGTTTTCACTTCTCCACGATCTGCTTCATGATTTACTTGGCCTCTTGCAGGGGTGTTGGCCTTAACATCATGATGTAGGTTCCTAAACTGGGAAGTTCATTTAAAATATCTCCTTTATAAACGTCAATAAAGTCTTTAGTCATGGATTTTAACAACTGACGACATGCGCTTCTTTCTCTGCTTCTTCCAGTATTTATCCTTTTTAAAATTTGCTCCGCAAAATAGCGTCTGGCTATCTTCTCCTTCACCACTTCCTTAGAGACTTAACTCTAGTGATTCTTCATTTGCAATTTTTTGTTCAATATCAACTCGCAGCTAAAAGCGCGACAGCATTTCTTTTGCTGAGGTAAAGAGCGATGTTTTCGCTGAAGTAGTCGAAAAGCTCATAGTAACTTCGTCCCTATTTCCACATCCAATAACACCTTTTCTCCTCAGCATGCCTCCATCCAATGAGATAGCCCCATCTCTTATATAAGATATGGATTGATTCATGTGCTTTCTTGTTTTGTAGACTTGCAGATATGAGAACAGATTAAAAAATAATGTTCCTCTCAATTCAATCCTTGACGAAGTTGAAGGGTATAGATCCTCGTGATCCAACTTTATCATATTTACAGCATATCCCATATATCCTTCAGGGAGGATTCCATCTGATGATTTTGGATCCTCCATAATCAGTTTCTTTTGTGGATCACCAACATTGAATCCCCCCTCATAAGACCTTAAGTCCTCAAGGCAAATCACACGGAACCTTCCATTAATTTTTGCTTTTTGGGCACTTGCTAGCCCATGAAGACCTCTTTCTATCCTTATGCTACCACAGCAATCATACAGTTCAAGTGCTTCAACCCCTCCATGAGACTTGCAGACAATTGCGAGCATATTCTCCTTTCCCACATACTCAGATAGTGCCCGACTGATGGCATCATCCTCTACTTTCCCTAACAAGGCAACAACTCCAACCACGTCTTGTATGATAGGGAGTTTTCTTGATTGAACATTCACCCTACTTAAGTGAAGCCAGAGGGAAGCTGCAGTGATTCCCTGTCTATTGATTTCTTCTAAAGTATCTTCAACACTGTGTGAATATGGATTTGAATTTTCCTTCCCATCACTTTTTGAAGAAAAGGTACATTTGTTGAGCTCTCTTTCCAAGTCACTCAGAGAACTATTCACTTCACTTAAATTGGTTTCTAATTTCCTCAATTCATCCTCACGCATTTTAACTTTGGTCCCAATTTGCTTCAAATCATTCTCCCATTTCGTCATCTCACTCATAAAAGTCTCAATGTACAATCTAACTTCATTCACCATAGTTTGATTACTTATTTGTGATTGACTTGTTGTGCTCTCATCGTAAGCATGACAGATTGCTCCATCATTGAAAGTTTGATCCAGAACACTAACAATCTCCAGCCGTGGATTTGGAAGAATATCAACCTTAATATGCACAAAGAGCTCGGTATGCCAGGAATGGAAAGCTTTAAATTGCAACAGTCTAATGTCTTCTGGAAGCATAATTTTGGGCACCGTACACTTTCCCTGACTGAATTTGTATTGAACAGAACTCAGATTATACAAATCAACTGTCAACGTATGCTGGAAACCATCCATTTTGGAATCAAGATTCCCTTCGTCGTCAAAGATTCCAAACACAACATTCTTTAGAATAGAACCAGCATAAGAATGCTCTGGAATCATGGATACAACTTTGAGCTCCCTTGATAGAAGGTCAAACTCTTTGTTAAGCAACATTTTTGTATCTGAGGACACACGAATGCAACCTCCAGCAGCAGAGATTTCTTTACTCTGCCCTATGGCAATCAATACGGGATCTACAAAATAGTAGAGGATGCCCAGGAGTATTGCAGTTCCAGTCATTATTATCATGGACCTCTGGCAGATGACTCCGAGCATGTTGTACTGTTTAGCACCGTAAGCTTGCCCACACACAGTCTGGACTGTTGTTGCCATTCCAAGCAAAATTCCATAGGCAAATCCTTGAATGGCCACACTAGCTATGGATGCTCCTGCAAGCTGCAACTGTCCAAGATGATCAGAAAACATTTGAGATATGGCAGAGGGCATAAAATTAAAAACACTAACTATTATAGAAGGGGCAGAGAGAATCCATAGTTTCTTGGATTCAATAATGGCAGCTTGAGCAACTTTGGACTAGGAAATATGTTCTTGAGATAACACTGATTCTATGAAGGCCAACTCCTCCTTAGACTTCTGCTGACTTTTGATAGCCTCATGTTGAGTCAATGGGTCCACAAGATGATCTGCCCCATTGTGCTCCATGGCAAAATCCCAAATTAGTTTACAGGGCACAAATCGCAGTAGGATGTTTACTTTACAGGGCCTGAATCATAATTTCACTGATGTTCATCCTGTTTACATATACTGATGGAGCTATTGAACCTAGCAAGATGACCAGGGCCTGTATTCGAAGTACTCCATGATGGAAGACTTTAAAATGCAAATTTATTACAAAAACAAATTTGTCGATTTCTTCTCCAAAACAGAGTTTTGGAGAAGGATCATTTTCGAGCATTACTGATGATGAAACTCTTGAAGTAAGAGACTTATTCAACCTCCCTCTGGCCTGCAAGCGTTATTTCACACTTATGGAGACAAAACCCTGGACTCAAGAATTAAAATGACTCTTTTTGACCAAAATGGCATTTGATGATTGCAAACGACGAGAAATGAACCTTGGTGAATTAGACTCTGACAGAAGACTGACAAGACTGAGTCTAACATTGGCTCCAATTGGGATGGCAGCTGCCTCTCCGTGGAGGTGCCAGGAACTGCAGATCTTTGGGAGAGCAGACAGTGCCTTCATACATTGGGCTATGGAGTCCATTATTCCGACAAACCAACATGACTCAATCTATTGACTGAAACTTGACTCAAACTGACTCAATGCAAACTGGAATGACTGAAAAACTTAACTCTAGCAAACTAACTCAAAATACCAAGACCCGAACTGAAAAATTAAAGCTTGGTGACATTACATGGCCACCTTTGTTTCTTACAAGACCACATATCCTCAAACTACATCAAAATTCCAATGCAACCAATCAAGAAGATGGCTTCTTGATTGATTCTTCCTATCAGATCTTCTAGTCAACAGTAGATGCTTGTAACTGGGTCTCCAAAAAGCTAATTTACCATGATCTCCTTCATCACTAAACACCACAATAATCACCTTCACTGCTGGCTGCAACAAACTTGCCAGAGGATCTTGAAAAACATGAAGATTTTCCATTTCCACCTCCTGCTGAGAAAACAACATGTCCTTTTCTTTTTATTTTGATCTTCCTTCATAATGTACTTCAGTAAAAGTATGCTCCTGGGCTTCAAAAAACTCTAAACCGGTAGATGAGCAGATATATTTTTGGAAAAACATTTCAACACATGAAACATATGCGGAGGAATCTGAATGGAAATCCTGAATGTTTTGATCTTCTGTGGTGTGAATGTATTGCATGAAGGTCTGATCTTGTTTTTCATACACTGACTAAATTACCTCCTCATGAAGGTTGTATTCTAATGAACTGAGAACATTTGGATCCATAACTGTGTCTTCTGCATCCCAGATGATTTCAACAACAAAGTTCTCTTTCATAGGATTCCGTACTAGGCATTCTTGGTCATCACAATCTGAATCTGGAACTGAAATAGTTGTCCTGACATTATCACATTTTGAAATTAGAACTGAACTTACTTGCATGCCGTCTTCTTCTATTGACAGATCTGAACCGACACTTTTTCTTTCATCACCTTCAGCCATATGGAACTCTTCAACCTGCTGATAAGTATCCTCTAAGATTTCTATGTGCTGCTGAAACGGATTTTCATACAGGGCTTCCATGATCTCTTCATCCATGAAATTATCATCTTCATAATATTTCTCAAGGCTTTCAATAAAACTATGAACATGGCTACAACAGTTCTGAACTAAAGTCAAGGATGGATATGATTCTTTGTACCTTTCAAATAATACTGCATGAAAATCCTTTAAACAATGAATAGAAGCAGGTGGCAAACTTTCATACCAAGATCGGGCTTCATCTTCCAGGGTAGCCATAAACATTTTCATCAAACAGCCTTCAGGAAAATTGATCTTTAATCTATGCACATGAATGTGAAATTTCACCAGATGAAGAGCAGTGTCATTACCTTCCACATTTCTGAACATAGGCAAATTCTTTGACCAATCTACCTTGGGCATTTTATTTGGAAAACCTGGGATGTGATCTCAGCTCATGGGAGCGTATCTTCTTGCAATCCGATCCATTTTGAAAATCTTACCGCTACTGATCTCTCTGCAGTGGAGTCACCATGAAGCACCAGTTGTTGGATTCTTCAGTGAAAGGAGTCGCCAGGTGAATGATTTCAGCCGTCCAGTGTCTGATCGTCGTCCACCATCAACAATCAGATTGGAACTTGAAATATGAACTGGGGCAAGACAATCTACAAGTAAACTTCAGTCCCCAGTATGGTCGCCACTATGTTAGCGCTTGAATTTGCCTCAGGCTGAAGAAGTCAATACTCGAGGCAACATCAAACCAAGCTCAACCTCGTAGCTAGCCCTACGAGGACAGGAGAGGGATCTCTCCAGTCAATCTCGATAAAATGAGAAATAGGGTGCGAGATGACTTAAAATGGGAAATGATTTTAGGCTAGTAAATGAATTTGAAAGAAATATTTGATTTTTAGGCTGGGTTTTCTGGGCTGTATGGGACGAAGGAATAGCATGAACAGAGAAGTTAAATCAAAGACACAGATTATCTCCTGAGGCAAGATAGGCAAGAGATTTAACATCAAATTTGAAATATTGTGGAGTGGGTGGACTGTTGAGAGGTTGACAAGGGCATAGAAGATGAATCCTTGTCAAACAGAAGAAAACATTAAATATGAACACTTTCCCAAGGCAGAGCAATGAATTGGATTCTGCCTTTCTCACTTTAAAAGCATTCAGCTGAAAACGATTATGAATGAACTATGAAACAGAAACAAGAGACATATGAAATAGGAGAAGAAACACATGCTAAATTCATACCGCAAGCATCTCATGAAACAGAGTTGTACCATTCAATTATTTCTCTGTCAAATCTATACAATGAAGCGCTGGGTTTTTCCTCCTACGCTTTCCTCAGAAAAACACAAGCCCCTGTACAAATGATTTTTCATACAATAAATAGACTCACTCTATCAAAAAATGAATCGACTCAGAATATGGGATGATTTAATCATTACTAACTGAAGATGAAAAGCCATCCATCGCTAAAAGGAGCAGCGTTACATGTTTACTCGGATCTGAAAAAGTGACATCTGTAGGTGTGAATCCCTTGAAATTGTCACTGAAGACAAAAATAGGCCCCGTGGCTTATTTCTCTGCTGCGGTTGATGTTACACGTTTTAAACTTAGGCGTTGGCAATGTAGGACACAGAGAAGAAGTTACACGCGTTCAGAATGAATCGATTGCCATGAAACTAATCTGAGTTGTTCGCCATAGAAGGACCGTTCAACTCCCGGGCTATCTCGTTTATCAGGTGATGAACCATTATGATAGAATTCATCTGCCAACCCTGCGATATTTGAAAGCTGAAATGAAAGTCTGGGAAGAACATCCAAGGAAGGTTCTTGCTGACTGTAAGCATCAATTCCATGGGAATAGTTGACAGAGGATGCATCGAACCTTTTGTCGCTGTCTCCTCTCTTTGACGTGTATTGGAAATCGATTGACCATTCTGGCCATCGGAAAGTGAGGGGGCCTGTTTTCTTTCAGCTGATCCCAACTGTATTTACTGACAAAATAATAAAGAAACAGAGAGATCTCAAGTATAGCAAGTTCTGCTCCCGCACAGAATCGACCTCATGCTCCAAATGGAAGAAAAACTTCACTGTTTCTCCAGTTTTTGTTTTCTGCGTCGGGCTCCAGCCAACACCATGGATTGAAACTCAGAGCATCCTTGTGAAATTCTTCATTAACATGAACTGCATGTAGATATGGTGCTACATGCCAGCTTTTGGGAATAACATGGCCGTTGAATTTAACATCCTCTATAGTCTCACGGAAGAGAGTTGCTATAATTCGGCGAAATACCACATAAAATGTGCAAGTTCGGTATAATAACCCCAATCAACCTGTCCTGCTGCATCATGTATATGATCCAGAGCTTCAAGGTCACGCACCAAAGCTGGTGATCATCATGTTTAAGTTTCAAATCTCATCCCGTATTTGGCCTCTCTGCACTTTTCTGAGTATTGCCGCTTGTTTCACTCGGTGTCAGCAGGATGTCGCAACACCTCGCACAGAAACAACACCTTTAATGAAGTGAAACAGAGTTCCATTAATACGCCCAAAACTGTTTCCCGTTGTGAATTGTTTCCAAGCATACTGCGCATAGGCAACTGGGAAATAAAGATTCTTGGTGTTTGGAGTATTTGCAAGACATTTGTGCGGCCAGTCATTGCTTCAAACTGTTGCAGTTGCATTTCAGAAGGCAGATGAAATGATAGTGATACGAGAGTCCTTGGCCTCACCTATCACACCCCACATAAGGTTTCTCGATTCTAAACTCATTTTCAACCTTGCTTCAACAAAATATTCCTGATTCAATGGTGCATTTGGAAGAGATCCTGCTTGCCTGTTTCCCCAATTCATCGCATGGTTTAATTGAGGAGACAAATATTGACCATTTTGAATATTCCCATAGTTTGGCATAAGAACCAACTCGTTTCCGCCAATTCCAGCTATAGTCCCCAGTGAACACGTATTCAACCAGATTCGCAACTGGATTTCAATGTTGCAAAACTAACCAAGGAAAAATCCTTATTGACCTCACACAACGCCTTGGTGGCTTTCCTAACGAGGATGCTGATCTTGTACAACTATGTAGAGTTGAAAACGCGCTTTCCATAACTCTCGGACATTACAATAGGCTGAGGGTTATCTTCCATACAATTAAAACAACGACCCTGAAATTTGATTACACCCAGGAAACGTGCTATGATTCAATTTTGGAGCGAAAGAGTTGATCGAGTTCAAAAAATTGAGGAGAGGTGATGAGTTGCGGGCCTGGAGGTTCTGTGCGTCGCGCGCACTCCCAGTGCGCCGCGCTGCGCCTATGCGCCGCGCCTGCCTTCTATGCGTCGCGCGACTGATCTTCACATAATTTCAGCCTTTAAAACTCTGTTTTCACTTCTCCACGATCTGCTTCATGATTTACTTGGCCTCTTGCAGGGGTGTTGGCCTTAACATCATGATGTAGGTTCCTAAACTGGGAAGTTCATTTAAAATATCTCCTTTATAAACGTCAATAAAGTCTTTAGTCATGGATTTTAACAACTGACGACATGCGCTTCTTTCTCTGCTTCTTCCAGTATTTATCCTTTTTAAAATTTTCTCCGCAAAATAGCTTCTGGCTATCTTCTCCTTCACCACTTCCTCAGAGACTTAACTCTAGTGATTCTTCATTTGCAATTTTTTCTTCAATATCAACTCGCAGCTAAAAGCGCGACAACATTTCTTTTGCTGAGGTAAAGAGCGATGTTTTCGCTGAAGTAGTCGAAAAGCTCATAGCAACTTCGTCCCTATTTCCACATCCAATAACACCTTTTCTCCTCAGCATGCCTCCATCCAATGAGATATCCCCATCTCTTATATAAGATATGGATTGATTCATGTGCTTTCTTGTTTTGTAGACTTGCAGATATGAGAACAGATTAAAAAATAATGTTCCTCTCAATTCAATCCTTGACGAAGTTGAAGGGTATAGATCCCCGTGATCCAACTTTATCATATTTACAGCATATCCCATATATCCTTCATGGAGGATTCCATCTGATGATTTTGGATCCTCCATAATCAGTTTCTTTTGTGGATCACCAACACTGAATCCCCCCTCATAAGACCTTAAGTCCTCAAGGCAAATCACACGGAACCTTCCATTAATTTTTGCTTTTTGGGAACTTGCTAGCCCATGAAGACCTCTTTCTATCCTTATGCTACCACAGAAATCATACAGTTCAAGTGCTTCAACCCCTCCATGAGACTTGCAGACAATTGCGAGCATATTCGCCTTTCCCACATACTCAGATAGTGCCCGACTGATGGCATCATCCTCTAATTTCCCTAACAAGGCAACAACTCCAACCACATCCTGTATGATAGGGAGTTTTCTTGATTGAACATTCACCCTACTTAAGTGAAGCCAGAGGGAAGCTGCAGTGATTCCCTGTCTATTGATTTCTTCTAAAGTATCTTCAACACTGTGTGAATATGGATTTGAATTTGCCTTCCCATCACTTTTTGAAGAAAAGGTACATTTGTTGAGCTCTCTTTCCAAGTCACTCAGAGAACTATTCACTTCACTTAAATTGGTTTCTAATTTCCTCAATTCATCCTCACGCTTTTTAACTTTGGTCCCAAGTTGCTTCAAATCATTCTCCCATTTCGTCATCTCACTCATAAAAGTCTCAATGTACAATCTAACTTCATTCACCATAGTTTGATTACTTATTTGTGATTGACTTGTTGTGCTCTCATCGTAAGCATGACAGATTGCTCCATCATTGAAAGTTTGATCCAGAACACTAACAATCTCCAGCCGTGGATTTGGAAGAATATCAACCTTAATATGCACAAAGAGCTCGGTATGCCAGGAATGGAAAGCTTTAAATTGCAACAGTCTAATGTCTTCTGGAAGCATAATTTTGGGCACCGTACACTTTCCCTGACTGAATTTGTATTGAACAGAACTCAGAGTATACAAATCAACTGTCAACGTATGCTGGAAACCATCCATTTTGGAATCAAGATTCCCTTCGTCGTCAAAGATTCCAAACACAACATTCTTTAGAATAGAACCAGCATAAGAATGCTCTGGAATCATGGATACAACTTTGAGCTCCCTTGATAGAAGGTCAAACTCTTTGTTAAGCAACATTTTTGTATCTGAGGACACGCGAATGCAACCTCTAGCAGCAAAGATTTCTTTACTCTGCCCTATGGCAATCAATACTGGATCTGCAAAATAGTAGAGGATGCCCAGGAGTATTGCAGTTCCAGTCATTATTATCATGGACCTCTGGCAGATGACTCCGAGCATGTTGTACTGTTTATCACCGTAATCTTGCCCACACACAGTCTGGACTGCTGTTGCCATTCCAAGCAAAATTCCATAGGCCAATCCTTGAATGGCCATGTCATGCGGAAAGAGTCAATTTTGCGGACAAAACCGACCTCCCTAGAAGCTAAGGCTTTCTAGTGACAAACAAGACAATTAAACACTATCTTTCCCTAAACATGCATTTAAAATACAAGTAGTCAGGTGTTTAAAACATACCTTTAGTCCCACGCTGTTTGTAGCAGTCCAGCCTCTCCGATCCGGATGAGCTCCTCCTTCTCTTCGAAACCTGCATTCATTAACAAGCAAACGATTACATAGCACCTGAATAACTCATAAAATAAAACATATTCATCATAAAGACCAAGGAGTATATGAAACAAATTATGTGTAACAACTTGTTGAGAAAAATGAGCTTAATTGTATTAAGTGGAAACAAAAGAAACCATTACAACCAGTGCCTTGGTGTTGTGCAGGTCCCTCCCAGGGTCCAGCAAGAGTTCTCCTTTACTTTGATCAGCTCACCCACTTCCAAATGAAGCTAAGAAAGGATGGGAATTTCTTCTCTCAAGCTCTATAAGGGAGTCCTAATTTCAGCAGCATCTACCCTTAGGAATGTTCAGCTTTCAACCTCCCCTCCCTCTGGCCCAATGCTTGTACTTATAGTGCTTTGGAGGAAGTTAATCAGGTCCACCATGAATGGGATAAGCCCCTCTTTCAATGGGATAGCTCCCCTCTTCATGGGATAAGTTCCTCTTTCATTGGGATGCATGAACCATCTGGAGGCGCTCAATCCACGTCAAACCATCTTCTAGAATGCTCTAGAAATGACCACAAGTAACTTTTTTGAAGTGAAACTTGTGCCTTTTGACCTTTACAGGAGTACGCACCCACCCCTTTACAGACAGAGCGTACAAGTACGCAGGTATTGTGAACTTGGGGTGCGTACACGCAGGTAAGGCTAAGAGAAACTGCGTAACCAGAGTTAATTGACTTTTTTAGGACTTTCTCTCTTTCTTAGAGTTTGACATGAGGAGCAGAGGTATGAGACTTGCCAAGGAGGATAGTATGACAGTTGATGAAGCCATACTAACTGTAGATAGTCATGGTGACAAATTTTAGTGTAACAGCCCACACTAGCTATGGATGCTCCTGCAAGCTGCAACTCTCCAAGATGATCAACAAACATTTGAGATATGGAAGAGGGCATAAAATTAAAAACACTAACTATTATAGAAGGGGCAGAGAGAATCCATAGTTTCTTGGATTCAATAATGGCAGCTTAAGCAACTCTGGACCAGGAAATATGTTCTTGAGATAACACTGATTCTATGAAGGCCGACTCCTCCTCAGACTTCTGCTGACTTTTGATATCCTCATGTTGAGTCAATGGGTCCACAAGATGATCAGCCCCATTGTGCTCCATGGAAAAATCCCAAATTAGTTTACAGGGCACAAATCGCAGTAGGATGTTTACTTTACAGGGCCTGAATCATAATTTCAATGTTGTTCCTCCTTTTTACATAGACTGATGGAGCTATTGAACCTAACAAGATGACCAGGGCCTATATTCGAAGTACTCCATGATGGAAGACTTTAAAATGCAAATTTATTACAAAAACAAATTTGTCGATTTCTTCTCCAAAACAGAGTTTTGGAGAAGGATAATTTTCGAGCATTATTGATGATGAAACTCTTGAAGTAAGAGACTTATTCAACCTCCCTCTGGCCTACAAGCGTTATTTCACACTTCTGGAGACAAAACCCTGGACTCAAGAATTAAAATGACTCTTTTTGACCAAAATGGCATTTGATGACTGCAAATGACGAGAAATGAACCTTGGTGAATTAGACTCTGACAGAGGACTGACAAGACTAAGTCTAACATTTCCCATGACCAGATCTAGAAAATACCATGGAAAGAAAACCATCATGCCCAAAACCATGTGGGAAATACATGCACAAAACCATAGGTAGGTCTGCCCACCTAATATAGGGTCCAAAAACATTTTCCTGGGGCACTGCTCCTGCATACCCCCCGACAGGGGGGCAAGCCACCCCCCCATGACCCCCTTGTTGCGCCCGATATAATGTACAGGGTGGGATGCTGCCCCCCCGCTCGTGGGGTAATCGATAACGCACACCCAACATTCTCCCACTTATTGTTTTCATTCCATAGGGGGCCACAGGAGAGCTTATTCATTGGTCTATCCCTACAATACCCATTGTTTCTCTACACCAAGAGAACTTGTCAGTGCTCATAGACTTTCTCAATGCATCTCCAGTGTTCTTCAAAGTGTCCACATTTACCAGCAACACCTTTATATCCTCAACCATATCCCTCACTAAGTGATATCGAACATCAATATACTTTGTCTTTGAATGACAAGCATGGTTCTTTGTCAAGAAAATTTCACTTTGGATGTCACAGTCTATCCTTATAGCTCATTGTACTAACCCCATACTTGAACACAACCTTTGCGACCAAAACGATTCCTTGCTTACATGAGTGGTTGTCATGTATTCTACCTCTGTAGTTGAAAGTGCCACTACAAAATGTCTCTTACTCATCAAACTGACTGCACCTCCAAATAGGTTAAACACATACCCACTTGTAGATCTTCTCTGATCCATATCTTTAGCCCAATGTGCATAAACAAAGCCACGAATGTCCAAAACTGTGTCCAATCCTAGTCTTCCTTGTTAGCACAAACCATAATCCCTAGTGCCACACAAATACCTAAAAACTCACTTCACTGTTGTCCAATGTCCTTCACTGGTTTTGACATAAACCTTCTCAACACTCCCACTGCATGTGGAATATCTGGTCTAGTACAAACCATTGCATACATTAGGCTACCAATTACACTTGCATATGGAACATGGGACATGTCCTCTTCTTATTCTTGTGTTTTGGGACATTGTTCAGCAAATAAGTTTACACCTACAGGAATAGGAACCTTCATTAGTTTACTATATTGCATATTAAACCTCTGCAATATTGTCTCCACATACTTCCTCTAGTTTAACCAGAAATTCCTTTTTTCTCAGCCTGGTTTAATTTCCATGCACAAAATATAGTTCGCAGCACCAAGATATTTCATGTCAAATTTGGAGGACAATTGGGTCTTCAATTCCTGGAAAATTTCTTTGTTATTTCCAATCAACAACATATCATGCACATACAAGACCAAATAAATAGCATGGTCACCAATTAATTTAAAGTACACACAGTGAGTTGAATTGCTTCTGGTGAAGCCAAGTCCCCGTATATATGTATCAAATTTTTGATACCACATCCTTGGTGACTATTTTAACCCATACAAAGACATTTTTAACCTGCATACCAGGTCTTTCTTACCCTTCACCGCAAAGACTTCAGGTTGATTCATGTAGATCTCTTCTTCCATATCCCTGTGGAGGAATGTTGTTTTCACATCCATCTGTTCTACCTCAAACTCAAAAGCAACAACAACAGATAAAAGTAATCTAATAGAAGCTACCTTGGCAAGAGGAGAAAAAATATCACCAAAATCAATTCTCGACACCTCGGAATAACCTTTTGCTGCCAACCGAGATTTTTATTTCTCCACCTTGCCTTCTACATTCATCTTCTTCTTAAACGTCCATTTTCTTCCAATGGGTTTCCTTCTAGCTGGAAACTCCACCAGATCCCAACCCTCCATTTTAAGAAAAGGTGCCATTTCATCAACCATGGTCTCCTTCCAGAGTTTTCCATCCTCTGAATCTACTGCCTCCTTGATAGTTTTGGTATCATCATCAATAATAGATAGAGAAAAATTTGAACAGAAAGTAGATGTAATATACCTTTTTGGCTGCCTTCTTTCTCGAACTGATCTTCTCACAGCTGGAGTTTGTGGCTCCTCATCTTCTGATTCATTTTTTGTTGTATAGTTTGATTCTTCCTCCTTTATCTCAAACTATATCTTCTTAAGTTCCTTTGGTAGGAATTCATGTTTAATAACATCTTTCACCTCTCTAAACACCACATCTCGTCTGTACACAACCTTCCTTGTT
Source organism: Pinus tabuliformis (assembly GCA_031772625.1). NCBI lineage: Eukaryota > Viridiplantae > Streptophyta > Pinopsida > Pinales > Pinaceae > Pinus > Pinus tabuliformis. The sequence continues at coordinate 151,968,561 of CM062808.1, read as the reverse complement.
TTTGGGTTCCAAATATTGTAACCTTTTAAACCATCCTTATACCCAATAAAGCTAAACCTTTTAGATTTACTATCCAATTTTGTTCTTTTCACCTCTGGAACATGTACATATGCATCAAATCCAAATACTATCATATGTGAAAGAGAAGATTTCTTACCAGTCCATACCTCTTGTGGAGTATTATCCTCCAACACCGATGAAGGTGATCTATTGACCAGGTAACATGCAGTCTCTACTGCCTCTGCCTAGAATTCTTGTCCTAACCCGACACCACTAGGCATGCTTCTTGCCTTTTCCATCAACGTCCTATTCATTCTTTCTACAACTCCATTTTTTTGAGGTGTGTATGGAGTAGTCTTATGTCGTACTATACCAAAATTACAAAACTCTTCAAATTCCTTCCCGAAAAACTCTCCACCGTTATTTTTCCTCAGCACCTTTGTCTTCTCCTCTGTCTATTTTTCCATGAGGGCCTTAACTTCTTTAAACCTGTCGAATATTGTATATTTCTTCCTGAGGAAATATATCCATGTCTTCCTTGAGAAATCATCTATAAGTGATACATAGTACATAGACTTACCGAGTGATGGAACCGACATAGGTCCAAACACATCATTTTGGACAAGCTCCATTCTAGCCCTCCATATTTTTCCATCTCATCTCCTCCAACAACAAGGATGAGACTATTTCATCAAACTCCAAGGCAGTTTCATTGCTACCAATTGCAACAACTAGACTATCCCACGAATATGGTAGGGAGCACAACAAATTGAGGCACTTATCTTCATATGAAATTTCAATATCAATAGATAATAATTAACTTGCTACAATATTAAAGGCATTCAGATGCTCTGTCATCAAGTCTCCATCTTTCACCCTCAGGTTATATAGCTTTTTTTATAGGAAATTTTTTTTCACCAGAGACATAGATTGCTACAAAGTCCCTAAGTTATCGCACAAAGCCTTTGCGGAAGCTTCCCGTGATACATTTAGCAATACTGAATCTGAGACACACAATCATATTTTTCTGTTTGCCTTCCGATCCAATTTTTCCCAGTCTTCAACTTAAATTGTTGTTGGTTTAGTACTAAGATCTACTGTGATCCAATGATATTTATCCACCAGTAGATCCTCCATCTTGAGTTTCCACAACTCAAAACTCTAGCCGTTAAATTTCTCGATCTCTATATTTTCATTGCTCGCCATCTTCTTTCACCACAAGAATCGATCTCATAGATCTCCCACTGAACAAGGTCTACCACAGGCTCTAGAAAAACCCCTCAACAAAAAAGGCGTCCCCTTGAAGCCAAAACAACTCTGATACCAACTGTAGTTTTTAACCTCGTACAAAAATTACTTGGATATGATTTCTAAAAACATAAAATAAACAATGGCGAGAGCATAAAACATAAAACATATATACATAGATATTTTCCCCTGGATCCCAAAACCGGGACTACTAGATTGATTTTTCATTATATTCCTTTCAATGTTACAATACACATATATACATGTCGAAGCATCCATAAACCCCAACCCATTAACCCTGGAATAGAACATAACCGTAGTTCCCTTGACAAAATTTACAAAATAGCATGGACAAAAAACCATCATGCCCAAAACCATGTGTGAAATCCATGCACAAAACCATAGGTAGGTCCGCCCAGCTACTATAGGGTCCAAGTGTTTTTTCCCAGGGCTATCGCCTCCCTTGTCGTGCCTGACGCAATGTGGAAATAATATAACACACACCCAACATCTTTTGGAGGCCCTTTATTTTACTATTATACAATTTATCTAGCTCCTTGCGACCTCCAACCTTTTCCAGCTCCCGTGAAAATCAAATTAATCAAATATCATGATATATTCGCCTAAGGTCATGCATGAATAACTCCAAACTTAGATGAAATACAATCTTACAAATAATTATAAGGGAAGAAGAAAACTCACTTTTGGTCCAAGGAAAATACCATATGGTACACCATTAAACTTGTCTACATGATGAAGTTGTAGTGGCATTTAAAAAAAATTGTATGAGATTCATTAGTTACTGGAAATAAATCTATGTGTAAGTCACAGATAGATGAAGCGATCTATAGAGCTATGATAAGGAATCTAGGAACAAACCTAATGTGAAATTGCTACCTTAAGAATATATTGAACATTAACAATAGGCCCAACAAGAAAGCGATGATGAACAAGACCAACATGGACAAGCATATATGCCATCCCAAAAAACATGATATCAAGCCCCTGAGGAAATTTTCAAAATGCATGATAGGTTGATAATAGAGTGACTAACATACTACGTGTGTGTGCGAAATCATCCATGACAAGAAAAACATTTTTTCCTAGATGCATCCCAACAAAGTTCTTACACATATTTAAAATGAATTCTCTATTTCCTACTATACATCAACTTCATCAAAGTTTTTCCTTAATTTAACATAATATGTAAGAATTGTTGTGAAAGGTTTTCCAACTATTATATACTTCTGTAATGAAATTATGTATCCAATGAGGATGCAATCAACACCATTATTATTTCATTTATTTAAATGATGCACTGACAAGCCTGAAAGTTTAGTACAACATAAATAATTTGTATTCCCAAAGTATATTTTATTGTATATGTTATACCTTCTGATGGGAGCCACTATTTGAATGTATGCCAATATTACACATTTACAATGACCTCCTCTTCATTCTCTTTCCTTCACACTGAATATTGATGAATTTAGATTTTTCAGAGCAATTCACAAATCTATATTTTTCCTTGTCAAGATGTCACATTTAGAGGACAATGCTTCCATGATGTCTTCCAATAGATGTAGGAGTGAAAAAAAAAACTTTCTTGACAATTGTTCCTTCCTTCCTTGCTATGGTTTCTCTTCTATTTGCAATGGTATAGACCTTCCTTCTATGTTTTTTCACACTCCCTTTATTCAATTGTGATTGCAGACCAAACCTATTGAACTCAACCCTTATTACAACTGCAATAACCCTAACAAATAATTGCACGTGTGAGAGAGATGGATGCCAACTTCAGATTTTGTCTCCTAGTTTCCTCTATACTTTCATTCATTTTCTTTGTTATCTTACTTTAGATCGAAATTTCTTGAGTTCACACGACAATAGGTCGAATATGCTACTTATATATAGTCTTCAAGGGTTGATATGGAATTATGTAGGAACAAAATGAAACACAGATTAAAAAATAGATAGTGAAAAACATAACTTCGATTAATTAATGACAAGTGTTGAAAAATTGTTTACATGTAGAATGGAAACATAATAGCTCGGGCAATGGTATCTTATCTCTGAGAAGAAATGTGTGAATAAATTCCTACTAAATTGTGTTATAATGAGGCTCAAGGGCCTTTTTATTATTGAACAACAAAGGGAAACCCTAAACAATCAAAACCCTAACCCTGGGAGATGGAATGCCAAGAGTTTGTGGGCCCCATTGGGGTTAGTTGGACATCCAACTTCCCAGGGTCGTAACTTGGTCATATGATCTCCAAGTACTACAATATTTGTGGTAGGCCCCTACTAAAACTATGGGCCTGATGCAGACCTCAAAAAAATGCCATTTAGTTGTAGGTTTTAACCCCGTACAGAAATTACCTGCATATGAATTCTGAAACACAAAAAATAAACAATGAGAGAGCATAACACATAAAACACATATACACAAATATTTTCCCTTGGATCGCAAAACTGGGACTACCATTTTGATTTTTCATTATTTTCCTTTCAATGTTACAATACATATTTATACATGTCGAAGAATCCAATACGATGGACCGAAAACCATCGCGTCCAAAACCATGGACTAAAAACCATCGTGTCCAAAACCATGCAAAAACCATAGGTAGGTTTGCCCAGCCTAATATAGGGTCCAAAAAAATTTTCTCGAGGCGCTGCCCCGGACCCCGTAGAGGGGTGCTACCAGCCCCTCTCAAATCCCCCAGACAAGGGGGGCTACCGCCCCCCCTATGACCCCCCCGCTACGTAATTGACACAACGAAGGGGGGGCTCCACGCCCCCTCTAACCCCCCGATTGACTACATGGTCTAGTCATGGAAAGAATATAACACAACCCAACATTCTCCCACTTGTTGTTTTCTTTCCATAGGGGGCCACAGGAGAGCTTACTCATTTATCCAGCCCTGCAATGCCCATTGTTTCTCTACACCAAGAGAAATTATTAGAGCTCACAGATTTTGTCAATGCATCTGAAGTATTCTTCAAAGTGTCCACCTTTACTAGCAGCACATTTTTTGTCTTCTATCATATCCCTCACAAAGTGATACTGAACATCAATGTGTTTTGTCTTTGAATGGTAAGCAGGGTTATTTGCCAAGAAAATTGCACTTTGCCTATCAGAGTATATCCTTATAGCTACCTGTACTAACCCCATACTTGAACATAATCTCTGCAACCAAACTGTTTCCTTGCTTGCATGAGTGGCTGCCATGTATTCTGCCTTTGTAGTTGATAGTGCCACTACAAATTGTTTCTTACTCATCCAACTGATTGCACCTCCAAATAGGTTAAACACATACCAACTTGTAGGTCTTCTCTGATCCAGATCTCCAACCCAGTATGCATCAACAAATCCATGATATCCAACACTCTGTCCAATCCTGGTCTTCCCTGGTAGCACAAACCATAATCACTAGTGCCACGCAAATACCTGAAAACTCGCTTTACTGCTGTCCAATGCTCCTTCCCTGGTTTTGACATAAACCTGCTCAATACTCCCACTGCATGTGCAATGTTTGGTCTAGTACAGACCATCGCATACATCAGACTACCGACTGCACTTGCATATGGAACACGGGACATGTCCTCTTCCTCTTCTTGTGTCTTGGGACACTGTTTGGCAGATAACTTTACACCTACAGGAATAGGAACCTTCACTGGTTTACTATCCTGCATATTAAACCTCTGCAGTATTGTCTCAACATACTTCCTCTGGTTTAACCAGAGCTTCCTCTTTTCCCGATCTATTTTAATTTCCATGCCCAAAGTATAGTTTGTAACACCTAGATCTTTCATGTAAAATTTGGAGGACAATTGGGTCTTCAAATCCTGGATAATTTCTTTGTCATTTCCAACCAGCAACATATCATCCACATACAAGACCAGATAAATAACACAGTCACCAATTAATTTAAAATACACACAATGATCTTCTTTGCTTCTGGTTAAGCCAAGTCCCCGTAAAAATGTATCAAATTTCTGATACCACATCCTTGGTGACTATTTTAACCCATATAGAGACTTCTTTAACTTGCATACCAGTTCTTTCTTACCCGTCACCATAAAGCCTTCAGGTTGCTTCATGTAGATCTCCTCTTCCAGATCCCCATGAAGAAATTCTTTCTTCACATCCGTCTGTTCTACCTCAAAATAAAAAAGAAGCAAAAACAGATAAAAGTAATCTAATAGAAGCTATCTTGGCAACAGGAGAAAAAATATCACAAAAATCATTTCCCAGCACCTGGGAATAACCTTTTTCTACCAACTAAACTTTGTATTTATCCACCTTTCCTTCTACATTTGTCTTCTTCTTGAACACCCATTTGCTGCCAATGATTTTCCTTACACCTGCATCATCCAGCTTGCTTATAGAAATCAGATTTCTGACCAATGCAGGAATATGCAGAACACCTGGAAGTGTTCTAACCCTTCCACCTTGCAACTTCATCTTTACTTTTCCATGACCAATGATTCTAGCCTTCCTATCATCCCCATCGTATTTCTCATACTTGCAGAACCACTCTCTATGGGGAGTGAAGTGAAAGGATGCACCTGAGTCAATCAACCATGCCTCATGATCTACATGTGTACTTGAAGAAGCCAATTACACATCCCCACCTTCATCTGAGGTGGTTTTTGCTTCTGCAGAAGGAGCATCATCAGATCCCTTTCCTTTGTCAGGAGCTTTAGCTTTACAGTCCCTTTTGTAGTGCCCTTCCTTTCTGCATTTCCAGCACACCACCTTTACAGGTTGTCCTGGAGATTTAGATGTCCCACTCGATGACTTAATTTTTTTTTTTTTCTGGGACTGTCCTTGTATAGATAAGGAATCACCATTTTGGCTCTCCATATTTTTCCGTCTCATCTCCTCTATCAGCAAGGATGAGACTATTTCATCAAATTGCAAGGTAGTTGCATTGCTACCTATCACAATAACTAGACTATCCCATGAATCTGGCAGAGAACACAACAAACTAATGCACTTATCTTCATCTGAAATTTTAATATCAATAGACAATAACTAACTTACCACAATATTAAATGCATTCAGATGCTCTATCACCAAGTCTCCATCTTTCATCCTCAGGTTATACAGATTTTTTTGCAGGAACAATTTTTTCACCAAAGACTTAGATTGGTACAAAGTCCCTAACTTGTGCCACAAAACCTTCGTCGTAGCTTCCCCTGATACATTCAACAATATTGAATCTGAGACACACAATCGTATTGTGCTCTTTGCCTTCCAATCCAACTTCTTCCATTCTTCATTGGACACTCTTGTTGGTTTAGTACCCACATCTACCGCAATCCACTGATCTTTATCCACCAACAAATCCTCCATCTTAAGTTTCCATAACTCAAAACTATGACCATTAGATTTCTCTATCTCTATCTTTCCACTTCTCGCCATCTTCTTTCACCACCAGAATCAATCCTGCAGATCTCCCACTGAACAGGGTCTACCACAAGCCCAAGCAAAACCCCTCAGCAACAAAGGCGTCCCCTTGAAGCCAAAACAACTCTGATACCAAATGTAGGTTTTAACCCCATACAGAAATTATTTGCATACGAATTCTAAAACACAGAAAATAAACAATGCGATAGCATAACACATAAAACACATATACACAGAGATTTTCCCTTGGATCCCAAAACCGGGACTACCAGTTTGATTTTTCATTATTTTCCTTTCAACGTTACAATACATATTTATACATGCTGAAGCATCCAATACCATGGACCGAAAACCATTGCGTCCAAAACCATGTGCAAAAACCATGCACAAAACCATAGGTAGGTCTACCCAACCTAATATAGGGTCCAAAAAAAATTTCCCCGGGCGCTGCCCTGGACCCTGTAGAGGGGGGCTACCTGCCCCCATCAAACCCCCTGGACAAGGGGGGCTATGACTCCCTCACTATGCAATTAACACAACAAAGGGGGGGCTCCACCCCCCCTCTAACCCCCCAGTTATCTACGTGGGCTAGTTGTGGAAAGAATATAACAAAACCTAGCATTAGTGAGTTGACCCACTTTGATAACTCGATATAGATGGATCCTCTACTTATGAGTGTTCTTGATATGTGTGTCCATGATCCTATCAGTCATGGGTTATTCAATATAGATTGGGTTGAGCCCTGTTGGGGTTAGCTGCTCAATAATGTGTGATGTGTCCAACAATGGGGGAAGGTATAGTCGCAACCGTCGACATTAAATATTGGGTGCAAGGCAAGGAGCGGTGGAATGTTTAGCTCAAAATAATTGTATCCTATAACCTTAGTGATGGTCTAAGGCCCATATTGGAGCGAAAAATGATTTTGGTGGGCCCTAATGAGGCGCTCCTTCTGCAAATGTAAACAAACTTTGTCACCCACCTTAAACTTGTGTGGCACTTGATGTTGATCATGACGTTGTTTATACTTAGCATTTTCTCTATCTACTATGTCATGGACCTTCTAGAAGATGTGATGAATTCATTAAATGAATTTGGTAGCTATGTCAACCTTGGACTAGACATGAGTTCAATATGCTTGAGTAGTTGCAAGTGGTATAGCAACATCAGTGGGTCATAGTGGTTGGAATCCAAACCCACCTAAAAGGGGTTGTGGCTAGTTGAGATGAGGAGAGATCTACTATAGTTGTGTTGGACATAGGAGAGGCTTTCATCCCATGTTCGTAGATGTGTAGGATGTCCATGATCATCTTATTGACGGCCTCTGTTTGGCTATCAGTCTGGGGGTGGATGACTATGGACTTAATGGGCTTTGTATCCAACAATGACCAACGAGTTGAGCATAATGTACTTAGGAACCCATTGTCCCGATATGAGATAATGGACTATGGGATGTGAAATTGTAGCAATAATTATTCAAATAAGAGTTTAGCAGTGACTTCTGTTCTGATACTCTTCTTGCAGGTCACCAAAATGGCCATCCTAGAAAATCTATTGATTACTGTGAAAACACAGTCATTTCCATGCTTGGTAGAAGGAAGGCTCGACCTGTAATCCATGGAGATAGATTCCTAGGGCTAACTAGGAGTAGGTATAGGAGTATACAAGCCTTGCTTCTTGAATGTAGGTTTGGAAATGGCTCAAGAAGTGTAGGAGCTAATGTACTTCCCAACATCTTGTCGAAGGTTCGGCCAATAAAAATATTTTTGTGGTACTACCACTATTTTTTTACCCCAAGATGTCTAGACCAGACTGTAGTACGCCTCCAAAATCATCTTGGCACACTCACCTAAAGGAACACATAGGTGTCCCAAGTGGCATAATAGTGCATATTGGAGGTGAAAGTCTGGAACTTGCTTGCCTTCCAGGATATTTTGGTATGTGGTGTCGAATTCTGGATCACTCTTCTGAAGATGTGGCCATCCTGAAGTCTTGTGTCCACAAGAGTTGAGCACAGTGGTCAATGCCATAACCGGTGGTCGGTTGAGGCAGTCTGCAACATTATTGGTGCTTCCCTTCTTGTACTTAATGTTCAAATTGAATTTATGCATATATGTGGACCATGTTTTATGGAAATCATTATGCAACTTTCCTTGTGTCTACATGAACTGGAGGGGACAATGGTATGTGTGGATGACTCTCTCCTTCCCTAGAATGTAATGCTTCCATTGTCAGCAAGCCTGCAAAATGGAATACATCTCTTTGTCATAGGTGGGATACTTTTAGACTATATCTGAAAGTGTCTCACTATGATATGTCACTGGATGCCCCTGCTAGGTAAGAACTGCACCAATAGCATAGTCGGATGCATCTGTCTCAATTTGAAATGGTTGTTGTAGGTTTGGTAATGCAAACACTGGTGCAGAGCAGAGGCAATGCTTCAACTTAGTAAATTCCTTCTATTGGGATTTGAAACAAAATAACTTTGATTTTGATCCACCTTGGTGACTTGACTCAAAGGCCAAGTGATATGAGATAATTCCAACATGAACCTGCGATAGAAATTGGTAAGACCCAGAAAGTTGTGGAGGTCTATTAGGGTGGTTGGAACTGGCCAATCTCGAATACCTTGTATCTTGACTGTGTTCACATGCACATCCCACTCATTAATGATGTACCCCATATATTGAACCTAGGTCATACCAAAGTGAATTTCTCCAAATTGGCACATAATTTGTGTTGTCACAGGGTTTGGAGGACCTATCGAATATGGTGTAGGTGCTCTTCCTAACTCTGGTTGAATATTAGGTTGTCGTCAAAATATACTACAATGAAGGAGTTGTTGAAGGGCTGCAAGATGTCATCCATCATCCTCATGAAGGTTGTAGGGGTATTCGGCAACCTGAAAGGCATGAGGAGCCATTCGAAAAGGCCCTCCTTGGATTTCAAGGCAGTCTTCCACACACCAGAGGGTTCGAATGGTACTTGGTGATAATCAAACTTCAAGTCAATCTTGTCAAAATATTTGGCCCTCTTGAGCTAGTCTAGAAGGCCATCAATCTATGGGATTGGATACCTAAGACATATAATGATCTTATTCAATTATTGATAGTAAATACAGAGCCTCTAGGTCTTGTCCTTCTTCTGTACCAACACGATCGGACTCTCACAGGGTCACAAACTTGCCTGATGTTCCCTTTTCGCAACAAATCCTAAATATATTACTTGATTTCGTTGTTCTTTAGAACAAAGTGTCGGTAGATCGGTCCATTGGGTAGTGGCACACCAGGGGTCAAATTGATGGAGTGCTTGAGTTGACAGTGTAGGGGTACCTCTGTGGGTGAGGTGAAGATGTCTTCGTACTCCTCCATGACCTTTTCAATCTGCTTCTACTATGAAGGAGCCATGTTTGAGGCATGAGGGATCACTCTATGAACCTCTAAAATAAAACGTGTGTTCATGGCATACTAAACAATACCCTTAAATTTACTACATATTGGAAAATACCTCTAAAAATCACTTTATTTAACCCCCTACCAATATGAACCCAATACACCTTCCCAATTTAAAAAGCCCCTAATTTTGTTAGATATTTCAGGTATCCATTTTTCATTAACATTTTTTATACCCCTTTATATTTATATCCCTTTATTTTCATTAACAATGGTAAGAAGATTCTACACCTAGAAAGAATAACCTAAATACTAGGTAGCTAAAAACTTGAAAGTTTTAATAAAAAAGAGATAGATATAAGTTGGCTAATTTACAAATACATATTGTGGAAAATTTTAATTGAAAATAAATATATTTGAACTCTCAATCACATCTATCTTCTATTGAATACTGAAAAAGATACACTACAACATTTCAAAACAAAACCTCGATAACCAACACAATGGTGCACCTTTCATCTCACTTATAGACTAGGAAGATGAGAGAAAGTACAATGAATATGGAAACATACAAAATACTATTTGGTTGGAATTTGTCAAATCATAGCCCTATTTTGATCTCCTAATGCACCATAGTTGCATGGTAAGAGTGCCAAGTACATGTGTCTCCATCAAAATATGAACTGTAGCATGCAAGCATGCATCTGTTCCTTCATATTTGTGTCCTCTACCTAAGATGGGAATTTCTCATGCATAAGTATTCTAATTGACTAAGGATATGCACCCTCTTAGTAAGAATAGATCATGCATGCTAAAAATAACAAAAGAAAATCTCTATTAATAGAAAAACTCTATCCAAAACTAAAATTACTAAATTTGAAACAACATCTAAACTGGAATTAATTGAAGGTGTGACATGCATGCCATTATCATGCATGCACCCTCTTCCAAACAATATTCTATTTCACTATCTCTTGTGGCATGCATGTGCCCTCTACCAAGAAATAGTTGGTATCATTGTCTCCTTCACTTTCATTCAACCTGTTCATCACTAATGTAAGGAAAGGGTGAAGGTGTCATATTTGTTGTCTTCTCTACTGCCCCATCATTGGGAGGATCACTAACTGAGCAACAGGTAAAAAATATTAACATGCACATTAGACATAGATCATAGAGGTATTAGTAATGTGATGCATGTATGTTCTGGAGCAAGGTTGCTTGGGAGTGGGAGCGAGAGCGGGAAGTGGGAGTGGAAGCAAGAGGGAGGAGTGGCATTTTCAAAAGCTCCCATGTTGGGAGCGATTTTGGGAGTGAATTTTATATAATATTTATTTTTATATATTTTGATGCATATATGTCAAAAAAATCATGTAAAATGATGAATTTGTGATTAAAAAAAAAAAAAAAAAAAAAAACAACAACAACAAGTATTAAACCATATAACATCATTCATCTAGTAGTTATAACCTTCATGAACCACAAGTCCATAAATTACAAGTTCTCATTTATATAGCATGTAAGGGTGCACATAACCAAAATAACATCGAGTGCAAGCCATCTTTGAACCAAAATACATCAACAAAATGGCTTTGGATGGCCTCTAGCATCCAAAAAAATCATGCTACAACAAATACTTACATATCATCAAAATAATTTAATATTTTGGGATCATTGTCATTAATATCACCCTCCATTAGGGGAATTTTGATGTCTAAAATAGTCATCCTAAGAAAAGTCTAAAACCAAAATAAACTTTATAAGAATCAATAGGATTTAGGATGATGATGTCAACCATGGGGGATGCTTCACCATTTTTGGACTGAAAAAGTAAAAAGAATAAATAATAATAAAATAATAAAACTACTTTTTCAACTCATATTTTCAACTTATCTCCCTAAATTTTTAGTCAAATTTTGAGTCGGAGTACTCAATGGATGCAAAATTTAATTTCTAATCCAATGAGTACCCGTGTTGCATACTTTTGATGGACCCTGATATATGAAAAATGAGAAATACATGAAAAAACATTATTGCAATGATGTTTTTCATGTATTTATCATTTTTCATGTAGTAGGGTCCATCAAAAGCATGCAACATGAGTACTCCTTGGATGAGGAATCAAATTTTGCATCCAATAAGTGTTTACACTCGAAATTTGAATAAACCCATAGGGAGATATCTTGAAAATATGAGTTGAAAAAAATAGTTTTTTCTTTTTTCCCTCTAAAATTTGATGATGTAATCTAATATTATTTTATTATTTCCAGTATTATTTTATAATTTCCTTAGGAGGCTAATTTTAGACCTCACAAATCCCCTAATGTAAGAATTAACATGAGATAGAGAAAGCGTTGCATGTCATGTCAAGATTTTGTTTGAGTGACGGGTACATTTTGAGTAGGGTCATGATAAAGGAGTTTAAAAACCACTATCACTAACATCAAGGTACATAGAGGCCTTGGTTTTATTGATTAAATTACGAGTTACATACCGTAGTACATGACAAAATCCAATGGAAACATTGCAATCCCCCCAATCCGGAAATCTTTAAAAACTAATAAGTCTGTTGGATTTATAGTGACATCTAAAATTCTACTTTCTCCATATGAAATCTAATGTGGTCAGAACCATTCTCAAACATCCCGAGTCATTTCATGATAATGTTAAAAATTTAAGTAAAATGATGAAAATTGCATGTCAACACTAGGGCTATAGGTTTGAATATTAGGCTACTATGGACCTACTATTACCATATTGTTTTCTTTCTCCACAGTACTCTTGAACCTTTATTTCTCCAGCCCACTTATTTTTTGCCTCTACGTGGCCAATGTATTGTATAAAAAATACCTTATAATACACATATTTCTATACAACATATAAAAACCCTTTACCCCCTATTATATGCTCAATATATTATTTTATTTTTTATGCCCCAATATGAACGCACGTGATATGGTATTGCTTTTTCAATGAAGTCCCCATGGTCTGAGGTTTATGGATGTTCCCACAATATTATTCTTTCTCTAAGAGTGAATCATAAGGAAGACAAATTTCCCAGTCTAGGAAATGATCTTACTTCATTGTTTAGCAAAGATCAAAGACAAGGCAGTAGGTGGCGCTACCTCTGGTATCCTGTACAATTTCTGACCTAAAGTAATAATAATAGAATGAGGTTTGGATTCATTTACAACATGACACTTCCATAGGTATTTCTATCCTAATAAAACATCACAAACTTCTAGAGGGGAAAAATCACACAATACCTCATCTACAAAGGGCTTGATGTTATAACGTAGGTGGCACTGCTGATTGACACAGAGATCTCACCATTGGTGGAGCCACCCGATGGTGTACGACTATGGTTGTGGCATTGTTGGAAGATTCGATTTCTTAATGAACTTAACTAAGATCAAATTCTTCTCACTCCCACTATCAATAATGAACTACACTAGCAAACCCTTTACCCACATCTATGAGTGGAAGAGGCACTCCCCCTCCTCTGGATCCTCAGGTTCCACCTTTTGGAGCTTGGTGGTGGCTACTGTCGTAGTGGGTTCTACGTCAATGATATACTTTCCCTTGTTAGTTTCCTTGTCAGGTTTTGGATCAGAATCAGAGCATGCATCCATCTCTAAGTCTTTTAGCTCGGCCACCAACGCCTGTTTTTTTTAGATTCATTTGTCTTGTGAGTGGCAGTTTTATGGAACTCACACCACTTGTTGGTTTCCTTCCTTAACTTCACATTATTTTTGGCTTTTGGCTTCAAGGCATTTTCCCGGGGAATCACAGCCTGGATCTACCCTTTTCTTTATGGCTTGGGGATGCCTTTGCTATGCTTTGGGTTCACAGATCCAAAGTCTCACTTCTTCTGCTTGAATTTCTGCTCAATCTTGGCAACATATCGGTATGCTGCACCAAGCGAGGAGATGTCCAGGTTCTCCATTTCCTCCTGAATGTATTTGTGCAAACAACCATGGTACTTGAGTACTAGATGTTTCTTAGAATATTTGATACCCAACTTTGTGCATAAGGTATGGAAAATATTCATCATCTCATGCACATCTTGATCCCTTTGTTGCCACAGTGTAGTCCATTGTACGTACTTGTTGTCATAGCTCCCAACTGGGTAATATTGTTCCTTGACAACATCTCAAAAGGAGTTGCAAGAGTGTATGTTTTCTAAAAATAGAGGGGGATCCTTGGCCTATATCTCACAATAAATTTCCCACCGGTCCTTGACATGGGGGGCGACTTTAAGTTGTGCAAAAGTAATCTTCTCCCTGTCAAAGAAATTATGGACTGAAAAATAACCTTCTAGCAGATTTAGCCATTTATCTAAAACATTTGCATCTATTTTACCTTCAAATATATGGATATCAAAATTAACTTGTACCTTTAAGGGGGCGGCAATGCCTCTGATGTGACTGTTGGATGAAGATGCATCATTGGTTGGCATATGTTGGAGGATCTGGGGAAAGTTTTCCATCATTTCGTTCCTCTGTCGCTTAATGGATTCTTCGAGTGATAGTTTGATAAGATATTCTTCTCCCTCATCTTTATTATATTCTTCTCCCTCGTCTTTATTTTCTTCTTCCATGGGATTTCATTGGTGTCGACGGTGCTGGTCTTGCAAAGGATCAACTAGTTCAAGTCCTAACTCCTTATACCCTAAACTCATTGGGGACATGCACATAAAAACAAAAAAAGAGAAATTTGCTTTGATATCACTAATCCGAACTTATGGAGGAACAAAATGAAACACATATTTAAAACAAAACACAGAGATACAATGAAAAATAGAACTTCGATTAATTAATAACAAGTGTCGAAAAATTGTTTACATGTAGAATGGAAACATAATAGCTCAGGCGATGGTATCTTATCTATGAGAAGATATGTGTGGCTACATGCCTACTAAATATGTTACAATAAGGTTCAAGGTCATTTTTATTATTGAACGACAAAGGGAAATCCTAAACAACCAAAACCATAACCCTAGGATATTGAACGCAAGGTGTTTGTGGGCCTCATTGGTGTTAGTTGGATAGCTAACTTCTCGGGTTTGTAACTTGGTCATATGATCTATGTTTGGCATGTACAATAAATTGTTAGAAACATATCTCTAAGAACTACAATATCTGCAACATACCCATACTTGTGTTTGCAGGCCTATTCCGGACCTCAAAAAACGTTGTTTAGGGGGTCAAAACACCGTCTGAAGTTCAAGACTCGAAAAAATATTAAAAATAGTAAATCATGCTATAATCAAGGAAACTGATGAAACCAACTGGAGGTCCAGGTGGAATAGGAGGGTGGCCACCAATATCCACCTACATGAAGGGTGGTCAAATCCCTTCTTTGACGCTGACTTGACAAATGATGAGGCCGACTTGATGGAGGAGGCTCCAATTACAATTTTGACACAAAAATAAATTTCTTCTTTAATAGAATGAGACAAGAAAGGTCTAATACAAGATGACAAGGACAATGATTCATGCCACAAACCTAAAAGCACATAATGGGGTTTTAGACCTATAAACATAATATTTTGAGCATGAAATCCATGCTTATAAAAATAATTCTTCTTTGATATTTATAATATTTTTCTTTTCTTCTTTTTACAAACACATAAGAATGAGTTAGACAACAATTATGAAGACCAATATTAGTTACATTTTCAATAGAGGGATGCAAAAAAATAAAAAGGGAGGGGTTGATGAAACATAACCAATTTTAGCACAATCCACTGTGGTTTTCATTAACAGTTCAATTATTGATGTTGTGATTGATGAAGCATGCACCGATCCCAAAAAGGTAACATCAACAAAAGAGGATGATGATTAATTCTTTACCACATCAAATCTCAATGATATAGAAGAAGAAACTAATAAAGCAACAGAAGAAGGCACATCAGACAAAGAAAAGGATCCATCCAGGTATGTTCAAAAGAATCATCGAGAAACTCAAATTCTAGGAGAAAAGGAATCTAGGGTACAAACAAGAAGAAACCTTGGAGGATCTCCTAGTTATCTAGCTTTATTATCCACAATTGAACCAGAAAATGTAAATCAAGCTAGTAAAGATGAATGTTGGGTTAAGGCCATGAATGAAGAACTTGATCAAATTGAAAAGAATGATACATGGGAATTTGTTCCAAGGCCTCACGATAAAAATGTTATTGGGACAAAATGGATATTCAAAAACAAGTTGAATGAAAATGGAGAGGTCATTGGCAATAAAGCTAGACGTGTTTGTAAAGTTTATGCTGAACAAGAAGGTATAGGCTTTGAAGAAACATTTGCACCGGTAGCCAGACTTGAAGCCATAAGAATGTTTCTTTCATTTTCAAGTTTTTGACATTTCAAAGTTTATCAAATGGATGTAAAATTTTCTTTGCTTAATGGAGATCTATCAGAAGAAGTATACATTGAACAACTAGAAGGGTTCATTTTGGGGAATGATGAAAACCTTATATGCAAACTCAAAAAGGCTTTACATGGGCTAAAACAAGCTCTGCGGTCATGGTATTATCATCTTGACAAATATCTTCAACAACAAGGTTTCACAAAAGGATCTACAAACAATAAATTGTACACAAAAATTGAGGAAGATAAACTACTAATTATTGTTGTTTATGTTGATGATATTATCTTTGGCAGTAATGAAGAATCTATGAGTTAAAAAATTGCTTCTGTTATGCAACAAGAATTTCAAATGTCTTTACTTGGGAAACTAACCTACTTACTTGGTCTACAAGTATAACAAGCAAAAGATGGCATCTTTCTCTCACAAATGAAATATCTCAAACAGATTATGAAGAAGTATGGGATGGAAGATTGCAAACCTATATGTACTCCCATGATGACACGATGTAGCCTCAATTCTAATGATGATTCTCTAGCAGTAAACCAACCAAAGTACAAGTCTATGATTAGAAGTCTGCTTTATCTAACAGGTAGCAAACCAGATATCATGCATGCAGTTGGGCTTGTTGGACATTTCCAAGCCAATCCAAAGGAATCACATATTCAAGTTGTAAAGATAATATTCAAATATCTCCAAGGAACCCAAGGCATTTGTCTATGGTATCCTAAAGAAGTAGATATTACCCTTCATGCATACACAGATGTGGATTGGGCTGGAAATGTTGATGATAGGAAAAGCACTAGTGGAGGTGCATTTTACATGGAGCCCCAATTGGTATCTTGGTTTAGCAAGAAACAAAGTTCCATTACCTTATCTACAATGGAAGAAGAATATGTGACGAATGCATCTTATTGCACACAAATTCTCTGGATGATACAAACATTACAAGATATACAAATCAAATGTTCTCCACCCATCTCCATCCTATGTGATAATAAAAGTGCTATTAATTTTTCAAAAAATCTTGCTATGCACTCCAAGACCAAGCATATTCCAATTAAGTATCACTTTCTACGAGAACAAGTACTTGAGAAAAATGGTTAAATTGGGGTATGTTCCCTCCAAAGAACAAGTTGTTGATATATTTACTAAACCTCTTCCTGGAGAAGCATTTGAATATCTTAGACAGAAAATGGGAGTTGTCTCTGCCTCATTTTGTTGTTAATCTACTCTGCTCAGACTACAGGTGAAAATTTAAAAAGTTGATTTCCATACGTGGGTTTCATGAAGTATAGTCACCTATATACACGATTTTCTTTGTAGACAGGTGTGTATGTTTTTCTCTAATAGAAAAATAGTTGGATAGACTCAAGATTAGCCTCTGACGTGCTACTCACATCTATGATTTGATTTTTCTTGGTCTGGTGTTGATGAGTACAATCTCCTGATATGGTATTGAGTTATGTTTTTCTCATTGACATTTATCTGATTGATTAATATTCTTTGATGAATGAGTTGTTGACAATGAATAGGTAGAACAGGTTCAGGGGGAGCATTAGCCTTGCAAAATATAATGCATTATTGGCATTATGGTTGCCGAATTATGCTACTATTAAGGTTTTTTGGCCTTAGTTATTAATGTCATATTTTTCACTTGATATAAAGGTCATGTGGAGACCTATGATGTAATAATTGTCATATTCACTCATGTATGGACTTGTGAGGTCATGTTAAATATGTAATCCCACTTGGTTCGGTGGTAGTGTAAAAAATGTAATCCCACTTTATTGCGTGGTTGAGTCAAATATGTATCCCCACTTGGATGGGTGATTGATGTAAGTATGAGTCCTTGGTGATAGGAATTTCATACTAAGTTGAGTTATAGAGTCATGTTCTTCATTTAAAAATATTTTTGAAGATTCAGCATGTGATGTGCAGGAGCATGGACAATATAGTGAAAATCATATCCTAAGGGGGAGCTTTCGTCCACCCTTTGCCCTTGATGTCAAAGGGGGAGCATATTGGTGTTTGAATAACGGTTATTTGATGTATCTAATAGGTTTCTACATGTTCAGGTGATCAAAACCAACATGGTTGCCATCAAGTCCAAAGGGGGGGATTGTTGGAATTATGATGCATATGTTATCCTTTATGGAAACTCACTTGTAACATAACAAGTATATGGTAACTAGATGACTCCATCGGTTAGTTCAAAGGTGACAGAGTGATGGAACATAATAACATAATAATGGGACAAAGGTTTACAGATCAGAATCATAAGTTTGATAAAGGTGAATATTTGAAGATCTATACACGGGTTCGTCAAGGCCAAGTCGCATATACATGCAAGTACAAAGAAGAAAATTCATGTACATGATGGTGCACTAATTTAATAGTAAGAAGGGTCCTTACCATGGTATTAGCGCACAATATTGAGTGCAGTAACGATTACTTGATCACGTCCAACATTTCGATCGACACTAGTGTAGTTTTGACTCATGGTATTGGCTAAGGCTCTAAATATATAAGGAGGTGAAGATCAAAGTGTTAAGTGTGCATGTGAAAGGGTTTTTGATGAATACTTCAATCTGAAGTATATTTTCATTATAAGGGCCATATTTGACACATAGATCTGAAATACTTATGCACCAATGAATACAATGATAGATCAGGATCATGAGACCTGAAATGAATTTCCGTTGTATGATATGCTCATGGATTGACTAGATCTAAGTATTGATGCATGTTTTTATCTCTGAATATTATGATATGGGTCTTTCTAAAGTTCTAAAGAGCTGCACAATTTTAGGTCAAAATTTGCAGATCTATACATAGGTTGGTCTCGGTTAAGTCACGTATACACGCATGTTCGTTTCTTCAAAGTCACATACATAAAGGAAGCATTTATGTTCATAAATGATTGATCAATGATGTCCTCATGTTAATCTGGGTTGAGTGATAATGTCTGAAGTAGAACTGATTGAATGATGAAGTTGAATTTGGTTACATGATGATTGGTTGAAAATATTATTGATGTTGCTAGCTGTATGAGGGTTTTGTAACCTAACAGAATATTTCAAAATAACTCTAGTCAACTACGTGTCTGATTCAGAATTACATTTTTTTAGTATATTGAGATTTGTATTCATTTTTCTCTACATAAAAGCGTGTATACACGTGGGTTCCCTTAATTGAAGTAGCGTATAAATGTTGGCATATGAATGATTAGGATTGCAATTGATTCTGTATGTTGATGCAGTATTATGAGTTTAGTTATGTTGTTAGGTCCCTATACTACTAGTGTAACCCCTTATTGTTATTAGTGTAACCCCTTATTGTATTATTTTTCCCATATAGTCCCCATGTTGTTATTATTATGCCCCATTGAAGCCCACTATTGTTATTGTTGTGTGCCTACAATATTATTGTCATGTAGGCTATGATTATATTGGGACCCCTTAGACTCATATATATAAAAAGGAGGTATTGTCATTTGTATCATCCAAGAATTGTTCATTTGTGTAATGTAAAGGAGGTTTCCCCCTCGAAGAGGTTGATTTTGAAGTCATTGATCTATCTTTTCTATCTTTTAGTGAGCTGTTTTCATAACATTTGGTATCAAAGCTTTGGATTCTAGGGTTTTACAGCTCCAAATAGGTCATTATGGAATTTTCTCTATAATGTTTTCTCTATGAAGTTTCAGAAGCTAAAACAAAAACCCATTTGTACTGAAAGCTTTCTGAACCTCGGGTCCAAATTTCTGATCTTCTCTCACTATAGTTTCGGATATATGATCTGAGGAAGTTAAGGATTTTACAAGCTCCAGAATTCCATCTCAAAGAGGTCATCGTGGAATTTTAGCTATAATTTGTTTTCTACGAATGTTTAGACTCTGAAATTAAAACCCATTTGAGCTAAAATCTTGGTGAAGCTCGGACCCTAATTTTCGGTCTTGTTTCGCTATATTTTTAGAGACAAGGTCCAAGACATTTAGGGTTTCTTCAGGCTCCCAAATGGCATCCCAAACAGGTGACCTTGGGAAAATCGTCATAAATTTATCTCTAAGAATCATATTGAAATTTTGTAAGATGTTACACAAAGAGGATGGACTTTAAGTTTCTGTGTATTGTTGTCAGGTCCGAAGGTCGACACAGTGACACGTGGCACTTCGTACAAGGTCAATCTTATGAAAAAGTGTATAATTAGGTCATCTTAGGAGATTGGACATAACGCTTTCTTGGAGAATCCGATTTCAATCAAACTGGTGGCGTTGGAAAGAGGAATCAGAGGGCTACCAAAGTTTGTAATTTAAGACCTTGGAGATACAAAATTTTGGAGATACATCAGATACAATATCAAGCTCTACAAAGTGAAAAAAGGTGTGTAGTTTTTTTTAAATTTTTGCATAAGTTTGGTTTGAAAAATTAGTTTGAAGGAATTCAAAGGGCATAGTGAAGCATAATTATCATTAATTGATGCCTCAAAGAAAGAAAATGGAAACACCTAGTAAGCAACCTGAAGTCTCTAGCATGACTCATGAAGAAGAGGAAGAAATGCAACATGATATATCAAAATTATGAGACCAAGTGCAACAAAATTCACTCTCACAAAAGGTAATGGAACCTAAGATGGATGATTTAAAGAAAGGCATATAAGCTAAGATAAATGACGTGGAAGCTAATATGCATGGCGTGGAAGCTAAGATGGATGGTTTAGAAGAAAAACTTAAATGCAACATGGAAGAATTAAAGACAAATTTGACAAAATTTCTACAAGAAATGCTTACTAATGGCGAAAAGGTAGTAAAGGAAACTCATGATGAGAACAAGATAAATTTTAATCATGATTTCATAGACTCTAACGTTGGATTGAAGACCCACCATGTTCCAAAGATCGATATGAGGAAGTTTGATGGCAAGAATCCCATAACATGGATACTACAGATGGAGAAATATTTTGATCTACATGATGTGCAACTGTTACAAAAGGTACATATTACATCTTTATATTTAGAACCACATCAATTTTTATGGTATAAAGGGCTCTGTTCTCATAAACCACTTGTCCCCTGGTCAATTTTTACAGAGGAAATGATAGCCATTATGAGGATACAAAGAGAAACATCTTCTTTAGCCAATTGAAAAATCTCAAACAAAAGGGTTCAATGGAAGAACACATTGAGGACTTCCAAAAATTGAATATAAGGGTAAATTATATTCCAAAGAAGTAGAGGATTGATGTCTTCATAGGGAATTTAAAGGATAACATTCAACATGAGGTTCATCTTTGGGAACCTAATTCATTGGAGAAGGAATTCAGGTTGGCAAAAAAAAATGAAAGCAAAATTATGGAAACAAGAAATCCTCCCACTCACAATTATAAAGTTGGAAGTGTTGTTTCTCTTGGCCTTCCAAAACCTACAAGGTTGACACCACAACAATTGGAAGAAAAAGGATAAAATGACCTTTGTTACAGTTGTGATAGAAAATACACTAAAAGTCATAAGTGTGCTGAGAAGAAATTATTTTACATTGTTTGTGAAGAGGAGGAAGAAAAGGATCAAGAAACATCAAAAGAAGAGGATATACACCAAGAATAAACCCCAAAGAAAGAAAAAATGAATCTGACCATATCTTATAATGCATTAGTAGGAATTACCAATCCTCAAACTCTCAAGATAGAAGGAGATATCAAGAAGAAAAAGGATAACCTCACTTTCGTGTAGAATTGAATGAAAAAATAGGAAGATCAACATCGCAGCAAAAGAAGTTTTGACATAGGCGACTGGGTATTTTTACGACTACAACCATACAAAGAAATGCCCCTCAAGCAAGCTAAGAAGGAAATAAATTATCACAAAGTATTATGGTCCTTATAAAGTGTTGCAAAATATTGTACTATGGCATACAAATTGGAGCTCCTACATCTTCCCGAGTGCCCCCAGTTTCCCATGTTATATGCTTAAATAAGGTTATAGGTGACAAGGTCCCAATTCAAACAATATTGTTGAAACTTGATGAGGAAGGAAAAATCATATTTGAACATGAAGCACTCACAAAAACAAGAACCCGACAGCTACGAAATTGATCAATTTCAAAGTATCTCATCAAGTGGAAGAATTTACCCACTAAAGATTCCACATGGGAGATGACAATTTTATATAGAAGCAACCAGAACTACTCAAGCATTGAGGACAACCGTTTTTGAAGGAGAGGGGCATGTTAGGTCCCTATACTACTAGTGTAACCCCTTATTGCTATTAGTGCAACCGCCTTATTGTATTATTGTGTCCATATAGTCCCCATGTTGTTATTATTATGCCCCATAGAAGCACACTATTGTTATTGTTGTGCCCCTACAATATTATTCTTATGTAGGCTCTAATTGTATATGGACCCCTTAAACTCCTATATATACAAAGGAGGTCTTGTCATTTGTATCATCCAAGAATTGTTCATTTGTGTAATGTAAAGGAGGTTTCCCCCTCGAAGAGGTTGACTTGGAAGTTGTTGATCTATCTTTTCTATCTTTTTGTGAGCTGGTTTATAACATTTTTGTTCTGGTTACCGTGATCTCACTTTTCTATTTGAATTAAGTTGATGGTTTCTTTAGTTGATCTACAACTTTTTAAGTATTAAATCAGGTGGATCCAATGTGAAAATTTATGAAATATCGTCCAAGGATGTTTCTGAGGGTTGGAGCCTTCAGTGAGGAAGTTGAAGCTTCCCACCATTAGTAGTTGGTAATCAGATCGGGGGTTGGAGATCCCTTCTAGTAGGAGCTAGAGAACGAGTGAAGGTTGTAGCCTTCACTAGGTGGGTGACTTCATACTGGCATGAGTCTGCACTAGTAAAATAATGTAAGAAGTTTTTGATATTAATAAGTTTGAAGACTGAGATGACAACAACGGTCGTTTTCTCCCACATTGGGTTTCCACCTTAAATCCTAGTGTTCATGTGTGTTTCTTATGCGTGATACTTTATTTTGTTATTACTGCTCCTGCTTACTTCTTATCAAATTGCTGATAAATATCTTACATTCAGGCTTAATTTTAACAGACAAAGAATTAGTTGTTTTACAAGTTTACTAAGCATACGCTAGTTTCTTTTACAACAGTTGCGTACATATGCGAGTTGGGTTAAGTAAAGTCGTGTACATATTTCTGAAAATAAAAGTATTATTGTGAGTTTTTAAAATACTGATTCACCCCCACCTACTCCCCCCCCCCCCCAACCCCTTCCCTCTCCCCCCCTCTTAGTATTTTTCCCAACATTAGGCTCGACGAATCTACATGGGAGATGTTTGGTATATGTATTTCATTTATGTTTTTGGTACATGTTTTGGTGATGTTTTGGATATCGACATATGTATATGGATGTAAATACCGTCATGAGCTATGTTATAAACCTTCAATAAGCGATATGTATGTTATGTCATTGTGATGTTACACTTGTTATTTTGACATGTTGGTTTCATTCACAGCAGGATGGTCATTGTAAATATTGTAATGAGCTAAGTTATAAATCTCCACGGGGAGTATGTTTTTGTTACAGAAATCTTGTAGTTATAGGTGTCGTTGAACACCAAGGAAGCTGTTCCTCCAAGGGGGAGGGTTGTGTAACAGCCCTGGTGAAAATTCAATGTAATAAAAGTAATAAAGGAAAAATGATAACCATAGTTGATGGGAGACTTATTCCAAGTTGAATGTGTTAGAGCCTAGATTTGGCTCAGGCTGAAAAGACAATGTTCTAGGTCCACATCAAACCACGCTCAGCCTCGTAGCTAGCCCTACGAGGACAGGAGATGGCTCTCTCTGGGTCAATCACAGCGAAAGATAATCAATGGGGCTTGAGATGACTGATTTAACAATTGATCTTAGGCTAGGTATGAAGTGCAAAGTTTTGATTTGAGTTTTTGGGGGTTTTGTTGGAAAAAGGGACAGGCAAATTTTGGGTCTGGGGATGAGGCCAGATTTTTGCAGAGGTCAGGTAGGGGCAAGGTAGGCAGTAGTTTTGATGCTTTGGATTTGAATGAATGGGTGGATCAGACCGGTGAGGGGCCAAGGAGGGAAATAAGGTCTCAAGAGTCCTCCTCAAACAGATGAAAACATGAAGAATTAAACAAAATATCCAGGCAGAGCATAACAGTCCATGAATTCTACCTTAATCACTCTTTTGTTTAATTGCAGAAGACAAGAGAAGGGAAAATGATACACAATAACATAAATGAACTTACAAATACATAGAGAAACACACCATCAAAACATAAAGCCACATGGATCCCAACAAGTGCTGCAAAACCCTGGTCTTTCCTTTGCCAAAATTGCAGAAATGAAATGTACAATAGAGTGCCAAGCAATCCCAAGTATCCAACCCTGAAAATGACTGAGAAAATACATGATATAGACAAGCCTAACTCCTTCCCATGCCTCTAGGGGTCGAGCTCATCATTCTAGGAGCTGTTTCAACCATACCTAAACAAGGAACTAAAAAATAGGCAAAGAAACAACTTGCCTCTATATACTAGGAAACTGATTCATTCACTCACATTTTACCTTTTGGTGAATGAATATTCTAGAACAAGTAAAACTGTGCCAATATTACATCATGAAAGATCAAGAGTAACATCAAAAAGCAAAACTGGTCAAAACTGGGCGAATTTCTGAGCTGAACAGTGAAAAATAGGCAAAAATCCTCTATGCGCCGCACCTGATTTTCTATGTGTCACGCCACTTTGGAGCTGAATTTGAGGCCCTTACCAAAGTCCAAATTGAGCCGAAGATAGATTGTTGGAAATCCTTGCCTATCTACTTTCCAACCCATGTGGAATTTCTGAATTTGGATGTCATTTGCCCCTCCAAAACTTCAATCTCCCAAGACTACTTCCTGTGTGTCAAAATAGGGGCATTGAGGTCATTTTTTGAGTGTTTTTGACCTCATTGAGGGCTCAAAAGCTCCTCAAATTTCTTGGCCATAGAAAAACAAGCATAAATTTTGATAAAAAATCCATAAATGCAAACTTTTTGTGATTTGGGGCCCTCTAGCAAAAGCGAGCACCACGTGGCGTGGTGCATAGGGAGGAAAACCCTGTTTTTTAGTGCAAAAAAATTCAAAATGCCAAAAATTGCTCCAAACTTCTTGAAATTTGGACTGAATGTGCCTCATCAGGTACCATGCTTAGCCAAAAAGGCTTCAGCCAAGATTTGGATTCTATCCTCCCTTTTCGACGTTTTAGTGTCCTCCTGGTGCATGCAGTTTCAGTGGTGGAAATCACTGTCTTGTTCATATGATATGTCGGTGTCCATCTCCATTGTGCTGCAAGGTGTTTTTCAAGTGTATGTTTGGTTTGTTGAAAATGAGAAATGAGAACTTGGTGTCTTTATCTCCAATTTCCAACTATGTGCCAAATGTGTTCCAAAGGGAAAAGACTGTGGGAGAAATAGGACAGCGGGAACAGAGGACTGTAACCAAGTGAAATTTTCCCTTTTAAAACTTCTGATTTGTCAAATGTGGAGACAATGGGACAGTCACTTGATTGTTTGGGGATTTTACAAATGATATGGGGAAATAGGAATGATAGGGAATGATGTGACTTAGTGATAGGAAAATGGGGTTTAGGAGTGAATGACCTTGAGGATGTAAGGGAAATGAAAAACAATGGATTATAATGATAATATAACACTGATATATCACTAATGGGAAAGGAACAACAGGTGGGGAATGGATACTTGGCAGTCACAACAACCAATGAAAACCCTAGGCTAGCCCTACTAGGCATTAGTTTCTTGGGAAATGTCAAGAATGAAGGGTTTGATTTTTCCTTTAGACAATCACCATAAACTTTATGAAAAACTCCTTCACTAGCAAGGAAGAGGGCTTAAATTACTTGCACACTAGAAGAGTTGAGTGATTTTGGCAATTTGAGGGAGTTTTTGAGAGAAATCAAGCTTTTTAGCAAAATGCGTCGCACCTTCCCTATGCGCCACGCCAGTGTAAATTTTCACTGGAAATTGCTGCCCAATGCGCCGCGCCACCTCCCAGTGCGTAGCACTTTTTCCAAAAGACTTTTGGAGGCCTTCTTGGTGTCCAAATCAGTCACATGATAGCTCTTTGGAAATTTCTTTGAGTCTACTTTCCATCCCAACTGGAATTTTTCAATTTGGAGTTCATTTACCTTGTCAAAAATCAAATCTCCCAAGACTGGTCAAAATGTGCCAAATGAGGCTGTCTAAAGGTAGAGTGTTGTTGTAGCCAACTTTTGAATGCCTTCCTCAACTCCAAATTGAGCTCATGATATTGAATTGGAAAGCTATTTGTGTCTAGTTATCATTTGACTCATCAAGCAAGTCTTTTGGCCAATCAAGTGAGGAGAAAACTTGATTTTTCCAAGGTCACTTTAGAGGTGCATCAATTCTCCTGAGGCAACGGTATTTTTGACATTTCTCTAAAACCATGATACCTGTGTAAAACGTGAAGGAGGTTTTTCTTCCTTGGCCTATTTTGGACAAAAAAATCTCTCAGTTTTCCCAAATGCATCTTTTATTGCTCAGAAACAGCATTGGAGTAAAACCTATCCCGATGTGTGGAACAGGGGATTTGTCGAAATGAAGCGAAATGAAGGGGATAAGGGGCTTCTAAATTCTTGAGAAAATTTTTGGAAGTAGGGAGGGATGTTAGCAAATAGGGGAAAGTGGAATTTCAAATATTGAGTGAGGGGAAGGGGTCAAAAAGGACTAAACACAGGCCCAACCTAGGAAAATTGCCAAGTTGTGGCAAGAAACTAGGGTTTGTGGAAAAATGAGGAATTGGGGGATCTCAATGATGGGAAGTGTTTAATAAGGTACATTAAGGATAGGGAAGGTGTATGAACATCCGGATACAAGTTTTGCTGATGATTTGACCATCTAAGAGAAATTGCCTTCAACACCCTAGGAGAGGGAAATGAACCAACTGAAGTATGAACAAGGTGTAAAATGACCCATTGGACCCTGACATGATGATGACAACCCTCTGAATGATGGTGCACTCAGTTGAATGGTGACATGGACTAACATTTGGACAAGTTTGAAAGGAGTAAAATAAAACCCTAGACCTAATGCCTAGTGACCAAAGTTTGCTTGAAGACTCACTGAAATGACAAAATTTGACCTTAACACCTTAAAATCACTTTGTAAGAGCATGTTTGATCACTAGAGGAAGGCTGCAAAGACTAACACTAACATTGGCTCCAATGGGGATGGTAGCTCCTTGGAGGTGCCAAGAATGGCAGATCTTTGGAAAGCAGACAGTGCCTTCATCCATTGGGCAATGGAGTCAAAAACTCACGCTGAAATGCATGATCGAAAACTAATGACTTGACGACACAAATTGACTCTCACTCAACTAAAAATTGACTCGATACTTAAACACAACCGACAAACTGGAAAATATGCTCAATATGAAGCTTATTCAATACAACCTACTCTAGTCGTTCCATTCATCACCTGATCAAGTGAAATGAAACAACCAATGCAACCATGTTAGCATCTTAGCTGTTATTTGATTTCTTCCCAAATGCTTTCTGATGCATAGGAAAAGGGAAGAATCGAAAGGCAACTCCCATGGAAACTTGGAATCAAGTTGACTGCTGATAAACTTGCAAAGCATGAATTGACTGGATGACTTCAAGAATACTGCGAAAGGATCTTCATAGACATTGCTATATATTTCCATGAACACATTACTGCTCTGGTCCAAGTAATCTTCATAGCTGGATTTTAAAAATTTCCTCTCATCTGCACTGTCTTTCTCTGATGATTGCAGCAGGTTGTCAAAAGGATCCTGAATTTCGTGAATAACCAAACTCTGTTGCTGATTCCAAACAGAACAAAAGTCTCCTTTATCAATCTCCTCATATGACTGCAAACTTTGATCCGAGCTTTGTCATGAAAAATTTGTTAAAAAAAACAATGAAGGTGACCTTTGAATAAGATTATTATCAACATTCTTATCTGGCACATGGTTAGCTGATGGAGAAGAACTTTTACAGAAAGCATAACCTAACACACGAGCAATAGGATCATCAAAAGTTTGATAAGACTGCTGCGATGTATCCATTAAAACTGTATGACATCCTACTGGTTGTTTTTCTTTAGAGATATTACGAAGATTATGCCTTATAAACTAAAATGCTTCGAAAAAAAAGGGTACAAAATCCTCTTGCATCATTAGATCATGTATTTCAGATTCCACGCCTTCATCTATAATCTGATCTTCAATTGCGTTTGGTGGCTGCAAATCTGGTGTTAGGGAGGGTTTTGTATCCAAAATGATTTCATCAATCATTTTAGGGGAAGATTTCTCATCAACAACTTGTTCAAGAATTTCGCCATCTATCTCATCCTCAACATTAAAACTGAGAAATTGTTGACTTCCTACAAACTGTTCATTTGAAGATTTACTATGCAATTTACCCTTCAAAAACTAAAATGATTCAAAACAGAAAGGTAGGCAATCTTCTTGTATCATTTGATCATATATTCCAACTTCCATGTACTCATCTGCAACTTGACAATCAATGGAATTCGGGGACTGCAAAGCTGAATATGAGAAGTATGGAACAAAGTTTTCATCGCCCTCAAGAGGGTCCAAATCAAGACTTGTTGACAGCTGATTTCTGATTGCATGGAAGTTGTCTCTGATGAACTGAAATGAATCAAAACAAAAAGGCAAAGATCCTTCACTTACTTCAAAATTTTCTGCACTTCCCTCGTCATTGTCATAGCTGATATGCGATGGATGAACATGGTATTCGAGCCGCTGTAAGTGAACTTCCTCCTCCCACAAATTAGCTATTGATTTTTCTGCAAGATTAGCTTCTGTTTGGAGAACATAATCATCATCATACTGCTCAAACTGAGGCAAATCATCAGTATAAAACACATCATCAAGCATACATGTCATATCAATAGATCTCTCTTCTCCAAGATGATCTATAAAACCATCAGTATGACAACTGGGATAAGAAACAAAATGTTTTGGATTAGCCACTTGTTCATGAACGTCATTTTCATTTTTTGCAGTCATTTTCCACACCATCTCTTCTACTGCATTCACCAAAATGTCAAGCTTGTTCTCTGAAGGTGGCGATTTCTCTAGATCCACGTTTTCCATCTCTTCTTCCTTCAACCTTGCCCTTTTGATCAACAAATGAGCCTCTACATTTATTGCACTGCTCTACATCTCTTCAAGTGTTGTGACATTCCTTTCTCTCAGCTGAAACTCCATTTCCGGATCAAAGGCACCCGGGTAGTGCAAGAGAGTAGATCTAGGAGGAGGCCTTATATCAATTGGGATCGAATAATAAACTTGGTTAAATCTGGCAAAAAAAAATTGTACTGTCTCCCCTGACTGTCTTTTCAGCTGGTTATACTCTTCTAAAATAAGGAAAAGGTTTTGTCCGATCATCCACCTGTTGAGAAAAACTTTGACGAACTGCCGGAAATCCGAGATGCTCACATCAGGTAGGGCTTTGAACCAACTCTTGACTTTGCCTTGCAAAGAAAGAGCAAAAAGCCTAATACTAACATCTAGGTCATCAACCTCAAAAAGGTCTAGAAAAGACTCAAAATTCTGCACATGCTGCTCAGCGTTGACATTCTTACTTTCACCATCAAACCTCGGCAAGTGTTGATCATAGTTTTTGGGGAAAGCATGAAGAACAGAAGGTAAAACAAGAGGTTTATGCCTATATGGTATTATAAAAGGTGAAGGAGTATATACAAGAGCGACGGGATCAGGTTTGTTTTCTTTAGGCTCATCACGCTGAAGAGAGTCATCATGAGATGTGGGAAAATAAGGAGGCCAGGATCAAAGGGAAACTCAGTGTTTACACCTTTTGAATAGAACGAGTGAATATTTTGATCACCTCTATCATACAACAACTTCTGAAAAACTTTCAAGACAGCTTCAAGAACAGCAAAGACGTAATTTACAAGAAAGCAAACTAGATCCAGAATACCATTCCACTTTGGATACCCGAACTTTGTGTAAGATCCTTCCATTTTCTCAGAGAAAGAGTTAGTCTTCCAGTGGAGTCTTTACAGGAGTCACCAGGTGAATGATTTCAGCCTTCTTATGTCTGATCGTTGTTCACCATCAACCATCAGATCTGAACTTGATATATGTACTAGGGAAATTAACAAGCCAAGTGTCACGATTACAAGCTAGACCGGAGATTGACTCAAGCAGCGTTTATCTACTTCCGCTAATGCAAAGCAAAAGCGTTTCGAAGGCTACCTGGCATAACTTCAGGCTCCGTCTGTAGCTTGTAAAACAAATAACACTAACAAGCAAACCATTTTTTCTTCCCCAGTATGGTCGCCACTATGTTAGAGCCTAGATTTGCCTCAGGCTGAAAAGACAAGGTTCTAGGTCCACATCAAACCATGCTCAGCCTCGTAGCTAGCCCTACGAGGACAAGAGAGGGCTCTCTCCGGGTCAATCTCAGCGAAAGATAATCGATGGGGCTTGAGATGACTGATTTAACAACTGATCTTAGGCTAGGTATGAAGTGCAAAGTTTTGATTTGAGTTTTTGGGGGTTTTGTTGGAAAAAGGGACAGGCAAATTTTGGGTCCGAGGATGAGGCCAGATTTTTGCAGAGGTTAGGTAGGGGCAAGGTAGGCAGTAGTTTTGATGCTTTGGATTTGAATGAATGGGTGGATCAGACCGGTGAGGGGCCAAGGAGGGAAAGAAGGTCTCAAGATTCCTCCTCAAACAGATGAAAACATGAAGAATTAAACAAAATATCCAAGCAGAGCATAGCAATCCATGAATTCTACCTTAATCACTCTTTTGTTTGATTGCAGAAGACAAGAGAATGGAAAATGATACACAATAACATCAATGAACTTAAAAATACATAGAGAAACACACCATCAAAACATAAAGCCACATGGATCCCAACAAGTGCTGCAAAACCCTGGTCTTTCCTTTGCCAAAATTGCAGAAATGAAATGTATAATAGAGTGCCAGGCAACCCCAAGTATACAACCCAAAAAATGACTGAAAAAATACATGATATAGACAAGCCTAATTCCTTCCCATGCCTCTAGGGGTCGAGCTCATCACTCTAGGAGCTATTTCAACCATACCTAAACAAGGAACTGAAAATTAGGCAAAGAAACAACTTGCCTCTATATACTAGGAAACTGATTCATTCACTCACATTTTACCTTTTGGTGAATGAATCTTCTAGAACAAGTAAAAATGTGCCAATATTACATCATGGTTATCGAATTACATCATGAAAGATCAAGAGTAACGTCAAAAAGAAAAAATGGTCAAAACTGGGTGAATTTATGAGTTGAACAGTGAAAAATAGGCAAAAATCCTCTATGTGCTGCGCCTAATTTTCTATGCATCATGCCACTTTGGAGCTGAATTTGAGGCCCTTCATGAAGTCAAAATTGAGCCCAAGATATCTTGCTGGAAAGCCCTACCTGTCTACTTTCTAATCCAAGTGGAATTTCTAAATTTGGATGTCATTTTCCCCTCAAAAACTTCAATCTCCCAAGACTGCTTCCTGTGTGTCAAAATAGGGGCAGTGAAGTCATTTTTTGAGTGCTTTTGACCTCATTGAGGGCTCAAAACCTCCTCAAATTTCTTGGACATAGACAAACAAGAATAAATTTTGATGAAAAATCCATAAATGCAAACTTTTTGTGATTTTGGGCCCTCTAGCAAAAGCGAGCGCCACGTGGCGCGACGCATAGGGAGGAAAACCCTGTTTTTTAGTGCAAAAAATTTCAAAATGCAAAAAATTGCTCCAAATTTCTTGAAATTTGGACTGAAGGTGCCTCATCAAGTACCATGCTCAGCCAAAAAGGCTTCAGCCAAGATTCGGATTCTATCCTCCCTTTTCTACGTTTTAGTGTCCTCCTGGTGCATGCAGTTTCACTGGTGGAAATCACTGTCTTGTTCATATGATATGTCGGTGTCCATATCCATGGTGCTGCAAGGTGTTTGTCAAGTGTATGTTTGGTTTGTTGAAAATGAGAAATCAGAACTTTGTGTCTTTATCTCCAATTTCCAACTATGTGCCAAATGTGTGCCAAAGGGAAAAGACTGTGGGAGAAATAGGATAGCGGGAACAAGGGACTGTAACCAAGTGAAATTTGCCCTTTTAAAACTTCTTATTTGTCAAATGTGGAGACAATGGGACAGTCACTTGATTGTTTGGGGATTTTAAAAATGAGATGGGGAAAATAGGAATGATAGGGAATGATGTGACTTAGGGATAGGAAAAAGGGGTTTAGGAGTGAATGACCTTGAGGATGTAAGGGAAATGAAAAACAATGGATTATAATGATAATATAACACTGATATATCACTAATGGGAAAGGAACAACAGGTGGGGAATGGATACTTGGAAGTCACAACAACCAATGCAAACCCTAGGCTAGCCATACTAGGCAGTAGTTTCTTGGGAAATGTCAAGAATGTAGGGTTTGATTTTTCCTTTAGACAATCACCATAAACTTTATGAAAAACTCCTTCACTAGCAAGGAAGAGGGCTTAAATTACTTGCACACTAGAAGAGTTGAGTGATTTTAACGATTTGGGGGAGTTTTTGAGAGAAATCAGGCTTTTTAGCCCAATGCGCCGCGCCTTCCCTATGCGTCGCGCCAGTGTAAATTTACACTGGAAATTGCTGCCCAATGCGCCGCGCCAGTTATGTGCGCCGCGCCACCTACCCAGTGCGTAGCACTTTTTCCAGAAGACTTTTGGAGGCATTACCGGTGTCAAAATTAGGCACGGGATAGCTCGTTGGAAATTTCTTTGAGTCTACTTTCCAACCCAACTGGAATTTTTCAATTTGCAGTTCATTTACCTTGTCAAAAGTCAAATCTCCCAAGACTAGTCAAAATGTGCCAAATGAGGCTGTCTAAAGGCAGAGTGCTATGGTAGCCAGCTTTTGAATGCCTTCCTCAACTCCAAATTGAGCTCATGATATCTCATTGGAAATATCTTTGTGTCTAGTTATCATTTGATGCATCAAGCAAGTCTTTTGGCCAACCAAGCTAGGAGAAAACGTGATTTTCCCAAGGTCACTTCAGAGGTGCATCAATTCTCCTGAGGCAACGGTATTTTTGACATTTCTCTAAAACCATGACACCTGTGTAAAAATTGAAGGAGGTTTTTCTTCCTTGTCCTAGTTTGGACAAAAACCTCTCTCATGTTTCCAAAATTCATCTTTTATTGCTCAGAAACATCATTGGAGTAAAACCTATCCCGATGTGTGGAACAGGGGATTTGTCGAAATGAAGCGAAATGAAGGGGATAAGGGGCTTCTAAATTCTTGAGAAAATTTTTGGAAGTAGGGAGGGATGTTAGGAAATAGGAGAAAGTGGAATTTCAAATATTGAGTGAGGGGAAGGGGTCCAAAAGGGCTAAACACAGGCCCAACCTAGGAAATTGCCAAGTTGTAGCAAGAAACTAGGGTTTGTGGAAAAATGAGGAATTTGGGGGATCTCAGTGATGGGAAGTGTTTAATAAGGTACATTAGGGATAGGGGAAGGTGTATGAACATCCGGATACAAGTTTTGCTGATGATTTGACCATCCAAGAGAAATTGCCTTCAAAACCCTAGGAGAGGGAAATGAACCAACTGAAGCATGAACAAGGTGTAAAATGACCCATTGGACCCTAACATGATGATGACAACCCTCTGAATGATGGTGCACTCAGCTGAATGGTGACATGGACCGACATTTGGAAAACTTTGAAAGGAGTAAAAGTAAACCCTAGACCTAATTCCTAGTGACCAAATTTTGCTTGAAGACTCACTGAAATGACAAAATTTGACCTTGACACCTTAAAATCACTTTGTAAGAGCATGTTTGATCACTGGAGGAAGGCTGCAAAGACTAACACTAACAGAATGTTGGTAAAAAACATAGTGATGGGGATCACTTGTGGTTAATTAATGGCTAAGGAAATTGGAAAAGCCAATTGCAAAGGCTTTGGAAAGGAAAATGACATTTTTGGCAAATTTATTTATGAAAACAATGGAAATTAGGACAAAAGGGAAGTGAAAAGTCACAAGTTGCATGTGAGGAGGAAAATGAAGGAAAATAATGGAAAATTAAGAAAATAGAGGCGTCATTCATAAAAATTCTTCTAAGGATCACTACACAGACTTTAGTCAATTCAGTTTTAGAGATCTCTCTCTATTATCTCTCTCTCTCATACTCTTGGGCACTTAGAGTTTTCTTGGAGCACTCTTGGAGCAGTGTGGCATACTTGGAGTTTTGGAGCAAGAAGGAAAAGGAAGAATAGGAAAGAGTAAGAGAAAATCAAGATCAGTAGCTACAGTGGGTTTTTCTTGTAGGTACCGAGTTGCATGTCTGTTTTCCTCACAAGTTTTGGCATGCATGACATATGCATGTGGTTTATTGGTCATGATATTTCCCTGGCATGGAGGATTTCCTGGATTGATAGTGGATTTTCCTATCCTATCCATTTTCTGGATAGCCATGGTGTTGTGGGTTCAATTCTTTGTTTTTCTGGTTGGTTCTCATGTTTCATTTAGCTTGGTTTGGGTTACTAGTTCTTGGAAGCCATGGTTGGACAAACACTCTGGAATCCGTGTAATAGCTTGGGTTGAGTTACTAGTCTTGGAAGCCTTGGTTGGGAAAACACCCTGGAAGCCCTTGTTGGTTTCAGTTACTATCCCTGGTTTGACAAACATACTAGAAACACATAGTAAGTTGTGGGTTGAGTTACTGGTCTTGGAAGCCTTGGTTGGAACAAACACTCTGGAGCCCTAGAAGGCTTGGGTAGAGACTAATATGATGATGGTTTTTTGATGTCCGATCGTGAGATGGAATCATTGTTTGATGGGTTAAGGTGGTTGGCATCTAGAAGGGCTATATGGTTTTGGATTGATGAGTTTTATGAGATCCCACATTCATGCTTGGAATATGGCATGGGGGTGACTGGTTGAAGATAGTTTTGTCTCAGCAATGTCTATGGTTGGGTGGTTCATTGAAGTCCCACAATTGGTTGGCCATGCATCATTAATATGAGGTTATTTCTTCTTGTTATTTCATGAGTATTATATTGGTTTATATGTGGATTATATAGTTGTTGTTTCCTTGATATTTCTGTTTTTATTATGCTAGTTATGAACATGTATTATGACGGTAGCTATGTATGGCTCTCATCATGTTTTTACTTGTAAACGAATGAAAAATGTATCTATGGCCTAATGGATGAAGATGCAACTAATTTTTTGAGGCATCAATTCCTATTAGTGATTCTCATATGAGTATGAGACCCATATGCTTAGATATGTTGTTTACACCTGTATATTACATATTTGTTATATGTTTGACGAAATGTCTGGCATGGCTAGTAGGGGTCTAGTCAAGGGCTTGCTTAAGTAATTTCATTTCTATCATCATTCCATTGTTATATTTGTGTTATAAAGGTATCATTTAGTTGTGGGAAGTGACCTGGGCTCTGGCCCTAAAAGAATGGCTCAAATCCCGGGGATGTTGGCACAACACTGAGAAAAACGTCCCTAGATGCTTGCATACCATGTTGTCCGAGCGTCTAGAGCCTTCTAGACACATGCATGCCCATATCATGGGAGCGTCCGGAGGTTAATTGGTCTAAAAAATCAGTGGGGCATAGGGGCTGGTTACTTGAGATGTTGGGATGGTTCCTGGGAGTCTTTTTGCTGATGTGGAAGGTCTGTATGGTGTGTTTCCATTAGTTCCACTTCCTTAAGGTGATTTAGGAGGTAGAATCATATCATAGTAACTTATCATCACATGTCTACCATGCTTGGCCAATTACTTGAGTAGATGTAGGAGAATGGTGTTACACCATAGATAATGCCCCAATATACTAATTCCATTCATCCTAAAGGAAGAGAGGAAAGAAAATACCTTGAGAGTCTTTCCATCCCTAACGTCAAATGTTGGACTTCTCTAGAGCTGCAACATGATTCAATCAAGTTATACACATCACCCATAAGTATGTAATAACAGGGATCAATAAAACATGCTCCGAGATGCACCCCGGCCTTGGGTCAAAACCAATGCGAAAATGTATCACATCCCCAATGTGCCAAACTAGACTAGATGCCACCCAATCAAAAGAGTGAAAAATTTCCTGCCAAATCACTTAAATGTTATGACATGGCTTATCTAGAAGATGAATCTAATTCTCCATGGATATAGGATCAATATATTTACATATAATTACCTGATTCAAAATATTATGAGATGAGATTAACCACTAGGAATTTTTTGTCGTGAGGGCCTTTGAAAAAATAAAAATGTTCTTTAGTCCCCAACCCCCAAGAAGCTTTGGGACAGTTAATCGTTGCCAACTAACCCATGGTAGTAGATATTTTTCCTTTGTTCCAACCCATTAGAACCAAAAACATAAATTCCACATCTTGTGTTGCCTTATTGGGGCCTGACCCAGGGTCAGAAGTGTTTTAGCCAAACAAATCCTGCACTACCGGTCCTTTCGGCAACAGTCTGCGGAGCGCGGCCTGAAGTCTCACCCAAGGTAGTATGGGAGGGTGCTGGAACCAAGTTTCCGCATCCTAGGGATGTCTTGATGAGGTTTGGAAAGGTCGCAAACCGATCCTACGAGCTCGCGTTGCTCTGCGGGGCTATTTGGCCTTCGTGTAGCTATGTGAGGAGGCAATTTCTAGATTCCTTACCCTTAGTATGTTATTATGATAGATCTGACTTAATTCAATGGTCTTAATCAAACATTCAATATTTATAACCAGTGCGCACAAACATAAACCTTAAAGATATGCATAAAACCATAACAGATGAACAACACATAGATCTGCGATCAGATGCACAAAATTTCAGAAACACTTATCTTTTATTAATCTTTTGTTCCAGTAAAATCCAATTCCACCCTGCGCACTCAACTGCAGGGGTCCGCGCACACAGTTGCGGACTGTACCAAGCCTCTATACACATAGCTGCAGAGCCTACCCTTACTACCAACCACAACTCGGACTTACAGACTCAGATCAACTTTCACATTCATAAACCCATAATGCATAAGATCAAAACCAACAAAAGCTGCCTCTACACTTAGAGCCTTGCCCTATTTATACATTCCCATGGTCCGCAGACCATGGCTAGGCCGACCCACTCTATATTAATTTACAATATTTTAGGCGGAAAACCCTTTGACTTGACTCATTACAATTTGCACTCCACGCAACTTCGTAGAACCTTTACAATGCCGTTACCCAAAATTGTGGTCTTTAAGCCCCAAAACCATTACACAGGGGATCCGCTACCTAACAGGCCCCTAACACAGTCATCGTGACTTGTCCCGAGTCACTTGGCTAGTGTGGTGATCTTTGCTCGGAGTCCATCCAACAACGTCTGTGCTGCGCTGACGTCGGCCACACATTCTTTCGTTGTCTGTTGTATCAATTGTGCATGATTCTATGAGGCATTGTCAGAGGCACCTTCTTGCCTTAGCGCATATGCATCCTGTATCTAGGCTAGCTTCCCCTCGATCACAGTGGTGACCGTGAACGCCTCCTTAAGCCAGGGCTAGATGAGGGCTTTAAGCCCTACTTCTTTTTGGCGTGCGGCGTCCACCTGTTCCTTCAGAGCTTGGGCCTCCCTCATCTTGGCCAAGTGCTGAGTGAGGGTGACCATTTGTGCGGTCCCCTGGACATTGTCATAAGCCTACTGCAACTCCCATGCTTTTGTCCCTACCTACTATGGCGTTGGGTCTTCTTGTAGTAATGTGAGCGTAAGAAGGGATTGATCCAACAATCGCGTGCAATCTTGTACAACGCACTCTATCACTTACCACCCTGCTTGAATTATGTGGTGGTGCTACTCTCTGACGTCCCGGGGTGTAGAGGGATGTGCCTTCATCCTGAGCTCTGTGATCTGCAAGTTCAACTCCAACTGAACTTTCACAGCCTCCTCTTGGGCCCTACAGAATCTTGTTGCCATGTGATGAATATTTTCGGCTGCTGGGAGTTCCGTTGGCACAGCTAGTTCTGGTATACTACTACAGACCTCCTCCACGACCTGTTCCAATCCTTGGTTGTGTGCAACCAAGTCGTTACGCAATAGACTGAACTGCTTCAGATTTCCCCTTTTGCTCTATTAAGACCTGGAGGGCATGACCTTCCCAGGCATG
Source organism: Pinus tabuliformis (assembly GCA_031772625.1). NCBI lineage: Eukaryota > Viridiplantae > Streptophyta > Pinopsida > Pinales > Pinaceae > Pinus > Pinus tabuliformis. The sequence goes on along the minus strand of CM062808.1, from coordinate 151,929,950 downwards.
GAGCTCAATGGTTACCCCATCCTGCAGCTGGTATAGGGTCTCTTTAGGAAGGGCAGCCAAATTCAACCCCCAACCCCTCATGTCACCTTTGGCCTCTGCTAGGATGGTGCCTGCTGGTAACACCAAAGTGTTCATTGTGCGGGCATGCACCATCTACTCAGCTGCGGATGCACCTTCCGCAAGGTTCGGTGTCATCACTCCTGGGGGTCGCACCTATAATGCCTGCAACTGCGCTCTAAGTGCCCCAAACACATTTTTCTGCTCCGTCAGCAACTCCTCTAGAGCACCCTTAGTGACATCACGAACTGGTTCGCTACTGTCAGGAAGATCTCCCTCCAAGGTCTTCATTGTCTTTGTCTTTTTGTGTGTGGGTGGCTGCCCCTGGACGCGCGGCCTCTTGAGTTGGGTCGATTGTGTGGTAAGGTTCGAGCGTTCCTATGTCTCCATTTCCCCCTGTATGTCCTACTCCGTGGACATTTCCTAATCTTCCACAGTCTCTTCAGTGGGCATGGTTGTGGTTTTTGCTGTCGTTGTGGCTGCTTCCTCAGTCACCTCCCGCTGCATGGCCGCTTTCTGTTCCTAGCACATCCTTTCCGCCAACTTTGCGATGCGTAGCTTGATTTCCTTCTTCCGCTATTGTGCGACAATCTTTTGTAATTCAGCCAAGTCTGGGGCGCACCACTCCAGAGGCCATGCCGCCATTACGTCGAAGATTGCATCATCCGTTGCAATGAACGGAAGCTTTTGTTGGAAATAATACTGAGAGGGGGGGGTGAATCAGTATTATCTAACTCTTTTTTAATAAATCTTCCATATTTGTTCCTTGAATTATTTTTGCATGTCAGTACCATAAAATAATGAACATGAACAAAGAAAACAGATAGTCACACCAAAGAACACAAGATGTAAGGTGGAAACCCAATGTGGGTGAAAACCACCTGCTGCAATATGTCTCTATCTTCTTTCAAATTAGAAACTCCTTTTACAATGGTTATGTACTGGTGCAGTCATTTACCAGTACGCAGGCTGCAACCTGCAGAGAGCTACAACTCTCTCTCTCGTTTTCCAGTCTCTCCTGGAAGGGAGCTACAACCCCCTACTTCTTTTCTTACAAAATTTTCAAACTGGATCCATAAGCATCAAATGATCATCAAGTATAAGAGAATCACCCAGTCAACTGTAGTAACCAGATCAACAATAATAGGACCAAACCCAGAACACAACAATGATAAACAAAGATTTTAAGAGAAGTAAGCACCCTGCTCAACTGCTCGCCTGCTTACGTAAGCACCCTGCTCAACTGCTCGCCTGCTTACGTAAGCACCCTGCTCAACTGCTCGCCTGCTTACGTACGCACCCTGCTCAACTGCTCGCCTGCTTACGTACGCACCCTGCTCAACTGCTCGCCTGCTTACATGCGCACTGTATCCATTGAACTGCCTGCGGACCTCCGCACCTGCAACCCTTCTGTGCCTGCGTATGTACGCACCTGCAACCCTTCTGTGCCTGCGTATGTACGCACCTGCAACCCTTCTGTGCCTGCGTATGTACGCACCCGAAACGCTTCGTTCCTGCGTATGTACGCACTTTTCTTTCACTGTACCTGCGTACCTTCGGTCATAGATGATTTCAAGACTTCAGAAATAACCCAGACAGTTAGATCTACAGATCTGAACATGCGCCGAAAAGATCTCTATCCATAAGTAGATTCGCCTTATTTAGATCTAGACATACTCCCAAGAGATCATAATATTTCAGATCTAGCCCTCATAAGATATTCAACCCAAACACATACTTAAAGCCAAATGATCTCCTTTGCTTTATATAGGAAATCTCTTCCTTAAATCATGGATCAATACCACGGGCCGACACCATAATAACACAAAACCGTCGGCTAAATACCAAAGGTTAAACATAAGAAACCCCATGTGTGCTTTTCTCTGCCTTGAAATGTGTGCACTGGGGGTATGCACCTCCTGAACGGGATAACTGCGGGTATGTACGCACTTTATGTAACACCGACCTGCGTGTACGCACCTTATGTAAGGTGTACCTGCATACCCCTTATTTTCTTCAATATTTGATAGCTGATCATCAATCTCTGTTGCTGACTTGAAGTACTGTGATCTATCACCTGAATGGGTTGCCATAAAGGACAACACTTTAGCCATAATGCCAACAATCTCCCCCTTTGGACTTGATGGCAACCTCAAAACTTCAGCTTCATTCTCCCCCTTTGACATCAAGGGCAAAGGGTTATGCTCCCCCTAAGAACATGCTCCCCCTGAATATGAACCAGATCTGCAACGAAGAACCATAATCCACCATGAAAGAGATAGAGACATATTGCAGCTACTTCCAAGATCTCCTTCTACACATCCTCCATAATACCAACAATGCATTATATGCTCCCCCTGAACCTGTACCAGCAATCAGAAGAGGTTCAGCAATAAGATGATGCATCAACAACCCCCAGCTTTTGCCTGAGGTATTCAAAAGTGTCCCTGGGCAATGGTTTGGTGAGAATATCAGCAACTTGTTCCTTAGAAGGAACATACTCCAATTTGACCTTCTGTTCAAGCACTTGTTCCCGGAGAAAATGATACTTGATTGGTATGTGCTTGGTTTTTGAATGCATAACAGGATTCTTTGAGATGCTGATTGCACTTGTGTTATCACATAAGATGGGGATTGGTGGTGTACAAGTGACTTGAAAATCCTGCAAAGTCTGCATCATCCAAAGGAGTTGGGTCCAACAAGATGCAGCAGCAACATATTCCGCTTCAGCTGTAGACAAGGCAATCGAACTATGTTTCTTGCTGAACCAAGACACCAGTCTGGAACCCATAAAGAACGCACCACCACTTGTGCTTTTCCTGTCATCCACGCTTCCGGCCCAATCTGCATCTGTATAAGCATGAAGTGTAAGATCTGTATCTCTAGGATACCATAAGCCATAATTTTGAGTCCCTTGAAGATATTTGAAAATTCTCTTCACTGCCTGAAGATGAGTCTCCTTCGGATTTGCCTGAAATCTTCCAACTATTCCAACTGCATGCATGATGTCTGGTCGGGTACCTATCAAATAAAGTAAACTTCCAATCATAGATCTGTAGGTTGGTTGATGTACTGCTGCAGATTCATCATTTGCACTGAGGCTACATCCTGTGACCATGGGTGTACATACTGGTTTGCATCTTCCATACCATATTTCTTCAAAATCTGTTTGAGATACTTGGTTTGAGATAAAAAGATTCCTCCTTCTTTTTGTTGGATTTGCAAACCAAGGAAATATGTCAGTTCTCCTAGCAAGGACATTTCAAATTCTTTCTGCATGACCAAGGCAAAGCTTTGACTCATAGCTTCTTCATTGCTCCCAAAAATAATGTCATCTACATACACAACAAGTATTAGCAATTTGTCATTTTCAACTTTTATATAAAGATTGCTATCTGCTGATCCTTTTGAAAAGCCTTGTTGATGAAGATATTTGTCCAAATGGTAGTACCAAGCCCTTGGAGCTTGTTTGAGACCATAGAGAGCCTTTTTCAATATGCATACAAGATTTGGATCATTTCCAAGAATGAACCCATCTGGCTGTTCAATGTACACTTCTTCTTCCAAGTCTCCATTCAGAAAGGTTGATTTCACGTCCATTTGAAATACTTTGAAGTTTTGAAAACTTGAGAGAGCAAGGAACATTCAGATGGCCTCAAGTCTTGCAACAGGAGAAAAGGTTTCTTCAAAGTCTATTCCTTCTTGCTGCGCATACCCTTTACAAACAAGTCTGGCTTTGTGTCTAATTACTTCTCCATTTTCATTCAATTTATTTTTGAAGACCCATTTTGTTCCGATAACATTCTTATCTTTTGGTCTAGGAACCAGCTCCCAAGTGTTTTTCTTTTCGATCTGCTCAAGTTCTTCATCCATTGCTTTCACCCAACATTCATCTTTGCATGCTTCTTTCACATTTTGTGGTTCAGTAGAGGAGAGTAATGCCAAATAGCTTGAAGCTTCTGCAACTGTTCTTCTTGTTTGTACACCTGCTTCTTTCTGCCCCATAATCTGAGATTCTGGATGATTCTTCTGAACATATCTGGATGGAGTCTTTTCTTCTATTCTTGTTTGCTCCTCTGGTTCTTCTTGAGGTTCTTCTTCTTCATCATTCTGTCGTTGGGGATAGCCTTCATCTTCTTCGATGTCTTCATGATGTACTTGCCTAGGAATGTATCCCTTCTCATCAACCACTAAATCAATGCTGTCAACAATTCTGCCAAGTCTTTTATTGTAGCATTTGTATGCTTTGCTATGTGGAGAGTAACCAAGAAGAATGCCTTCATCTGCTTTAGGTTCAAGTTTTCCAAGCTGCTCATCAGTATTCTTGATATAGCATTTGCTCCCAAAGATTTTGAAGTGCTTTACCGAAGGAGTCCTACCACTCAAGAGCTCATGAGGAGTTTGAGTGCTGTTCACCCGGACATTTGTTTTGTTGAGAATAATGACCGCAACATGTGCAGCTTCACCCCAGAAAGTTGCGGGAGTTCCTGACTCATCAAGCATAGCACGAGCCATTTGTTGGATTGTTCTGTTCATTCTTTCCACAACTCCATTTTTCTGAGGAGTTCTTGCTGTAGAGAATTCTCTTCTTATCCCATGTTCTTCACAGAAATCGAAAAATTCATTTGAAGTAAATTCCCCACCTCTGTCGGATCTGAGGCACTTAATTTTGTGACCTGATTCATTTTCAACCAAGGCTTTGAAGGATTTGAATTTTTCGAATGCTTCATCTTTGTGCTTCATAAGTCCTAACCAGACAAACCTGGAGAAATCGTCAATGAATAATATCAAGTATTCTTCACCTCGAGGTGTTCTTTTCCTGAAAGGACCGCATGTATCTGTATGTACTAGCTCAAGAGGCATGCTAGCTGATCCTTCTTTCTCTGGAAAGTTAGTTCTGGTTTGTTTTCCAAACTGACATGATTTGCATATGGTGTTGTCAGGAATTTTGATATCTGGAAGGTCGCGAACTGCCTGATATTTGCATGCTTTCCTTATTTGTGAAAAGCTTAGATGTCCCAACCTCCGATGCCATAACCAGTGCTCATCATCCTTGCTCAGATAGCATTGTTGTTGTCCTTCTTCAAATATGTACAGATTATTTGGAGTTCTTTTGCCTTTGATCACTGTTTTACCTGTATCAAGATCACGAACAAGACATCCATTTGATCTGAATATAACCTCGGTTCTTTGATCACACATCTGGCTGACACTTAGAAGATTATGCTTCAATCCATCAACATACAAAACATTTCCAGCCTTGACCTTTTCTTTTAACTGAGAAATGCCTTTTCCTTTTATAGTTGCAGGAGTATCATTTCCAAAAGAGACTTTCTTTCCCTTTTCTAGAGCAGAATAAGACTCAAGTTTTTCTTTATCACCTGTCATATGCTTCGAACATCCACTGTCAATGTACCATAGATTTTCCTGTCCCTCTGCATAAAATGCTATCCCACATCTTTCTGTTTGAGGTTCCTTTATTCTCCATGTTTTGGTGCTTAAGGATTGTTCCTTTTTCTGCTGAAACCTGCTCCTGCATTCGGAGTCTTCATGACCAAAGTTATTGCAAATAGAACATTCAACTTTATTTTCAAGAACCGAAAAGTTGTTATAGGTCCTTTTTGTAATCCCCGTCATACTTCTTTGTTTTTGAGCTTCCCTAGTCATGATCGTTTTATATGCAACACATTGAGCTGCTTTGTGACCAAAGTTATGGCAAGAAAAGCATTGTCCATTGAAGAAACTTTGCGGTTATCAAATCTACCAGCCAATTGATTGTAATTTCTATTGTCATCTATTCTTGAACCAAATTGAGAAGATTTTACCTGTGGCTGGTTGTAGCTTTTGTTCACCCTTAAGATGGATTGCCCCTGATAGTTTCTATTTGTAATTCGTCCCTGCTTTACCTGATGATCTTCATTGTGCTTTTGCTCATTTCTTCTTGCTACATCAAGATAACTTTTTGAGGTGGATGCTTGAGAAGTTTCTCCATTATAGCCCAGACCTGTCTTGTTTAGTGGAGACCGTTGCACATTGATAATCTCATCCAAAGTTTCAGATCCTTTGACAAACTTAAGATTAATAGCTTTTGTTTTCTCAATCTCTTTTCTAAGACCAACAATTTCACCTTCTAATTTTTCAAGATGTTTTTCTTTTTCATCAATTTGAAATTGTAGAGTATCAATGATCATATTCTTTTCTTCTATACATCTCTTGAGTCTAGTAATTTCATCATAAAGGTTATCCACATCTATAGCATCCATATAATCATCATCTTCAAATTCCATTAACAACTTATATTCATTACCTCGTTCATCTTCATCACTGTTTGATAGACCATCACTATCTTCATGAGTGTAGTAGCTTTTCTTATTTGCATTCTGTTTCTTGTTCCATCTAGCAGGTTCCTTTCCTTTATCCTTATAAGGACATTTTGCAGCATAATGACCTACTCTTCCACAAGAAAAGCATTTAAAAGGTAACTTACCTCTGAACCTTCCAGAACCCCTTTGAATATTTCTGACAAAATTTGATTCTTCTTCTTCTTCTTCTTCTTCTGGGACGTGGCTTGCTTCATAATAATCTCCTTTGCCTAATGCCTTGAAAGCAACTTCTCTTCTGTCTGATGGACCTCCCTTTCTCATTTCATAAGCAGTTAGAATTCCATGTAGCTGAGACATAGTAAGGATTTGTAGATTTTCCTTTTCTTGTACTGCAGATACTTTAGATTCAAACTTGGGAGACAATGATCTTAGAACCTTTTCAACCACAATAGCATATTTTATTTCTTCACCCAAATTTTTCATACAATTAACAACCTCATCTACCCGAAGAAAATAGTTAGCCACACTTTCATCATTATACATCTTGAGAGTCTCATACTGAATTCTGAGAGTTTGAAGTTTAGCACGTTTTACCTGTTCATCTCCTTCATAGCTCGTGACAATTTTGTCCCATATCTCTTTTGCGGATTTATAGTGCATTACCTTCATGAATTATGATTGGGATATACATCCTAATAGAATACTGACTGCTTTCGCATTTGTTTCATACTTCTTTTTCTCGGCTGCATCTGTAGGAGTGGCTGAAGGAAAAGCGTAGCCTGTCTCTACGATGTCCCAAACTTCTGTACCAAGAGATTGAAGATAGGCAGTAACTCTTACCTTCCAATAATTGAAGTTTGTCCCATCAAAAACCGGTGGCCTGATTGATGCTTCTCTCTCGTAGTTTCTCATGATGAACGATCTACCTTCAAGCGATCAAGCTTCTCTGAAGGACCTGCTCTGATACCAATTGTTGGAAATAATACTGAGAGGGGGGGTGAATCAGTATTATCTAACTCTTTTTAATAAATCTTCCTTATTTGTTCCTTGAATTATTTTTGCATGTCAGTACCATAAAATAATGAACATGAACAAAGAAAACAGATAGTCACACCAAAGAACACAAGATGTAAGGTGGAAACCCAAAGTGGGTGAAAACCACCTGCTGCAATATGTCTCTATCTTCTTTCAAATTAGAAACTCCTTTTACAATGGTTATGTACTGGTGCAGTCATTTACCAGTATGCAGGCTGCAACCTGCAGAGAGCTACAACTCTCTCTCTCTCTCGTTTTCCAGTCTCTCGTGGAAGGGAGCTACAACCCCCTACTTATTTTCTTACAAAATTTTCAAACTGGATCCATAAGCATCAAATGATCATCAAGTATAAGAGAATCACCCAGTCAACTGTAGTAACCAGATCAACAATAATAGGACCAAACCCAGAACACAGCAATGATAAACAAAGATTTTAAGAGAAGTAAGCACCCTGCTCAACTGCTCGCCTGCTTACGTAAGCACCCTGCTCAACTGCTCGCCTGCTTACGTACGCACCCTGCTCAACTGCTCGCCTGCTTACGTACGCACCCTACTCAACTGCTCGCCTGCTTACATGCACACTGTATCCATTGAACCGCCTGCGAACCTCCGCACCTGCAACCCTTCTGTGCCTGCGTATGTACGCACCCGAAACGCTTCGTTCCTGTGTATGTACGCACTTTTCTTTCACTGTACCTGCGTACCTTCGGTCATAGATGATTTCAAGACTTCAGAAATAACCCAGACAATCAGATCTACAAATCTGAACATGCGCCGAAAAGATCTCTATCCATCAGTAGATTCGCCTTATTTAGATCTAGACATACTCCCAAGAGATCATAATATTCCAGATCTAGCCCTCATAAGATATTCAACCCAAACACATACTTAAAGCCAAATGATCTCCTTTGCTTTATATAGGAAAGCTCTTCCTTAAATCATGGATCAATACCACGGGCCGACACCATAATAACACAAAATTGTCGGCTAAATACCAAAGGTTAAACATAAGAAACCCCACGTGTGCTTTTCTCTGCCTTGAAATGTGTGCACTGGGGGTACGCACCTCCTGAACGGGATAACTGCGGGTATATACGCACTTTATGTAACACCGACCTGCGTGTACGTACCTTATGTAAGGTGTACCTGCGTACCCCTTATTTTCTTCAATATTTGATAGCTGATCATCAATCTCTGCTACTGACTTGAAGTACTGTGATCTATCACCTGAATGGGTTGCCATCAAGGACAACACTTTAGCCATAATGCCAACAGCTTTACCCATGTTCAGATTGGATCCTTTCACGCCTGGATATATAGATTATGCATATCCACCTTGAACTCGGCCGCGCTTTACAAACTGTTGTTTAATGTCAGGGATACCCGCAGCCTGTGGTCGATCCATGTTCAGATGCTTGTCTCCATGAATACCCAAAAGACCTTGATCTCGCGAACCCTCGTCACGTCTTTCGTTGCCCAGAGCGAGTTATGCCTCACGGCTTCAGGTAGGTTCCTCTCAATGGTGGGAAAATAACTATCCTTCGATAGCTCCCCTGAAACCAGCAAGATCGATAAGAGAAACCACGTGTAGTGGAAGGTCTTACCCTACTCTTGGGCTTCCCTACAATTCGAAAAAATTCATCGCAGAGAAACTGCACCTAGTTGAACTAAACCCCTTCTACACACTACTTTGCCAGTGCAATGATAGATGCTGGCACCTCGTCTGCGCAAAATTTCCTCATGAGCTTGCCGGCCAGTAACTAGGTGGTGATGTGCACCCCTCGGTCTTTGATACTTGCTATTACATACCCTTGCTTCTGCTTCTCCAGCTTATATTTGGCCTTCATAGCTTCTGTGAGACCTACGTCACCGCTCGTTCCTGCTATGACTACAGGATTGTTTCCTTTGGTAGGAAGTTGGGAAATCCGGTGTATTAGATTGGCCATGATGGGTATCAGCTCCTCCAGCCAGAGATACCCATCATGTACTAGACATAGTAGCTGTCAGATAACAAAAATTGTGATGGGCACGTGGTGGTAGTGGGGTATCCACCTCATATGGAGTAATCCCACCTTCTCCATGCCCCATAACCACTTCTGTTATAGTAATTTCTCCACGGCCAATTGGGGGAACTTCTCGCTATCCATGAGGTCCTAGTCTTCGAACTTGATATTCGGTACCCGTCCCAGCGGCAGACCGTCAAATCTTATTTCATCCAGAAGAAGCGGGGTCTAGAGCGCACACTTCATGGCCTCCAGGTCCTTCGGTATCTTGGCCGTCCCCTTCCACAAGGATATGTATGGGGGTAGCATTATCGCTGAAGGTTCTTGGGAAACATTTTTCGCCTCATCGTCCTGTGCTTCAATTTGAGCAATAAGGTCTTGTAAATCTTCCTCTTCCTCCTCGGTTTCCATGGTGACAGCTTTACCCTTGTCTACCATTGACAATTTACTGAATCGTGGTGACATCCGGATTGGCCCCATTGTCTGCTTGTCTTTCTGGGGTCGCGGCGTGCATGGGGAATTTGGAACCTCTAGTGCAGATGCCGCCTCTCTAGGCTCCTCCTGGATCAGATGATGCTCTTCCATGAATCTCACTCTGGTTCTCGCAGCTAATTGGCTCAAATCTCAAATATCCCAGTGTTGTTTCGAGGCTATCCCAAGGGATTTTATAGTAATGCTTGAATTTCAATTCGACCATTCCCTCCACTTCTGAGTCATTAATATCTTCTTGGCGGCAGATCATCCCGAATCTAGCTCTTAATTCCTATCTTAATGGCCCACTGTCCGCTCCTTTCTGCCTTAAATTGGACCTCTTTTCATGAACAATGACATCAACGATCACCTCCCAGCCTACCCACACAACAGTGCAGCCTCTTATGTGCAACCACGATCCTGGTGACCTACTGGCCCTGTGCGGAACCCCCTTTCTATGCAGCTCTGCTGTAGACTTGTTTGTAGTCCCGCACCTTCTCTCAACTACTTGGAGCACTGAGATTGTGTGTTCTGCAAATAGTCAGGTGGTCGCGCCCTAGGTGCGAGGCTTGAACTTTCATGCTAGCCCAGGCTACGGGCATCCTGCAAATACCCTTGTGTCCAGTAGTGCATCGCATTCCTCTTTGTATGGTACGATCCCCTGTTTGGTAAGGTGCGGTCGCAGCCATGATAGCAGGGTCACAACTCTTTCTAATGCAGCAGGACCATTCAAGCCTGGTCCCATCATGCTTAGTTTCTCGCAGCCCGCTTGTGCAATTCTAGTTTCCCGTTTGCTGAGTTATTCATCCAATATCACTCTTTTCCTCCTCAGCCGTGCCCACTCTTCATCAAGTTCACGAAGTTTCAAGCTCCCTCGCCGAATGGCTTCCTGTAACTGCTGAATTCCTTTACCCAGGTCCTCGCGTCCTGTCCGAACTGTGGGGGCTGTGGTCTGGGGATTCCTCTCCGTCCTCCTGGTTTCATCTTGTCTTGTCAATGATGGGGTCATCTTCGCACTCCTCTTCTTGCTTATGGTCCTATAGGCCCATCGAACCATTGGTACGCGCAGATCCCAATTGGTTCGTTTTATCTGGCGAAATTTGTTCAGGATTCCGCATGTCTTTTCGAACGTTCTGTCATGAACTACTTGTGGAGTGCGTCACCTTCCCTGCTGCCACGTCAGGTTCTGATTTTTGATCCTTAGTTTGGGAGGTGGTTGCATAGCATACGTCTGCATCCCTTGACGTAGGTGGGCACTCAAACTGCTTTGTCCTTGCTACCCAGATCGCGTTCGACACTAGGGACTTCCAAACCATACATGCATCCGCCTTCTACATTCGCACCAGTTCCACCTAGTCTTCCGATATGTATTCCACCATTGTGCAGTTGTTGCGCGTAGCGCCCCTTTTTGCACACCATACTGTTGTTGTTCTGATATTGCATCTTCACACTAGTCTAAGGATTCCTCCACGTTTGTTGCGCCATCATCTATTGGCAGTTCCCTTGCTTCGGTCATCACGCGTTGCAGTGATCTAACCATCATATTACAATTCAGCATTGTTACTTCGTGCAATCGGTTCTGCCATCGCTCTATTTCTTCATCTAAATCCGAAGTGTAGGAACTGTCACGCTCCCATGAGATTCTCCTGTCCACTGTCGGATTCACCCGATCTTGGTCTTGCACCGTTATCTAGTAAATGCAGTCCAATTCATCGTCGCTATCCTCGTTGTGCACAGGTTCAGTGTAGCACGCTCCTTTGGCTGGATCCAGCGGAACTATTACACGGAGAGACTTTTTCTTGAATATCATCTTTTGCCTCTTCAGGTTGATGACTCCATTCATGTCCGTGGCCCAGTCTATTCCTAGCAATGCGGGGTAAGGGTTGTTGTCATCAACAATCTCTATTACCTCAAAGTCCATCTGCGTGCTTACGCCTTCAATGTCCATTGTTACCCCTTGCAACCTTCCCATGGGTAAGATCTTTTGTTGGTTCACCATTTGTAATTGAATAGGAGACCACTGTAGTGCGGGCTTGCCCATGCGTTCCCACGTCTGTTTTGGTAACACATTTGCATCTAAACCTAAGTCCAGGATGACCTGATCCATCTCATACTCACCAATCTGCGTCGTCAATCGCATTTCCCACCTGGTGCGCAACGCATGCTTTCCTAGTTTCCAGACCACGCGTGGTTCACCCGACCTTGCGCACCTAGTGATCAGTTCTTGTAGTCCCTCAACTGCCTTATTGTCGCGTAGCATCTTCATGCATGTCTCTAAAAAGGTAGTAAGCATAGAAGGATCTATTTTCGGCTTGGGTTGATCCTTACTACCTGAATTAGAGGCCTCTGTGAAGCTCTTCTTAGTTTCCATAAATGTCTCCTTTGCACATTCCAAGTCAAACTCGGGTTGCTTTGTAGTGGCCTTGTGAACCCATGTACTTTCCTTGGGCTACTTCCCCTTATCTTCCCCTGTGGTTGCACTACTTCTGAGCACCATGTTCACATTGGGGTATTCTTCGTGTGGTTCTGACCTCATCATTTGGATGTTCTGCGTCAAAGTAGGCTGAAGTGCCCCTTTATTGCGCATATGTGCGATCAATGTGGGACAATCTACCGCTTCATGATCAAACTGATAACAATACAGGAAACATGTTTTGGTCGGATTCGTATAGTCACGCGCATAGTGCACAGGTCCTCTGCAATTATAGAAGATTAACTATCTGTTCCCTCGATCGGGTCCCATTCCTCCTCATCCTCGTCCGTTTCCTTGGAATCGACCGTGCGTTATTATTGCGGCTGGATCCTAACCTCGCGCCTTAGTCTGCATCCTGTAGGCAGGTGTTCGATCCATCAACAATTCATAACTTCGATAGTTTCACTCATCGTGGCCTACTGATCTACAAAAATTACAAAACAACTGCTGTGGAACCTATGTATACTCCTGCAACAAGTGACAATTGTTTGTCGTGTGCTTTCTTCCCACCTAACAGATTGTGCACCAGAGCGCGGGTGCCACAATTGGCCCTACCTGTGCCTCTGGTCTCAACGGCATTGGTCCTCCTCATGCTAAATAGTTTGTAAATACTGGACAATGATCCTTATCGTGGCCCTGGCCTTTACATTTTATGCACCACACTTCTTCGCGCGGTCCTGGCTAGGGCGCCTGATCCTGCTTCAAACTCTACATTTCCAAGCATAGGTTTTGTAGTTTCACATGGATCTGTTGCACTCCCAACCCAGGATCCTGTATCGGAGTTTCAAGCAACCTCATCATTATTTTCAATGCTTATTCCTGGGTTGAAATCTTTTGCTGTGATAGCACTTCCCTTAGGTGTGGTGTTAAATATGCCACAAACCACGCGTGGTGTTGCACATCCGTTAGCGTCATATTAGCCTCGCGGATCATGCTCTTCAGTCCCTGATCCAGATCCCAAGGGGTTTCGCTTGGAAGCATCGTGATCTATTTAAACCCAATGATTAACTGAGTCTCTGACTTCCGCAATCTAGATTTCCGCTATTCCTGCATTTGGGTGATCATTCGAGTGCTTGTTATACCATGTCAGCGCACGATCCTGCGGCGCGCTCACCAATGTGGCCTTCTTGATGTTGTCATCCGTAACCCCGTGTGCTTCCCATACTACTCTTACTACAAACCAAAACTGATCTGGATCCTCATTCCCTACTCCTTTGAATACAGGTAGCTTGATTGCACTCGCCATGCTGAACCGCGGGTTGGGTGGAGGTGGGGTGGTTGAAGATGGAGGTGAAGAAGGTGAAATGGGTGATGGCATAAGTGGAGGTGACAACTGTGGAATGCGCTGGCTTATCAAACTGATTGCACTCCTCAGAGAAGCTCGAGCACATTCTTCCTCTCTTTACCGTGAAGGTGAAATTAGGGGGTTGTTTCCTAAGCCTTCGATACCTTGGTAGATCTTTCCGCTCCGCGTTACTCCAAACATTAATGTAGTCACATAACCTTCTTTTCACATAACAACATCTTAATCTAGATATTCAGATATTTGACGCACCTACCTCGCGGTCCCTTGAGAAATCATCACTCTACTTCACTATAGCTCATGGTTGTGTCTATGGTGAACTCAGTGATAAACCTTCCTATTATTCGGTCGAGCCAGTGGTCCACAACCCATGCGATCTTATCTTCCAATGCCTCTAATCTGTGCATTAGCTTCGGAGTCCACACTATCGGTTCATCGAGCTTGTACCTTCCCTGGCTGTCGGCTAGCCTTGCGATCCAATCATACAGATCTGAAGAGAAGGCCGTGAAGAAGATCTCATGGATTTCAGTATATACGTAGCAATCCAGCCACCTCTTCTTGCATATCTGCGGAATTTTGTTTTCCTGTACCACAAACTCGAGAAGCTTCTTATCCAACCACTCTTCAATTTCCTTCTTAGTAGGGTTCCAGTGTTTCGACATCAGACATCCCTTAGGCCAATCCTGGTCCCAACAACAAAACCATTTGTTGGCTTATTGGGGCCTGACCTAGGTTTAGAAGTGTTTTAGCCAAACAAATCCCACACTACTGGCCCTTTCGACAACAGTCCGCAGAGTGCGACTTGAAGTCTCACCCAAGGTAGTATGGGAGGGTGTTGGAACTAGGTTTCTACACCCTAAGGATGTCTTGATGAGGTTTGGAAAGGTCGCGAACCGATCATGCGAGCTCGCACTGCTCTGCGCGGCTGTCTGGCCTTCGCATAGCTATGTGAGGAGGCACTTTCTAGATTCCTTACCCTTAGTATGTTATTATTATAGACCTAACTTAATTCAATGGTCTTAACCAAACATTAAATATTTATAACCAATGTGTGCAGACATAAACCTTAAAGATATGCATAAAACCATAACAGACAAACAACACATATATCTGCGATAAGATGCACAAAATTTTAGAAACACTTATCTTTTATTAATCTTTTGTTCTAGTACAATCCAATTCCACCCTGCGCACTCAGCTGCAGGGATCCGCGCACACAGCTGCGAACTCTACCAGGGCTCTACGCACACAGCTGCAGAGCCTACCCTTACTACTACCAACCACGACTCAGACTTACAGACTCAGATCAACTTTCGCATTCATAAACCCATAATACTTAAGATCATAACCAACAAAAGCTACCCTCTACACTTAGAGCCTTGCTCTATTTATACATTCCCATGGTCCGCAGACCATGGGTAGGCCGACCCACTCTATATTAATTTACAATATTTTAGGTGGACAACCCTTTGACTTGACTCATTACAATTCGCGCTCCGCGCACTTCGCAGAACCTTTACAATGTCGTTACCCAAAATTGTGGTCTTTAAGCCCCAAAACTGTTAAGTGGGGGATCCGCTGCCCAACATCTTGTCTAACGTACCACGAGGAAGCCACGCCAAATACATCCAGTAAAATGGAATATCCTCCACCACAGAATTAATTGAAACCAAATGCTCAGCTCTAGAGAGCCATCGAAAAATCCATATCTGAAATCTCTTTTCTAGCTTGCCCAGTAGATAGTGCAAATCTTCTTTTAAATATCTATTCAGTGTTAAAGGAAACCCCAGGTATTTGAGACCAACATCCAATTGATATATCTCATATGCAAAAACACCTTGAATATGATAAGTTTTAGCTTCACTGATGTTATGAACAACCACAACAAATTTTTGAACATTTACCACCATACCCGTCGTAGTGCCAAAAAGCACCAAAAGCTCCTTCAATTTATCAATGTCCCTCCCCGAACCATTAAAAAAATTAAAATGTCATCCACAAATTATAGATGAGTAATAGAAAAAATTTGGGAGATCTCAATACCATGAAAATTTCTATGTCGAACAACATATTTGATCAGTAAGCTTAGGCTCTCAGCGACAAGTATGAACAAAAGTGGGGATAAGGGAAAAACTTGTCACAAACCCCACTGTGCATGAAAAAAAGGTGAGGCCGCATCACTTATCATAATATAGAAAGAGACTGAGGTAATACATCCCATGATCTAATTAATAAAGTGGAAATCGAATCCCACCCGAGTAAGCAACAAACGAATAAAGGACCGGTCCACTCTATCATAAGCTTTTGAAAGATCAATTTTGAAAACCACGCCCTCAAGATTCATAAATTTACTACTTTGAAGGTTGTCTTGAGCAACGCCAATGGCCTCATGACTTTTTTTACCTTCCAAGAACTAAAATTTCTCATGAGATGTCACCCTGGATAATATGGGCTTTATCTGACCTGCCACAACCTTCAAAATCACTTTACATACACAGTTGCACAAGGAGTTTGGTTGGAAGTCCTCAAATGATGAAGGTTGATTCCCTTTAGTAATCAACACAATGAAAGCGTAATTAAAATATATAAGAATCAATCCTTCCCTCCTCGCTTCCTTGACCACCTTAAGTAGATTCGGGCCCATAAAATCATAAAAAATCATGAAAAAATCCACAACCAACCATCAGGGCCAGGGCTTTTATCTCTTTGAAAACTAGTGAGAATAGATTATAATTCAGGTTCAAATACCTCCACCATCAAAATCTCATTTTCTTCCTCCCATACAAAAAGAGGGAAGAGTTGAGCCACCCTAATAGTCTCTACAATATTAATCCCATGAGCTTTATTAAAGATGCTCCGAAAATGTTGAACACCCAAAGTTTTCAAACCTTCAAAACAAAATATTTTCTTGCCTCCCTCCCCTTGCATTTCCAAAATAGTAATTAGATGAAATTTCAGCCTAAAAGTTGCCTCCTAAGGAGAAATATTAAAATAATAAAAGAAGAGTTAATACTTTTGGAGGGAAAAGAAGAAAACTACTTTTTTTAATTGTATTTTTGGCTTATCTCCTTATAGGTTTACTCAGATTTCAAGTGTAGACACTCGTTGGACGCGAAATTAAATTCCACATCCAAGGAGTACCTGTTATGCATATTTTGAGCAGACCCACATTAATAAAAATTGAAGATACATTAAAAAAGTGTGCTAAAACACGTTTTTAAAATGTATCTTCAATTTTTATCAATGTGGGTCTTCTCAAAAGTATGCATAATGGGTACTCGTTAGATGTGGAATTTAATTCTGCATCCAATGAGAGTCTACACTTGAAATATGAGTAAACCTATAAGGAGATAAGCCAAAAATACAATTAAAAATGTGTTTTTATTCTTTTCCCTCCAAAATATTTACATGTACCTCTTTTTGAATTTAAAGGATTTTGATTGGTTAACATATTATGACATGGAAATTACGTGAAACTTTCATGGGTTCTATTAGGCTAAAATTTCCTCTTATGATTATGTTGTCTTTCAACTTTTTCATATCCATGAAAAAAATTGTCTTTTCATCCCAGTTGTCCAACCAAATGGCCCTACTTTGAGTCTCCATTGCATCTTTTGAAGACTAGGTATCTCCTTATGTCTAGTGATAAGAGATTGAAAATGCTCCCCATGATCCTGTAAGAGAAAACCTTCCTACCTAAGTGTTATCACTTAGAAATGTCCTCCTGGCTATAGGAGAGAATTTTCTAAGGTAACCTTTGCAATCCACAGAGGGCTTTCTCTGATAGTCTAATCATTGAATCAACAACTTAAATGTACTTTTACACAGTGGCTAGATATTCAGCTATGTTATGTAGATGTAGGGTTTGGTTGCGCCTAAGGGAGATATTCCATTGGGCAATGGAGTTAAGCAGCTAGGGTTTATTTCAATTTACCAATATATTAGTTACCTTATCGGGATTGATAAAGGAAAGGTAGATAGCACATCCTATACCTTTGTCATTGTTATAGTTTGAGGAAGAAAATAAGAAAATAGTGCAATACAATAGGGCATATAAAATGAATCCTATAGTAGCTTTAGAGGATAGAGATGGGAATACTTGAATATCTTAACTCAGAGCATCAAACCATGGATGAATTATGAATCAATTACTCTTATTTAAATACTCATAAGACCATACATTCAAATGAGATTAGAAAGAAGGAAATATTGAAACATACAGAGAATACATACTAAGATATACTATCACATGAATCTTTATATCACTGATCAAAATCTATTGATCTTGGAAAATTGTAGGCTAATAAAGTTTTCAACACAGACAATGGCTATTCTTTTTTCAAAAACCAACCTTTTTTCCATATTTCTCATGTAATATATAGGAAAAATACAATAGAGATAAGCTCCTCAAATTTTGGTAGCAATAATTACAAGATATGTACATAATTTGAAAGTTTAATTAACAAAAATAATCATAATCCTATCATCTTAGCTACTCAGATTTCTAACTGGCACATATCATTGGTCAAAACATATTTGTAGAATTGTTGTGTGTATCTCTTGCTAGTATCCTAGAACAAGGATGAGGTCATAGCTGCATTATAGGATTTGGTGTTGTTCACTTGTTTATAGGCTTGATATCTTGAATTGAAACTCATCTTCCCTCCTTGTAGCAAATTGGTGCATGAACCTGTAAATTATGTTGAAATTGTGTAACTGCCTCTGTAATTGCTTGCTCCTTTTAAGGATTTCTTTCCTCATGTTGAATCATACTCCCTCAACCAAAAAAATCTCTAATATATTACCACAACATATCAAAAAATAATTTACTGTCAAAAAATATTAACCTTAGTAGGTAAAAATGTTGAGGGACCATTAGAGTTTGTGTATTTCTCTGTCCCATGAAGTAAACTAGTCATTTTTCCATGGATTCTATAGCCTGATCAAGGAGGTCTAGATTTTTCTGACTCCTTGTCACCCTTCTAGGAGGTTTCTGTGTGATTTTGGCATCCTTTAGGGATTTTTCCTTCTTTCTATCAACATGATTTGTTTTCATCTACCTCTTTCTGCTCTTTGAAGTTTGCACAGTCTCCTCATCTACATCAATAGTCATTGTTTCTTTCAGTCTAGGGTTCAATTTAGCCTTGAAATTTAGTCTCAGGTTGTTATTAGGCTGAGTTTGAGGTCTTTTTCCATAAACCCTAGGTTTTATCTCAGCTTCTTCATCCTCTGTTTTTATCTTTTATTTTCCTTTTTTCTTTGTGATTTTCTCTGTTTGGATTCCTCTTCTTCTATCATCAGTTTCTGTTGACTTCTAGGAATCCTTTCATAAACCTTAACCTTTTATTCTTTCATAGGGGTTTCATCATGTTTTTCAATAGGGATGTGACTAGATTCTCCCTTGATTTCCTGAGCTTGGGTTTGGCCTCTCCTTGATCTTCTAGGTGTAGGTGATCTTATGTTTCTTTGTCTCAATTGTCTCAACTTCTCTACCTTCTTATTTAACTCATGATTCTATAATATTTTAATTATTTAGTGATGAAAAATATAATAGGGTTGTAGCTTAGGTCTTGTTCTTATTTTGGTGCACATATTTAGCAAACTTTGGTGAAGGAAATATGGTAAATCCATCTTGTTAAAGCCTGCTAAATGAAAAAGAAACCTCATATGATATAAGCATGCTTTAGAATACCTGACTTCACAGGTGAAAAATAGATGTACAATTTTTAGGGTGGTATACCATTCGAGATTCAACATATTTTGGAGGACCCATACCTTCCAATCTTGATTCTGACAGTCCTCCTTCAAGAAAAAATTCAAGTCTACATTCTGCAACCTCTGTTTTTTAAACCACCTCTCACCCTCAGTTGGAAAACTTGTTGCTTCAACAATGGATTCCTCTGTGATAGGGAACTATAGGGTCCTGATTCTTGTAGTGTAGCCATTGAAGGAGTAGATGAAATCATGGCACCAACTAAGATTGTATTTGTTGAAGCGCTGGAACACTGGCTCCCATCTTGCCTTTCTAAAAAGAACTAACATCTTTGGATAGACCTCGAAATGCATACCATCAAGTTCAAACCTCTTCACATGACTGGATCGACCCATATTGTAAAATATTTGATGTTGCAAACACCTTTCCCAGCCTTGAAACACCCTAGTCGAAGCATGCAAAATGCTCATGGGTTTGTTGGAAAATGTTGTTTTAAGGTAAACATGGCAGATTAGGGTTTTATTTTTAATGTTTCTCTTAGGATTGAAAATATGTATAGCTATCAAATAATGTATGAAAAGGGATAAGTCTTTATGAAAAAACACTTGGGCACTTGAAATAATGGCATTGACAGCTCGAAAACCAAGTTTTCAATTTTTTCGGTGAGCGGTACAAAAATATTTCGCACCGCCAGCTATAGGTTTGTGATAGGTTAATTGTGCTACAACAAACTTAGAACAATATTAGGGTTATGTGAAAATATTTGGTTAGATATTTTCCTAGGCTTAGATATAAAATTTCACAAAAAATTTAATAGCCCCTTTACATAACCATGACTTTGCAAAAATGAACTAATAAATATTGCCTTGAACTGAAGGTGAAAACTTGATGTTAACACTGAGATCGAAAAAGTCTGAAATTTCTTTCACAACCACAAAAAAAATCTCAATCTCCTTGAGTCGTATGATCATATCTAATTCCTTGATGAGTCTCTTTAAAAGTTTTATATTTTGAGCAAAGTGACCAGTAGCAGAGATGCTCAAATTGCTCCCATAAGGCTGCCAATTTTGTCTCCCCAAATCATGAAAAGAAGTATTACCTAACCAGTGAGAATTATTATTGAAAGGAATAGAAGGTTTAGTGCCCACCCATTTAGTCTTTAGAAAGATCATACAGTGATCTGATAAGGCCTTCGAACCAATCCATTAACGAATGAGGAGGAAAACATGAATGGTAAGATCATGTAATAGGAAGCGATCAATACATTTCACAACATAGTCCATTCCCACCCTCTGATTGGACCAAGTAGGCTTCAATTTTATAGGAACCAAGCCACCATTTCCAATGAAAGCAGTTTGTGTGAAAAATAATCCGAAACACCATCCTGTCTCGCACATGCACCCAAAGATTTTGAATCACCTATTGACAAATTTAAATTTCCTACCAGCAGAAGATGTTCAAAAAAAAAGTAGGGAAACCCCAAAAAGGGATCTGATTCTAATTTGGCCCATATATATTGACGAAAGTAAAGGTATTGTTTAATTCCGTAGAAAACCACTCCATCCCCAAACCCAAATGAAAACTCCACACATTTTGGGAGCAAATTTTCCGACCATCCCACCCCAAGGCGAGATCCCTTGAATTCCCATGAGCATCACAAGCAACAAAATTCCAGGAGGGTGGCATTTCTTTTAAATATTGAACCACATATGACCCATGGCCTATGGTCTCCTGAATATATATGAAATATGGTCATTCAATCATAAATAAACATTTTAAAGTCAATGTTTTGGGCAGATTGGAAAAACCCCGATAATTTAAGGATAAAATTTTCATTGGGTAATCATCGAAAGGGCCTTCACTACTCCAAGTGCCTCATCTAAAGAAAACTAGTGCCCCGATGCTATTTCAAAACAAGCCTTCTTCTTGGCCCATGACAAATGGAATTTCCTCCCCCGTTCCTTCCCAAAAGAAGCAAGAATGGACACGGAACCCATCCCACCCAAGAGATAAACCCACCCCTGCAACCATAAGTGTAGAACATAAATTGTGAATGATTTCATTCCATCCTAACCCCTCAAAACCCCCCAAGAAGACCAAAGTACAAGGAGAAGAATAACCGAGAGTTCCTCTAGGGATATAGCAAGGGTCACATTTAAACTGAGGCTAAGAGGCATCGACAAGAAGAGAACTTGATGGCATACCCACACAATAAAGTGAACCAGAACTCATATTATCAATATAATTACCATCGATCAAATTACCAAAAGAGAGGGAATCTGAGTTACCATTGCAAAAATAGATCGAGAGCGAATGCGCCTCCGAAACATCCACCATAGGAAGAGGAGGATCCAAAACAGGGCCAACACTGGACACCAACACAAATGAAATAATTACTATCATCCATATAACTCATATGATCAATATAATTACTATGGATCAAATGATTAAAAGAGAGGGAATCTAAGTTACCATTTCCAGAAGAGACCGAGAGTGAATGCGCCTCTAAAACATCCACCACAGGAAGAGGATGTTCCTGAACAGGGCTAGTGTTGGACACCAAAACAGATGAAGGAATGGTTGAAACATTAGACACCACATGATGCACCCATGCACTATCCCTTTGAGACTCATTTGGATGTAATTTCTTGATGTGCAGTCCTCAAGATAAATGCCTCTGAAAGATAGGGTGCATGAATCCACCATATGTCCCAACCTATGATAACATTGGCACTGAAACGATAGACCCTCATAATCCAAATCCTAAAGATGAGGCATACCCTTCCTTATGTCCATAGTAGCATGAAGACATTTTCAAAGGTCCAAAAACACCAAAACCCAAGCGAGATACTTATCTCGGGTTGTGAAAAGGGAGTAATCAACATCCAAAAAGCGCCCTAGTTGTTTTTTACAAATTAGTGAAACTCTGAAAATTCCACATATTTAATGAAATACATGGAAAGTGAACCAAAAAAGGGACCTCATACAATCGCTCTTTTCGAGCATCGAACAAGGGAATCTGAAACTTGAAAATCACCGGAGTAGAGTCAATGGACCAAACCTCCTTGGCCACCCTTGTTGCATCTCCCTTTGATTTGAAAGACAATTCGATCCATCCCATTTCCAAAATAAAAACCTCCAGAACCACTAACACCACGGGCATAATAACCCTATCACACCATTTATTAATAGTAACCAATGTAAATTTCCTACCTCAAGCATGTCTCACCAAAGAGAACTCAACCAACTCCACTACATCAACCATCTCCACCTCGTCACCCAAACACTATAACAACCCTAGTTAAAAATCCATGTAAAAAATATAAGACCAGGGCCATGGGACATGTATTCTAAGCTGAATGTTGGGAAAAACATCCTAGTGGGTTTTATTTTGGTTTATTATGGCTAAGGCAATTGGAAAAGGCAATGGAAAAGGCTTTGGAAATGAAAAGAAGCATTAATTGGCATTTTATTTATGAAAATTATGGAAATTAGGAGAAAAGGAAGGTGGAAAGTCATAAATTGAATGCGAGAAGGAAAATAATGGAAAATGAAGAAAATAGTATCCTCATTAATAAAAAGGCTTCTGATGATCAATTGGTAGCTTTTTTTTAGTGTAATATTTTTGTCAGAGTTAGCTTTGGAGCTCTCTCTATTCTCTCTCTCTCATACTCTTGGACACTTAAAGTTTCCTTGTAGCACTCTTAGAGGAGTGTGTCATACTTGGGATTTGGAGCAAGAAGGCAAAGGAAAAGTATGAAAGCGCAAGAGGACATCGGGATTAGAATATACTGCGGGTTTTCTTCTAGGTACCGAGTTTCATGTATATTTCCTTGCTAGTTTTGGCATGCATGGCACATGCATGTGGTTTCTTGGTCATGATCTGTCATTGGCATGAAGGATTGCCTACATTGAGAGTGGTTTTCCTATCCTTTCCATTTCTTGGATAACCATGATGATGTGGGTGTATTCCTTGTTTTTCTATTTGGTTCTCATGTTCCTTTGGATGTGGATTGACTTATTAGTTCCTAGAGCCTTGGTTGGAAAAATGCTTTGGAGCCCTGTAACAACTTGGGTTGAGTTACTAGTCCTGGAGCCTTGGTTGGAAAAATGCTCTGGATCCATTGGTGGGTTGAGTTACTAGTCCTAAAGCCTTGGTTGGACAAATTCTCCGGAGCCTCGTAGCAATTGTGGGTTGAGTTACTAGTCCTAAAAACTCTGGTTGGAACAAATGCTCTGTAGCCCTAGACAACTTGGGTAGAGACCAATCTGGTGATGGTTAGTGATGTTTAACCATGAGGTGGAATAACTAGTTAGGGTTTGAGGTGGATTATCCTCTGGAAGCCCTAGTTTGGATTTGTTGCATTTTTTTCATGAGATCCCACATTGATGCTTGGAATATGGCATGAGGGTGATTGGTTGAAAGAAAGGTTTGGTTCAACCCAATCTATGGTTGGGTGGTACATGGAACTGCCAAACCTAGTTGAATTTTGCATATGACAGTAAGAGCTCCTTTGCACTTGTAATTGATGGGTAAATGTACTTATTTTTATGTGATCTTGATGGTTGTTTTATCGTTGTTATCATGTTGGTTATATATTGGTTATGACCATCATTTATGACAGACTTGAGTTATGGATATCATCATGTTTTGATTAGTATATGAAATTTTAATGAATGAATGACCTAATAGATAATATTGTAGCTATTGGGAGGAGATATTGGTTCTCCTTGACGATTCTCATATAAGTATGAGATCCCTATGTTCATATGTGTATTTATGACTAGTAAATTACATGTTCATGATGTGATTGACAAAATGTATGTCATGGTTAGGCTTGGTTAGGTCAAATGTATTGGTTTCATTTATTGTGTTGGAAAGTCTCATCAAGTTCCAGGCAGTGGTATGGAGACTAACCCTTAAAAAGTGGATTAAATCGTGTAGTCTTTGGCACATAACTAGCTGAAAAATATTGCATTCTCTCCCTTGCAAGCATTGTGGGAGTGACTTGAGGGTTCCAATCACATGGATGCCTTTTCATGGGAGTGATTGGGGGTTTAATTCATTGAAATTATAAGTTAACTCAGGGGTTGGGCACCTGGAGTGGTAGATTAGCTCATGTGGGTCCTTTAGCACCTGAGGGAGATCTGTAAAGTGTTGGTTCGTCGGTTCCACTTCCTTAACTATACTTGGGGAGTTGAATCATATCATAGTAACTTTTCATCATATATTTACCCTGGTGGACCAGTAAGCTTGGGTAAGTGTGGGAGGAGTGTGTTACAGAGTGGTATCAGAGCATGGTTCCATTCTCCTTGGGTGATGATTGGTTTTTTTCTCCTTGTGTGATATCTGATACCACAAAGTGGTATCAGAGTATGGTTCACCCCATGGAATGGATGGGCAGTGTGTTGGTCATGCATACATGTCGGTTGCATATATGTGTCCTTATGCTTATGTGTTATGTGCTTGTTGTGTATGCATGGTGGTTGTCATGGTTTTTGTTTTGATGTCATGCAGAATTTGATGATGTTATTTGCATAATATGTTATTCATGAATACATGTCAGTTTTATATGCATTTTTTATGCATGTCAGTGTTTATATGTTGTTAGGAATGCATTGTCATGGTTATAGTTATGCATGTATAGTAGGTAAGACATCCATTGTGGGGTCATTGTAGGAATTTTAGATCGGCATGGTGTTGTTACTATGTTATGATGTTGATGTGTTGGCTGAGATAGAGCAAGAGATGCAAGCCATCAGAGTGAGGTTGCGACACTAGAATTCAGGGTAAGAGCACCTCGTCATACAGGTTTGTATGGTGGGCATGCAGGTATGTTGGTTAATGGATTTTTATATGAATTAGGGTTATATGCATCTTGTCATTCTATTCTTTTTGTGGTTAAATGTATGATAAATGTTAGTTGATCAATGTAGTAATATGTACACGCATCAGATAGTCACAAATGATAGTAACCTATTGTTGTATGCATTATGGTCATATTTGTTAGGTCCCTATAATACTAGCGCATTCCCTTATTATTATTGTCATTGTACCCCTTATTGTTATTGTTGTGCCCATGTTGTACCCATATTGTTATTATTGTGCCCCATAGAATCCCATTATCGTTATTGTTGTGCCCTTACATTATTATTGTTATGTCTGCTCTGATTATATTGTGACCCCTTAGACTCCTATATATAGAAAAGAGGCCTTGTCATTTTTATCATTCAAGAATTGTTCATTTGTGTAATGTAAACGAGGTTTCCACATCGAAGAGGCTACGTTTTAAGTTGTTGATATATCTCTTTCTTCTATTTTGTGAGCTGGTTGTTGCGCTAATTTATTGACTAAATTAACACAAGTATTTAATTATCAATCCGGGTTTGTAAAACTTGGAGGCAAATCCACTGTATATGGACATCAGATATAATCAAGTTTAGAAGATAAAATTTGAAGATTTAAAGAAGTACATATTACAAATATAAACCTATTTTACAAATTTCTAATTCATTTATGTAATATATGAGGGAAGAGGCTCCTAACTTAGAAGAACCAGGTTGTCCTTCCCTACAATACTAATTTCATGAAGATAAATCTAAGAGCACTTATTAACAATGGTTTATGATGTAGAAGATGTAGAAGAAGAGGATCCTAACTAAGGAGGTACAAATTGTCCTTCTTCACAATCCTACTATATCACAATCACCATTGCTTCAAACCAGAAATGCAGAAATAACTTCAAATGAGAAATGGAGAATGAAATTCAGTTTTAGTTCAAGATCAAATAGAAGGGGAATTTAAATTAAATTCCTTTGTGTCCCTTAATATGTAGATTAGAATTAAACCAATATTCATTCAACAATCATCACACATCTAAATACATTTGAAACAAAAACTAGTCTATGAAAACTATGAGAATTGAACCAAGAAGTGTACTTAGCTTGGTGCGGGGGCCCTCCACCCTTGCCTTGCACACTTGAAGAAATCTCAGCTACAGCAACTTTAGTAAATCAACCAAGCATGAACAACAAATTGGAATGAAACAAGTTCTTCAAATTAGCTCCCAACTCCAATTATACAAAAGTTACATACAAATTTCATTACAAAAGCCATCAAAGTCTTCGCTTTAAATAGAGTTTTTATGAAACAAACTGATCTATAATATTTCTAACAATCATATCTACTCATATCCACCTATCTAAGTCAAACTCATCCAATTAATCCCAAGAAATATGGTCAATCCCATAAAATCTCAAAACTGCCCTATTTCCTAGGGATTTTCTGGTGACTAGTCATGTTTGACCAGCTTTGACCAGGCCTAATAAAGCTTGTTCTGGCCGAACCAAGTGGAGTTAGCTTAGTGCTAGTTCCCAAGCTTTCCATCCATGCATCAAACTTGATCCCAAGTGTCCTGCAAATATGTCATCCACATAGCTATTATGGGAATTTCTGATTCAGTCCAAAATTGCACTTGAAACTCAATTTTCATAAAAACTTCTAGAAATTGCAAAATTAAAATTAAACACCTGAATATGCATAAAATACATCAAAATGAGATGGATGTGATGGAAAATGGATGGAAAATATAAGGATTAAGTAGGTTTCCCTAAGCAAAAATAGACCAAAACTGAGGGCCAACACTGGTTGCATAACAATTGGCATAAAAGCTTTGGATTCTAGGGTTTCACTGCTTCAAACAGGTCACTGTGGAATTTTCGCTATAACATTTTTCTACAAAGCTTCCAAAGCTTAAATTAACACCCATTTGCAATGAAACCATGGTGAAGTGCGTGACAACATTTCAGATCTTGTCTCACTATATTTTCAGAGATATGAACTGAGGAATTTAGGGTTTTTGCAGGCTCCCAAATTGGATCTCAAATAGGTCACCTAGGGAAAATCATCATAAATTTCTCTCTGAGCATCTAATTCAAATTTCATAAATAGTGACAGAAATCAAATGGACTATAGTTTGTTGGGTATTGTTTTCATAACCTAATGTCGAAACAATGACACATGGCACGTTGTAAAAGCTCTCTCTACTGAACAAGTCTATAATTAGGGAATCGTGGGAGATTGGGAAAAACTCTTTCTTCAGGAATCCAATTGTGATCAGATGTGTGGGGTTGGAAAGAAGACTCAGAGGGATATCATAGGCAAAAATTTAAGAACTTTGAGATCGGAAATTACAGAGTTACAGGCATTTCAATATCGAGCTCATACAAAGCGGAAAAATAAATAAATAAATAAAAATGTGTAGTTTTTTTTTTTTTTTTGCATAAGCCTTGTTTGAGAAATTAGTTTGAAGCGATTCAAACGAAATTTTTAAGCATAATTATTATTCATTTATGACCCGAAGAAAGAAAATGGAAACACCTAGTAAGTAACCTAAAATATCTATTATGACACATGAAGAAGAGGAAGAAATGCAACATGATATATCAAAATTACGAGACCAAGTGCAACAAATTTCGCTCTCACAAAAAGTAACAGAAGCTAAGATGGATGGTTTAAAGAATGTAATCGAAGTTAATATGGATGTCATGGAAGCTAATATGGATGGTATACAAGCAAAACTTAAAGGCAACACGGAAGATTTGAAGATTGATTTGACAAAGTTGCTACAAGAAATGATTACTAATGTTGAAATGGCAGTAAAGGAAACTTGTGATGAGAACACAAGAAATGTTAGTCATGATTTCATAGACTCTAACGTTGGATTGAAGACCCACCATGTTCCAAATATTGATATGAGGAATTTTGATGGCAGGGATCCTGTAACATTGATACTACAGAGGGAGCACTATTTCGATCTCCATAATGTGAGCACACAAAAGGTATGCATTGCAACTTTATATTTGGAACCCAATTAGTGTGTATGGTATCGATGGATTTTCTCTCGTAAACAAATTGTCACTTGGGAAATTTTTATGGAAGAAATGATAGCGCATTATGAGGATACAAAAAGCAACACCTTTTTTAGCCAATTGACAAATCTCAAACAAAAGGGTTCAATGGTGGAGCACATTGAGGACTTCAAAAAATTGAATATAGGGGTAAAAGATATTCCAGAGGAGCAGAGGATTGATGTGTTCATAGGGACTTTAAAGGATAACATCCAACACGAGTTTTGCCTTTGAGAACCTAATTCATTGGAGAAGGCATTCAAGTTGGCAAGAAAAATTGAAAGGAAAATTATGGAAACAAGGAAGCCTACCACTCACAAATATAAATATGGAAGTGTTGTTTCTCCTAGCCTTCCATAACCTAAAAGGTTGACACCACAACAATTGGAAGAAAAAATAGCAAAAGGGCTTTGTTACAATTGTGATAACAAATACACTAAAGGTCATAAGTGTGCTGAGAAGAAATTATTTTACATAGATTGTTAAGAGGAGGTAGAAAAGGAATAAGAAACATGAAAAGAAGAGGATACACACCAAGAAAAAACCCTAGATAAATAAGAAATGAATCCGACCATATCTTGTAATGCATTGCCCAGAATTACCACTCCTCAAACTATCAAGATAGAAGGACATATCAAGAATAAAAAGGTAATAGTGTTTATTGATTTGGGAAGTACCCACAATTTTATTCATTGTAAGATAGCCAAGGAATTGAATTGCTTCCTATATCTAGCACCAGAGTGTCAAGTGATAGTTGCAAATGGAGAAAACATAAATTGCTCTGGAAAGTGCGATAATATCAAGCTATCCATGGGAGAATATGTGTTGAATAGTGCAATGCTTTCCATTCCAATGGGTGGTGCTGATGTTGTACTAGGAATCCAATGGCTACAATCTTTGGGTACGATAACTTTTAATTTTCAAGAAATTTTATTGAAATTTGTTTTGGAAGGAAAGGAAGTTGAATTAAGGGGTATTTTAGGGAAACCGAGAAAGATAATCAGCTCTAACAACATGACAAAGCTTCTAAAGAAAGAACAATGAGGCATAATTTCACAATTATGTTTGCTAGAGATTCCCACATTTGAATCATCTATTTCTCCATATCTCCAAAAATGCTTGGACAATCATTCTATGGTATTTGAGACTCCGAAATGCCTCCCACCTATTCGTGATCATGATCATGCTATTCATTTGATTTCAGGAAGTGTTCCTCAAAACATTAGGCCTTACAGATAACCCTCTTCCAAAAAGAGTGAAATTGAGCGTATGGTTGCAGAAACTATAGAGGCTGGTATAATTCAACTTAGTCAAAGTTCTTTCTCTACTCTAGTAGTATTGGTGCACAAGAAGGATGGATCATGGCGCATGTATCCAGATTACAGGGAGATCAACAAGCTCACTATAAAATATAAATTCCCCATTACTGTAATTGATGAATTATTGGATGAATTGCATGGAGCAATCTACATCACCAAGTTAGACCTTCGTTCAAGATATCATCAAATCAGAATGAAGACTGAAGACATTTTGAAAACAACATTTAGAACTCATGAGGGTCATTATGAATTTTTCGTCATTCCTTTTGGCCTTACCAATGCACCTTCTACATTTCAAGGTTTGATGAATTCTATTTTAAAACCCTTCCTTAGAGAATTTGTGTTAGTATTTTTTGATGATATACTAATCTACAACAAGTCTTAGAAGGATCATGTTCACATGTTCAACATGTTGACATAGTTCTCAAACTATTGGAGGAGAAACAATTACATGCAAAAATCTCCAAATGTTTCGTTGGATTACAAGAGATGGAATATTTGGGTCATATTGTATCTCATGAAGGTGTTAAGGTAGACCCTAGAAAAATTAAATCCATTAAGGAATGGAAAATCCCCACATCCATAAAGCATCTATGAGGATTTCCTAGGTCAACAGGGTATTATCACAAGTTTGTTAAGAATTATGGGAGAATAGTGGCACCTCTAACAACATTACTGAAGAACGATGCATTTTCTTGCACTCCAGAAGCAAGGAAGGCCTTTGAGCATCTTAAAGAGGCAATGTGCCAAGCACCGGTCTTAGCTACGCCAGACTTCACAAAAACCTTTATTGTGGAATGTGATGCTTCAGGAAATGGAATTGTTGTTGTTTTAATGCAAGAAGAAAGACCCATTGCTTTCGAAAGTCATCCAATCAAAGGAAAATATTTACACAAAGCTATTTATTAGAAGGAAATGTTGGCAATACTTCATGCACTTAAGAAATGACGACCTTGCTGTTGGAAATAATACTGAGAGGGGGGGTGAATCAGTATTATCAAGCCAAATATTCCCCTTTTTTAAATTCCAGATGATATACGCTACTTCAATTAATACAACCCGCGTATATACGCAACTACAGATAACGAAAACCGTGTATATAAATCAGACTTATAATTTGAATTATCTTTCCGATGTTAGTTATTAATCTGTGATTCAGATGCATATAAACAGTACCAGAAATAGTGAAACAGAGCATAAGACAGTCACACACAAGAACACAAGATATAAGGAGGAAACCCAATGTGGGTGAAAACCCCCTGCTGCAATTCCTCTCTATCTTCTTTTTAATTAGAAACTTTTCTTTACAATGTCTTGTACTGGAGCAAACTTTACCAGTACGCAGGCTGCAACCTGCAGAGAGCTACAACTCTCTCTCGTTTTCCAGCTTCCCTAGAAGGGAGCTCCAACCCCCTTAGTTCTTGTACTAGCTTGAGATACTAGTACGCAGGCTCCTACCTGCAAAAGGCTGCAACCTTCTCTTTGCTTTCAGGGACCTCGTTTCATTAATTTTCAGACTGGATCCACAAGTAACATCAATCATACATCAAGAATTTCTGCATAACCCAAACTCCTTTTCACCAATCATAAGCTGAAAACAACCAAGCACTTCTCTGATCACTGAACCCAGAACACAGTAACTGTAATCAAACACCAATTCTGAACCCAGAACACTGCAGCAATAAAACAAAAGCAGCTAGAACATAAATCAAGACATATACGCTACTTCACTGTTCATCAACCTGCGAGTATACGCTTCTGTACCATACCCAACTTGCGTATACACGTCTTTCATTCACAGAAAATGCGTATATACGCAGCTTCAATTCGCTGAACCTACGTACAGATCTATAAAGGATAATTTATTCTTTCAAGCACTCAGACATTAGTTAGCCCAGATTTATAGATCAAGAGTGCGCCACATATAACAGATCAAAATCATATAGAGATACCAATGTTCAAGCCTTGAGATTTAGATCCATCAATAGTCCTTATCCTTCTTGCGTTCAGGTTCCACCTTCATTCAGATCTAGATCCGCACCATAGCCCAAATCACCCGTATTCCAGATCTATCACAATATCAGATATTCAATAATTCAGAGGATGCCTTTTTACATGATCTCCTTCCTCTTTTATAGTTATAGGCCTTGCACAATACCACGGGCCAAAACCATAGTAATCCAATACCAAAGGCCAAAAACTTGGGTTCAACTCTTCTGCTGAGATACCATGGTCCACAACCAAAGGTTCAAATTCCAAGGACTAACAACCACGGACCAAAAATAAGTTTCCCATCATGCACGTGCTTTTATGTGCATAAAAGTGCATGTATATGCATACGCGACTTAGGAACGTATAAACCGCGTGTATACGCGACTTCGACAAGGT
This sequence comes from Pinus tabuliformis, assembly GCA_031772625.1. NCBI lineage: Eukaryota > Viridiplantae > Streptophyta > Pinopsida > Pinales > Pinaceae > Pinus > Pinus tabuliformis. The sequence goes on along the minus strand of CM062808.1, from coordinate 151,897,954 downwards.
GTACCTGCGTATACAGGATTTCCTTTATTCTTAGCACTTGAACTGAGATCTGTCACCAAAGTGAGTTGCCATCAAGGACAACACCTGTACCATAGCGCCACATCTGTGCCAAAATGCCAACAATCTCCCCCTTTGGACTTGATGGCAACCCCAAGATCCTCAATTTCATTCTCCCCCTTTGTCATCAAGGGCAAAGGGTTGTGCTCCCCCTGAGTACATGCTGATATCTCTGCTCTGTTGTGCTGAACATGCTCCCCCTGGCTGTAGGCAAGATCTGCAAAAATATGTTCTTCAAGAAGAACCATGGCTTATACATCATAAAAGACCTTCCTATCAAAAAGACTCGATACATACCATCACCCAACCAAGTGGGGATACATCAGAAATTTACATATGACAACAGATCACAACAATCATCCCAGGCATAGTGGGGAAACCAAAATAGGCCGTTACATGACCTTGATAAGCAAATATACATGACATAGAGACGAAATATCAAGACTTATGACCAATAACTACTATCAGCAGCATCTGACAATCACTGTACATATCAGCAATCATGTTCACCTTCTGACCTTCTTTCTGCAGCTGATCTACCTGAGCCAAAAACAACCTGAGTACTGGGGCCAAAAGCTTCTAAGGTAATGCCAACAATGTATTATTAGAAGATTATCTGCTCCCCCTGAATCTGTGCCTGATGGTCTCTGACAGACCCATCTCAGACTCTCTCCAACCAGAGTCTACCCTTGCTGATATTCTTCAGAACTCCACATACGCGACTGCACCTGAATAAATCGTTGTATGTACGCGGATACCCCTCATCTAACTCGCGTGTACCAACTTTTCTTGGAATAGACAAGCTTCAACAGCAGGATGAAGCATCACCGACTCCCAACTTCTGTCTGAGATATTCAAAAGTTTCCCTGGGCAGTGGTTTGGTGAATATATCAGCAACTTGTTCCTTAGAAGGAACATACTCCAATTTGACCTTTTGTTCCAACACTTGTTCCCGAAGAAAGTGATACTTGATCGGTATGTGCTTGGTTTTTGAATGCATCACTGGGTTCTTTGAAATGCTTATTGCACTTGTATTATCACATAAGATAGAGATAGGTGGAGTACAAGTGATTTGAAAATCCTGCAAGGTTTGCATTATCCAAAGGAGTTGTGTGCAACAAGATGCAGCAGCCACATATTCTGTTTCTGCTGTAGATAAAGCAATCGAACTCTGTTTCTTGTTGAACCATGATACTAATCTGGAACCCATAAAGAATGCACCACCACTTGTGCTCTTCCTGTCATCCACGCTTCCGGCCCAATCTGCATCTGTGTAAGCATGAAGTGTGAGATCTGTATCTCTAGGATACCATAAGCCATAGTTTTGAGTTCCTTGAAGGTACTTGAAGATTCTCTTTACTGCCTGAAGATGAGTTTCTTTTGGATTTGCCTGAAACCTTCCAACTATTCCCACTGCATGCATAATATCTGGTCGAGTACCTGTCAAATAAAGCAAACTCCCAATCATGGATCTATAGGTTGGTTGATGTACTGTTGTTGATTCATCATTTGCACTGAGGCTGCATCCTGTAACCATGGGGGTACATACTGGTTTCGAATCTTCCATGCCATACTTCTTCAAGATCTGCTTGAGGTACTTGGTTTGAGACAAGAAAATACCGCATTCAGTTTGTTGGATTTGCAATCCAAGAAAATATGTCAATTCTCCAAGTAATGACATTTCGAATTCTTTCTGCATCACCAAGGCAAAGCTTTGACTCATAGCTTCTTCATTGCTCCCAAAGATAATATCATCTACATACACAACAAGTATTAGCAATTTGTTATTTTCAATTTTTATATATAGATTGCTATCTGCTGATCCTTTTGAAAATCCTTGTTGATGAAGGTATCTGTCCAACCGATAGTACCAAGCCCTTGGAGCTTGTTTAGGCCCATAGAGAGCCTTTTTAAGTTTGCATACAAGATTTGGATCATTTCCAAGGATAAAGCCATCTGGTTGCTCAATGTACACTTCTTCTTCTAAGTCTCCATTCAAAAAGGTTGACTTCACGTCCATTTGAAAAACTTTGAATTTTTGAAAGCTAGAGAGGGCAAGGAACATTCTGATGGCCTCAAGTCTAGCAACAGGAGCAAAAGTTTCTTCAAAGTCTATTCCTTCCTGTTGAGCATACCCTTTGCAAACAAGCCTGGCCTTGTTTCTAATAACTTCCCCATTTTCATTCAACTTGTTCTTGAAGATCCATTTTGTTCCTATGACATTCTTGTCTTTTGGTCTAGGAACCAACTCCCAAGTGTTGTTCTTTTCGATCTGCTCAAGCTCTTCATCCATTGCCTTGACCCAATACTCATCCTTGCATGCTTCTTTTACATTTTGTGGTTCAGTGGAAGAGAGCAATTCCAAATAGCTTGAAGCTTATGCAACTGTTCTTCTTGTTTGTACACCTGCTTCTTTCTGCCCCACAATCTGAGATTTTGGATGATTCTTCTGAACATATCTGGATGGAGTCTTCTCTTCTATTCTTGTCTGCTCCTCTGGTTCTTCTTGAGGTTCTTCTTCTTCATCATTCTGTCTTTGAGGGTAGCCTTCATCTTCTTCGATGTCTTCATGATGTACTTGCCTAGGAATGTATCCCTTCTCATCAACCACTACATCAATGCTGTCAACAATTCTGCCAAGTCTTTTATTGTAGCACTTGTATGCTTTGCTATGTGGAGAATAACCAAGAAGGATGCCTTCATCTGCTCTAGGTTTAAGTTTGCCAAGTTGCTCATCAATATTCTTAATATAACATTTGCTTCCAAAGATTTTGAAGTGCTTTACCGAAGGAGTTTCACCATACCAGAGCTCATGAGGGGTTTGAGTGCTGTTCACCCGGACATTTGTTTTGTTGAGAATAACAACTGCAGCATGTGCAGCTTCACCCCAGAAAGTTGCGGGAGTTCCCGACTCATCAAGCATAGCATGAGCCATTTGTTGGACAGTTCTGTTCATTCTTTCCACAACTCCATTATGCTGAGGAGTTCTAGCTGTAGAGAATTCTCTTCTTATCCCATGTTCTTCACAGAAATCAAAAAATTCATTTGAGGTAAACTCTCCACCTCTGTCGGATCTGAGGCACTTAATTTTGTATCCTGATTCATTTTCAACCAAGGCTTGGAAGGATTTGAATTTTTCAAATGCTTCATCTTTGTGCTTCATAAGTCCTAACCAGACAAACCTGGAGAAATCATCAATGAATAATATCAAGTATTTTTCTCCTCGAGGTGTCCTTTTCCTGAATGGACAACATGTATCTGTATGAACTAGCTCAAGAGGCATGCTAGCTAATCCTTCCTTCTCTGGAAAGTTAGTTCTGGTTTTCTTTCCAAACTGACATGATTTGCATATGGTGTTGTCTGGAATTTTGATATCTGGAAGATCGCGAACTGCCTGATATTTGCATGCTTTCCTTATTTGTGAAAAGCTTAGATGCCCCAACCTTCGATGCCATAACCAGTGCTCATCATCCTTGCTCAGATAGCATTGTTGTTGTCCTTCTTCAAATATGTATAGATTATTTGGAGTTCTTTTACCTTTGATCACTGTTTTACCTGTATCAAGATCACGAACAAGACATCCATTTGATCTGAATATCACCTCGGTTCTTTGATCACACATCTGGCTGACACTTAGAAGATTATGCTTCAATCCATCAACATACAAAACATTTCCATCCTTGACCTTTTCTTTTAACTGAGCAGTTCCTTTTCCTTTTATGGTTGCAGGAGTATCGTTTCCAAAAGAAACTTTCTTTCCTTTTTCTAGAGCAGAATATGACTCAAGCTTTTCTTTATCACCTGTCATATGCTTCGAACATCCACTGTCAATGTACCATATATTTTCCTGTCCTTCTGCATAAAATGCTATCCCACATCTTTCTGTTTGTGGTTCCTTTATTCTCCATGTTTTGGTGCTTGAGGCTTGCTCCTTTGTCTACTGAAACCTGCTCCTGCATTCAGAATCTTTATGACCAAAGTTATTAAAAATAGAACATTCAACTTCATTTTCAAGAGCCGAAAAGTTGTTATAGGTCCTTTTTGTAATCTCGATCATACTTCTTTGTTTTTGAGCTTCTCTAGTCATGATTGTTTTATATGCAACACATTGAGTTGCTTTGTGACCAAAGTTATGGCAAGAGAAACATTGTCCATTGAAGAAACTTCTGCGGTTATCAAATCTACCGGCCAAATGATTGTAATTTCTATTGTCATCCATTCTTGAACCAAATTGAGAAGATTTTACCTGTGGCTGGTTGTAGCTTTTGTTCACCCTTAAGACGGATTGCCCCTGATAGTCTCTGTTTGCAATTCGTCCCTGCTTTACCTGATGGTCTCCATTGTGCTTTTGCTCATTCCTTCTTGCTGCATCAAGATAACTTTTTGAGGTGGATGCTTGAGAAGTTTCTCCATTATAGCCCAGACCTGTCTTGTTTAATGGAGAACGATGTACATTGATAATCTCATCCAAACTTTCAGATCCTTTGACAAACTTAATATTAATAGCTTTTGTTTTCTCAATCTCTTTTCTAAGACCAACAATTTCACCTTCTAATTTTTCAAGATGTTTTTCCTTTTCATCAATTTGAAATTGTAGAGTATCAATGATCATATTCTTTTCTTCTATACATCTCTTGAGTTTAGTAATTTCTTCATAAAGGCTATCCACATCTATAGCATCCATATAATCATCATCTTCAAATGCCATTAACAGTTTATAGTCATTACCTCGTTCATCTTCATCACTATTTGATAGACCATCACTATCTTCATGAGTGTAGTAGCTTTTCTTATTTGCACTCTGTTTCTTGTTCCATCTAGCAAGTTCCTTTCCTTTATCCTTATAAGGGCATTTTGCAGCATAATGACCTACTCTTCCACAAGCAAAGCATTTAAAAGGTAACTTACCTCTGAACCTTCCAGAACCCCTTTGAAGATTTATGACAAAATTTGATTCTTCTTCTTCTTCTTCTGGCATGTGACTTGCTTCATAATAATCTCCTTTGCCTGAAGTCTTGAAAGCAGCTTCTCTTCTGTCTGATGGACCTCCCTTTCTCATTTCATAAGCAGTTAGAATTTCGTGTAGCTGAGACATAGTAAGAATTTGTAGATTTTCCTTTTCTTCTATTGCAGACACTTTAGATTCAAACTTGGGGGACAATGATCTTATAACTTTTTCAACCACAATAGCCTCTTTTATTTCTTCACCCAAGTTTTTCATGCAATTAACAATCTCATCTACCCGAAGAAAATAGTTAGCCACACTTTCATCATTATACATCCTGAGATTCTCATACTGAATCCTGAGAGTTTGAAGTTTAGCACGCTTTACCTGTTCATCTCCTTCGTAGCTCAAGACAATCTTGTCCCATATTTCTTTTGCGGATTTATATTGCATAACCTTTACGAATTCTGTTTGAGATAAGCATCCCAGCAAAGTATTGACTGCTTTAGCATTTGTTTCATATTTCTTCTTTTCGGCCGCATCTATAGGAGTAGCTGAAGGAAAAGTGTAGCCTATATCTATGATATCCGAAACTTCTGTACCAAGAGATTGAAGATAGGCAGTAACTCTTACCTTCCAATAATTGAAGTTTGTCCCATCAAAAATTGGAGGCCTGATTGATGCTTCCCTCTCGTAGTTGCTCATGATGAATGATCTTCCTTCAAGCGATCAAGCTTCTCTGAAGGACCTGCTCTGATACCAATTGTTGGAAATAATACTGAGAGGGGGGGTGAATCAGTATTATCAAGCCAAATATTCCCCTTTTTTAAATTCCAGATGATATACGCTACTTCAGTTAATACAACCCGCGTATATACGCAACTACAGATAACGAAAACCGCGTATATAAATCAGACTTATAATTTGAATTATCTTTCAGATGTCAGTTATTAATCTGTGATTCAGATGCATATAAACAGTACCAGAAATAGTGAAACAAAGCAGAAGACAGTCACACACAAGAACACAAGATATAAGGAGGAAACCCAATGTGGGTGAAAACCCCCTGCTACAATTCGTCTCTATCTTCTTTTTAATTAGAAACTTTTCTTTACAATGTCTTGTACTGGAGCAGACTTTACCAGTACGCAGGCTAAAACCTGCAGAGAGCTACAACTCTCTCTCGTTTTCCAGCTTCCCTGGAAGGGAGCTCCAACCCCCTTAGTTCTTGTACTAGCTTGAGATACTAGTACGCAGGCTCCTACCTGCAGAAGGCTGCAACCTTCTCTTTGCTTTCAGGGACCTCGTTTCATTAATTTTCAGACTGGATCCACAAGTAACATCAATCATACATCAAGAATTTCTGCATAACCCAAACTCCTTTTCACCAATCATAAGCTGAAAACAACCAAGCACTTCTCTGATCACTGAACCCAGAACACAGTAACTGTAATCAAACACCAATTCTGAACCCAGAACACTGCAGCAATAAAACAGAAGTAGCTAGAACATAAATCAAGACATATACGCTACTTCATTGTTCATCAACCTGCGAGTATACGCTTCTGTACCATACCCAACCTGCGTATACGCGTCTTTCATTCACAGAAAATGCGTATATACGCAGCTTCAATTCGCTGAACCTGCGTACAGATCTATAAAGGATAATTTATTCTTTCAAGCATTCAGACATTAGTTAGCCCAGATTTATAGATCAAGAGTGCGCCACATATAACAGATCAAAATCATACAGAGATACCAATGTTCAAGCCTTGAGATTTAGATCCATCAATAGTCCTTATCCTTCTTGCGTTCAGGTTCCACCTTCATTCAGATCTAGATCTGCACCATAGCCCAAATCACCCGTATTCCAGATCTATCACAATATCAGATATTCAATAATTCAGAGGATGCCTTTTCACATGATCTCCTTCCTCTTTTATAGTTATAGGCCTTGCACAATACCACGGGCCAAAACCATAGTAATCCAATACCAAAGGCCAAAAACCTGGGTTCAACTCTTCTGCCGAGATACCATGGTCCACAACCAAAGGTTCAAATTCCAAGGACTAACAACCACGGACCAAAAATAAGTTTCCCATCATGTACGCGCTTTTATGTGCATAAAAGTGCGTGTATACGCATACGCGACTTAGGAACGTATAAACCGCGTGTATACGCGACTTTGACAAGGTGTACCTGCGTATACAGGATTTCCTTCATTCTGAGCACTTGAACTGAGATTTGTCACCAAAGTGAGTTGCCATCAAGGACAACACCTGTACCATAGCGCCACATCTGTGCCAAAATGCCAACACTTGCCTAATGGGAAGACACTTCAAGGTAAAATAGATCATAATAGACTGAAATATTGTTTAGAACAAAGATTATCTTCAGAAGAGCAATAAAAATGGGTCACAAAGTTGTTTGGTTATGACTTTGAAATCATCTACAAAAAATGGAAGCAAAATGTTGTTGCAGATGCACTCTCAAGAAAGGATGAGGATTTGGAAGCATTGCTTTGTGCCATTTCTATTATCCAACCAGATTGGATAAAAGAAGTAAAGGTCGAAAAAAAGAATGACAAAGAACTGTGGGCACTCATTCAAAAGTTGCAGCAAGATCCCAGTACATCTGATACATTTAGATGGAAAAATGATTCATTATGGTACAAAGATCACTTATACCTTTGTAAGAATTCCCAACTCAAACAAAAGATTCTTAGGGAATTGCAGAGATTTCCCTTAGGAGGGCATTTCATATTTTTAAAAACTTACCATAGGGTTAAGAAGGATTTTTTTGGGATGGCCTTAAATATTATATTCAAAAGTTGGTGGAAGAATGCTTGGTTTTCCAACAAAATAAAGTTGAGAGAATTAAGACCCCACATCTATTACAACCTTTATCCATTCCAAGTCAACATTGGGAGGAGGTTTCAATGGATTTTATCACATGTTTACCCAAGTCCAAAGGAAAGAATGTCATCATGGTGGTAGTTAATAGACTTACTAAGTATCCACAATTTTGTGCATTATCTCATCCATTTAAAGCAAGTAAAATTGCTACTGCATTTATGGAAACAATTCAAAAGCTACATGAAAACCCAAAGATTATTGTAAGTGACAGACATCCTATTTTCACTAGAAATTCTTGGACATAATTATTTTCTTATCTGGGTACTCAGTTAGCTCATAGCTCATCTTATCATCCTCAATCTAATGGGCAAACTGAGATAGTGAACAAATGTTGGGAAGGATATCTATGTTGTTTTGTATCTGATAAATAGACACAATGGGTCAAATGGTTGCCTCTCGTTGAATGGTGGTATAACACTTCCTTCCATACTGCAACAAAAATGACCCCATTTATGGTGCTTTATGGAGATTATCCACCATCCATCACATCATATTTAAGATAAAATTATAAGGTTCAAGGAGTGCAAGATCACATCAAGCATCATCAAAAAGTTCTCCAACTCTTAAAGGATAACCTCACTTTAGCACAGAATAGAGTGAACCAACAGGAAACATTGCAGCGAAAGAAGTTTTGATGTAGGTGACTGGGTATTTCGATGGCTACAACCATATACACAAATGTCCCTCAAGTAGGCTAAGAAGGATAATAAATTATCACCAAAGTATTATGGTTCGCACAAGGTGTTGCAAAAGATTGGTACTATGGCATACAAATTGAAACTTCCTGCATCTTCCTGAGTGCGCCGAGTTTTTCATGTGTCATGCTTAAAGAAGGTTATAGGTGACAAGCTCTCAGTTCAAACAATATTTCCAGAGCTTGATGAGGAAGGAAAAATCATATTGGAACCTGAAGCAGTCACAGAAACAAGAAATTGACAGTTGCGAAATCGATCAATTTCAGAGTATCTCATCAAGTGGAAGAACTTACCCACTGAATATTCTACATGGGAGGATGAGAATTTTATACAGAGGCATCCAGAACTACTCAAGTGTTGAGGACAACACTTTTTTGAAGGAGAGGGGCATGTTAGGTCCCTATAATACTAGTGTATTCCCTTATTATTATTTTCATTGTACCCCTTATTGTTATTTTTGTGCCCATGTTGTCCCCATATTATTATTATTGTGCCCTTATATTATTATTGTTATCTCAGCTCTGATTATATTGTGACCCCTTAGATTCCTATATATAGAAAGGAGGTCTTGTCATTTGTATCATCCAAGAATTGTTCATTTTGGTAATGTAAAGGAGGTTGCCCCCTCGAAGAGGCTACATTTTAAGTCATTGAACTATCTCTTTCTTCTATTTTGTGAGTTGGTTGCATAATAGTATTCCTGATGATTATGGTCATTGAAGCTGAGGTCTTGATGTTATTATGTTTTGTGCTAATTTTGATTGACCTATGCATATGATTATGGTTATGAAATTCATGTATGAGTTAACATATTGTCATATTATGTCATACTAATCTAGACTAACTATGCAGATGTGATTGTTATGCATGAATGACAATTGTTTATGAGTTTAAGATGTGAAGATGTTAGCTAATTACTATTATGGATATCATGACCTTTTTATGTTTGATTTGATATGTTATGAAGTTATATTGAGCTAATCTAGATTGATTTTGTAGACAAGATATCCTCCCCTGAGATATATTAAGGTATGAGTTTGCTTATGTTGTCTACTTGGTGCTTGAATCTTTGATTATGTCATCTATTTAATGTTTGAATGTTTGGTGTCTATCATGTCATCTATTTTTTGTTTGAATGTTTGATTAGTTCCATGATATGAGTTTGTATCAATAAGATTGCATGAAGGAATGATCTTGTTTTGAGATGGTTTTACTAACACATATGTGTTGAGACAACTTATATGTACTTGAGTGTAAGTAGGTGATAGTTGTTGCATTATGTATTATGACTTGGTAAAGGTTTATTTCAAATTAATAGATATGTTATCTTAATCCTTGGATCATGTGGCTGACATGTGTGTTTAGTTACAAGGCAGCGTGCTTGGCACAACAAGGTAAGATAACTGGTATATTGATATATTTATTTATGTGCTAACAGTTATGTGTTTATGGCAGTATGATACAAGGAATTGCATGGCAAGTGACTGCCATGGAATCTTGGAGAAGGCTTAGGTTGAGCTTTCCTTTGGAAGTATTGGGAAGCCATGGGGATTGAGTCATGGTGTTTATTTCTAGTCTTGTGCTATTGGTATTTTGTGATTTGATGTGCTTGATTGTGGCTTTGTTTATGTCTAGTGTATGGCCATACCACTTTGTTTGTGGTGTCGTATTGCTATTGGTTTTTCATGGTTCTCTTCTTGTTTGTTTCTTGTTCTTTTATTTTATGTTTTGAGGGTCTTGGGAATTAGTTGGGAAAGTGGAAAGTTAATGGAACTCAGGGAGAGTTGAATGAAAACCAACAAGTGATGCAAGACTTAGATGAAGCTCGGTGCATGAGTAAGGATATTTGAAGAAAGATTATGATAGTGAATGGATTGGTTATGTCCATTGCTATAAATGGACAAGGGCAGGAAAATCATGAGAAAGGTTGTAGGAAAGGTAAAGTAAATGGATCTGAGATATCAGATTCCTTGGTTATTTTGGGAACGATTGTTCTCAATATTGTGCATGTTGTGCATGGATAAAGGGAGTTAGCTTAACCTAGACTTTACGATATATGGCAATTGTGTTGTGACTATGATTATGCTGATGTTTACATATGTATATATGTATGTCATTGACTAACATGGGATCGTTAGGATTGTTTTGTGCTAGTGTTCACACACACACACACACAAGTGTGTATAGATATATATATATATATATATATATATATATATATATATCTATATATATATATATGTGTGTGTGTGTGTGTGTGTGTATTTATGTATGTATGTATGTATCTGACAGGGTCGTCAAGGAACATGATTGTTTTATATTGATATTTATATGTATGTATGTTGTGTCTGACAGGGTCATCATGGATCATGTTTTTTTTTATTCTAATGTTTATATATATGCATGTATCTATGTATCTATGTCATTGTCTGACAGGGTTATCATGAATCATTATTGTGGAGGAATGATTGCTTATGCAGGTGAATCGCATGAAGAGGTCCCTAGTCTTATGAGGAATCAAGTGGGAAGAGTAGCCCTGATAGATCTATAAGGTCAGTATTATGTGGATATGAATTGATATTATATGCTTGCATTATGTCTATGTTTATATTCTGGACAGGTAATGTTGAGGGATACATTAGCAGAATGTGTTAGGCTCAAATCTGCCTTAGGCTGAAGGAAGGCAGGATTCAAGATAACACCATACCACGCTCAGCCTCGTAGCTAGCCCTACGAGGACAGGAGAGGGCTCTCTCCGGGTCAACTCAGTAAAAATACTCAATAGGGTCTGAGATGACTTAAAATGAGAACTGATTTTAGGCTAGGTAAATAAATATGAAAGAGGTATTTTGATGAATGACTGAGTTTTCTGGGATGTATGGGGCCAAGGAATAGCCTGAGCAGAGAATTTAACTCAAAGACGCAGATTATTTCATGAGGCAAGATAGGTGGAAATTCTAGCAATTAGATTTGAAATAATATGAAGTGGAGAGATTGTTTAAGAGGGTGAAAAGGGCATAAATACATGAATCCTTTTCAACAGAAGAAAACATAGAACGTGAAAACTTTCCCAAGGCAGAGCAGTAAACTGAATTCTACCTTTTCTTACTTAGAAGCTTTCACTGGAAATGAATATGAACGAATTGTGAAACATAACGAAATACATATGAAACAGAAAGAAAATACATTTGCTAAACTCACGTCACAGGAATCTCATGAACCAGAGCTGCAACCTTTCATTAATTCTCTGTCAAAATGTACAGTGAGTAACTGAGTTTCTCTTCCATCGTTTCCCAGAAACTCCAACCCACCCTTTACAAATGGTTTTTAATACAATAAATAAGCTTCACTATCAGAAATGGATCGACCCAAAGTTTGGGAATCATTACAAACTGGAAATGAAAAGCCAACCATTAGTGACAGGTGCAGCGTTACAAAAAAAAACAAAAATGTAGTGTAGATTTTTGGGTGACTGCTCGCCTTCCTTTTTCCACTTGGATAGAAGCCAACCTTTAATGAAAATGTTTTTTAAACTTTGCCTTTGATGCGGGAAAAATTTATTTTTAATGAACAGGCGCACTTGGAGAAAATTGCAAATCGAATTCTCATGGAGCAGAAGGGATTTTGGCCTTTGGGTCTCTGTGCGCCGTGCCGAAAGATGTATGCGTCACGCCACTTTGGAGCAGGTTTTGAGGCACTTCCTGAAGTCCAAATTGAGCCCAAGTGTGCTTTTTAGAAAGCCCTGCCTGTCTACTTTCCAACCCAAGTGGAATTTCTAAATTTGGATGCCATTTGCCCCTCCAAAACTGCAATCTCCCAAGACTGCTTCCTGTGTGTCAAAATAGGGGCAAAGAGGTCATTTTTTGGGTGTTTTTGACCTCCCGAGGACTCAAAATTGGCCCAAAATTCTTGGCCATGCGCCAGCAGTCGTAATTTTCCATGGAAAATCCAAAAATATAAACTTTTTTTCATTTGGAGCTCCCTAGCGAAAGTGTGCGCCAGGTGGCGCGGCGCACAGGGAGAAAAAACATGTTTTTAGTGCACAAAATTTCAAAATGCAAACATGTGCTCCAAATTTCTTGAAATTTGGGTTGTACCTTCTCTATCACATGTCATGTTGGACCAATGAAGCCTGGACCAAGATTCGGAGCTGATCTTTCTCTTTTTGCCTCTTTTGTCTTTTTGTCACCTTCCTCAATTTTGCATTTAGGCTCCTGATTCTTGCTTTGGAGCTCATGTTTCGGGCCATGTAATGGTGAGTCATGCACCTCAGAATTTCTTTTTCCCTATTAGCCTTCTCCGCCAGCTGCTCCAAGTGAACATTCACTTTCTCTAAAACATACTCCCGGTCCTCATCTCTTTGCTCCATAGGTCTACCTTGTGTTGCCATGATGTGTTGTCGGTTTTCCTTGATCAGTTGCAACTCTATCTCAGCTTGCCGATCCTCAGGTTGTTTGTTCCTCTACTCCAGATATTTCATATTCCATTTGGCTCTTTCCAAGTCAAGGGACAAGGCTTGAATCTCTGTTTTCTTCTCCTGGATGATCTCTTTAAGCTGTGCACTTTGCAGATCTGTATCTATATCATCATCATGAAGGAGAACGAATTCGGTCTCTCATTCACCTAATGGCCCCTCATCATGCATTGGATCCTTACTTCTGTCCTGTACTTGTAGTGCTAATGTCGGAAGAGAGGCCCCTTCCACCCCAGGTGGAGATAACACTCGCTTTGCTGCTGCAAACAAATGTCTAGCGCCCCTCTGATATGTGACGAACACCGTCACACTAACGGTCTCATGGTGCTCATACTGATGAGAAGTTTCCCCTATCTCAAATTTAGTCTCTGAAGGTCCTTGTGAAGCTCGGAAGAAGTCACAAGAGATGAAATCATCCCAAGTGATACCCTGTAAATCAAGTTGATGCATCACCAAAATCTTGATGAGAGCGAAATGGCAAATGTTGTTGAATTGTTGCTCAGGGGTCTTGTGTTGCACAAGGGCGGTCATCCTCTCTATGTTTCGGCATATGAAATATGGGATGTTCATCATGCGTACCCAGGTGAAATGCATGAGCAACCTGATGTGATAAGCATATAACCGGGAGAAAAAACCTTCACAACTGAAATACTTCATAATTAATTTCATTAGAGGGGCATATTCATCTTTAAGATATCGGAAGGGAAGCACCCTCTTAAGCTGCCTCAGAAAACTAGGTTTAACATATGGCTCATAATGCTGTCGGTCAAATTTTTGTCTCTTGTTCCATGGCTCTCCAATATTAGGCATGCCGGTAGCTAATGAGATAGAGTCCAGTGTAAGTGTGAAAGTAACACCGGCCAAAGTAACTTGAGCACCATGGAAATGTAGAACGAATAGGCGAGCCAACTCATGGTGGAATTGAACATTTGCAAACTTTTCACAAAACTCATAGCATGACTGAAACCGAAAACAAGAGACAGCAAAAGGGCAAGCCTGCAATTCTGTGAGGGTAGTCGGTTCTTCTCTAACATGTCTGCCACTTTTGTGGGGCCTCTGGGGTGCACGTTCTTCTGTGGGTGAGTCACTGTGAGTTTCCTCCCCATAGTCGGATGAATAATCAGATGACATAATTAATGTTGTGAAAACTGCTTGGAGAAATGAATGTTGGTCGCAAGACAGTGTTGGACTACTGTTGTGATATGTTTGAACTCTGTCACAAAGGGAGCAATGTAACAGGGACTATTAGGGAGGGAAAATATGAAGGGATTAGGAGTATTAGGGTAGATTTTATTTAGGGCAGTGTAGGAGGGTTTGGGAACTTTGCATAGGGTAGGGTTTGGGGTTTTTACATTGGGCAATGGGTGAAAGGGAATTGGGGATAAGGGTTTAGTAAATTTAGGGGATGGGGGGCAATGACATTCAAAGGGATATGGTATAAGGAAAAAGGGAATGGAGGACAAAGGGACAGATGGGATGGAAGGGGAAACTTGGTAACACAATGATGAATTTGCAATCCTTAACATCAATTGACATAATGATTTTTAGAGGTAGGGTTTGGGAACTTTTGTTTCAATATTTGGAACCATAAACCGCCATCACACAACCCACAAAATGTATGAACCACAGAGATATCGACCCTACCTGGCACGTCCAAGCAATTCAATGGCAATTTGGAGGATTTTCGGGCGTTTTTGGGGTGTTATACTGTATGCACCGCGCCGCTCTTTCTATGCGCCACGCGCTACCGGTGCACCACACCCATTGAAATTAACACTGGAGGAATGCGCCCAATGCGCCGCGCTGGACTGGTGCGCTGCATCACCTACTGTATGCGCCGCGCCTGTCAAGACACCTTCAACCTAACCCAAAACGCACGCTGGCTCACCAAATTCCTTTGAAATGTTTTCTCTCCGACCTTGGCATGTAAAATGACTTTGATTCTTATGAGAAAATCTATATAAAGGCATGGAGTCATGGTTTTGATTTTTGTTTCTTCAAAACCCACTTTGCAATGTTTCATTTTGGCACTTTTTCCACAACTTAATACAACTCTGTATTTCACATTCCCTTTTTGGATTTTTGACTAAAATGATGAAATTTTTGGCAATTTTTTGCAGGAGTAGCTGTCATGGCATTTGGCAAAGGATGACCAGAACCAGCTTTTCAAGTGCTTCATGTTGGAGAACTTTACATATTTATCATAAACCTTAATTTGATGATTTCCTCTTCAAAACAAAGTTTTGAAGAGGAATCACCCTTGAGCATTATGGATGATGAAAATCTGGAGATGGAACTTGTTGAACCTCCCTCTGGCCTGCTGGCATTATTGGGAATTTTAAAAACGCGACTTATGAAACCCTAGACCTATGACTGACATGATTTTTTGTCCAACAAAAGACCGAATATTGATTGTCATTTAATGAACTATGATGAACAGAGTTGAGCCAGCAGGTACAAAGCATGAGGGGTAATGACTGACAAGACCCTTCCGTCAAATTATGGCATGCCCCTAGCGGAATGCACTTGAGCGAATCGAGCGAGACACCTAAAAATTAAATGCAGAAAGAGTTTTGATCTCTGACGGAGGACTGACAAGACCGACTCTAACATTGGCTCCAATGGGGGATGGTAGCTCCCTGGAGGTGCCAAGAACTGTAGATCTTTGGGAGAGCAGACAGTGCCTTCGTCCATTGGGCTATGGAATCGATGACTTGAAAAATCCACATGACTCAATTTATTGACTGAAACCGGACTCAGACCGACTTAATTATGGAACCAACATGACTGAAAAAACTGACTCAATGCAAAAGGAAATGACTCATGACTGACTTAACTAAAACAAGAACTTACAAAACTTGTTCAATGGCAGCAGTCCATCAAGATTCGAGGGTTTCAAATCGTGATGACAGCAACCTGCGTACTAATGCAATATGTAAAATCATGTGTAATGTGTCTTCCAATGTAACCAATCAAGTAGATGCCTCCTTGATTGATTCTCCTGATCAGATCTTCTGGTCAACAACAGATATTGGTAACTGGGCATCCAAAAACACAGTTGACCATGATCTCCTTCATCACTGAATACTGCAATAATCACCTTCACTACTGACTGCAACAGATTTGCCATTGGATCATGAAAAACATGAAGATTTCCCTCCTGCTGAGGAAACAAGATGTCTTTTTCTTTTGATTCTGATCTTCCTTCATAATGTACTTCAGAAAAAGTATGGTACTAGTCCTCAAAAATTTCTGAACAAGTGGATGAGCAGATTTCCTCTTCAAAAAACATTTCAAAACATGAGACATATGAGGAAGAATCTGAAAGGGAATCTTGAATGGTCTGGTCTGCTGAAGTCTGAATATATTGTAGATCATCTTCATATGATATGACAGCCAGATTGTCTTTGCATTCATCAATCATGAGAAAAGAAACTTCAAATGATTCTTGAAACCCAACACTATCATTTATATCATCTACCACAAATTCATTCAGAGAAACTTTTTCACTTGCTTGAGCAAAGATCTCATCTTGTTGTTCATGAGCTGACTGGATTACCTCTTCATGAAGACTGTGTTCTGATGACATGAGAACATTTGGATCCAAAACTCTGTCTTCTTCATCCCAGATGATTTCAGCAGCAGAGTTCTCTTTCATGGGACTTAGTACAAGGTTTTCTTGGTCATCACAATCTGAATCTACATCTGAAATGGCTGTCTTAACATTATCACATTCTGAATTTGAAACTTGACTTCTTTGCATGCTGTCTTCTTCTATGGACCGATCTGAAACGACACTTTTTCTTTCATCGCTTTCAGCCATATGGAAATCTTCAACCTGTTGATCTATAAAGCTGCTTACAGGACTGTCATCCTTTTCAGAAAGGAAGAAGTTCCACCATCACCTTCTTGACCATGTGCACACTGCAGATATACGTTAACTTCAGCTGGAACATGATTGTTCAAGAGTTGATCTATCTCATCTTCAGACAGAGGAGATAATACTTTTTGTTTTCTCTTGCTCAAACAATGATTGTCTTCATTAATTTCAAGTGAAGGAGTGTACAAGTTTTCCTCATACTGCTGATCCATTTCATGTAATTCCTGTTGACCGTCAAGATGAAAAATTCCTTCATCTTCCACCGTCCTAAAATCTTGATTCAACTGTAAATTTTCATGATCGTCTTTATGCTGCTGAAGTGGGTTTTCATACAATGCTTCCATGATTTCTCCGTCCATTAAGTCATCACGCCCATAAAAATTCTCAAGATCTTCAATAAAACTATGAACATGGCTACAACAGTCCTGAACTAAAGCCAAGGATGGATACGATTCTTTATACCTTTCAAAGAATATTGTATGAAAATCTTTTAAACAATGAATAGAAGCAGGTGGCAAACTTTCATACCACGATCGGGCTTCGTCTTCCAGAGTAGCCATAAACATTTTCATCAATTAGTCTTCAGGAAAATTGATCTTTAATTTATGCACATGAATGTGAAATTTCAACAGATGAAAAGCAGCGTCATTACCTTTCACATTTCTGAACATAGGCAAATTCTGAAGCCAATCCACCTTCGGCATTTTATTCGAAAAACCTGGGATGTGATCTCGGCTCATGGGAGCATATCTTCTTGCAACCCGCTCCATTTTGAGAATCTCAAAGCTACTGATCTCTCTGCAGTGGAGTCACCATGAAGGATTGATTGTTGGATTCTTCAGTGAATGGAGTCGCCAGGTGAATGATTTCAACCTTCTTATGTCTGATCGTTGTTCACCATCAACAATCAGCTCTGAACTTGAGATATGTACTGGGGCAAAACAATCTTCAAGCAAACCATTTTCTTCCCCCATGGAGTCGCCACTATGTTATGCTCAAATCTGCATTAGGCTGAAGGAAGGCAGGATTCAAGATAATACCATACCACGCTCAGCCTCGTAGCTAGCCCTACGAGGACAGGAGAGGGCTCTCTCTGGGTCAACTCAGTAAAAATACTCAATAGGGTCTTAGATGACTTAAAATAAGAACTAATTTTAGGCTAGGTAAATAAATATGAAAGAGGTATTTTGATGAATGACTGAGTTTTCTGGGATGTATGGGGCCAAGGAACAGCCTGAGCAGAGAATTTAACTCAAAGACGCAGATTATTTCGTGAGGCAAGACAGGCGGAAATTCTAGCAATTAGATTTGAAATAATATGAAGTGGATAGATTGTTTAAGAGGGTGGAAAGGGCATAAATACATGAATCCTTTTCAACAGAAGAAAACATAGAACGTGAAAACTTTCCTAAGGTAGAGCAGTAAACTGAATTCTATATTTTCTTACGTAGAAGCTTTCACTGGAAATGAATATGAACGAACTGTGAAACATAACGAAATACATATGAAACAGAAAGAAAATACATTTGATAAACTCACGCCACAGGAATCTCATGAACCAAAACTGCAACCTTTCATTAATTCTCTGTCAAAATGTACAGTGAGTAACTGAGTTTCTCTCCCACCGTTTCCAAAAAACTCCAACCCACCCTTTACAAATGCTTTTTCATACAATAAATAAGCTTCACTATTAGAAATGGATCGACCCAAAGTTTTGGAATCATTACAAACTGGAAATGAAAAGCCAACCATTAGTGACAGGTGCAGCGTTACAAAAAAAACAAAAATGTAGCGTAGATTTTTGGGTGACCGCTCGCCTTCCTTTTGCCACTTGGATAGAAGCCAACCTTTAATGAAATTTTTTTTTAAACTTTTCCTTTGATGCCGGGAAAAATGTATTTTTAATGAACGGGCGCACTTGGAGAAAATTGCAAATTGAATTCTCGCGGAGCGGAAGTGATTTTGGCCTTTGGGTCTCTGTGCGTTGCGCTGAAAGATGTATGCGTCGCACCACTTTGGAGCGGGTTTTGAGGCACTTCCTGAAGTCCAAATTGAGCCCAAGTGTGCTTGTTGGAAATCCATGCCTGTCTACTTTCCAACCCAAGTGGAATTTCTAAATTTGGATGCCATTTTCCCCTCCAAAACTGCAATCTCCCAAGACTGCTTCTTGTGTGTCAAAATAGGGGCAGAGAGGTCATTTTTTGGGTGTTTTTGACCTCCTGAGGACTCAAAATTGGCCCAAACTTCTTGGCCATGCACCAGCAGTCATAATTTTCCATGGAAAATCCAAAAATATAAACTTTTTGTCATTTGGAGCTCCCTAGCGAAAGCGCATGCTAGGTGGCACGGCGCACAGGGAGAAAAAAACCTGTTTTTAGTGCACAAAATTTCAAAATGCAAAAATGTGCTCCAAATTTCTTGAAATTTGGGTTGTACCTTCTCTATCACATGTCATGCTAGACCAATGAAGCCTCTACTAAGATTCAGAGCCGATCTTTATCTTTTTGCCTCTTTTGTCTTTTTGTCACCTTCCTTAATTTCGCCTTTAGGCTCTTGATTCTTGCTTTGGAGCTCATGTTTCGAGCCATGTAACGGTGAGTCATGCACCTCAGCATTGCTTTTTCCCTATTAGCCTTCTCCACTAGCTGCTCCAAGTGAACGTTCATTTTCTCTAAAACATACTCCCGGTCCTCATCTCTTTGCTCCATAGGTCTACCTTGTGCTGCCATGATGTGTTGCTGGTTTTCCTTGATCAATTGCAACTCTATCTCAGCTTGCCAATCCTCAAGTTGTTTGTTCCTCTGCTCCAGATATTTCATATTCCATTTGGCTCTTTCCAAGTCAAGGGACAAGGCTTGAATCTCTGTTTGCTGCTCCTGGATGATCTCTTTAAGCTGTGCACTTTGCGGATTTGTATCTGTATCATCATCATGAAGGAGAACGAATTCGGTCTCTCGTTCACCTGATGGCCCCTCATCATGCATTGGCTCCTTACCTCTGTCCTGTACCTGTAGTGTTGATGTCGGAAGCGAGGCCCCTTCCACCCCGGGTGGAGATAACACTCGCTTTGCTGCTGCAAACAAATGTCTAGCGCCCCTCTGATATGTGACGAACACCGGCACACTAGCGGTCTCATGGTGCTCATACTGATGAGAAGGTTCCCCTGTCTCAAATCTAGTCTCTGAAGGTCCCTGTGAAGCTCGGAAGAAGTCACGAGAGATGAAATCATCCCAAGTGATACCCTATAAATCAAGCTGATGCATCACCAAAATCTTGATGAGAGCAAAATGACAAATGTTGTTGAACTGCTGCTCAGGGGTCTTGTGTTGCACAAGGGCGGTCATCCTCTCTATGTTTCGGCATATGAAATATGGGATGTTCATCATGCGTACCCGGGTGAAATGCATGAGCAACCTGATGTGATAAGCATATAACCGGGAGAAATGGCCTTCACAACTGAAATACTTCATAATTAATTTCATTAGAGGGGCATATTCATCTTTAAGATATCGGAAGGGAAACACCCTCTTAAGCTTCCTCAAAAAACTAGGTTTAACATATGGCTCATAAGGTTGTCGATCAACTTTTTGTCTCTTGTTCCATGGCTCTCCAATATTAGGCATGCTAGTAGCTAATGAGATAGAGTCCGGTGTAAGTGTGAAAGTAACACCGGCCAAAGTAACTTGAGCACCATGCAAATGTAGAACGAATAGGCAAGCCAACTCATGGTGGAATTGAACATTTGCAACCTTTTCACAAAACTCATAGCATGAATGAAACCAAAAACAAGAGACAGCAAAAGGGCAGGCCTGCAATTCTGTGAGGGTATTCGGTTCTTCTCTAACATGTCTGCCACTTTTGTGGGGCCTCTAGGGTGCACGTTCTTCTGTGGGTGAGTAACTGTGAGTTTCCTCCTCATAGTCGGATGAATAATCAGATGACATAATTGATGCTGTGAAAACTGCTTGGAGAAATGAATGTTGGTCGCAAGACTGTGTTGGACTGCTGTTGTGATATGTTTGAACTCTGTCACCAAGGGAGCAATGTAACAGGGACTCTTAGGGAGGGAAAATATGAAGGGATTAGGAGTATTAGGGTAGATTTTATTTAGGGCAGTGTAGGAGGGTTTGGGAACTTTGCATAGGGTAGGGTTTGGGGTTTTTACATTGGGGAATAAGTGAAAGGGAATTGGGGATAAGGTTTTAGTTAATTTAGGGGATGGGGGGCAATGACATTCAAAGGGAGATGGTATAAGGAAAAAGGGAATGGAGGACAAAGGGACAGATGGGATGGAAGGGGAAACTTGGTAACACAATGATGAATTTGCAATCCTTAACATCAATTGACATAATGATTTTTAGAGGTAGGGTTTCGGAACTTTTGTTTCAATATTTGGAACCATAAACCACCATCACACAACCCACAAAATGTATGAACCACAAAGATATCGACCCTACCTGGCACGTCTAAGTAATTCAATGGTGATTTGGAGGATTTTTGGGCCTTTTTGGGGTGTTATACTGTATGCATCGTGCCGCTCTTTCTATGCGTCGCGCCCGTTGAAATTAACACTGGAGGAATGCGCCCAATGTGCCGCGCTAGCCCGGTGCGCCGCGCCACCTACTGTATGCGCCGCGCCTGTCAAGACACCTTCAACCTAACCCAAAACGCGCGCTAGCTCACCAAATTCCTTTGAAATGTTTTCTCTCCGACCTTGGCATGTAAAATAACTTTGATTCTTATGAGAAAATCTATATAAAGGCATGGAGTCATGGTTTTGATTTTTGTTTCTTCAAAACCCACTTTGCAATGTTTCATTTTGGCACTTCTTCCACAACTTAATACAACTCTGTATTTCACATTCCCTTTTTGGATTTTTGACTAAAATGATGAAATTTTTGGCAATTTTTTGCAGGAGTAGCTGTCATGGCATTTGGAAAAGGATGACCAGAACCAGATTTTCAAGTGCTTCATGTTGGATAACTTTACATATTTATCATAAACCTTAATTTGACAATTTCCTCTTCAAAACAGAGTTTTGAAGAGGAATCACCCTTGAGCATTATGGATGATGAAAATCTGGAGATGAAACTTGTTGAACCTCCCTCTGGCCTGCTGGCATTATTGGGAATTTTGAAAACGCGACTTATGAAACCCTAGACCTATGACTGACATGATTTTTTTTCCACCAAAAGACCGAATATTGACTGTCATTTATTGAACAATGATGAACAGAGCTGAGCCAGCAGGTACAAAGCATGAGGGGTAATGACTGACAAGACCCTTCCGTCAGATTATGGCATGCCCCTAGCGGAATGCAGTTGAGCGAATCGAGCGAGACACCTAAAAATGAAATGCAGAAAGAGTTTTGATCTCCGACGGAGGACTGACAAGACCGACTCTAACAGAATGAAAGAAATGTGATCGTCAGCATGCTGGAACATGCATGAATAGTGGAAAGACATAGGAAGTAATGTTTCTTGTTAGAGTTAGTGTGTGATATTTTGATCTGTAGTACTACTATTTTGCATATGATCCATAAACTGTCATGGATATTCCACTGGACAGTTCGTCACAACAGATCTGATAATATTATATTAAAAATATGCAATTCTACACTATTACAATTTTATTAATTTCTAGATCTGTAGATCTTACTGTAATTAGTGCATTCATGTAAAAGTAAATTATGTAGAAAGGAAGAGAATGAAAAAATAAGGTCTGACACACATAAGACAAAAAATATTCTCTTTAGGAAACCCTTTCGGGAGAAAATCCAACTGGAAGGTGAGGCTACTTCGCTCTCTTTCTCTATCTGGAAATATGGCTGCAAATACAAAGAAGTAATGTTTGTGGCCCGTGGGCTGCTACAGTGCACAAATCCTCTCTGTGTGCTCTACCTCCTATTTCTCCTGGCTATATTTGTTCAACTATGGAACAAAATTCTCTTGAAATAATGGAATGCCTCTTCCTCCTAATGGCCCGGTTATAACGTAGCCCGATAACCTACTAATGGTTAAGTTTGACTACATCAACTCTTAACTAGAGTTACAAAATAGAATCTTCTAGATTATTCTACATCAAAAACACGTGGCAAGCCCCTTTTCCATGAATAATGGGGGTTGACACGACATCCTCCAAAACTATAGGTGATCCAAAATGGATCTTGAACCTCTAAGTCTTCAAAAATTGGAAACAGAGTATTGAAGCAAAAACACTAAAAGAATGGCGAAAAACAAAGTTCACAGAGAAAAACACTAAGGAATGGTGGAAACCCAAGTGAAGCAGAAAATGATGTATTATTGAGTTAGATCCATTGGATCTACTAGATCAATGGTCGGGAATTGAATCAGTGATATCGCATTGGAGTTAGCCAGCAGAGCGTATCGGAGGCAGCCTATTGGGAAGTGCAATTAGCGATCCAATGACATAACGTGAGCCATCGAATCAAGCGCGCAGATCCAACGGTGGAGATCAAATTATCACGTTGAAATATTTCCAAAGGGAGGACTTAACCATAGGCCCAAAGACTATGCGATATGTCGAACCCGAAACGAGTTATAGATTTGGGTGTAAATCATTTGAGTTCTGACTTAAAGCTTTTTCATTGGGTTTTTTAATAGTATTTCGGACGGGCTTCAGGAGGTAAGCAGTTTTGTAGGAGCTCCGCCCAAATCCATACACTGGGCGACATGTAGCACAGCGCAGGAGAGAGAAAACCGCTCATTTTGGGTGGGTTTTCCCCGTGCAAGTGGGCCACCCGAAATGGCTGTCAACCATTGGATTAGCGAAGCATAGATCAACAGTGGAAAAAGCACAAGCTAGTTGGATGATCGGGTCGGAAGCAAACCGTTGGATTGAAGGAAGATTAACAGTCAAAGGGGCTATTGGCAGACAAGGCATGACGACTATCTGACTCATCTATTTTAGGATTAGCATCGAAGAAAGGCCGAACGGTCAGGAACACCCACTCCCGCTAGTCCTTTCATTCAAACTGTTTCTAATATAAACAAATTAGTTTCCATGCTTTAAGCGTTTTTGTAACAAAAACATGTTATAAAACACAATGAACGTAGAAAAGTTAAACACACAAGGGAACAGAGAGGTTGACAGAGCCCGAGAGCTAGAGAGCCAGAGGGAGTTGATAGTACAGAGGTGGAGAAAGCAGAGCAGAGCAGAACCAGAAGGGTTTGGAGAACCATCCAGGGGGTCTGGTGGTCGTGTAACTCTATGTAATTTCCACTGACTGTTGTGTTGAGACTCAGTGTTTGAGCTCACAATTGTAATCTCTATTTTGAAGACATAATATAGAGGTTGCACTGAAAGCTTGGACCAGGAGACGTAGCCAGGAAGTCTGGTGAACTCCTTTATCATTTGGTTGTGTTGATATGTGTTTTATTATGTCTTTTAACTGTTGATTGTCTATATTATTCACAATCTTATCGATCCATTGCACTAATTAATATAGGCTTTTCTTGCACATAAGTATGTAATACCTTAGTATTTATTTAAGATCACATTTTAGATCAAGTGGTTTCAAAGCTTAAGGTTTTTGTTAAGGTTAGACAAGATTGTGTAGGAATTTGAATGCTAACTAGATTAAAGTTCTGAAGAGGAGAAAGAGAACTTGTTGAGGCTAATCTAGAGATTGGAAGAGTATTTTCTCAGAGGAGAATGGTAGAAGAAACTGCATTGGAATCATAATCTCAGTTTCTAGATAGTTTTATGACCATAAGAGCTATGGTGGAAGAGATGTATCTGGAGTTCAAAAAGGGTCAAAGTGAAGGCACTTCAACACCTACACCAGACAAAGAAGAGGAACCTTTTCTACTTGCACCTCCAAGACAAAGGAAAAGGAGGAATGCCTCCTCCACCATCTCCTCCATCATCATCATTGTCCTCAGAGTCATCCTCTTCGCATAAAACTAGCTCTTCTAAAAAGAAGAAGAAAAATTCTCCAATCAAATTAGATGTAAAGTTTGATTTGCCAATTTATGATGGAGAAATTAATGCAGAGAAGCTAGATAATTGGATAATGCAAATTGATTTATATTTAAGGGTGCAGAACGTTGAATCAAAAAGGAAGAAGATCCAACTGGCTAGCCTTTGATTAGGAGGAACTGCACTGGTATGGTGGGAAGGAAAGACACAAGCTGATCTTCAAAAACATGGTAAAATCATTTCTACCTGGAGTGAATTTGTTTCTGCTATCAAAAATCAATTTTATCCTTTGAATTACATGCAACAAGCAATGATGAGTTGGCATACTCTTCAGGAATTGAAGGGATAGAGTGTACAGAGTTATACTCAAGAATTTAGGAAAAGAGCTTTAACTCTAGGTATTTCATTGGACTCACCTGAGACTTTATTGAAGTATATAGGTGGTCTTCGTAGTTATTTAAAGCATACTATACTTATGTTTAATCCCACTAGCTTAGATGATGTGTCAGTTCAAGCAACACATCTAGAGGCTAGAGGTAAGAATGTAAACCGAGAGGTTGGGAAATCATCTAAATATTTTGCAAACAAGAACAAGGAAAAGAAGAAACTGAAATGGAAGGAGAGGAAAGAAAACACTGTAAAGAAGGATAAACCTTCATGCACTCATTGTAAGAAAGAAGGACACGATGAGGCACACTACTGGTCTTTGCATCCAGAACTGAAGCCTAAGAAATTACGGGGTAAGTAGAGAAAGAATGTTGTTGTTATTCAGAAGGACTTGGAGTCAGACTCAGGGGATGAAACAACAGTTACAACCACGGGTATTAAAGGTAAAGATTCTGAAGCATCCACAAGTAATTCTTCACAATCTGTTGATAATGAAAGTAATGAGAGGAAAATAAATGAGCTATTTCATATTAGAGTAATTTCCAATCATAATAAGATTGATACTTTATTTTATAGTGGATCACAAGTAAACTTGATTTCTTAAATAATTGTAAAGAAGTTGGGATTAGAAACAAAGCCTCATAAGAAGCCATATCCATTAGGTTGGGTGTGTGATAAAACAAATCTACAAGTAAGGAGACAATGTAAACTTAGGTTTGCTATTGGATCAACATTTGTAGATGAGGTTGAGTTAGATATAGTTCCATCCGATATATGTGGTATTGTTTTAGGAAGTCCATACTTGTATGATAGAAAAGCTATTTTCTATAGAGCTGAGAATAAGTATCAACTCACTAAAGATGGAATAAAATACACTGTAAGGGCTCATAAACTCAAAGATAACTACTCTCTCATAAACTCAGGGTAGATGAAAAGAATTGTGAATTCAAGTAAGCAATTTTTACTAATGGTTGTAAAGGCAAAGGACCTTGAAAAATTCAATGCATTTGAAGGCTGTGATCCTAGACAGAAAGTTGATTTAGTTAAAGTTGTTTTGGAGTATGATATGTTATTTCAAGAACCTAAAGGTCTACCACCCAAGCGGGAAATAGTACATGATATTCATTTACAACAAGATTCTCCACTACCTAACATTGGAATGTACAGGTTATCAGCTTTAGAGAATGCAGAGATAAAGAAGAAGGTATAGGAGTTGCTCGACAAGGGGTTTATACGACCAAGCACATCGCCATGTGGATCACCAATCATGCTAGTGAGAAAGAAAGATGGTTTGTGGAGAATGTGTATTGATTTTAGAGCACTAAATAAAATAACGATAAAGAATCGTTATCCTCTTCCTCGAATAGATGATTTGTTAGATCAATTGAAAGAAGCAGTTTACTTTTCTAAGTTAGATTTAAGAAGTGGATATCATCAAATCAGAGTCGCAAAATAGGATGCCTAGAAGACTGCTTTCAAGACAAAGCAAGGACTTTATGAATGGTTGGTTATGCCTTTTGGCTTAACTAATTCTCCTGCTACATTTATGCGAGTTATGAATGATGTATTTAGACCATTTATTGATGATTTTGTAATAGTTTATTTAGATGACATTCTTTTTTTTAGTAAGACATGGGATGAACATGTAAAGCATGTGAAGCAGACTTTAGATGTTTTAAAAAGAGAAAATATCTATGTAAAACTGTCGAAATGTGAATTTGGCAGAACATCTTTAAATTATTTGGGTTATATTGTAGGGGGTGGTGAATTGAAGATAGATCCCTCTAAGGTTGAAGTCATTGTGAATTGGCCTAAACCCAAATCTGCTTTAGAAGTTAGGAGTTTCCTAGGGGCAGCACAATACTGGAGAAAGTTTATTGCTAACTTTTCATTGATTGCAGCTCCTTTACATGCTTTAACAAGTTTGAAACAGGTGTTTCAGTGGGGAGGCAAACAACAGAAAGCCTTCGACACCTTGAAAGAGAAAATTAGTACAACACTAATACTAGCACTGCCAGATCTTCAACATCCATTTGAGATTGAGACAGATACCAGTGACTATGCCATGGGAGCAGTGTTGATACAACACAGGAAACCCATATGCTATCATTCTAAGACATTTACTTCTACAGTAGTTAATTATCCTACATATGAAAAATAATTGTATGCATTAGTAAAAAGTGTGAAAAAAGTGGAAACATTACATAATGGGTAAAGAAACAAACATACATACAGTTCATCAACCACTTCAATATTTGCACTCACAAACTAAATGGCAGCAATCAAGACATTATAGGTGGATGGGTTTTCTACAACAATTTCATCTTGTCATCAGATATAAGAAAGGCATACACAATAAGGTTGCAGATATGTTATCAAGACCAATCATAAATGCATCTACTATACTTAAGCATAAATCAGTAATTCATGAAAGTTACATTGAACAATATGCTCAAGATGTAGATTTTAAAGATGTATATGCAACTTTAAGTCATGGAAAACAGGTAGAAGAATTGGATTATTATGTAAAGGACCAACTCTTATATCATTTGGGAAAGCTATGTATTCCACAAACTGAAAGAGTTAACATAATTCGAGAAGCACATACTTCTCTTATATCAATTCATTTTGGTGTAAGTAAAATAGTTTCACAGTTGAAAAGGTTCTTTTATTGGCCAAGAATGCATGAGACAATTTCTAGATATATCAAAGGGTGTACTATGTGTGCTACAAGCAAGCCTAGTAATAGAAAATTAGGCTTGTACACTCCACTCCCAATTCATTCTCATCCTTGGGAAAGTGTTTTACATGGATTTTGTTGGGGGATTGCCAAATTCTAGGAAAGGTCATGATTATTTGTATGTAGTTGTGGACAGGTTCAATAAAATGTGTATTTTGATACCATGTAATAAGCAGGTTACAGCTGAACAAACAACAAAGTTGTTCTTACATAATGTATGGGTTCATTTTTGGTTACCCAGTTCTATTGTATCTTATCGAGATTCTTGATTTGTTGGGAAGTTTTGGTTAAGTCTATGGGAGTTAATGGACACCAGATTGAAGAAAAGCACAACATCCACAGACAGATGGTCAGACAGAAGTGGTCAATAGGACAGTGATCATATTACTCAGAGGCTATTGTAGCAAGCATCCCAAGCTTTGGGATGAGCATTTGTGTTATGTGCAGCATGCTTACCACCGTGCTATAGACATTTTTGTGCCTTACAACATGAAGCATGAAATGTCCATAATCTAAGGGATCCAAAGTCCCTAAACATGTTGTTCCTACCCCTAGAGGAACAAGGTCAGCAAACCACAGCACTGAGTAACAGTTCTCCACCTGAAAACACTCAGAAACAAGCAAATTCTGGATCATGTCAACTGCTCCACTGAGCATCTGCGCTGAATGTCAAGTGCTCCACTCTGTACCTGCGCTGAATGTCAACTGCAAAGAAGGCCACCTGCGCTGAGCGTACTTGGACATGTGGCACAGTCATTCCTCAAGGTGTCAATGCCCAAGAAGCTTCCAAAATGACACTTGGATCAAGGAATTCGACTGGTGATGAGTAAGAGGGTCTAGATCTCCAAGTGGAAGCAAGAACCTCCAAGTGGACTCAAGAACTGAAGAATAACTGAAGTGAGAGAGGACACTATTCAACTCTCAAGCTGACTCATCCTTTCTCCAAAACTTCTATATAAGGATCTCTACCCTATGAGATCTGGGGGCTGGAATCTTGTGAATGTAAGGAAGTGTTGTTGGTTTGAATTTAGAGTTATTGGGTAATTTGCTTTGAAGGAGGTGAAGAGGAGATTTCTTTCTGCTGGGAAGGTGATGCTGGATTGGGCCTCTTATGGTTGTATCACTTCCTGAACTTTACTTCTTCCATTAATAAAGCATTTGAGGTTCTTCTATATGCATGTCTCTCAATGATGTATTGTTATGCTTGTGTATTTGATTTATTCTAATCCTTGAATAAATTATGAATGTATGCTTCTTGTAGTTTCCCTCTCTTGCCATTTTGCAGGATCTTGGTGTAGCTAGGCCAGTGAAAGAGCAAGGAGCTGGGAGCAAGCAGCAAGGAGAGAAGATTGGATCAACCATTAGCGAAAGACATCGGTTAGTGGATCTATTTCTCCCCTATTTTACTTTCATAAAGAAGAAATCTTAGATAGCTTTGCTTCAGTTGTTTCTGAGGTACTATCACCCTTAGAGTGGGATAGGGTCATTCCGTATTGGATACTTTTCCCAACAACACACCGTGCCAAACACTCTTCTACTCAGAGATATCCTTTTTGAGACTTATTTTGGTTTTATACCAAAGTCTCCATTGGAATTGTATTTGGTAAAGACATGGAAGTTGATGGACACAGTGATATGGACAAAGCAGCTAAGTTCATTGAACAAATCCAGGAAATTCACCAGGCAGTACAGGAACAACTAGAAAGAAGTCAAGCCAAGTACAAGGAAAGACATGATAAGCATCGAGTAGAGCATAGTTTCCAAGTTGGTAATCAAGTCTGGCTGTATATTAGCAAAGACAAAATGCAGGCTGAAGGTAAGAAGCTTAAACCAATAAGGTATGGACCTTTCAAGATACTTGAAAAAATTGGTGAAAATGCTTTTTGCCTTGATTTACCAGCTTATATGCAGATCTATTCAGTCGTTAATGTTGAAAACTTAAGATTATATGAACCTTCAATGTTTGAAGATCCTGGAGAGAAAGGTCAGCTGCCTTCTATTGAGGATCTGTTGCCTGAGTATCTCAATGAGTTGCAGGAGGACACAGTTCTGGACAAGAAGGTGAGAACTAGGCGTCAAGGGGATGTTGAGTACCTCAGAGTAGGACTCAAGGGTTCAAATCCAAGCAAGGCACGATGGATAGAAATTGGACAAGTGAAGGAACAGTATCCTCACTTGATCCATGCCTAAAACCAACTTTTGGTGGTCCAAAATATTTTCAATGGGGAGGCATGATCCAAAATGGATCTTGAACCTCTAAGTCTTCAAAAATTGGAAACAGATTATCGAAGCAAAAACGCTGAAAGAATGGAGGAAAACGGAGATCGCAGAGAAAAACATTAAGGAATGGTGGAAACCCAAGTGAAGCGGAAAATGATGTATCATTGAATCAAAGCCATTCGATCTGCCAAATCAACGGTCGGGAATTGAATCAGGGATATCGCATCGGAGGTAGCCAGCTGAGTGTTGTTGAGATTGCAACAAGATGATGGAGCTTAGTGAAAAGAGTCGCCTTCACTAAGTGGGCCCGCAGGCTATTTTTGGCGCAAGTCTATTTTTAGACTATGTCTATTTTTAGACATATGGATCATGTCTATGTTTATGGATGATTGATCAAGTTGGGAAAAATAGATGGACTTCTATTTTTGATGAAAGTGTGAGTGATCACAGTGTGAGTGATCAAGTCTATTTTTAGACTGGCTATCAAAAATAGAAAAGTCAAATATTATTATCTCACAATAATATTTGGACTATAAACTTAATCTTATTCTCTTGGAGCACTTCAGTTTGAGCTATGGAAGTGGCACATGCAGCTGTCAAAAGGAAATTCGTTTTTCTTATGAGTCAGTTGAGTTGTTGCATGCATGACTTCAGTTAGAACTCAAGTGAGTTGAGTTTAGTGGACTGGAGGTACAGTTGATGGAGTTGTGTTCAGTTTAACTTAGTTAAACTGGTTGTAGTTAGTCTAACTGCAGATAGACTAATGATGAGTTGTTAAACTAATTATTAACTCATAATACAACTAAAGAATACATCAGTTAACTCAGTTGCATGTCAGTGCATGTTCAGTTCAACAGGGACAGGTGGTAGAGAATCAGATTGCTATCAGTTGTGACAATAGTTGTGCACCAGATCTTGCACAATCAAAGGATTGAGTATGCCAATGAGTTTGCTCACGTATTTAGCCCACATTTTAGCCTTTGCTCACGTCCAACAAAGAGTGAGTGACTATTTTGCAGGTGAAAATCGAGTTTGGGAAGCAATTCTCATCAGTTCTTGAGCAGGTATTGAGCAGTGGAGGCAGGCAAGCAGTGGAAGAGATTTGGAGATCAGATCTGAGCTGTATTGTGTGTAACAGAGGTGGAGATACTTGTGAGAAGTATTATGCTGTGTAATGTTACATGACTCAATCATTAATATACAGATAGTGTGGGGTTTTTAGCGAGATGCTTTCCCCGTGATACATACTGTGTTAATGTGTGAATGCTCTTGATGTTTTATTGTTATTGATGCTGCTATATTCTTGATCAACGTAGAGGAGCTTATGTATTGTGTATGTTTTCCGCATTAGTACATGATCAGGATAATCTCCATTGAATATGTGTTAAATTATTCAAAATTTCTACATGGTATCAGAGCTAGATAATTGTAGAAAAAGTTTCTACATGGTATCAGAGCTAGATAATTGTAGAAAAAGTTTCTACATGGTATCAGAGCAGCTTGATTTGTAGAAGAGATTTTTACAGGATATCAAGCGAGGGTTGATCGGAAGCAGTTGAGTTGGTTGCTGGTGGAATTCGAATTTGCAGCAGTGTTGTTGAAATGTCTTTCAACGGATTGCAAATGTTATTCCAAAGCAAGAGCGACCTGGCGCTCAAGGATAAACTCAGTAACAATAAAGGTGAGAATGGATCTTCATCAAAGGTATCTGATGAAGAGAATTGTGCTTTGGCTGCCAAAGCAAAGAAGGGGAAGAACGAGAAAGCTTCTCATTCCGGTGCGAAAGGCAAGAAGCAGGATATGTCCAAAGTGAAGTGTTTTCACTGTCACCAGCATGGACACTATGCCACAAATTGTCCGCAGAAGAAGAAGAACAAGCAAGCTGCTGGATCTGCAGGGGGAGAGGCTTTAGCTTCTCAGTTTGAGCTTGATTTTTCATTGATCGCATGCTTGGTTTCAAGTGTGATGGGATCAGTGTGGTTCCTGGACAGTGGTGCGTCTTTTCACATGACGGGAGATAGAGATTTGTTCTCTGATCTGGAGGACAAAGATCTTGGAGTGCACATCGAGATGGGTGATGATGGTAGATACAGTGCGACCGGTATCGGTACCATTTCCTTTGAGAGGGAGTCTGGTAAACCCTTTGTATTGAAGGAAGTCATGCATGTTCCAGGATTGAAGAAGAATCTCATCTCAGTGGCGATGTTAGAAGACAAGGGGTATGATGTTGTTTTCAGCGAGGGAAAGGCCTTCCTGCGCAGCAAGACAACTGGTGAGACCCGGAAGATAGGGGTTCGAGTGAGGAACCTTTATCAGTTGCATTTAGATGGATGCGCAGCAATGGCAGGCAAGGCAGAAGGATTGGTGAGCCGGGATGATGGCGAGTTGTGGCACAGGAGATTGGGTCACCTTCACCATGGAGCCTTGAAGATATTGCAGCAGATCACTACAGGGCTTCCTAAAGGCACACTTGCGCAGTCAGATCAGTGCAAGGGGTGTACTTTGGGGAAGTTTGTGAAAGCCACCTTTCACGAGAAGGATAGTCGCGCCACGATGATCCTTGAGAGAATTCACACAGACGTGTGTGGACCTTTCTCAGTTGCTTCGACAGCAAAACACAGGTATTATGTGATTTTTGTTGATGATTTCTCTCGTAAGTGCTGGATCTTCTTCATGCAGAAGAAGAGCGAGACATATTCAAAGTTCTGTGAATTCAAAGCACTGGTCGAGAAGGAGTCGGGGAAGAAGGTGAAGGCTCTTAGGAGCGATAATGGTGGTGAATACATCTCGGACGAGTTCAAGGATTTCTGCAAGGCAGAAGGGATTCGTAGAGAGCTCATAGCTCCCCATAACCCACAGCAGAACGGGGTAGCTGAGCGGAAGAACAGAACGATTGTGGGTGCTGCACGGGCAATGTTGCATGATCAGGGCCTACCCCTTCACTTGTGGGCGGAAGCATGCAATACAGCAGTTTATGTGCAGAACCGTTGTCCTCATAGGATACTTGGCATGAGTACACCCGAGGAGGCTTATTCTGGTAAGAAGCCTGATCTTTCTCATTTGAGGATTTTTGGTGCTAACGTTTACATGCATGTGACGAAGGATGCCAGAAAGAAGTTGGAGCCGACTGCAGAGGTTGGGATATTTGTGGGGTACACTGATACGCCCCACAACTATCATGTGTATTTGCCAGACAGTGGTAAAACTGTTGTGCGACGAGATATAAAATTTCAGGAGGAGAAAGCCATGAAGTGTTCGCTTGAGAGGGAGCTACACTTGCATGCAGATGAGGAGCTATTAGTTCCTAAGGATGAGCTTCAGGACGTGGATCAGCCACAGGACGAGGTTCATGGAGTGGAAGAGACCACTCATGCAGTGCCAACCATCAGAGGGCGAAAGCGGTTGACAGAAGCTGAGCGACTGGCTCAAGATGCAGAGAAAGTTGTAGGACCACCTACAGCCCAACGTAGGTAGAGACAGTCACCTGATCGGTACACTGGATACATGGCTCTTATGAGCAAGTGTGTTGTGACTGAGCCATCCTCTTTCGAGGAAGCTGTGGAGGATCCCGCATGGGTAGACGCCATGGTGGAAGAGTATGATTCTATTGTCAGAAACAGTGCATGGGAGATTGTTCCTAGACCGGAAGGGAAATCAGTGGTGGGTTCGAGATGGATCTACAAAGTTAAGCAGGCAGCTGACGGGAGTGTGGAGAAGTACAAGGCAAGATTTGTTGCCCGAGGCTTTTCACAGATTGAGGGGATCGATTATGAGGAGACCTTTGCACCTGTCGCAAGGTATTCTTCCATACGGACGATTCTTGCTCTCTCAGCACAGATGGGATGGCACATTCATCAGATGGATGTGAAGACTGCGTTCCTCAACGGAGTCATTGAGGAGGAGGTGTACATTGAGCAACCCGAAGGCTTTGAAGTCTTCAGCAGCGAGTCGCATGTGTGCAGGCTCAAGAGAGCGCTGTATGGGTTGAAGCAAGCACCACGTGCTTGGTACACACGGATAGACAGCTATTTCACAGGACTTGGATTCTCCAAGAGCGAGGCGGATCCGAACCTATACCAGATTGTGGTGGAGGGTAAGTTGCTTATCATTGTACTGTATGTTGATGATTTGATTCTAACGGGTGATGAGCTGTTGATACTGTCATGCAAGAAGGATCTTGCTACAGAGTTTGAGATGAAGGACTTGGGCCTCCTTCACTATTTCCTAGGATTGGAAATATGGCAGCGCAGTGGTGGACTGTTTGTTTCTCAGGGCAAGTATGCTCGGGAGATACTGGAGAAGTTCAACATGCATGGCTGCAAGCCTGTTGATACTCCTCTTCCTGGAGGTTGGAGGAAGGAGGATGCCACTTCGGGAGAAGAAGTGGATGCCACTGTTTATCGACAGTTGGTGGGGTCGCTGATGTATTTGGTCAATACATGACCTGATATATGCTATGCAGTTAACCAGCTTTCACAAGCTATGGTTAAGCCTACCAAGCTCTTCTGGAAGGCGGGCAAGCATGTATTGCGCTACTTGAGAGGCACATCGGGATATGGTTTGTGGTACAGACAGGAGGATGAGGTGAAGCTATGTGGCTTCACGGATGCAGATTGGGCAAGGAGCCCAACGGACAGAAAGAGCACATCAGGAGGGGTCTTCAGTATCGGATCGACAGTAGTTTCTTGGTACAGCAGGAAGCAGAGATCTGTGTGGATGAGGATGATCCTGGTCGGGTTTTTCGGGTCCAAGCACATCAGGTACCATCATATCAGAGATTGTGTGCAGCGGAGGATCATGTTACTTTCGTACATTCCAACGGAGGATCAGGATGCTAATATTCTGACGAAGGCTCTCACCAGGAGCAAATTCGAGTACCACCGAGGCAGGATAGGGGTTGTTGATAATCCATATCTTGTCGAGAGGGAGTGTTGAGATTGCAACAAGATGATGGAGCTTAGTGAAAAGAGTCGCCTTCACTAAGTGGGCCCGCAGGCTATTTTTGGCGCAAGTCTATTTTTAGACTATGTCTATTTTTAGACATATGGATCATGTCTATGTTTATGGATGATTGATCAAGTTGGGAAAAATAGATGGACTTCTATTTTTGATGAAAGTGTGAGTGATCACAGTGTGAGTGATCAAGTCTATTTTTAGACTGGCTGTCAAAAATAGAAAAGTCAAATATTATTATCTCACAATAATATTTGGACTATAAACTTAATCTTATTCTCTTGGAGCACTTCAGTTTGAGCTACGGAAGTGGCACATGCAGCTGTCAGAAGGAAATTCATTTTTCTTATGAGTCAGTTGAGTTGTTGCATGCATGACTTCAGTTAGAACTCAAGTGAGTTGAGTTTAGTGGACTGGAGGTACAGTTGATGGAGTTGTGTTCAGTTTAACTTAGTTAAACTGGTTGTAGTTAGTCTAACTGCAGATAGACTAATGATGAGTTGTTAAACTAATTATTAACTCATAATACAACTAAAGAATACATCAGTTAACTCAGTTGCATGTCAGTGCATGTTCAGTTCAACAGGGACAGGTGGTAGAGAATCAGATTGCTATCAGTTGTGACTATAGTTGTGCACCAGATCTTGCACAATCAAAGGATTGAGTATGCCAATGAGTTTGCTCACGTATTTGGCCCGCATTTTAGCCTTTGCTCACGTCCAACAAAGAGTGAGTGACTATTTTGCAGGTGAAAATCGAGTTTGGGAAGCAATTCTCATCAGTTCTTGAGCAGGTATTGAGCAGTGGAGGCAGGCAAGCAGTGGAAGAGATTTGGAGATCAGATCTGAGCTGTATTGTGTGTAACAGAGGTGGAGATACTTGTGAGAAGTATTATGCTGTGTAATGTTACATGACTCAATCATTAATATACAGATAGTGTGGGGTTTTTAGCGAGATGCTTTCCCCGTGATACATACTGTGTTAATGTGTGAATGCTCTTGATGTTTTATTGTTATTGATGCTGCTATATTCTTGATCAACGTAGAGGAGCTTATGTATTGTGTATGTTTTCCGCATTAGTACATGATCAGGATAATCTCCATTGAATATGTGTTAAATTATTCAAAATTTCTACATGGTATCAGAGCTAGATAATTGTAGAAAAAGTTTCTACATGGTATCAGAGCTAGATAATTGTAGAAAAAGTTTCTACAATTGTATCAGAGGCAGCCTATTGGGAAGTGCGATCAGCGATCCGGTGACATAACATGAGCCTCGGATCGAGCGCGCGGATCCAACGGTGGAGATCACATTATCACATCGCAATATTTCCAAAGGGAGGACTTAACTGCAGGCCCAAAGACTATGCGATATGCTAGATTCGGCTATAAATCATTTTAGTTCCAACTTAAAGCTTTTTCATCGGGTTTTTCAATAGTATTTCAGACAGGCTTCAGGCGGTAAGCAGTTTTGGAGGAGCTCCGCCCGAATCCATACACTGGTCGACACGTAGCACGACGCAGGAGAGAGAAAACTGCTCATTTCGGGTGGGATTTCCCCGTGCAAGTGGGCCACCCGAAATGGCCATCAGCCATTGGATTAGTGAAGCATAGATCAACAATGGAAAAAGTACGAGCTAGTTGGATGATCGGGTCGGATGCGAACCGTCGGATTGAAGGTAGATCAATGGTCAAAGGGGCTGTTGGCAGACGAGGCATGACAGCCATCTGATTCATCTGTTTCGGGATTAGCACCAAAGAAAGGCCGGATGGTCGGGACCACCCACGCCCACCGGTCCTTTCGTTCAAACTATTTCTAATATAAACAAATTAATTTCCATGCTTTAAGCGTTTTTGTAACAAAAATGTGTTATAAAACATGATGAACGTAGAAAAGTTAAACACACAAGGGAACAGAGAGGTTGACAGAGCCCGAGAGCCAGAGAGCTAGAGGGAGTTGACAGTATAGAGGTGGAGAAAGCAAAGCAAAGCAGAACCAGAAGGGTTTGGAGAACCATCCAGGGGGTCTGGTGGTCGTGTAACTCTGTGTAATTGCCACTGACTGTTGTGTTGAGACTCAGTGTTTGAGCTCACAATTGTAATCTCTGTTTTGAAGACATAATATAGAGGTCACACTGAAAGCTTGGACCAAGAGACGTAGCCAGGAAGTCTGGTGAACTCCTTTATCATTTGGCTATGTTGATATGTGTTTTATTATGTCTTTTAATTGTTGATTGTCTATATTATTCGCAATCTTATCAATCCATTGCACTAAGTAATATAGGCTTTTCCTGCACATAAGTTTGTAATACCTTAGTATTTATTTAAGATCGCATTTTAGATCAATAGGTGTGAAAATAGGATGGTCAACTTCTAAGTGGCATAACTTTTTCATACAGACCCCAATTGATGTGATTCTTATGCCATTGGAAATCCCTCTGTGTAGAATAGCATGAAAAGGTGCCATGGTTAGTGGTAAATTTTTACCCCCAAAAAATGTCGTTTGATGCCTCAAAATTCTCCCGAAAGGTTTGAGACCTTGTTTTTCCAAACTGGGTCCCGCTAGTAAAAATGGTGTTTGCGCTGATTCCTCCACTTTTCCCACTCTAAATCCATCGAGATGGATGAAAAATAATATAATGATCCAACTAGGATCAGTATATGTTTTATATGTTG
This sequence comes from Pinus tabuliformis, assembly GCA_031772625.1. Lineage (NCBI taxonomy): Eukaryota > Viridiplantae > Streptophyta > Pinopsida > Pinales > Pinaceae > Pinus > Pinus tabuliformis. Next base: position 151,860,072 of record CM062808.1, on the reverse strand, counting down.
TACCTATGATGTTGTGTGCATGCAGTGTTGTATATATATGGTATTGCGTACATTTTGTTTATGCAATGCTATGTACATATGGTCTTATGCACAGGTTGTATATGCAGTGTTGTGTACAGATGGTGTTGTGTGCATGTAGTGTCGTGTACATGTTGTACATGGGGTGTTGCGTGTAGGTGGTTTTATGTACATGGCATGCATGTGGTGTTGTGTACATGTTGCAAAGGTGGTGTTGTGTACACATTATGCAGGTGGTACTGCATACATGTTATATTGTGTACATGTGGTACTTTATATGTGCATTGTGTAGTCATGGTATCGTGACATGTGTAGTCATTGTGTTGTACTATGTGTATGTATATGTGTTGTGTTGTACATCAGGTGTAGGTGTAGGTGTATGTGTTGTGTCATACACTAGATGCAGGTGTATGTGTTGTGTTGTATGCCGAGTTTAGGTGTATGTGTTGTATGTCAAGTGTAGGTGCATGTATTATATGGTGTTGTATGTCATGTGTGGTAGTATGTGTGTGATGCACACTATGTGTATTTATATGTGGTTGAAGAGAAGGAACTAAGTGTTTTTTAGGTGTGGCAACCGATCTGATGTGTGTATAGAAAGGACAAGAATAAAGGTAGAAGCTAAGGATCAATTAAAGCATAAGTATCAATATTTCATTTTAATATTATTATGCATGTGATATATGATTCTGATTTACGATGGTTACATGTGACATATGATTTTGGTTTATGATGATTGTATGTGATTCGTGATTTTGATCTATGATGGTTATCTTTTGAGCTAACTGGATGTGATATGTTTATACACAATGATTTGGTCAAGAGTTGGTTTGACTTGTTGTGACATGAAGTGAACATAATTGCATGTGTACCTTATTGATGGGCCATCGATGAGGTATGACGTGAATTTATTTGAATTTTTTTTGAGTCTAATGGAATTTTTTTCTTGGTACAAGAGAGCATGAAAATGCTCAGTTGGGTGGTGGGAACTGACTATAAGGATTAAGACTAACAACAAAAGGAATTGAAGCAGGCGGTAGTATGCTAGTAAAGGACTTCAAGAGAAGGTCCATTATGGGACACTGGTACCCAATAGTGTCCATTGATTTCCATGAGCATGCCATGATTGATATGATGGTTTTGAGGCAGGGATATGCCTTGGTTTTTGGATCTTCCAATGCGAAGAAGCCTTGCCAAGGAATGGTTCTCCCAAGGGACTATGTAGTAGAGAAGGGGATGCCCGTTGAACCTAGAAGGTGTGTGGTTTCATGGAAGGGGGTGATCGGATTGCCCGTGAGACTGTTTAGTAGAGAAGGAAAGTTCAGGGATGGATTTATTTTGGTAATTAGCATTTCCATATGGAATCAGGTGCACATTGGGAGTGTGCCCTAGAACAATGAACTGGTAATTATTCACTAAGAGGACAAGTGGCACAGGACTGTAGCGATGGACGTTGGATGTAGCTTTGACTTTAGCAGTGGATTATGGACTTCTTGGGAAGTAGGTGAATCCCAATATTACTTTGAGGGTGGATCTGTGGGCCTCTAGATTCCATTGTTGTGGATGTAGGCATTGTATCCTTTTCTTTTTTGGTTGAACAAATGTGCATATGTGTATATGTGTATATCATTGTAAATATTGTATTGAGTTGTATTTACAAAGTTCCATAAATTGTACGGTTATTTGTTGGTTGAAGCAAATGTGCATGAGTATATATTTGATTGTTATTGTAAATACCGTAACGAGTTGTGTTATAAAGCTCCAGTAAATAGTACGTTTTTTATGCTTTCATCATTGAACATTGTAAATACTTCAACGAGTTAAGTAATAAAGCTCCATGGGCAGTATGTTTTTGTTTTTAGCAGTCTTGCTGGTTGTAGGTGTCATTGAACACTAAGGGCGGTGTTCCCCCAAGGGGGAGGGTTCTATAACAGCCATGGTTAAAATTCCATGTAAAAAAATATAATACCAAGCTCATGGGACTCGTATTCCAAGCTGAATGTTGGGAAAAACATCCTAGTGGGTGTTATATTGGTTTATTATGGCTAAGGAAATTGGCAAAGGCAATGGAAAAGGTTTTGGAAAGGAAAAGAAGAATTAATTGGCATTTTATTTATGAAAATTACGGAAATTAGGATAAAAGGAAGGTGAAAGGTCACAAGTTTCATGTGCGAAGGAAAATGAAGGAAAATAATTGAAAATGAAGAAAATATAGGCCTCATTAATAAAAAGGCTTATGAGGATCAGTTGCTAGCTTTTCTCAATGTAAGATTTTTGTCAGTTTAGTTTTGGATCTCTCTCTATTTTCTCTCTCTCATACTCTTGGACACTTGGTGTTTTTCTTGCAGAACTCTTGGAAGAGTGTGACATACTTGGGATTTAGAGTAAGAAGGCAAAGGAAAAGCAGGAAAGCACAAGAGGAAATTGGGATCAACAACTACAACGGGTTTGCTTGTAGGTACCAAGTTTCATGTATGATTTCCTTACTAGTTTTGGAATGCATGGCACATGCATGTGGTTTATTGGTTATGATTTGTCATTGACATGGAGGATTTCCTAGATTGGTAGTGGTTTTCCTAGCCTTGCCATTTCCTAGATAACCATGGTGTTGTGGGTGTCTTTCCCTTTTGCTTTTCTGGTTGGTTCTCATGTTACTTTGGTTGTGGGTTGAGTTATTAGTTCCTGGAGCCTTGGTTGGACAAGTGCTCTAGAGCCATATAAAAGCTTGGGATAAGTTATTAGTACCAGAGCCTTGGTTGGACAAATGCTCTAGAGCCCTTGGTGGGTTGAGTTACTAGTCCTAGAGCCTTGGTTGGAAAAACACTAGGGAACCTAACAACAGTTGTGGGTTGAGTTACTAGTCCTGGAAGCCGTGGTTGGAACAAACACTTTAGAGCCCTGGGCAACTTAGGTAGAGACCAATATGGTGATGGTTAGTGATATGCGGCCATGAGGTGGAATCACTAGTTGAGGGTTGAGGTGGTTTGGCCTATGGAAGCCTTGGTTCCGTTTTGTTGGATTTGTTTCATGAGATCCCACATTCATGCTTGGAATATGGCATGAGGGTGATTGGCTGAGAGAAATATTTGGTTCAGCCCAATCTATGGTCAGGTGGTACATGGAAGTCTTAGACCTGATTGCATTTTGCATATGTCAGTAAGAGCTCCTTTCCTCTTGTAATTTATGGGTAAATGTACTTGTTATTATGTGATCTTGATGGTTGTTTTATCATTGTCATTATGTTGGTTATATGTTGGTTTTGAGCATGGTTTATGACAAAATTGAGTTATGGCTCTCATCATGTTTTGGTTAGTATATGAAATTTCAATGAATGAATGACCTAATAGATAACATTGTAGCTATTTGGAGATATTGGTCCTCATTGATGATTCTCAGATAAGTATGAGACCCCTATGCTCATTTGTGTATTTATGACTTGTATATTACATGTTCATGATGTGTTCGATGAAATGCCTATCATGGTTAGGTTTGGTTAGTTCAAGTACTTAATTAAGTTTTGTGTTAGAGGCTTTTTCTTGGTGCCATTTATTGTCTTGGAAGGTCTCATCAAGTTCAAGACAGTGGTATGCAGACTAGCCCAGAAAAAGTGGCTTAAATATTGTAGTCTCTCGCACATAACTGACTTAAAATGATTGCAGTCTCTACCTTGCAAGAATTATGGGGGCGATTGGAGGGTTCTAGTTTCATGGAGGCCTTGTCATGGGAGCGACTGGGGGTTTAATTCATTGAATGGTTAGGTTAACTCAGGGATTGGGCACCTGGAGTGGTAAATTAGCTCCAGGGGGTCTTGTAGCACCTAAGGGAGGTCTGTAATGTGTCGTTTCGTCGATTCCACTTCCTTAACTATACTTGGGGAGTTGAATCATATCACAGTAACTCTTCGTCACATATTTACCCGAGTGGACCGGTAAGTTTTGGTAAGTGTGGGAGGATGGTGTTACATGTAAAAATTGTAAGGCACTGGATGAATCACCAGCCTGAGCAAAAAATGGAGTAGATTCCCCCTATAGACCCCCAACTCTAGACTCTTGACGCAAAAAGAAAGTAGAGTATCCCCTGTTATACCCAGGAAGAGTAAAAGTATCTTCGAAGGGTCATTCCAAGAAAGGAAACAAATCCAAAAAACCCTTGTTGGAGAAATCCTATGAAAGGCCACCTAAGACTGTGGAAAGAGAGACTGGCACATGACACTAGAAGACCACAAGGAGGGCACGAGGATACCACATGTCCCCCAACTCAAACTGGAAAATATGGGAACCAAATTAACCTGAGGTCTATACTTGGGCCCAAAACCAAAACCCCCGGTAAAGGCGGAGGTTAACTAGCAGAGCCCCCAACATCGTTTACAAAAAAAATGGACCCCCACATGGGGCTCACCAAAAAATCAACCTCCCCCGGATATTCCATAGATTGCAAAGCAAAACCCGACAACACCATGACAACAAAAAATGATACTAACACAGAAGCATACCGAAAAGGATCATAAAATCACACCAAGAACTCCCTAATACAAACAAGAGCCACCCATAAAATAACCAAGAAAAACTAGACACAAACCATAGGTAACAAATCCCAACCCCCAATAAGGTAGATTAAAAATGGCTCCAAAAAAAAAAAACAAGTAAAAATAACCCTCAGGGCTCATAAAAGAGTCAGAAGCAAACAAAACCCATTACACATGAAAATGATCAAACCATGTGGAGAAACCTTGGTCCATAAAAACTTGGAAGCTCCAATTTAGACCCCACAGTTTCATCCTCCATATTTCTAGAGTATTGATTTGGGACAAGGCGTATATTTTTTCTTTGAAGATATTTGAACTTCCTTGATCCTCATTGATTTGTATGTGCCCTATATAAACATGATTGAATTTTGGGAAAAGAATTCTGCAAAATCTATTTTGAACTTGAATTCAGTGATAATTGGTGGGGAACTAACGGTTAGAAAATTATATATTACAGAGCAATGGAACACATAAAATATTGTAGAAATATAAACAAAGAAAACACATAAAACAAGACACAGATATACGTGGTTCACCGAGTTTGGGCTACGTCCACGAAGCAACAGCCAGTCCTTCTTTTTATATTATTTAGCAAACTGAAGAGATACAACCTACATCAGATCTATTGTAACTCCCTCTTTTCTCTCAATCTCCTCTCTCTTCCTCACTCAGAATACTGATCTACATAGACGCAATACAATTCCCTCATATATAGCGAGGGGTTGCCTTCTAGGGGAAAAAACCCTCAATTAAACATAACTTCTACTGTCAGATCTCCGCCTAATGAATGTCCCAGATTGACTACAAAATTACAACATTTTACAAGGCAATTTTACATCTATTCTTAGCTTCGGGGGCACTACACCCGATCCACCCCCCCTGGACCCCCCCTGCAGCGAATATTTTATGGGCGGCGTTGCTGCCCCATTTCGAACTAGGGTCCAATGCGGCGATACCTTTGAATAAAGAAGATAATCAGGCTTCACACCCAACACTAAATTTTTCCCTTGTGGCTTCATAGCTATGAGGCCCGAGGGCCAACCCAGATCCACTAGTTGAATACTTCACCCACAAGCTTGTAAATTCTAAACTAATCGATGTTAAACCTGCTCGTTGAGTTCAAGAAGAGCTTATTGCAAAAATACTAGATCATTTATTGATTTCTACATCTCTTGTAAATCATTTTAATATAATCGGACAAAGGGTTGGAAACAGGGGGGATTTTGATCACTAGTTGATTCTATTGGAAGTCAAAGGGCATAAATATAAGCTTGGCAACACATTCAAAATGAATTCCTCCTGGTTAAAATATGAATAATTATTTTACTTAATAAAGAAACACTGGAAATATTTTTATCCTCAGACTGGTGTCTCTATAGCTAGTCATCTTGAAGGAAATCTTAAGGTCATCAATTTACTTCATTGTTGTCTCAATACTCCTTAAAATAATACTCATGATTTTTCCAATACTTTAATATAGTCGTAATGGTTTTGTTCCCACATTTTTTTCTAGCATAGAGCACATACTATTTTTACACTGAACATGCATCTCTATGGGGTTCATCCCAAACAATAAGATCCATCCATTTTCTTCTCCCCCCATCAAAATTTTGTTGACCATGTTTCACTCTAAACAGTGCAATACGTCAACCTCATCGTGAATAGCTCTTGGCACTCTAAATAGTTCAACTCATCAACCTATCCACTAATAGCTATGACTAGGTCAACACAAATCTTTCCAAGAACGTGCTAAGAAGGAATTCAAGAAGTGGTCTCACATGTCAGATCTGAAGATATGGCTTATCATTTGGATCCACACTCCTAAAATCCTCCTAGTCATGATTTGCAAAGTATCCATAAAAGCAGCATGAGGCCCTCCAAATTCCATTGGAACCCCAAACCACTGAGGAGATCCAATAGTCATATATGCCCTAAACTCCCCTAGATACTTTGATATCATCAAAGCCAATGGATGTGGCCACGGAAATCTTAACACCATTGGAATGTGCATTCGTGACAAAATCAAAGTAATCCTAGACCCCCCCTTTGGTTCCAGGATACTGGAACATAATCCCATAGATATCCTTGGAATTATTGTAATCAAAATCCTTCAAAACAACCTTTGGGACCTTCATATCAAGGGTTCCTACCCAAATCGACCTGGATTTTGCTGCATCATTCCTTTCGTAAATAAGAGAAGAATTAGACATGGGCAAGTTGGTGACATCTGTAATCATAATTTGGAAACTCAAGAGTGGCTCCAGCCTCCCCTAGGAAATCTCTTCCTAGCCAATTTCTTTTCCTAACTCTTTAAATATTTCCTTTGAGTTGTATTGACCCAACTGGTAAAAGCAACAGTGTGAAAATTGATACATTTTGTCTTCACAAATTTCCCTTCCTAGCATGGAAGCATATAAACTAACAATTTCATCAATACTGAAAGAATTAAATAAGACATTGTATAAATTATGTGGTCATTTAGCTATTTACCTGGATAATTTTCCATTAGTCATCTTCCTCATGGCATAACCAAATGTTGCAATAGAAAATTTCCATCAGCAAGTAAGCAACCACTGAAGTAGAAGATTACTCTTTGTAATCCAATATTTTTTTTTCTTTTCCTGTAATAAGAACATTAGCCTTATTCCTGAAGTAGTGTCGATTAGACTAGTGGAATCTCACAAGAGGACCCATTATGTGGACTGGGGAATGAGTCATTAGGATCTAGGGCCTCGAAGAAGGTTAATCTCAAGCCCTAGTAGAAATTCATGGCTAGCAACACCATGTGGTAGAGAAGATATAAGTAGCCAAGCGTGACAGACCTAATGTAAGGTATTTCAACACTTTGTTGGCTAAAACTTTAGAATCGGGATAGACCTAAGGTTTAGCCTAAGTTTTCCAACAAAATGAGCCATCGTAGTCTAGCTTATCACTAACATTTTCACTCCCTCTTGAGAAGGATCATCTCACCCGAGGAAATCTAGAACCATAAAAATGTAAGGGATCTAGATCGGTGGAAAAAACTAAAGTTCCAGCTATATTACTTAGATAGATTCACCATTTCACAATTTTGTGCAACTATGTTGACATTAAATCAGACCAATAGTGAGCAAAAGACAACAATCCATACAAAAAGATGCACTTCTACTAAAACAAAATCTTAAAAGGGGCATGCAAACATTGGATCATACATAACTCAAATTTGGTCACTAAACCCCCATTTTATTATCATTAAAGCCAATCATATATCTAGATGTGCATAGATTCGTGTAGTCTTATAAAGAATACATCTCTAAATTTACATCTCAAGCACATAAATTAATCTTTCGAGTCCTACATAAGTAGCATATTGTACAAGAAAATAGTAATAGACGACTAAAACTTGCAGATCAATCTTGGAAACTCTAGCACCTGATTTTCCTCTCTGCATCTTCTTTTATAGCCTCGCTCACTTGATTTGGTCCTCGCATATGTTCCCTTTGATCCCCTCATTGATTTGGTCTATTTTTGACAAAATCCAGCATTTGACCCCTTTCACTCTTGATTCTTTCAAAATTGGTCCCTCTATTCCTTCTCCTACGGGCACGTTTTCCTGTTTTTCTAGCTCCGCAAGTCCCAACGTCCTCTTTTCTACTGCCTTCATTTTCTAGGTGGCTTGCGTTTGGAAGATCTATCCTATTCTTCTCCACAACTAATATGTGAGTTGGTTTCAAAAAAAATTCAAAAAAATTGAAAAACCCAACAGTCTTGACCACAACCTATTGACTCTCCCTCAAGTCAATTTCCTTTTGGTGCTTCTGATGCACGTGTTATCTATTCTTCGCCACTTGTTGTTGCTTCTCCTTCAAATGAAGGACCCAACTCTGGCACAATTTTCATGACATATTCTTTGAAGGAAGTAAATGCAGATACAACAGTGTTCCATGTATCTAGAATAACATATACTTTGCTTACAAATTCTTTTGTTTTTTTGGCTGTAGGCTCTGCCAGTTGGGACTAGAGAGTTTCCTGTAGTTGTCCCTCAGAATTTGAGTGGAGGGATTTCAAACTAACAAAGTGTCATTGCGTGACTGGGCAGAGGTCTTGAAGGACATTTTTGGTAGTTTGGGAGGCTTCTTCGAGCTGGTTAATCTAAGTATCAAGCACATCTACTTGTGCTAGAAGTTTGTTTTGTAATTCCAAGTCAGAAGTGGTCATAACCTGATCAAATAAGTGTTTGAAATTCTCGCGAATCAAATAGATAGACTGATTCTTTCGCATGAGAACAATGCTCTAGTATGAAAGTTGAGTGAAAATATGTTGTGCATCATTCACAAATTGTAGAAGGGTTTCTCTGAATAAGGATGTCACAACAACCTGTTGAGAAATATGGTCACGGTATTGGGTAGATGGGTCTGACAGAGCCTGTGAAATTGCATTAACAACCTCTCGTAATGCTTTGTGCTTCTTGATCAAGGAAAAACATGCCTCTCTAATCAGATCACAAAATTCGGTATGGGAACAGGCGACAACATCATTTGGCTGCTCTTCAACAAATTCTACTAGATTGGGCCACATAGATTGCATTTTAGTAGACAACTCTGAAATTTGCTACCCCAAATGCTCTTTTTCTTCATTCAATTGATCATGTTTGCTTGTGATGGACACAAATTGTTATCATTTCTAATCATAGGTACTAAATATCTTTGTGTATTGAGATTCTATTGCAACTATATGATCCTCAAGTTGAGTAGTAGAGGCTTGAATAAACAAGAACATGTGAGGGGTAGACAATTTGGCAAGATCTTCAATAAAAAAAGTATCTAAGTGTGGGAACCGATCCTGAAGAGGTTTCCTGCTAGCAACTGATTTATCTGAGTGATATTTTAGGGAGGATTCTTGTTCTTGACTGAATTCTTGGCAGAGATCTTGGAAAAGTTTCGCAAGAACTGGCATAGGTAGGAATGGAGCAATGTCGTGCTGGTGGGCAAAAAGAGAAAGCACTTGGCAATAATTATCAGGGTTTCTTACAAAGGTAGCAAATTTCTCAGTGAAAAACATAATATAAGATGGTGATGAGGACATGGTAGCTTCAGAACTCAGTGGTGATGTAACAATTGATGGTTGCACAACACAATGTACAATGGAAGGGGGTAACATAACTAGATTGAGTGGTCCCGAATCGATCTCCATTTTTCCATTTTTGAGACGCTCTGAAATGGTTTCTTCAGAAGTCTTGGGCGAGGTATTATAAGATTGAGCTTGTTCTTTAGTAATTTGAATAGGGGTCTGGGAAGATGTAGTAGCAGTACCTTCATCGGTGAGGTCGATGAGGCCAGTTGTAGATGGGTGAGGATTTTGACATAGATGGGAAAAGAGTTTGGTGGGGTTAGTGAAGAAGGGGTTAGTTTCTGGGATGGATGATGGTGCAGTAGAAATAGGAGCAACAACAAAAATAGTAATATATTTATGGAAAAGAGAGCTTACCTCAGACCAGGTAATGTGCGTGGAAGAAAGACATTCTTAGGCCTTCTTCATCAAGGGCTGAAGATCCTGTTCTAATTTGGCATCACACGTTCTAGATGAGGATGGAGTATCATCACTGTGGTTCCTTGGACTCATGCCATCAAAGGAAAAAATTGTCTCACCATCCTTGTCCATAGCCTGGATTCCCGACCATGAAAGTACTTCATTATGGAAGACATTTTCATTCAGTTAAAAGGGAAACTTATGCATCGAGAAGGTTGTTTGGTTAATAGTTAATGATCAAATAAAGGTATTGTTGTGACCAAGACCAAACCAAATTTGATGGGAGTAGTGATCCAACAATGGAAGAGGTATTATGGATATGTTGTTGGTGATGACGACCATTTTATTATACCACTTCTCTAAGGCATGCTCATTGAAGTCACAGTTGGTTGGATCTTTGATGCTTCTCTAGGCAGCATATGCATAGGCAAGTGGTTTACCACCTGCGATAGGTATCAGTTCTCTTCCCTTAGGAGGGCACAATTTCATCATAGTGAGAGGAATAAGAAAATAACCAAAGATAAAATAGGTCATCCTTGCATGGACATCACCGCAGAAATCAAAAAATTCATTGAGAAAATAAGTGGACCAATTAAGTTGATGTCATTTGACACAGGCCTCAACTACAGAGATAGTGTTGAGAGAACATTATCCCTTGGTGTAGTGGCACATGAGCCTGTTGGTGATAATATAATAGGCCACCAGAACTGGTTCATCATTGATCGTGTCAATGACTGCCTCGCAAACTTTCCGTAGGCTACCATACTTCACACACAAATTATTGTCAGTTGATTTGTTTCCCCTCTTGGCAACATGTTGGAATGCAGTATTAACATTAGGGCCATATGCAGACAACCCATTAAGCATATAAATATCCTATACAAGAATTGGGTACTCTTTATCGAGCCACAATGAACCCCCATGCATGCGTCTAATCATAAACTTTGTGCAGCGCATGAATTCTTTCATCGTGTCGAAAATAGGTAAGTCATGTAATATTAACAGCGAGGATTATTTGAGTGGGTGAAAAGGGACTTTGAGTTTCAAGGAAGAGTGAGCACCGGGTTGGTCATTGGGTTGCATGAACACATCTGTGTGAAGTGCAGGAAACAAAACAGGGTCAGACAGGTCATTATCTACTAAGGAGGCATTGTCACACTTTCCTAATAGATCATCGGAGGTGTGGATAAGGGATTTGATGGGAAATAAGGACATGAAAATTTTAGTGCGTTGATCCATGATGTCAATGTGATGACATAGAACTCAGTGTCAAATAATTATAGACTGACAGTCAGAATGATGCTCAAATAACAATAAGACAGACTATATAAAACTGGTTGGTGTGAGTCAGGAGGGACTAGACCGTTATTCCCACATTTAATATGGACCCAAAATCTTACCTAATTAGGAATAAATAAATCATATTGCCTAAAACATAAATGGACATCTCACAAAATCTAAAACTTAACAAAAAATCTTATGGGAAAAAGCGAAAATATGATTTCCAACTATAACGACGGGACTAGACTTAATGACAAAAATGAAAGGAAATTATGGGTAATAAAGCGACAGACTGAACTTGAAAAGACTTCCCTGACCACAATTTCTTATGGTGGGTCGCAATTGAAATAAATTTATTGACGCAACTTCATGAAACAAAACCAACAAGCAAGGAAATACTGACACAACTGTTATATCCTATAAAACTAACTAAAACTCTCTTTTGAGAGAGTAGTGAAAAAATAATGTTATGAGCAGAAGTATGGTTTCATTCATGCACCATTCACCCATCGAAATAAGAGATTACCATCCAACTTAGAAAGCCTCACAACTTCAGAATATTTAATCTCTGCAACATAGAATGAACCAAGCTAATTTGTTTGCAACTTTCTTGGATGCTTCAAATATTTTATGTCATAAAGTAAGACATGGTCTCCAACTGAGAAGGATTTTTTCTTAATGTGCCTGTCATGCCAAGCCTTCTATCTTTCTTTCTCAACAGTCTGGTGGAAATCGGCAAGGAAGCGCTACTCATTTAATTTACATAATTCTTGTAATCGTTCTGGAATGGATTCATCATAATACATCTTAGTAGCATGAGAAATGAAGAGATTAGGAACTATAAATTTTGTTGGAACCATTGCCTCCCTACCATATACCAACTAAAATGGTGTATATCTATGGAGTCATTTAACTATAGTACGATAAGCCCAGAAAGTGGTTGGAATTTGCTCATCATGTTAGGGTCCTATAAATATAGTGATCAAGGTATGATTATCTAGTTATTTATCCCGAGGGATGTTGTAACGTATTTTTTACTTTAGTTGTTTTTTTATCCTTCTGAAAAGAAAAAAATACAAAAAAAAATTAAAAACAAAAATACAAAAATCATAAAAACAAAAAAAGAAAGAATAAAAGGGATAAAAAAAATAAAAATAAAAATACCCAAAAGGGCGTGCTAGTTAAAATGTCGCTTTAGTTTTTTATTATGGTTAATTTTGATTAATTATTAAAAGATTTGATTAAAGTTGAAAATAATGGAGATGTGATGTTTTGTCACCTTTTGATAAAATGTTGATGTAATTGAACGGACAAGATCATCCTCACCCAGATCAATGATGGAGGATGATGTTTGCCTTCACCCCCCCCCCCACCCCCAAGCTTTCAGAACTTAACAAAGGGGGGGGCGGGGGGGGTGTTGAAAATATGGTTTTGTGGAAATTGTTGAAACCCACATGGTCGCTCCACGGTGACTTTGGGACCCTCCCTTCATTTATCACTTACCATTTTCACTCCAAACCCAAAAACCACCTCACGCTCCCACTCCATTCAACCCATGCCACCTGCTATCCCCTCATTCACCCACGTCACGTTATCGTTTCCTATTAAATCTTCCCACCAACAAGCATATGGACATTGGCCATTAATAACTCTTGCCAGCATTTAAATCTATTAATAAATGCTCCAGAAAAGGTAATATTTTTGTTGTAACCCTGCCTCTTGTTTTAAAAAACTCCGTGTCACCCTGAATTAGTCCCTTTTTCCATTTAATTTTATCTATGTAGGTTTTACCTGAAGGTTTTCAAGTGCACTAGGGCCCTCTATAGTAGCATTCTCCTTCTATCATCAATAAAATAGAATCTGATAACACCATAGCCTCAATTATAGTCAAATATGTCATCTCATAAAGGAAAAGTGAAAATGGTTGTTGAAAGTCCTGTATTACCCCTTGTTTATAACTTAGATGAATTTACCTCGGTCGACACACAGTACAAAATATCAGATACCCAATGTGAATTTGACTTGTATGAGCTTCATAACTAGGCAAATAAAAATTCTTAGATAACAGTGATGAGTTGAGTATCTAGGAGTCATTATTACCTTAATTCATTTTTCCCCAAACTCGTATCTTCCAAGAATTTGTTACATGGTGTCATCTCAGGTATCTCCCTAGCCAGAAGGTTGTAATTGCCCAAAATAATGAAACCTTATTCGCAATTACACTAGAAACTATCTACCAAGCTCTTCATATTAATCCTCAAGCTCCCTTACATCCATTTTCCATTGATTCACTCATGGAAATATACCAGAAGCTTACTTTCTCTCAACGAGCCCATATTTTTTAGTCTTTTCTGCCTGAAAATTCTGAGTTACCCAAAAATAATCCCCCATATTCTGCTTCTATTTTCCCTAGAATGTCAAGAAAAGTGATTTCTATGGTTAATTTCCTATTAGGTTATCCCACATATCAATGGGTAGATGAGATAGTGTTAGGATTTTTGCCATTGTTCTCAATTGGTCAAAAGTCATCAAACATTTTCAACTATAGTCAATATCTATCAAATGTTATTAATGATTAGTTTCTAAAGTTTACTATTGAAGGTGCATTCAAACACTAGTCAGTCCTTGTATATTTGATGTTGTTCTATCAAGAAGACAGGTTCAAATTTTAGTTGTGGAAGTTGGATGTACAGGGAAGACCAATATCATTCATTCACTGGACCTCCTTGGTGAAAAATGATTCAGAGGAATATTCATTTAGTAATTATGTAGATCATTTTCTACATGTATCCTTATGTGTTCTTAGTAGTAGTGTTATACCAAGGATTTCACCAGAAATCAAAATATTTTTACATCTTACAAAACAAGCCAAGGTTGGAGACTGGTATCTTTACCAAAATTATACATAAATTTGAATCTATGGATGTGAACTCCCTCCCTACAGGTTGCCAATTTTTGGTACCAATGTGAATCTTTTCCTTGGAATATATCAGGAAAATGTTTAATATGGATGACCTACATTTTGTGTCAAGAAATTAGAAGGCACAGTTTAAACTGAAGGCACACATTGGTTGTTACATTGTCAACGCTAGAACGATGGCAAATGAAGCAGATGAGTTACTAAAGCAGATGAAGTTCAATCTGAGTTTCACATGGTCTTATGATCCATTAGGGATAATTTCAAAATTAAGAGTTGAGCACAAGAGCATGCCTTATGCACATACACCTAGACCAGAAATAGAGCAGTATGCCAATCAAGAGGAGTGGACACAAAACACACTACAAGAGGCTGAAGAACAAATTTTCAGTCAAACATCTCTACAAAATCCTATTTCAAAGGACAAAGAAGCTAAGAGATCAAGGGAAAGTATGTCTCCTACAGATTCAGGGTCTCAAGCTGCAGACTTTCGTGTTTTCAAGAGAATAAAGAAGACAAATACTAAGGCAAATACTAAGACTGATACTAAAAATGATACTCAGATAAATACTCAAGAGGAATCATCAAAGGAAAAGGGCTCATGGGAGAAAGCTATAATTTTTTTAATAGGTCTTCCCACCACTTCATTCCCATACATTGAAGAGACAACATAGTCACCTGTATCTTCTACATCCTAGATTGCAACACAACAGAACATTTTTTCCAGATATAGAGAGATTAAGAAGAAGAATGAAGAATTGAAGGCTACAACATACTCAAAATTTTGGAGGCAGGCTACTACTACTCAACACAGATTGTTGTCTGCGTAGGTTTTAACCCTGTATAGAAAATTACCTGCATATGAATTATAAAAAACAGAAAATAAAAAATGGCGAGAGCATAACACATAAACAAATATACACAAATATTATCCCCTAGATCCCAAAACCGAGACTACCAGATTGATTTTTCATTATGTTCCTTTCAATGTTACAATACATATATATACATGTTGAAGCATCAATAAACCCCAATCCATTCACCCTGCATTAGAACATAACCATGGTTCACTTGACTGGATCTACAAAATACCATGCACAGAAAACCATCGCGCCCAAAACCATGTGTGAAATCCATGCACAAAACCTTAGGTATGTATGCCCACCTAATATAGGGCTAGTCATTGAAAGAATATAACACAACCCAACATTCTCCCACTTGTTTTTTTCTTTCCACAGGGGGCCACAGGAGAGCTTAGTCATTGATCCAACCCTGCAACGCCCATTGTTTCTCTACACCAAGAGAACTTCTCAGTGCTCATAAACTTTGTCAATGCATCTACAGTATTCTTCAAAGTGTCCACCTTTACCAGCAACACATTTTTGTCTTCTACCATATCCCTAACAAAGTGATACTGAACATCAATGTGCTTTGTATTTGAATGATAAGCATGGTTATTTGCCAAGAAAAATGCACTTTGGCTATCACAGTATATTCTTATAGCTTGTTGTACTAACCCCATACTTGAACACAATATCAGCAACCAAGCTACTTCCTTGCTTGCATGAATGGCTTCCATGTATTCTACCTCTGTAGTTGACAGTGCCACTACAGATTGTCTCTTACTCATCCAACTGACTACACCTCCAAATAGGTTAAACACATACCCACTTGTAGATCCTCTTTGATCTAAATATCCAACCCAGTCTGCATCAACAAAGTCATGGATGTCAAAAACTCTATCCAATCCTGGTCTTCCTTGGTAGCACAAACCATAATCACTAGTGCCATGCAAATACCTGAAAACTCGCTTCACTATTGTCCAATGTTGCTTCCTTGGTTTTGACATAAACTTGCTCAATACTCCAAATGCATGTGCAATGTCTAGTCTAGTACAGACCATCGCATACATCAGGCTACCGACTGCACTTGCATATGGAACACGGGACATGTCCTCTTCCTCTTCTTGTGTCTTGGGACATTGTTCAGCAGATAACTTTGCACCTACATGAATAGGAACCTTCACCGGTTTACTATCCTGCATATTAAACCTCTGCAATATTGTCTCGACATTCTTCCTCTGGTTTAACCAGAGCTTCCTCTTTGCCTGATCTCGTTTAATTTCCATGCCCAAAATATAGTTTGCAGCTCCAAGATCTTTCATGTCGAATTTGGAGGACAATTTTGTCTTCAAATCATGGATAATTTCTTTTTCATTTACAACTAGTAACATATCATCCACATACAAGACCAGATAAATAACACGGTCACCAATTAATTTAAAATACACACAATGATCTACTTTGCTTCTGGTGAAGCCAAGTCCCCGTATAAATGTATCAAATTTCTGATAACACATCCTTGGTGACTATTTTAACCCACACAAAGACTTTTTTAACTTGCATACCAGTGCTTTCTTACCCTTCACCGCAAAGCATTCAAGTTTCTTCATGTAGATCTCTTCTTCCAGACCCCCATGAAGAAATTTTTTCTTCACATCCATCTGTTCTACCTCAAAATCAAAAGGAGCAACAACAGATAAAAGTAATCTAATAGAAGTTATCTTGGTAACAGGAGAAAAAATATCACCAAAATCAATTCCCAACACCTGGGAATAACCTTTTGCTACCAATCGAGCTTTGTATTTCTACACCTTTCCTTCTAAATTCATCTTCTTCTTGAACACCCATTTGCTGCTAGTGGGTTTCCTTCCATTCAGCAACTCCCCCAGATCCCAAGCCTCATTTTTTTGCAAAGATGCCATTTCATCAACCATGGCCTCTTTCCAGAGTTTTCCGTCCTCTAAATCTACTGCTTCCTTCAGAGTTCTAGGATCATCATCAGTAATAGATAAATAAAAATTTGAATAGAAAGCAGATGGATTATATCTTTCTGGTTACCTTCTTTCTCGAAATGATCTTCTGACAACCGAAGTTTGTGGCTCTTCATCTTCTGATTCCTCTTCTTTTGTAGACTCTGATTCTTCCTCCTTTAGCTCAAACTCTATCTTCTCTGGATCCTTTGGTAGGAATTCATGTTTAATAACATCTTTCACCTCTCTAAACGCCACATCTCAGTTGTACACAACCTTCCTTGTACTAGGTTCCAAAACTTATAACCATTTAAACCATCCTTATACCCAATAAAGATGCACTTTTCATATTTACTATCCAACTTTGTTATTTTCACCTTTGGAACGTGTACATATGCATCATATCCAAATACTTTCAGATGTGAAAGATAAGGTTTCTTACCATTCCATACCTCATGTGGAGTCTTATCGTCCAACGTTAATGAAGGTGGTCTATTGACTAGGTAACATGCAGTCTACACTGCCGCTACCTAGAATTCATGTCCTAACCCCACACCACTAAGCATGATTCTTGCCCTTTCCATCAACGTCTTGCTCATTCTTTCTGCAACTCCATTTTGCTCAAGTGTGTATGGAGTAGTATTTTGTTGTCATATACCACACTTCTTACAGAACTCTTTAAGTTCCTTCTTGCAAAACTCTCCACCATTATCTGTCCTCATTGGATTTATCTTCTTCACTGTCTGGTTTTCCACCAGAGCCTTAAATTCTTTAAAACTCTCAAAGACTTCAGATTTATTCTTGAGGAAATCTATCCATGTATTCCTTGAGAAGTAATCTATAAATGATACATACTTACCCAGTGATGGAACAGACACAGGTCTAAACACATCACTGTGCACAAGATCTAATATTTGTTTCACCCTCTAACCACCAGAGGGGAAACTCACCCGATTCTTCTTCCCATATACACAATTTTCATAGAAATCAAAATCCAGAGAGCTATTAGACATACCTTATACCATACCTTTACCATGAAGTATTCGAAGGCCCTTCTCTCTAATATTTCCAAGCCTTTTATGCCATAACACGATCTTTTCTCCAGAGACCACTAGATTTCCTACTCCACTTTCACCAACCACAAAACTGTTGCACCCATCAATAAAAGTGCTACCTTGCAGCTAGTACAGAGTTCCAATCCGAACTCCCTGCATCAATATCAGTGCTCCCTGAACCATATTTCTGGTATCTTTCTCGAACACTGTCTTTACACCTGCATCATCTAGCTTTCTTACAGGAATCAAATTTCTGGCTAATGCAGGAATATGCAAAACACCGAAAGTGTTCTAATCCTTCCTCCTTGCAACTTCAACTTGACTTTTCTACGACCAATGATTCTAGCCTTCCTGTCATCCCCTAAGAAGACATCATCACCATCATATTTCTCATCTCACCGAACCACTTGTAGAAAATATACCCGATAATGCAATATAAATCAAAGCAGAATACCATAACCTACTTCTACTATCAATTTATGGAAGCTTAAATATCGATTTGAACAATATAACGAGAAGAATAAGAATCAATGCATAATACACATGAAAATACTTTGGGAAAATCCTCAGATCAAAACCCCACACTATTGTATTATCATACAATGGAAATACATTGGAATTATACAAAGGCTTAGCTCTCACAGCTAGCCAACTCTCAGTATAATCCTCACGGATGCTCACAGGCAATCTTGGCTTCTCTCAAGCCTTCCTCTATGCCCTCCAAGCTCCTATTTCCTTGCGATGTTTCTCCTGGGTGATCCTCATGTTACTAAGTGGAAAACTTCCTACCAAGTGGAACATCAATCCTCCAAAACTACGCAATCCTCAAGGATGAATGTCCTTGACTGCATGCATGATTTTTCTTTATAGGAAAAAACATGCAACTGATAGTACACTCTCCTTGACATTAATCTCAACTGGGTCTTTCTCATAATAGACATGCATGAGTTTCAGATGAGGGAATCTTCAGTTAACTGGAGTAAACTAGTTGAGTGCATTAATGCATCAACTGACCGTTAACTCACTATTAGTTCCTCAAACAGTTTGGAACTAATTTAACTAGACTTAACTAAGTAAACTAAGTTAACTAATTACATCTCAAACATAACTCAATATTATATCCTTAATTTAAGGGATAACTCTTGCATGACTTCAGAAATACTTCTAACTTGAATTTCTCCAAATAATTAATTCAAAATTAATTAATTAATCATTTTCAAGTAGCTGTTAAGACTAAATTCGATTTTAATTCACAATTTAATTCAAGGATAAATTAAATTGGAATATTCTTTTGGCCATATTTCAACACTCCTCAACAAGAAAGGGATTATCTACCACCCCGATCCTGTCTCTATGGAACTCGAATTTACACTTTGACAATGCCTTTGTCAAAATGTCAGCATCTTGCTCCTCTGTCGAAATATACTGTAGCAACATGTTCCTCTCGACCTGCGAAAAGCCACGGGCAAAAAATCTTGCCTTATGCTTCTCCACACTACCATCAACAGCTTGCTTTACCTTGTAAAGCCAACAGGAAATCACAACTGACTTGTTCTCCGGTATCGGAACCACGTCCCAAACATTGTTACGAACTATGGAGTCATACTCCTCCACCATAGCATCAACCGAAATTAGCTGTTGCACTGCTTCCTCAAAGGAAGATGGCTCAGTCTCAACACATTCCCCAGAAAGGGCCATGTATCTAGTGTACCTCTCAGGTGACCTCCTCTTTTTGCTTTGAGAAGATGGTGCTCCCACATTCTCTCTCGAATCCTTTAATAATCTGTCAGCTTCTCTTGTGCGCTTTTGTCCATCTCTGGAATATTTTGCTTGAGTGGATGTCTCCACTTCTGGAACCTAAGCATGCAGCTACTCCACATCAGTCTGAGGCTCCTCCTCCTTAGGAACCAATAGTTCCTCCACAGCCTGTAGTTGGAGCTCCCTCTCAAGGGAAACTCGCATGGCCTTCTGCTCATAAAACTTGAGATCTCTGCGAACGACTGTCCTTCGACTGGTAGGAAAGTACACCTGATATTTGTGAGGTGTATCAGTGTACCCCACAAATATCCCCAACTTTGTTGTCAGCGCAAGCTTATTTCATGCATCCTTATCACATGGCAATATATCGATGAGCCAAAGATCCTGAAGTGACCCACATCTGGTCTCTTACTGGAGAAAGCTTCCTCTGGCGTCTTCATACCAAGTATGTGATGCGGGCTTATATTCTGCAAATAGACCATTGTGTTGCATGCTTCAGCCCATAAGTGAAGTGGTAGGCCTTGGTCATGCAACATTTCCCATGCTACCCCTACAATAGTTCTGTTCTTCCTCTCAGCCACCCCATTCTGCTATGGGTTATGAGGTGTCTTCAACTCTCGTTTAATTCCTTCCGCTGCACAGAAGTCCTTAAAATCTTGAGAGGCATATTGTCCACCATTGTTGCTTATCAAGGCCTTGATCTTCTTCCCTGACTCTCTCTCGGGCAAAGCTTTGAACTCACAAAACTTTGTGAAAGTTTGGTCCTTCTTCTGCATGAAATAAATCCAACATTTACGAGAATAGTCATCAATGAAAATCACAAAATACCTTTGCTTCGTTGTGGATGTCATCGACAATGGTCCACACACATTAGTATGAACTCGCTCTAAGATAGCCTCTGCTCGACTGTCTCAATCGTGAAAAGAAGACTTGGTGTACTTTCCGAAGGTACAACCTTTGCATGTGTCAACTTGCTCAAGTTTACCTTTGGGAAATCCTGTAGATATCTGTTCATTATCTTCAAATCCCCATGATGCAAATGGCCCAACCGCCTGTGCCACAACTCACCAATGTCTTGGCTTTACACCATTTCTTCTTTCGTACTCAATGTTGCACAATCATCTACCTCTAGTTTATAGAGATTCTTCACTCGAATCCCTATCCTCTTGGTCTGACCTATGGTTATGTGTATTAGGAACACCTTTCCTTTACTGAAGACAACATCATAGCCTTTGTCCTCCAACATTGTGGCTGATACCAATTTTTTCTTCAGTCCAGGCACATACATCACATCTTTCAAGGTGAGAGGAGCTCCGTGCTCCCTCTGAAAAGCAACTGTGCCCACTCCTGAAACACTATACCTTCTGTAATCACCCATCTCTATGCGCATCTTGAGGTATTTCTCCTCCAAGGCACTGAATATATTTTTATCACCGGTCATGTGGAATGAGGCTCTACTGTCAAGATACCAGACACAACCCATCATCGATGACACCATGCATGCGATGAAGGTAAAGTCCATTTCAAACTCAAAGGCTAATGCCTCACCTTCCGATCCTTCCGAGGATCCCTTCTTGGAATTCTTCGATGGGCAATTAGTCACATAATGTCCCATCTCGTGACACGACATCTTACTTTAGACATGTCACCCTTATTCCCTCCATGAGAAGAATTTGATTTGGAATGGGAAGCCTTCCCCTTCCCTTTCCTTGCCTTACTTGCTAAGGCTGATTTTCTTCATCATCATCCTTGGATGAAGAACCATCTCGTGTGCTCCTCCTGCATAAGATCCGACCACAGTTGTTCCAATTACGACAGTTTCTCCCTTCCGTTCACAGAGTCCTGGTAGCTATTCCAACTCTTTGGAAGGCCAAGGAGAGCAAGGCTCACCATATCATCATCGGCGGTAGTTATTCCCACACTACCAAGCTCATCTCTGCAGGTGGTGAGCTTGTTCAGATATGTGGAAATAGTATCGCCATTCTCCATCTTGATTCTTCAAAGCTTATCCTTGAGCGCCAATTTCCTCTGGTCACTACTGTTCTGGTAGAGGTCCTTCAATGTCTTCCACATTGAAAACCTTCCAATGGAGACTCGAGACAATATGGTCTCGAACCCCCTCAAGGATGATTTGTCTCACCTTCTCCACACACTTCTTCCACTCAGCCAACTCTTGTGCATTAGTTGAAGCTGACTTTGGGATTTCTTGATTAATGAATTCCTTCAAGCCATTGTCCTCTAATACAACCTCCATTCTATATTTCCATGCTATGTAATTCGAGCTACCTTCCAAGGCATTCTCAAGTCTCAAGCCATAGAATGCCATTGGCCAACCTTGAAGTATGATATGAATTCGATTTTCACCTGCAACCCCGAACTTCAAACTTCGAATTCTCTTCTCAGTATATTGTTCACAACTCCAATACCATGTAGAATAATTTCTACAAATCCACCTTTGATACCATGTAGAAAATCTGATGTAGGTTAACCCGATAATGCAATATAAATCAAAGTAGAATACTATAACCTACTTCTACTATCAATTTGCAGAAGCTTGAATATTGAGTTGAACAATATAACTAGAAGAAGAAGAATCAATGCACAATACAGATGAAAATACTTTGGGGAAATCCTCAAATCAAAACCCCACATTATTTTATTATCATACAGTGGAAATACATAGGAATTATACAAAGCCTTAGCTCTCACATCTATCCAGCTCTCAATACAATCCTCACAGATGCTCACAGGAAATCTTGGCTTCTCTCAAGCCTTCCTCTTTGCCCTCCAAGCTTCTATTTCCTTGCGTTGTTTCTCCTGGGTGATCCTCCTGTTACCAAGTGGAACACTAATCCTCCAAAACTGCGCAATCCTCAAGGATGAATGTCTTTGACTACATGCATGAGTTTTATTTATAGGAAAACGCATACAAATGATAGTACATTGTCCTTGACATTAATCTCAATTGGTTCTTTCTCAGAATAGACATGCATGAGTTTCTGATGAGGGAATCTTTAGTTGACTAGAGTACACTAGTTGAGTACATTAATGCATCAACTGAATGTTAACTCATTATTAGGTCCTTAAACAATTTGGAACTAATTTAACTGGACTTAACTTACTAAACAGAGTTAAATAATTACAACTCAAATATAGCTCAATCTTATCTCCTTAATTTAAGGGATAACTCTTACATAGCTTCAGAAAGACTTCTAACTTGAATTTCTCTAACTAATTAATTCAAAATAAATTAATTAATTATTTCCAAGTAGCTTTTAAGACTAAATTCGATTTTAATTCACAATTTAATTCAAGGATAAATTAAATTGGAATATTCTTGTTGCCATATTTCAACACCACTCTCTATGGGGATTGAAGTGAAAGGATGCACCTGATTCAATCAACCATGCCTCATGAAATACATGTGTACTTGAATAAGAAGCCAAGAAAACATCCCAACCTTCATCAAAGGTGGTTTTTGCCTCTCTAGAAGGAGCATCATCATATCCCTTTCCTTTCCCGAGAGCTTTAGATTTACAGTCCCTTTTATAGTGCCCTTTCTTTCCACATTTCCAGCACACCTTTACAGGCTTTCCTAGAGATTTAGATCTCCCTCTAGATTTAGATCTTGTGGGAATACTGTGAGGGGGGGTGAACCAGTATTCCTTTTCAATTGTTACTTTTACTAGTTAGATCACTTATATTTAGAACACAAAACGAACAATGATAAGAATAAATTCTTTTATTAATTGAATCAAGTACAAATGAATGAGTACAATAATTGTTGCCAAGCTCCAACTTGGACTTTAGTGAGGCTCCGACCTCTAGGGCTTTGACCCTATCCAAGGCACCAACCTTGGGTTTAGGAGCACCGACTCCAAGGATGCCAATCCACAATCTTCCAAGCTCCAACCTATATTCGCCAAGCACTGACTTGGACTTCAAAGGCTCCAACCTTGTCAATTCTGAGGCACCAACCCCAAAGGGATCCAACCCTATTTTTCACTTTTTCAAGGTATGTTTGGTTGTACTTCACGACTCCTAATATCTTCTTCAATGATCCCTTTCAATCTTCAGCAATGTTGTCAACTTATCGTTCACGTCACGTCATCAATGACAACCTTGTTCTCTTCACATGAAGGTGTCTCCTCTGTCCTTCATGGTACCCAATAAATTTGTCCAAGTCACCTCATGATGGCTTATGCATCATGGTCTTCAAGGGTGTCTCCAAAACTTCAATCAATGTGTGTCTTCAATCAATTGGACAAGTTATGCACAAGTTCTTCCAAACAGTTGTTCAATTATTGTTCATTTGTTGTTCAGTTGCTATTCACTTGTTGTTCACCTGTTGTTCACTTGTTGTTCACTTGATGTTTACTTGTTGTCCAGTTGTCCTCCTGTTGTTCAATTGTTGTTCAATTGACCTCCTGCGTCATTTGTTGTTCAATTGACCACGTGTTTTTCAATTGTTGTTCAATTGACCTCCTACATCATTTGTTCTTCAATTGGCCACGTGTTGTTCAATTGACCTCCTGTTCTTCAATTGCTATTCAATTGACCTCCTACTATTCAATTGACCATGTGCTAGTCAATTTTTTTTCAATTAACTCCTTGTTGTTAAATCACTATTCAATTGACCTCCTATGACATTTATTGTTCAATTGACCTCCTGCTATTCAATTGTTGTTCAATTGACCTTCTGTTGTTCAATTGTTTTTCAATTGACCTCCTGTTGTTCAATTGACCACGTGTTGTTCAATTGCTATTCAATTGATCTTCTGTTGTTCAATTGACCTCCTACTGTTCAATCGAAAAAAACAACCTTGTTCATACTCAAATAATCTTCTTAGGTCCATAGAACGTCCTTTTGAACTGTTATCTGAATTACTGTCAGACACAGATTCGAGCCTTTCAATAAATAACCCAGTCAACAGAATGTTTTATGTTTCCTTCTTCGCTCATTGTTTCGACCTGCGGCTTTCTTCTTTCCGTTGTTCGGCCCTCAGCTTCGTTCTTTTCTCTATCTCGCTCAACCTTCGACTTACATTATTTTCTCTATTTTGTTCAACCTTCAACTTACATTCATTCATGAGTTGTGAAATCTCCTCCTTCTATTGGTAATCGATGCCCGAGATCCTTGACTTTAGTGAAACATTTGAACTTGTACTTATACGAGTCTCACGAATAACTGAAGGACACATCTATTGGAAGAGAGGCCAACTTTTATATTCTTCATTCAATTATTCATCGACTTGTTTATTTACAGAAAAGCCACATTAATGGAGTTCCCCACACGCCACATCATAACTTTAATCCCAATCGCTTCTCTGAGAGGTTTACACATAAAATAGTGATTCCCCTACTGCCGACAGAGCGAATGCGATATGGTCTTAAGCAGTTGTTAATAAATTCATTGGGTCCACAATGCACATATTGCAATCAGGGATTTATCGCAATCGGCAATCTGGTACATCCTTTGAAGCTTGTGATACCGCGGATGGATGCAATATGATATTGAATTGTATTGCAATGGTGCAGTGAGTCTGTAGTGATATCGCAATCGCAGTATTCAAGTGGTATTCCTTTGTGGTACATAACTTCCAATGCGGATACGATATTTCATTAAGGCGTGTTGTAATGGGACCATCGGGTCCGTAACTCATATCGCATTAGGGGTTTTGAGCGGTGGAAAGACTTAAATTTCGCGATGCAACAAATGCGATATATTCCAAAACAACAGCTAATAAATATGTTGGGTCCACATCTTCAAATCGCAATCACAGGTTTTGTGCAATGACGGTGGCATATAATAAAGTTGTCGATGAAGTGTCTTTTATGTGTTTTCTAGTCTTTATTGTTAACTCCTCCATTATGGTTCCTCTTTCGATAGCTCTACTCCCCTAACGTAATGTTCCTCATTGTTCTTCTGATTGTTGGCATTATGGCACAGGTTTGGAGCTATGGCACAGGTGTTGTCCTTGATGGCAACTCTCTTTGGTAACAGATCTCAGTTCAGGCTTTCAGAATGAAGGAAAAGACATATACGCAGGTTCATCTAGACGAAGACGCGTATACACGTGGGTTAGACGTTTCAAAGGCGCGTATGCGTATACACGCACTTTCATGCAAGGAAAAGCGCATATATGTTGGAGAACTTACCTTTGGTCCATGGTAGTTAGTCCTTGGTATTTGAACCTATGGTTTTGGACCATGGTACCTCGTCAGAAGTGTTGATCCCAAGTATTGGGTCCGTGGTATTGGTTTATTATGGTTTTGGACCATGGTATTGTGGAAGGCCTAAAACTATAAAAGAGGAAGGAGATCATGTGGCAAAGGATCATCTGAATTATTATTGAATATCTGATAAAGTGCTAGATCTGGAATACTGGTAATTGGGTTATGGTGCAGATCTGGATCTGAATGAAGGAGGAACCTTAGTGCAAAGAGAAGGATAAGTTCTATTGATGGGTCATAATCTTTAAGCTTGAATGATAGTATCTTTGTCTGATTTCGATCTGCTATATGTGGCGCTTGCTTGATCTATAAGTCTAATAATCTGTGTTAATTAGTGTATGAATATCTGTAACAGCGAATTATCCTTTATAGATCTGTACGCAGGTTCAGTGAAGTGAAGGCGCATATACACGCTGGTTCAGTGAAGCGAAAAAGCGTATACACAGGTTGTTCCAGCAACAGAAGCGTATGTACGTAGGTTTCAGGTTGTTAAAGCAACGTATATCTTTTGAGTTGTGATCTAGCTGCTTCTGTTTATTGCTGCAGTGTTATGGGTTCAAATTTGGTGTGTGGTTACTGTTACTGTGATCTGGGTACAGTCATTAGAGAAGTGTTTATTTTGATTCAGTTTTTGATTGGTGAAAAGGTGATTGGTTGATGCAGAAATTCTTGATGTTTGATTGATGTTATTTGTGGATCCAGTCTGAAAATTTATGAAACGTGGTCCCTGAAAGAAACAGAAGGTTGTAGCCTTCTGTAGGCCAGCACCTACGTACTAGTATCTTGGCTAGTGCAAGAGCTAAGGGGGTTGTAGCTCCCTTCCAGGAGAAGCTAGAAAACAAGAGAGGGTTGTAGCTCTCTGCAGGTTGCAGCCTGTGTACTGGTAAAGGACTGCACCAGTACAATTGTAAAAAGAAGTTTCTAATTAAAGAGAAGATAGAGACGAATTGCAGCAGGTGGTTTTCACCCACATTGGGTTTCCACCTTATATCTGTTGGCTAGTTGAATTGTTTATGAATTAAACATTCAAGTACCACATTAATTGTCAACCAGGGAAAGTCTTTTTATTCCAAAGGCTACTGCGTACTATATGTACTTAAATTTTAAAAGCATTGAAAAGCTGTAGTATACGTAATTCTTACGCTAAGTCATTACAGTACTGTTAAAATAAAAGCAATTAATTAAAACTACAAATCTGGAAAGCAAAGTGATGGATGCTCTGTTGGCAGAGGATCAGGACCCTATCCTTCAGATGGGGACGTTCAGCACCTGCCCCTGTAATCAGATTGCTAACGCACACTGCACTCTAATTCACCGGTGAGAAACAAACTCAAGTAATTAATGAAACAGAGTACTAGCAAAACGGAAATACCAGAGGTAATGCTATAGAATCCAAACAGAGTACCAGAAAGAAACTATTGCACACTTACACACTTGACAAGAAAGTAAATGGGTGAATCTTGTGAGGAAGGTGGGCCCAGTCCCTCTCACAAGATTCCCCAGGAACACAAAGACTAGATTAAGTACTCAAAATAATTTTATATTCATCTGCCAAAAAGATCCAAGTACAATAAAGTTCAGACTTGCTGAAGTTCTCCAAAATCTCACTTTACAGACTGACTATAAACACTGACTGATCCCCTTTCTCATGTAGATGTCTCCTCTTTATAGAGGAGACATCTATTACAATAGAGTATTACAGTTCATTCAGTTAACCCATTCTATCAAAAATAAGAATTACAGAACGTTGTTACAACAGTATGATAATATGTTCTTTCTTGGGTTCTGGCTGTTACACAGCTGGTAACTGACTTCGACCGTCTTCTCGGGATCTTCACATTCCTTTGCCGCTTCCCCATGCTGTTCCTGATTTAGACAATGCTGACTGTGTTCTTCTTGCTTTAGACATCCGCTTGATTATGCCGCGTTAGGGTTCTTTAAATAGTTGCCATCTGTTATTCGCGGCTGTTGCAAAATAGCTTGCTTTAGATGATTGTTGTTGTTGACTGTAGCAACTGCGGAGTTGCTGCTTCTGGTGTTGCAGCAACTACGTAGTTGCCGTTTCTAGTGTTGCAGCAACTATACATTATAATTCCTGCAAGCTTAAGACAATTACTTGACAATTTAGTCAGCTTTTCCAAGTGTAAATATAAAGATATTCACGAATATGCAATGAACAATTAAACATAGATATGCGGGAAGTTACTTCGTACCTTGGGGTAATTATGTCATTATAAAATCAAAAGCTTTCAACCTATGACTGCAAAAGGATAATAATACGGCAAAAAGATAAGGTCAAAATAGGTCAATTCTGAGTCCCAACATCCCCCCCAACTGAAGAGATTGCATGTCCCCATGCAATGGCTACTCTGAGTCTGAGTCGGAGAACTGGGACGAACAATGTAGATTACTAAGACAATAGCTGTAGGGAGTGGCATCAAACTTCTCCCTGAACCCACAAACAGTTTGTATATGCTTCCATGCTGCTGCTTCTTCCCTGTTGGATAGTCCAAACTGGCCCTTATACTGTTCACCAGACAACCATAAAAGTGGAAATTTAAATTTGTAACCCATCCAATTTTCAGCACAATGCTGCATGCATTTAACATACTGAGGTACCCTTGAGAGTGCTACTTGCAGATTTGATGGGTTATACGGGTGATATTCCTGCCTTTCTGTGGGGCAGTTTTCCCAAAACAGTTTATTTGCTTTAACAGCCAAGGATGCTTTAGTCTTTACATAACGCTGACAGTCTGTTAGGACCTCTGTTTGCAGTTGCATGACATGATCCTTCATATCAGGGTCACTTACCATTTTTAGGTGTTGTGCAATGAAAGTGGCAGCGTTCTGTGGTTCAGCTCGAATCCACAGAAGACAATTCTGTTCGTTATGGTGAGCTGAGACAAAGGCATTCTGCCAGGTAAGTTGATTAGCCAAAAAGGAGATAAAGGCTCTCAGCTGTATGTCGCCAACTACAGGTATCATATTCATGTTCCTTTCTTCGGACACGGCCTCATTATGGAGGTATAGTTCACATAGCAGGTTTTGATCGTTTTTAGGTGCCTCTGCAAAGGTCTGCATAAACTGCTCTGCTGTGACCACTTGATGAGGCCTCCCCTCTTTGACAGCCTTCAGCTGTATAAATGCAAGTCTTTCCCTCAAAAATGTAGCATAATTAAAAGAAGGTTTCCTTGTGGCAAGCATTCTTTGACATAACTCAAACATCTGGGACAGTCTGGCTTTCAGTTCCTTGATTTCTTTATACTGGGCCCTACACTGCTCCAGTGCTTCCCAGTTCTTATAAGCATGATCAAACCAGGTCCCCTTTTGTTGTTCGAATGCCTTGCCTTGAGACTGCTGATATTCTCTCCACCACTTTCCTTTTAATGCCTGAAAACTCTCTGTTTGTGTGCATGCATCACTAACAGTGGGGAGCTCTGTTTGTATACAGGCATCAACCAGGATAATCTGCTCTGTTGGAGTGGGCTGGGATGATCCAGCATCTTTCTCTTCATTTCTGACTAGAGTCTCTTCCTCCTGTTGTACTAATTCATTTTGCTCCATGGTGATTTGGGTGGGCCAGGGTGAATCTGTCCCTTTTTCTTCGTCTTCTTCTTGCTCCTTGGCAGTTTGACTGGGGCTGGATGAATTCAATTCTTCTTCATTTCCTTCTGAAACTATTTCTTCTTCCTCCATAATAATTTGGGTAGGCCGTGATGAGTCTGTATCTTTTTCTTCTTCTTCTTCTTGCTCCTTGTTAGGTTGACTGGGGCTGGATGAGTCCAGTTTTTCTTCATTTTCCCTCGAGACTATTTCTTCTTCCTCCATAATGCTTTGGGTAAGCCGTGGTGAGTCTGTACCTTTTTCCTCATTTCCTTCTTGCTCCTTGTCAGGTTGACTGGGGCTGGATGAGTCCAGTTTTTCTTCATTTTCCCTCGAGACTATTTCTTCTTCCTCCATAATGCTTTGGGTAAGCCGTGGTGAGTCTGTACCTTTTTCCTCATTTCCTTCTTCTTCTTCTAGCTCCTTGGCAACTTGAATAGGGCTAGGTGAGTCCAGTTTTTCTTCATTTTCTCCTGAAACTATTTCTTCTTCCTCCATAATAATTTGGGTAGGCCGGGGTGAGTCTGTACCTTTTTCCTCATTTTCTTCTATGTCTTCTTCTCGTTCCATAACACTTTCAGTGGGCTGGGATGATTCTGTGTTTCCTTCTTCATTTCCTGGTTCTTGTGTAGCTTCTTCTTCCATAGCAAATTGGGTAGGCCGGGGTGAATCCTTATTCTCCTCTTTCTTTTCTTCCTGCATAGTGTCAGCAAGCTCCTCTGTTTGTTCCTGTGCAGTCTCTGGAGAACTTACTGGTTCTTGTGTGTCAGTAAGCTCTTGGTCTTGTGCAGTTTCAGGTGAACTTACTGGTTCTTGTGTGTCAGTAAGTCCTTGATCTTGTGCAGTTTCAGGTGAACTTACTAGTTCTTGTGTGTCAGTAAGTCCTTGACCTTGTGCAGTTTCAGGTGAACCTACTGGTTCTTGTGTGTCAGTAAGTCCTTTAGTTTGGTCCTGCATCTTCTCTGGAGAGCCTGTTGGTTCTTGTGTGGAAATAGGTCTTTCTGTCTGCACTTCTTCTGAAGATCCTGTTGGTTCTTGTGTAGCAACAGGTCTGTCTGTCTGCACTTCTTCTGAAGATCCTGTTGGTTCTTGTGTAACAACAGGTCTGTCTGTCTACACTTCTTCTAAATATCCTGTTGGTTCTTATGTAACAACAGGTCTGTCTGTCTGCACTTCTTCTAAAGAACCTGTTGGTTCTTGTGTGTCAACAGGTTTTTCTATCTCAGCAGAGGATTGTGGGATTTCTATTTGTGCATCAGCAGGCTCTTTTGTTTCATCTACAGCAGCGGAGGCTTCCTTCATTGGTTCTTGTACTACCTTATATCCTGCCTGAGTATATATTTCACCACAATTTGTACACATATATTCGTTATCTTTACTTTTCTCTGCTGCAGACGCTACTCGTGCTAAAACATGCAGGCTGAATTCTTTCTGGTATGCTTCCTTAACCCTTATTATCTCTTCCTGATAGTCCTGAATCTGAGATTTCAGAAACTCAATTTCTTCCTGTAGGGCAGGTATGGTAGGCTGATCTTGTGGGACGGTAGATTCCAATGGAGGCAGAGGTTGTGTTTCGTCAATTTGATCAATATTCCCCACAGGTGGTTCTTGTGTGTCACCTGGGGTAGTGGCTGTTTCTTGTGTTGCAGCCACTTGGTCACTATCACTTTGGGTGTCGGCAGCTGGTTCTTGTGTATCAGCTGTCTTAAGATATGATGTCACGAAGCTATGAACACTCTGCATCTCAGCCTCTGTGGGTGAGGGAGAGGAGTTTCGAGGAGTGGCTGGAGTGCGGATTCTTATAGCGATGGGCGATGAACTGGAGGAATTAGGAGATTCAACTATTACCGATTTTCGTTTTGGTAGGGAAGCAGGGAATTCAGGCGTTTTTCTCTTCCTGCTAGCTTTTAAGGTAGGGACAGTAATGGGAGTAGCAGGTGCTTTAGTTGAAACCCTGGTTCTTCTTCTTTTTGCTGGGGTTTTCTTTCCCTGCTGCATTTTTCGTTTAAGCAGAGTAATTGGGATATTATCGTCGGAATCATCAGTAGAAATACTGAGTATGGGAGCGGAAGGATTAGTTCTTCTTGGAGATGAGGTTAATTCTGCTGTTGCTTGTTCATTCTCAGTAACATGCAGGGGTGTTTGCTGGGGTTGTTCGGGAATATGTTCTGCTTGCTGAGGGTTTTCCAAAGGGATTTGTTCAGGCATGTCGTCCGTTTGCTGAGGAAGTTCTTCGTCTTGCTGAGGTATGTCCTCAGCTTGACGAAGAGTTTCCTCTTCTTGATGAGGACTTTCATGCTCCGGCTGTGGAATTCCTTCCTCCAGATGGGGATTAATGGGGGGTGGAGGGTTGTTTAGAGCGAGGGCTCTGTTAATCAGCAATTGGGCTAAGCGATGATGTTTTAAGGAAAGAACTGGATGCTTCGCTTTCATAGCATATCGTGACATATTTTTGAGACAACCCAGCAGATAATATGGCATGTTTAATAATTGACCATTTCTTAAGTGATTTAACAGGACGAAGTCATGCTGGTAAATTACCTGGTAGCGACCTTCGCACGTCAGATATTGCTTGACGAATTCAGCGACTTTCGGCCATGGTTGAGGTAACGACCGCAGTACTACACCTCTGCCCTTGGTCTCTACTTCCTCGCCTTGTCGGAGAAAATCCTGCTGTGCATTCAAAATCAGGTGCTTTCTGCTGAACCACTGTGTGCCATTGGCTGGTAGTCCGGTGACTTCGGCTATGATTTCCTCCGTGACTGGAACTTGAATTCCTTGGACGACAGAGAATCCTTCTGTCAAGTTGCATGCGAATTCCAGGACTTGCTGCTCGTCAAAGTCCGGAAGTCTCCTGAAATACTCTATCCATCCAGCTTGCAAGAAAATTTGATAAATTTCCGGAAAGAGTTCCAGGACTGCTGTCGTGCCAGGTTCATGTGTAATGAGGGTTCCTCCCATGGCTGTTGTCTCGGTGAATTTTCAGAGTTCAGAGCCGAGCTACCGATTTCAACTCAGAGTATAACATCGCAAATGGTAACATGCCGTGGCTTTTACATACTACCGGGAGAATTAAGGGTGGCGGTAGTTGGCGTGGTATGTCATTATGAGAATTGCTTTGGTAATCCCCCCCCTCCTACGTGTAAATGATATGATTGGGAATGCAATCATTTGATGGTCCTATCAACTTTTCCGCGTTATCTATTATTTAATGCTCATTCATAAATGTGCGTACCTTCGTATTTTACCTTTTTGATCGCTGCGTCAAAAAGTCTTTTCTTGTCTTCTACCAGATCATAATAATTACCGCGGATCTGAAAGCATGGGAATATAGGTGATTTGTAATGATAACGACGGGAAGTGATAGTAGGGTGTTGTAATCATCACAGGAAGTGGTATATTTTATCAAGATTTGTTCTTTTGGGGCTGAAGTGGTAAGACAGGGGTTTTCGTACGTGAGGGAATTTTGCTGGGAAGGATATTTCGTGACCGGGAAGCAATATCGTGGCACCGGGATTGGTGTTGCAGCAATGGAAAATTACCGTTGGGGCAACAGGGATTGGGAAAAAGACGTTTGTGAAAACGGGGAATGTGCCGGAGTAATGGAACTAGTGTTGCAGCAACAGGGAAATGGTGTTGCAGCAACGGAAAATGGTGTTGCAGCAACAGGAAATGGTGTTGCAGCAACAGGAAATGGTGTTGCAGCAACGGGAAATGGTGTTGCAGCAACAGGGATGGTGTTGCAGCAACGGGAAATGGTGTTGCAGCAACAGGAAATGGTGTTGCAGCAACAGGAAATGGTGTTGCAGCAACAGGGATGGTGTTGCAGCAACAGGGATTCCGAGTCCACACAGTAATTCCTTTGAGACTTTTTGTTCTCAGCTACTTCCCAAGCTAACACCTGCAAAATACTGAAATGTAATATCGCAATCCTTGGCAGGATTTATTAGTTTCTAAAAAGACAAGAATATCTAACCTAAGAAAATTACATAAATAATAAAAATTCAAGTGCTTTGAGGGTCAGCAAGTTCCCCTGGAAAAGAATAATGTTTTATTGCCATGCAAGTGGCTTTAAAATCCTCTTTGGAAACTGGCCGCTGATATAACCGAAGTCGGTAGCCATTGACTAACAGTGGTGTTCTGTCCCCATCAATTGTTAACAGTCTGACTGTTCCATTTGGAAAAACAGCATCCACTTCATACGGTCCCAACCACCTTGTTCTTAACTTCCCTTGAAAATTCTCGAAACGGGAGTCATAAAGTAAAGCCCAGTTACCTTTCTGGAACTGCTTTTGCCTGATGGTTCTGTCATGCCATCTGCTTCTTTGTTGTTGTATCATAGTTGTTTGATGGACGACATCTAGTCTTTTCTCATCCAATTCCTGAAGCTGCTGCAACCTGGCTGTCTGTGCATCAGTTAAATCAAGGTTAACAGCTAAGGCAGTTCTTAAGGTTTTAATTTCAAACTCTACAGGGAAAATAGCATTCTTTCCATAAACTAATTCATAGGGTGAAAAGCCTGTTGTATTCCTCCAAGTGGTTCTATAAGCCCATAGAGCCTCGGGCAACCTCTGAAACCAATCTCTTCTATTCTCCTTTATCGTTTTTGTTAAGATGGCTTCTATGACCTTGTTGGTACTTTCCACCTGCCCATTTTCTTGGGGGTGGTATGGTGTGGTCATTTTATGCTTAATATGATATTTTCGGAGCGTGTCCTTGAAGCCATGAGAATTAAAAGGAGGTCCTCCATCAGTGACTAATTCTCTGGGTAGTCCAAATCTAACAAAGATTTCTTCAAATAAGAATGTTAGTACTGCTTCTTCATTGGCTTTAATGAGTGCTTTGGCCTCTACCCATTTGGTCATATAATCTGTGCATACTAATATGTAGACTCTTTGATTAGATGGAGGATTAATGGGACCTATAAAATCTAATGCCCATTTCTCAAAAGGTTCAAGAGTTACCTGGGGGTTAAGTGGCATTTCATCCCTATGGTTAGGCTGACCCATTCTTTGACAGCTGTCACAAGCCTTCACATATTTTCTAGCATCTTTAAAAAGTGATGGCCAATAATAACCCATTCTCAGTACCTTGTGTGTTGTTCTTTTATCTGCAAAATGTCCTCCACAAGGGCCATCGTGACAAGCTTTTAACACATCATAAATTTCATCTTCCGCAATGCATCTCCGGATTTCTTGATCTATTCTTATGTGGAACAGACACCCGCTTATCCAGCTGTACCTAGCACTTTGCTGGATGATCTTTCTTCTTTCCTTGTGTGATAGGTGTGATGGTAGTTTTCCTGCAACTAGATAATTGGCAATGTCTGCATACCAAGATGAGTGAGCAGATACTGCAAATAAATACTCATCAGAAAAAGAATCATCTACTGGAGCATTTTCATCAGTTTTTAAACGAGAAAGAAAATCAACAACTACATTTTCTTTTCCTGGCCTATCTACAATTGTGATATCAAATTCCTGTAATAGTAATAACCACCTGGTGACTCGAGCATTTGTAATTGATTTATTCATTAAATACTTAATGGCCGAGTGATCAGTATGCACAAAGGTAGTATAGCCAGTAATATAATGCCGAAATTTATTAATAGCATAAATAACTGCTAAAAATTCTTTCTCAGTCACTGTATAATTTAGCTCAGCTGGTGTCATGTTTTTGCTAATGAAATAGATAGCATAGGGGAGATTGTTTTCTTCCTGACCCAGGACAGCTCCAATTGCCGTATCTGAGGCATCAGAGGAGATATGAAAGGGTAATGCCCAATCAGGTCCTCTCAAAATAGGAGCTGCGGACAACTGATGTTTAAGTTTATTGAATGCATTTTCGCAGTCATCAGTCCACTTGAATTCAGCATTTTTCATTAATAACACAAACAGAGGAGAAGCTATTTTAGAAAAATCCTTAATGAATCTTCTGTAATATCCGGCATGTCCTAAAAAACTTCTCACCTCAGTTTGTGTTTTGGGGATAGGAAGGTTCTGAATCACCTGAATTTTAGCTGGTTCGACTTGAATTCCTAAAAATGAAATGAAATGACCTAATACAATACCTTGATTCATCATCATATGGCACTTTTCAGTGCTTAAAGCAAGGTGTGCTTCTATGCACCGCTTAAGTACTTTTTCAAGGTTTTGCAGAGCATCTTCAAAGGTCACTCCATAAGGAGTAAAGTCGTCCATGAATATTTCTAATGAATCGTTTAACATATCAGAAAAGATTCCTATCACCGCTCTTTGGAATGTTGCTGGAGCGTTGCATAGCCCAAATGGAAGTACTCTGTAAGCAAAGGTTCCCCATGGGCTAGTAAATGTGGTTTTGTCCTGGTCCTGGGGTGCAATCCTAATTTGGTTGTATCCACTAAACCCATCCAAGAATGAGAAGAATTTCTTACCTGCTAAATTATCCAATACCTGATCAATAAAAGGTAAAGGGAAATGATCTTTTTGGGTTGCTTTATTTAATGATCTATAGTCTACACATACTCGCCATTTCCCATTCTTCTTTGGTACAATTACAAGTGGGGAAACCCACTCACTATCAGATATTGGATATATAAATCCTGCATTTAAAAGTTTTTGAAGTTCCTCCTTCACAATTTCTCTAAGGTTAGGGTTCATTCTTCGCTGGGGTTGACAGACTGGCCGGGATCCCTCCTTAATATAAATACGGTGAGTACATAATTCAGGGGAGATCCCTTTCATGTCTGTGTAGTCCCATGCAAATGCCTCTTTATTTGCTTGGAGTAACTTTATTAATTGCTGTTTTTCATTATCAGCCAAGTCAGGATTTATATTTAGTGTTTTACCAGGTTCAATTTCAATTGTTGTGCTCTTGGAAGGGTTGCCTAATGCTGTCTGGCATAAGTTTTCATCTTTCATATCTTGCTGGGATTCAGATTCTAGGATTGCAGTGAAGTGGTTAAATATTTCAGGATTAACCGAAGAGGGTTCAGAAATAAAACTGCTAATTAGTTCATCTTCGGTGGAGTCCTTAAAAGTCAAGGCTTGTCCAATAGTCAGTATTGGTTGGGTTTCTTCATCCTCATAGTCTACCCATACAGAATTGTCACTATTGATCATGGGTGTGGCATGAGGATAGAGGGTGAGCTGTTTAGTTTCCTGCCCGTTGGATATGGTCATTGATCCTGACCTACAGCTGATGAAAGCATCTGCTGTAGCCAGCCAAGGTCTCCCTAGAATCAATGGATGACCCCCCAACTTTGTTTTAGTCTGTAGCACCACAAAGTCAGCCGGGTAGTTCCAGGATTCTACAGAAATTATAAGATCTTCAATGACCCCCTCGGGTTTAATTGTAGATCGGTCAGCTAATTCTAAGATTGTTGGAGTTTCCCTAATTAAGTTTTTCAACTGAAGCAGTTGTGCTGTTTCGAGTGTCATTATATTTATTGCAGCTCCTAAGTCTACTAGAACTTTAGAGATAAAGGTTTTTCCAATCTAAACTGTTACTGTAGGGTGACCAGGGTCACCATACTTCACAGGATAATCTTTTTCGGTCATTAAGGCAGTTAATTCTCCCATCACATGAACTGTGAGGGGATCCTTAGCCTTCCTTCCCGGTTTCTTTATACAAATGTCTCTAATGGTTCTAGCATAAATAGGCACATCTCTTAATGCTTGCAATAATGGGATTTTAACATACAGATTTTGTAACTCTCCTAAAAGGTTAAAGGTAGGTTGCTCAAGTGTTTTTGTGAGAGCTAGCCATTCAGGAAAGGGTGGATCTATCGTTTGCTCATTATTATTAGGTGTTGATTCTGCTGTCTCAGCATTGTTGTTAGGTGATTTCTCTTTTCTAACTTCTTATTTGTCAGATTCAGTGATATCATCTATAATGGGTTCGACAATTCTCCCTGAGTGAAGATGAATATCATTACATTGCAGGGGAGAGATAGGTTGATTGTGAATGACAATTACTTGCAGGGCTTTATTATTATTTGGATTAGGGTTAGGTTGTACAGGCAGTTGCGGTCTAATTGCCTGATTATTTGGAGGAGTGTTAGATGGTAGGGAGAGAGATTGTTGTTGTTGAGGAAATGGCATCTGTTGGGCTGCCCAATTTGGATTCCATTGATTGAAGTATGGTTGTTGGGGAGCCCAAGGATTCCATATAGTAGGATCATGGAAAGGGAGATTAGGTTGCTGCATAGGTGGAAAGTTCATTGTATTGAAGGGTGGGTACTGCATTTGGTTCATGGGTGGGTAAAAAGGAGGATTATTATTCCAACGATTGAATGTTGTATTAGAGCTCATACCTTGTCTTTGCGGCCATTGCCTCCTCTGTGTCATCAGGTACACTGCTTCAGCCTCTTCTTCAGTTGACTGCAGTGCTGCTTTGATTCCAGGCAGAGAGGGGCATTGCTGCGTTTCATGGTCCTTCTCGCAGATTGTGCAGATAGGTATCTTATCCAGTGGGCATTCCCTTAATGGGTGCTTTTCTCTGCACTTGGAACAGAAGATAGCTAGAGCAGCTTCCGCTTCCGCCTGTTTCTTCTTAACCTGCAGAGCATCGATTTGTGACGCGAAAGAACTTAGCATTTCAGTTTTAAATTCTTCTAATAAGTTACCTATTTCGGCTCTTGTCGCTCCTCCACTGGCTGATTTCTGAACTCTTGAATACACATTATCTCTGCTCTTTGATCTGCTGCCTGTTCCTCTTGAGCATCTCATGCAGAGATTGATGATTTCATCAAATGATTCTTTGGAAAGTCTTTTTATTTCAAATTGTTTATGAATTAAACATTCAAGTACCACATTAATTGTCAACCAGGGAAAGTCTTTTTATTCCAAAGGCTACTACGTACTGTATGTACTTAAATTCTAAAAGCATTGAAAAGTTGTAGTATATGTAATTCTTACGCTAAGTCATTACAGTACTGTTAAAATAAAAGCAATTAATTAAAACTACAAATCTGGAAAGCAAAGTGATGGATGCTCTGTTGGTAGAGGATCAGGACCCTATCCTCCAGATGGGGACGTTCAGCACCTGCCCCTGTAATCAGATTGCTAACGCACACTGCACTCTAATTCACCGGTGAGAAACAAACTCAAGTAATTAATGAAACAGAGTACTAGAAAAACGGAAATACCAGAGGTAATGCTATAGAATCCAAACAGAGTACCAGAAAGAAACTATTGCACACTTACACACTCGACAAGAAAGTAAATGGGTGAATCTTGTGAGGAAGGTGGGCCCAGTCCCTCTCACAATATTCCCCAGGAACACGAAGACTAGATTAAGTACTCAAAACAATTTTATATTCATCTGCCAAAAAGTTCCAAGTACAATAAAGTTCAGACTTGTTGAAGTTCTCCCCAAAATCTCACTTTACAAGCTGACTATAAACACTGACTGATCCCCTTTCTCATGTAGATGTCTCCTCTTTATAAAGGAGACATCTATTACAATAGAGTATTACAGTTCATTCAGTTAACCCATTCTATCAAAAATAAGAATTACAGAACGTTGTTACAACAATATGATAATATGTTCTTTCTTGGGTTCTCGCTGTTACACAGCTGGTAACTGACTTCGACCGTCTTCTTGGGATCTTCACATTCCTTTGCTGCTTCCCCATGCTGTTCCTGATTTAGACAATGCTGATTTTGTTCTTCTTGCTTTAGACATCCGCTTGATTATGCCGCGTCAGGGTTCTTTAAATAGTTGCCATCTGTTATTCGCGGCTGTTGCAAAATAGCTTGCTTTAGATGATTGTTGTTGCTGACTGTAGCAACTGCGGAGTTGCTGCTTCTGGTGTTGCAGCAACTGCGTAGTTGCCGTTTCTAGTGTTGCAGCAACTATACATTATAATTCCTGCAAGCTTAAGACAATTACTTGACAATTTAGTCAGCTTTTCCAAGGATAAATATAAAGATATTCACAAATATGCAATGAACAATTAAACATAGATATGCGGGAAGTTACTTCGTACCTTGGGGTAATTATGTCATTATAAAATCAAAAGCTTTCAACCTATGACTACAAAAGGATAATAATACGGCAAAAAGATAAGGTCAAAATAGGTCAATTCTGAGTCCCAACAATATCTTGTGTTCTTGTGTGCGATTGTCTTCCTGCTCTGTTTTACTGTTTCTGGTTACTGGTTATTTGATTCTCAAACACATATTAACAATCAACATCAGAAAGATAAAGTAAATTAAAAAGTTTGCATTGTATACGCGGGTTTCCTTCTGCATAGTTGTGTATATACGCGAGTTTAAAATTGAAGTAGTGTATATCATTTGATTTTGAAAAAGGAATATTTGACTTGATAATACTAATTCACCCCCCCTCTCAGTATTATTTCCAACAATTGGTATCAGAGCAGGTCCTTCTGAAGAAGCTTGATCGCTTGAAGGAAGTTCTATCATCATGAGCAACTACGAGAGGGAAGCATCAATCAAGCCACCGATTTTTGATGGGACAAACTTCGTATATTGGAAGGTAAGAGTTACTGCCTATCTTCAATCTCTTGGTAGAGAAGTCTGGGATATCATAGACACAGGGTATGCTTTTCCATCAGCAACTCCTACAGATCCGGCTGAGAAGAAGAAATATGAAACAAATGCAAAGGCGGTCAATACTCTTCTAGGATGTCTATCTCAATCAGAATTCGTGA
This sequence comes from Pinus tabuliformis, assembly GCA_031772625.1. Lineage (NCBI taxonomy): Eukaryota > Viridiplantae > Streptophyta > Pinopsida > Pinales > Pinaceae > Pinus > Pinus tabuliformis. The sequence goes on along the minus strand of CM062808.1, from coordinate 151,819,704 downwards.
AGGTTATGCAGTATAAATCTGCAAAAGAAATATGGGACAAGATTGTTCTGAGCTATGAAGGAGATGATCAAGTAAAACGAGCAAAACTTCAAACCCTCAGAATTCAGTATGAAAATCTCAGAATGTACAATGATGAAAGTGTGGCTAACTATTTTCTTCGTGTAGATGAGATTGTTAATTGTATGAAAAATTTGGGTGAAGAAATAAAAGAGGTTGTTGTGGTTGAAAAAGTTCTAAGATCTTTGTCCCCTAGGTTTGAATCTAAAGTTTCTGCAATAGAAGAAAAAGAGAATCTACAAAACCTTAAAATGTCACAGCTGCACGGAATTCTAACTACTTATGAAATGAGGAAAGGAGGTCCATCGGACAGGAGAGAAGCTGCCTTCAAAGCTTCAGGCAAAGGAGAGTACTATGAATCAAGACACGTGTCAGAAGAAGAAGAAGAATCAAATTTTGTCAGAAATCTTCAACGGGGTACTGGAAGATTCAGAGGTAAGTTACCTTTCAAATGTTTTGCTTGTGGAAGAGTAGGTCACTATGCTGCCAAATGTCCTCATAAGGATAAGATTGACAAAGGGAAGGAACCTGTTAGATGGAACAAGAAACAGAATGCAAATAAGAAAAGCTATTACACTCATGAAGACAGTGATGGACTATCAAATAGTGATGAAGATGAACGAGGTAATAACTATAAACTTTTAATGGCTTTTGAAGATGATGATTACATGGATGCTATAGATGTGGATGGCTTTTATGAAGAGATTTCTAGACTCAAGACATGTTTAGAAGAAAAGAATGTGATCATTGATACTCTGCAATTTCAACTTGATGAAAAAGAAAAATTTCTTGAGAAGTTAGAAAGTGAAATTGTTGGCCTTAGAAAAGAAATTGAGAAAACAAAGGCCCTTAATCTTAAATTTGTTAAAGGATCTGAAACTCTGGATGAGATTATCAATGTACAACGTTCTCCACTAATCAAGAAAGGTCTGGGGTATAATGGAGAAACATCTCAAGCATCCACCTCAAAGAGTTATCTCAATATAACAAGAAGGAATGAGCAAAAGCCCAATGGAGATCACCAGGTAAAACATGGACGAATTACATCAAGAATAAACAAAGACTACCAGGTAAATCAGGGGCAATCCACCTTAAGGATGAACAAAAGCTACAACCAGCCACAGGTAAAATCTTCTCAATTTGCCTCAAGAATGGATGACAATAGAAACTACAATCATTTGGCAGGTAGATTTGATAATCGCAGAAGTTTCTTCAATGGCCAATGTTTCTCTTGCCATAACTTTGGCCACAAAGCAGCTCAATGTGTTGCCTATAAAACAATCATGACTAGAGAAGCTCAAAAACAAAGAAATATGACTGGGATCACGAAAAGGACTTAAAACAACTTTTCGACCCTTGAAAATGAAATTGAATGTTCTATTTGTAATAACTTTGGTCATGAAGATTCTGAATGCAGGAGCAGGTTGTGGCAGACAAAGGAACAAGCCTCAAGTACCAGAACATGGAGAATAAAGGAACCACAACCAGAAAGATGTGGGATAGCTTTTTATGCAGAAGGACAAGAAAATCAATGGTACATCGACAGCGGATGTTCGAAGCATATGACAGGTGATAAAGAAAAACTTGAATCATATACTGCTTTAGAAAAGGGGAAGAAAGTTTCTTTTGGAAATGATACCCCTGCAGCCATAAAAGGAAAAGGCATTGCTCAGTTGAAATAAAAGGTCAAAGCTGCAAATGTTTTGTATGTTGATGGCTTGAAGCATAATCTACTGAGTGTCAATCAGATGTGCGATCAAGGAACCGAGGATGTAGCGTTCGTGATCTTGATACAGGAAAAACAGTGGTCAAAGGCAGAAGAACTCCAAATAATCTATACATATTTGAAGAAGGACAACAACAATGCTATTTGAGCAAGGATGATGAACACTGGTTATGGCACCGGAGGTTGGGGCATCTAAGCTTTTCACAAATAAGGAAAGCATGCAAATACCAGGCAGTTCGTGGTCTTCCAAATATCAAAATTCCAGACAACACAATATGAAAATCATGTCAGTTTGGTAAGAAAACCAGAACTAACTTCCCTGAGAAGGAAGGATCAGCTAGCAGGCCTCTTGAGCTAGTCCATACAGATGTATGTGGTCCATTTAGGACAAGGTCACCTTGAGGAGAAGAATACTTTATATTATTCATTGACGACTTCTCCAGGATGGTTTGGTTAGGACTTATGAAGCACAAAGACGAAGCATTCGAAAAATTCAAATCCTTCAAAGCCTTGGCTGAAAACGAATCAGATCACAAAATTAAGTGCCTCAGGTCCGACAGAGGTGGGGAGTTTACCTCAAATGAATTTTTCGATTTCTGTGAAGAACATGGAATAAGAAGGGAATTCTCTACAGCTAGGACTCCTCAGCAAAATGGAGTGGTGGAAAGGATGAACAGAACAGTCCAACAAATGGCTCGTGCTATGCTTGATGAGTTTGGAACTCCCGCAACTTTCTGGGGTGAAGCTGCATTTGCTGCGGTTTTTATTCTCAACAAAACAAATGTCCGAGTGAAGAGCACTCAAACTCCTCATGAGCTCTGGTATGGTGAGACTCCTTCGGTAAAGCATTTCAAAAATTTTGGAAGCAAATGCTATATTAAGAATAATGATGAACAGCTTGGCAAACTTGAACCTAGAGCAGATGAAGGCATTCTCCTTGGTTATTCTCCCCACAGCAAAGCATATAAGTGTTACAATAAAAGACTTGGAAGAATTGTTGAAAGCATTGATGTAGTGGTTGATGAAAAAGGATACATTCCTAGGCAAGTAAATTATGAAAATATCGAAGAGGATGAAGACTACTCTCCAAATCAGACTGATGATGAAGAAGAACCTCAAGAGGCACCAGAGGAACAGATAAGGATAGAAGAGAAGACTCCATCTAGGTATGTTCAGAAGAATCATCCAAAATCTCAAATTTTGGGGCAGAAAGAGGCAGGTATACAAACAAGAAGAACAATTGCAGAAGCCTCAAGCTATTTGGCTTTGCTCTCCTCCACTGAGCCACAAAATGTAAAAGAGGCATGCAAAGATGAATGTTGGGTCAAGGCAATGGATGAAGAACTTGAGCAGATCGAAAAGAACAACACTTGGGAGTTGGTTCCTAGACCAAAAGATAAGAATGTCATAGGGACAAAATGGATCTTTAAAAATAAGTTGAATGAAAATGGAGAAGTAATCAGAAACAAGGCCAGACTTGTGTGTAAAGGGTATGCTCAACAAGAAGGAATAGACTTTGAAGAAAATTTTGCTCCCGTTGCTAGACTTGAGGCCATTCGAATGTTCCTTGCTCTCTCAAGCTTTCAGAAGTTCAAATTATTTCAAATGGACGTGAAATCAGCCTTTCTGAATGGAGACTTAGAAGAAGAAGTGTACATTGAGCAACCAAATGGTTTCATTCTTGGGAATGATCCAAATCTTGTATGCAGACTAAAAAAGGCTCTCTATGTTCTTAAACAGGCTCCAAGGGTCGTTTGGACAAATATCTTCAGCAACAAGGTTTTTCAAAAGGATCAGCAGATAGCAATCTCTATATAAAAATTGAAAATGAAAAATTGCTAATACTTGTTATGTATGTAGATGATATTATCTTTGGCAGCAATGAAGAAGCTATGATTCAAAGCTTTGCCTTGGTGATGCAGAAAGAATTCGAAATGTCCTTGCTTGGAGAACTGACATACTTTCTTGGATTGCAAATCCAACAAAATGAAGGCGGTATCTTCTTGTCTCAAACCAAGTACCTCAAGCAGATTCTGAAGAAGTATGGCATGGAAGATTCGAAACCAGTATGTATCCCTATGGTTACAGGATGCAGTCTCAGTGCAAATGATGAATCAGAAGCAGTACATCAACTAACCTATAGATCTATGATTGGAAGTCTACTTTATTTGACAGGTACCTGTTGAGCTAATTTATGGTCCTAAATTAACACAATTATTTCTTATCAATCCGGGTTGTTTATGCTTTGAGGCAAGTTCACTATATGTGAAGATTAGATATAACCAAACCTTGAAAGATAAGTTATTCAAAAACTAAATATAATACATCTTATAACTCTAATTCAATCAGCTCAAAAAGAGAAAAGTATCGAAAGGGTTCTTGAACTCAAGAAGTCCACCTTCACCTCAATTATCACTTAATGAATCAGAGATTGAAACCAAAAGCTCAAGATGCATAAATTATAAATGAAAGAAGCTCTTAACTTAAGAGACACATAAGATATTCCATCATAATTCATTCATCTCAATATCCAAATTTAAATGGAAATAAAACTGCTTGCATGTAAACAAAAAGGAACTAGTTTTGATTCATCATTTAGTAGAAGGAATGTCCAACTTGAACATCTGTTTTTCCAACTCAATAAAGTGATGAATAAGCTATTAACAAATGAAATCAATCACTATGCATAAACCATAAAACAAACTGAAATAAAGCTTTGAAAAACTAGTGCTACAATTAACCAAATTGCAATGAAATAAAACTAGTTTATCATGGAAGTGTACTTAGCTTGGAGTGGGGGCCCTCCACCCTTGCCTTGCACACTTTGAGAGGTGATATCAGAAGCTTAGATCAGTCACACATCCATAGCATTGCACAGCAAAATAATAATAACACAAGTCTTCAAATTACTTCTCAATCCAAAATATATCTCAGCATAAAAGTATATCAAAAATCAATACATAAGCCATCAAAGTTTTGGCTTTAAATAAGAAGTCTCATGAACAAATTGATCTATAATCACTCAAACAAACCCATCTACTCTCAGCCACCTATCCAAGTCGAATTCATTATCCCCAACCCAAGAAAGATGACCATTCCTATGAAAACTCAAAACAGCCCTATTTCTATGGGATTCCTGCATGACTAGTCATGGTTGACTAGCACCAAATGGGCCTAATAAAGCTTGTTCAGTTCGAACTAAGCATTGCTGGCTTAGTCCTAGTTCCCAAGCTGTCCATCCATGCATTCCATTCGTGCCCAAGTGTCCTGCAACCATATCAACCATAGAGCTATTACGGGAATTTCTGAATCTGCCAATTTTGCACTAAAAACCAAATTTTCATAAAAACTTTAGAAATTGCAAAATTAAAATTAAATACCTGAATGGATATCAAATATACATCAAAATGGGATAAATGAAGGGAAAATGGATGGAAAATAGATGGATAAGTAAGTTTCTTTGAGCAAAAATATGACCAAAACTAAGGCTCAACAGTACCCGACCAGACATCATGCATGCAGTGGGAATAGTTGGAAGATTTTAGGCAAATCCAAAGGAAACTCATCTTCAGGCAGTGAAGAGAATTTTCAAGTATCTTCAAGGAACTCAAAACTATGGCTTATGGTATCCTAGAGATACATATCTCACTCTTCATGCTTATACAGATGCAGATTGGGCTGGAAGCGTGGATAACAGGAAGAGCACAAGTGGTGGTGCATTCTTTATGGGTTCCAGATTAGTATCTTGGTTCAGCAAGAAACAGAGTTCGATTGCTTTATCTACAGCTGAAGTGGAATATACTCAACTTCTTTGGATGATGCAAACCTTGCAGGACTTTCAAATCACTTGTACACCACCTATCTCCATCTTATGTGATAATACGAGTGCAATCAGCATTTCAAAGAACCCAGTCATGCATTCAAAGACCAAGCACATACCGATCAAGTATCACTTTCTCCGGGAACAAGTGTTGGAACAAAAGGTCAAATTGGAGTATGTTCCTTCTAAGGAACAAGTTGCTGATATTCTCACCAAACCACTGCCTAGGGAGACATTTGAATATCTCAGACAGAAGCTGGGAGTAGTTGATGCATCATCTTGCTGTTAAAACTTGTCTGCTTCAGAAAAAAATGGGTGTACGCGAGTTGCCTGAGGAGGATATGCGTACATACGCCGGTTTGTGCAGAGACAGTCGCGTATATGGAGGTTTGATGGATATCAGTAGGGACAGGCTCTGGTTGAAGATATTCTGATATGGGTCTGACAGAGACCATCCGGCACAGGTTCAGGGGGAGCAGATAATATTCTAATAATGCATTGTTGGCATTATCTTAGAAGCTTTTGGTTCTAGTTCACAGCTGTTGTTGGTTTTAGGTGGAATAGAGGTAGAGGGAGAATAGAAGGAAATCTTGGTTGCTGATCTAAATGGTGATTGACAGATGCTGCTGCTATCAGTTATTGGTGACTTTCATAAGTCTTGTTCTAGATATTTCGTCTCTATGTCATGTATCTCTTTTGTGGTATCTCTTTTATGGTGTCAAGGTCATGTAACGGCCTATTTTGGTTTCCCCACTATGCCTGGGATGAACATGTAATGAACTTGGTTGTCATATGTAAATTTCTGATGTATCCCCACTTGGTTGGGTGGATGATCCCCACTTGGTTGGGTGATGGATGTATGTATTGAGTCTTTTGGTGATAGGAAGGTCTTTTATGATGTATAAGTCATGGTTCTTCTTGAAGAACATCTTTTGCAAATCTTGCCTACAGTCAAGGGGAGCATGGTCAGCACAGCAGGGCAGAAATTTCAGCATGTACTCAGGGGGAGCACAACCCTTTACCCTTGATGACAAAGGGGGAGAATGACTTTGAGGATTTTGGGTTGCCATCAAGCCCAAAGGGGGAGATTGTTGGTATTATGGCACAGGTTTGGAGTTATGGCACAGGTGTTGTCCTTGATGGCAACTCTCTTTGGTAATAGATCTCAGTTCAGGCTTTCAGAATGAAGGAAAAGACATATACGCAGGTTCATCTAGACGAAGACGCGTATACACGTGGGTTAGATGTTTCAAAGGCGCGTATGTGTATACACGCACTTTCATGCAAGGAAAAGTGCGTATATGTTGGAGAACTTACCTTTGGTCCATGGTAGTTAGTCCTTGGTATTTGAACCTATGGTTTTGGACCATGGTACCTCGTCAGAAGTGTTGATCCCAAGTATTGGGTCCGTGGTATTGGTTTATTATGGTTTTGGACCGTGGCATTGTGGAAGGCCTAAAACTATAAAAGAGGAAGGAGATCATGTGGCAAAGGATCATCTGAATTATTATTGAATATTTGATAAAGTTCTAGATCTGGAATACTGGTAATTGGGTTATGGTGCAGATCTGGATCTGAATGAAGGAGGAACCTTAGTGCAAAGAAAAGGATAAGTTCTATTGATGGGTCATAATCTTTAAGCTTGAATGATAGTATCTTTGTATTATTTTGATCTGCTATATGTGGCACTTGCTTGATCTATAAGTCTGATAATTTGGGTTAATTAGTGTTTGAATATTTGTAAGAGTGAATTATCCTTTATAGATCTTTACGCAGTTTCAGTGAAGCGAAGGCGCGTATACACGCTGGTTTAGTGAAGCGAAAAAGCGTATATGCAGGTTGTTCCAGCAATAGAAGCGTATGTACGCAGGTTTCAGGTTGTTAAAGCAGCGTATATCTTTTGAGTTGTGATCTAGATGCTTCTGTTTATTGTTGCAGTGTTCTGGGTTCAGATTTGGTGTGTGGTTATTGTTACTTTGATCTGGGTATAGTCGTTAGAGAAGTGTTTATTTTGATTCAATTTTTTATTGGTGAAAAGGTGATTGGTTGATGCAGAAATTCTTGATGTTTGATTGATGTTATTTGTGGATCCAGTCTGAAAATTTATGAAACGTGGTCCCTGAAAGAAAGAGAAGGTTGTAGCCTTCTGTAGGCCAGCACCTACATACTAGTATCTTGGCTAGTGCAAGAGCTAAGGGGGTTGTAGCTCCCTTCCAGGAGAAGCTGGAAAACAAGAGAGGGTTGTAGCTCTCTGCAGGTTGCAGCCTGCGTACTGGTAAAGCACTGCACCAGTGAAATTGTAAAAATAAGTTTCTAATTAAAGAGAAGATAGAGACGAATTGCAGCAGGTGGTTTTCACCCACATTGGGTTTCCACCTTATATCTTGTGTTCTTGTGTGCGATTGTCTTCCTGCTCCGTTTTACTGTTTCTGGTTACTGGTTATTTGATTCTCAAACACAGATTAACAATCAACATCAGAAATATAAAGTAAATTAAAAAATTTGCATTGTATACGCGGGTTTCCTTCTGCATAGTTGCGTATATGTGCGGGTTTAATTAACTGAAGTAGCATATATCATTTGATTTTGAAAAAGGAATATTTGACTTGATAATACTGATTCACCCCCCCCTCTCAGTATTATTTCCAACACTGATAGCACTTACCCTTGGGCATATGTGATAACCTTCTTTGTCTTGGCTTGTCGCTTTTGTGGCTTCTCTTCACTCTTATGACTTCCGATAAATTTCCTTCTGCTCCTGTTTCTTCATGGATCTGCTCTTCTTGGCTTCACATCATTATTTACTATCCAGAATATTTCCATATTGACATCAATGACAACCTAGATTAACAATCTCCCCCTTTGTCATTGATGGAAATTTTCTTCCTCTCTCTCCTTTGACATCAATGGCAAAGGAGTGCACAAGGACTCCCCCTGTCAAACTGCTCCCCCTGTCAAGCTGATCCCCCTGTCAAACTGCTTCTGTTCTTTCTGAACATTAGATATTTATGGGTATGTTACTCCTCCTGTCGTGGTTCTCTTCTTTTTACTCGAGATAGAAATATTTCTTCCTCATAATCAGCTAGCACATTATCCCTTCTTCATGTCTCAGAGCTTCTTCATCATGGCTTCAACAATGCTTAAAAATGCTACACTTCAATGCTTCAAAAACAGACTCCAAATAGACATACAACAAATTTCCAAGTCCAAATTTTTACGTTTCAGCACCGTATTTTTTTGTCTCTGCAGTCAGAATTAAGAGGTCTTCACAATCCAAATCATGAGACAATTCCACTAAAATTTCCATTCTCGCTATCTTTCTTCAAATTAGGATTCCTCTGGATCTCTATGCTTCTCCTTAAGATGCTGAGCTATATTCGACAACACAACATTCTCCTGTTTTTTATATATATTTAATCCGTGACTATCTTTTTAAATTCTTCTACTGGTTGACAATTTTTGCAATGCTTCAATTATGTTAGATGCTGCCAACTTCTCTTGCTTCAAGCTCCATTCCCAAATGTGTCTGTTTGTTTAAATGTCACCTCTTATTACTGTCCTCGATTTACCTATTCTCAAATCAAATCCCTGAGTAGAGACATTTAACTTTTGTAATAACAACAACATAGTTATTTGCCTTATTTCTCTAGCATTAGATGGCCTTCTCTGCTACTCCAATTTCTGCTTAGTGATCAAGTGGAAAACATCTTCAACAACAATCCAAAGAATGGTTAAGAGATCATGTTCTTCAATGTAGTGCTCCTGAGAAATGATCCTTATCAAAGAGTGATTGTTAATATAGCTCACCAAAGATTTCATAAGGATCCTTTCATAGATAGCTTCTGGAATAATGATCAAGAATCACAGGCTCCTCCTAACCGTATGCATCATCGCTGTTTGGCAGAATCCCATCATCCAACACTCAGAATATTGAGGATATCTTCATCAAGTCAACAACATGTGTTGACGGCTGGAGAGTTCAAGAGACTTCCGGATTGTATTTACTTCCTTCTCCATACTTGTGTAACCTTTTTCTCTGGTATGGTTCTAGCTTCTGTAGGGTCCCAAGAAAGGTTACAATTACGTGCCATATGTCCAATGTTATGACACTTGAAGCAATTTATATTGTTCATGAATAAGAATTCATGATTTCTTCCTGCAGAATTTCTTCTCGGAGATTGTCAGGGACCATTATAATTATCTTTGTGATATGCCCTACAATCTTTTTCCATGTGTCCAAAGTTTGTACAAGAATAACAATAACCAAGAAATAAACTTTGGTACATGGGAGATGGAGATTTCCTTGATTTACTTCTGAAGCCTTTCTGCCTTGGAATTCCTTGATAATAACCATTTCTTCTTCCATCCTTGACACCATCTACATTTCTTCTTGTAGGAGGGTTTCTCCCACAGTTGTCTTGACTCTTCTCATTGCCTTTGCTGGAACTGGGAGCATCAAAATTTCTTCCAGGCTTCCTTACATCCTTGTTGTCTGAAGCATTAGGGTCTGCATCATTCTTTCTTGAAGACTCACCTGTATAGCCAAGACCTAATTTGTCAAGAGGATACCTTTTATGACTTAGGATGTCATCTAGGGTTTGAGAACTTTTCAAGTTCTTATTCAGCAATTCAACTTCCCTTTTAAGAAAGACAATTTATTCTTTCATGTTCTTGCATTCTTCATCCTTTTTTGATAGTATGAGCTCCATTTCTTCCTTCATCTTAGTTGCTTCACATGATTGGGCCTTAAGAGATGTGATTTTTTATTTTAACTTGGTGATGTCTTCATCCTTTTCTTCCAGTTGCCATATCGTGGTGTTTCTCTCCTGTTCTGCTTCATCAACTTGTCCTTCTATGAATGTCAAAGCTTCAATCACCTTCTCAGCTCCTTGCGCTTGTTTCCTTACTTCTTCTAGTTGAGATCTAAGGGAGGAGACCTCTTTCTTGTAGACCAATCCCTATTTCAAGTTTTTTCAAACTCTTGTGCCTTTGTTCAAGGTAGCTTGACAAGGTATCTTCCTGTTTCTTTGCCTTATCCAATTGATTTGTCATAGATATGACTTCTTCATGATGCTTTCTTTTCTTTTGAAGAAGTTTCTCCTTAAGCTTGACAAGCTATTCATCTCTTTCTTGCACTTAAAGCTTGACAAGGTCAACTTCCTTCCTTGTCTGGTCTTGGTCACCAGCTAATGCTTTCTTCTTAAGTCCTTCGTTTTCCTTTTTTAAACTGATAATTTCTTCCATGGCACCTGTTAGAGCCTAGATTGACCTCATGCTGAAGGGAGGCAATTCCAGGGTAACCACAAACCATGCTTAACTTGGTAGCTAGCCCTACCAGGTTGGGAGAGGGCTCTCTCCTTGTGAATCTCAGTCAAGATAACTGAATCAAATATGGATTTTAGGCTAGGTATAGTAGCTCTAGAGTTTTTTATTGATTTTGTTTGATTTTTGTTGCTGGATCAAATGGAGCATGCAGTTTTGGGTCCGAGAAATGGAGTCAGGATGCAGGGTGTTCTATGGGGCGAGGTAGGTAAGTGTTTTGGCACTTGGAATTGAGTGAGATGAGAGGTCTAAGACTGGTGAGGAGTTGAGGAGGGCATGCAAAGATCATGTATCCTCTTCAAACTGTAGAAAACATCAAAAACTAAATGGTTTCCCAAGGCAGAGCACTGTAACCAATGTATTCTACCTATCTATCTTGATATCATTTAGCTAGAAGAATGAATTAGATTGTGGCACACATAACACAAGAGAAAATCTAATAATAGAACAAAAAACTATACAAAAACACTTTACCACAAGTATCCCACAAAAATAGCTGCAAATCCTGGTTTATTTCCTTGCCAAACTGCTGTAAAGATGTACAATGTAGCTCAGAGCATCCAAGAGAGTCCAACCTTTGCTAATGACTGAAAAAATACATAATATAGACATCAAACCACCTATGCTAGCCATCAGGGGTCGAATCCAAGAGATAAGGAATTGTTACAACCATTTCCAAACAAGGAACAGGAATATAGGTAGTGGAAAAACTTGCCTCTATAAGCATGGAAACTGATTCATTGACCCCAAACCACCTCAAAATGATGAATCTATCCTCTAAGGTCATTTCAAAATTGCATATACATAGCATAGCATTAATTACAATCAAAAAAATTTCCATGAAGAGAGAAAAAGTAAACTTGCAGATAAACTAGGCGAAAACTGGATTTTTTTGGGTAGATTGGTTCTATGCGCAGCGCCACTGGCCAGGTGCATAGCGCCACTTCACAGCTACATTTGGAGGCCTTCCCCTTAGCCAAATTGAGCCCACGATATCTCATTGGAAAGGTCGTCCTGTCTAGTTTATGGAACAGCTTGAATTTTTGCATTTGAAGGTCAGTTGCCCCATAAAAAGTGAAATATCCCAAGGATGCTTCTGTGTGTCTAAAAAGAGGCAGAGAGGTCATTTGTTTATGGTTTTTTGACCTTTTGGTGACCAGGTTTTGCTCCAAAATTGCTGAGATTTTCTGGGTTTGATTCTCTCATCATGCTAAATCCAAATATACAAGCCATTTCTTCAAAAATTCCTCCAGTGAAAAGCGTAGCGCCGGTAGCGCTGTGCACCTAGGGCAATTTTCTGTGTTTCAAAATTTCAAAATTTCAAAATGACAAAAATTTATCAAAACTTGCCCAGATTTGCCATAAGGCACCACCATTAGTTGCTTTGATGGGCTAGTGAGGCTTCAGCCAAGATCTTCAACTTGTCTTGCTCTTTTTTTCTCCTTAAGGTCTTCCTCAACCTAGCCTTAAGCTTCCTCATTTTTATGCTGCAGATCTTGTTGCGAGTCATGTAGTGGTAGGCCATGTGGCGAAGCATCTTCTTGTCTTTTTTGGCCTTCTCAATTAGCCCCTCAAGGTGTATGTTTACCCTCTCTAGCCATGTTTCCCTATCATTCTCAATCTCTTGTTCAATAGGGGTTAATGGAACATTGGCCTCCTTGATCTTTTGCCTGCCTTCTTTTATCATTTGTAGCTCCATGAGGACTTGCTTGTCACTCAATTGTTTGTTTTCTTGCTCTAAATAGTTGATGATCCACTTAGCCCTCTCTAAATTATCTGACAAGGCTTGTATCTCAGCCTCTTTCTCCTTTATGATCATGTCTTTGGTAATCTTTGGATCTTGAGTTTCCAAGTCAATGACATCAACTCCTTGTGTCTCCTCATGATCAACAAGGTCAAAATATCTTTCTTTCTCATCACTAAGATCCTTCTTATGCATCTTTTTCTTGCCTTTACCTTTTCCCTTGCTGTGCTGCTCAACCTGTACCTGTTTAGCTGAAGAAGAAGGCAAAGCCCCTTCCACTCCTTGTGGAGATAGCATTTTCCTGTGGCCTGAAGATGAAGGCGAGACCCCTTCCACACCTTGTGGAGATAATACTCGCCTAGCAGCTGCAAAAAGTTTCCTAGTGCCCCTCTCATATGTCACAAACACTGACACTCCAACAGTTTCAGTCTCTTTGACCTTTTCATGTCCTGAATGTAGAAATTTTGAATAATATGACAAATATTCACAAAGATTATCCTGATTATACACTTATAAGTGGAACATGCATAATACATAACCTCCTCTACGTTGATCATCAATTTACAGAAGTAGAAACGTTCACAGGCACACATAGAAGCATCAATCAAACTCATAAACACAGTATGTATCCCGGGGAAAGCATCTCACTAAAAACCCCACACTATCTGTATATTATATTGATTGAATCATGTAACATTACAAAGTACAATATTATCACAAGAAATCCAGTACCAGCTCCACCTGTTACACACAATACAGCTCAGATCTGAACTCCAAATCTATTCCACTGCTTGCCTGCCTCTCCAGCTCAAGAACTGATGAGAATGGCTTACCAAACTTGTATTTGACCTGCAAATAATCACTCACACTCTTTTGGACGTGATCACAAGCTACAATTCTTGATATTGGCCAATTCATTGGCATACTCAATCCCTCTGATTGTGCAAATCATCATGCACAACTATAGTCACAACTGATAGCAATCTAATCCTCTAACACCTGTCCCTGCTGAACTGAACATGCACTGACATGCAACTGAGTTAACTGATGTATTCTATAGTTGCATTATGAGTTAATAACTTGTGAATTAATTAATAACTAATTCACCCAACTCATCTCTAGTCTATTGATCAGTTAGACTAAATACAACTAGTTTAACAAAGTTAAACTGAACACAACTCCATCAACTGCACCTCCAGTCCACTAAACTCAACTCACTTGAGTTCTAACTGAAGTCCTGCATGCAAATATTAGTCATCCCATAGGTAACCACGTATTTCCCTCTGGGATCTGCATGTACCACATCCGTAGCGTATCCTGAAGTGCTCCAAGAGAATAAGATCAAGTTTATAGTCCAAATATTATTATGAGACAATAATATTTGACTTTTCTATTTTTGATAGCCAGTCTAAAAATAGACTTTGATCACTCACACTGTGATCACTCACACTGTGGTCACCCACACTGTGATCACTCACACTGTGGTCACCCACACTATGATCACTCATATTGTGATCACCCACACTGTGATCATCCACACTGTGATCATCCACACTGTGATCATCCACACTGTGATCAAAAATAGAACTTGCGCCATAATTTGCCTGTGGGCCCACTTAGTGAAGGCGACTCTTTTCACTAAGGTCCATCATCTTGTTGCATTCTCAACAAGCATTTCTTGTTGCACACTTTTCAACACTGAAGGTCCACCTTCTTCATGATGCACTCATGAAAAGATTTGTGGGCCTTTGAACATCTCATGAGAAATGAAAGTCTCCCATGGCATGCTAAGAAGGTTCAGTTGATGTAGAACAATGATTTTAATCAAGGAGTAGTGGTAAATGCTAGTCAACAGTTGGGGATATGGTTTCTTCTTTACAATAAGTGCCATCTTCTCAATGTTTTTGAACATGAAGTAGGGGATATTCATCATTCTCACCCTAGTGAAATGCATCAGCAATCTAATGTGGTAGGCATACAATCGGGAGAACCTACCTTCACAAGTAAAGTACTTGATGATGATCTTCATCAATGGAGCAAACCTATCTTCCAAAAACTTGAAGGGGAATACTCTCTTGAGTTTGTCTTGGTATCTAGCCTTGATGTAAGGCTCATAGTACTCCCTGTCAATATCCTGACCTTTGTTCCATTTTTCACCCACATCTGGAATACCTGTAGCCTCTGAAATGACAACTGGTGATAAGGTGAATGTAATTCCAGCAAGGTTTACTTCATTGTTGTCCAAATGTGTCACAAACAATCTTGCCAACTCATGATGAAATTTAACCCTTTCTACCATTTCACAAAAACCAAAACATGACTGGTGTTTAAAACAAGAAATGGCAAGTGGGCAGGCTTGCAACTCTCTCAAACTGGTAGGCTCCTCTCTGATAACCCTTCCTCCTTTATGAGGCTTCTTGTGTTGTATGTTTCTCTCCCTGGAACTGTCACTAAGGGTGTCTTCTTCAAGCTCATATTCATTGTCTCTTTCCATTGTTTTTATAGTTGTGATCACTTGTGGTGAATGAGGAGATAGGGTGGATGAATGAAAGATGAGTATGAAGAGATTTTATGAATCAATAAGTGAGAGGGAATGGGAGTATGAATGGGATTTAGGAAGTGAGTAGGGTTTAGGGATAGTGTAGGAGAGATGCCTGTAGGATAAAGTGTGTAGGGTTTTAGGGAGAATGTATAGGGTTTGAGAAATTTGTATGTGAAAGTGGGATTTAGGGAGAATATATGAGGGAATGATGTTTAGGAAATTTACATGAGGGAATGGGGTTTAGGGAACAATAGCAAATGGATGAGATAGGAAAACAAATGAGAGAGTGAGCTTGTTAATTTTATAAGAGACAGTTTTCGGTGAATGCTAGGGTTTTAACTTTATGAGTGAAACAATCACCAAGACTTGATGCAAAACCTCTTTTCAATCAGAAATATTGATTTACTTACTTGCAAAGAGGTAACTTGAGAGATTTTAAGCAAATTGAGTGATTTTGGAGTGTTTTGGGGCTTGGCTGCCAAGTTCGCAGCGCCTCACCTAGGTGCGCAACGCCTCCCAAGTACGCAACGCCCATTCAATTTTGCACTGAGGAAGTCTACCAAGTGCACAGTGCTAGCCTCTGGTGTGCAGTGGCCATCTGAACTTATCCAACAACACAACGATTGCACACCTTTGCTCAATGACACTTCAAAATCTCCCTTTAGCTCTTGAATTTCAACTCAAACAATGAAATGATCAATAAAGGGATAATATTTATATAGTTTTTCCACTTTTTGATTTTTGATGTACAAAACCCACTTTGTAATGTCTATTTGCCTTTTTCAAATACTCTGTTTTTGGATGCCTAATTTTTTGCTTGAATAGGTGAACTGATGCTTAATTTCTTTGAATTTTTCAGTGGCATGTACTTTGAAATATCAGCAGGTGACCAGGAGCAGCATGAAACCATTTATTACATATGAGAACAATAAAATTTTACATGAAATTTACAAATAATATGCCAATTCTTTGTTTTCACCTAAAAACTGGTTTTGAGGTGAAAAATTTATTAAGCTTACAAATTAAGGAATTATAGCTTTTTTTATCATGATTTTCATCCTCATGTGTCTGCTGACCTTTATTAGCAATAGTCACTGAAATTTGACCATGATAAAACCCTAATACCTAATGAGGGAAACCCTAAAACCTAAGACCATAATTGATAAAATGAACTAAAAATAAACACAAACCATTGACTGAAAAGTATGAAAGGAGGTCAACAGATACATGTCATGAGGGAAAAACTGAATTGAACCCTACCATCAGTAGATCCATGACCTAATGGAATGTAACTCATCAGAATGGGACACCTAATATGAAATGCAAAAGAGTAAATTTTGATCACTAATGGCAGTGTGAAGACACTAACACTAACAGTGCCCATAAGTTTAGTGAGGAGATCTTCTTCAAAATCTTTTTCATTCTCTTCATCTTCTAGGTCTTCTTTAGCCTTGATGTCATCATTCTCATTTTAAACTTCTATGATGGGTTCTGGATTTCCTTCTTGTTTTCCATCATCTTCTTGACTAGTAGTTATGATCAATGCTCCTTTTGAGTGAAGCTCATGAAGTTTATCCCATATGACTTTTGCTGACGAACATTTTTCAAAGCTGGCCTTCATAGAATCAGGTAGCCCATTCAAGATTGCTTTCATTGCTCTTGTATTATGTTCCTTGGATTTTCCATCCATCATGCTATCAGTGATCACTTATTTCCAAACTTCAATGCCTTGAGTCTTTAAGAAATTCCTCATCCTTGCTTCCCATATATCAAAGTTTCCATTGAACAATGGAGTCTTCACAAATTGATTGACTTTGATTTCGGTGGTTGAGGGAGACACACCTTTTGGAGGTTGGAGACTTTCTTCCTTGGCTTCTCCATTTGTGTTATAATGATCAACCTTCAAGCTGTTAGGCTTTGAGTGAAGGTACTGGCTCTGATACCAATTCTTAGAAATACTGAAAGGGGGAGTGAATCAGTATTCCTTTTCAATTGTTACTTTTACAAGTTAGATCGCTTATATTTAGAACACAAAACGAACAATGATAAGAATAAAATCTTTTATTAATTGAATAGAGTACAAATGAATGAGTACAATAATTGTTGCCAAGCTCCAAATTGGACTTTAGTGAGGCTCCGACCTATAGGGCTTCGACCCTATCCAAGGCACCAACCTTGGGTTTAGGAGCATCGACTCCAAGGACGCCAATCCACAATCTTCCAGGCTCCAACTTGTATTCGCCAAGCACCAACTTGAACTTCCAAGGCTCCAACCTTGTCAATTTTGGGGCACCAACCCCAAAGGGCTCCAATCCTATTTTTCACTTTGTCAAGGTATGTTTGGTTGTACTTCATGGCTCCTAATATCTTCTTCAACGAGCCCTTTTAGTCTTCAGCAATGTTGTCAACTTATCGTTCACGTCACATCATCAATGACAACCTTGTTCTCTTCACATGAAGGTGTCTCCGTTGTCGTTCATGGTACCCATTCAATTTTTCCAAGTCACCTCATGATGGATTTTGCATCATGGTCTTCAAGGGTGTCTCCAAAACTTCAATCAATGCGTGTATTCAATCAATTGGACAAGTTCTTCCAAACAGTTATTCAATTGTTGTTCATTTGATGTTCAGTTGCTATTCACTTGTTGTTCACTTGTTGTTCACTTGCTATTCACTTGTTGTTCAATTGTCCTCCTGTTGTTCAATTGTTATTCAATTGACCTCTTGTTTCATTTGTTGTTCAATTGACCACGTGCTATTCAATTGCTATTCAATTGATCTCCTGTTGTTCAATTGTTTTTCAATTCACCTCATGTTGTTCAATTGACCACGTGTTGTTCAATTGTTGTTCAATTGACCCCCATTGTTCAATTGACCTCCTGCGTCATTTGTTGTTCAATTTACCTCCTTTTGTTCAATTTCTCTTCAATTTCTCTTCTGTTGTTCAATTGGTGTTCAATTGACCTTCTGCTATTCAATTGACCTCTTGTTATTCAATTGATCACCTATTGTTCAATTGTTGTTCAATTGACATTCTGTTATTCAATTGTTGTTCAATTGACCTCCTACTATTCAATTGACAAAAACAACCCTATTCATACTCAGATAATACTTAGATCCATAGAGCGTCCTTTTGAACTGTTATCTGAATTACTGTCAAACACAGATTCAAGCCTTTCAATAAATAACCTAGTCAAAAAAATATTTGACCTTCGGTTTGCTTCTTCGCTTGTTGTTTCAACCTGTGGCTTTCTTCTTTCCGTTGTTCGACGCTCGGCTTCATTCTTTTCTCTGTCTCGCTCAACCTTTGGCTTACATTCTTTTCTCTGTTTCACTCAACCTTCGGCTTACATTCGTTCACGAGTTGTGAACTCTCCTCCTTCTATCTGTAATTGATGCCCGATATCGTTGCCTTTAGTGAAACGTTTGAACTTGTATTTATTGTTGGGTTGTGTTATATTCTTTCCACGACTAAACTACATAGTGAACTGGGGGGTTATATGGGGGGCGAAGCCCCCCCTTCGTTGCGCCGATTGTGCATCAGGAGGGTCACATGGGGGGCGGTAGAGCCTCCTATCTGAAGGGTTTTAGGGGGGCGGGTAGCCCCCTCCACGGGGTCCGGTGCAGCACCCCGGGAAAAAAAAAATTGGACCCTATATTAGGTTGGGCGAACCTACCTATGGTTTTCGATCCATGGTATTGGGCGCGATGGTTTTTGGGTCCATGGTATTGGATGCTTCGACATGTATAAATATGTATTATAACATTGAAAGGAACATAATGAAAAATCAAGCAGGTAGTCCAAGTTTTGGGATCCAGGGAAAATCTCTGTGTATATGTGTTTTATGTGTTATGCTCTCGCATTGTTTATTTTCTGTGTTTTAGAATTCGTATGTAGGTAATTTTTGTACGGGATTAAAAGCTACATTTGGTATCAAAGTTGTTTTGGCTTCAAGGGGACGCCTTTGTTATTGAGGGGTTTCGCTCGGGCCTATGGTAGACCTGTTCAGTGGGAGATCTGCGAGATTGATTCTGGTGGTGAAAAAGGATGGTGAGCAGTGGAAAGA
The DNA here is from genome assembly GCA_031772625.1 of Pinus tabuliformis. Lineage (NCBI taxonomy): Eukaryota > Viridiplantae > Streptophyta > Pinopsida > Pinales > Pinaceae > Pinus > Pinus tabuliformis. The sequence continues at coordinate 151,800,426 of CM062808.1, read as the reverse complement.
TAGAGATCAAGAAATTTAATGGTCAGAGTTTTGAGTTGTGGAAACTCAAGATGGAGGATCTGTTAGTGGATAAAGATCAGAGGATCGCGGTAGATCCGGGTACTAAACCAACAGGAGTGTCCGATGAATAATGGAAGAAGTTGGATCAGAAGGCAAAGAGCACAATGCAATTTTGTCTCAAATTCAGTATTGCTGAATGTATCAGGGGAAGCTACGGCGAAGGCTTTGTGGGATAAGTTAGGGACTTTGTACCAATCTAAGTCTCTGGTGAATAAACTGTTCCTGCGAAAAAAGTTGTATAACCTGAGGATGAAAGATGGAGACTCAGTGACAGAGCATCTTAATGCATTTAATACTGTGGTAAGTCAGTTAGCATCTGTTGATATTAAAATTTGAGATGAAGATAAGTGCTTCAGTTTGTTGTGTTCTCTACCAAAATTGTGGGATAGTCTAGTTATTGCAATAGGTAGCAATGCAATTGCCTTGCAGTTTGATGAAATAGTCTCATCCTTGCTGACGGAGGAGATGAGGGGGGAAAATATGGAGAGCCGGAATGGTGATGCCTTGTCTATACGAGGACAGTCCTAGAATAGAAACAAAAATAAGTCGTCGAGTGGGAGATCTAAACCTAGAGGGACGTCTAAATCTCCAGGAAAACCTATAAAAGTGGTGTGCTGGAAATGCAGAAAGGAAGGGAACTACAAAAGGGACTATAAATCTAAAGCACCTGATAAAGGAAAGGGATCTGATGATGCTCCTTCTGCAGAGGTGAAAAACACCTCAGATGAAGGTGGGGATGTGTACTTAGCTTCTTCAAGTACACATGTAGATCATGAGGCATGGTTGATTGACTCAGGTGCATCCTTTTACTTCACTCCACATAGAGAGTGGTTCTGCGAGTATGATAAATACAATTGTGGTGATGTCTTCTTAGGGGATGATAGGAAGGCTAGAATCGTTGGTCGTAGAAAAGTAAAGTTGAAGTTGCAAGGTGGAAGGGTTAGAACACTTCCGGGTGTTCTGCATATTCCTGCATTAGCCAGAAATCTGATTTCTGTAAGCAAGCTAGATGATGTAGGTGTAAAAATAGTGTTCAAGAAGGATACCTGCAAGATGGTTCGGGGAGCACTGGTATTGATGCGGGGAGTTCAAATTGGAACTTTGTACAATCTGCAAGGTAGCACTATTGTTGATGGGTGCAACTGTTTTGTGGTTCCTGAAAATGGAGCAGAAAATCTAGTGGTCTCTGGAGAGACGACCATGTTGTGGCATCAAAGGCTTGGACATATTAGAGAGAAGGGCCTTCAAATACTTCATGGTAAAGGTATGGTAGAAGGTATGAGTAATAGCTCTCTAGATTTTGATTTCTATGAAAATTGTGTATATGGGAATCAGAATCGGGTGAGTTTCCCCTCTGGTGGTAAGAGGGTGAAACAGATATTAGAGCTTGTGCACAGTGATGTGTTTGGACGTATGTAGGTTCCATCACTAGGTAAGTCTGTGTACTATGTATCATTTATAGATGAATTCTCAAGGAATATATGGATATATTTCCTTAAGAAGAAATCTGAAGTCTTTGAAAAGTTTAAAGAATTTAAGGTTGTGGTAGAAAACCAGACAGAGAAGAAGATAAAGGTGTTGAGGACAGATAACGGTGGAGAGTTTTGCAGCAAGGAATTTGAAGAACTCTGTAAGAAGTGTGGTATAGCACGGCAGAAGACTACTCCATATACACCTCAGCAAAATGGAGTTGCAGAAAGAATGAACAATACGTTGATGGAAAGGGAAAGAAGCATGCTTAGTGGTGATGGGTTAGGACAGGAATTCTGGGCATAGGTGGTGGAGACAGCATGTTACCTGGTCAACAGATCACCTTCATCAGCGTTGGAGGATAAAACTCCACGAGAGGTATTGACTGGTAAGAAACCCTCTCTTTCACATCTGAGGGTATTTGGATGTGATGCATATGTACATGTTCCAAAGGAGAAACGAACCAAGTTGGATAGTAAATCTGAAAAGTGCATCTTTATTGGGTATAAGGATGGTTTAAAGGGTTATAAGCTTTGGAACCCAACAATAAGGAAGGTTGTGTATAGCCGAGATGTGGTGTTCAGAGATGTGAAATATGTTATTAAACATGAAGTTCAACCAAAGGAACTTGAGAAGATAGATTTTGAGCTAAAGGAGGAAGAATCAGACTCTACAGCAGAGGAGGAATTAGAAGATGAAGAGCCACAAACTCCGGGTGTAAGAAGATTAGTTAAAGAAAGAAGGCAGCTAGAGAGGTATAGTCCATCTACTTTCTGTTCAAATTTTTCTTTATCTATTGTTGATGATGATCCCAGAACTGTGAAGAAAGAAGTAGATTCAGAGGATGGAAAACTCTTGAAAGAGACCATGGTTGATGAAATGGCATCTTTACACAAAAATGAGGCTTGGGATCTGGTGGAGTTGCTGGCTGGAAGGAAACCCATTGGCAGCAAATGGGTGTTCAAGAAGAAGATAAATGCAGAAGGAAAGGTGGAGAAATACAAGGCTCGGTTGGTAGCAAAAGGTTATTCCCAGGTGCCAGGAATTGATTTTGGTGATATTTTTTCTCCTGTTGCCAAGGTAACTTCTATTAGATTACTTTTATCTGTTGCTGCTGCTTTTGATTTTGAGGTAGAAAAGATGGATGTGAAGACAACATTTCTTCATGGGGATCTAGAAGAGGAAATCTACATGAAGCAACATGAAGCCTTTACGGTGAAGGGTAAGAAAGAACTGGTATGCAAGTTAAAGAAGTCTCTGTATGGGTTAAAACAGTCACCAAGAATGTGGTATCAGAAATTTGATACATTTATACGAGGACTTGGCTTCACCAGAAGCAAAGCAGATCACTGTGTGTATTTTAAATTAATTGGTGACCGTGTTATTTATTTGGTCTTGTATGTGGATGATATGTTGCTGGTTGGAAATGACAAAGAAATTATCCAGGATTTGAAGACCCAATTGTCCTCCAAATTCGACATGAAAGATCTTGGTGCTGAAAACTATATTTTGGGCATGGAAATTAAAAGAGATCGGGCAAAGAGGAAGCTCTGGTTAAACCAAAGGAAGTATGTCGAGACAATAATGCAGAGGTTTAATATGCAGGATAGTAAACCAGTGAAGGTTCCTATTCCTGTAGGTGTAAAGTTATCTGCTGAACAGTGTCCCAAGAGGATATGTCCCATGTTCCATATGCAAGTGCAGTCGGTAGCCTGATGTATGCAATGGTCTGTACTAGACCAAGCATTGCACATGTAGTGGGAGTATTGAGCAGGTTTATGTCAAAACTAGGGAAGGAGCACTGGACAACAGTGAAGCGGGTTTTCAGGTATTTGCGTGGCACTAGTGATTATGGTTTGTGCTACCAAGGAAGACCAACATTAGACAGAGCATTGGATATTTGTGGCTTTGTTGATGCAGACTGGGTTGGAGATCTGGATTAGAGAAGATCTACAATTGGGTATGTGTTTAACCTATTTGGAGGTGCAGTCAATTGGATGAGTAAGAAATAATCTGTAGTGGCACTATCAACTACAGAGGCAGAATACATGGCAGCCACTCATGCAAGCAAGGAAGAAGTTTGGTTGTAGATATTGTGTTCAAGTATGGGGTTAATACAGGGAGCTATAAGGATAAACTGTGACAGCCAAAGTGCAATTTTCTTGGCAAAGAACCCTGCTTATGATTCAAAGACAAAGCACATTGATGTTCAGTATCACTTTGTGAGGGATATCCTAGAAGACAAAAAGGTGTTGCTGGTAAAGGTGGACACTTTGAAGAATACTACAGATGCATTGACAAAATCTATGAGCTCTGAGAAGTTCTCTTGGTGTAGAGAAACAATGGGAGTTTTAGGGCTGGAAAAATGACTAAGCTCTCCTGTGGCTCCCTGTGGAAAGAAAACAACAAGTGGGAGAATGTTGGGTTGTGTTATATTCTTTCCACGACTAAACTACGTTGGGCGAACCTACCTATGGTTTTCGGTCCATGGTATTGGGAGCGATGGATTTTCGGTCCATGGTATTGGATGCTTCGGCATGTATAAATATGTATTATAACATTGAAAGGAACATAATGAAAAGTCAAGCTGGTAGTTCCGGTTTTAGGATCCAGGGAAAATCTCTGTGTATATGTGTTTTATATTTTATGCTCTCACATTGTTTATTTTCTGTGTTTTAGAATTCATATGCAGGTAATTTATGTACGGGGTTAAAACCTACATTTATACGAGTCTCACGAATAACTGAAGGACACATCTATTGGAAGAGAGGCCGACATTTATATTCTTCATTCAATTATTCATCAACTTGTTTATTTATGGAAAAGCCACGTTAATGGAGGTCCCCACATGCCATGTCATAGCTTTAATCGCAATCGCTACTCTCGAAGGTTTACACATAAAATAGTGATTCCCCTACTACCGATGGAGCAGATGTGATATGGTCTTAAGCGGTTGTTAATAAATTGATCGGGTCCACCATGCACATATCGCAATCGGGGGGTTATCGCAATCGGCTGTCCGGGACATCCCTTTCAAACTTGTGATACAGCGGATAGATGCAATATTGTATTGAATTGTATTGCAATGGTGCAACGGGTCCGTAATGATATCGCAATCGCAGTTTTCAAGTGGAATTCCTTTGTGGTACATAACTTCCAATGTGGATGCGATATCTCATTAAGGCGTGTTGTAATGGGACCATCGGGTCCGTAACTCATATTGCATCGGGGATTTTGAGTGATGGAAAGTCTTTTAAATTTCGCGATGCAACGGATGCGATATATTCCAAAATAACAATTAATAAATCTATCGGGTCCACAGCTTCAAATCGTAATCGCAGGTTTTGTGCAGTGGTGGTGGCATATAATAAAGTTGTCGATGAAGTGTCGTTTATGTGTTTTCTGGTCTTTACTGTTAACTCCTTTGTTATGGTTCCTCTTTCGATAGCTCTACTCCTCTAACATAATGTTCCTCATTGTTCTTCCGATAGCACTTACACTTGGGCATATGTGATAACCTGCTTTGTCTTGGCTTGTCGCTCCTATGGCTTCTCTTCACTCTTATGACTTTCGATAAATTTTCTTCTACTCCTGTTGCTTCATGGATCTGCTCTGCTTGGCTTCACATCATTATTACTATCTAGAATATTGCCATATTGTCATCAATGACAACCTAGATTAACATATCTCCCATTTGAGGACTTATTTTTGTTTCTGTTTTGGAATCGTCCTCGTACAGACAAGGCATCACCATTCTGGCCCTCCCTATTTTTTCTTCTCATCTCCTCTGTCAGCGAGGATGAGACTATTTCATCAAACTGTAAGGTAGTTGCATTGATGCCTATTGCAATAACTAGACTATCCCATGAATCTGGTAGAGAACACAACAAACTGATGCACTTATCTTCATCTGAAATTTTAATATCAACAAATAATAACTGGCTTACCACAGTATTAAATGCGTTCAAATGCTCTGTCACCGAGTCTCCATCTTTCATCCTCAGGTTATACAAATTTTTTCGTATGAACAGTTTATTCACCAGAGACTTAGATTGGTACAAAGTCCCTAACTTGTCCCACAAAGCCTTCGTTGTAGCTTCCCCTGATACATTCAACAATACTAAATCTGAGACACACAAACATATTTTTCTCTTTGCCTTCCAATCCAACTTCTTCCATTCTTCATCAGACACTCCCATTGGTTTAGCACCCCGATCTACTATGATCTACTGATCTATATCCAAAAACAGATCCTCCATATTGAGTTTCCACAACTCAAAAATCTAACCATTAAATTTCTCGATCTCTATCTTTCCACTTCTTGCCATCTTCTTTCACCAAGAATTGATCCCGTAGATCTCCCACTGAATATGGTCAACCACAGACTCGAGAAAAACCACTCAGTAGCAAAGGCATCCCCTTGAAGAAAAAAAAAAAATTGATACCAAATGAAGGTTTTAACCCTGTACATAAAATTACCTACATATGAATTCTAAAAAACAGAAAATAAACAATGGCGAGAGCATAACACATAAAAAATATATACACAAAGATTTTCCCTTGGATCCTAAAACTGGGACTATGATATTGATTTTTCATTATGTTCCTTTCAATGTTACAATACATATATATACATGCTGAAGCATCCATTAACCCTAGATTAGAACATAACCATAGTTCCATTGACCAGATCTACAAAATACCATGGACCAAAAACCATCATGCCCAAAACCATGTGTGAAATCCATGCACAAAACCATCGGTAGGTCCGCCCACCTAATATAGGGTCCAAAAAAATCATGGAAAGAATATAATACAACCCAACAGTATGTACTTGACACGGAGAAGGGACATTTCTAATTAGCCTTCTTAGAACCTATAGTTCTAGTCCCTAAAGGTCAAAAAGACTACATTTGTTTCGATGCCAAGAAGATTCATGCCATCGATTAGATTGAATTGCATAAATAGGCTGGTGAAATGATATACTCAACATTAAAAAGTTCATCCATGGTGGCATCTAAGCTGCAGACCTCTCTCAACAACATGCATTCAAAGCTAAATATGGAGTGAATGCAATCCTTGGCCAAAGACACTAGAACCAAATCTCTTGAAGATTTGGTGATTAAACTAGGATACGATCCTAGTGACATCAAAGCAGCTGAGAGATGATTAAAATAAATAATGATGATATTCAAGCTCTGAGAAATAAACTCAATATTTCAACCAAAGAGAACCCACAGACCAAAGAAGTCGCTCAAATGGAGGTAGAGAAAGAAAATTTGTTTAATTTGATAGTTGAACAGAACATTCAAATTCAGAAAATGGAGACAAACATAGAGGCATTTTTTAAAGAAAATAATTGTCGATAGATATAGGTACATCAGCACAATAGATAATATAGCAAACAACAATAATGACCTCAACAGAAAGGGCAGAAACATCCACTGCAACTTCTTCTAAAAAGCTAAGTGAAATCTCTGGGAGATTTATCATTAACTAACCAAGAAAATGAAAGATTGTCAGCATTATTAAAAATAATGGAGGAAAATAAGATCAAAGCTGACAATGCATATTTAATAGAAGTGCAAAAAAAATTCAAGCTTACTCAACAACTTGGAAAGTATGAAAATCAGTCATTAACAACACAAATATTAGCAGAGGCTAAGCAAAGCATATGGCATAACATTAATGCAAATATCACAGAGGTGTGGTCATCATTCCAGATTATATTTGAGCTAGAGGAACTACTATAGAATGTCAAAGCAATAGTTGAACAAACAAATGTTGAAATTGAACACAGGCCTGTAGAAGCACACATAATTATGAAGATTTTGAACTCCAAGACTAAGGACAAGCTCGAAGAACTTCAAATTCAAGACAGAACAAGCACAATCATGGAAGTGAAAAGAGTTCTAACAAAGAAGAACATGATGATACAACTTGAAAACAAGTGCAAAGAGTTAGAACTACAAGTAAAGAGATTTAACAAAAAAAATAATTTGTTGCAGGAGAAAGGGCTTCCACCTTTGAGAGCTTCTAATAGAAAATTGATCCCATTAGAGAACTATCAGGACCAGTTGTGTAATATAGTTGTAGATACATCCAAATTCTCCAAAGTGAGAGGAACAATAAGCATAGAAGATTTCATGGAAGGCCTACAATATGACCTCTTCATTCATCATGAAATCCATCATTTGTTTCTCAATAAACCAACTTTCCAAACATACACAGAAGTGGATGAAAGATTTCAAAATATGGTAAATTTCTCTATTCCTAGTGAAGAGAGATGGGATAAGTTGTTGGAGATTGTTGAGTAAATCAAACAAAAATCCTACAGATTAGGGGCAGTCAATCAGAAGAAGCAAAAATATAGCTACAATCATCAACAACACTCCTCAAAGTGTGAACAGAGCATTCGAATTAGTCCAGGATTTCTATCATTTAGTTCTATTTTTAAAATATCTACATCTTCTGGTAGATATTATTTTGTAATAAATTTTATTTGAAGTCTGAATTAGTTCGAAACAAACTCTATAAGTATTTTGTAAAAATAATTAGAAAGGGTTGGATTATCTAAAAAGAGAAGATCTTTCTTTGATTGTAAGTTGTGGTCTTTATTTTGAAGTAATCAATTCAGAAATAGAGAGCTAGTATTGTTTCAAGATTCTTGTGTCAGATAAATGGTGATGTTTCTCTCTTTGTGAAATGTTTCTTATTTCAAGTTATCACATGAATGTTTCTTTCTTGATTGTTACAAGAAGATTACGAGCTGAATTTACTTAGAGTACTCTGCTTCGACTTGTTTAAACAATCTTAATGTTCTTCTTATGAGATTAAATATAAAATTCATTTAAGTATGCTTTATATTTAATCCTTGCCTTATATTCATCTTATCCATACCACACATTGTTCATGAGATCCAGGATTTTTCCTGCCTCGCCTTGTTACAGCTACTTTGTTTATTTCTGATTGATTACTGAAAATTTTCATGACTCCATGCCTAATGGACTTTTCTTCCATCCTGCAACCAAAACTATAAAAGCCTATCTTTGAACTTTATACCTAGCCTAACATCTAAAAATAAAATAAAAACCAGACAAATAGAGCCCTCTTTGAAGATGGAAGGGCTAGATCCCAACTTTAAAATTGGTTTGTAGTTACCTCTGCAGTTTCCTCTTCAGCCTAGGAAAACTATAGAGTGCTAACATTCTGGAAACCATACTGGGAAAAACATATCTACATTTTCCTCGGTTGAGCATTGATTTCAAAGGTTTTAAACTATTTACTGTGGGTGACAGTGATGTAGAATTTATTAGGCTGATTTTTTCACCCAAAAGTTGTGTTTCAACCCTTCTATAAAAATTTTCCTTGAAAATCTGGCTTCCATAAGGATTTTCACAAGATCACATCCAGATCACGATCCCCCTAAAGTTGTGAGTGATCCTGAGAGGTTGATTAGGAAAAATAACCTTGAAGAAGGTTAAGCAAGAAATAGCCCTCTACTGAGATCTCACTCACTCCCTGAAAGCCTTCTAACATTCGAGGATATTGAGTTTGATTTGCCTTTCGAACATAGTATTTTTAGAACCAAATTAGAAATTTTTGTCCCTAAAATAGTAATTGATGAAACCAAATTGAAATCATACATCCTAGAACAAAATCTTGTTATTTCAAAATATGATAATGACATATTACAACAATTTCAAAAGCTTGAAAATTTGGTAACTAAGCTGAATAAGGGTGCTGAAGAATCACCCATATTACAACATATTGTTTCTTCTTCTTCTACTTCATCAATTACCTTCCCTTTGAATCCTCCTCATTGTATTGTTCATATTACATATGTTATTAATACTCCTTTTATACCAACTCAACAAATCATAACCCCACCACCTTTGTTACCCCCAACATCATGCACAACTACAATTTTATCTACCTCTCATATTACAATCATGGCAGCCAGTTATGCCCCTTTGATTCTGCAACAACCACTAAATGATATGCCACTGAATTATGCACAACGTATACCTCAATGTGATGGAACTGGGCCCACTACATCTTAACAGCACATTGATAAGATGAATGATTTTTCATACCTAGAAGAATTTGATGATGATGATGTTAAAGTAAGGTTGTTTGCTCAAAGTTTGGCAGGTGAAGTGAGAAAATGGTATAGGGGATTGGCAGTAGGCAGTGTTTCTAATTTACAACAATTTCATCAAGTTGTTCTTTCTCGTTGGGGCGTTAAAAAGAATCCACTTCATATTCTTGTAGAATATGAAAGTTTAAGGAGAGCTCCATGAAACAAAGATTATTCAGATAGAACAAAAAACCTTTATAATTCTATTCCAGCATAAATAAATCCCCCACCAGGGTTGACATTAATTCGATATCCAAATGGTTTTGATGTTGACATGGCCTATTAGTTGAGAGAAAGAAATTCACTTACTTTAGAAGAGATGCAAAGGAATGTTGTTAGTGTAGAGGCCAATTTGTTGGCCAAGAAAGCTAGGTTGAGGTATGAGAAGAGAGTGACTATTAAAGAAGATCCTTCTTCGTTATCAGATGTAAAACTAGACACTTTGGTTAAAACTATGGAGAGAATTACTTTGACACATAGAGCTGCACTAAAGGAACCACAAGGGGGTCCTCAGATCAAGAATCCAAATTTCATAAGACAGCAGCCCCAAATCAAGAAAAGAGAACCAAGAAACCCAACTTATCAACAACAAATTAAACCTCCTTTTTAGGAGAATTATGTAGAAGAAGAACAAGATCCAATAGATGAACAAGAAATAGATCATATTAATCACTTTGATGTGGGAGAAGTAGATAATATTTTATTGACAAAGGAGGAACAAGATTTGTTTTTTATCTCACAACAAGATGTGATGCCTACAGAATCAGATGATTACAAAAAATGGCTATCAAAATTCCATTATGGAAGTGCATAAACAATATAATCTGAGAAATAAAAAGACTACAACAAATCCTATTAAGAAGATCCAAGCTAATACACCTTCCACCAGTCAGACAAAGGTTGATCCTCCAAAGGAAGCCCCTCAAAAGAAAGATACAAATGTGAAAGAGGTAGAAAGGCCTCAACCTTCTTTTAACCTTGAAAATGAGTTGTCAAAGGTTAAAACTTATGTTCCATTGATTGAATTAATGAAAAAGGATGTATATAGAAGTCAACTTATAAAGGCACTAAAGATAGAAGAAGGAACAAATACTGCGAATATAAGTGATGACTAGCCTAGATTGTTTTTTGGACCAAAAGTTGAGGGAAATTCACAAGATGGTAATGTGCCACCATTTTATGCTAGTATTAACATTCATGATCTCATTTTTCACAATTCCATGTTGGATTCAGGTGCTTCACATAATCTCATGCCAAAAATGATTATGGAGAAACTCAGATTAGATATAACCAGACCATATAAATATCACTTCTCTTTTGATTCAAGTATGGTAAGATGTTTAGATTTGATCAAGGATTTATGTGTGACCCTTACCCAAATCCCAACAAAAAGTATAGTGATGGATGTTTTTGTGGTTTATATCCCTCCAAAATATGGGATGCTCTTGTCGAGGTCTTGGGGAGCAAAGTTTTAAGGCACATTGCAAATGGATATGACATATGCAACTATTCCTGTTTTTGGGCAACAAAGGAGATTGTACAGGGAGACTCTTATGAAATATATGTTAGGTAGTCAGGAAAAAACCAATAATTACCCACTCTATTTTATACATTCAGACATGGATTCTTTCATTTTATATAATGACATATGTTTAGAAGAAGAAATTCAAGACATGGAAAGTGAATTAAAAAAAACAAGGGATGTGAAGCCAAAGGCTGAAATATAAAATGAAAACAATGAGGAAGTTTTATGTCATATGGATTTTGATGGGGTATTTAGCAAGGAAGGAGCCAAGTTTGGTGTATGGATCTTAGACACAAAATCAGGCAAGTCAAATAAGTATTCCTACAAGCTTTCTTTCCAATGTATGAACAATGTTGCCGAATATGAGGCACTTATTTTGGGGTTGCAATTATTGAAAAGATCAGGAGCCAAAAGGATTTCAATCCATGGAGATTCAAAACTCATCATTAATCAAATTAAAGGTGAGTATTCGACCAAACACCCCAGGTTGAGGGCATACAGGAATGTTGTTTTATATTTTTTGCAGTGTTTTCCAGAAGATTAGTTGTATTTGATTCCTAGAAATCAGAATGTGTTTGTTGATGCATTGGATACCTCAGCAAGTACATGTAAGAGTCATTTCCACCCAAATAAGAAATATGAGATTGAGGTAAAACATAGGCCTGTTGTCCCAGATAACATAAGGAACTAGAAAGTGTTTGAAAATGACAAACAATTAGATAATTTTTTGCAATTAAAGGGGGAGTTTGAAAATTTGCATATTGATGTAGAAAATAATGTTGATGATAACACACAAGAAACTATTTTGAATCAGATCAGTGAAAAATCTGATGAACATGAAATATAACTTGAAATCCTGCAGTTAAAGGATAATGTGATACATGTTATAGCACCATTTACCACTCTTGGTAGATCTGATGCTCTGGTTATGGCCTAGGGAAACCCTTCCTTTCCAGACTTGGTCCAAAATCTAAAAAATAGTTTTTTATTTCCTATACGCTACTTTTCCCTGTGTTAAAAGCATGTACATGTGGGTCAATATATACCCAACCCGCCTATATGTGTTAAAACACTTAAAAATAATAAATCTCCTTAATTTCGGGTGGGGTTTATGGGTCTTACCTATTGCTCACCTACTATAGCCTGTCACCCAACTATTTCCCAACTGAAAAAAAAACTAATTTAGAGAGGTATGAATAAACCTCCATGGGAAGGCCTAAGGGGAGAAGAAATGAGATATTGATATTATAGTTGATTGATCCCTGATCGAGTCTGAAGAAATCCATGTCCCTCCTGCACTCCCCAAGCTTTATGAAACCCTTGTTTCCTCTTTTGAGATATCCTTCATCCCTCTAATGATATCCTTGTGTATACTGATGGAGGAAGATTTCTGAGGCTGCAACAAGACGGATCCGGAGTGTTATGACTCCTCCAGATCTCCAAGGTTGAGAAAGAGTCCAGCTGAGGTAACCACAAACCATTCTTTTGACTTGGTAGCTAGCCCTACCAAGCCACAGAGGGATCTCTCCAAAGAATCACAACCAAGGGGCTAGATGGATTAGGGTGTTAGGCTAGGTATAAAGTTCATAGGTTGTTTTGATTTGATTTGATGGGTTTATTATTGGATGAGGATATTAGGTCAAAGAGGATAGGTCAGGGAAAATCAAATATGATTGCAGACATTAAAAGGTGATTTGGTGAGATGATTTAAGACTTATGAGTTAGGAAGAGCATTGGAGATGTATTCTTCCTAAACTAAAGAAAAATGAACAAATTATGATAACTTTCCCAAAAAAGAGCATGAGCGAACATGAATTCTGCCTATAAACGTGAAAATTACCATATAACATACATGGAATGGTTTATAAACTTAACAAACATTCATAAAAATGATAACGGAGAAGAAACAATGCTAAACATCCATACCACATGTATCCCAAAGAAATAGTTGCAACTCATCATTAAAATTGGCCAAATTCTGATACAATAGTGTTTCTAATCAATACTACAACATCCAACTGAGTCAAACCTCTGAAAAGAGTGAAGAAAGGGAAGATATAGACCTAAAAACAACCTTTTATAATTCTCAGGGGTCGAATCCCTGAGTTGAAGAAGAGATCCACAAAAATCTGAACTGATACCTAGAGTGTAGGGAGCTTTAAGTGACTCCTCCCTAATTACATTGAAACTGATTCATTTGACCTGATGATAACTTTTACCTAATGAATATACCCCTAAGTAACTTATCCACGTCATTATTACATTTACAACATCAATTACATCAGTAAAAAGTTGATTTCCAAGGATGAAAATCAAATCTGGAGAAAAATAGTGAAAAATCAAGCAATTGGTCAAGTGTGCCCTCCATCTTGCAGGATGATTTTGACTGCCTTCCTGGTGTCCAAATTAATCCCAGGATAGCTCATTGGAAAATTGTCTAGTCTAGTTTCCAAATATGCCTTTATTTCCAAAAAGGACTTGATTTCACCCTCAAAAAGTGGATTATCCTAAGACTGGTCTGTGCATAGTGCCTAGGCCAAAATTGAGGCAGAAACATGATCTTTTGCTTCTTCTTTTACCTTTTCACCTGCTAGTTTTGCAAAATAAGGCTGGCAACGTGGTTTTATTAGATGTATTTGTCATTTTTCATCCATTGGTGGTCTCCAGTTTCTAAAAACGTGCCCCAAAAAAGTGTGTAACAACTAGTTTGACCGTATTGTTGATATAACATTGTCGAAAAACACACAAAAAAGACAAAAATTGCAAAAATGAGCCAAAAATGCTTCAAAATTGGTGAAGTGGATGATTTTGGTGTGGCTAGGCTTGGAGTGAAGCCTCTGCAAGTATATCAAGTCTCTTTTTCTTTTCTCGGTGAGTTAGGGCTTCAATCTTTGCATTTGTTGCCTTGAGCTTTTCCCTTGCATTTCTTTCTCTTTTGGCATAATGCTTTTCCATTTTTATCTGAATGTCATTTTGTTGATTGGACTTGTCTAGGAGCCTTTCTAAATGTTGGTTTACCTTGTCAAGCCAATTATCCTGGTTCTCATTAACCATGATGGCAAACTACTCATTCAATTTTGCCAACGTTTCAAACCCCAAAGGGGGTCCCCATATTCTTTTTGTTTCGTCCTGATGATGGACCCCCTTTGGGGTTTGAAACTGGCAAAATGAACAAGAAACTGTGGATAATCCGGGTCATGAAGCTACAAGAAACCTCCACAGAAGCCTAAAATCTAACATACTCATTCAATGTGAGTTGATTTGCAAGCTCAAACTCTTTTTGTCTTTCTAGTTCTAGATCTCTTTTCAACCCTCTAGTCCTAGGTCTACTCTTTGTCTCTTTCTCTTGTTCAGGTTCACCATACCTATCGTAGGCCTCATCAATCAATGCCTTGGCTTTCATTTCTTCCTTTTTTGCCTTGATGATAAAAATCTCCATGACATCATGTTTCGCTTGAAGTTGTTGATTTTCTTGCTCATAATATGAAATAATATATTTTGACCTATCTAAGTGATCTGAAAATGGGGCTCTTAGGCTTCTTGTTTAACTTACAAGAACCTCTCCCACTTCCAAAGCTTTAAATTTTCCCCAAGTCTTAATGATTAACCAATGCTGAATTAAGAAATGCTTGAAAATAAGGTGTATGCTTGCATGTGTTTTTAACTGTTTATGTGCTTTTAAAATTCGGTTGTTCATGCTGATATGTAAATACATATGACAATAGACAAATGTAGCAATAAGCAAACACATAAGGAAGCAATTTAATATGGATTTCACCTGAAACGCTTGGGCTACGTCTCCTTGAGCTCTAGTCAACTCGACTAAGCTCTCTAGGATTATGGAAACAGTTCTTTTACAAGTTCCACACTCAACTCCAATGTTTTACAAAGAAACATTGGGCTCAGAACACCATCTTATCCCTTGGCTCTTGGAGCTCTTTGGCTTTCTGGCTCTAGCTCTTGGCTCTGGCTCTAGCTCTGGCTCTTTGGCTCAGGCTCTGGTTCTGGGTCTCAGCTCTCGCTCTGGCTCTTGACTCTGACTCTGGCTCTCGCTCTTTGCTCTGGCTTCTCTAAGCTCTTTCTCTTCGCCTCTGCATGCCTCTGTGAGTTTCTTGACCTCCAAGCAACTCCAACAACAATACGCTGCTGTCAATTGAGCTCTCTAGCTTTTCACTCGACCTCCGAGTGACTCCAAAGACTCTCTGCGCATTCAACTTTTGCTCGTTGTTCGCTCTCCTCTCTTCTTCTGTCCCCCCTCTGTCTTTGTCAGTCTGTGGCTTTAAGCCATCTGCTTCCTGATTGTTTGTTTCTACTTTCAGCTCTCTCATTCCCTGCCTCTGTCCATTCAAATCCCTTCTTTTGGCTATTACAGTCACTGCATCACGCCTCACAGGGAAGTGGCCACCTATTCCGTAACAGATGAGTGTCAAGTTCACCGGAAACACTCGATCGTTTGAAACGGCCATTATTTCCATTGACTCCAAGAATGCCCGCGAAACATGAACCTCTGCCAACTCATCATCCACGTCGAACTTCAAAATCCAGCGCAATCTGCTTTATAAATTCGTCAAATCTAGTCATCCATTGGGTCGCATCCCCGCCATTGATATGGACCCTCTAAATCCTACGGTCATTGCACATATCGGGCGGATAACTTGCTCGACATTTACCCGTCCGATGTGAGCGCTTTTCTCTCTCTTCCGTCGGACACATGTCACTCGCTGTGTGGCATCGAGCGGGACTCGGTCAAAACTACTTACCACTCGAAGCCCTTCCGATATCCTGGGGTTTCTGTGGAATCTTGCCTCGGATGGAACCGAAACACTTTCTGCTGCATTTCATGATTTTTCGGGTCTGGGTGCATGTGGCTCTCCTTCTTCGAGGGGTTTTCCCTTCCATATCAGATTCCTCCCCCGTTGACTCAAATCATCACTGACTTTTATAATTCGAAACAGAACGCGTTACCATGGTCCACCGCTCTGCGTGCTTGATCGACGACCCTCATTGATCTGTGCTGATTGCAGTTAGCAACTGTCATGAGGATTCCTCTGATAAGCTTGATATTCACAAGATTTTTAATCTTTGGCATAAATTATAGATATTTCATGAAGACTTAGATAGTTTAAGGATCCATTTTGGATCACACCTTCCCACTAAAAGAACTTTTGGTCCACCAAAAGACTGATATAGTGATCTGAGTAGTAAATGAGAGTAACAACACCCTCTTCTTTTAGCCTCCCTACACTTGCCTTTGCATAGTGCCTCTGAAACAAAATCTCTGACTGCTTCCCTTCTTGGATGGGTTGGTCGTCTCGGGAAGAACTGTTTTCCTCCTTGACTTCATGCAAAACTTCTACTGTGAAGTTTACAGAAGGTAGTTTGAACTTATTTGCCTTGATCCTTGATCCAAGGTGGCTCAAACGAATGTGAAGTACATCTGCTCCACAAAACTTTCATTTGTACCTGTTTGAAAAGCTGCCAACAACAATTGTTAACAACAGCAGGCATACAGACAACAACTGGATGGACTAACTCCTGCTTCAACAAAGAAACATATTTCACATCTTGTGAACCCTTCCATGTCTTATATCTGCATACAAATGATTGATTATATAACAAGCCAATAAAACATGCCTTTAAAACAAATGACCGTTCAAGTCAAGCATGTAGAAAAAGACCGTTAGGTCTCTTTTTTCTTTTTTTTAAAGATGAAACACTTCATCATTATCTCCATTTTGGAGACAAATTTAACTTCTCCCAAGCCAACATCACATGCATCTCATGCTCATGCATGCATTCCATCTTTCAACTTTCGCTTAAGTACAATGTACTTTTGAAGCTGAAATTAACATATTGTTGCAGCAATAAAGTGAGTTTCCTACTCAACTTCTTTCCATTTACCATTTTTGTATGATCCTGCAACTTGCATTTATTCCACAAAGAAATGCAAGTAGATGCATCAATAGACATGCAATCTTAATTGGATAAGAGTTCTAACCATTTCTTACCAATCCATTTCAAAGGTTACTCCTTTGTTTACATATCAGCATCAATATCTGAATCATCCTGAAACACATCAATCATGGAATCTTTATTTCCATCCCTGCCATTTTCTTTTTCCACCTTCTCCTTCAACTTTGGTGGAAGCAGTGCTGGATTCAAAGTCCAACACCTTTCAGCAAGATGCCCTTGCTTATGGCAGTAAGTGCAACACATGTGCATCCTTTTGACAGCATGATTTGCCTTTTCCCATGGACCTTTGGCTGCTTTCTTCATTTCCTTCAAAATTTTCTTGTATGTGGCCATCCTCTTCCAACATCTAGAAACATAATGGTTATCCAAACCACAAAAGGAACATGCAATTCTTTTTCCATGCTTTATAAAATCAAAAGGAATGTGTTTAGAACTAGATTTATACCTACCTCTTTCACCTTTATTGCCTTCATGAGGAGGTGAAGCAAATTAAGAAGTGGCTCCCTTTGGAACACCACCACTTTCTTCAAGGCTGTCAGAGTTTCTACAACTCTCTGGTTCAAATGTGTGCTTCTAAACACCTGCATCCTGCGAATGATGTTTCGAGCTATTGCATTCCTTCTGAATACAATCCTCACACTTCTGAGGTAGAGGACCTGCAATGAAACTCCTTTTTGGAACTGTTTCAATGGCCTTCATGGCAGCTTTGGAACTCTCTCCATAAGGTTGTCCATAGCCAAGACCCCAATACTTAGGCATTTCCTCAACCATTATTGGCTCAACAATACCTTGTGCATGTTTGCCCAATCCTTTTCCTTCATAGCCCATCTTGGACATTAGCGTGGAACCTATGCCTCTGGTATTTTTTTCAAAAGAACCAATATAAGCATTCTTAGAAGAATTTGAAGACAAACTGGAATGGTTTACCTCCTCTTCAAGCTGATACTTGGCCAAGGATTCTTTGGCAACAAAGCGTTGTGACTCCAACTCGTGCATCCTTTCCAGGTTCATATTTGCAATATGAAGTTGCCTATCCATTTCTTGCAATTTCCCAAAAAGCATCTGCTTCTCTTCCTCCATGGAATTCAACTTCTCTCTAAGTATGCTACTCTTCCTTCCATCCTCATACATTTCTCTCACCGTATCCATCATGGTGGAAAAGTCTTGCTTCATGTCTCCATCAAAGGAACTTGTGAAGAAATAAGAATTCGAGGATTCACTTGTAGAAGTCGTCATTATGCAAATGAACAAAAGAACTTCAAACAAGATTATTAAAGAGCTTATTCAGTAACTTCTTGCAACAACCTTTTGTGCTTCAAGGATTGCCCTGAGGTCCCTTGGGATAGAAGAATGCCTTCAGCCCTTCTTCCTTCTTGTCCTTCCTGGACTGAGCTATCAATAGCTTTCCCTTCACCTCTGCAAACTCAAACAATAGTCAATCTTCAACCAAGCATACAATCGATGAGGCAATTAATCCGTGACTGTCCAAACACCTTTTGAACAAGCAATATTTGCCCTGTCAATCAAGCATTCTGATACAACATTCTTTGAAGGTGAGGTTAATCAATCTTAAGCTCTGATACCACCTGATCTGAAAATGGGGCTCTTAGGCTTCTTTTTTAACTTATAAGAACCTCTCCTACTTCCAAAGCTTTAAATTTTCCCAAGTCTTAATGATTAACCAATGCGGAATTAAGAAATGCTTAAAAATAAGGTGTATGCTTGCATGTATTTTTAACTATTTATGTGCTTTTAAAATTTGGTTGTTCGTGCTGATATGTAAATACATATGACAAGAGACAAATGCAACAACAAGCAAACACATAAGGTAGCAATTTAATACAAAGTTCACCCAAAACGCTTGGGCTACGTCTCCTTGAGCTCTAGTCAACTTGACTAGGCTCTCTGGGATTATGGCAACAGTTCTTTTACAAGTTCCACACTCAACTCCAATGTTTTACAAAGAAACATTGGGCTCAGAACACCATCTTATCCCTTGGCTCTTGGAGCTCTTCAGCTTTCTGGCTCTGGCTCTTGGCTCTGGCTCTAGCTCTAGCTCTGGCTCTTGGCTCTGACTATGGCTCTAGCTCTTTGGCTCCGGCTCTAGTTCTGGCTCTCAGCTGTGGCTCTGGCACTCGCTCTGGCTCTTAGCTCTGGTTCTGGTTCTCACTCTTTGCTCTGGCTTCTCTAAGCTCTTTCTTTCGACCTCTGCATGCCTTTGTGAGTCGCTCGACCTCCAAGCAACTCCAACAAAAATATGTTACTGTCAATTGAGCTCTCTAGTTTTTCACTCGACCTCCGAGTGACTCCAAAGACTCTCTACGCGTTCAGATTTTGCTCGTTGTTCGCTCTCCTCTCTTCTTTTGTCCCCCCTCTGTCTCTGTCAGTCTGTGGCTTTCAGCCATCTGCTTCCTGACTGTTTGTTTCTGCTTTCATCTCTCTCGTTCCCTGCCTCTGTTTGTTAAAATCCCTTCTTTCAACTGTTACAGTCACTGCATCACGCCTCATAGGGAATTGGCCACCTATTCCGTAACGAATGAGTGTCAGGTTCACTGGAAAAACTCGATCGTTTGAAACGGCTGTTATTTCCATTGACTCCAAGAATTCCCGCGAAACACGAATCTCTACCAACTCATCGTCCACGTCGGGTTTCAAAATAATCTGCTTTATAACTTCATCAAATCCAGTCATCCATTGGATCGCATCCCCACTGTTGATATGGACCCTCCAGATCCTACGGTCATCGCACATATCAGGCGGATAACTTGCTCGACATTTACCCGTCCGATGTGAGAGGTTTTCTCTCTCTTCCGTCGGACGCGTGTCACTCATTGTGTGGCATTGGGCGAGAATTGGTTGAAACTGCTTACCACTTGAAGCCCTAACGATATCCTATGGTTTCTGTGGAATCCCACCTCCGATGGAACCGAAACACATTTCGCTGCATTTCATGATTTTTCGGGTTCGGGTGCATGTGGCTCTCCTTCTTCAAGGGGTTTTCCCTACGATATCAGATTCCTCCCCGTTGACTCAAACCATCGTTGACTTTGCTAATTCGTGACAGAACACATTACCATGGTCCACCACTCTACGTGCTTGATCGACAACCCTCATTGATCCGCGCTAATCGCGGTTAGCAATTGTCATGAGGATTCCTTTGATAAGCTTGATCTTCACAAAAATTTTAACCTTTGGCATAAATTATAGAGATTTCTTGAAGACTTAGAGAGTTGCAGGATCCATTTTGGATCACTAAGTTGATCTAGAGATCCCAGATGAGTGCATCTTTTTCCTTGATGATAACGCTAGTGTCCTCATTGTTATCATGCTCACCTAGGTCAACCAAGTCCAAATCCTGCTCTCTCTCATGGAGGTCCTTTTCTTCATGTTGAATCTTTGTCTGACACTTCTCTTTGCCTTTATTTACCTTCTTTGTTGGTCAAGAAGGCAAGGCTCCTCCCACAATCTATAAGGAAAACACCTGCCTATGGCCTCTCTAATAAGTGTGTGCCAATGTGCCCAAATCTGCCCTTTTAGGCTTGATGACCTCAATCTGCCCTTTTAGGCTTGATGACCTCAATATTCTCTGGCTCACTAATATCATCTCTACTGGGTGACTCAATATGCTCATGAAATGGTGATGGTGGAGGTGATGGTGAAAGAGACTGATCTGATGATGATGCATGATCTGTGGGCTAAGATGGAGGAATGGATGTGCAAGGATGAGATGATGAAGGCATATTTTGAACATTATGAATGCTATAGGATAAAATGCACGGTGTATGGAGAATGAAGATACCCTCAAAGGTCTTCCCGGGACCTTCGGTAAATTGTAAGATTATCTGCAACCGTCACAAAGTTACAGGCATTTTCATAAACAATAACTAACGATGCAAGTAGGAGAAGTATATTACCTCAAGCCTCCATGTAGATTTGCTGGAGAACACAATGTAGCTAGGTGGAAGTCCCCTGAGCCGGCTCCAGATCAAGTCCTGCACATAGAAGAGACAAGCATAATCACAACATACACCTCTGATAACTAATACATGAATACATAAAAGAACATCTAGTTACACATAACTAAGCTACTCATGCTAAAAGATATTGGACAAACAACTGAATGAATGATAGTACCAATACCATGGAGTAGACAGTACAAATGCAATTCTATATTAATGTTGGAAGAGTGATTACAACCATATGTTGCATCAGCCTTCCCTTACCCCTCCAGCTTCTCTCTCTCTCTCCCTTCTTGCCAACTTCTTATGATTTGAGACAATGCTCAACAGTCAAGTATGCTATCCTTTCAAATTCTCTGACCTCTATCACCATAACCCTAGCTTTGCTTATGTAGCAATTGAGTTAGGGTTTCCAAGTTCCTCCTTGATTTCCCTAGGGTAAAAGCAATGAAGTTGCCATGCTTT
This sequence comes from Pinus tabuliformis, assembly GCA_031772625.1. NCBI lineage: Eukaryota > Viridiplantae > Streptophyta > Pinopsida > Pinales > Pinaceae > Pinus > Pinus tabuliformis. Next base: position 151,778,834 of record CM062808.1, on the reverse strand, counting down.
TCAGCTATTTCACATTTGCCTCCTTTTCTAGGATTAGAAATCCTCCAAATAAGTCGAATTTGGATGTTTCCTTGCTTTTCTTGAGTAATTTTAGGAACAAATATCTAGATATTTATGAGTCAATTCGTTCCTTTGACCCTTAGAACTTCACTAGGATTAACTAACGTTGTTACCATACTAGCAACTTGAATTAGTAGGGTCACTAACGCAACCTTAGGCTTGCAAAGACGCTTTTTAAAGCAGGTTGTCAATGCATAGCCATCGCTAGTGTGGAAACAAGACATGTGATTTTGGTCTTTGCTTCAACTATCATGTCTTTCCCCTCTGAGTTAATGAGTCAATTTGTTGTATAACAGATGACCCCTAAAGTATGAGATCAGAGGCTATGACGATGGCCGAAATACTTTACTTTAACTGTAATTTTCCTTCAAAAAGAGAGATAGGATCGGAGCTTCCGGTGGTACGGGAAACCTGATACAACACATATATATAACTACTAAAATCATGTCCTGATTCGGGCATTCCCATGGTCAATAGCTCCGTCAAAGTGATTTTCTCCAAGAGATATGAAAATGTTGGCCACCGATAAGAACAATGCGGATCCGGTGTCATAATAAAATCATCCTGATAAGCTATCTCCAAAAAACAATATACGCAACTTGGGAGAGGAAACAAGGTTGAGTGATGCAAGCCTCTACCCAAGGTCTTGATTTTCGCTTCACCAAACAACATAGATCGATAAATGTGAATATATGCATTGATGTCAAACATGCACGAATCATCTGATTACTAGTCAATAATGGAGACCGTTAACAGACGCGAGGAAGGCCACCAATAATGGTGATGGTCTCCAAGATGCATAGTACAATCTAATGAGTGTGAAAGATGTCTTTGTCGTTGAACACCCGTAGAATCGCTTAACCAGGAGCCAATAATGAGAACCCCAGATCAAACACAAGGCAACTTTCCATTAATGTCTGCAAGTAACAAGGCACTGAATGTGTTTCTAGGTTGTCTTCCTAGATAGAGTGTTGAAGTCGATAGGAAGATACCTGTCAAAAGGTAGGCAATAATGTGTCCTACATCAATCGACATGAAACGGGACAAGAATGATTTGTTTTTTGAGGAATATTTGAGCATCAGGTCTGAACAGCAGAGGGCATGATGAAAGGATATGCTTGATGGGTTGATGGAGTAAACAAAAGGTTAACCCTTGAACAATAGAAGGCACAACAATGGTTTTAACCATGCAGCACTAGACTCATGAACACCAAAGAGTGTTAGGATACCAAGATGCAAGAACATCGGGGTATATAAGCTAAACTCATAGGATGGTAGGATTTATATTGAGAGGCCGTCACAAGGAAGGTTTATCTGAGGGAGTGCCATGTTCAAGGGAACGACTACTGCCAAACCACACTTTCTAATACGGAATACAGTTGTATTGTCCACTTTCCCCGTCTGATTAGTTTAGTGTGTCCATACGGGTAAACTCATCGATATTTTCATTTTTTAAGAGTCTGAAAAGGATCGCAAAAAGAGCGACTATATGCCCTATCTGATTAGTTTAATGAGTCTAGATAGGCAAACTTGTTAATCTTTTCATGATTTAAGAGTCTGAAAAGGATCGTAAAAAGAGCTACTCTATATCTTGTCTGTGTAATTTAAAGAGTCCAGACTAGACAACTCGGTGGTATTTTCATATTTAGAGAGTCTGAAAAGATCATAAAGAACGACTCCATGGTGGTCCCTTTGTCATAGTTGTTAACCGGGTGCGACCAAAGGTTAATAGTGTACCCGGATCGGTTACTTTTCCGTGAGTTAATCTATTGATTCCGGATAAAGAGAAACCTATGTTCAATCAATAAATGTCGACCTCATTTTTTTACGAATATGAGGAGACTGACTAAACTCATTTTTCGTCGTGAAATTTTAATGAGTCACGCGACAACAACTCAATACCTTCATCAAATTTTAATGAGTCAAATGAAGAAAACTCAAAGTATCTTTTTCAATTTAGTGCGCAAGGAAAAAGAGGTAAAAGAACTACTCATTCCTCCTTCGTAGATTTAACAAGCTCGAAGGAGGGAAAAACTTGGGGATTTTTCGATTTTAAGAGCAAGAAATGGTCCCAAAAAAGCAAGTTCTCTTGTTGTCGCCGTATATTTTTAACGAGCCCGGTGAAAAAAACTCAGGATTTTTTAGTTTAACAAGCGAGAAAAATACCTAAAAGAATGCTCGGGTCATATTTATAAATGTTTAACGAGTTTAAAGACAAAACTCGAGATTTTTTCAATTTTATGAGCAAGGAAAAAGCACCTAAAAAGAATTCTCTAATGTTCTTTTTCATTTTAATGAGCTAGAAAAAGAGAGAAAAAGAGATGCTCAGACCATCGCCATATATGTTTAACGAGCCCAACGATGACAAACTCGAAGATTTTTCATTTTTTGAGAGCAAGAAAATATCCCATAAAAGAGAGTGCTTATATCTTCGTTGTAGTAGTTTAACGAGCCCAAAGAAGGAGACTCAAGGTTTTTCAGATTAACGAGCAAGAAAAATACCATAAAAATAACGCTCGCTCTTCTTCGTGGTAGTTTTAACGAGCCCGAAGAAGAAGACTCGAGGATTTTTCGGATTAAAGAGCAAGAAAAATACCATAAAAAGAATGCTTGACAATAGAAGGGTCTATGCCATGCATTTCCTCATAAGACCAAGGAAAAACATCATGGAAGTCCTTAAAAGGGTAGGTGAAGCTCACAATTTCCTCGGGATTGTGATTGGATCCAATCTATATGTTTTCCACGATGCCTGTCATGACAGAAATATCGATGAGCAATGTTTTTGAAATATTTCCCCTGTTTCCTTCCGAGTCCAAAGTGTGGATAGTCGTATATGGTGAGGAAACGATTTCATGTGTGTCAGGTGACAGGATTTGAAGAGGCATCATGTCCGAATCAGATATCGAAACATGATGGTGCGAGTCCTCCCAAGGTCGCTCTTCTAAACTCATGATTTCTCTAATAGCTTCGTCCATAGGTAGGACTTGATTGAGTGGATCGAAAGAAGGAGCGGTTATGGGAGGGGCAATGGGACCATTGGTCATAACCAAAGTGACCGGAGGTTCGGATGCAGATTGAATGGCTTGGTAGGCCAATTCAGCTGGTGACAGCAGCATTTGTTCTCCGTATGTGTCAATGTCTGAAGGAGCCAGTAGGATCCATGGATCGGTCTGTTCATGAGGAATAGATGAAAGCATATTGACCGTCTGTGAAACCTTGGGCGGCAGAAGAGGGAAACAACCCATCAGGGAAGAAGCCTTCAGTAGACTGGTATTGATACTAACGTAAGAGTCAGGTACACCACCCACTAAGGGTACAAAGCTGCTAGGTAATGGAGAGTAATCTGGGGTGCAAAAGGACAGCTAGTCCATAGTGACTATCTTTTCATCCAAGGGAAAGAGGATGATACGGAAGACCGAAGACAAAACAGCCTTCATGGCATAAGTCCAAGTGCATCCCAAAAGTAGATTATAGTCGATTTTATGATCCATGACTTCAATATCTACCGTTACCGTTTTCCCACTCAAGGTGATGGGATAGCTAGCTAGGTAACCTTTTGGGATGAAAGTGTGGTCATCGAAAGCTTTAAGGGAATTCGACGGCAAGGATAGTTTTGGAGAACCCAGGGCGAGCCAACATGAAGCCGACATGACGCAGGTGGAAGCACCTTCGTTGATGATAGTTCTGTGTATACCTTTACCTTTCAAAAAAATTTGCACTTGAAATGCAAGCTGGTGGGAAAGGGGAGGTTTACACTTTTCCATGTCGAAAACTGCAAGCATGGAATCCTGTGGGTCGATACCAACAGCCGAAAGCAAAGCTTTCCTTTGTGTTAGACATGTTTGTAGTACTTCGAGCGCTGACATAGCCAACGGCGCTTGTGCCAAGTCTTCTACAATGCTGTAGTTTTGGGAGGCACATGCAGATGTATTGTGTGTTTTGCGTCGAAGTGCCCCTTTGGGGGGGGCGAATTACAAGGTCGGAAACCGGCCTTTCGATATGAAAATTGTTGGGCGGCGATGGGTTTTGACTTGAGGAAGGTTCCTCTGCATGAGCGATAGGAGCTCCATAAGATTTGGCTCGTGTTTGTAGATCTACTATTTCAAAGGTGTAAACAGTAGAAGATCCTTCACCAGCTGGAGGATGTTGTGAACCATCGTTGCCCCCTTGCGGGGGTTGAGGTTGGTTTGCAATAAGGTTTTGTTGCTACTGAGCAGGAAAAGGATTTTTGAGGACAGTGGGGGTCCGGCCAATATCCTTTTTAGCAATGTATTCTGTGCATTCCTGAAGACGCAGACAGCGATAGGTCATGTGGTCTTCAGCACAGATTTTGCAGTGAAATCGGGTGGGTTTATCCTTTTCATCATCAGGAAAGCCTTCTGCTTTGGGTTGTACTAATTTTTTTACTGCTCTTCAGAAGGTGTGGTCTTTTTCTTATTCTTCTTTTTCTTACCACCAGGATTTTGCATAGACTACACAGAGTTTATCGCAGTGGTAGGAAGAGCAGTCGATTTGGTAGTAGTGGAAGCATTGGAGTTGCTAGGGGCATTGGGGATTACGTCGTAAAGAGTGCCAGACAGTGAATATATTAGATCTAAGTGCTGGACTTGCAAAACCAGTCAGCTAAGAGATAGTCTGGGAAGAGAGTTTTGACTAACCTCCGCCTATGTCTCCATTCATGTATATGATCAGAGATGTGGGTGGTTTTATCCTGGAGAAATGAAGTGAGGAGCTCTATCCCAGTCTCATAGCGGATCAGTAGCTGGAAGTGATTTAGGAATTCCATCGCTAAAGTGTCGAAGGCATTTACTGACGTGCGTGGTAACTCAATGTACCATTTAGTTGCGTTGCCAGTGAGGGTGCGGGGAAAAATATGTAACCGGACACTATCATCCACCATGGAGTTTGAAACACACCAAAGATGGTAGGTGGTGATATGGGTGCCCGGATCCTCCCCTTACTTTCCTTCAAACTTGGGGATGTCCATTGGTATCTTATGCGAGATCGGCAGCCAAAGTAAGTTGTGGTAGATGGGGTCGTTTGTGAGTTTGTACAAGTCAGGTATATCCAACGTTGCCAAGAAAGGCAGAGAGTGTGGTGCCCCCGACTCAGACCAAGGTGATGACAATTGAATTTAAGAGGCTTGCACTCCTCCCATCGTTTGAGTCCCAATATTATACATGGGCTGCGTGGTATAGTAGTTTCCTTGAGGTATGGCGTTGTAGTGTGGATTTCCATGGGGATTTTGATACTGGGGTATAGAATTGCCCCCAGGATAAGCGGTGCCCCCTTGACTCATTTGAATTTGTGAGTAGGGTGCCCCCATGGATTGGTTGGGACCTCCTTGAGGATTCCCGCCCATCACAGAACTAACCATTTGTCCTTGATTGACATAAGGAATGCTCATGTCAATTAGTGACTGACCATGCATGCCTGAGAATGGAGGGGGAACTGTTATGTTCCCTACTGGCATGTGCATATTGGGAATGCCCCCATATACTTGAATCTGGGGGTTTGAACTGTACAATGACAGTTGACCATATTGTTGTTGGATGGGAACCGCACCCATATTGTTATATTGAGTGTTATAGGCAGCGTTATATGTAGCACTTGTCGAAGGTATGCAGTTTGACACTAAAGGGGTGGAACCTGGCATTGGCTGGGTTCCACTTGTAGAGGGTGTCATGTGAGTGGTTGTACCTGGGACAAATGGGATAACGGGGTTCGCCATCAATGGTGTTGTGGTGACTGTCGACTGGGGAAGTGGTGGAGGAAAAAAAGTGTCCCTAAAGTCCCACGACCCATTAGTCGTCGACGAGATAGATGGAAATGTTCCGACTACAGAAGCAGGAAGTATAGGTACCACGGGAACAAAGATTGGGTCCAACGGATTCGTGAGCGAAGGGTTAAAGTGAGGAAGAAATCCTTCGGTGAAGAAATCCTCCAGAAAACTTGAATCGTCGGTTGTCCAAACAGATTTTGTGTGATATCTGGGAGAATGATTCCCCAAATATGGGGAATCTGGTTCACTGGAGCTCGGCGGATCTTCCACAATGAGTGGAGGAAGTCCTAGCAATCATCTAGATTGATGACAAGGGCCGGATGTAGCCACAATGACCGTTAATTTTTATCAATAAATTTTATTGTGATATTTGTTAAAGTCTCAAATGATAACACTCGGGTGCCTAAAAAATATAAAAAATACACTAAGTTGATCAATTAGAAAATAGATGGAAATGATCTTGTCTGATAAGAATTTATCACTGGAGATGAAACCCAGTATCTCAATGAATAACAAAGAAGGTTGGCCAGATCTACAGTTACAGTTACTCTAGAGCTTCACCCGAACCTCAAATTAAGGGGCTAAGTACTCTCGTGAAGACAAGCACCCTCCCAAAAATTGAAGATAGAGTAGATATGTTTGTGTTAGGTACCAGGACAGCCGGCCCCAGTCACCTTGTGTAAGTCCTTAAAATTTTGGCCACTAAGGATACCTCAGATCACAGACACCACCGGGGGGGACATAGTCGCAGACAGTACGCTGTGTGGGCAGGATACTTGAGTCCCTGACTTAGCTCCAAAATCCCCGAAGGGATCCCCAATACACAAAATACCCAAAGGAGTTGTAAGAGAAGGCGGGATACCTTCACTTATAGTCTGATGTTGTCTCGTATTTAGCTCCACTTTTATTGGAGTGGTCCCGGTAGTATGAGTGCAGAAGGAATTTTCTCTCTTTTAATGACACTAGTTTGGTTTTCGATCTTGGGCAGTTTACTCACACTGCCTATCCCAAGATCCTAGCCTGAACTAATGTTTGTTTGCTCAATAAAGAGTTACTGATTGATTTTAGGTAAATTTTATGTGTACTTTTTTATTGTCTTTGGTAGGGGAGTTGACGTATGAAATGTGATGAGACTCTGACTCAAAAATCATGCACAAGACAATGCTTTAAAAAAATTTCAATTCAATGAAAACAAGTTGTATTCTACAGGTGAGAGTTTTTCACATATTCATATTCTTTCCATGCATCTTAGTCATTTAACACATGCATAACCAATGGAATTCTTTCCAATGTTTTCTTAACAACTACTTGAAACCAAAAATAGAGCAGCTTTTAACTAGCTAAACAGAAGAGTGTATCAAAAATGTGGATCTTTCTTTCATAAAAAATTATTTTAAGAAAGAAAAACAAAAACTTATTTCCCAAAAAAAACTTTTAGGACACACATTTTGCTAACAAAATGCAATAATAGATCCTCTTTCACTCCATGAGCAGGCTTCCTATCCCTTTTGGTTTGCAGACACAACTGGAAATCAAGTTTTTGGGAGACTAACGCTCTGTAGCAGTGGCCATAGAGAGTTAATAGGTCCACTAACGTTGTCTGTATGCAGACATAGAGCTTTATAAAGCACTGTGTAGTCTGCTAACCTGCGTTAGTGTGGAAAAACAATCAAAAATAGGGCTTCTTAGATCAGATTCAGTGATGAATACATGTAGGCAAGATGCAACAAGGTTTTTGGTGGGTCAGAAAGGGAATGCAGAAGTATAGGGAGCTATTAGAAGGAGCAGAAAACTGAGAACTGTCGGGTAAACCGGGAACTAGATGTATAGTCCCCAGTGTAGTTGCCAATTCTGCTATAGAATAAAATTCACGGTGTATCGATAATGAAGATACCCCCAAAGGTCTTCCCGAGACCTTCTGCAGACTGTAAGATTATCTACAACCATCACAAAGTTACATGCATGTTCATAAACAATAACTAACTATCAAAGTAGGAGAAGTAAATTACCTCAAGCCTTCGTGTATATTTGCTGGAGAGCACAATGCAGCGAGGTGGAAGTCCCTTGAGCCGGCTCCAAATCAAGTCCTACACATAGAAGAGACAAGCATAATCACAGCATACACCTTTGATAACTAATACATGAATACATAAAAGAACATCTAGTTACACATAACTAAGCTACTCATGCTAAAAGATATTGGACAAACAACTGAATGAATGATAGTACCAACACCACGGAGTAGACAGTACAACTTGTTATAGACATTTATGTGCCTCGCGACATGGAGCATGAAATGTCGATAATTACAGGGATCCTCAGTCCCTAAACATGTTGTTCTTACCCCTAAAAGAACAAGGTCATCAAACAACAGCACTTCCAATCAGTTCTCCACCTAAAAACACTTCAAAACAGGCTAATTTTGGATCATGTCAGCTGCTCCACTGAGCATCTGCGCTGGAATGCAACTGCTCCTCTTTGTACCTGTGCTGGAAGTCAAATCTAATGAAGGCTACCTGCGCTGGGCGAGATTGGCCAAGTGGCACAGTCATTCTGCAAGGTGTCAACTGCCCAGGAAGCTTCCAAACTGACACTTGGTTCATGAGATTCGCCCTGTGATGAGTAAGAGGCACTTGATCACCATGTGTAAGCAAGGATCTCCAAGTGGACTCAAGAACTGAAGATTAACTGAAGAGGGAGAGGACACTAGTCAGCTCTATGCCAGCCTCAAGCTCACTCATCCTTTCTTCTTCTCTCCTATATATAGAGCTCTTCTATGAGGTCTAGGGAGGCTGGAATTTTGTGCAAAGCAAGGAAGTGCTGTTGGTTTACAGTTAGAGCTATTGGGTGATTGTTTTTCTAGAGGTGAAGAGGAGACTTCTTGCTGCTGGGGAGGTGCTGCTGGATTGGAGCCATTGATGGTTGTAACCTTCTCAGAACCCTATTACTTTTATCAATAAAGCTTTGAATGTTCTCCTATATACTTGTATTGCATTGATGTATTGTATTTACTTGTATATTTGATTCACTCTAATCCATGCATCAGTTATGAGTACATGTATCTTGTAGTCTTCTTCTCTCTGTTGTGCAGGATCTGTGTGTAGCTGGACCGGCAAAGGGAGCAAGGAGCTGGGAACAAGAGACAAAGAGAGAGGATAAGGATCGACAAAAGCGAAAGACACCGGTTGGTTAATCTTTTCTTCCTTCTCTCTGTACTTTCATAAAGGAAAACATTAAAGCTTTACTTTCAGTTGTTGCTAAAGACTGTCACCTTTAGAGTAGGGATAGGGTCATCCGAGTCGGATACTTTTCCCCACAACAAACTGGCGACTCCGCTGGGGAGCCTAGTATCTTGTTGGTGTTTGTAGTATTTTGCTATTCATTTCTTGAAGAAAAGAGTACCAAATCGAAAAGCTTTTGACTATATCAAAAGCGAAGTAGAGGGACTGCTGCTCTTGCTCATTTACTGAGCAAATTCAAGATTTGAAGAGCTGATCTACAAAATACTCTTTACTCTTTGTGATAGCTTTTCATCCTCTTGATCATCCCTTAGCCTGTACTTGACCTATAGCTTTTTATTTCAGCAAAAACAATGCATTTTTGAGCTTTTTATGACCCGGAATTCCTTGTAAACGCAACTCTCGTGTCTCAGTGCAGGCTGTCCACAGGCAGTCTGCATTTCAGCGCAGGTACTCCCTTCAGGAACTGCGCTGAGAATCAAACTGACAGACCAGAGCCTGCGCTGGTCCAGTTAGCCAGTGTCTTGCTGAGGTTTCCCTTAGTGTCTGAGCCCTGTTTTCACTGATTTCTGCTGATTGCTTGCTGGTCATTGTACTTGCTGTAAACCACTTTCCTTGACATTATTCCGCCTCAGTTGTGTGATGAAACTGTGAATGTTCTTTCAGTATTTCTTGTTTCAGTTACAGTTTCCCATTGTGAAAAGCGAACCAGTATAGCTGTGGCCTCTTAGATCCTGAACTGTAAAAGTGTCTTTGTGATCTTAAGAGCTAGTTTTATTACTGTTCATGGCTGTTTGAGTTTGTTTGTTTTTCATCTTATGGTTTGAATTCATATATTTTTAGTGTCGAAACAAGTACCTGTAAAGCGTCTTTTGATTTTAGACAATACTTGTTTGTTTACGCTTCAAATTGAATTCGAAAATTACACGACAATTTCCTTTTTGTCTACATCAACATTAAAGGAAAAGAAAAGAAATACATGCATCTTGCATTTGCATTTTGATAAGTTTGCCTGATTGATCTAGGAGAAAGTGCATTAGTTTGTGCTTTGTGCTCTGTGTGGAAAGATAGTGTTTTTCTCTCCCCTCAGTAGTTAGGATTTTCAAAGCTAAAAAGATTGTAAAGCTTGCTTATCATTTTAGCTGCATTTAGGAATTTGTACCAATACATCTCGTGGTGATCCTGAAAGACAAACTGCTAAACAAGATCAACTTAAAATATATTGAATGAATCTAAAAACGCTTTGTAACATAACGCTCACAATAGAGGTCTAGGTAGAGACGTGTTCCGGCGTCGTTAAACGTAGTGACTGTCGATCTCTACGAAGGTGGGTGATTCCTCCTGAGGAACGATAGCACTAATATGGACTTGTGCTCCCGCGTACCGTCGCGTATATTGGGAGACCCCTATAGGCATTTATCCTTTATCCTTAGGAAGCCGTGTCGGCCGCCCTACTGATCGCGATGCAGTGAACACAGCATTCACGAAGATCGACCACCCGTACCGTAAAACGTATTCTGTGGTTTCGCGAAAGGTTTGGCACACCCTCTGCCTAGATCTCCAGAGCAGTTTCTTTTGGCCTTTTTCAAACTCTATAACTGAAAAAGTCCAACCGAGCATTTGTCACTTCGGGCTCGTTAATACATCGAAGGCGACTAGAGTCATCTTTAGCTTTTTCTCGACTCTTAAAACATGAAAAAGCAAAGTTGTGTCTAAAAGCGTCTAATAAAATTCATTCAATACGGAAACATAATTCCCCTTTTTGTATTTTAGTTGATCAAGTAATCCGCAACCGTGGAGGAAAGTCAATTAAAACTTCGTCGTTCGAGGAGACTCGCGAGTCAACCGTCTTTGTCTCCGGAATCGAGAGTAGTGCGGACAAAGCGAACTCGCTTGACCGGGTCGAAATCTCCCATTAAAGTTAGAACAACAGTTCCGACAACATCTGAGATTCTGGTCACTCCTAATATTTCTGGAATCCCTGCCTCTATTGAAGAAGTTCAACAGCAACAGAGGGACAGTTGTACTGATCCTAGTCTGAAGACAAGTACTTGCATAACTGAACCAGTTCCATCTGAAACCGGTCCACAGAGTCTTGTTGTTCAAAAAACTGTCGCTGTCGAAGCAACCCCTTCTTCGGCACCAGAAATCTTTTACGGACCTGACGGTCTTCCTCTTCCTCCTGGTCTGATCGCAATAGAGGAAATCGTAGAGGACCAGCAAGCAAATACTCCAACTCATTTTGGAGTAGGCACCACTCTTTTTCCTTCTGCATCAGAAGTTTGTCCATCGCCACAGGAAGTTCCTGTAGAATCGTTAGGCAGTTTATTGGATAGACTTAAAATGTCTGAGCAACCGTCAACATCTAGGACTGTGCCAAATGACACAGCGACAGCAGAAGCTCCTGCTGTCAATCCAACGATGTTTGCCGGCATACCAGCTGTCCCGACTAGCCCTCATCAGCTAGAAGGAGTCCACCCAGGGACTATCACGACAACTTGGTCTGTTCCAGTTTGTTCTTCCGGTATAATACCCGGTAATTCTTATGTTGAAACTAGACAAATTGATCCCTTTGGAAATCAGTTTGGGCCATCCAGTCCTCAAAGGCAATCTATACCCTTGAGCTCCGGATTGTTACCGTATGGGGGGCAATATGCCCTTTCACTTCCCCTTCCGGGGAGATACCCATACGGCAGTTTTCAACAACATTCAGGTTTGACTGAAGTAATGACGAGTGGTTGGGTACCTATGTTACCCCAACAACCAAGAGTTGTATATTCCATGCAACAGTGTGTACCTATGTCTAGTATCCCGACGACGCCAGCAATTGTAACCGTGTCGCAAGTTCAATCGATGCCTGTTGTATGTCAACCCCAAGTTGTAATGCAACAGCCCATTGACCCTGCAACACAACCACAATCGCCAACTGCCGGGACGACACAGATACAAACGGGAACCATAACCCCGCATCTTGGTCCGTCGGTTAGTGTCGCACAGCAAAACATGGCTTCACAACCATGGATGGTGCAATACCAACAACCTCAGTTTCAACACGTGTACCAGGGATCTGAGCAACAGATCTTTGCGAATAGTGGGCAACCCTATATTCAGAACGGGATAAATCAACCACTTTACAGTGGCCAAGCCCACCAGCCGTATCAGTCATATCAACATCAGTTGCACTATGCTGGTATGCAAAGACCTACTGCTCAGGCGATTCCATCGTATCCTGGGTACGCCTCGCCAAACCTGAGTCAGCAGTTGCCATTCGTGGCAACTCTAGAATTACCAGATTTACATCGATTGACGAACGATCCAATCGCCTATGCCCATTGGTGGCCAGCGATTCCTCACAAACTTCCTTCGGACATTCCTAAATTCAACGGAAATCCTGGCGAAGACCCGTCGAATCATGTGATGACATTCCATCTGTGGTGTTCGTCGAATACCTTGAATGATGATTCAATAAGGCTTCGCCTTTTCCAGAGGACATTGACTGGTCCGGCGGCTAAATGGTATATTGAATTACCTAGAGCCTCTTTCGACAATTTTAGTTCCCTAGCCACGACTTTCTTAACACACTTTCAGTTACCTATAAGGTACGAAACTGGAACAGAGATCTTGACCAATTTTAAGCAGACAACGGCCACACATATATCAGATCATATACATGAGTGGCGTCGTCGTCGCAGAATGGTAAAGACCTATGTTCCAGATCAGCTATTAGCTGAGTGGTTTATAAAGTCGCTTCTTCCTGCTATAACAGAAGATGTGGCCAAGGGAGGCGTCGTAACAGAGGAGCAGGTTATTGCTCGTGCTCAATATTTGGACTTAGTATATACTCAGTCGGGCACGCTCTATGATAAGATACCCGACGCCCCCAGACCGGAATTTTCAATCCCTCCTCCTCCCGGATCGAATAGTGACTCTCATGCCGGTGATGGTGTGATTGGAACTGCAAACGCTAAGTCGACAAGGGATTCAAATAAGAAAGCCCGTAAGACTTCGAATCAAAAAGCAAATCAAGAGATTCTTGCTTCGGAGGTGAATGCGGTATCTACGGATAAAGGCAAAAACTCCAATCAACTAGGAAGCAAGAAGAAACAAAACAAAGGGAAGAAGAAGAAACAGGGTGACTCATCCCCTCAAAAAACTTCTTCAAACCCCTCTGGGCAAGGGAAACAAAATTATCCATGTCATATATGCGATGAGGATCATTCGACAAACAACTGTCCGTTCAAAGCTGAGTTAAAGAGGTTCTTTAAAAGTTCCCAGACTTCAGCTATGTTGACTGATCCATTTCCCACCCCAGGTCAAGATATGGTTGATAGTGGAAATGCTTCCCCGTCACAAGTACTTATGTTGTCAGTTTCTAAGCAGAATGATGCTTTGATCTCAACTAGGAATAAAGATTATGGGAATCCGCCGGTGTCGAACGACAAAGGGAAAGATCAACCCAGTAGTTCGACAACAACTTCGGCAGAAGCTGTACCCCCCCTCACGCATGAATTAACAATAAATCCACCTAAGGGAGTAGTACACAAGTCGACATTTAATCCTCGCGCCAGAGCAGCGCAGCATTATAACATAGTGGAAGATTTGGCCCAATCGCCATCTGCTATGTCGACTCTTGAGGTACTGCAAAATTGTCCATCCCAAAGGCAGGCATTGTTATCAGCAATTGGTGGAGTGGATCCTAAAGATTCCAATCTTGTATCCTTTGATCACAGAGGATATGATCCTCGGTTACCAGCGCAACTAGCTTTCCTTATTCAAGTGAAAGCACTCAACAAAACAGTTCATAGAACGATTATTGATGAGGGAGCATCGACATGTATCATGTCGATGAGTTGCTGGAAAACTCTTGGATCTCCAACCTTGTCGTGATCTTCGACGACATTGAAAGCATTTGACGGTAGGACGTACACTCCGTACGGTATCCTAAATAACTTTAAGGTTGAACTAGGAGGAAAAACAGTGGAAATTGATGTTGAAGTCATTGATGGCAATCTTGACTATAACATCCTACTGGGAAGACCATGGATATATGCCATGGCAGCTGTAGTGTCGACATATTTTAGGAACATCGCATTCCCGTTTGAAGGAGGAATTACGATCGTCGACCAACAGAATTTCCTCCCTAATGGTTCACAAGTTACTGGAAGCATTCCCCTGATCCATGGGACCGACCACTCAATACAAGATATCGGAGTAGGCTTGCTAAAAGATCCCACAATGATGGGAACTTTCACGTTGCCACCTCCTTTCCATGAAGGGAATATCCCGTTTGTAGCAACATGCAACATGGTATCTTCGTCAAAGGTCGCAGAAGACAAAGTCGTCATGGATTATCAAGTGGTTTTGCCACCTAGCCCTATTGAAATATTGTAGCAATCAATGTTTCAGGCATGGAAGGCGAACCCAAATCAACGCTCGTCAAGCATTTGGGTAGATAGGTCCGAAGAATATGGTACCCCATTAGACCCTTGGTCAAAAGTTCATGGGACTGACGAAGGAATCTTACAATCATTAATGATTGAGGGGGCACCATGGAATGATCACCACCATCGTTCCCTTCTTCCAGAATGTGAAGAAGAAACTCATCACGACCTATATCACCCTTCAGTGTTTGAATTCCTAACAAATACTGTAAATACGGTGGATTCAGAGAGAAACCTATCCAATATTGAAGAGACCGTAGCCGTAAACATCTCGACAAAATCTGATGTTGTAGAGAATATTCATGTCGACAAAAGTTGTTCCCCTTCAGAACTGGAAATATATAGCGCTCTCTTTCGCGAATTTAGAGATGTCTTTGCATGGTCATATGATGAAATGCCAGGCATTGACTCGAGCATAGTTGAACATGAGATTAAAATGTATCCTGATGTCAAACCAGTAAGACAACGGCTTCGCCAGGTTCATCCAAAGAAAGCCGCTGCCATTAAGGCAGAAGTTGAAAAACTTCTCCATGCTGGATTCATCTACCCGGTTCCTCTAACCGATTGGGTATCGAATATTGTCCCTGTTATGAAAAAACAAGGGACGATAAGAGTGTGCGTCGACTATAGGGATGTAAACCAAGCTTGTCCAAAGGACAACTACCCTACACCCTTCATCGACCAGATAATTGATGAATGCGCCGGATGTGAAATCTTTTCCTTTATGGATGGATTTTCCGGGTATAATCAAATAAATATCCGCCCACAGGACCAGTCTAAGACTGCATTTATTTGTCCGTGGGGTACATTCGCTTATCGAAAATTACCCTTTGGTTTAAAGAATGCAGGGGCGACGTTTCAGAGGGCAATGAATTATGCCTTCCATGACATCAAGAACATCGTTCAACCTTACCTCGACGATCTTCCGGCTCATTCGCGGAAGCGGACTGATCATCCGCGGCATTTGAGAGCAATATTTCTACGTTGCCGACATTACAAGATAAGACACAATCCGCACAAGTGTGTGTTTTGCGTCGGTTCTGGTCGTTTACTTGGCTTTGTTGTTTCTAAGGATGGGATTCGTCTCGACCCCTGTAAGGTTCAGGCAATCATTAATTTGCCTCCACCTTCAAATTTGCTTCAGATTCAGAAACTCCAAGGGAAAGCAAACTTTCTGAGGAGGTTCATTCCAAATTACGCAGAACTTGCCAAAGGTTATACTCGTCTTTTGAAAAAAGATGTACCTTTTGTCTGGGACCAGGTTGCGCAAGCTTCCTTTGACGCTCTGAAAGATTCCCTAGTAAGAGCGTCATTAATGTACGCCCCGGACTATCAAAGAGATTTTAACCTGTATCTAGCTGCAGCAGATACGACCATTGCGATGGTCTTAGTGCAAGAAGTCGATGGAATTGAACATCCTATTTATTATTTAAGTAAAAACTTAAATGACACAGAAAGTAAATATTCCTATGTTGAAAAACTAGCGCTTGCTGCTGTTCAAGCGATTCAAAGGTTTCGACATTATGTCCTCTTTAGGAAAACTACCATTCTGTCAGATTGCAACCCCATGACGTATATACTGTTGCGACAGTTGCTTGGGGGCAAATATTCAAAATGGATAGCGATCCTTCAAGAGTTTGATCTGGATTTTGTAAAATCCAAATCGAAGAAAGCTCTAGTTTTCGCAGAATTATTATGCGATCTCCCATCGTCGTCCAACGATGAAACATCAGAAGAGTCAATCGTGGATGAAAATTTGTTTCTGATATCAGTAAGCGATGAGTGGTATGGAGACATCATTGTTTATCTCCAAACCCAAAAATTTAGGCCTAATACCTCACACTCGGAACGGAAGCGTATACGATACCAATCTAAAGACTACATGATCGTCGGTGATACACTTTACCGTCGTGGTGTCGATATGGTTCTGAGGAGGTGCCTTACCCATGAGGAGGCCGAGAAAGCCCTGAATGATTGTCATTCAGGCGCGTGCGGGGGGCATCAATCTGGATATGCAACAGCACAAAGAATCTTACGAGCAGGATACTTCTGGCCAACTATGTTTAAAGATTGCATAATAGCTGTCAGAAGTTGCCATGCGTGTCAGATCTTTGATAGCAAAACCAGGAGACCGCCCGCACCTTTGCAGCCTATAGTTGCTGTTGGGCCTTTCGCCAAGTGGGGCATCGATTTCATGCAATGTAACCCCACCTCGACCGGGGGCATGGGTATATTATAGTCGCTGTTGACTATTTTACCAAATGGGCCGAGGCGATGCCTACATTGGATAACACTGGTGAAATAGCTGCCCTTTTCTTTTTTAATCATGTAGTCGCCAGGTTCGGCGTTCCGCAGGCTATAGTGACAGATCATGGATCGCATTTCCGCAATCACATGATGGTTGAGTTAGCTGCCAAATTAGGGTTATCGCACGATAGCTCTACCCCGTATTATCCACAAGCCAACGGACAAGTTGAGGCAATCAACAAGGTCCTGAAGCGTATGTTGCAAAGGATGATCGGGGTTCACAAAAGAAGATGGCACCTACTCCTGTACTCAGCATTGTGGGCTACCGAACCTCGGTAAAGAACGCCACTGGGTTCACACCATTCCAATTGGTGTATGGCCTGGAGGCAGTCTTACCGATCCAGTGCGAAATTTCATCTCTTAAACTCGCAATTGACCTCCTCCCCGGAACCTCAGAAGAAGAGGCTCGTTTCTTGGAATTAATCCAGTTGGATGAAAACCGTCGTGACGCCACTTTGGCGAACGAAGCCCATAAGAAACGAGTCAAAGCACAGTTCGACAAGAATGTCAAACCTCGCATCTTCTCTGAGGGTGACTTGGTTCTGCTTTACGACCAAGAATCCGACAAATTAGGAGCAGGAAAATTTCAGTCCTTATGGATGGGTCCCTATATTGTTAAAAGGGTGTTAGCAAAAGGAGCCTATGAGTTAATGGATTATGACGGAATACCACTGGCGCAACCCCGTAACGGGTTGTACCTCAAGCGTTACTATGCCTAAATAGTAACCTGAGTGCTTTTGTTGTATTTTGTTTTCGCTAAAATGTTTGTTTCGGTTAAGTAATCCGCCCTTCTCATTTGTTGCAGATGTCGAATTATTCTGAGACATATGTGGGATATGCTGACGGAGCGAGTCGTAGTACGCAGAATTTGTCCTCCGCAGCCTGGGCCATTTTTTATCCAAGCGGCAAGTTAGCGAGTTTCAGAGGTGTGTGTATTGGACGGTCAACGAACAATATCGCTGAATATAGCGCGTTGATTGAACTCCTCTCTGATACCATCGCTCATGGTATACGCCGACTAATTGTTAGGCTAGACTCACAACTTGTGATACTACAACTCACTGGTATATATTCAGTCCGCAATCCAGCTATTTATCGTATGTTTCTAAGGGTTAAGATTTTGGAAAGAGAGTTTGATTTAATTCAATACCAACATATTTCCAGAAACTTGAACACATTAACAGATTCATTAGCAAACTATGTATTAGATAGACATTTACAACATATATAAAAAGAGATGCATCGGTGCTATGCAAGTGGATCACAAATAAACTGAAATAAACTCCGAAAATCAAAATATATAAAGTTGTTTATAGTTTGTACATAATGTGCTGTAATCAAAACAAAATTGGTCATACGACCTAGAACTCAAAAAGATGCTAGGGGGCACCCTAGCCTAGTGGTGCTCATGAAAGTACGTCACGGTCTGTGCGATCATGCGCAAGAGACGAGTCCATCGTCTAGGCATGCCAATAGTATGCCGCTGCAACTGTAAAGGTAACTCGTCAATCTGTACATCCGGAAGACCACGAGTAAGGCTCTCAACCTGCTCCTGCACAGCTGCAAGTATCTCAGTATCACCAAGGTCGCGAATAACAACTCTCCTAGCAGGCTCTGCTGCTGGGGCAGCAACTGGCGATCGTGGACGAACTACTGGACGAACAGGACCAACATCTGCATGCACCCAAGAGTTTGATCAGTTTTGAACAGTAACATCATGAATAAAAACAATAAACAGTGATATGGTCAGAGATTTTACCAATAGCGCCCCATTGCTCGCCGTCCGGGAGCACCAAGTCCGGATCACCTCGGTAGTCCATACCCACATATGGATACTCAGAAAATGCCATCTCCTGACGCTCGAACCACCTAAAGAAGGACTCAGTGAAAGTGATATGAGGTTGACCAGCATGCCGGGACATATGGTCAACCCACCTCTGCATGCGTGGCTCGGTCGGAGAAGGCAAATCAAGCATGATATACTGAGGTTGCATCAATGGGATTTTCTCCAAGATAAAGGCAGTCAGAATAGAACCAAATCCAAAGTTCTTCAGCCCCCCGTCCTTTACCTTGGTCAATTGACTTTTCATCTGAACAAGTACTGCATCACACCAGTTAAACACTGTCGGTTGGAGACACTCCAAGGCGTGCTGCATATAAGATCTGTTGGCAACATGTAAAGCTGCGCTACCTGCCATCCTACCAATGGTAAACAGAATGGACCTGAGAGACCTGTCAGTGATGTCACGGATATTGATCTTGCCTTCTTTGCTCGGCTGTGAACCTTCCCGGCAATACTGACGAATGTAGTCCCTGGTGGAATTAGTCCCTCGGACCGTACCTGACAAAGAAATGGGGGCACCCCGCCTTGACAACCCAGTCAAGAAGTACATGTCCTCTATGGTCAAGGGGATGGTTTTCCCCCTAATCTGGAATACTTGGTTAACAGGATCCCAAGCATCAAGCATATACTGTAGTAAAGAAATCTGTGCTCTCATGCTAGAGATACGGAAGAACTTCAGCAGGCCACAGTTCCGAAGCGCGTTCACCGTGACTGGGTCATAGAGTGCAACCATGTCCTCTGCTTCATGTTCTCGTTCTCGCCATGTAAGGGACATTTTGTTCAAAGTTCCCTACAATCAAACAAGAGAATGAGTAAGTTCCTGATTTTGATGAAAAATCTGGCGAAAAATCATCAAAAAACTCATGCAAGGTCAACTTTTCTAGGTCCAGCGCAGGCAGAGAGCCTTCCCCTTGCGCTGAGAATCAGTCTGCCATAAGGCTGCCTGAAATACAGCGCAAGTTTCGAAAGGGGAACCTGCGTTGATGCCAGGGCGCCCTGATGAAACCCCTGGGGCCCAGAAACCCTGAAAAACATGCATGAAACTGAAAAAAGGAAACCATGAAAGTGAAGGGCTAAGGTTTAGCTCCTACCTGGTCCAAACGGCGCCGAAAATCGTCCACAGAATCTCCCGGAATCAGCTGGTGAAAAATCAAGGAAGAAGAGGCACCTCCAGAACTCCAACAAGCAAAATGCAAATGAAATGGTAAATGAGAGGTAAAAACTCCTTTTTATGACTTTTTACACAGTTTAAAGTTAAATATTAGGGTTATAATCTCGTTTTCATGCAAATATTGTCCATTTCTAACAAAATTTGTTGCAGCAATTGATGGTGAAGTACTACATTTGAAAAGAGAAAAAAGTAAAAGTAAAAAATCAAATTTGACCATGAATCGAGCAGTTTTACCACGGAATTTATGCTCGTTAAAAAATAGAAAAGTGTGAGCAAAAGTTTCCACCAGAGTTCAAGCTCATTAAAAATGAACCTATCTCGGTAAATAACCATTGCGATCGTAAATTTATCAGCCTCAAAAGCCTTGGTCGTGTTTTCATCCATCACCTCCACTGTCATTTGGCCGGTCGTTCACCCCCATATGTGTGTTTACCCATTTTGAGGAATATCTGCGAAAAGTGATTTCACCTAGCCATCCTTGTGACACTGCCGTGATTGGAAAATTCCAATTTGTACCTGGAATCTGCTGCTATCCCTGTTTATCACTCGTTCCTCAAAAGACGAGTCTTCTTTGAGCTCTTTTCACTGACTCGTAAAATATGAAAAGTTTGCCGAGTTTTGGCCTTCCAGCTCGTTAAACGACCGGAGCGCTATCCCTCCTCTAGATTTTAATCTTTTTGGACCTGAGGGATTATTGCACAAAAAGATCGAGCGCTTGTTTTGTTCGGCTCGTTAAAGCAATCGAAAACTCATCCCTTCTGTATTGTTTTATACTTTTTCGGACTTAAGGGATTAGATGACGAAAAAGGAATTATGGAGTTAACTTTCTGTACCTTTTCAGACTCTCTAAAAATGAAAAGGACCGAGTTTTCATTGTCGTTAGACTCGTTAAAATGATTAAATAGCGACAAACTTGTCTTTAGACGAGAACGAGTTTCCCTATCGCTAAGCTCGTTAAATCATAGCGATGGGCTTGCCCGAAGGGCAGGTTATAGAACAAGCATATGTTATCCTCCTTAAGCTTGACAAAAATAAAGAGGTACTGGTCAGAAATGACTGGGGAAAAATTGGGAGAACATCAAAGCTTAATGGTAGCAAGTCGCTCTTGAACATGACACTTTTCTTCCGTACCACATCGGGTTGGGTTGTTTCATTCACCGGTCTCATCACCATGGTCTTCGCCAAACCATCCACATTTTGGGGTAATGCTACCGATCCATCGCATCAGTGTCGTTATATGTTCAAGAGAGGTCATTCTGAAAGTGTCAACCGTGTCCCATCCACTGCCATACATTATCCTTCATCCATTCATGATCGCCACCCTGAATCATATGTCACAGTTTGTTTTCACCTCCACTAAAATCATTAGCTTCGTTCCGTGTCATTGATGTGGGATTCATTAAGGCCCTCCTTTGACGGATCGCTTCTTGTCGACTTCAGCTCATTATCCAAGAAGTTGGTCTAGGGACAACCCCATCAGTACTTTGAAGCTTGCATGCCTCAATGGCAAGTTTCTCACTTCCGGCGACAGGTATACATCAATGACCTTCGACCAGAAGATTTTGCGTGGCGTTCGACGCCAAGTCCTTTATTCACGCCACATGAATTGTACTGCAGTACCTTGAGGGTCATTATCATTATCGGTGATTCCTCTCGCGCTTGTTAACGGTTTTCATCATTGACCGGTAATCAAGCGATGTCTTTCCATGTTCGACTTCAGCGAAATTCTCACATGGATCGACTTGTACTTAGAGTGAAGATCGAACGAGTTTGAAGACCCCGGATCTAGTTTCATCCATCCGGGCTGCGATACATATTCAGGAAATATAAAAGCATTTGTCATGTACATCATTGCAGCAGATGATCATCCTACTCAAAGGATGATAATTTCAGCAGAGAATTATCAGTCTACCATCAGACGATCGTCTGTTCTATGTACCAAAATGTATTTATAAAGCTGAGCATGGGAATGCCCGCCTCAGCTAGATCATGAAAACAAAATGAAAAATAATGTATTGTATTGTATTACAGGGCGCCTCCTCAGCACTGGAATGAACTTCGGACCCTCTAGATAAAGCATTTCACCCGATAAACGGCCTCATACTTTAGGGGGCAACTGTTATAGACATTTTTGTGCCTTGCGACATGGAGCATGAAATGTTGATAATTACAGGGATCCTCAGTCCCTAAACATGTTGTTCTTACCCCTAAAAGAACAAGGTCATCAAACAACAGCACTTCCAATCAGTTCTCCACCTGAAAACACTTCAAAACAGGCTAATTTTGGATCATGTCAGCTGCTCCACTGAGCATCTGCGCTGGAATGCAACTGCTCCTCTTTGTACCTGCGCTGGAAGTCAAATCTAATGAAGGCTACCTGCGCTGGGCGAGATTGGCCAAGTGGCACAGTCATTCTGCAAGGTGTCAACTGCCCAGGAAGCTTCCAAACTGACACTTGGTTCATGAGATTCGCCCTGTGATGAATAAGAGGTACTTGATCACCATGTGTAAGCAAGGATCTCCAAGTGGACTCAAGAACTGAAGATTAACTGAAGAGGGAGAGGACACTAGTCAGCTCTATGCCAGCCTCAAGCTCACTCATCCTTTCTTCTTCTCTCCTATATATAGAGCTCTTCTATGAGGTCTAGGGAGGCTGGAATTTTGTGCAAAGCAAGGAAGTGCTGTTGGTTTACAGTTAGAGCTATTGGGTGATTGTTTTTTAGGAGACTTCTTGCTGCTGGGGAGGTGCTGCTGGATTGGAGCCATTGATGGTTGTAACCTTCTCAGAACCCTGTTACTTTTATCAATAAAGCTTTGAATGTTCTCCTATATACTTGTATTGCATTGATGTATTGTATTTACTTGTATATTTGATTCACTCTAATCCATGCATCAGTTATGAGTACATGTATCTTGTAGTCTTCTTCTCTCTGTTGTGCAGGATCTGTGTGTAGCTGGACCGGCAAAGGGAGCAAGGAGCTGGGAACAAGAGACAAAGAGAGAGGATAAGGATCGACAAAAGCGAAAGACACCGGTTGGTTAATCTTTTCTTCCTTCTCTCTGTACTTTCATAAAGGAAAACATTAAAGCTTTACTTTCAGTTGTTGCTAAAGACTGTCACCTTTAGAGTAGGGATAGGGTCATCCGAGTCGGATACTTTTCCCCACAACACAACTGCAATTCTATATTAATGTTGGAAGAGTGATTACAACCATCTATTGCATCAGCCTTCCCTTACCCCTCCAGCTTCTCTCTCTCTCTCCCTTCTTGCCAACTTCTTATGATTTGATACAATGCTCAACAGTCAAGTATGCTATCCTTTCAAATGCTCTAACCTCTATCACCATAGCCCTAACTTTGCTTATGTAGCAATTGAGTTAGGGTTTCCAAGTTCCTCCTTGAGTTCCCCAGGGTAAAAGCAATGATGTTACCATGCTTTTCAACTCTTTCCCATTTGCCTCCTTTTCTAGGATTAGAAATCCTCCAAATAGGTCGAATTTGGATGTTTCCTTGCTTTTCTTGAGTAATTTTAGGAACAAATATCTAGATATTTATGAGTCAATTCGTTCCTTTGACCCTTAGAACTTCACTAGGATTCACTAATGTTGTTCCCATACTAGCAACTTGAGTTAGTAGGGTCACTAACGCACCCTTAGGCTTGCAGAGAAGCTTTATAAAGTAGGTTGTCAATGCATAGCCAACGTTAGTGTGGAAACAAGGCATGTGATTTTGGTCTTTGCTTCAGCTATCATGTCTTTCCCCTTTGAGTTGATGAGGAGGTCAATTTGTTGTATAACACTGAATAGATGGATCAATGAATATGGGATTTGCTATGAAGGTATTCCACACAATGTTCAGTTCATTGAGATGATAGAGAACTATGTTTTTGACGAGGAAATGATGGAAAAGACTTTTCATCTGATGTTCATACTCTCTTTTCTGGACAATATATGACATCTTATCAATGCTCCGGAAAAGTTAGTAAGGTATGTTGAGCATCTTTACCCTAGTGAAATTCATTAAGAGCCAGATGTGATACAAATAAAGTCTAGAAAATATACCTTCGCATGAAAAGTATTTCATGATAATCTTCATCATTGGGGCATATCTATCCAGGAGGTGAGAAAAAGGAAAATAGCTCTTTCTCTAATTTATGTACCTTGGTTTTATGAAAGGCTCATAGTAATGTTTCTCCAACTCACCTTGCTTGAACCATTTCTCCCCAACATCTGGGATCCCGGTGGTAGCTGATATAATGACAATGGATATAGTAAAAATGAGACCAGCTAGAGTAACTTGGTTTTCATGGAGTGTTGGCTCATATGGGCCTAACCCAGGTTCGGAAGAATTACTTAGCCAAACAAATCCCGCAGCTACCGACCCTTTCGGCAACAGCCCGCGGAGCGCGGACTGAGATCTCACTCGAGGTAGCAGGGGAGGGTGTTGGAACCAGGTTTCTGCACCCTTGGGATGCCTAGATGTGGTTTAGGGGTCTCACGCACCTTCCTACCGCTTCACGCTGCTTTGTGGTCGTGCTGATCCGGACCCGAGTAACTTCTACTTTCTATTACCGTGTTGATTACTGATCTATTCTAATTAATGGAGTGTATCAAATCTTCTTAGCAGGGTCTTTAAGAAAACATTTAACAGATTTAATCATTTCGCACACTCAAAATGAACCCAAATTCACATACATTCATTACATTCGAATTTAAACAGATATCTATATCTATATATATATATATATATATATATATATATATATATAAATCATAAAGTCAGATGCGCAATAACACAGAATTACAGAAGCAACTTATCTTTATTTCTATTTCTCACCAATACATCTAGATCCACCCTACACACTCAGCTGCAGGGGTCCACGCACAAAACTGCGGTCTCTTCCAGGCCTCTGTGAACACAGTTGCAGAGCCTCTATCCCCTATCCAACCCCTCGACTCGGACTTACAGATGCTTTCAGACTATTCTCCTCAACAACCCATTACAATTCAGATCCAATCTCATATTCCCAAAAAGAACTGCCTTTCCCTCATAGAGCTGCACTCTATTTATACCTTCCTACGGTTCACGGACCGACTTACTTCCTATTATTTTACATTATTTCTTGGGCGGGCAACCCTTTGACTCGAGCTTTTACATTTCGCGCTCCGAATACTTTGGAGTTTTTATAATGATTTAGTCCTACTTTCTAAGATTTCTACCCCAAAACCATTACGCGGGACCTCTGCTACCCAACAGTCCCCCAACACAATCATCGTGACTCATCCCGAGTCACTCGTTGGTGCGGCTAGACGCTCTGCCTTGGCTTCGCGGTTCACCCCCCTTTGAGTGATGCTCGTCGTCCTACTACTCCTTCATTGTCTCCTACAAGGCTTCATCCGGCTCTTGCTTCAGTGTTTCTACCACGTCTCACAACTGATGATGCTCATTCTGCTCTGCTCAGTTAACACAAAACACCCCCTCATAGGATTTGAGCTCGAGCAGGGGAGCCGCATATGGGACTGCCTGGTACCACTGTAGCCACTTCTGACCTTCGTATCTTCTCTTCACACCATCTGCTGCAGCTTGTGTTGCAATTTTGCAAGACCGTGGTTGTTGTCCGCAAGATCCCAATATTCAAGGGACATCAGAGACAACTTATTAACTGCATATCTACCCGTGGTCACCCTCTGTCCATCCTTTCGTTGTTTTGCTTTAGTGCACTGGCCTACCGCTGGGCGAGGCAATAGCATCTCGACCAATGCTGCTTCGTGTTTCCTCTTTTCCGGTACATCCCCGGTACATCCCCTACTAGTGATGTTGCAGCCTACACGATGCCTGTAGCTGTCAACATCATACTCCTTAGAGAGTCCTGCTTCTTCATCAGCCAGATCACTACCTTCGGGCTCACGCCTTGTGCAGAGATAATGAACAGCTCCATATGTGTTTCCGAAGTGTAGGTCGCCCAGTGGATTCCCCTCGATGATTTATAAGCCATGCGAATTTCAAATGCACTAATTGCCGCCTGTTCCAACTCATGTAAAATCCTCGTGTAAAATCTGTGGCAGCTCGTTCCATATCTGGCTCATACTGTTTCTCTTAATTTCCCGCCACCCACTCCCTTTTGCCATAATGCAGACATCTTGTCATGAATAGTGATATCAACAGTCATCATTCCTCTTATCAGCGCATCCGCGTGATCCTTCTCGCGCAACGTGACCCTTGTGTTTGGCCAAATGTACGCGCACCATGGTACTCACATATCTGTCCCCCAGACTGCTTTATCATCCCATGCTCTCTTTCAACTGGTTGGAGTGGTGAGACTATCCTCTGAATGGCTAGTTAGGCGGTCGGCCCGCCCGTGTAGAGCTTTAGGCGACTGCCATTCACTCTTCCTAGGAAGGGGTCTCCATTGAGTTTAGCCAGCTGAACCGCGCCCCCATCAGTAACTTCTTTGACAACATAGGGTCCCAACCAATGCATGTGGAGTTTACCTGGGAATTTCTCGAACTTACTGTCATAAAGCAATACTAGATCATTCTCTTTGAAGGTGCGCACCTTGATATGGCGATCGTGCCACGCTTTCTCGTGCTGTTTCTGTACCTGCTGATGGAATCCAGCCAGAAACCGTTCCTCCTCTAATTCTTCTAACTGCGCGAGCCTCCCTTCCAATGCCCCGCGGTCTGCCATACCTTTGATTGCCGCGATCCGCAGACTAGGAACAATATATTCCATAGGCATAATGGCCTCCTTGCCATAGACTAAGCGAAATGATGTCTGGCCTGTCAACTTCTTGCACATAGTTCGGTATGCCCATAGCACAGCAAGGATGCGCAAGTCCCAGTCATTTCGTCGCGCATTATAGACCTTAGTCAACGCGGTCTCAAAAATTTTGTTGAATGCCTCAACGGTCCCATTTGCTTGTGGGTGGTAGGGCGTACTCTGTTGGTGATATATCTGGAATTCCTCAGTGAGTGCGTTGATCGTTTCATTCAAAAAATGTGTTCCCCTATCACTCATGAGAATTTTGGGGCAGCCAAACCTGTTCAGTATGTTGTTGAATAAGAACTTTGTTGTTGTCACAGTTGTGCAATCCTTAACCGGCTGTGCCTCTGCCCATCGGGTCAAATATTCGGTCGCAGTGATGATATAGTGCGCGCCCATCTGTCCTCATGGTTCAGTAAGCCCGACGAAGTCAATCGCCCATTTCTCATGGTTGTAGCGTCATCTGGCTGAAGTGGCATTTCATCCCTCCGCGATGGTTTGCCCGTCCGTTGACATACATCGTAGGCTCGACAGTATGCGTTCGAATATTGATGCAGAGTGGGCCACCATAATCCAGCACGAAGAATCTTCGGGGCTATGCCGCGGCCCGCATAATGTCAACCAGCAACCCCTCCATGTGCTTCGGCCAGGAACTGTCCGTGCTCCAATTCCGATACATATCTACGCAATATTTCGTCGTTGCCCATCTTGTAGAGGTGGCCTGAAATCACGATAAAATCTGTTGTGCGTATCCCCAATTACTTCTTTTGCTGAACAGAATATCCCTGTGGCGCAGTTCCTGTAGTTAAAAAGTGGATTATATCTTCAAAGTGGCCATCCGCAATGCGCATGGCATATAACTGGGCATCCGGGAGTCCCTCCTCTAGATTTGTGGGTTCTTCACTGGTCTCAATTCAGGACAGGTGATCCAGACCTACATTCAGACGTCTCGGCTTTACAACAACCTCAAAGTCATATTCTTGAAACAACAGCAACCATCGACAGATGTGCCCCCCTAACACAGGCTTATTCACTAGGTATTGGAGCACAGAGTGATCAATATACATCTTAAAATGTCCTCTGAGCAGATAGTGACGGAACTTTTGGAGCGTGTATACCATCACCAATCCCTCTCGCTCAGTAGTATAGTAATTCTTCTCTGCTTTGGACAACTTGCGACTTGCAAACGCAATCAAGTGATCGATTTCCCTCCACTCCTTCTTAAGTGAGTACCGCACCCAACGCAATACATGACGCATCGACATGCACATGAAATTCAACGTCCCACTTTGGAAAGACCAAGATAGGGGCATATGCCATCTTTTCCTTAAGCATTTACAGGCTTTTATTACATTCCTCGTTCCAACAATTCGTAGCATCCTTCTTCAGTAATTGTTCCATTGGAACCGTGATCTGGGCATAGCTTTTTATAAACTTTCGGTAGTAGCCCGTGTGTCCCAATGTAGCGTGTAGCTGCTTTACACTTCGTGGCACTTGTAGATTTAGTATGACAACGATCTTTGCCGGATCCACCATCAGTCCTTGCTTACAAACCACATGGCCCAGCAAGTTCTTGAAAGGGACGAGGAAAGTACACTTCTTTAGGTTGAGCGCAATCTGGTGCCGGCGGCAGGTATCCAGCATCAATCGTAAGCTCGCGATATGTTTCTTAACCAAGCCAAATATGGTCCAATCATTCAGATAGACTTCTAAGAACTTGTGGATAAATTCCTTTAATGCAGCTACCACAATACGGGAAAATATCGCCGGCACATTCTTCAGCCCAAATGGCATCACTGTATACTGAAAACAGCCCCATTCGGTAGAAAATGTTGTCTTTCTCTAATTGTCTAGCGTGATCTTGATCTGATGGTACCCGGAGAAACCATCTGTGAAGGAGTATGCTTCCTGCCCGCCCACATTTTTTAGTACCTCATCTGTAAAGGGTGTTGGAAACGGATCGTTAACACAAGCATCATTGAGCTTTCGCAAATCTATGCAGATGTGGATCTCACCCTTCTATTTCTTCTCCTACACGACCATAGGGCTTACCCAATCGAACTCCTCGACCGGTTCAATAATTCCTGTTCCCAACATCTTGTCCAATTCTTTGTGGACCTTCGCTTTTTATTTTGGATTCAATCGATAGGGTCATTGCTTTACTGGCTTCGCATATGGCTTCAAAGTTATCTTCATCATTCCTAGGTCTCCTAGAATCCCTTTCAGCTTTGTAATTTTTGTAGGGAATAAATCTCGGTATTCTCAGAGCAGCTCGATGACCTTTTCCACTGTGGCGTCGTCCTAGTAATCCCCAATCGTATCATACTTCAGCTCTTCCGTTGTCCCGATATTCACTTGCTTCATTTTCAATGGCACCGTGATGTCTGGATCTTCTATCTCGATGCTGCGCACCTCACGAATCCCTTCGTATTCTAGTATATTTATGTTACGCGGGTCATCCTCATCATCTTCTACTTGTACATTGTAACATTCTAAGGCCTGGCTCAACTGTCGCAACCAATCTGGCGGCACGACTTCTTCTGGTTCTGGCGGTGTTCTGAAAATGGTGGCCTTTACTAGCTGTAATACGTCGTCCACGGTATCCATCCATTGGTCTTCAAAGAGAAATGTCGACAGAAATCCTTCACGCAAGATATCCCACTCGCCTGTGCCATGTCAGAGCTCTGTTTCCGTATACCAGTTCCTTGGAATGACATCCAAGGTATGATAAAATAAGTGCACCCATTCTAGTTGAGGCTCTGCACCATAAGCTTTGGTCCATTTGGTCAGGTGCATGCGCAGATCATCCCGTCCATCATATTTCTCTGTTATTCGTAGCTCTGGCTTTCCAAATCTTATCTGCATCATGCACCTGCAACTGCGCCAATCTTCGAAGGTTCCTTCATGTGTACCCCACCATCGCGTCAGTGTTGCGCGCAATGTCCATTTTAGCGCATCAAACCATTGGTACTCTGGTACTGCGCTTTCGAATTTAACTAGGAATTCATCCACTACTGTCAACCCATCATACATCGGCAGCTCGTGGTTCTAAGCTTTAACGCAATACAGGGATTTTTTCATCATATTACAATGTAACGTGGTTACCCCGTTCACCCTATTCCGCCATCACTCATCCTCTTCATCTGAATCGCTGGTGCATGAGCTGGCGTAGCCCCGCGAGAGTCTCCGCTCCTCCATTGCCTTATCCTCCTTTGGCCTATGTGCAGCAATTTTGTAGATACAATCCAATGCATCGTCCCTTTCTTTGTTGCACACAGGTTTTGTGTAGCGCGGTCCTTTTGTTGGATCTAGCGGAATGACTACACAGAGCGACTTCTTCTCAAATATCATCTTCCTCTGTTTGAGGCTAATAACCCCATTCATGTCAGTGGCCCAGTCTATCCCTAACAACACAGGGTACGAGCTATTTTCATCCACTATTTCAATAACTTCGAAGTTCGTCCGGGTACTTGTGCCATCAATATCTACTGTAATTCCTTGCAGCCTTCCCATGGGCAAGATCTTCTGCTGATTGGCCATCTGCAATTGGATAGGAAACCACTGTAGTGTAGGCTTACCCATGCGCTCCCAAGTCTGTTTAGGCAATACGTTTGCATCCGAACCTAGGTCCAGAATGACCTGATCCATCTCATAATCGCCAATATGAGCCGTTAATCGCATCTCCCGTCCCGTCCGCGATGCATGTCTTCCTAATTTCCGAACTGCACGAGGTTCACCCCACCTTGCACTTCTATTTATCACTTCCTGTAACCCTTTAACTGCCCTGTTATCGCGAAGTAGTTTTATGCATGTCTCTAAGAAGGTAGTCAACATCGATGGATCCCTATCCGACTCACGCCGATCCCTACTACCCAGGGTAGAGACACCCGTGAAGCTTTCCCTAGCTTCCATATTGGTCTCCCCATTAACCTATCATGTGGTTGCACCGCTCTACAATACCATGTTTACTTTGGGTTCATCGTCGCATGGTTTGGATCTCATCATCTGCACGTTTTGCATCATTGTAGGAGGTAATGCCTTTTTTTCGCGAATTTGTGCTATCAGCATGGGGCAATCTAGCAGCTCATGATCGAATTGCTCACAATAAGGTCATGATATTCGGGTTGGATTGGTGCAATCCCGCACATAATGTCCTGGTCCTCCACAATTGTAACAGATTAGCTGCCTGCGACCCCTTCCTGGTCCCATTCTGCCCCGTCCTCGACCATGTCCTAGGAACCCACCGCGCGCAATCTCCGCGGCTGTATCCTGACCTCTCGCCTCAGTCTACATTCTGTAGGCAAGTGCCTGGTCCAGCAACATTCGATAGCTATGACAATCTCTTTCTTCGTGACCCACCGATCTACAAAAGTTGCAAAAGAGCTGCAAGGGGGTCTGGTTGTAATTTGGCAATAGATGACAGTTATCAGTGTTGTGCTTTCCTCCCACCTGACAAATTGTGTACCAGAGCGGGGCGATTGCACTCGGCCCTGCCTATGCCTCTGGTCTCAATGGTGTCGATCCCCCTGTTACCATAAAATTCACCGAGACCAGACTGTGGTCTTTATCGTGTCCCTGGCTCCTGCACTTTATACACCATACTTCCTCATGGATTTCTAAACGTGGTGTCTGTTCTTGTTTTAACTTCCACATTTCCAAACAAAAATTTTGGACCTGCGCTTGGATCTGCTGAACTCCCAACCCTAGGTCCTGCATCGGGGTTTCGTACAGCCGCATTGCTGCCTCCAGCGCTTTAGCTTGGGTTGAGATCTTCTGTTGTGACAAAGCCGACTTCAGATATGGCGTTAATGATGCGACGAACCAAGCGCGGTGTTGTGCATCCGTCAGGGTCATGTTGGCCTCGCAGATGGTGCTTTTCAACCTCTGATCCAAGTCCCATGGGGTCTCACCAGGCATCATCGTGATCTCTTTGAACCCTACGACCGACTATGTTTCTGACTTTAGTCAACTAAACTCCCTTTTTAATTCAGTATGGATTTCTGCTATCCCCACCGTTGGGTTACTGCTTGAATACTTCATGTACCATGTTAGCACTCGGTCCTGCAGTGCACTGACTAAGATGGATTTCCTGATATTATCATCCGCGATTTGCTGCGCATTCCATACTGATGTTAGCACAAACCAAAATTGTTCCGGGTCTTCGCCTCCTGCTCCTTTGAATACCAGCAACTGAATTGTGTTCGCCATAGTTACCCTTGATCTACTACAGTTCCTGATCCTTTCGATTCTTCAACGTTCCTTTCTATAGAGTCCTCACGTTCCACACCAGACACCCCTTAGGCAGATCCCGGTCCCAGCAATGGAACCATTTCTTGGCTCATATGGGCCTAACCCACGTTCAGAAGAATTACTTAGCCAAACAAATCCCGCAGCTACTGGCCCTTTCGGCAACAACCCGCGGAGCGCGGACTGAGGTCTCACCTGAGGTAGCAGGGGAGGGTGCTAGAACCAGGTTTCCGCACCCTTGGGATGTCTAGATGTGGTTTAGGGGTCTCGCACACCTTTTTACCGCTTCACGCTGCTCTGCGGTCACGTAGATTCGAACCCAGAGTAACTTCTACTTTCTATTACCGTGTTGATTACTGATCTATTCTAATTAATGGAGTGTATCAGATCTTCTTAGCATGGTATTTAAGCAAAAATTTAACAAATTTAATCATTTTTCACACTCAAAATGAACCCAGATTCGCATACATTCATTACATTCACATTTAAATAGATATATATATATATATATATATATATAGATATATATATATATATATATATATATATATCATAAAGTCAGATGCGCGATAACACAGAATTACAGAAGCAACTTATCTTTATTTCTATTTCTCAGAAATACATCCAGATCCACCCTACGCACTCAGCTGCAGGGGTCTGGGCACACAACTGCGGACTCTTCCAGGCCTTTGCGCACACAGCTGCAGAGCCTCTATCCCCTAGCCAAACCCTCGACTCAAACTTACAGACGCTTTCAAACTATTCTCCTTAACAACCCATTACAATTTAGATCCAATCTCATATTCCCAAAAAGAACTGCCTTTCCCATATAGAGCCACGCTCTATTTATACCTTCCTATGGTCCACGAACCGACTTATTTCCTATTATTTTACATTATTTTTTGGCCGGACAACCCTTTGAATCGACCTTTTACATTTCGCGCTGCGCATACTTCGGAGTTTTTACAATGATTTATTCCTACTTTCTAAGCTTTATGCCCCAAAACTGTTACACAGGACCTCTGCTACCCAACATGGAGTTTAGATATGAAGAGTCTAATCAACATGGCATGGTGTCGAACTTTTTTAATTTTCTCATAGAATTCATAACAACCAAGATATTTGAAAGATATCATAGCCATTGGAGATGCCAAGAGTTCCCTGATATCCGTTGGCTCAAATCTAAGTACTCTCCCCCCTTTGTGTGGTCTCTTCACCTTTGTTTCTTCTCCCTCACGGTATGGTTTGTTTTCTTCTTTTGCCATGGTGTTTTAATGTCAAAACCATAGGGAGGTATAATGTTGATGGAATGTGGTTTTTAGGAGTAAGGAGTGGGAAAGGAAATTGAAGGAAATGGGTTTAGGGATTTATGAAATGTGGGAGGGGATAGGTAGTAGTAAGATGATGGAATTTTAGGATGGGGAAATTTTTTACAAGTTAGGTGTTGGGAGCCTAGGTAGTTCTAGCACCTAGGGCTTAAGGATAAAGGGTTTAGAGTATTGGGATAAAGGGTTTAGGGAAAGGGAATTGTAATGAGGGAAGGGTATGAAGGTGTAGGGGAGTGAAATTTGGGATTGAGATTGCAATGGTGGTTTTGAGAGAGATAGTAGGGGTTTCAATATGAGAAAAATACCAAATGTTTAATAAAATTTCAAAACACCTTAGGAAATGACTGTAGGAGAAGTCTTGAGGTTTGGAGGCGATTTGGTGAAGTCTGGAAGCATTTCTGGCTTTTATGGGCAAGTGAGCAGTGCCAGAAGGAAGTGTGCCCTCTCTTTGGAAAGTGCATAGTGCCTGAAGGAAGTGCGCAGTGCCAGAAGGAAGTGTGTAGCACTTGAAGGAAGTGCGCAACGCCTGAAGGAAGTCCATAGCGCCTGAAGGAAGTGCGCAACGCCTGCTCTGTTTTTTCAATTTCGCCCAGAATCTTGATAAATGTTCTCTTAGGGTTCACTTAATCAATGGTAGGAGACAAATGAAGTTGAGTTTGATGCTATGAAGGCTCTTATACTTGAGTGAATTTGATTTTTTAACTTTAAAGCCCACTGTCTAATGTTTCAATTCACCTTTGAAAACTTTGCTAATTACCATTTACACTTTGATTTTCTTCCTTGCAGATTGATGATGCTGGACTGTGGCACTCTTTACATTTGACTTTTCTTTGATGAATTTGGAATATATATTTTGAGTTGGCAGCTTAGGAACAGTACTTATTACATATAGTGAACATAAAATTACATATAAAAAAAATACATCTCTGTTTTTGGAATAAAATTACAATCTAAAATAAAACTCATACTTGAAATGAAAATTAGAATTGGGGCAACCATGGTTACATGTTTGCAAATCCTCTTTAAATGAAAAAAAAAGATATTATTTTGCTTACTCTCATACTTTTTTGCTGGCCTTATTCAGTGAAATGAAGTATTATTGAACCTTGGAAAATGAAACCTAGTGACCTAATGGGACCTTGAATTACCAGACTCCATGTTGACTTGACTGACATAAGGACATGATGAAATGAGCTTTTATGATTGATATATGCTCAGTAAGACATGAAGGTGTGCCATCAAGTATTGATTTTTGAGGGAGAGTAGGATTTTTTGACTTGGGCTACCATCAGTGAGTAAATTTCTAAATGAGGACCTAGGTGAAATAACAAAAAATTCTGAGTGGGACCCTTAAAATGAATATGAAAAGAGGAGTTTTGATCATTAATGGCAGTATGCAAATACTAACACTAACATCGGCCTTATTGGGGATGGAAACTCCTTGGAGGTGTCAATAACACCGTAGACCAAGTGCCTAACCATGTGGGCCAATACGATCAAAAACTAACAACCAAACTGAACACTAAATACTTCAATCCAAACTATCATATCATCAGAGCCTTATGGCCTTCTCCTTGGGCTCCAAACCTTGATAAATTCTGTCATCACTTTTTGAAAACTAAACTTGAAAGAAAATTGTTGCTAAAACAAAATCCACACCATATTCTATTCTAACTGCTGAAAATGATTGCTAAATCAGGTAAAGGAAAAATTCCAATGAAACCAATCAAGCAACTAGATACCTGGTTGTCCTCTATTTACAATATCTACAGAAAACTTGAATATTGGCAACTCAACATATAATTGAAGCTGAAAACAATGATTCAAAACAAGATAACCATCATGATCTGATGACTGTAGAAGATTGGTAAAAGGATCTTGAAAAGCATGTGCAAAGGACAGATCTTGATGATTAGCATGAAGATCAGAACAATTGTCAAGTTGAATTGTTTCCTCTTCATGAGCCAGAGGTAACACATTTACATGTTCCTCCACCTTTTTCCCTTCTTCCACCATTGCTGATTGGGTGAAATGATCCTTCCATTGTAACCAATCCAATAGATGGTTACTGAAATTCTGCTCTCACTTACCTCGAGCAAGCAGAATGATGTATATGTAGGAAACTCACAATGAAAACTGAAACGAATATTTATGCTGATAAATAAAACAACATCCATCTTCTCCAATGCTTGCAAAATACTGTCCAAGGGATCTTGCAAATTATAAAGCATTACATTTTGTGAATCAATAAAAGGAGAAGAATAAGTGTTATTTCCATATGGCTGTAACAAATGAGCAAAAGGATCCTCCATAATATTTTCAACAACATAGTGTCCATATCTATGGGATTTGGGGCAAAATCATTTTCATCAAAAGACCTTTCATTTTCTGAACCTTGAGGAAGATTTGTATCTACAAGGGGCTCTAAAACAACTTCTTCTTTATCATTGTTATCCTCTTCATAATCACTTGGAAACTAGCAAGACTGTACAATAACATCATCATTCTTAATGGATGGAGTATGGATTTGCAAATAAAGAATATGATTTATTTCTTCTTCAGTCAAAGGAGTAAGTACTCCTTGTTTTCTTTGGACAAAACAACAATTGTCTTCTTTCCCTCCTAAAGTTTGACAAGGATGTTGAATATCTTCATTAATTTCAAGAAAAGGAGTATATAAATTTTCATCAGACTGCTGATTCATTTCATGTGATTCCTTTTGACTATCAAGATGAAAAATTCCTTCATCTTCAAGCAAAGAGGAAGCTACTGTATGCTGACTATGATATTGTGTATCAAAGTGACTAGCTTCTTGAGACTGTTGTTGAAGGGAAAAATCAGAGAATACTTCAATGATTTCTTCATCATCCATACGTTTGATATCATCACTACTTTCAAGATATGCAATGAAGCCTTCACTATAATCACAACAGCTTTGTAAATAAAGATAAGACTTCACATAATGGTTGGAGAACACATTATGGAAATATTTTAGAGAACATAAGCTTTCTTCTGGTAACCCTTCATACCATGCCCTAACTTTATCTTCAAGGGTAGCCATAAACAACTTCATGAGATAGTCCTCAGGAAACTCAAATCTTAGTCTACATGCGTGTACATGAAACCTTACTAAATGAAAAGTAGTGCCATCTTCTTGTTTATTTTTAAATATAGGAGTATTTGCAGACGAGTAAACATGAACCATAGGATTTGGAAATCCAGGGATCTGAGATCGATCCATAGGATCATACCTGGGATTTCTTCTTGTAGTAGAAGTCATATTGACAACAATGAAGTCGCCAAGAAGGTTTTCAAGCTACCGGTTCTTGAAAAGTGGAATCGCCATGAAAATTATGAACCTTTGGATTCGTCGACACTAGAGTCATCAGGTGAATGATTTCAGCCTTCTTGTGCCTGATCACTATTCACCATCAACAATCAAATCTGAACTTTGATGATCTTTCCTGGGGAAGATCTATCACCTTGGTCCCTCACAATGGCACCAATATGTTATCACTCCTCTAGATCTCCAAGGCTGAGGAAGAGTCCAGCTGAGGTAACCACAACCCAATCTTTTGACTTGGTAGCTAGCCCTACCAAGCTAGAGAGGGCTCTCTCCAAAGAATCATAGCGAAGAGGGCTGGATGGATTAGGGTTTTAGGCTAGGTATAAAGTGCAGAGGTTGTTTTGATTTGATTTTATGGGTTTTTGTTGGATGAGGATATTAGGTCAAAGAGGCTAGGTCAAGGCAAATCAGATATCAATGCATACATTCAAAGGGGCAAGGTAGGCAGGAGGCTTAACACTTAAAAGGTGATTTTTTGAGATGATTTAAGACTCATGAGGAGTTAGGAAGAGCATAGGAGATGTATTTTTCCTAAACTGAAGAAAAATGAACAAATTATGATAACTTTCCCAAAACGAAGCATGAGAAAACATGAATTTTTCCTATCAACTTGAAAATTACCATATAACAGATAGGAAATGGTTTATGAACTTACAAAACATTCATACAAATGATAACAAAGAAGAAACAATGCTAAACATCCATACCACATGTATCCCAAAGAAATAGTTGCAACTCATCTATTAAAACTGGCCAAATTCTGATACAATAGTGTCTCTGATCAATACTACAACATCCAACTGAGTCCAACCTCTAAAAAGAGTGAAGAAAGGGAATATATAGACATAAAAACAACCTTATCTCATCCTCAGGGGTCGAATCCTTGAGTTGAAGAAGAGATCCACAAAAATCTGAACTGATACCTAGAGTGTAGGGAGCTCTAAGTGACTCCTCCCTAATTACATTGAAATTGATTCATTTGACTTGATGATAACTTTTACCTGATGAATATACCCCTAGGTAACTTATCCACATCATTATTACATTTACAACATCAATTACATCAGTAAAAAGTTGATTTCCAAGGATGAAAATCAAATCTGGAGAAAAACAATGACAGATCAGGCAACTGGTCAAGTGCGCCATCTTTCTGTCAAGCACACCCTCACAGTGTCAAGTGTGCCCTCCATCTTGCAGGCCGAGTTTGACTACCTTCTCGGTGTCCAAATTGAGACTAGGATATCTCATTGGAAAGCTTGTCCTATCTAGTTTCCAACTATGCTTCATTTTCCAAAATGGACTTGATTTTACCCTCCAAACTTGATTCTCCCAAGATTGTTTTGTGCGGAGTGCCTAGATCAAAATTGAGGGAGAAACATGATCTTTTGCTTTTTTTTTTCCCTTTTCACCTACTAGTTTTGCAAACTAAGGCTGGAAACATGGTTTTATTAGATGTATTTGTCATTTTTCATCCAGTGGTGGTCTCCATTTGCTAAAAAAGTGCGTCAAAAAAATTCGTAGCGCCTAGGGCGCTATGTGTTTGACCATGTTGTTGATATAACATTGTCCAAAAACACACAGAAAAGACAAAAATTGTAAAAATGAGCCAAAATGCTTCAAAATTGGTGAAGTGGTTGATGTTGGTGTGGCTAGGCTTTGAGTGAAGCCTCTACAAGTATATCAAGTTTCTTTTTCTTTTCTCGATGAGTTAGGACTTCAATCTTTACATTTTTTGCCTTGAGCTTTCCACTTGCATTTCTTTCTCTTTTCGCATAATGTTTTTCCATTTTTCTCTGAATGTCATTTTGTTGATTGGCCTTGTCTAGGAGCCTTTCTAAATGTTGGTTTACCTTGTCAAGCCAATGCTCCCAGTTTTCATTAACCATGATGGAAAACTCCTCATTCCATGTGAGCTAATTTGCAAGCTCAACCTCTTTTTGTCTTTCTAGTTCTAGAGCTCTTTTCAGCCCTCTAGTCCTAGGTCTGCTCTTTATCTCTTGCTCTTGTTCAAGTTCACCATACCTGTTGTAGGCCTCATCAAGCAATGCCTTGGCTTTCATTTCTTCCCCTTTTTCCTCGATGAGCTGAATTTCCCTGACATCATGCTTGGCTTGAAGCTGCTAATTTTCTTCCTCATAATATGAAATAATATATTTTGACCTATCTAAGTTGATTTGGAGCTCCCTGATGAGTGCATCTTTTTCCTTGATGATAACACTAGTGTCCTTATTGTTATCATCCTCACATAGGTCAACCAAGTCAAAATCCTACTCTGTCTCATGGAGGTCCTCCTCCTCATGCTGAATCTCTATCTCTGTCATCTTCTCTTTTCCTTTGTGTACCTTCTTTGTTGGTGAAGAAGGCAAGGCCCCTCCCACAATCTGTGGGGAAAACACCTGCCTATGGCCTCTCTAATAAGTGTGTGCCAATGTGCCCAAATCTTCCCTTTTAAGCTTGATGACCTCAACCTGCTCAATCTGCTTCGGCTCACTGATCTCATCTCTACTAGGTGACTCAATATGCTCATGAAATGGTGATGGTGGAGGTGATGGTGAAAG
Organism: Pinus tabuliformis; assembly: GCA_031772625.1. Lineage (NCBI taxonomy): Eukaryota > Viridiplantae > Streptophyta > Pinopsida > Pinales > Pinaceae > Pinus > Pinus tabuliformis. Next base: position 151,739,750 of record CM062808.1, on the reverse strand, counting down.
AGACTAATTTGATGATGATGCATGATCTGTGGGCTGAGATGGAGGAATGGATGTGCAAGGATGAGATGATGAAGGCACTTTTTGAACATTCTGAATAGATGGATCAATGAATATGGGATTGGCTATGAAGGTACTCCATGCAATGTTCAGTTCATTGAGATGATAGAGAACTATGATTTTGATGAGGGAATGATGGAAATATGTTTCATCTGATGTTCATACTCTCTTTTCTGGACAATATATGCCATATTATCAATGCTCTAGAAAAGGTAGTAGGGTATGTTGAGCATCTTTACCCTAGTGAAATGAATTAAGAGATGGATGTGATAGGAATAAAGTCTAGAAAATCTACCTTCGCATGAAAATTATTTCATGATAATCTTCATCATTGGGGCATATCTATCCAGGAGGTGAGAAAAAGGAAAGTAGCTCTTTCTCTCATTTATGTACCTTGGTTTTATGAAAGGCTCATAGTAATGTTTCTCCAAATCACCTTGGTTGAACCATTTCTCCCCAACATCTAGGATCCCGGTGGTAGTTGATATAACAGCAATGGATATAGTAAAAGTGACACTAGCTAGAGTAACTTGGTTGTCATGGAGTTTAGATATGAAGAGTCTAGTCAACATGGCATGGTGTTGGAATTTTTGAATTTGCTCACAGAATTCATAACAACCAAGATATTTGAAAGATGTCACAGCCATAGGAGATGCCAAGAGTTCCCTGATATCTGTTGGCTCAAATCTGAGTACTCTCCCCCCTTTGTGTGGTCTCTTCACCTTTGTTTCTTCTCCCTCACTATATGGTTTGTTTTCTTCTTCTGCCATGGTGTTTTAATGTCAAAACGCTAGGGAGGTATAATGTTGGTGGAATGTGGTTTTTAGGAGTAAGGAGTGGGAAAGGGAAATTGAAGGAGATGGGTTTAGGGATTTATGAAATGGGGGAGGGGACAGGTAGTAGTAATATGATGGAATTTTAGGATGGGGAAATTGTTTACAGGTTAGGGGTTGGGAGCCTAGGTAGTTGTAGCACCTAGGGCTTAGGGATAAAGGGTTTAGAGTATTGGGATAAAGGGTTTAGGGAAAGGGAATTGTAATGAGGGAAGGGTATGAAAGTGTAGGGGAGTGAAATTTTGGATTGAGAGTGCAATGGTGGGTTTGAGAGAGATACTAGGGTTTCAATATGAGAAAAACACCAAATGTTTAATAAATGTTGGACGCGGGATCCCCCAAGGTAGGTTTTGGGGCTTAAAGCCCAAGTTTTGACTAAGTCTAATGTAAAGACTCCGCGATTTGTGGGCGTGGAGTGTGAAGATTGTAAATGAGTCAGAGGGTTGTCCACCCTCAATTTTGTTATGTAATGTCAGCTTAAGAGATCTACCCATGGTCCGCAGACCATGATATTGTATAAATAGAGCGAGGCTCTAAGTTGTAAAAAAGACAGATATAGATAGAATGAGACATAGAAGGAGAATGAATTGAGTCAGATCTAAGCATGAGGTTAAGTCTTTTGGGTCGTAGAGTAGGAGGAGGCTTTGCAGCTGAGTGCGCAGAGGCCTAGTAGTCCGCAGCTGAGTGCGCAGACCCCTGCAGCTGAGTGCACAGGGTGAGTCGAGTCTGTAACCGATTGAAGAAGTAATAAAAGAGAAGTTTCTTATCATTCTGTGTATCTTTTCCTGTTTATGCATTACAATATATTGGGTATGAATTGCAAGTTTACTGTTAATTATTGCGTGAACTTACATGAATATGTTGAATAAGTAAATATATATAAGTATTTGTTTACGCGATGCTAACTAACACTGATAAGAAGATAAGTAAGATCTGTGGTGTAGCTTGGGGAATTAGCGTAGATCGCTACTCTAGCAACACGAAAGCACCACAATCCCTGGTTAGACTGCACGAAGGTGATTTTATCAGATCACAAAGGTATCACAAGTAGGAAAGGTGCGCGAAGCAACCTACACGAAGCCAACTCACAGTTGGACTAAAGTGACACCACAGACATATTTAGGGCGCGGAAACTTGGTTCCATCATCCCCCCATACTGCTTCAAGTGAGACTGTTATGAAACCAGCTCACAAAAATATAGAAATGATAGATCAACGCCTTAGAAATAAGCCTCTTAGACGGGAAACCTCCTTTACATCACACAAATGAACAATTCTTAGATGATTCAAATGACAAAACCTCCTTTCTATATATAGAAGTCTAAGGGGTCACAATATAACCAAGCCGACCTAACAATAATAATATAAAGGAACAAAAATAACAATAGAGGGATTCTATGGGGCACATAAATAAAAATATGGGGACAATAGGGGCACAACAATATTACTAAGGGATACAACTATAATAGTAATGGGGGAATCACTATTATTATAGGGACCTAACATGCCCCTCTCCTTCAAAAAAGTGTTGTCCTCAACACTTGAGTAGTTTTGGATGCTTCTGTATAAAATTCTCATCCTCCCATGTGGAATCTTTAGCGGATAAGTTCTTCCACTTGATGAGATACTCCAAAATTGATCTATTTCGTAGCTGTCGAGTTCTTGTTTCTGTGACTGCTTCTAGTTCCAATATAATTTTTCCTTCCTCGTCAAGTTCTGGAAATATTGTTTGAACTGGGAGCTTGTCACCTATAACATTCTTTAAACATGAAATATGGAAAACTGGGTGCACTCGAGAAGTTGCAGGAAGCTCTAATTTGTATGCCATAGTACCAATCTTTTGCAACACCTTATACGGACCATAATACTTTGGTGATAATTTATTATCCTTCTTAGCTTGCTTGACGTACATTTGTTTATATGGTTGTAGTCGTAGGAATACCCAGTCACCTAAATCAAAACTTCTTTCACTGCGATGTTGATCTTCCTGTTGTTTCATTCTATTTTGCGCCAACACGAGGTTATCCTTTAAGAGTTGGAGAACTTGTGGTTGATGCTCAATGTGATGTTCCATTGCTTGAACCTTAGAATTTTCTCTTAAATATGATGTGATGGATGGTGGCTGATATTCATAAAGTGCCATAAATGGGGTCATTTTTGATGCAGCATGGAAGGAAGTGTTATACCACCATTCAGCCAGAGGCAACCATTTGACCCATTGTGTCTGTTTATCATATACAAAGCAACGAAGATATCCTTCCAAACATTTTTTTACTATCTCAGTTTGCCCATCAGATTGAGGATGATAAGATGAGCTATGAACTAACTGAGTACCAAGACAAAAAAATAATTATGTCCAAAAATTTCCAGTGAAAATGGGATCTCTGTCACCTACAGTAATCTTTGGGTTTCCATGTAGCTTTTGAATTGTTTCCATAAATGCAGTAGAAACTGTACCGGCTTTAAATGGATGTGATAATACACAAAAGTGTGCATACTTGGTAAGTCTATCAACTACCACCATGATGACACTCTTTCCTTCAAACTTGGGTAAACCTGTGATAAAATCCATTGAAACATCCTCCCAACGTTGGCTTGGAATGGATAAAGGTTGTAATAGACCTGGGGTCTTAATTGTTTCAACTTTATTTTGTTGGCAAACCAAACATTCCGCCACAAACTTTTGAATATCCGATTTAAGGCGATCCCAAAAAAATTCCTTCTTAACCCTCCGGTAAGTTTTAAAAATCTTGAGTGCCCTCCTAAGGGAGAAGTGTTCAATTCCATAGGAATCTTTTGTTTGAGTTGGCAATTCTTACAGAGGTATAAGTGATCTTTGTACCATAACGAATCATTTTTCCAACTAAATGTATTAGATGTGTTGGAATCTTGTTGTAACTTTCGAATAAGTGCCCACACTTCTTCTTCATTCTTTTATTCCTCCCTTGCTTCGTTTATCCAATCTGGTTGGATAATAGAAAGGGCGCACAACAATGCTTCCATATCCTCATCCTTTCTTGAGAGTGCATCTGCCACAACATTTTGCTTCCCTTTTTTGTAGATGATTTCAAAGTCATAACCCAACATCTTTGTGACCCATTTTTGTTGTTCTTCAGAGGATAATCTTTGTTGTAAAAAGTATTTAAGACTATCATGATCCGTCTTTACCTTGAAGTGTCTTCCCATTAGGTAGGGTCGCCATTTCTTAAGTGCATGTAGTATTGCCAACATTTCCTTCTCATAAATAGCTTTGTGTAAATACTTTCCCTTGATTAGACGACTTTCGGAAGCAATGGGCCTTTCATCTTGCATTAAAACAACACCAATTCCATTTCCTAAACCATCACATTCCACAATAAAGGTTTTTGTGAAGTCTGATGTAGCTAAGACCGGTGCTTGGCACATTACCTCTTTAAGATGTTCGAAGGCCTTTCTTGCTTCTGGAGTCCATGATAATGCATCTTTCTTCAATAATGTTGTTAGAGGTGCTGCTATTCTCCCATAATTCTTAACAAACTTGCAATAATACCCTGTCAACCCAAGAAATCCTCGCAGATACTTTATGGATGTGGGGATTTTCCATTCCTTAATGGCTTTAATTTTGCTAGGGTCTACCTTAACACCTTCATGAGATACAATATGACCCAGATATTCCACCTCTTGTACTCAAAAGAGACATTTGGAGATTTTTGCATATAATTGTTTCTCCTCCAATAGTTGTAGCACCCTCACAACATGTTCAACATGATCCTTCCAAGACTTGTTCTAGATTAATATATCATCAAAAAATACTAACAAAAATTTTCTAAGGAAGGGTTTGAAAATGGAATTCATCAAACCTTGAAATGTAGAAGGTGCATTGGTAAGGCCAAAAGGCATGACCAAAAATTCATAATGACCCTCATGAGTTCTAAATGTTGTTTTAGGAATATCTTTAGTCTTCATTCTGATTTGATGATATCATGAACGAAGATCCAACTTGGTGAAGTAAATTGATCCATGCAAATCATCCAATAATTCATCAATGACAGGAATGGGAAATTTATCTTTAATAGTGAGCTTGTTGAGCTCCCTATAATCCGGACACATGCACCATGATCCATCCTTCTTGTTCACCAATACTACCGGAGCAGAGAAAGAACTTTGACTAGGTTGAATTATACCATCCTCTAGCATTTCTGCAACCATACGTTCAATTTCACTCTTTTCGGCATAGGGATATCTGTACAGCCTGATGTTTGGAGGAACACTTCCTGGAATCAAATGAACACCATGATCATGATCACGAATAGATGGGAGACCTTTGGGAGTCTCAAATACCTTGGAATGATTGTCCAAGACTTTTTGGAGATCTGGAGAAATAGATGATTTCGATGTGGAAACATCTAATGAACATAATTGTGAAATTACACCTCATTGTTCCTTTTTTAGAAGCTTTGTCATACCGTTAGAGCTGATTATCTTTCCCGATTTCCCTGCAATACCCCTTAATTCAACTTCCTTTCCTTCTGCAGAAAATTTCATGAAAAGTTCTTGAAAATTAAAAGCTATTATACCCAAGGATTGTAGCCATTGGACTCCTAATACAACATCAGCACCACCCATTAGAACGGAAAGAATTGGGCTATTCAATACATATTGCCCCATGGATAGCTTGATATTATGGCACTTTCCAGAGCAATTTATGGTTCCTCCACTTCCAACGATCACTTGACACTCTGGTGTTGGATATAGGAAGCAATTCAATTCTTTTGTTATCTTACAATGAATAAATTGCAGGTACTTCCTGAATCAATCAACATTATTACCTTTTTCTTCTCGATGTGTCCTTCTATCTTGATAGTTTGAGGAATGGTAATTCTAGCCAATGCATTACAAGATATGGTCGGATTCATTTCTTCTTTATCTAGGGTTTGTTCCTGGAGTATATCCTCTTCTTTTGACATTTCTTTTTCCTTTTCTTCATCCTCTTCACAATCTATGTAGAATAATTTCTTCTCAGCACACTTATGACCTTTAGTGTATTTGCTATCACAACTGTAACAAAGCCCTTTTGCTCTTTTTTCTTCCAATTGTTGTGGGGTCAACCTTGTAGGTCATGGAATGCTAGGGGAAACAACACTTCCATCTTTATAGTTGTGAGTGGTATGCTTCCTCGTTGCCATAATTTTGCTTTCCATTTTTCTTGCTAACACGAATGCCTTCTTCAATGAATCAAGTTCCCAAAGGCGAACCTCATGTTGGATATTATCCTTTAAAGTCCCTATGAACACATCAATCCTATGATCCTATGGAATATCTTTTACCCTTATGTTTAATTTTTGGAAGTCCTCAATGTGCTCCATCATTGAACCCTTTTGTTTGAGATTTATCAATTGGCTAAAAAAGGTGTTGCTTTTTCTATCCTCATAATGTGCTGTCATTTATTCCGTAAAAATTTCCCAAGTGAAATTTTTTTCACGAGAGAAAAGCCATCGATACCATACAAACTAATTTGGTTCCAAATATAAAGTTGCAATACGTACATTTTGTGTGTTTTGCACATTATGGAGATCGAAAAATTGCTCCATCTGTAGTATCCATGTTGCGGGATCCTTGCCATTAAACTTCCTCATATCGATTTTTGGAATATGATGGGTCTTCAATCCAACATTAGAGTCTATGAAATCATGATTAACATTCTTTTGTTCTCATCATGAGTTTCCTTTACTACCCTTTCACCATTAGTGACCATTTCTTGTAGCAACTTATTCAAATTTATCTTCAATTCTTCCATCTTATCGTCCATGCCATTCATCTTAGTGCCCACGCCATTCATCTTAACTTGCATGCCATCCATCTTAGCTTCCACGCCATTCATATTAACTTGCATGCCATTCATATTAGCTTCCACGCCATTCATCTTGGCTTCATTTACCTTTAGTGAGAGTGAAATTTGTTGTACTTGGTCTTGTAATTTTGATATATCATGTTGCATTTCTTCTTCTTCTTCACGAGTCATGCTAGAGCTTTCAGGTTGCTTACTAGGTGTTTCCATTTTATTTCTTTAGGGCATTAATTAATGCTAATAATTCTTCACTATTCCCTTTGAATTACTTCAAACTAATTTTTCAAACCAATCTTATACAAAATTAAAAAAAAAAAATTACACACCTTTTTTTTTCACTTTGTAAGAGCTCGATATTGAATTTGTTGTATCTCTATAACCGTGGATCTCGAATATCTAAAATCTCGTCCTGCGGTAGCCCTTTGAGTCCTCTTTCTAAGCTCACAAGCCTGATCAAAATTGGATTCTCCAAGGAAGAGTTATGCCAAATCTCCCACGGTGAACTGATTATAGACTAGTTCCGTAGATCGAACTTGTATGACGTGCCACGTCTCACTGTTTCAACCTTAGTAACTGAAACTAATACACAGAAAACTATAGGCTGTCCTCTTTCTGAAACTTCTTATGAAATTTCAATTTGATGCTCAAAACAAAAGTTATGATGATTTTCCCCGGGTCACCTATTTGTAATGTAATTCGGGAGTCTGCAAAAAACCTAACTTCCTCATATCATATCTCCGCAAATATAGCGAGAAAAGCTCTGAAATTCATACCCGAAGTTTAGAATGATTTCGGCGCAAATGGGTTTTTTTTTAGCTTCTGAAACGTCGGAGAAAGAAAATTATAGTGAAAATTCCACGATGACCTGTTTGGCGCAGCAAAACCCTAGAATCGAAAGTTCTGATACCAAATGTTATGAAACCAACTCACAAAAATATAGAAAAAATAGATCAACACCTTAGAAATAAGCTCTTCGAGGGGGAAACCTCCTTTACATTACACAAATTAACAATTCTTAGATGATTCAAATGACAAAACCTCCTTTCTATATATAGGAGTCTAAGGGGTCATAATATAACCAAGCCGACCTAACAATAATAATATAAAGGCACAAAAATAACAATAGAGGGATTCTATGGGACACAATAATAACAATATGGGGACAATAGAGGCACAACAATATTAATAAGGGATACAAATACAATAGTAATGGGGGAATCACTAGTATTATAGGGACCTAACATATTGAAGAAGTAATAAAAGAGAAGTTTCTTATCATTCTGTGTATCTTTACATGTTTATGCATTACACTATATTGGGTATGAATCGCAAGTTTATTATTTAATTGTTGCACAAACTTAGATGAATGTGTTGAATAAGTAAATATAATATAAGTATCTGTTTACGCGACGCTAGCTAACACTGATAAGAAGATAAGTAAGATCTGCAGTGTAGCTTAGGGAATTAGCGCAGATCACTGCTCTAGCAGCACAAAATCACCACAGTCACTGGTTAGGATTGCAAGAAGGTGATTTTAACAGATCACAAAGGTATCACAGGTTAGAAAGGTGCGCAAAGCAACCTGCACAAAGTCAAGTCACAGTTGGACTAAAGTGACACCACAGACATATCTAGGGTGCGGAAACTTGGTTCCATCATCCCCCCATACTGCTTCGGGTGAGACCTCAGTCCGCGCTCCGTGGGTTGTTTCCAAAAGGGCTAGTAGTATAGGATTTGTTTGCCTAATTAGCTCCGAACCTAGGTCAGGCCCCATCAATCCAACAATAAACTTTCAAAACACCTTAAGAAATGACTGTAGGAGGAGAATAATTCTATCTTTGTCTATCACTCACTTGCTAGATGTTTGAAGGCGATTTGGTGAAGTATGGAACCGTTTTTTCTTTTCTGGGCAAGTGAGCAGTGCCAAGAGGAAGTACGCCCTCTCTTTGGCAACTGCGTAGCAACTAAAGGAAGTGCGCAATGCCAGAAGGAAGTGCGTAGCGCCTGAAGGAAGTGAGCAGCACCTGAAGTAAGTGCATAGCCCCTGAAGGAAGTGCGCAGTGCCTGAAGGAAGTGCGTAGCGCCTGAAGGAAGTGCGCAACACCTGCTTTGTTTTTTCGATTTCACCAAGAATCTTGAGAAATTCTCTCTTGGGGTTTGCTCAATCGATGGTAGGAGACAAATGAAGTTGAGTTTGGTGCTATGAAGGCTCTTATACTTGATTGAATTTGATTTTTTAACTTTAAAACCCACTTTCTAATGTTTCAATTCACCTTTGAAAACTTTGCTAATTACCCTTTACACTTTGATTTTCTTCCTTGCAGATTGATGATGCTGGAGTGTGGCACTATTTACATTTTACTTTGCTTTGATGAAGTTGGCATATAGAGTTTGAGTTGGCAGCTTAGGAACAATACTTATTACATATAGTGAACATAAAATTACATAAAAAATAAAAATAAATTACATCTCTGTTTTTGGAATAAAATTGCAATCTGAAATAAAAATCATACTTGAAATGAAAGTTAGAACTGGGGCAACCATGTTTACATGTTTGAAAATCCTCTTTAGATGAAAAAAAAGGATATTATTTTTCTTACTCTCATACTTTTTTGTTGGTCTTATGCGGTGAAATGGAGTATTATTGAACTTTGGAAAATGAAACCTAGTGACCTAATGGGACCTTGAATGACCAGACTCCATGTTGACTTGACTGACATAAAGAAATGATGAAATGATCTTTTATGATTGATATATGCTCAGTGAGACATGAAGGTGGGCCAACAAGTATTGGTTTTTGAGGGAGAGTAGGTTTTTTTTACTTGGGCTACCATCAGTGAGTAAATGTTTGAATTAGGGCCTAGCTAGAATGACAAAAAATTCTAAGTGGGACCCTTAAAATGAATATGAAAAGAGGATTTTTTATCACTGATGGCAGTATGCAAATAATGACATGAACACGGAGGACGGTTCCGCTTGGAGCTAGAGGAAGACTCAGGTTTTAGTTTTCCACCTTTCTTTTAGCTTAAATCAATAAAGAAATGTTGTTATGTTCCTGATATTTATCATGTTTATGCATTGATCCATGTTGTGATTTATTTATAAATATTATATTAATGCGTAATTTTTCATTTTTCTTATATGATCTAATGTATATATCATGAATATTCTTTCCATTACTGTTGTTGTATATGCTTTTCTTGGATAATTTACAGGTTCCAAAGGCATCGGAAGAAGCAGAGGGTTTGAACCATGTGGGATCTACCCAAACATAGGACCTCTGGGTAAGGACACTTCTTCCCAGTTCAATAGTTAAAGCATTTAGATTGTTTGTTTGTGCATTTCTTGCTACTGTATGCCCTCCGCTCTATTGGGGTTTTCAACCCAAGACCCTAAGGCATTCCCACCCGCAACAAAATTGGTGACTCCACTGGGGAAAACATTCTTGTTTTTCCTATTTTGGGTTGTTTGTTCTCGATCAGGGTTTGTTTTCTTGATTTCTTGCTTTTACAGTGTTATTTGACTTATTAACTTCCCAGGCATCAAGTCTGATCTTCTGGATCAAGCCTTGATTTTTTTTTTTTCTTAATTGAGCCTTGTATATGCTTTTTTCTTGGGATACAGTCACGTATACATGCAAGTTTCCTCAAATAGACTCGCATATACGCAAGTTTCCTGTGTTTGAAACGCGTGTGCACGCCTCTATGTCTTTACACAATCACGTATACATGATTTTGAATTGTGTTTCAAAACCTTTTGCCCAGTTAGGTCTATTTCCTGGTGACTTCTTCTATTTTTTGGTCATCCACTGTCTGTAGAACTCTATTCTCTTACAAGTTTTCATTTTCAAATCTCCTTCTCAGTGAAAAGCCTAGTTGGCCTAGGATTGCTTCTTGAGAAAGTTTTTGGTTTGTGTCTTGGGTTCAAGGCTTCTGTCTGAAGTTCTTGGATGTTCTGGTTTTCCAGAACAAGAAATTGGTTTTGATTTCGTTTATAACCCAGATTTCAAATTGCTTTGCTTCGCTTTCCCTTTTAGATGGCCTTGTTGCTTTTTGTGCTTTTTGAGGGTCTCTTTGGCAATCTTGAGAGTTTTTCTTTCTTGACATTTTGTCAGTTTGCTGAAGTCTTTTACTATTGTTCAGATCAGTTTGTGCGAGTTTGTAGTCCTTCTTGTTTCAAGTTTCATTTATTAATGAGTTTTATAACTTGCAAGGTATAAGGACTCCTTGTGCTTATTTCTTGATCTTTGAAATTTAGTAGTTCTTTTATTGACCTCGAAAATTTCTTTAGTTTTCTAAAAAGAAAAAGAAAAAAACATAGCTTTTTCTTTTCTTTTTTCCAAGCTTTTGTTTTTTTGTTTTCATTTGTTTTGTTTTTGAGCAATTGTGATCTTTTTCAATTTGTTTTGCTTGCTTTTGAGGGAAATTTGTTTTAAAAAAAAATTGCCCTCTTCATTGTCAAGTTGGCTTATTGACCTTATAAAGAAGCAAATTTGCTTATGTTATGAGTATTCATAGGATCTTGCATCGTCATTTAAATTTGAATTAGGTTAGTTTGCATCATAAACATTTTTAGTCTTTTTATATTTTGAGTGCGTTGAGTGTTTTTGAAAAGAAAAGAAAAACTATATATTTTGCTTATATAAGTTTTTCATAGAACCAAGTAGAAATCCCTCTTCATCGAAAGAAAATAACTTCATTAATATAGTTAAGTTTCTATTGGTTTCTTTTGCATCGAAAACATCATCAGTTTCACTCTCGTTATACACTTGACTCAAAGAACATCCCTCTAAAATCAAGAGATTTAATAAAAAGAACTAGAACTTTTTAATTTGTCATTAAAAAACACCAACAAGTTTAAGTTCTTTAGGGCCTTGGCTAGGTGAGTGGAGAGTTAACTCTCCAATACCGCTCAAATTATCAAACATAGAAGTTGAATAACGAGCGAAATCAAATGTCGTTAGAAAGACCGAGAAAGTTCCGTGACCGGGAGTTAAGCATGAGGGACAGTGAAGACAAGGAAGAGAGATACCCCCTCTCCTACTTGTTGGATCCCACCTCACGACTGTTCCGCCCAGCTTTTGATACGAACTAGAGCCCATAATTTCCTTCCCTAGGGATCACATAGGTGGTTGTGGAGGGGAATCCTATGGCACCTGAGGTAGACATTGCATTACATTCATCAATACTTCTGGAGGGTACCCTTGCAAAGATTAGGTGCTTGCACCAGCAAAGGTTGTTGTCTGGAGGTCAGCGTAACTGTTTCTGTTACCTTCACTAGTAGGATTGGGCCATCATTACCCCAGAATATTTTCGAAAGGTCCTTGATTTTTTCTTTCTTGTGTCTTGGTGTCCGATCCTCATCACCCGGAGCGGAAATACTTGGAAGTAGTTTGATTGACTATATCTTTAGGGATTTTTAGAGAGTTCTCTTTGCTCCTAGTTAGCCTAGCTTTACAAAAAAAATTGAGTCTTTAATTAGATCTCTTTAAAATAATTAAAAGTGGCTGATCAACGAGCTCGTCGGTCTAGGAGGCTTCGTGGGATTTCACCTACGAGTGCTGAGCCTTCTTGTAAAAGGCTTAGGAGAAATTCTGCCGGTGATTTTCAATCAGTGGGAGCGAACGTAGTGGAGATTGATCCTCCGATTGGAGTTATTGATTTACAAGATAGACCTAGTACAAGTAGAGAGTTGGAGAGGAACACTCTAATTCTTTCTAGAGTCCTCTTTCAGTCGGAAGACGTTATTGAGGTTGAAGAGCTTCCTGAGTCTCTTTTGACTCCAAATTATCCTCTTCCTCCTAGTCACCTAGACGTTTTATTATACGTCGAGACTCCAACCAACAGGCCTTCAAGCCTAGGTTTCTTTCAATATTTTCCTTCGATGACCACTGTTGGGAGCATGGAATCCACCATGAGTGCTACTAGTATGCAAACTCTTGTATCCATACAAGGAGGAGGAACGATTTCCATACCTTTCGTTACTCCTAGCACTGCTATATTTGACTCTACTTCCATTCCATCTTCGAGTGGGGGTACTCAAGCTTTTGCCTCTAGCATTGGATTTTTCCCTTTTGGAATGCCGACCAGCGCTATTCCTTCGGTTCCGTTAAGTATTCCATCAACTGCCTCCACATCTTCCATGGAAAGTGGGTTAGCTTCTTTTCAGGGTTTCCCTTTTGGGAGTGGTCATATACCACATTCCAACCCATCTTTAGGATCAATACCTTTTCCCTCTACGGGTCAAAGTTATAATCCTTTTCAAGGTTGGACAAACCCTGTGGTTAGTGGACTTGGAGCCGGGAATCAATCTTACTTCGACCAACAGGGGAATATGTCATATTCTTCTATCAGTTCATTCCAGAACTTTTCTCCCTACGCTCATGCATGGAACCCTTACCAAGGGCTCTCTACTCCTTTTAACACCTCTCTAGGGGGCAATTTCACTGGCTATGGAAATTTTTCAGCAGGAGTTGGTCAAACTCTAGTTTTTTCTAGACCACAAGGAGCTCCTTATGGTTCAGGTGGGTCTACGAATTACTTTAGGCAACTTGGTGCCTTCACAAATCCAAGGCATTCTTTTCAGAATGTTGGGAATTCCACCCACACCGGGTGGAATCCTTAGGGTCCTCCACGACTACCTTTCTTGGCAACGTTAAACTTGCCAAATCTTTCTAAATTGACTAATGATCTGATTAGATATAACCTAGTTTGGCCTCTGGTCCCAACCAAACTTCCCTCAGATATACCTAAATTTGAAGGGAAAACTGGTGAAGATCCGGGTGACCATGTAACCACTTTCCACTTATGGTGTTCGTCAAACTCCCTGATAGATGATTCAATCAGGTTGAGATTATTCCAACGTACCCTAACTGGAAATGCGGCTAAGTGGTACATTGAACTTCCAGGGGGCACCTTCGCTTCTTTCAATGATTTGGCTACAATATTTTTGAACCATTTTCAGTTGCTTGTCCGCTATGATGCTAGAACTGAGCTATTGGCTAATTTTCACCAGGATCAGGCAACCCACATTTCGGATCACATCCAGGAATGGAGGAGAAGGAAGAGGCTCATTAAAGCTGATATTCCACAAGAATTCCTTCTTGAATGGTTTCTTAAATCTTTACAACCTGAGATCTCTAAGGATGTGTCGCTCTCCAGTGTGTTCACTAAAGAACAGGCTATTTTTAGGGCCCAGCAGTTAGAACTTATATATTCTCAATCTAGGGTTCTTCAAAAAAAAATTCCTGATGCTCCTAGGTCCAAGGTTGATATAGCCAAGCCGAAGCCAAGTCCCCATGCCGACGGGCTAGTTGAATCAATTGATGCTAGCACAACTAACCTGCTAAATCAATTGCATCAGTTATATTTACAAACTACTTCTTCTATGCAAGCATCGCCATATGTGCCTATGCCTTCTCAACTTACGTCTATAAATGTTGTCAAAAATTCTAATCCCAAAGGAAACCAACAATCCGATGGGAAGAAGAAAGGACGAGGTAGGAAAAAGAACTAAGATGGGAAGGGTAATGCAAACAAACCCGGCAATGATGCTAGAGGGGGTAGAAAACAGTCTAAGAAAAAAGTAAAATTTCCATGAAAGTTGTGCAATGGAGATCATTTGACTCATCTTTTCCCTAAGATCCAAGATTCTTAATGCTTATTGGTTCAGCAAGGGTCTTCTAGCTCCCAGGCTATCCTAACTAACCCTTTTCCCCAAGGGTAGCAGTTACTTGTTGGTGCAAACTCTAGTACTGGTACCCCCGTAGGGGGAAACTAGGAAGGGGATAATACATCAAATGTCTACATGATGAGTTCACATATTGACGTTGCTACACAATCACGTGATTATGGTGAATCAGAATCATCTAAGGCTAAGTCTGCTTCTAATGCTTCAGAGCCACTCCATATCGAGAGGTGCTTTGTTGAGTCTATACCTTGGATGTTGAAAGGCTCCTTAAAATGCTTGACCATTAACCCCAATGCTAAGGCAGCCCAGAACTACTCGATTGTAGAAGATCTAGCTCAGATTATTGTACAATGTCGGTGTCAGAGGTGCTCCAGTCATGCCCCGCGCAAAGGAGTGCATTACTTGTTAGAAAATTATATATTACAGAGCAATGGAACACATAAAATATATTGCAGAAATATAAACACATAAATCACATAAAACAAGAGAGACACAGATATACGTGGTTCACCCAATTTGGGCTACGTCCATGGAAAAACAACCAGTCCTTCCTTTTATATTATTCAGCAAAATGAAGAGATACAACCTACAGTAAATCCGTTGTATTCCCTCTTCGCTCACACACAATCTCCTCTCTCTTTCTCGCTTAGAATACAGATCTACATAGACGCAATACAATTCCCTCATATATAGCGAGGGGTTTCCTTCTAGGGAAAAAAATCCTAAAATAAACATAACTTCTACCGTCAGATCTTCGCCTAATGAATGGCCCAAATTGACTACAAAATTACAACATTTTACAAGGCAATTTTACATCTATTTTTAGCTTCGGGGGCGCTACCCCTGATCCCCCGCCAAGGGGGGGCTCCCAAAGATCGCAGTCACCCCCCTGGACCCCCCTTGCAGCGTACATTTTACGGGCGGAGTTGCAGCCAAATTACGAACTAGGGTCCAATGTGGCAATACCTCTAAATAAAGAAGATAATCAGGCTCCACACCCAACATTACTCACTGCAATCGGAGCAGTTGATCCAAAAAAATCTCTTTTGCTTACATTCGATATGTCAAACATCAAGAAGAGACTCCCGCATCATATGGCTTTCCAGATAAAGTCTACATATCGAAAGACCAATATCTTTCGAACTGTTATCAATGAGGGAGCTTCCACATGTGTAATGTCCATATCATGTTGGAAATATATTGGATCACCTCAAGTTGTTCCTTCACCTACTCTATTGATAGCATTTGATGGTCATTCTCATAGGTTGCACAGGATTATTCCAGCCTTTCCCATCTATGTTGGGGGAAAGGTGGTGAATATTGAAGTAGAAATAGTCGATGCGAATCTGGATTACAACCTCCTTTTAGGCAGGAATTGGATTTATGAGATGGATGCTATTGTATCATCTTTATTTTGCATCTTTTGTTTTCCTCATGAAGGGAGAATTGTAAAGGTTGATTAGATGGATTATTCTCCGGGTGACTCCCACACATCTTCTGAGTCTACTGTTCCATTAGTGGATAATCCCAAGCAGCCTATAGAGAATTTAGGAGTTGGAATGCACTCTTCCTTAATGGGTACCTTTGATCTTCTTGCTCCTTCAGCTAGAATTAATGCTATTTCATCCTCCAAGGAACCTTCTCGAAGAGAGTTCTTTAGAACTCATTGTTTTTTGGATCCTTGGCCCTTACCCTCATCTACCACCACATTAGATGAGGGGCAGGTAGGTGGAATGGCATGTATTATGTCTGCAGCAGAAATTGCTTATCAGTCTATTGTTAACTCTACAGACTCTAATCCTACTCCTTTATCACCAGAGGAGCTGGATGGGGATGTGGCTCCAGCCTGGACTCTAGATTCGACTTCTGCTCAGGACTGATTAGATACTGTCTTGCCATCTGAAGAAGCAATTATTGAAGCAATGACAGTTATTAAAATACCATGGAATGATTTTCATCATCATTCGTATTTCCTCCCTCATTTACGGGAAGTAGAATCAAGTTTATCCAATCCTTCTACTAGTGATGTTCATTCAGTTTTAAACCCTTTGGCCCCAACATAGGTTTCTGCCGAAGGTAACATGTTTGTTATCTCACAAATTGTTTCGGTGAACATCTCTAGGAATCTCAACATTATTGAAAATGTCTTCATTGGAGCCGACTGTTCCCCTGAAGAAATTCAAACGTATGCTGATCTCTTTAAAGAGTTTCGGGATGTGTTCACTTGGTCTTATGAGGAAATGCCTGGAATAGATCCATGTATAGTCCAGCATGAGATCAAGACGTACAAAAATGCCAAACCTATTCGTAAAAAAAATTGACCAGTAAACCTTGGAAAAGCAGCAGCTATCAAAGCTGAAGTCGAGAAGTTGCTTAAGGCGGGTTTCATATACCCCGTTCCTTTAACTGAGTGGGTCTCTAATCCAGTACCCGTAGACAAAAAGTAAGGAATGATTTGCATGTGCATTGATTTTAGGGACCTAAATAAGGCTTGTCCTAAGGACAATTACCCCACGCCCTTTATTGATCATATTATTGATGAATGTGCGGGTAATGAGATTTTTTTGTTTATGGACGGATTCTCTGGTTATAATCAAATTACTATCCGTCCAGAATATCAGCACAAGACATCTTTTATTTGTCCCGGGGGTACATTTGCGTACAAAAATATGCCTTTTGGCCTCAAAAATGATGGAGCTACTTTTCAGCGGGCCATGTCATATGCTTTTCACGACATCAAGCACATTATCGAAGCATATTTGGATGATTTAGCTGCTCGTTCTCGAAAGAGAATTGATCATCTTAAACATCTTCGATTGATTTTTGAACGATGTCATTTTTATAAAATCTGGTTGAATCCGAATAAGTGTGTTTTCACCGTCACATCCGGTCAGTTGTTGGGATTCATTGTGTCAATAGAGGGGATTCATGTAGAACCCTTCAAGGTTGAGGCAATACTTCAGTTTCCTCCCTCTGTCTTCTATATGTCAACTTCAGAGTCTCCAAGGAAAAGAAAATTTCTTGAGGAGATTTATAGCTAATTATGCCGAGATCACAAAAGGATTTATGTGATTTCTTAAAAAAGGGGTCCCATTTTTATGGGATGATTTCGCACAACGATCTTTTGATTCTTTGAAAAAATCATTAACATCTGCTCCTTTGTTGATTCCACCTGATTATTGTAGGAATTTACAGGGTAAGTTCCTCAGACAGAACACCAAAGGACACCGCTCACAAACAGATCACAGATCAATACACCGGTATTTTTGACGTGGTTAAAACCCTCAAAGAGGGAAACAGTCCACGGCCTGAGCCAACACGGCCACTTCAGGCAATTTATTAATAAAAGAATGAAAATTTACATAAGCTTCTCTCATGAACGGTTAATCCGACAAATGACCCTCCATGCTCTTTAAATAGAGATCATGGACCAATCGGGTGTTAAGCCATGGATCAAGTGTCGGTAATACCAAGGAGAGAATGAACCGTCGGATCACTACATATCGTGACCGTCGGATTGTAAGTTACAAAAGTACATAGTAAATAAACACACTTTACCTAACTCTATACTAGACCAAGTTATACTTAACTATTTCCTATGTGTCGAAATATCCTAACATCCCCCCTTAAGAACAACTTGGGATAGGATTGAAGGATTTACAAAAATGACACAATAGGAGAAGGAAGGAGGCGCTAGAGCCTATCCCCCCTTAGTGACAACTTCCTGAACTCCAACCATAAATCGAAGTTTAGTAAACTTCGCCTCTGTGAGAGCCTTTGTAAAGATGTCTGCAACTTGATCATCTGTTGAACAATATTGCACTTCAAGAACATGGTCGTGAATGAGATTTCCGATGAAGTGCATGTGCAATTCAATGTGTTTGTTGCGTTGATGTTGGATTGGATCTTTGCATAGTTGAATGGCACTTTGATTATCACACCAAAGTGTAGTCGAATGCTACTGCTGAAAGCCAAACTCTGACAGGATCTGACGAAGCCACAAGGCTTCCTTACTAGCTTCTACAGCACCACGATACTCTGCTTCTACTGGAGAAAGAGAAATGGCACCTTGTTTCTTGCAAGCCCATGTAATAGGTCCTGAACCAAGAGTGAACACATAACCTGCAGTAGACTTCCGATCATCAGGGTCACCAGCCCAATCGGAATCAGTGAAACCAACCAATAGAGGAGATGCTTCGGTACTGTAATGAATCCCAAACTGAACTGTACCTCGAACATAACGAAATATTCTTTTAGTTGCTTTCCAATGACTTTCATGTGGGTTTTGCATAAACCAAGCAACAAGGCCAACAACAAAGGAAAGGTCAGGACGAGTATGGGTTAGATACAAAAGTTTTCCTACAAGTTAACGGTATAAGGTAGCATCAACTTCAGGGGAAGTACAAGTGACTGAAATTTTGGCTCCAGATTGAAAGGGAGAATGGGCTGGCTTACAGACTTCCATGTGAAAATGGCGTAGAAGATCACAGGCATACTTGGACTGAGAAAGGGAAATACCTTCCTTGGATTGCGAGACTTGAAGACCAGGAAAATAATGCAAATGTCCTAAGTATGTCATTTCAAACTTATTTTTAAGGCTAGACGTCACATGGTTGATAAGGTTGGGATCACTACCAGTGAGGATAAGATCATCAACATAAAGAACAAGAATGATAAGAGACTTGCCCACTTTCTTGGTGTAGACAGTATTGTCAGAATGACACCTAGAAAATCCAGATTCTAAAAGACAGCTATCCATTTTGGCATACCAAGCCCGAGGAGCTTGCTTGAGACCATAAAGGGATTTCTTAAGCCGACATACAAGGCTGGAGTGTGTTTGTATAAAGCCAATAGGTTGTTCCATATAGATTTCTTCATGCAATTCCCCATGCAAGAAGGCAGATTTAACATCCATCTGATGGACTTCCCATTTGAAAGAGGCAGCAAGGGAAAGAACAAGGTGGATAGAGTTCATTTTGGCAACAAGGGAGAAGGTTTCAGTATAATCAAAGTGCCATTAAACTATGCAAAGATCCAGTCCAACATCAGCGCAACAAACACATTGAACTGCACCAAGTCCAGTTAAAATGTCCTAAGTCTGTCATTTCAAACTTATTTTTAAGGCTGGACTTCACATGGTTGATAAGGTTGGGATCACTACCAGTGAGGATAAGATCATCAACATAAAGAACAAGAATGATAAGAGACTTGCCCACTTTCTTGGTGTAGACAGTATTGTCAGAATGACACCTAGAAAAGCCAGATTCTAAAAGAAAGCTATCCATTTTGGCATACCAAGCTCGAGGAGCTTGCTTGAGACCATAAAGGGATTTCTTAAGCCGACATACAAGGCTGGAGTCTGTTTGTATAAAGCCAATAGGTTGTTCCATATAGATTTCTTCATGCAATTCCCCATGCAAGAAGGCAGATTTAACATCCATCTGATGGACTTCCCATTTGAAAGAGGCAACAAGGGAAAGAACAAAGCGGATAGAGTTCATTTTGGCAACAGGGGAGAAGGTTTCAGTATAGTCAATGTCTTCAACTTGTGAAAAACCCTTAGCAACAAGACGAGCTTTATGTTTATCAACGTTCCCATCTGGTCCATACTTGGTTCTGTAAACCCATTTGCGTCTAACAAGTTTTCATCCCTTTGGTAGAGGAACAAGATCCCATGTATCATTTGCCAATAATGAACAATATTCTTCATTCATAGCTGCGTCCCAATCTGGATGGCCTGAAGCTTCTGCAAAGGTGTCAGGATCATAATTCGCTGAAGCTTGAGCCAGTAAAGAAGAGGCTCTATCGAACTGAGAACGTGTACGTCACTAATCTATAGGATCATCGGCAAGATCACCTGCTGCATCCCGAGTAGCACGGACCCATTTTGGAAGCTGAGGAGCTAAAGGAGGATCCTGAGAAAGTGGGGGAGGATTGTCATCCTCGCTTTCATCATCTGAAGAAGAAATATTTTCAAAAGTAGAAGAGATAGGGAGAGGTGGCACATCCGCCGAACTAGGCTCGTAGGCCGATATATTTTCAGCAAACTTTACATCTATTCTAATGATAACATTTTTGGAATTAAGTGGAATAAGTCTATATCCTTTGACATCTTCAGAATATCCAACAAAAATACATTTATCACTCTTAGGTTCTAAAGCTTTATGCTTCTCATCTGGAATATGGGCCCATGCTTCAATTCCAAAAACACGAAAGTGACTTACATCTGGTTTAATTGAGCTCCATGCTTCTTCTGGAGTGATATTCTTTAAAACCTTAGTAGGAGTGCGATTTATTATGTAATTTGCACAGTTAATTGCTTCTGCCCAAAAATTAATACCAAGTCCTTTAGATTGAAGCATACAATTAGCCATTTCCTTTAAGGTGTGATTCTTCCTTTCAGCTACACCATTTTGTTGTGGAGTATATGGAACAGTATGTTGCATTTGAATTCCATTCTCAGTGCAAAAGTTGATGAATTTGTTGTTAACATATTCTCCGCCATTATCAGATCTTAGCTTAAGAATTTGATGTCCAGATTGTTTTTCAACAAAGGCCTTAAATGCCAAGAATATGTTAAATACTTCACTCTTGAGTTTTAAGAAGTATACCCAAGTGCGTCTGGAGAAATCATCAATGAAAGTTAAGAAATACTTGTAGCCAGAGAATGAAACAACTAGAAGTGGACCACATAAATCACTATGCACAAGCTGTAAAGGGGTTGAGGCGTGCCAAGAGGCATGTTTTCAAAACTATCCCGATGATGTTTTCCGAGTACACATCCAGAACAAACACCATCTCTGCAAGATACCATTGGAAGACCTGTCACCAAATCACTCATGCCAAAGTTTGCTCACTTCATCGTTATGAGCAACAAATACCGAGGGAAGATTTGATGACCCAAAGTTGTGAAACTTATACAACCTTGTAGAATCATCAGCAATGCCAGTTGCTAAAATCTATCTAGGATCTCTTGGGTCCTTAATTACAACATCATGAGGTGAAAATTCAACGATTTTACCTTCACCTGAATGTGTTATCTGATATACAGATAGAAGGTTGCAGGATAAGGTTGGAACACATAATACATCATTAAATTGACCATTGTATATATGAACAGTTCCAGTCCCTATAACACTAAGAGATCTATCATCACCAACATATATATTTTTGGTGTCACAATCATTTAAAGAAGAAAACATGGCTTTGTTTTTGGCCATGTGATAATAAGCTCCAAAATTAATGAGCCACTCATGAGAATGAGAAGAAGAAGATACATTTAGTGCATAGCCAGACCGAGATGCTTGACAACCACATGCAGAAAGTGCTATTCCTGAAGATGAAGTTGAAGTTGAAGAGTGCTCCAAATGGATGTTATGCTTCTTCATTGCTGCTTCCTAGGCTTCCATATTCTTAAAGCATTTGGATTCTAAGTGGCTATCTCGATTACAAAAGTTGCAATGTCTATCAATCTTCTTCCCTTTGTTTTTATTTGTCTTATCATTTTGTTGAAATAATTTTTCATTTTGAGGCTGAAATTTCTTAGGACCCTTGCTTGGTTTAGGACAATTCCTTTTATGATACAACTTCTTAGGATTCTTTGAATTTGGTTGCTGCTGGGCGGCTAACACTTTCTTAAAAGAGTTTCCAAGATTAAGAAGACCAAGGTGTAAGAGTTTTTCTTGTTCTCTTATTAAAGAATCACAAAAGGAATCAAAGGAGGGGGACTTGTAGGCTTGTCCTTGAGAAATGAAGGCTTCTTTTGTAGAATGGAAGGTGGAAACAAACACAGAGTAGGCTGGTCCCAACTTAGTAAGAATGGAATATATAAGGTTACTATCTTCTTTCTTAACCTTAACACCTTCCAAGAGAAGTCTAAGGGTCTTGAACTTGGACAAAAAATCTTCAATGCAAGAAAAATTATTGGGGTCCAATATAAGCAACTCATTTTCGAGTTGATGGGCTTTAAGTTCATTTTTAATTCCAAAAACTTTAGTAATCTGTTTCATTGCTTCATCAGGAGTATCAAGTTCTGCAATATGGAATCTAAGATATGGAGAAATAGACATCCCTATCAACCCTCGTGCTTAATCTTGCCTATTTTCCCATTTAGCTGCCTTATCTTCATCTTTCGGTTTGGTTTCTTGGCCTGAGGCTATTCTGTAAAGACCTTTACTTCTAAGTAAATCCACAATGTAGGACCACCATTGGAAGTAGTTGGTGCTATCAAGAATAACTTGGCATGGACAATCCATTTTAACAGAAACTGAAGCTATAGATGCTAAAACTAAGTGTTCCAATGGAAGATCTCGAAAAATTAGGCTGGTTAAAAAAAACGGCTCTAAAAACAGCTTCCAGATGAAGAAGTTATGAAATTTTGAAGAAAAGTTGATGAAGATGCCGACGAAGTGCGGGAATGTGCAGAAATGAATGATAATGTTATATTTAAAAAAATATGTCCCCTTTCCAAACTTAATCTAATTAGCTCAACAAAAAGAAGACTTGAACTCAAGACCTCTACTCTCATAAAGTAGCTTTGAATCAAGTGAGCTAAACTAAAAGTTTAGTAATTTTTGGAAAAGAGGAAGGGTTTTTTTTTTGTTTTTGTTTTTTTTTGTTTTTTTTTTTGTTTTTTTTTTTTTTTTTTGTTTTTTTGTTTTTTTTTTTTTTTTTTTTTACGTCGTTGAAGTTTTGGGCTGCGTGCTTGCTTGAGAAAGATCTTTTTCCTTCCCTACAAAACAAAAAACACAAAACCCAGCACGAACATACAAAAAAAAAAACCTTACGGCTTGAAGTTAGCTTTACCCGAAAACTAAATATTTTCCTCAATGTTTCTGATTTTCTGAGATCACACTAAGGCGCGACAGAAAAGAGCATACGCATGAGAAAAATCCTTCCTCTCTGTTTCTTATTTGCCCAGATCGCACATAGTCGCGGGGAAAAGAGCATACGCAAAAATGAAAGGGTATAGATCCGGTAAAAAAAAGAGCTAAATAAACCAAAATAATAAACAGAGAGAAAATAACTAGAAACTACAAATAAACACTGTATACCTCCAGATCTTAAAAATGACGTAGCTAGGGCTACCAGAAACCTTTTCGCATGAAACGAAAGGGGTTCCTCACTGGAACAGATGCTCCTCACACAACAGAACAGTCCTCTTGGCCCGAAAGCAGTCAGAAACAGTAGATCTAGGGAACGGCAGTCGGATGCAGTTCTACAGGCTTCAGATTTGGATCACCAACGGACGCAGCCCTCAAATAGCTCTGATACCATGTAAGAATTTACAGGGTAAGTTCCTCAGACAGAACACCAAAGGACACCGCTCACAAATGGATCACAGATCAATACACCAGTATTTTGACGTGGTTAAAACCCTCAAAGAGGGAAACAGTCCACGGCCTGAGCCAATGCGGCCACTTCAGGAAATTTATTAATAAAAGAATGAAATTTTACATAAGCTTCTCTCATGAACGGTTAATCCTACAAATGACCCTCCATGCTTTTTAAATAGAGATCATGGACCAATCGAGTGCTAAGCCACGGATCAAGTGTTGGTAATACCAAGGAGAGAATGAACCGTCGGATCACTACATATCGTGACCGTCGGATTGTAAGTTACAAAAGCACATAGTAAAGAAACACACTTTACCTAACTCTATACTAGACCAAGTTATACTTAACTATTTCCTATGTGTCGGAATATCCTAACAATTATAGCAGAGATTTCCTCTTGTATCTCGCTGCAATAGAATCAACTATTGGTATGGTTCTGGTTCCAGAAGATGATGCCTTGTGTGAGCGTGTAATCTATTATCTGAGTCAAGGCTTGGTTGGTCCTGAAACACGCTATTCTCCCATTGAGAAATTAGCTTTGGCAGTTGTTCATGCTCTCCAGCAGCTTAGACATTATATTATGCTTCGAAAAACTTTCGTCTTAGTAGTCATCAATCTATTTCAGTTTGTTTTCAGTAGGTGAGTGATTGGGGGAAAATATAATAGATGGATTTTCATTTTACAAGAATTTGACCTCGAATTCATGTCAGTTAAATCTAACAAATCTTTAGTATTTGCAAAGTTGATCTTAGAGCTGCCTTGTGAGGAAGAAATCGTTCACGAGGAAAATTTTCCTGATGAACATCTATTTCTTATTTCCTCACAAGATCCTTGGTATGGAGATATCATTATATATCTCCAGACTTCGAAGTTTCCACCTGCTTTTTCCAAGGACGCTCGTTGAAAATTGCGTCACCTCGCTAAAAATTATATTATTATTGTTATAGACATTTTTGTGCCTTACAGAATTGAAAATGAAATGTCCATAATCTAAGGGATCCAAAGTCCCTAAACATGTTGTTCCTACCCCTAGAGGAACAAGGCTAACTAACCACAGCAATTCACAGAAGTTCTCCACCTGAAACTGCTCAAAAACAAGTCAATTCAGGATCATGTCAACTGCTCCACTGAGCATCTGCGCTGAATGTCAACTGCTACACTGGCTACCTGCGTTGAATGTCAACTCCAACAATAGCTACCTGCGCTGAGCGAGTTTGGACAAGTGGCAGGCTCATTCCTCAATGTGTCAATGCTCAGGAAGCTTCCAAAATGACACTTGCCTCAGGGAATTCGACTGGTGATGAGTAAGAGGTTCCAAATCTCCAAGTGGAAGCAAGAACCTCCAAGTGGATTCAAGAACTGAGAGAGGGAGAGGACACTAGTCAGATCTCAAGCTGACTCATCCCCTCTCCAAAATAACTATATATAGATCTCTCCTCCATGAGATCTAGAGGCTGGAATTTTGTTATTGCAAAGAATTGTTGTTGGTTTGAGACTGGATCATTGGGTGCTTAATGCTTTGAAGGGTGGTGAAGATAGGAATTCCATTCTGCTGGGAAGGAGATGCTGGATTGGAGCCCTCTAGGTTGTATCTCTTCCTGAACCTTGTTATCAATCAATAAAGCTATCTTGGTTTTCTCCTATATACTGGTGTATTTGTATGATTGCATTAGTGCATTTGATTTACTTCTAATCCTGAATCATTTATGAATATGAATATTTGCCTTTGTGTTGTGTTCTTCTCTTGTCGCAAATAGTTGTTCTCTTGTCGCAGGTAGCTGTTCTCTTGTGATCTCGCGGGAATCAAGTAGTTGTTCTCTTGGACGAGCGAGGAGGCAAGTAGCTGTGAACACCCAAAGAGAAGAGGATCTAGATCGAGGGACAAACGGAAGACACCGGTAAGTCCATTGATCTCCCCTCTTTCACATTTCATAAAGGAAGAAACCAGAATAGCTGTATCTGTTTGTTGCTAAGGCACTGTCACACCTTAGGTGGATAGGATTGTCCTGCATAGGCATTTTTCCCCACAACAAATTGGCGACTCCGCTGGGGACATTTGTTTTAGTCATTTTATTTGTGTTTACATCATTGTTTGTTTCATAGACTCAACAGCAACAATCGAACTGCTTCTGCAAAGTAGACTGTTGCTGCCTTGATCCTTCACTGGATTTTGTCTATGATCTGAACAATGGACTCACAAATGACTTGATGATCCTTTGTGATAGATCTTAGTATCCTCTCAAAGCATCCCTCTGATTATACCTTGCTTGTGTTTCTGATTTGGCCTGAAACAATTGATTTTTGAGCATTTTATGACCCAGAACCGAGGGGAAACGAGAGTTTCTCCTTCAGCGCAGACACTGTGAAGGCAGTTTGCATTTCAACGCAGGTCCCGTGAAGGCTACCTGCACTGAATGTCAAGTCCTCAGTGTTGAGGTTGCGCTGAACCAGTTTGGCCTTGTGCAGCTGGGGTTATTTGCTGTCTGTTGCCCTGTTTTGATCTCTGTTTTTGCAACCTTTAACCAGCATAGGTACCAGTCTGATAACTCCTTTTATTTGCTTGAATTCTACCTCCTTTTGTACAAAAAGACTGTAAGTGTTTTTATGTGTTTGTGGCGTCATTTACAGTTTTCCTTTGCATGAGTGAAATAATCATCCTGTAGCCCTTGATTCAGATCTGATTGATTGTGATCTTAGGAGAGAGTTCATTGGCTGTTTGCAGTTGATTATACATTTTCTTTTGTTTATTGGTTTGAGTTTGCTTCTTTTAAGTGTCGAAACAAGTATTCATTTCGAAAGTTGCAAAGTGTTGTAATCTCTTCTACCCTTGTTGTTTTCGAAAAAGTGAACTTGTTTGTACTTGTCATTTAAAAGCGAATTCAAAGCTGTACAAAAAGCTTTCTTTGTAGGCATTTATACTAAGAAAGCAGAAAACAAACACCTGCATTGTGCATTTGCATTTTGATAAGTTTGCATGCTTGATTTAGGAAGAGTACATTAGAGTGTATTGATTGCTCTTTGAGAAAAGATAGTGTCTTTCTTTTCCCTTAGTAGCTAGGATTTTCAAAGTTGAAAAGATTATAAAGCTTGCTTATCATCTTAGACTGCATTTAGGAATTGTACCATACATCTCGTGGTGATCCTGAAAGACAAACTTCTAAAAAGATCAACTTAAAATAAACTGAATGAACCTAACAATGCTTTGCAACATAACGCACAACATAGAGGTCTAGGCTAGAGACGTGTTCCGGCGTCGTTAAGCCTAGTGACTGTCGATCTCGTAGAAGGTGGGTGATTCCTCCTGAGGGACGATAGCGCTAGTACGGATTGTGCTCCCACGTAACGTCACGTATATATCGGGAGACCCCTATAGGCATATATCCTTTATCCTTAGGAAACCGTGTCGACCGCCCTACTGATCGCAATGTAGTGAACACAGCATTCACAAAGATCGACCGCCCGTACCTTAAAAAGTATTCTGCGGTTTTGCGAAAAGTTTGGCACACCTTCTACCTAGATCTCCAGAGCAGTTTCTTTTGGCCTTTTTCAGACTCTATAACAGAAAAAGTCCATCCGAGCATTTGTCACTTCGGGCTCGTTAAAACATCGAAGGAGACTAGAGTCATCTTTAGCTTTTTCTCGACTCTTTAAAAGTGAAAAAGCAAGTTGTGTCTAAAGCGTCTAATAAAATTCATTCAATTCGGAAACACATTTTCCCCTTTTGTATTTTAGTTGATCGAGTAATCTGCAATCGTGGAAGAAAGTCAATTGAAACCCCGTCATTCGCGGAGGCTTGCGAGTCAACCGTCTTTGTCTCCGGAATCGAAAACAGTACGGACAAAGCGAACTCGTTTAACCGGTTCGAAATCTCCTATCAAAGTTAGAACAAGTGTTCCGACAACATCTGAGATTCCGGTTACTCCAAACATTTCTGGAAACCCTGCCTCTATTGAAGAAGTTCAACAGCCACAGAGGGACAGTGACACTGATCCTAGTCTGAGAACAAATATTTGCGTTACTGAACCAGTTCCATCTGTAACTGGTCCAGAGAGTATTGTTCCTCAAACAACGGTCGCTGTCGAAACAACCCCTTCTTCGGCACCAGAAATTTTTTACGGACCTGACGGTCTTCCTCTTCCACCTGGTTTGATTGCAATAGAGGAAATTGTAGAGGACCCGCAAGCAAGTACTCCAACCCATTTTGGAGTAGGGGTCACTCTTTTTCCTTCTACATCAGAAGTTAGTCCATCACCAGTGGAAGTTCCTGTAGAATCGTTAGGCAATTTATTGGATAGACTTAAAATGTCTGAGCAACCGTCGACATCTAGGACTGTGTCGAATGACACAGCGACAGCAGAACCCCCTGCCGTCACTCTGACGATGTTTGCCGGTGTACCATCTGTCCCAACTAGCTCGCAAACGCTAGAAGGAGTCCACCCAGGGACTATTTCGACAGTATGGTCTGTTCCAGTTTGTTCCTCCAGGACAATACCCGGTAATTCTTATGTTGAGACTAGACAGATTGATCCTTATGGAGGTCAATTTGGGCCATCCAGTCCCCAAGGGCAAACAATCCCCTTGAGTTCCGGATTACTACCGTATGGGGGGCAGTATGCCCTTTCATTACCCCCTCCCGAAGGGTACCCATACGAGAGTTCTCAACAGTATTCAGGTTATACTGGAGTTACGACAAGTGGTTGGGTACCTATGCTACCCCAACAGCCAAGAGTTGTGTATTCTATGCAACAATTTGTACCTATGTCGAACATCCCGACAACACCAGCTATTGTAACAGTGTCACAAGTTCAAACAATGCCTGTTGTATGTCAACCTCAGATATCTCAGGTTGTAATGCAACAGCCCCTTGACCCTGTGACACAACCACAATCACCAACTGGTGGGGCGACATAGGTCCAAACGGGTACAATTACCCCACGTCTTGGTCCGTCGGTTAGTATAGCACAACAGAACATGGCTTCACAACCGTGGTTGGTGCAGTACCAACAACCACAATTCCAGCAAGTGTACCAAGGTTCCGAACAGCAGATCTTTGCGAACAGTGGACAACCGTATATTCAAAACGGTCAAAACCAACCGCTTTACAGTGGTCAAGTCCACCAACCGTATCAGTCATACCAACATCAATTACATTATGCTGGTATGCAAAGGCCTACTGCTCAGGCGATTCCATCGTATCCTGGGTACGCCTCACCTAACTTGAATCAACAGTTACCATTCGTGGCAACTTTAGAATTAC
The DNA here is from genome assembly GCA_031772625.1 of Pinus tabuliformis. Lineage (NCBI taxonomy): Eukaryota > Viridiplantae > Streptophyta > Pinopsida > Pinales > Pinaceae > Pinus > Pinus tabuliformis. The sequence goes on along the minus strand of CM062808.1, from coordinate 151,710,752 downwards.
CGGATTTACACCGATTAACGAATGATCCAATTGCTTACGCCCCTTGGTGGCCAGCGATTCCTCACAAACTTCCATCGGACATTCCTAAATTCAATGGAAATCCAGGCGAAGACCCGTCGAATCACGTGATGACTTTTCATCTGTGGTGTTCGTCGAACACCCTGAACGATGATTCGATAAGGCTTCGCCTTTTTCAGAGGACATTGACAGGTTCAGCAGCTAAATGGTATATTGAATTACCTAGAGCCTCTTTCGACAATTTCAGTTCCCTAGCCACGACTTTCTTAACCCATTTTCAATTACCGATAAGGTATGAAACTGGAACAGAAATCTTAACCAACTTCAAGCAGATGACGGCCACCCATATATCCGATCATATACATGAGTGGCGTCGTCGTCGCAGGATGGTAAAGACTTACGTTCCCGATCAGCTATTAGCTGAATGGTTTATAAAGTCGTTACTTCCTGCCATAACGGAAGATGTGGCCAAGGGGGGAGTCGTAACGGAGGAGCAAGTTATTGCTCGTGCACAGTATCTAGACTTAGTATATACTCAGTTTGGCATGCTCTACGATAAAATACCTGACGCCCCTAGACCGGAATTTTCAATTCCTCCTCCTCCCAAATCAAATAGTGACTCTCATGCCAGCGATGGTGTGATTGGCACTGCAAACGCAAAGTCGACAAAGGCTTCGTCTAAGAAAGCCCGTAAGACTTCTGATCAAAATGCAAAAGAAGAAATTCTTGCTTCGGAAGTAAATGTCGTATCAACAGATAAAGGCAAAGAACCCAATCAACCAGGAAGCAAGAAGAAGCAAAACAAAGGGAAGAAGAAGAAACAGGGTGAGTCATCCCCTGAAAAAACTCCTTCAAACCCTCCTAGGAAAGGGAAACCGAAAAGTCCATGCATGATATGTGACGATGATCATTGGACATCCGATTGTCCATACAAAGCTGAGCTTAAGAATTTCTTCAAAAGTTCACACACCTCAACTGTGTTAACTGATCCGTTTCCCAATCAAGGTCAAAATATGGTTGATAGTGGAAATGCTTCCCCGTCGCAAGTGCTAATGTTATCGATCTCCAAGCAACAAAATGATGCTTTGATTTCGACAAGGAACAAAGATTACGGGAATCCACCACTGTCGAACGACAAAGGTAAAGATCAACCAAGTAGTTCGACAACAACTTCAACAGAAGTTGTACCACCCATCATTCCTGAATTAACAATAAAACCGCCGAAGGGAGTAGTACACAAGTCGACATTTAATCCTCACGCCAGGGCGGCGCAGCATTATAACATAGTGGAAGATTTGGCCCAATCGCCATCCGCTATGTCGACTCTTGAGGTATTACAAAATTGCCCATCCCAAAGGCAGGCTTTGTTATCGGCTATTGGTGGGGTTGATCCTAAGGATTCCAATCTTGTGTCCTTTGACCACAAAGGATATGATCCTCAGTTACCAGCTCAACGAGCTTTCCTTATTCAAGTGAAAGCCCTCAACAAAACTGTTCATCGAACAATTATTGATGAGGGGGCATCTACATGTATCATGTCAATAAGTTGCTGGAAAACTCTCGGATCTCCAACCTTGTCGCGATCATCGACAACATTAAAAGCATTTGACGGAAGGACTTACACCCCGTACGGTATCCTAAATAACTTGAAGGTTGAACTAGGAGGAAAAATAGTGGAAATTGATGTTGAAGTCATCCATGGGAATCTTGACTATAACATCCTACTGGGAAGACCATGGATATATGCCATGGCAGCTGTAGTGTCGACTTATTTTAGAAAGATCGCATTCCCTTTCCAAGGAGGGATTACGGTCGTCGACCAACAGAACTTCCTCCCTAATGGTTCACAAGTTACGGGAAGCATTCCCATGATCCATGAAAGCAACCATTCGCTGCAGGATATCGGAGTAGGTCTACTGAAAGACCCCACATTGATGGGAACTTTCGCGCTTCCACCTCCTATCTACATAGGAAATATAGCGTTAGTAGCAACCTGCAACATGATATCTTCCACGAAGGTCGCAGAAGATGATATCGACATGGATCATGCCATGGTTTTGCCCCCAAGCCCAATAGAAATATTGTAGCAATCAATGTTTCGGGCATGGGAGGCGAACCCAAATCAACGCTCGTCAAGCGTTTGGGTAGATAGGTCTAGAGAATATGGTACCCCATTAGATCCTTGGTCGAAAGTACATGGGACTGACGAAGGAATCTTACAATCAATGTTGATTGAGGGGGCACCATGGAATGATCACCACCATCGTTCCCTTCTTCCAGAAGATACTCAACATGACCTCTATCACCCTTCAGTCTTTGAATTCCTATCAAACACTGTAAATACGGTGGATTCCGAGTGAAACTTATCCAATATTGAAGAGACTATAGCCATAAATATCTCGACTAAAACAAATGTTGTAGAGAATATTTATGTCGACAAAGGTTGTTCCCCTTCAGAACTGGAAATATATAACGCTCTTTTTCGCGAGTTCAAAGATGTCTTTGCTTGGTCATATGATGAAATGCCAGGCATTGACTCGAGTATCGTTGAACATGAAATTAAAATGTATCCTGATGTCAAACCAGTAAGACAACGGCTTCGGCAGGTGCACCCCAAGAAAGCCGCTGCCATTAAGGCAGAAGTTGAGAAACTTCTCCATGCTAGTTTCATCTACCCGGTTCCTCTAACCGATTGGGTATCGAATATTGTCCCTGTTATGAAGAAACAAGGGACAATCAGAGTGTGTGTCGACTATAGGGATGTAAACCAAGCTTGTCCGAAGGACAACTACCCTACACCCTTCATCAACCAGATAATTGATGAATGCGCCGGATGTGAAATCTTTTCATTTATGGATGGATTTTCGGGGTATAATCAAATAAATATCCGCCCACAGGACTAGTCAAAGACTGCATTTATTTGTCCGTGGGGCACATTCGCTTATCGAAAATTACCCTTTGGTTTAAAGAACGCAGGGGCGACGTTTCAGAGGGCAATGAATTATGCCTTCCATGACATCAAGAACATCGTTCAACCATATCTCGACGACCTTCCGGCTCATTCGCGAAAGCGGACTGATCATCCGCAGCATTTAAGAGCGATATTTCTACGTTGCTGACACTACAAGATAAGACTCAATCCACACAAATGTGTGTTCTGCGTCGGTTCTGGTCGTTTACTTGGCTTTGTAGTCTCTAAAGATGGGATTCCTCTCGACCCTTGCAAGGTTCAGGCAATCATTAATTTTCCTCCACCTTCAAATTTGCTTCAGATTCAGAAACTCCAAGGGAAAGCAAACTTTCTGAGGAGGTTCATTCCAAATTACGCAGAACTTGCTAAAGGTTACACTCGTCTTTTGAAAAAGGATGTACCTTTTGTCTGGGATCAGGTGGCGCAAGCTTCCTTTGATGCTCTGAAAGATTCTCTAGTAAAAGCATCATTAATGTATTCCCCAGACTATCAAAGAGATTTTAACCTGTATCTGGCTGCAGCAGATACGACCATTATGATGGTTTTAGTTCAAGAAGTCGATGGAATTGAACATCCTATATATTATTTAAGTAAAAACTTAAATGATACAGAAAGTAAATATTCTTATGTTGAAAAACTAGCGCTTGCAGCTGTTCAAGCGATTCAAAGATTTCGACATTATGTCCTCTTTCGGAAAACTACCATTTTATCAGATTACAACCCCATGACTTATATACTGTCGCGACAGTTGCTGGGGGGCAAATATTCAAAATGGATAGCGATCCTTCAAGAGTTTGATCTGGAATTTGTAAAATCCAAATCAAAGAAAGCTCTAGTTTTCGCAGAATTATTGTGCGACCTCCCATCGTCGTCCAACGATGAAACATCCGAAGAATCAATCGTGGACGAGAGTTTGTTTCTGATATCTACAAGCGATGAGTGGTATGGAGATATCATAATTTATCTCCAAACCCAAAAGTTCAGGCCTAACACCTCTCACTCTGAACAGAAACGTATACGATACCAAGCTAAAGACTACATGATCGTCGGTGATACGCTTTACCGTCGTGGTATCGATACAGTTCTGAGGAGGTGCCTTACCCATGAGGAGGCCGAAAAAGCCCTGAATGAGTGTCATTCAGGCGCGTGTGGGGGGCATCAATCTGGATATGCTACAACACAAAAAATCTTACGAGCAGGATACTTCTGGCCAACCATGTTCAAAGATTGCATAATCGCAGTGAGAAGTTGCCATGCATGTCAGATTTTTGATAGCAAAACCAGAAGACCACCCGCACCTTTACAGCCAATAGTTGTTGTAGGGCCTTTCGCCAAATGGGGCATCAATTTCATGCAATGTAACCCCACCTCGACCGGGGGGCATGGGTATATTATAATCGCCGTTGACTATTTTACCAAATGGGCCGAGGCGATGCCTACATTGGATAACACTGGTGAAATAGCTGCCCTTTTCTTTTTCAATCATGTAGTCGCCAGGTTCGGCGTACCGCAGGCTATAGTTACAGATCATGGATCACATTTTCGCAATCACATGATGGTTGAATTAGCTGCCAAGCTAGGGCTATCTCACGACATATCTACCCCGTATTATCCACAAGCCAACGGACAAGTTGAAGCAATCAACAAGGTCCTGAAGCGTATGTTGCAAAGGATGATCGGGGTTCACAAAAGAAGGTGGCACCTAATCCTGTACTCAGCCTTGTGGGCTTACCGAACATCGGTAAAGAACGCGACTGGGTTCACACCTTTCCAACTGGTGTATGGCCTGGAAGCAGTCTTACCAGTCCAGTGTGAAATTTCGTCTCTTAAACTCGCAATTGATCTCCTCCCCGGAACTTCAGAAGAAGAGGCACGTTTCTTGGAATTAATCCAATTGGATGAAACCCGTCGTGACGCCGCTTTGGCTAACGAAGCCCATAAGAAACGAGTCAAGGTGCAGTTTGACAAAAATGTCAAACCCCGTGTCTTCTCCGAAGGTGACTTGGTCTTACTTTATGACCAAGAATCCGACAAATTGGGAGCAGGAAAATTTAATTCTTTATGGATGGGCCACTATATTGTTAAACGAGTGTTAACAAAAGGATCCTACGAGTTAATGGATTATGACGGAATTCCACTGGCGCAACCCCGCAACGGGTTGTACCTCAAGCGTTATTATGCCTAAATAGTAACCTGTGTGCTTTTGTTGTATTTTGTTTTCGCTAAAAGTGTTTGTTTCGGTCGAGTGATACACCCTTTTCATTTATTGCAGATGTCGAACCTTTCCGAGACATGTGTGGGATATGCTGACGGAGCGAGTCGTAGTTCGCGGAACCTGTCCTCCGCGGCCTGGGCCATTTTTGATCCAAGCGGCGAGTTGGTGAGTTTCAGAGGTGTGTGTATTGGGCAATCAACGAATAATATCGCTGAGTATAGCGCGTTGATAGAACTCCTCTCTGATGCCATCACCCATGGTATACGCCGACTAATCGTCAGGCTAGACTCACAACTCGTGATACTACAACTCAATGGTATATACTCTGTCCGCAACCCAGCTATTTATCGCATGTTTCTAAGGGTTAAGATTTTGGAAAGACAGTTTGATCTACTTCAATACCAACATATTTCCAGTAACTTAAACACATTAACCGACTCATTAGCAAACTATGTGTTAGATAGACATTTGCGACATATATAAAAAGAGATGCATCATCAATGTTGTACAAGTGGATCATATAACTCAACCAGAATAAACATCAAAAATCAAAATATATATATAAGTTGTTTATCGTTTACACATAATGTTCTGTAACCAAGACAAAAATTGGTCGCATGACCCAAAAACTCAAAAGTGCTAGGGGGCACCCTAGCCTAGTGATGCTCATGATAGCACGTCACGGCCTGTGCGATCATGTGCAAGAGACGAGTCCATCGTCTAGGCACACCAGTAGTATGCCGCTGCAACTGTAAAGGTAACTCATCGATCCGTACATCCGGAATACCGAGAGTAAGGCTCTCCACCTGCTCCTGCACAGCTGTAAGGGTCTCGGCCACGTCAAGGTCGTGAAGAATAACCCTCCCAGCAGGCTCCCCTGCTGGGGCAGCGACTGGCGGTCTCGGACGAACTGCTGGACGAACAGGACCAACATCTGCATGCACACAAGAGTTTGATTAAAAGTCTTGACAGAACAAAGCACAGCAACATTATGAATAAAAACAGTAAACAGTGATATGGTCAGAGATTTTACCAATAGCGCCCCACTGTTCGCCATCCGGTAACACCAAATCCGGATCACCTCGGAAATCCATGCCAACATATGGGTACTCGGAATAGACCATCTCCTGGCGCTCGAACCACCTGAAGAAGGTATCAGTGAAAGTAATCTGAGGTTGACCAGCATGCCTAGACATGTGATCAACCCATCTCTGCATGCGTGGCTCAGTGGGAGAAGGCAAGTCAAGTGCAATATACTGAGGCTGCATCAGTGGTATTTTCTCCAAGGCGAAGGCAGTCAGAATAGAACCAAATCCAAAGTTCTTCAGCTTCCCGTCCTTTACCTTGGTCAATTGACTTTTCATCTGAACAAGTACTGCATCACACCAGTTGAATACTTTCGGTTGGAGACACTCCAAGGCGTGCTGCACATAAGATCTGTTGGCGACATGAAGAGATGCGCTACCGGCCATCCTACCAATAGTATACAGAATGGACCTGAGAGACCTGTCAGTAATCTCACGGATAACAACCTTGCTGTCTCTGCTCGGCTGGGAACCTTCCCTGCAATACTGGCGGACATAGTCTCTCACGGAGTCATTCCCCCGGGCCGAACCTGACAAAGAAATGGGGGCACCCCGCCTTGACAACCCAGTCAAGAAGTAAATGTCTACGATGGTCAAGGGGATGGATTTTCCCCTAATCTGGAATACTTGGTTGATGGGATCCCAAGCATCAAGCATATACTACAGTAAAGAGATCTGTGCTCTCATGCTAGAGATACGGAAAAACTTCAGCAGGCCGCAGTTCCGCAGCTCGTTCACCGTGACAGGGTCATGGAGGGCAATCATATCTTCTTCTTCATGTTCTCGTTCTCGCCATGTAAGGGACATTTTGCTCAAAGATCCCTGCAAAACAAATAAGAGAATGAGTAAGATCCTGGATTTGATGAGAAACTGGCGAAATTTCATCAAAAAACTGTGCCACAAAATCAGTTTTCTAAACCCAACGCAGGTAGACAGTGTTCCACTTGCGTTGAAGGACAAGCTGCCTCAAGGCAGCTTGACATTCAACGCAGGTTTCGAGTGGACCACCTGCGTTGATGACAGGGCGCCCTGGCAAAACCCCAGGTGCTCAGAAAGACAGGGAAACTGGCACAGAATGGAAAAATGAAACCATGAAAAGAAAGAGCTAGGGTTTAGCTCCTACCCGGTCCAGACGGCGCCGAGAATCGTCCACAGAATCTCCCAAAATCAGCTGGTGAAAATCAAGGGGGAAGAGGCACCTCCAAAGCTCCAACAAACCAAGTTCAAATGAAATGGTAAAATGAGAGGTAAAAACACTTTTTAATTGCTTTTTACGTAGTTCAAAGCGAAATATTAGGGTTTTAATCTCATTTTCAAGCAAATGTTATTCATTCCTAACTAAGTTTGATGCAGCAATTGAGAGCGCAGTACTATCCTTGAAAAGAGAAAAGCTAGTTATGGTAAAAAATCAAAATTTGACTATATAAACGAGCAGTTTTAGCATAAAGTTCATGCTCGTTAAAAAATAAACGCAAGATCCGAGCAGTTTTAGCACATAGTTCATGCTCATTAAAAAATAAACATAAGTCCGAGCAGTGTTTTGGCGCATTCAAGCTCGTTAAAAAATGAACCTATTCCGGTAAATAACCATTGTGTATGTAACTTTATCTGCCATAAAAGCCTTGGTCGTGTTTGCACCGTCACCTCCACTTTTCATTTGGCCGATCGTTCACCTCCATATGATTGTTTACCCATTTTGAGGAACAGCTGCGAAGAGTGATTTCACCTAGCCATCCTTGTGACACTGCCGTGATTGGAAAATTCCAACCTGTACCTGGAATCAGCTGCTAACCCTGTTCATCACTCATTCCTCAAAAGACGAGTCTTCTTTAAGCTCTTTTCAACTGACTCGTAAAATATGAAAAGATTGTCGAGTTTTGGCCTTCCAGCTCGTTAAAGCGACCGGAAGTGCTATCCCTCCTCTAGATTTTAATCTTTTTGGACCTGAGGGATTATTGCACAAAAAGATCGAGCGCTTGTTTTGTTCGGCTCGTTAAAACTATCGAAAAATCATCCCTTCTGTATTGTTTTATACTTTTTCGGACTTAAGGGATTAGATGACGAAAAAGGAATTTTGGAGTTAACTTTATGTACCTTTTCAGACTCTCTAAAAATGAAAAGGACCGAGTTATCCTTGTCGTTAGACTTGTTAAAATCACTAAATAGCGACAAACTTGTCTTTAGACGAGAACGAGTTTCACTATCGCTAGGCTCGTTAAAACATAGTGATGGGCTTGCCCGAAGGGCAGGTTATAGAACAAGCATATGTTATCCTCCTCAAGCTTGACAAAAATAAAGAGGTACTGGTCAGTAATGACTGGGGAAAAATTGGGAGAAAATCAAGAAAACTTTGATGGTAGCAGGTCGCTCTTGAACATGACACTTTTCCTCCGTACCACAATCGGGTTGGGTTGTTTCATTCACTGGTCATATCACCATGGTCTCGCCATACCATCCATACTTGGGGTAATGCTACCGATCCATCGCATCAGTGTCGCCATATGTTCAAGAGAAGTCGTTCAGAAAGAGTCAACCGGGTCCCATCCACTGCCATACATTATCCTTCATCCATTCATGACCGCCACCCTGAATCATATGTCACAGATTGTTTTCACCTCCACTAAAATCATTAGCTCTGTTCCGTGTCACTGATGTGGGATTCATTAAGGCCCTCCTTTGACGGATCGCTTCTTGTTGACATCAGCTCATTATCCAAGAAGTTGATCTAGGAATAACCCCTTCAGTACTTTGAAGCTTGCATGCCTCAATGGCAAGTTTCTCACTTCCGGCGACAGGTATACATCAATGACCTTCGACCAGAAGATTTTGCGTGGTGTTCGACGCCAAGTCCTTTATTCACACCACGTGAATTGTACTGCAGTACCTTGAGGGTCATTATCATTATCGGTGATTCCTCTCGCGCTTGTTAACGGTTTACCTCATTGACCGGTAATCAAGCGATGTCTTTCCATGTTCGACTTCAGCGCAATTCTCACATGGATCGACTTGTACTTAGAGTGAAGATCGAACGAGTTTGAAGACCCCGGATCTAGTTTCATCCATCTGGGCTGCGATATATATTCAGGAAAAATAAAGACATTTGTCATGTACATCACTGCAGCAGATGATCATCCTACTCAAAGGATGATAATTTCACCAAAATTATCAGTCTACCATCAGACGATCGTCTGTTCTATGTACAAAAATGAATTTATAAAGCTGAGCATGGGAATGCCCGCCTCAGCTAGATCATGAAAGCAGTATGAATCATAATGTATTGTATTGTATCTTATTACAGGTCTCCTCCCAGCAAATGGATGAACTTCGGACCCTCCTGGATAAAGCATTTCACCCGATAAACGGCCTCATACTTTAGGGGGCAACTGTTATAGACATTTTTGTGCCTTACAACATTGAGCATGAAATGTCCATAATCTAAGGGATCCAAAGTCCCTAAACATGTTGTTCCTACCCCTAGAGGAACAAGGCTAACTAACCACAGCAATTCACAGAAGTTCTCCACCTGAAACTGCTCAAAAACAAGTCAATTCAGGATCATGTCAACTGCTCCACTGAGCATCTGCGCTGAATGTCAACTGCTACACTGGCTACCTGCGTTGAATGTCAACTCCAACACTAGCTACCTGCGCTGAGCGAGTTTGGACAAGTGGCAGGCTCATTCCTCAATGTGTCAATGCTCAGGAAGCTTCCAAAATGACACTTGCCTCAGGGAATTCGACTGGTGATGAGTAAGAGGTTCCAAATCTCCAAGTGGAAGCAAGAACCTCCAAGTGGATTCAAGAACTGAGAGAGGGAGAGGACACTAGTCAGATCTCAAGCTGACTCATCCCCTCTCCAAAATAACTATATATAGATCTCTCCTCCATGAGATCTAGAGGCTGGAATTTTGTTATTGCAAAGAATTGCTGTTGGTTTGAGACTGGATCATTGGGTGCTTAATGCTTTGAAGGGTGGTGAAGATAGGAATTCCATTCTGCTGGGAAGGAGATGCTGGATTGGAGCCCTCTAGGTTGTATCTCTTCCTGAACCTTGTTATCAATCAATAAAGCTATCTTGGTTTTCTCCTATATACTGGTGTATTTGTATGATTGCATTAGTGCATTTGATTTACTTCTAATCCTGAATCATTTATGAATATGAATATTTGCCTTTGTGTTGTGTTCTTCTCTTGTCGCAAGTAGCTGTTCTCTTGTCGCAGGTAGTTGTTCTCTTGTGATCTCGCGGGAATCAAGTAGTTGTTCTCTTGGACGAGCGAGGAGGCAAGTAGCTGTGAACACCCAAAGAGAAGAGGATCTAGATCGAGGGACAAACGGAAGACACCGGTAAGTCCATTGGTCTCCCCTCTTTCACATTTCATAAAGGAAGAAACCAGAATAGCTGTATCTGTTTGTTGCTAAGGCACTGTCACACCTTAGGTGGATAGGATTGTCCTGCATAGGCATTTTTCCCCACAACAATTATAAGTGACACTTTATATCGTCGCAAGATTGATTCAATCCTTAGACGTTGTTTAACCTTGGAAGAAGCTGAGTCAGTGCTTAATGATTGCCACAGTGGAGCTTGTGGTGGTCATCTATCTAGGCTTGCTACAGCCCAAAAAAATTGCAAGAAGGCTACTTTTGGCCTTCGATCTTCAAAGATTGTATTGAAGCAGTCAAGAGATGCCATCCTTGTCAGGTTTATACTTGGAAAATGCATGCGCATCCAACTCCGCTTTTCCCTGTGATCACCGTCGGTCCTTTCACAAAGTGGGGCATTGATTTTACTACTTGTAATCCGCCTTCGGTAGGAAATCACAAGTATATCATCGTGGTCATAGACTAATTTACTAAGTGGGCTGAGGCTATGCCTACTTTCAAGAATGACAGTGAAACAACGACCTTGTTTCTCTTCAATCAAGTTATTTCCCGGTTCAGTATTCCTAAAGAAATTGTCACTGACCATGGCAGTCATTTCCAAAATCAACTGATGTCTGAATTGGCTCTCAAGTTGGGTTTCCGGCAGGAGAATTCGTCTCCGTACTATCCTCAAGCCAATGGGTAGGTCGAAGCCGTGAACAAATCCCTTAAAAACATCCTGCAAATGACAATTAACAAAGCTATATCCAATTGGCACATCATGTTATATCCGACACTTTGGGCATACCGAATGTCAGTTAAGACTGCCACTGGTTTTACTCCCTTTCAACTGGTTTACGGGTTGGAATCTATTTTTCCTGTAGAATGTGAAATTACTTCCCTTAAACTGGATGTTGAACTTCTTCCTGAGACTTCTAGTCTCGAAGAACGCCTCGTTCATTTGGAACATCTTGATGAGCAGCGTCGAGATGCTGCCACAATAAACGAAGCTCATAAAAAGGGGGTAAAAACTCAATACGATAAAGTTGTCTATCCTAGAAATTTTTCTGAATGCGACCTTGTCTTTCTACGATCAAGACAAATATGCCTTGGGGGCAGGCAAGTTTAAATATATGTGGTACGGTCCCTTCATTGTCAAGCGAGTTTTGAAAAAGGGAGCTTATGAATTGATTGATTTTGAAGGAAACAAGTTGGCAGAGCCCAGAAATGGGCTCTACCTTAAGAAGTACTTTGCTTAGGCTTCGGTCGAGCATTTACTTGTTTGTATATATTGTATGATTGTACAGATCTATCTATCGGTTTTAGTGATGTCGATATTTTTTTATCTGCTTTAGCAGGTATTGATGGATGATTTGATATATCTAGGGTTCGTCGACGGTGCCAGTAGACACACCCGGAACCTTGCTTCCGCGGCTTGGGTGATTTATTATCCATCTACCCAATTGATGGTTTCGAGAGGAGTATGTATCAGTCCCACTTCAAATAATATTGCCAAATATACTGTTTTTATTAATTTACTATCTGGGGTGATATCTCTTGATATTGATTCATTAGTAGTTTATTTGGATTCACAACTAGTGGCATCTCAACTGAATAACATCTATCAGGTACGAGATCCTTATTTGTATCGCCAATTTATGAGAGTGCGTTTATTGCAAAGATCATTTGTTTACATCACATTTGTTCACATTCCACGATCATAAAATTCCTTAGCATATTCTATTGCTAATCAAGCATTGGATTGGCATATAAATCATTCATCACATTAAAACATCAAAAATAATCGAAGTATCATATGTATATATGATCATCATAAAACCGTGTGTATATAAATAGAGTTTTTGTGTCCAAAATAATATACAAAATCGGGACAAAATGCCCTACAAAATTTGGGCTTATGCCCATCATCACGTCTAATCACAAAAATATTTGATCATCTATCTAACGATCCTGCTCAGGATGAGAAGCTAGAAAGAAAACGACGGCATTAGCCACCCACCGAAATAGTCGCACCCAGTCCCGTGGTACTCCCACAACGCGCCACTGCATCTCCTCTGGTAAGTCCTCTATGGCCACCATGGATACTTGGTGAGTCAATCTCACCAATTTTCTTTGGACTGCATGGAGGACTCTCTCAGTCTCAGCTGCAGCCCGTTCGACATCCCTTCCACGACGCCTATGTCGAGGAAGTCCATCAGGTCTCACTGGTCCCACATCTGAAACATGATCAATAATTTTGTAAGTTTCTTGTCTCATCACAAATATATTTAATTCATTTATATTGAAAATCCAAAAAATCTTAAAATTCAAAAATTAAAAAATCATTTGTACCTATGGCCCCCCATGTTGTGTCTGGTGGAAATACTAGATTCAGGTCTCCTCGGAAATCCATTCTGGCATAAGGGTAGTCTTCGACTGCAATGACCTGTTGTTCCCACCAAAGGAAAAACTCGTCATCAAAAGTCATCCTAGGGACCTCACCTCCCCTAGGCGTTTCATCAAGTCAGCCCACCTACCCATCCGTGGATCTCTCGAGCTACTGATGGTGGATAGTACCTTGGGACGAAGCCCAGGTACTCTCTCAAAAAAGAAAGAACATAAGATAGTTCCTTATCCAAAATTCTTCGCCTGACCCTTCTGGACGGAAGTGAGTTGTTTCTTCATGTTGGTTAGCAGAGGTGTACACCAATCGAAGACTGTAGTGAGACAATCCACTGCAAGGCTCATTGAAACACATGAAGCCTGATGTAGAGCAGCAGAACCGTTTACCCTGGCTATGGTAAATTGTAGGATTCTCAATGATAAACTCTCTACATACTTGATTGGAATCTAACTTCCAACCTTTTTGGGGTTGCCATGATAGTATATACGGACGTATTCTTCTACACTGAGACTACCTCTTGTCCTTCCAGTTGAGTGCACTCTCTCTCCCCTTTGGGAAAGACCTGTAATGAAATAAATGTCTTCTATCTCGATCCTCAGGGGCATCTGATCAATCACGAATGCATCTTCTTCTGCACTCCAGTAATGAATTAGCAGCTCAACCAATCGAGTATTCTCCTTCATGTTTGGCATTTTGAAGAATTTTAACAAACCACATCCTCTCAAGGCATCTAATGCATTTTGATCCTCCATCACTTGGTTATCAATGGCACTGTGCTCTCTTTCACGCTAGGTAATTGTCATCTATTTTGAATCAGATCAGTGGAAACTCTGATGAACATGAAAAATAACTTGAAATCCTGCAGTTAAAGGATAATGTGATACCAAGAGGTTTGGTGCCACTTGTTACACAGTAATTTGTCACTGTCATCCAGTCAGTATCCCTACTGTGCCAAGAATTCACAATAACCAAGTCCATGCCTTCTGAACTGGTCAAAAACCCACTTTCTCTAAAGTTTTCCTCATCAGCGCGTCTGTTTCTAAAATATCCGCGCTGACTGGCGCTTTATAACTAGCCACGTGCGCTGCCAGCGCGGAAGCACACGGCTTTTCCGTGCTGACTCACCAGCGCTACCTGCGCTTGTATCAACCCGCGCTGACCGAGGCTTTACTATTGATGCCTCGCGCTGTCAGCGCTCAAGGCCAGTTATGCACCCGCGCTGATCCAATTTAGGCGAATTTGTTCCAACAGCCAGCCTTCCAGATAACTCCAGGCTTGGTTGTTAGTCTTGTGAATGTCGCCTCCCTTCTATGGCATGTCTGTTCTACCCTTTGCAACCACTCCCCTTGAAGATAAGCTCATCCTTCCACCTTTCTAGGAGACCCCTTCTCCTATATAAGCCTCCACCATTACCATGAGCAACTAGTGGGAATAGTTGGTATATTATGGAATAGCTTGTATTGTGTGCTCAGTTTGCTGCTGCTGTAGGTAGTTGGTGTGATAGGTGTGGAAGTGATTGATAGCTTAGGGAAGGTTGTGTTGATTTGCTTGTGTGAGAGAGAGAGTCTCTTGTCTTGGGAGAACCATCCTCAAAGGTGAATGCTTGAAGAGCTTGCTGACCGGCCCCTCTTGAGAAGGATATCGACGTCAGAACGCTTGGTTGTACTCTTCTCTATTTTGATTAATAATAGATGACTGCTATTATTGTTCCATTCTCATTTGTCTATGCAATGTATAATGTGAATTACATCTTTTCTGACTGATGTATAGTTGCTTTTACTAGATTTCACGCTTGTGTTTGTCTTCTCTTCGTGTGTGCAGGTATCTATTCGCGGGGATCGCGGAAGGATCGTGACCAGTCAAAGCGAAGGAGTGAAGGTGGCATCTCTTCTCCAAATGACAAGCGTTGGACCCCAAGTAGGTGTTCTTTTCCCATCTTTTAATTGCAACTAGGAACATGCGTAGTAGCATTGATGATTGTTGCTAGACCCGTTCTGGGCTAGTAGGGATCGCCTCTATCCGTAGAGGGGATTTGCCTCTCCAACAATTTGGCGACTCTGCTGGGGATCAGCCTTTTTGTCTCTTGAGTCCACTTTTGTGTTTGAATTTGAGTGTTCTCTCTTTTCGAGATTCGGGGATTGTTTCTTTGCTTATAAACTTTCTGGGTACATCTGGGAAGTGTCTTAATTCTTAAAAGGTTTCTACCTTTGGTTTGGGAAGTTTTTGCTTTGACTTTACTGGTTTTTTACCCTCAGCGCGCTTTAATTCAAAACAGACGCGCTGACGTCGCGCCCCTGCTACTCTGTTTTCCCTGTCATCGCGCCTGTACAGCTAACAGTAACGCTGACCTCGTTTTTGAGCCAGCACGCTTTATCCTTGTTCTTCCGCACTGACGTCGTAAAGTTGCTACGGGACCCCTCCTGTCAGCGCCGAGTTGCTGAAGGCCACCCGCGCTGATCCTATAAAACTCAATTTTGTCCAGATCAGCCTCCTAAACCTCTTGCTTTGACTTTCCCCTCTTCTTTCCACTTGGTCTATGACTTGTTTTTCATTGCCTGAACTTTGAGATACTTGTTTGCGAAGTCTTGCTCCACGAGGTTTCGTTTTTGATCATTTTTCGATTTTGCAAAGACCTTCCGCTTGGCTATCGCTGCTTGGTTTGTGTTTCCGTCATCGCTTTTGCAATTGTTGGATTGTGTTGAACCTTCAATTGACTGGTTGTGACTCGCATCCCCCGGGTGTTTGCTTTTTTCTATTGATTTCGCACTCTGACCCTAGGGCATCTAGCGACCGTGTGTGTGTCAAGCCTTCCGTAGGGATCTCGCTTTCTTGTTTGACCAGCCAACCTCAGATTTGTGTTTTGCACTTGTTCGAGTGATTGTTGAAGTGTCTTTTTGGTTGTGTTCCAAGCAGTTTCTTGCTTCCTCCTTGTTTGTCTTGCCGAGCTTAGATCACATAGCTCGTGCGGAGCTAGGGTTTTCTTTTTGGTTTGGAGATCTTTTTGGGTGTTTTGAGAACTTCGTGTGCTTTCACTGAGTGTTTTGCTTGGTGTTTTGGTTCCTCCAAATTCATTTAGGTGCTTTGTGTCATTGAAAAGAAATCAAACTAGTAGCTTTGCTTTTGAATTGAAAAGGAAAAGAACATTTCATTGATTTGCATTTTCAAAAGAAAAGTTTCCTTTCCTCGCTCTTAGCTGCATTAGGTTGTTTGATTGCTTGTATTCGTTTTGTTTGATTAAGAAATTCTTTACCTTCTCATAGCTAGAATTCATCGAACAAAATGATATTCTTTGGCATATATTTTGCATCTAGGTAAATTGTGAGAGAACATACGATAGAGCCTGAAATCGAAACTTAATTCAAGATCAACCATAAAATGAACTGAATTAACCTAAAAACGCATTGGAACTAAACGCAAATATCTAGAGGTCTAGGTTAGAGACGTGTTCCAGCATCTTTAAACATAGTCACTATTGTTTCACATTATGGTTGGGTGATTCCTCCTTCTGTGACTCGATAGTGGTCTAACACGGACTGTGCTCCCACGTACCGTCGAGTATATAGGGAGACCCCACTAGGCTTTTATCCTTGATCCATAGGAAGCCGAGTCTGCCGCCTTGTGAACCGTAACGCACCGAACACAGCATTCGGGAAGATTGACTGCAGTACGGAAAGTCCTTGGCTCTCATACGATTGCTGGGGTGTATAAGCAGTTTTACGGGTCGCTTGGTAAACCTTTTACCTAGAGTCTCCAGAGTAGTCACTTTTGATCCTTTTTCGGACTCCCTAAAAGAAAAGGTGCCTGTGAGCGTCTTGTCACTTCGCGCTCATTAAACATTCGAAGGAGACTGGAGTCATCTTTTCGTCCTTTTCTCGACTCTTGAAACATGAAAAGGTCAAGTTTGGTTCCTGTGTCTTAAAATTTATTTGGCCACGATAACATCTCCTGGTTAGATCGTGCGTGCGTTAGCTTGAATAGGTTTCGTTTTCGTTTGCTATGGCAACTTTTCCGGGATTCACTAACCCAGGTTCCCCCTCTGATGGGAATCCAGGACAATTCCCTCCTCTTGGGAATGTTGGTGCTCCGTATATGGCAACGTTGTCCCTACCAGGGTTAACTGTCGGGTTGCCTGTGTGGTTGTTTTCAACCTCTTTGGTCCCTACCGTATCGGCTGTTAGTCCATCAGTCCCTCCACCTGAACAACGTCATGTTGATCCTAAGGTGGACCTCTCCCCTTCGACCCCTACTTCTACGTCCTCATCTTCGACTTCGCCTGGTGAAAGTCTCGATTCACATAACCAGGTGGCTAAGAAGACGAAGAAGAAGACCAAGAAGAAGAAGTCTCCTAGGGGAGAGCTTACACACACGACACCCCCCTCAAATCCAGCTATCCACTCCAGTACACCTGAGGTTGGGTCGCCTTCTGCTCCTCCGCGGAAGGTCAAGTTTCCTTGTCGATTATGCAAGGAAGACCATCTTCTCCGCGATTGTCCTGGCATTCCCAGGATACTAGAAGTATGGTCGCATGATCCAGCCCACCCCTCATCGTCCACTGAAGCTCATGGCGATACTACCTTATCAGTCGGGAATGGTAAGGGAAAAGGGAAGGTTCGCTTCCCCTATCGACTTTGTGAAGGCAGTCATTCCCTTCACCTTTGTCCACTCATGGATAAAGCTTCCAGTATCTGGGAAAGTCTCTCAGCTCCCTCACCCCAACTCCCTGCTGGTTATCAGCGTCTTTCTGCTACTGCTGATCATCCCCCTCCTGATAAAGAGATTGATTCCCATTCTTCTCTTGTCCAGACCCCTCTTCCTAAACCTGGCTATACCCAGCCGGTTCTCGACCAACCATTAGTCGGGAAGGGTGACAACTCGTGCCCCACACCTGTCGATCACCCTGTTTCGGAAGAACATCATTCCCATGTTCTCCTCGTCTCGTCAGATTCTCCTGAGCTTGATAATGGTTCTCCTATTGCAACCTCTCCGGAGAATTCAGATTCGGTCCTTTCCGAGCAGGGGGGCAACCATATGGTTCCCCCACCAAGTAGTTCGGTCATTTCCTTCGATTGGAGTCATTTGACTACCCCTCCTCTCCCATCCCATGTGCCTTTCTGGGTCACCGCCTATGCTTGCAATAAGGCGCTGCCTGGCACTGTGCTAGACGAAGGAGCATCGGTTAGTCTTATGCCCGTTACTACTTGGCGAGCTTTGGGTTCTCCATCGCTTGTGCCTGTCGCACCGCATCTCACCGCATTTGACGGAGGAACGAGTCAGCCGTTAGGGATCCTTCCGAAGTTTCCTGTTACTTTGGGAGGCAAGACTGTCTATATAGACGTCTCAGTTACCCAAGGTTCTTTAGACTTCAGTCTTCTCCTTGGTCGTGATTATGTGTATGCCATGGGAGCCCTTGTTTCTTCACTTTTTCGTGTGGTTTGCTTTCCACACGATGGGAGAATGGTGGTGTTCGATCAATTGTCGTTCGTCCGTCCACAGGCCCCTCCGGCACACTCATCCATCCCTCCTGGTTTCCATCCACCAGTTGTATCTGCCTCACCGCAAATCAACTACATGGCTACCTACCCTGGGCCCGTACCTAGTGATGACACCATCGTGCACAGTGTCCTGGGGGCATTAGGCACTGATTTCCAAGATGTTTCCTTTCCCTCCGGGATGGCACTCTTGGGAACCCCCGCTTCCCATTCATTATGATGAAGCCTGCACGGAGCATGGTTCTTTGTCTTGTGTCAAGCTCACTAAAAAATGAATCAAGACGTCTCGAGGATAGTTTTGTTAATGTATCAACCTCGTTAAAATAATGAAACAACTTTGGATTCGAGGATAGTTCTTTTACATGTGTCACCCTCGTTAACACAATGAAACATGAGCTCGTGCAATTCGAGCAAAATAACCATTATGTCAACCTTCAACCCATTTTCAATGGCTTGAAGCTTGGGGGGCATGCACCTCGAATTGAGACACGATGCTGGGGGGCATGCCCGTCTTTTCCCATCAAGCATAGTTTGCATGTATATACATGCCTTTAAGCTTGCATCAAAATTAATTTTTAAAGCATAGTTTGCGTGCATGATTATCATGTGTGTTTTCAAGCTTTCATAAAAAATAAAATATATGCATGAGGAAAAGATACATTCCATCATGGGTCGTTTGTTATGCCGTAGATACATCAGATTACATGTGTGTCGAACAGTCGCATAGCATATAAAACACATCATTACATGAGGAAAAGATCCATCCGGGAATAGGCATATACATATAAGATATTTCTCCAAGCACAGTTTGCATTGTGCCGTGTGTGATTTTAAGCTTGCATTAAAAAATTAAAATACATGGGTCATGTGTTGTGCAAATTCATACACAAGATCACAGTTGTACTAAACAATCGCATAACATAGATAAAGCATCGTCACATGTAACAATGATCCATCCCAAAAATCGATATGTACATATATATATCGTGTGGCGCACTGAGGCGCTCAAAAATAAATGTATGTGTCAAAAATGAAGAGTCACTGTTCTCCGTACATTTGAGACATATGTCTCTCAAAACATCAAAAAGAAACCTAGGCGACTACTGTGCTGGGTTGTGCTCTCTGTAGCACACAGCCGCTCGTGCCACCCGCCTCAACAAGCGGTGCACCCTGGGTGCCACCCCCACTGTATGGATCTGGTGCTCTATGGGAACCTCCTCGACTCCCTGATAGTCTGGCACGCCCTCCAGCAACCCCTCAAGGTTGCGAGCTATGGTCTCCGAAGTATCAACTCCTGGAGGGACCAAGGCAAGGACATCAGCTCCTTGCCCCTCTCTCCGTGCCTCTGGGGCTAAGCCGATGGGTCTAACAGGTCCCACATCTGCACAACGTGACAATTATCAAGACATATGCATAAAAAATTAAAAAACATTAAAAAACTCAGAAAAATCAAGTGTCATACCTCCATCATCCCAATGCTCTCCTGCAGGCAGTGGCATGTCAGGATCGTTGCGGAAGTCCATACCCGCGTACGGCCAGTCCTCAACAAAAACGATCTGCTGCTCCAACCACTCTCGAAAGATCACTCCCCAAGTAGCTGGCTGGCCACCACCTCCGCGTGGCATAATGCGAGCCCATCGAGTGGCCCTCGTCTCCCGGGGACCTCTAGGTGGATCCACGGCCATAGTCTGCAGCCGCATGACTGGCACCCGCTCCAGAATGAGTGGGAGTAAGAGCGACCCATAGCCAAACTGTTTCGACTCTCCACGATGACAGTTGTTGAGTTGCCTCTTCATGCTGTTGGTCACCGCAGTGGCCCAGTCAAACACTGTAGGATGTAGACAATCAAGAGCTAGCAGCAGGTGGGTCTTCGAGGCCTCGTGGTTGGCCAAACATCCCGCTGCCCGGGTCACCATAAAAAGGATGGTGCGAAGGACTATATCTCTCACCGTGGGAATTGACACCTTCCCACTCCGCGATTTCTCTGCCCCTGGACATACTCGAGCCATGAGTTGGTCGAGAGTCTCGCCACTGGGCCGTTGCCCCTCCAGAATGGGCCTCGCACCCCGGCGCGACAATCCAGTCAAGAAATATATGTCCATGTGGTCAAACTCAATGTCTTTACCACAGATGGTAAATTTGCCATCTATTGGGTTCCATGACTGGATCAGGAACTCAAGTAAGTCATGATGAGCTCTCAACCGTGGAGTCAAGAAGAATTTTAGGAATCCGCACGCCCGCATGGCATCTCGGCAATCCGCTCTTGCAAAAGCGGCTACGTCCTCAACATCGTGGGCCCTCTCTTGCCACTGGAAGGCCATTGCGTCCTGCATGAGCATTAAAAGCAATTAGAGTGCTGGCCAATAAAAATTTCACGTTCAAAATATAAAAAATGGAATTTGACTGCGCCAGCGCGGCTGTTTTTAAAACAGTCGCGCTGACAATGGCGGTCCCTTTGTATTTTCTCCAGGTCAGCGCGGAAGAACACGGGTTTTCCGCGCTGACCCGAAATCTGGTACGTGTAATTTTTATCGGTCAGCGCGGTCCCGAGCGGGAAACCCGCGCTGACCGAGAGCGCACCCATGGCTTGAAAAATTGCCCAATTGGGCCAATCCCACCGCCAAAATGCTTACAAAAGGACTCAAAAAAGAGCGCATGGCAAGAGGAACCTACCTGGAGCAAGCCGTTCGCCGAATGGTGTCTGCACGAGGAAGAATTGGCTCCGTCAACTTTGCAGCTTCACAACGTTCTCAAAGGCTCAATTTGGTAACAATGGTGAAAATGACTATTTACCTTTCTATTTATAGTAAAAATGGCTTAATTGACTATAATTTTTACGAATATGGGTTTTTGGTCATATTTTTACCATGGACTTAGCACTTCTGCCATGTCGTATGTCTTTATGCATGCTTGACTATGTTTTTAATATGTCGAACGGATTTATGCGGGTATTTTTCATTGTGCAGGTTCTCGAAAGTGGTGAAGTCATAATGGTCCTGGATACACTTGGTCCCGAAACTGTCGTCATTAAGCTCTTTTCTGACATGAAACAAGAAAAGATAGCTGAGCCTCCTTTCATCTCGTTAAAGGGAACAAAGGGCGGTCATTTTAAGCTCTTTTTACGACCGTGGAACTTAAAAAGATTGTCGGGTGTTTGTCGTTTCGCGCTCGTTAACGGCCCTAAAACGATGTGTTTTCGACCGCTTTTTTACTTTTTCAGGTCGAGGGCACTATTTACGAAAAGTACTCCTCGATCGTAATGGTCGGGCGGTTCTTTCGAGCATCGTTTTATACTTTTTCGGGCTCGAGAGACACAACTTTACGAAAAAGGACCCCCCTGGAGTCTCCTTTTCCGCTGTCTTTTCAGACTCCCTAAACAAGAAAAGACGCCGAGTTTTTCCTTTGTCAGGCTCGTTAAACACTCGATGACATCGGACATTGTCAACATGACACCTTTCCAAGCATATGCTATCCCCGTCAAGCTTGTCATCCAAAAATAACCGGGGTACCTGCCAGAAATGGTGGGGAAAATGGAACAGTAATAATAGTCGTGTCGGCAGTATGTCGCTCTTGAACATGGCACCGGTCTGCATTCGTGTCGGGTGGGAATTCCTCATTCTGTTTCACAATTGGCCTCCGTGGGTATGGGTTATCCTATTTGACCTCTCATTTGCTCATTGCCTCGTCATCATCCCCTCTGCTCATTTGATGTCAAATACTGCCACGACCACTATCGTGCCGCCGATATGTTCAAGAGAAGTTGACCTCTGCACTCATACAACCTCCTCTGCTATCTCACACAAATCATTCTACCTCTGTCTCGCGTCGATGATGTGGGAAACATTATGGCCCACCTTCGATCAAGGTCACTTCCTGTCGACTCCAACTCATTATCCAGGAAGGTGATCTAGAGACTCCCTTCAGGTGCCTTGGAGCCTGCATGCCTCAATGGCAGGTTCTTCGTGTTCGACGCGAGGTTTACATCATTGGCCTCCGATCGAATGATTCCGTGGGTGTTCGACGCCAGCTCATTGATTCACACGCCGCGGATTGTAACTATAGTACCTTGAGGGCCATTGTCATCATTGGTGGTTCCTCTTGCGTCTGTTAACAGTTCTCATCATTGACTGGTAATCAGACGATGTTCATGCATGTTCGACTTCAACTCATGTATTCACATGTCTGGACTTGTACTTTGTTCAGGTCGAGATGGAGCGTAGACCCTGGATCTCTGTCTGTTCTGGTCCAGGTTGCGATTTGTGGATGATCATTACATGACTCATAGATGGATGGCTGCGCCCATACCTGAGTCTTCATGGATGGCTGCGACCATACCTTATCACTATTATGGTCTTTTTAGCTGGGTGGCTGCGTCCATTCCACGGACCTTTCGCATGTCTTTTCGGATGGCTGCGCCCATGCCTAGACTACATGTACTTGATTATCAGAGATGTTCGGTCCTTCCTGGTGGTGTTCCAGTTCGGCAAGTCTCGTAAAGCATTTCACCCCTCCCACTCTCTCGGTCTTCAAGCTTTAGGGGGCATCTGTTACACAGTAATTTGTCACTGTCATCCAGTCAGTATCCCTAATGTGCCAAGAATTCACAATAACCAAGTCCATGCCTTCTGAACTGGTCAAAAACCCACTTTCTCTAAAGTTTTCCTCATCAGCGCGTCTGTTTCTAAAATATCCGCGCTGACTGGCGCTTTATAACTAGCCACGTGCGCTGCCAGCGCGGAAGCACACGGCTTTTCCGCGCTAACTCATCAGCGCTACCTGTGCTTGTATCAACCCGCGCTGACCGAGGCTTTACTATTGATGCCTCGCGCTGTCAGCGCTCAAGGCCAGTTATGCACCCGCGCTGATCCAGTTTAGGCGAATTTGTTCCAACAGCCAGCCTTCCAGATAACTCCAGGCTTGGTTGTTAGTCTTGTGAATGTCGCCTCCCTTCTATGGCATGTCTGTTCGACCCTTTGCAACCACTCCCCTTGAAGATAAGCTCATCCTTCCACCTTTCTAGGAGACCCCTTCTCCTATATAAGCCTCCACCATTACCATGAGCAGCTAGTGGGAATAGTTGGTATATTATGGAATAGCTTGTATTGTGTGCTCAGTTTGCTGCTGTTGTAGGTAGTTGGTGTGATAGGTGTGGAAGTGATTGATAGCTTAGGGAAGGTTGTGTTGATTTGCTTGTGTGAGAGAGAGAGTCTCTTGTCTTGGGAGAACCATCCTCAAAGGTGAATGCTTGAAGAGCTTGCTGACCGGCCCCTCTTGAGAAGGATATCGATGTCAGAACGCTTGGTTGTACTCTTCTCTATTTTGATTAATAATAGATGACTGCTATTATTGTTCCATTCTCATTTGTCTATGCAATGTATAATGTGAATTACATCTTTTCTGACTGATGTATAGTTGCTTTTACTAGATTTCACGCTTGTGTTTGTCTTCTCTTCGTGTGTGTAGGTATCTATTCGCGGGGATCGCGGAAGGATCGTGACCAGTCAAAGCGAAGGAGTGAAGGTGGCATCTCTTCTCCAAACGACAAGCGTTGGACCCCAAGTAGGTGTTCTTTTCCCATCTTTTAATTGCAACTAGGAACATGCGTAGTAGCTTTGATGATTGTTGCTAGACCCATTCTGGGCTAGTAGGGATCGCCTCTATCCGTAGAGGGGATTTGCCTCTCCAACACCACTTGAAGAATTATTTGATTTCGATGATGTGGCTCAAAATCCCAAAATGCAACCTACTAGAATTGAAGTGGAAGATTGTAACATAGGGACTAAAGACAAAATAAAGATTGTGAAGCTTTCTAAGTCCTTACCTCCGGAAGAGAAGCAGAAGTACATGGATTTGATGAGAGAATACTCTGATGTTTTTGCATGGGGATACGAGGATTTGAAGGCCTATGACAAGAGTATCATTCAACATATTATTCCTATTAAAGAAGGTAAAAAGCATTTCAAGCAAATTCTAAGGAGAGAGAACCTTGTTTTGTTTTCCTTAATTGAGAAATAGGTAAGGAAGCTTTTTGATGCCAAGATTATTGTACCTTTGATATTTTCTAAATGGTTATCAAATCAGTACTAGTGAGAAAGAATACCGGAGAGATAAGGTTATGTGTGGACTTTCAGAACCTCAATAAGGTTTCTCTCAAAGACAATTACCATTTTTTGAAGATGGATCATATATTGCAGTGGGTAGTTGGGTCTAGCATAATTTCATTGCTTGATGGATTCTCAGGGTACAACCATATTTTAGTGCATCCAGATGATCAGGAAAAAACAACCTTCACAACACTGTGGGGGACATTTATGTATGTGAAGATGCCTTTTGGGCTTATGAATGCAGGGGCAACATTTCAGAGGGCTATGGACATTTCTTTTGCAGATGAGAAGGATATATTCATTGTGATATATCTCGATGGCATCACTATGTTTTCTAAGTTTATTGAAGATCATTTGCAGCACTTGAAAATTGTCTTTGAAAAATGCAGAAAATTTGGTATCTCGTTGAACCCAAAGAAGTCTCTCTTTGGTATGGAAGAAGGTAAGCTACTTGGACATATAATTTCCAAATATGGTATTATAATTGGACCAAGTATAATTGAAGCTATCCAAAAGGTTGATATCCCAACAAACAAAAAATAAGTAAAGTCTTTCCTTGGCAGGATTAATTTTCTGAGGAGGTTTATTCTGAATTTGGCTGAAATTTTAAGAGTTTTTACCAATATGTTGAGGAAAGACAGTGAGATCAAGTGGACTGCTGAAGCAAAAATATCTTTCAATGAGGTGAAATCAACTTTAACCCATGCTCCTGTTTTGGCTAGTCCTTACTACACCAAAGATTTCATGATTTTCTCTTTTGCCTCGAAGCACACTATTGCAACAACACTAATGTAGAAAAACCAAGAGAGTCATGAGCAACCCATATCTTTTTTCAGTATGGGGTTGAGATTCTTCTTTGAAATATAATATTATGGAAAAGAAGTCCTTTTCCTTGGTGAAAGCTTTAAAATTTTTCAGAGTGTACATTTAACATTCTCACATCATTGCTTTTGTTCCTAGTGATGTGGTTAAGGATATACTCACTCAGACTGACCCAGAAGGAAAGAGAGGTAAGTGGGTAGTTTTTATTTTGGAGTATGATGTTGAGATTAGGCCCACAAAACTTATTAAAGGTCAGGGATTAGCCAAATTGATGGTTGAATCAAATTTACATGCATTAGATATAAATTTCATTGTTTCTCAAGACAGTGAAGAAGAAGTAGTCCAACATGTATCAGAAAGGTTTATTTCTTCCCCTTGGTATACATATATCATCTATGTTCTGCAACATTTACAAGCTCCACCTATTTTGACTAAAACAAATGAGAGGTTTCTTAAATTAAAGGTTGTTAAATTTTGTATTCTAAATCAGTCTTTGTATTGGAAAGATTAAGGAGGAATATTTCTAAATTGTTTATTAGAGGATGAGGCAGATAAGACAATGTAAGAGTTTCATAAAGGTGATTGTGGAGGCCATCTTTTCTGGAAGACCACAACAAACAAAATCTTAAGAGCTGTTTTTTACTGGCCCACGTTGTTTGTTGATGTGCACAAAAGGGTCTCTAATTGTCATTAATGTCAAGTATTTGAAGGGAAAAAGAAGCTTTTACCTTTTCCTCTAAAGCCTATTTCAGTAGAAGTACCTTTTCAACAATGGGGTTTGGACTTCATCAGGGAGATTCATCCAAGTTCTTCAGCTCAACATAAGTGGATTTTAACAGCTACAGATCACTTCACCAAATGGATAGAAGGAGTTCCAACTAGGCAGGCCACAAACTCAGTAATTATCCAATTCATGGAAGGTAATATTCTTTCTAGGTTTGGTCATTCTCATAATATCAACACTGGTAATGTTGCTGCATTTAAATCTAAAAAGATGATTGATTTTTGCAATAAGTATCATGTAGTGCTTGGACATTATACTGCCTATTATCCACAAGGCAATGGCTTAGTGGAGTCTTCTAACAAGAGTTTAGTCAATATCATTAAAAAGTTGTTATAGGAGAACAAAAAGTCATGGCACAAAAAGTTGATAAATTCTCTATGGGCAGACAGGGTAAGTACTGAAAAATCTATTGGAATGTCACCTTTCCAATTGTTTTATGGAGTGGATTTGTTTTCCTACTTCCCTTGGGATTCTAGTGTTAATATTATTGCAAAAATTAGAAGTAGAAACAAATGATGTGCAAAGAAGGATAAATCAAATGGTGCAATTGCATAAGACCAAAGAATAATTCTATAACAACACTTAGCTAATCCAAGATAAGATCAAAAGGATTCATGATAAGAGGGTGAAAGCTGATGATTTTTAGCTTGATGACCTTGTGTTAAAATGGGACGACATAAATGAGGAGAAGGGAAAACATGGAAAATTTGATATTTGTGGAAGGGGCCTTACAATATTGAATCTTTCCGTGGGACCAATGCATTTCTGTTGAAGGATCTAATAGGAGAACTACTTACAGGAGGGTCTGTTAATGGCGGGTTACTCAAACATTACTTCACCTAAGTTCAGTTGGTTTCAAACATAACACTGTATATATAATTTTATCTTTTCAAGTACTATTGGTGTGGATGGTTGTCATAAAAATTTGAAGCCGAAAGTGAAGGCCCTAAGTTTCTAATGAGTTGCTATCATATGTAATGGAATTTTAGTCAGTCAGGTCAGTTTCAGTTGATTGAGGGTCAAATAAGCACCCAATTGATAAGGCTACTAGTCTACAATGTTCTTGGCACCTCACAGGGAGGATGCCATCCCCATTGGAGCCACTGTTAGGGTCTTATAAATATAGTGATCAAGGTATGATTATCTAGCTATTTATCTTGAGGGATGTTGTAACTTCTTTTTACTTTAGTTGTTTTTTTATCCTTCTGAAAAAAGAAAAAATAGAAAAAGAAAATAAAAGAAAAATAGAAAAATCATAAAAACAGAAAAGAATGAATAAAATGGATAAATAAAATAAAAATAAAAATCCCCAAAAGGGTGAGCTAGTTAAAATTCCTCTTTAGTTTTTTATTATGCTTAATTTTGATTAATTATCAAAAGATTCGATTAAGGTTGCAAATAAAGGGAGATGTGATGTTTTTTCACCTTTTTATAAAATGATGATGTAATTGAACGGACGTGATTTTCCCCAATCGGATCAATGGTGGAGGACGATGTCCCCCCCCCCCCCCTCCCCCCCAAGATTTCAGAACTTAACGAGGGAGGGGGGGTGTCCGAAATATGGTTTTGTGGAAACCGTTTAAACCCACGTGGCGGCTCCATGGAAACTTTGAGACCCTCCTCGTTATTCACCCTCCCTCTCGCTTTAAAAACCTCGCATCACCCTGCATTAGTCCCTTTTTCCATTTCATTTTATCTGTGCAGGTTTGACCTGAAGGTTTTCAAGTGCACCAACACCCTCTACAGTAGCATTCTCCTTATGTCATCAATCAAATATAGTCTGGTAACACCATTCACATAGCCTCCATTACAGTCAAAGAAGTCGTCTCCTAAATGAAAAGTGAAAATTGTTGTTGAAAGTCTTCTATTACCTTCTTTTTATAACTTAGATGAATTTCCCTTGGTCGACACACAGTAAAAAATAGCGGAAACCCAGTGTGAATTCAACTTGTATAAGCTTCATAACTGGGAAAATAAAAAATTCTTAGATAACAGTGATGAGTTGAGTATCTAGGAGTCATTCGTACCTCAATTCATTTTCCCCCAAAATCATGTCTTCCAAGGACTTGTTACATGGTTTCATTTCAGGTATCTCCCTAGCCAGAATGTTGTAATTGCCCAAAATAATGAAACCTTATTCACAATTACACCAGAAGCTATATTCCAAGCTCTTTATATTAATCCTCAAACTCCCTTACATCCATTTTCCACTGATTCACTCATGGAAATATACCAGAAGCTTACTTTCTCTCAATGAGCCCATATTTTTTAGTCTTTTCTACTTGAAAATTTTGAGTTACCCAGAAATAATCCCCCATATTTTGCTTCTATTTTCCCTGAAATGTCAAGGCAAGTGATTTCTGTGGTTACTTGCCTATTAGGTTATCCCACATATCAATGGGTATATGAAGTAGTGTTAGAATTTTTTTGAGCGTTCTCAATTGGTCAGAAGGCATCAATCATTTTCAACTATAGTCAATATCTATTAAATGTTATTCATGATCAGTTTATGAAGTTTACTTCTGAAGGTGCATTCAAACACCAGTCAGTCCTTGTATATTTGATGTTGTTCTATCAAGAAGACAGGTTAAAATTTCAATTGTGGAAGTTGGATGTACAAGGAAGACAACTATCATTCATTCACTAGACCTCCTTGGTGAGAAATAATTCAGAGGAATATTCATTTAGTAATTTTGTAGATCAGTTTTTGCATGTATCCTTATGTCTTCTTAGCAACAATGTTATACCAAGGATTTCACCAGAAATCAAAAGAGTTTTACATCTTACAGAACAATCCAAGGTTGGATACTGGTATCTTTAACATAATTATACATAAATTTGAATCTATGGATGTGAACTCCCTCCCTAGAGGTTTGCCAATTTTTGTACCATTGAGAATTTTTGCCTTGGAATATATCAGGCAAATGTTGAATATGGATGACCTGCATTTTGTGTCAAGAAAGCAGAAGGCATAAGAAGCAGATCAGTTACTAAAGCAGATGAAATTCAAGTTGAGTTTCACATGGTCTTATGATCCATTAGGGATAATTTCAAAATTAAGAGTTGAGAAAAAGACCACGCCTTATTCACATACACCTAGACCAGAAATAGAGCATTATGCCAATCAAGAGGAGTGGATGGAAAACATGCTACAAGAGGATGAAGATCCTATTGTCAGTCAAACATCTCTGCAAACTCCTATTTCAATGGAAAAAGAATTTAAGAGATCAAGGGAAATATGTCTCCTACAGATTCAAGGTCTCAAGTTGTAGACTTTCGTGTTTTCAAGAGAAGAAAGAAGACAAATCCTAAGGCAAATACTAAGACTGATACTAAAAATGATACTCAGATAAATACTCAAGAGGAATCATTAGAAGAAAATGGATCACATGAGCAAGCTACAGTTTTTTTAATAGGTCTTCCCACCACTTTAGTCCCATACATTGAAGAGACAACAGAGTCACGTGTCTTCTACATCCCAGATTGCAACACAACAGAACATTTTTACGAGATATAGAGGGATTAAGAAGAAGAATGAAGAATTGAAGGCTATAACATACTCATAATTTTGGAAGAAGACTACTACTACTCAACATCGATTTATGTCTTCACTTGACACAGAGAAGTGACAGTTCCAATTAGCCTTCTTAGAACCTACAATTCTGTACATGCTTTTGTGGGCTAGTACAACCATCATAAGTCGGAATATTATTGAAAGCATGGTCTGGAGTAGAGAATCTACATACCATGGAAGACTTAACAGTCTTTGAATCTGATAAATGATTACAATGGGCTCCCCACCATCTCGCAGGGGTCGCTTGTAGCACAACATCAAGCAGTGGAAGTTTTTGGTCTAGTACAATCTTGGAATCAACATCCTTATTAAAATTGACAATTGACCCAATACCATAATAAGCGGGATAGTCTCTTAATTCGGTGCTAGTATAGCGAACACATCAAACAGTTGCACAGTGCCTCGAGTGTAGTTCATGATCTCCTTACTGCCACTCATCCAACGTAACCTCTGAACCTACTTCGATGCTCTGAATACTTCATCCGCTAATAGAGCCAGTTATTTTTGGATTAATATAGTCTTCCATCCTTCCAGCAGTAAGTTGATATAATTGATCTAATAGGTTAGACTCTTTAATATCATCCATAGGTTCAGTAAACCTCAGGCCCTCGTATGGATCCAATGGTTGTATAACTCGAACTCCATCAACTTCAAAGGTTATTATTTCTCTTTTCAAGTCAATGATAGCATAGTTTTCAAATGCCCATTCAATACCTAATACAACTGGATACGAATCTTTATCGCCCATGATATCTATTGCTTCAAAATCTGCATAAGTATTAACTCCTACAATGTCAACCTCAACATCTTCCAATATTCTAATAGGTAGGATGCAGTATTGGTTCGCCATTCGCAATTGGATTGGGGAAAAACTAACTTGGGTTTCCCTAAGATTTCTCAAGTTTTCCTTGGAAAAATATTCACATCTGAGCCCAGATATAACATAGAGTCCTTGATTTGATATCCCACAATCTGTGCATCCACCCTGAACTCTCTTCCTATCCTCTTCTTATTTCTCCAAACCCTTTAGAATGTCTCTCTGGAAAATTGGCAGAGATAGTTTCTTCTGAGAATGGATCATCTTTCACGATTTCTTTTAATTTCTTACACATATGTCCAGTTAATTACTCATCATTCACAATATGTAAGAACAACTTAAGCCATTCCAAAATTGTTTGAGATGTACCTTGTAGTAGTTGAGGACTTTGAGGCTTCACTCGATCTTGTGGTTCTGTGTGAGGTTTATGAGAAGAAACCAAATGCCCGAATAGTTATGCTGCATCTTGGTAATATTCTTTCTGCTGATTAGGATCATAGGACTTCTTGGGGGAAACCAATCTTATGATGGTTGCTCTAAAGTTCCTATATCAGCCTTTTTTATTTTCCCTCCTCTGGTCACAATATTGATATTTGGTTGCACAATTGAATTTGGGTCTCGAGGCTCAACATTAATTAAATTATCTCCTTTAGCTTGATTACCATCCTCTCACCGAGCAATAGGTCCTAGAAAATCCTCTGTAGCATGCGTATTAATTTGACAATGTGAACACCAAGGCCTTCTTGATCACAATTGTAACATTGGATCGGGCCTCTTCCTCCTATCCTTCCTCCCCTTGGAGCCCCTCCTCCTCACCCTCAAGGAGTCTAATTAATTCGAAAGGTTGAGCAATCCAGACAATCAACCAATGCGTTTAGAGAGTGACATTAATGGGTATGATGTGTAGGTGACCCACAAAATTCAGAAAACATATTGTTTGTCATATTGGAATAATTCTGTAAAATGGGACATAAACGAGGCGAGTGGCCAAAATTTTGGCAAATTTCAAAGAATTCGTTCATATACATACCTTGATGATTCAGGAAGGCATGATACTGTATATTCCCTTAGAAGGGAATTGCAAAGGAAATTTGCACAATTCCAACACTATGTGGTGATGGCAGAGAAGGTCCCATTGGTGCACTAAACGGTCCAGTCCCCCTTAGTCGCAGTCATTCTATAATATGACGTCCTTCAATTTGACAATGCATACACCAAACATGACATCTTATTGGTCTCATCAAAGCAAGATCCTTGAATTTTTCAGTCAGATTGGAAATCTGGTTTTGGAGACCCATAATAGCAAGATTAGTAGAGGAAGTACCTACTTTATAATCTTGTGGGTATCCCACCATGGCTTCTATCTGCATCTCCTACTCCAAAGCATCTTGTAATGTATCAATCTTCGATTGCGATAGGGGAAACCTAGTCATAGACAACCAGGCCTTAATAAAGAAATCTCTTTGATGATGAGGATCAATCGGGTAGGATAATTTACTAATGGCATCCTTAAATCTATGCATGCACTGTCAACCAGATTAACCCTCCTTGTGGCGAATATCCAACAATTCTGCCAAGCCTTGTTGATTAGATCGGGGTAACTTAAACTCTCGAAGAAATTCTCGTTTGACTACATCCATGGTAACATTAGGATTTACATCAATCCACTTGATAAGCCATCGAAGTGCTCGATCTCTTAAAGTAGTTTGGAACTCAATAGGTTTGGTTGTGTCAAGAGTCTGACGAGCCCCCTATACAACTTCACACAAATACCAATGTTGTTCAATATCTTCACCACCTTTCCCTGAAAACATTGGATACCGGGTAAGTGATCCAGCCATGTTTCCAACCATGATTGGTTGCCCAGGTGGAAGAATTATAAATCCCTTGGAACCCAGTTGAGAACAACTAGTTGAACTTGATTAAACACCACAACTAGAACTACTTCTTCCACTAGAACTCTCAGTACTATATCTAGAATGTACTTGCTGAAATTTGATAATATTATGTAACTTAGAAAAGAAATGATCAGGGTTTTGATAAGTACTAGGGGAAGGTGAGGGAGAGGAGGAGTCGCACCACTACGTTGCGAGCTTCTATGATCAGGGATTGACTCATATTCAAAGAATAGTCGCCTCATTACAAAGTGCATATCATCATCTGTAACCGGTGTATGCTCACCAGACATCATAATCGACTGTACAAATGGCTTAGGTGTATTAAATCCTACTGATTCTTAGTGGGGTCTGTTGGTCCCATCCAATCCTTCTACAATACTTCCATTGGCGCCTCTTATTTCTCCAGAAAGAGATCCATCATTTTCCCCTTTTCCTCGCAACTCGGGACTCTCCATCATCTTTCTCCTCAACGCTGAACTCATTATTGCATCTCCTATCCATTGTAACTCCCTTCTTCTAAGCCTAATTTCTCGCAACTTCCATTCACACCACTTATCGTTTATCTGTTCCGTCCGCAAAACTCTAAAATCTCATGCCTTCTGCAACTCCTCTTGATTCATTATAGCAGCCTCTTCATTTTCTACGACGATAGAACACTCCTCCCCCAAAATCCAACCCCCAACACTAAGGGTTTAAGTGGTCATTCGATCTTATTGGAACGGTAACAAGTTTTCTTCAACCATTAAGATCTTAATCCAAAGCAGGATCTCTTTTAACAATATTCCCTGCAACCGACCTTAAATATCGCTTATGTGCGAGAGAAAGATTGATGGTTTTCAGCTGCAAATTCAATAATATTGCCTTCCAGTGTTGCATTCACCCATAAATCAACCCTTGTTAAATTTGTGTCTAATTGGTGAAGCTCAGTCAGATCAATCGTAGACCAATTTCTACGCAACCCAGGTCGACTTCCAACTTTGTCCTTAACCTACAGCCGCCTCAACCAATTATGTAACTCTTCTGGGAATTTACACCAAAAGGTCCCGTATTGGTTGCAAGCAGGTTTAACATACAAAACTTCTTCTCTAACCCAATCTAGATTCTTTTGTCTCAATTATGCCTGCTGCAAAATAAAGTGATCATTCTTCTCATGCCACCATTCCTGAATACCTCGACCAAAGATTTTAGACGTCATGATCTAGATCCCTTCTGAAGTTTGGGTCCCAACAACAGAACCATTTGTTGGTTGAAAATTTATAATCATGATAGACCTAGGGTTCAACTTGAGTTTTCCAACAAAAAAAGTTGGTGTAGTCTAGCTTATCGATGATATTTTCACTCCCTATTAAGAAGGAGTGCCTCACAAATCTATCCTATTCTTCTCCACAACTAATCTGTGAGTTGGTTTCAAAAATATTTTCAAAAAAATGAAGGACCCAACACACTTTGTGCTCATGCATAGGTTATGAGCAGTGGGCTCGCCTCATGGCGCTTGCATTGGAGATTTTGAAAAACCTTATGGTATGCATTCAGCAGTGGGATTTGTTCGTGGCACTTGGGCTGGAGAGTTTTGTATAAATTAATAAATTATAAAATAGTTTTATTAAATACAAAAATGATTTCTCTCTACAAATTTAAAAGACATGCCAGTGATGCTTTTGGCAATTTGGAAGTCATCTGAATTTGATGCCCTTTGTTGGAAATGATGTCATTTTTGTTCTGTTACTTGAGTTTTGGAACAGCTAAATGTTCGCTGGTGTAAAGAAATAGAGAAGCTAGGAATCAGTGTCATCTTCCAAGACTATGTATTCGCAAATGCAATCAAATATTAAAGTTGGTATGTGTGGAACATCTAATGTTTTTGGAGAGGCTCGATTCATCTAGCTATCCCAAAACCAAGTGGCGTGCAAGAGTAGTGGAGGATAATAAATCCAGGGTTAGGTTTATCCACTATTAAATATACACTACCTGAAGAAAATCCTTGGCATGGGTGAAAACGAAAGTGGTCATCCTCACTAAATTTGTTGTCGCTACACATCTATGACACTTGGATGATTCTTTAGTTCCACTTTGCAATAAGGTTAGCATTATCTGCTAGAGATATATGTAATTCATTGAATCTACTTTATCTCAATACCACTTGGATGATTCTTTAGTCCCACTTTGCAATAAGGTTAGCATTATCTGCTAGAGACAGCTGCTAGAGATATATGTAATTCATTAAATCTACTTTATCTCAATAAAATACATGCCACACCAACTTGCTCAGTCTAATGTAGTAAGTGTAGTGATACATTTTATTTATCCCAATTTTTTTAAAATAATCTTTATATAATATTTATTCTATTAAAAATAAGAGATTTTATATTTAATTTTTTAAGATAATCTTCCAAAATCTATTATTTCTTTATATATACATATATATATCTTTACACCTTTAAAAAAATCACTTATATAATCAATACAATTTAACAACCAAATAATTGTTATAAACCGATTATAATATGGATTAATAAAAACGCTAGGAAAAAAATGCAAAAGAAGAGGAAAAGTGCGCAAGAGAACTCTATCTTCTCCTCCGCTAAATGAGTAGTTTACCAAAGACAACAATTTCTTAAACCTCAACAATTACCACCATGAGTGAAAAATAGTATAAATATAGATTTCTAGTTATCTGGGCATCTAAAGAGATCAGCAACTTGAATTTGAAAACTCTGCAAAAATAAAGGTAGTCTAAGTGCCCCACTCATAGTAACAATAATGATCTATAATCTTGTGAAAATCTTCTGGTCGGCTGCTTTTTCAGAATTATTTTAGTACCGCCTTACTTTAATTTAAAAAGTTGGAAAGTCATGAATTGTATGAAAACTATGAGCCATTTTTAATATGGAATAATGCAGCGTACATTGACTGATTAAGTTTGGACTTACATTGCCGTGAATACAGCTCAGCTCTTTCCTGCGTAAATCTGCAAAACCTGATTCGTCTAATATTAACCCCTCTTCTTCCAACAGTGCGGCGCCCTCCTCTTCTCAACGTACTGGAACATCATTTGCCCTCCCCATTACTTCTCAGGCCACTGCTCATCCTGCTCAAGACGAGATTTCAGAAGTAGGATCCTCGAGACAAGGTTGCAGAAATGAGCAGCCTTCAAAAGCTACTGGCTAATACGACGGCAACGAAAGCCACTAAACAATGTAATGAAGAAAGTGATGTTGCCAATTCAGATGCCATTTTCATGAATGAGGTTACCGATTTTATCAAGGTCTATCCCTATCTTCATTCTTGATGCTCTTTTCTTCCTCCATTTGTGTTTAATCCCAAGTAGATGAAAATCAGAAATTCGTTTAAGCTTTTTAGGCTGAGATAACTGTCAAGAAAATTTTACTTCTGTTTGTCCTTTTCTAAATTCTGATTTAAATTTTTTATTCTGTTCATAGGATTTTGAGATTTAAATATGTAGTAACATCTATTTAATTATACTATCCCAACAATAATAATTAACCCCAGCTGCCGCCTGCTCGGCCTTCGGCCTCCGCCCCAGCGCTTTCCAGTTCGAGCTCGGATCCGTTGACCAGTTCGCTGATCCCCACCCTTGCGCGCTTCCGCGGTTGAACCAGCTGAGGATCCGTCCGCGCTTCCTTTGCGGTTGTGCCTGTTGAGGATCATGGAGCCTTGATCTGCCAATCAGATCTTGGGCCCATGGAGGTGCTGGGCACCCCCCAGACCCCTTCCTCCCCTCCTCCGTCGGCAAGCTCCCCTGCTGAAGCGTTTAGTCGCCTTCTTGAAGGGTTGCCCAAGAAGAAAAATGCAGAAGCAGCGAGATTCGTCAAGAAACTTGACGATATCCCCGAGATTTCATTACCTCCGGAAACCCCGATCCAGGTTGCTCTGTCTCTGTCTGAGAGGTGTAAGAACCCGAATCCTATTATTAGAGCCTTTATTTCGTTATACACTAACATATCTATTTTTCTGTTAATTTATAAATAACAAGGAGCTTGCTGACCTTTTTACATAGCTTTAAACATTTAACATTTAATAATTTTATCATAAGCAACATAAATTAAGGTGAGCATTCCATTGATATAATCTTGGGAGGATCTTCTTAATTAAACCTAAAGACAACTTTGTCCCACTTTTACTTGACTAGGCAGAAATCGTCTCCCACCTTAAGATACAACACGTTTAGCTTGATAATGCAAACTGGAGGGATTCCAAAGTTGTCCAATTTCTTGCCTGAACCACATTGCTTCTTATAACAATAATCAGCGTTGGATTGAGTTACTGTTCACCTTCAATTAAAGAGTAACAGATTGACAGTTATTTATGTTATCTATAACGTTGAAAGTTTTTCTTTGTTGGACTCTTCTATATGTAACTGCAGATCATCTTCTTCCTACATCCATATATACATGAAGTGTGTCTTGAAGGTGCACCCTCTACTATAGTTAGTATCGGCATTTCTGCACAAATGTATATGATGTCTTGAAAAGCTTTTTTTTTTTTTCTTTCGAATTTTGAACTTGCCTGTGAATATTGCTCTCTGTTTTGGAGTTATCAACACAAGGGTTATAATCTACAGGTATATCTCATTGTCTCTTGTATTTGCTTCTCAGCACTTACAATTATCAGAATCTTGTTCATGTTATGTTGTTTCTGCTGGATTAGAAAGACAGTGTTGCATTTCATGCATCTCAATTTTTCATTGACAAAGAGTAAAGTGAACTCACTGTAATTTCCACTACCAGGAAACCTATCAAGTACCAAGCCGAGTACCGAATTAGACTGCAATAAAGTACCCAATAGAATAAACACAATTCAGAAGCAGAGTTCCACATGTTGAAAATTTCTGGAATGGCTACTCAAGCACAAAATAGAATAGAGTATGAACAGAATTTTCCGGACTGGAAATTTCTCATATTCTAGCGCATTGATGACGATATCCTGTGATAATGATATAAGTCTGACTGGTGATATCCTTATAATTGTTCTGTTCCTTGACTTTTTACTCAGAATCAACAATCCCTGTCAAGTATATATATAGCCCAACTATTGCAAGGCTGAATTAATGTTCCTGGATGATTGGATACTTTCCCACCAGCCTGTATATGTCAATGCCTTGCTATATCTATAAACTTGATTATGATAGTCCATGAAGAACTACACCAGGCTGAAAGCTAATGCAATTCACACATCCTACACTGCCTTTTCATTTACCAATATGTTAGACTACACAGACATGCTATAAATGATGAGGCTTCAATGATTTGTACATGGGTGCTAAACTTTTGTTAACATGCTTGAGCTATATCATCTCTTCAAATTGAACTCACTTTTGAGGACCAAATTCCCAAATCAGACGTACTGATGTTACTGATGCCTCAAGAATATGACAGATTTGAATCTAGATCATCCACAAGGATCAATTCTAGTTTGAGATGATTGTTGAAGAAGATGATGTAATTAGATCACTGATAAATACGCAAACTTTCATGACAGTCTTCAACAAGAAATAAAGACTTCAAGCCAGCCTGAAGAATGAGATCGAAACATTTAGCTATAACTGCTTGGTTCTTTATCTAGCATAGGTCGGCTCAATTCCCCTTGATAGACATAGATCTATACTTAGTGAATTGAAATTCTAGACATCACCTAAAGGAGAGTGTTGTGGTTGTAATTTGACCACTGCAATTAAACTCAGAATCTTCGTTGTTATGCAATAAGGCTGAGACATTGCAATGTGGCTCATATTGAAACCTTAAAATCGTGGAGAGAATGGAAATAGTAATCATCATTCCTTGCCATTGTCAAAATTATTGGTCTACAACTTCTGAAGAAACCTAAGGCCGAGAATAGATCTTACTATTACAATTTGTGCTCTTAAATTCAAAAATTATGAGGACATACCTTAATCACAAGGCCGCAATATTTACTATCTTCTTTGCAGGGATAAGACAACCCTTAGATCTCTTTAAGAAAGGGTCAAATGTCCTGAAAATGTTTCTCCTCCACAGGTCTTCAAAACATATAAATAAGGATGTATTATTTTAGAGTATGACGCCCTAATGAGGACCGAGCCCAATTTTCTTTCACCAAAAGGATAATAGTATTTTCATGACCGATGCTAAAGATGCACAAGAGATATCAAAACGGTTTAATACGGCTAACGGCAAGTCCCAAATATGTTAAATGGAAGTCAACCCAAAAGTCTAGTATGCCTAGTTTCGTTCTTGTGTGCTCTGAAAACCAACAATCCACAGTGTAATATTATACAGTTGTCTCGTATGCTAGGTTGAATATAGAGGAATGTTATCCAGGTGGAAATAGCATTATCATACAATGAATTCCAAAATAGTTGCCTGCAATGTCCTATCTATATGTTTTTAATTCACGTTTCCTCCGTGCAAAAGAAATGGCTGCAGCTTTCAATTTATCCACCCTCTGACCACCTTGTAAAGCCTTTTTTAAAATACCCTTTCATTTTTTTGTTTTCGTTTTTTGTTTTTTGTTTTTTTTTTTTTTGTTTTTTAAAAAGTGCAAAACACATGTTTCAGTGTAATTTCAGTTCTTGAGGGTGGGAGTTTTGGGATAACCTAGTGACAAAACATTGCATTGGGTCTTCCGATTTCTCCAGATCCACAGAACCTAGAAAATTTCTGAATCTTTCCTTCCGACTACATTCGTAAGGATCCACCGGTCATTCAGTTCTTTGCAACCAGACTACAGAGCTTCAATATCGCCCAAACACAAAGTTGAGAATAAATACAAATTTCACAAACGTGCAAAAATAACCTCAAATATAGAAATTCCTTAGTAAATAAACATAACTGGAAAATCACAGAACCAGAAAACCAAGTCAAGGAGCCAAAAGACATGACCGACAGGCGAAGGAGCTTAAAAGAGAAACAGAATATACATGCGGAATGTTGGAAGCAGATTATGAAAATTGCTACATCTACATAAAGGAATTGTCATATCGCCATGAGGTTGTCAGGAGGGCATGCTGGGTCGGTGAAATCAGAGTGTTAAAGAAATATTTGGACAAGTTCACTAGTTATGTCAACCGAAGAAATCCTGGCTGTAGACATTTCACCCGGCTAGACAAGAAAGAAATTAAAAGTAGTGGGTGAAAACACGAGGGGATCAGTACAAGCAACTCCAACGAAATTCAAGTGAACAACCAGGAAAGGAAAAATGAAAAATCTGAAATGATGATAAATTTGAGTAAAATAATTACAAAAAGAAAGGCCAAGCAAGAATTTCAAACACGCGCAATCTAAAAAGCAAATGGGATAGAATAGAGAGATATAAGAATAGGCAGATGAAAAAAAAGAGAGTTGAAGGACAACCAAACACAGTGTTTTCAGTTCAAGTGAAAGACAAGTAGCAAAACGTTGCTTCTAAGAAGGAACACAGAATTAAGCAACCAGTCAGTCTAATAAGGCCTGCAGGTTCTGCGTGATCCCACCCAACCTATTCAAGATAGTTCCATTATCCATACATGACTAGAAGATGAAGAGGGCAGGAGCATGGACAAGGCAAGGTTATTTTCATAAAATAGATAACTATCGTTGGGCGCATATATATGCTGGGATGGGGGAAGTGTGGGTGTCAATGAAAATCAGAGACTAAGAGAAGAAAGGGTCAGTAGGAAGGACTATCCACTTTCCTTCATCAACGTATGCCAAGATTGCTTTCAAGATGTTTTGCAGCGGGATACCCAGTATCTATTATTTAGACTTGAAAACTTCTTGATTTCTGAAATTCTATAGTTACTGCCGTTTAAAAAATATGTGGAAGAGACAGTCGTTTAATTTTCAGAAGTTAATTTGATTGTGACTCGGTGGGAGAATTGGCATGGGATGCAGAGTCGCAGACCCAATTGAGGTAAAATTCAATCTTCCTGCTTTCTCAGTCATATATGGTTTAAAAGGCATTACCCACGCCAAAAGGTTTCTCAATCCAGACACTGGCTTCGGGATGCAAGTCCCTATGATGATGTGTCATGTTCAGTGCTATGTTCTACAGGCCGTCTTCGGCTTGCAGTTCGTCGTGGCAAGCTATGACACTACAGGGACATATCCCTGTGTTTGGAATTCGTCCCACATTAATAGTCCCCTCTCCTTCTGAGTGTGTGTTTAAAGTGTGCAGTTGGCTGCCTTGTCAGACAGATTTGAGTTTGGAAAATGCACATTCGACTCGGTTCAAGTTATCAGCGAATTTGAACAAAACCTGAATCTTTAATTAAAAATAACCATGGGACGATGTGATCATTATCTGAAGTAACAATGCAAGTGAGTGAGCGTGGGAAATATAACCTGCGGGGATCTCCTCTATTGAATCCAAGGCTGGAATTAACGATCATTCCAACCCAAAATGCAATGAAAACCAGGAGAAAAATCAAATGGCGGCATTTTCGGTTCTCCTCGATCTTCTGCGACGGAATGTATTCAGCTCTTCCTCCTACAATTGCACCCATTGGCCCGAATTCACTCTCTCGCCCCATTCCTCCACTATATCGGACTGACTTAACCTTCCGATTTGCCTTACTTCGCTATGTATTATGTGTCCTAGCTCCAAAAAAAAACAGATAGATAGACTGTTCCGGAACAGTAAGCTGCCTCATGCACTAATGCAACAATAATCTCAACTCTAAAGAGTTGTCAAGCTTCTAATCTTGTAAGCTCTGATACCATGTGTAAGAACCCGAATCCTATTATTAGAGCCTTTATTTCGTTATACACTAACATATCTATTTTTCTGTTAATTTATAAATAACAAAGGAGCTTGCTGACCTTTTCACATAGCTTTAAACATTTAACATTTAATCATTTTATCATAAGCAACATAAATTAAGGTGAGCATTCCATTGATATCAACTTAACAAGAGTAGTCCATGGAAAAATACCTGTTCCAGCGGTTGATGACGATACCTTTGTCTGATAGCTCCAGCTGAACGCTCCTTCTGGCCGACCCAACCGGATTTACCTCCCAGCCAACTAGGAAATAAATTCCTAGCCCAGGAAACCTCCACAGGTTCCCTAGCCCTCTGTGCCCAAGTCCAACCAGATATAGTGTGTCCTCAAGAAGAATGTGCAAAACTAGATAATGATACTTTCCTCCTCTCAAACCCAAGAAACCTCCACAGGTTTCCAAGGTCTCCCAAAATCATAACAAGGCCAAACAATCACAACCAACCCCCACAATCCTAAGCAAGACTCCCCCCCCCTCTTCTTCCTTCCCCCTTCCCTTTTATACCCTCTTTCCTCAACCACCTCTCATTAATGTCATTAACTCTCACCCATCCTTGGTTGACTTCTCTTCCAAGCTAGAGTACATTTGGAATTGTGATATGAATTTAAAATTGAGAATTTAATGGGGAAGGATCATGTCTTCTCCCAAGTAAATTTGAAAAGTACATTTGGGAATGTGAAGTGTAATTACATGGGGAGGACGATGTCTTCTCCCAATTAAATGTGAGGGTACATTGGGGAATGTGAAATGAATAAATATATATTGATGATAAGATGGAGAGGACTTTGTCTTCTCCTTAGTAAATGTGAGGGTACATTGGGGAATGTGAAATGAATAAATATATATTGATGATAAGATGGAGAGGACTTTGTCTTCTTCTTAGTAAATGTGAGGGTACATTGGGGAATGTGAAATGAATAAAAATATATATATTGATGATAAGATGGAGAGGACTATGTCTTCTCCCAATTAAATGTGAGGGTACATTGGGGAATGTGAAATGAATAAATATATTTTGAATTAATGGAAGGAGACCATATCCTACACAATATTCAAATTGAGAAGGTAAGTGGGGAATTTGAATAATGGAAATCATAAATTTATTTTAGACCAATATTTCTCAATATTTTCAGATAA
Source organism: Pinus tabuliformis (assembly GCA_031772625.1). Taxonomy (NCBI): domain Eukaryota; kingdom Viridiplantae; phylum Streptophyta; class Pinopsida; order Pinales; family Pinaceae; genus Pinus; species Pinus tabuliformis. The sequence continues at coordinate 151,668,322 of CM062808.1, read as the reverse complement.
TGTAAATATTAACACAATTTGTAGGATAAGATTTAAGTGGGGCATTACAAGAGGGCCCTCATAGGCCAGTTTACTGGCTTATGGCCTTCTCCCAAGTCGACAGAGAGTTGGGTTAAAAGAAATTGGTTGCCGCTGATCAGCGAAAGTGTGACATCTTATTTCCTGGGTCGAGGATTCTTCCTCTTTGAGTTTACCTCCAAAGAAGATAAGGAGCTGATCTTTCGAAATGGCCCTTACTTTATGGGCCCCCAGGGTCTGTACCTGAACAAATGGACTCCCGACTTTGATCCAGCAGTAGATGTACCCAAAGCTGTTCCGGTTTGGGTAAGGCTCCCCAATCTCCCGGTTCATTGCTGGAACTGGGACTCCCTGATGCATATTGGAAATGCCCTAGGGAAATTCATAGACCGAGCGAACAACAAGGATCAATACGACTGCGCAAGGATCTGCGTAGAGGTGGATCTGGAGGAGGGGCTTCCTGAGGCCATCAAACTCAAAGTAGGGAACTGGACACATGTGCAGAAGTTAGACTATGAACAGCTGCCTTTCAAATGCCGGAAATGCCAGGTCTATGGACACTTCGCCAGAAACTGTCCAACGGCCAATGAAGCAGCTCAAGGGAAGGAGGCCGGTTGGAACCAGGTAAAACGATCCAAAACGGCACCTAAGAACCAGAAGCAGGGAGGAGTTACAGGCAAAGACCTTCCGAAGGACCCTGTCCAACAGACCCAGCAGTCCCAGCCCTCGTTCAATCTAGAGAACAGGTTCGGCCCTCTCAGCTCCCAACCAGAGGACTCTCATGAAGAAGCAGTTCAGATGCCAGAGGCCCCAGACAAAGATCCCCAACCACCCAGCGATAAGGACAAGGGAGCTGCAGAAAGCTCAAAAGGTACCCCTGAAGTAGCCGAGGAGGAGGATCAAGAATCAGAAGAATCAGAGGAGGAAGGGGAAATAGGAGTATCCCAATCCTCGGTAAGGAGATCTACAAGAGGACGTAAAACGGATCGGGAGAAAAGAGAACATGAAACGTACAAAGATAAACTCCAGGGCAGCCAACCAACATTGGAGAAGCTGCTAGCAAAAAAACCGAAGATGATAAGAAACCAGCAACAAGGCTCCAAGGGAGCCCATCCAAACAAAGGTAAATAATGAAGATCATCTCCTGGAATTGTAGGGGTATGGGCAGCAAAATAAAAGAAGAAGCGATAAGAAACTTAATAAGAATAGAGGCCCCGGACATACTCCTTCTCCAGGAGACTAAGATGGAGGAATCTGATTTTCTCCAGGTAAGTAAAAAACTATGGAAAAACAGTAATGCTTCAGCTGTCTCAGCCCGAGGAGCTTCTGGAGGGTTGGGTACTCTTTGGAATGAAAACAGATTTTCGCTGGTGGCGGAGGCATCAAACACCCAAACACATGGGATGAAAGCCTCACCTATGAGAGGATGATCTTGCACATTTTGCACATGTACAACTCGAAGCATCCAAACACATGGGATGAAAGCCTCACCTATGTCCAACACAATTACAATAGAGCTCTCCATAACTCAATTGGCCACAATCCCTTTCAGGTGGGATTGGGATTCCAACCACTATGTCCCATTGATGTAGCCATACCATTTGCAGCTACTCAGGTAGATTCGGCTTATGTCCGGGCCGAAACTGATAGGGCTAACAACATCATTGAGCGCATTCAGCATAGCCGCCAACAGGCATATTGGACAGAGCCAATGCTAAGTACAAAAAACATCATGATCAACATGAGGTGCTACACAGGTTCCAGGTGGGAGACAAAGTTTGGTTACATTTGTAGAAGGAGCATCTCGCTGGGGCCCACCACAAGCTTTGACCGCTTCGATATGGGTCTTACACCATCACTAAGGCTGTAGGAGACAATGCTTTTGAGCTTAGAAATCCCCCATTCCTTGGCTTGCACCCAGTGTTCAATGTGGACCGCTTTTGACCATACTTTCCACCATTACATGACACATCAGACATTGCAGAACAACTCACACCAGCAGAGCTAAACCCAGACTGCATGGAACAAGCCACAACTGATCGAATCATGGACACACAGATTAAGAACACTCGCCAGTAGAAGATCCAATTGTATCATGTTATCAAAGTTGGCCAACTCCTGCACCAAGGCAAGTGGCTCACAAGGGACCAAGTTTAAAAGAAGTTTCCCCATCTCATGGAGGCACTCAACGCAATGGGGACCATTTCTTCCTAAGGAGGGATGACTGATCCAGGTGGATATTGGTGGCCACCCGCTTATTCCACTTGGACCCACACCATTGTTTCTTTTCACTTTCCTTAATTGTAGCACAAGTTATTGTTTTTGGCAGTTTTTTGGGTCCTAGTCTTTCATAGCCATTTTGAGGGTCAAAATATGTTTTTAGGGAAAATAGAGAGTCCTGAAAAGTGCCCAACTAGTTGACTAATTTATGTTTGGCCTCCTTTTTGAGATCTTTGAAATGAGATATTATGATAGCCAAACAAAGATCGTATGCCAAAGTTACGACTTCGGGAAGTTGACGTTCCAACTTACCCCAACTGGGCCAACAAGATTTTGGCGCTTCATCTCCTCGGGTTAGGTTTTTGGATGTTTCGGGGTTTCTCATTGTTTCTCAATGATAAAAAGGCCACTGAGTCTCATTGTAACACAGTTCAGAGGCATGTATCCGCCACATCTCTTCTCAGAGATAAGTTATCATCGCCCAAGCTAGTTTACTTCCATTCTGTATGTAAGCATATTTCAGTGCTTTGATATTAATGAAATGAAGTTTTATTTTTGTTGCATCTTGATGTTTATGTTTGTATCTATATTTTGTTGCATTCTTGTATAAGGCGGGATCAAGCTTTGTCAAGAGGGAAGTTTGAGATCCACACGTGCAGGATAGGGGTGGTTGATAATCCCTTTCTTGCTAAGAGAGAGTGTTAAAAAATGCAGAAAGAAAGTCTCAATTTGACTTTGCCTTGGTCAAATTGAGAAAATTCAAATTTCCACACTAGCAGACAATTGGGATGCAATTAATTGATGTGACATGGCAATTGTCACTCAATTAGCTCAGTATATTCGAGTTAGAGGAGTGAGAGTTCAGTTAAGCATGTGTGATTGCTAATTTATAGCAATCAAGGTCAACTATTTCAAGTTGTTTTCAGTTAAACTAGTTCTAATTGTTGGAGGAACTAGTGGAAGGTCAGTTGTGCAGTGGGACAACAATCTAACTAAGTGATCATCTAGTTAACTGATTAATCAACGCAAAATAACCAGTGCATGTAGAGAATTTGAGTTCCCCAATTTTGGTGGAGATTTCAAGGCAAAGTAACATTAGTTGTAGACTAGTCTTGAGTGTAGAGGTGTTGCATGTAGTTAGATGATTAACTGATGACGGTAACCCCGTCAAACCCAGAATCAAATTCAACTTGGCATATAAAATTGCAGCTCAGTATTTGCCAAATCAAAACCTTAATAATTCATTCAAATGTTCACATAAATCAACCCCAACAAACATCATACCAAACTGTCTCTTCATTTACAATCCATATTTACAAGCTTTTAGATCCAATATCAACATTCATTTTAGCATCGATCCAAATAAAAAAACTCATCGAAATTCTCCATCAAAGCTCAACTCAGAAGTTCCAATAAGATCTGCGCCCCTGTCTTTTACTAAATGTTTCCACGCATTGAATATACAGCTCTCATGCTGCATATATTCTACATACACAACCTTGACTTTAAACTCAACCTGCACACTGAACTTCTCATAGCTTTTCCTTTTCAATAAAAGAATACTCCCATAGATTAAAAACTCATCAAATATCCGTTGATCTCTTGCAATGTTTGCGTCTTCATGAATTTAACTTCCCACGCTATCAGTTTGACCGCTCCATTCTTCATACAAAACGAATACATCTCCAAAATGGATTACAACAATCAACAAATGGAATCTCAACTCTTAACAGTTAAAAAAAATTCCTGTTCTCTTACTTTTAAGAAGCTCAGATTCGATATATTCAATTAACCATCAAAACAACGTTAAAACGCTTTTCAGAACTCAGTTCCAGGCATATCTATGTTGCATTGGCCGCAATTAACATATAACACCAACCATTTTCAGATTGATCCAAGTCCGATGCGATATATTCACAATTGGCAAATTAACACAGATTGCAAGATATATATATATATATATATCTATTAACTGATGTTTCGATGCAATATGTCTGCACTCAATACGATCGACGGTCACCACATTTGAATAACATATATATATGTGTTCAACACAAACTTCCGGCGCGATTCCACAACAAACAATCGAACTGATTTGAATGCCGAGCTGTTAATGGTTGCAGCTCCGATCCGATTTATCGGAATTCATCAATCGGCCTTTTTAGAAGTGTTCTCCTCTCAAGCGCTCCAAACTTCCGATCCGATTTATTGGAATCGGAGATTTCCAACTGAGTGTTAATAACTCTATCACCGAATCATATACTGCCGCTCCGAAGCATTCGGATCCGATGTAATTCAAAAAAAAGTGAATTATGAATTAACTTAATTCCGCCCAAAGAGAATTGTCAGTCTTTTAGACTGTTTTTCTGTGTTAAAACACTGCCTTCTGCGCTAATTTTAACACGCCCAGTTTGCCCCAATCACTGATATTCTTATAATTCAAATTTAAACACGCCCATACTATCACAATTTCAAGCAGATTCACATGTAGCATAACTCAGACTCCATGCGCATCACACAAAGAGATAAACGAATTTTATTTATAATATAAAAAAAAAGAACAGAGTTTGCTCTCGGCCAGTTTCACAAGGAGGAAACCTCTGTTACTAATAACACAGTCCTCTCCACAAATCTCTGTTTCTTTTACACACAAAAACCACACTCTGTTGCAAATCTGAGCTTTCTCTCTACCAAATCACACACTATCAAAAAAATCCCCTTCTACGAAGAAATCACTTCGTTTATTACAATTTCTCTATATTTTTTCCTAATTCCTCTAACAAATAGATAATAAATCTTCTATTTTTAAAACTCTTAACAGATAAGATCTCCTATCATTTAACTCCCGTGCACACCTATTTAACAACCTTATCACTAAATCTAAACTAGCATTTGCACCTAATGTTGCAAAGAAAACGCCGTAAGGCATAGTGTGTGGAAGACTATTCAAATGTGAATGGGCTTTTATGGGCTTTTTTGAAAGCAAGGTTCGATGTATTTGAGTTTTAATTTGAGGAAGCCATGTCGAAAAGCGTATTTGGGGGTTGTATTTGGGGTTAAAGTGGCTACGAAAAGGAATGCAAGTAGTCTTAAATGTCCATTGAACTTGTCTAGACCCCTCATATTTGGATTGAAATTGCGTAGTTGAAGGTGAAGGTAAAGGAAGGGGGACAATATGACTTTCTATCTCTACTCTATGTAATGCCACTGCTAAATAGACTTCTTCTTGCTTTTTAGTCATTTCCTCAAGTTCTGTAGTTTTTGTGGTCATTGCAGCCTGAAGACCCTGAAGCTCCATCATCTTTGCATCACCACTTTCCTTGAGCTTTTCAACTTCTTCAGATAATTCATTTAGCTTTTCTATGAGTTTCTTGATACATCCTTCGAGATGCTCCCCATTATTGCAGAATAAAGATAACTCCTGTAGATCTTGATCTTTCAATGTTTCAATAACCATATCCAATAGTCTCTTCATACAGTCTTCTGCAATTAAATTCCTATCAGCAATGCCTGATTCCACAGGGGACTCACTCATAGGTTGATCAACAAGATCATTGCATAAACTCTCTTTCCGGGATGCATCTTGAACTGCTTGCTCGTTTAGAGATTCAAATTTAGAATTAAGCTCCTCGAGGCTTTTCACATATTCCTGTTTTTCATAGTTTACTTTCAAGAGATTTTCCTCCAGGCTTTCTATTCTCCTCTTCGAGTCCTCCACTTCAAAGGCAGATAAGTCAGCAATTCTTTGAGCATTCTCAATTTCATGCTTAAAACAAGCTGCACCTTGTTGGGCCTGCGTTAGTGCTCTGCTGAGCCATTCAATCTGAAATTCTGGATCAGTATTTCGCATAGATGTTGGCATATCAACATTCTCAAGGATTTGTTCCCATCTTTGAATAAGATGGTTCCTTTCCAACAAAGTCTTCTCCAGTATATCTGACTGCTCAACTACACTACGGTATTTATTTTGTAGTTCCTCGTACTCTTCTTTTAGATCTTCAAGATGACTCTTCCCAGTTTTGTCATCATCCACACTTGTTTCAGACAGTGTTATTTACTCCAAGAGATGATTTTGCAAGCCACTCAACTTTATCAATTATTTCTTTGGAGTGGATTGCCTCTGGCAAATTCATCTCCCCAAAGACATTTTCAATTTTCTGAAGAAGTGAGTCCTTGTTAGAAACTGATTCCCGACAAGCACTTGCAGAATTCTGAATATCTTCTAGCTCTAATTCCAGTGCTTTAACACGCTTAGAAGCTTTCATTTCAGTTTCATGCAATGTATCATTTTTCTTCTGCAATTCCTGCAAACATTTTTCTAGCTCATTGGACTTGTCCACTAATGATTGTCTTAGTGTATTGCATTCCTGAACCAATCCTTTTCCTTTAGCGATGGCCAGACTAAGCTTTTCTCTCACTGATGACAATTTGCTTTCTGTCTGCTCAAGCTCAGTTCTCATTTTGCTGTTATCCATGCTCATTTCTTTAAGATTCTCGTCAAATTTACATAAACGGTCCTTCAGTTCCTTAATTTCTTCTTCATGCTGAGTTTTAATTGAATTCATTACGTTTACTTCTTCATTTAACTGGTCTACTTCCTTTTCTTTGTAACTGAAGACTTCTCTGAGGAACACATCCAAAGAAAGTGTCGGTTTTTTTTCCAACAAGTTTCCATTATTAGAAGCAAGCTCAAGTAAGCATTTATGAACCAGGTTCACTTGTGAAAAAGCTACCTTATACTCCTCAATAAGAAAAAGGAGGCTTGTCTCCAGATAAGACATTCTCTCCGAGCAAGGAACAGATGCCAAAGTCTCATCTTGAATGACTTCCTCAATGGCAGCTCTTAACTCCTCTATGGTAGTGTCAAACTGGTGTTTCAAGTCAGAATAAAATTCTGAAGAAGCTTTCATTAATGTTTCCTTTTCTGAAAGAGATTTTCTAAGGGCATCTACCTCCAAATGTAAGGAATCTCTTTCATTTGCATTTTGGGCTGCTTGAAAAGCCATTTCAGTGCATTTTTCATCCAGTACTGTGCACTTACCACTAATCTCTTCAAGTTGGGCACATTTCTGAGATAGCTCAACTAACTTAACATTCATATCTTGAATATCTTGGTCCTTTGAAAACAAAACAGACTCAAGTTCTCTTATAGTGGGTTCAAACTGTGATCTTTCATCCAATGCTTTCTGCAAATGTTTCATGAACTTGCTACAGTCAGCGACCAGGATGTCCAATGCCACAAAAGATTGCATGTTTTCTTCTCCAACTTCACTGGACTCTGCATGCCGCAGACGATCAACTAGCTCTTCACTATGCTCAGTCATCCTCTCTTGCTGCTGGACCAACTTTCTAAGCTGATCATGGATAATAGCAAGTTGTTGTATAGCTGAATCTCTCTCCCCCTGCATCACAGAAACTCCTTAGTTTTTCAAATGAATTCTGCATTTCTGAAATCTCTAAACTATGGAATTCAAATATTACCTGCAAGATTGTACATTTTGCAAGCTGTTTTACTGTAAAACTCACAGCAGTAGCAAGCTGCAAATCAATATTTGAAATTTCTGATTCATTAATAGATTTAGATGGTTGAATGGTTTCCTCAATGTTTTCTGCCTTATGAACTGTTGAATTTTGACAATCAGTTTTCTGAACACCCAATGATGTTTCTTGGTCAGTATACTCTCCATGCAATGGTTCTGTTTGACTCTGCAACAAAGCTGAGTCGCATCTTGCCTCAGGGATAGGTAGAAAGCATTTACCCTCTACCTCTGTTAACATATGTCTATGCTTGCACACATTGCTTGCAAAATTCATATTTTCTGATGTAGCTTTATGAAGCTCAAGTACCATATCTCTCAATTGCTTATCACGTTCTGATTTTTCAGCTTGCCTCCTTGATAAATATTCCTTGCAATCATATAACTCTGCAGAAAGTTTGGCATTCTCCTCAGAGAATCGATTCCTTTCTTCTTCATGTTTTTGGTGGAAATCAGCTTCTTTTTTCATTTGCTCCAGCTCAGCTCTCACTACATGAAGATATTCAGATAGCTCTGCTCTCTCATTTTCTAATTTTTTGACCAAGACCTTGAATTCATCAAGATCATTCATCGCTTTAACCTTTTCAGCCTTTATTTCATGCATTTCATCACTAAGTTGAGATATTTGACCATTAAGTTCATCAGTCAGCTGCCTTGTTCTCATAGCTTCTGTCTCAAGTTGTTCTTTTTCAACCATTGTAGAACATGTCTCCAGCTTATAACATTCAAATCTCTTGTAATCTGTTCTTTAGCTTTAATAGCTTCATCTAGAACAGGTCTCATTTCAGCCAATTCATTTCTTACAAGCTGATTTTCTTGTTCTGCCTTTGCCATATTCTTTGCATGCTCATCAAGCTTCGTTAAAAGATTGTGATTTTCATCGTTGAGACTTTGTTCTTGAGTTCTGAGTTTTTCTAACATTTCAATATAATTTTCTTCTCTGTCCTTGGCTCTCTTGATAAATCTTTCAACTTCAACTTCAAGACAAGCCTTACCTTCTTTGATTTCACCCACTGATTCCACTCGTACATTTTGTTCAGCTTCCTTGATTTTAGAAAAAGCGGCTGCTTTCTCTGCTTCAAGATCCTCTAATTTCTGTCGCAGAGTCTTAAAATCAAGTGGACATTGATTCCCATTCTTTGTCAAATGTTCCCCATCTGTTTGAGATATCTGGGGTTTCTCTTCCAACAAACCAGTTGCTTTTTCCAAGTCTTCAATGTAAGTCACTTTTGTCTCAGAATCACTGGCAACTGCAAGTGTACCTTTCTGTTCAATGGAATCATGAAGATTCTGCTGTGTAATTTCCAGGGTTTTGCTTTGCAGCTGGGATCTCAAGTCATCCGAGGTATTTGCCATTTCTAATTTCTCCTGTTCCAAGTCATGAGCCATCTGTCTCAATTGCTCTTGTTCTACAAGTAGTGAAGCGGGTTTTTCAGCTTCTTCACCGCATGCATAAAGTTTTGATAACTGACCTTCCTTCTCAAGAAAATTACCCTTCAGAAGAAAACTAGACTCTTCCAGACTTGCACTTCTACTTTCCGTCAGATGGTCAAGCGCATCCACAAAGGACTCGTCCATGCTCATATTCCTGTTCTTGTCACCTTTGAAGTGATGTAGGGTATCAACATGAGAAGGCTGTGAACTGCAATTTTTTAAAAACGCAACAGGTATATCCTCACTACACTGTCCAGCTCCCCGTAGCTCTCCATGTTCATCATTTTTCAAGTCCAGAACTGGAGACCTGACTTCCTGCAAAACCCTAACGAAAACAAGGTGAGCTTATAAATGAATAAAGACATCCTTAGTGCCCAATATATAAGAAAATCAAAACAGCAAACGAGTTTATTTCATCCCCTGCAGCAACTTTGTCCTCCAAATGAGCTTTTTGGCTCTCTTAAGAGCCTTCAGAAAAATTTAGATTTACCTGTTCTAATTCATTTGCATTATCAAACTCAAGAATTGCAAGCTCAACATCGGTGCTCTCCAGAGCATGTACTTGCTCTTGCAATTTAGGATCTCTGTATGGCATGCTATCTTCATCTTTTCCCAATTCAGAAAGTGAATTCCCTATACCACTGTGTTCAGGTGCAAGATCTCTAACAGCATAAACACTAATTGATTCCCCTTGTAAGGAAGGAGAGTCCATATCATTGGTGAAGCTTGAAGGAGAACCATGTACGGCTACATAAGCTTCCAATCCCTGCTCTACCAGCACTTCTCTACCTTTGGAACCTTCCTCCTCTTCCCATGAAGCAGACACAATTGAACCATCAGGCCTAGAGGGACAACTGTTATCCCTGGAAAGACCATCAACTACCAAATTAATATTCTCTGCTCCCCCAGACTGATCAACCACCAAATTAATATTCTCTGCACCCCCACGCTGATCAACTACCAAATTAATATTCTGTGCACCCCCAGACTGATCAACTACCAAATTATTATTCTCTGCACCCCCAGACTGCTCTCCCATGGCAATTTCTGTCTGCACAGCACTAGAGGACTTCAAATTATCACTGGTGTCTGATAACATTGGTAATACTATATCACCTGGCTCAGAATTGGGTGTCTTCCCTGGATCTGAAGCATTTTGCCCAGATAACACATCGTCCCCAATTTAATGTCCTGCCGAGGAATGCATAATCCACCGCTTGCAGCGCCGATTATGAATTCCTGCCTGCGTGAAAAGCCCAGCCCAATCTAATATCCTACCAAGGAATGCATAATCCACCGATTCCAGCGAACCCTTTCCTTGAGAATTCATGCCTTCTGCTACAAGTACTCAGACTCAGAGAAAATAATTAACGGAGAAAATTTTTCAAAACACAGTACGCCTCGTATCCGGTACGCCTATCTCAAACCCCTGATATTTCGAGAAGATGAAACTATTCGATGCCAAATGAAACGCCCAAACCGTTTGGGCAACCCTTTTGAATCAACGATCAACGGCTGAAATTGTTGCAATCGTCTAACATATAATCGTGTGGCTTACAAGATGACAGGTAAGCAGAGAGGGGAGTTGATCTCAGAGGGAACGCCTTACGGCGTAATAAAGCAATTTCACTTATTACAATAATAACAAATTATTTATGAAATCGACTTCCACAGTAATACTAAAATTGACCAACAGTAAATGAAATTCACACCATCAAGCCACAACATGTGAACAGATTTTTCACATTGCTGGTTAGTTCCGATGTTCCTGCATCATTAACCTTGGGAATTGCGCAAGCATTTTGGAGGAAATTCCTAAATAATAGGAACCTAAGTTGCATAGGAACTGCGCAAGAAAATAGGGGCTTAAGAAAATGAAGAAATTGATCTCCCAAAACTAACATAAAACTACATTATTAGTTTTTAACTCTATTTACATTATATTAGAAAATTATCTTTTATTCCTATAGATTATATTATAATTTATTATAATAATTTAGTTATATAAAATACTAAAAAAATATTACACTGTTTAAAAAGTAATTTATTATTTTATTTTTTAAAGCTACATTGATTAGTTTTTAACTCTATTTACATTATATTCGAAAGTTATTTTTTATTCTTATAGATTATATTATAATTTATTATTATTATTTTGTTATATAAAATACTAAAAAATATTACACTTTTTAAAAAATAATTTATTATTTTATTTTTTAAAATTGATTTAATTTTTTATAGATTCATTTTTTTTATTGTTCTGTTATATTAAATATTTTATTTTATTTTTACAGAAAGAGAAGAAAAAGAAAAAAACAGAGGAAAAGAAAAAAGGGAAAGAAAAGGAGAATAAGCTGTCAGAGCCAAAGCTTGCTATAGATTCCTGGTTAGGTTCAAAGAACTTACTGGAATTAAAAGAAGTACTCTATGAAGCAATTAATGCAGCCGTAAGTATTAGATGTATTTCAATTTTTCACGATTATTTATCATTACCTACATTTATTCTATTAAAACGTGAAGGTATCTTACATTAGAAATGTTCTTACTCTTCCTTTTATGGTATCCAGAAAGATTTTGCATCCAGCGGCGACGCGAAGAAAATGGTTCGGGGTTTTCTCAAAGACATTGGAGGAGGACACGTGTTTAATATAGTTTTTATTGTAGTGGCAAATGCTTGGGAGCGGTACGAAGACATGTCTGAGAATGAAGGAGCATGTCTGTCCCTACTGGAGGGGATTAATGAAATGGCCCAAATTGTTATAGGGCTTGAATCGAAGAAAAGGGAGGAGAAGGATGTAGTAGTAAAGGACACAATAGCGTGGATGATTAAAAACTGTTTCGCTTTCCGCGCTCGAGAAGAGCGATTGAAATTAGAGAAATTGAAAAGCGAAGTAGAAGAGAAATTGATAGAACAGAATTTGAAATATCCATGCAGGGACTGGAAAGAACATTCATATGCTGTGGGAGAGACACAACTGAAAAGGGTACATCGAGAATGTTCTAAAGACGCAGGTAAATTGTGATAACTGGTGAGAAGGTGTTATTTTAAATATTTATGAAATATTATTTATTAAAATACTCTTATTCATCCTTCTGTGTTTAAATACTGTTACAACAGTTGGAATCGAAGATCCATCGAAAGAAGTTATTGGACTGCTAGAAATGGGAAGTGACAAAAAGGCGCTAGCAGTAGTGGTGCTTGGCCCCTCTGCCACGGGAAAGAGTATCCTTGCCGCTGCTGTGTTTGCAGAACTGTCTGAGAAAAAAACAGAAGGATTCAATTTTTATTTTGTTGAATTGTCCAAGCGCGAGATCCGTAGTTATCTTGGGGGACAAAAACAAATTGGGAAAATGGTAGAGAAAGAGAACACTTTTATTTATGTCGACAATGTTTATACGTGTGAACAAGGCCAATATGCACTCAGACGGCTTCTCCCTGAGAATATGGCAAATGCAAAAAAATTGAGGTTGCTCATAACTACACGTGATAAAGATGCAGCGAGCTGGATGACAATGAGCAAAGGAGTTGAAAAAAAATTCTACCCAATTGAAAGCCTGCCCGAAGCCAAGGCAGTGGAGCTCTTAAAAAAGGAACTGCATGACAATGGAAATCAACTAGATGCTAGGCAAATTGACGGGATAGTCAAGATTTGTGGAGGAGTCCCGGGGCTTTTGAAGGTGTTAGCAGGATTCATAAATGACGGCGAAGGAAACGCAGTGGAAAATTATGAAACATTGATGAAAGAGGCTAAAGAAAAAAACTGGAAAGGTGATATTGGGGAGAGTATAGAGCAATACGTCTTTGCCTACGACAAACTTGAAGAGGATTTGAAAAAGGCATTTCTCTATCTGTGTGCAATTTCTCCAGGCTGGGACTGGAAAACACTTTCAGCTGTTGTGGGTCCCTCAGCACTACAAAGGCTAGAGACAAGGGCGCTTATCACCCGATATGCGAAAAGCAGCACGCGTGTAAGGGTACCCGATTTCATGTTGGAAGTTGGTCTCACAAAACGTCTCACAAAACCAAACAGATTCAAAATGACTGACTCTAATATTTAATAAATATACAGGACCTTCAAAAGATCAAGGGCATATGGGCAAGTGACAACAAAGATCCACTGCGTATACCCGCGTCAAAGCTAGATTTGATGTCTAGATCTTTAAGAGTTCTTAAGCTCGGAAAGAAAAGGCAGTGAAGCTTTTAGAAAATATTGATATTTATGTTTTTTTATAGATGTTTTCCTATGTTAGTTTGGGATAGGTCAATTGAGTCTTCCGTAACCTAAATTCTTGGGTTCAAATTTTGTGGTATTCTTTTGATTGGGGTGAGATTTTGGACATGATGATGATGAAGATATAGTGAGACTTACAATTTTTTTTCCTTATATTAAAGTGTAAGCTTTATTTCTTAACTATATCTTCTTTTTTTCTTTTGAGGTTACATCATTTATGTATTGAAAATATTATATAAATGAATTGAATGTGTTTTTCCTTATAAAAATAGTTTATAAATATGTTTATTTTGGAATAGGATTTTATTTTAATTTAATTAACAATAATTAACAGGTGGATGGTAGGGATTTATGTCATTTTTTATTTCCAATTTAATTAAAAAATATTATAAAATTAAAGTGAAATAAAATATAAATAAGATATTTTGATTGTGAAATGAGTTATGGTTGTTTGGGCATGTGGCATTGATAAACTATGGTATTGGCCCATGGTATTGTAGCAAAAATTATTTACAAATTAAGAACCTCCATAAAAAAAATAAGGGTGAATCTCCAAGGTTAAGAATCTTGTTACACGTTTTTTTAAATGTAACTCATATTCATTCTTTTTATAACTAGTATTTGCACATGTTGCAAAGGAAACACCCTAAGACAATGGCATAAGAAACAATAGCATAGAAGAAAGAAGTCAAAATTTTATGGAATTTTGTTTCTTTACTGGTGTTTCTTTTTTATCATATGTTATGTTTGGAGATTCCAACCAGGATATGTTCAAAGTGAAGGTAATGCACAACACTTCGCTCTAAAGGATTTATGAAAATGCTCTTCATTAAGATTCTGGAACCGTTATAAGTAAATGATTTAAATCAAACATTTCATAACAAAGTAATCTCATATCACCTTAATTCACAATGCAATGGATAATAGCTTTTGTTCATTAGAAATTGGCCTAATTTTATGAGGAAAGCTTAATAGAAAGACTTTAGTAGTAAGGGGAACATTAATAAACTGCCTCATCATTTGTTATATGATGTTGTTAATTTAGTTACTTGTTGCTTCTTATCCTTATTTCACTCGTGTAAAATGTCCAAACTATAGAAGAATGGTATTATTTCTTGTCTCTTTGGACCATTGTATTTTATCTAACTCAATCATTTCCATAGCCTCAACTAGGTTCGTCATTCTCTTTCCATAGTGACTCAATGTCTTCAAATGCATTTCATAAATTTGGTTTAATAAATGTTGGTGGAAAACCAATATATTTCACTTTGTAGAAAGGAGTGTACATTGGTTGGAATAAATTGTATTTCTCTTACCATGTGATGATGTCATCTAAATCTTGAATCTTTCTTGCCACTTATGAAATTCCCCATTCTAATTGTTGTTTGACCATGATGATATTGACATCATAATCCTTTTTCATGGGAATATCATTTAAGAAGTCAATGGTAAGTGGCACAATTGGTTCCTCGCAATTTTGAAATTCCCCATTCTAATTGTTATTTGACCATGGTGATATTGGCATCATAATCCTTGACATGTCAAGAAGTCTTTGAGGTGAAAAGCTTGGATGTGAGACAGGCAAGGAAGTAGAAACAACTATATGCACATCAATGTCAACATTTACAGAGAAGCTAATGGCATCTTCAAGCACAAATCCTTGGTCCAACCACATATAAATTTAGTGCATACATTAATTTATACTAATTCCATAAAGTTTCTTGAATTTGAAAAAAATTATTGTGCAACACTTGCTTAACATGGACAAGATTGTGGAGATGATATAAAAGAAAATAGTGTACTCTAAAGGATTCTTCAATTCATTGTTCAATAAGGAAAAGAGGTCACATGCCTCCCGTCCACATTCACATGATAACCTTCCAAACCTGCACTTAATGTAAGAACAAATAATTTTCCCTCCACAAATGGATATGGCCAATCAATTTATGACGACTTCTTTGCACGCCCCATCAAACGATTCAGCCACCATGTAGCCTTTTCTTCTTTCCTATCATCATTATCAGTAAGCCACTTTTCACATTTGGGAAGTCTGTCAACTGCCAAAAGAACTATGTAGAATGCACTAGCTTCTGTGTATGCAAATATTATGCATAATATTCATATACTTGAGTACTCAAAGAATTGACGCATGGGGTTCACAAAGTTAAAAAATGCTTAAAGATACAAAAATCAGAGGCAAGAAAGCAGTGGAGAACCCTCTTTGGAAACCAGTCGGAGTTTCTCCATAGGTTCGAAGAAAAGAGAGAGCCTGAGTTGCAGGTAAACCTCCTTATTCCATTTTTCTGACCAATCTTAACAGTTGCATCAATGGTGGCCTCTAGGGTTTCGGAAAATTATCGTGAACAGAGTCCACCAAACTCGCTTTAAAGGCCATGGGAGCAAAGTACTTGCGTCCACCCATCACAATTTTCGTCAAGTAACAAGAATCAACCTTGCTCCTGATGATGGACATGTCACCGGGAGGAATGACGAAACCCAGGTCTACCTCGCTCATATAGAGAAACCCTCTGTCCTTCTCATGAATACGTAGTCATGAGCTAACGCGAAAATGAATCCCCCTGCAGAAGCATGCCCGCAGACGACGACAATTGAAGGTAACTTCAATTCCATGAGGTCTGTGACGAGCTGCATGAATTTGAGGCCGAGGATCTCAAATCGATCCTCTCTGTTGCAAGATTTCGGTGTTGTATGATTCAAATGTGTCGCTTATCATTTTCTCCAACCGAGGAAGCTCATTATAACTGTTTCAATCATTTTTTTCAATCTAATGACGGAGGATTCTTTGATCGTCTAACATAATATCCTATGTTATAGATGAGTACACCATGACAACTAGGGGAGTTTTTTTCAAAGGGAAATGCACTACGACGTAATTATAGTGATAGATATGTTTATTTTAGAACATGTTTCTTGAATTTTAGTTGAATTATGAATAATTATTAGGTAGATAGTAGGGATTTAACCTACATGGAATATACATATTTTCATTAGTAATTAGAATAAAAGGTTGAGATTTTATCTTAAAGGTATTTATGCCTTTTTTCTTTTCAATTTAAATAAAATATTGGCAATGATGCAATATGAGATAAGTGTCTTTATACCTACTATGAATTGATGTCTATCCATAATTAACATGTATTTAAATTATATGAGTATACTAATTATAGTTACATTCAACAAGCGAAAGAAAATATTCTTATTATAGTTTATATTTAACAAATAATTTTATATAGAAAATATTGAATGAGATGTACCATAAAATAAGTGTTTTAATACCTACCATGTATATCTATATGCAATTATCATATATATAATTTAATTTATATAGCTATACTAATTATAATTACATTAAACCATTGAAAAAAATATTATTATAAATAAGTTGAACAAAAACATTAAAACTGTGTAGTTGGTTCCTATCAAGATACCAATACATTCAACCAGTGAAAAAGGAGATTTTTATTAATATAACCACATTGAACAAATTATTTATATAGAATATAGCCAAGCCTTGCGGTTATCCCTTCTTTCATTGAACAAAATTCCACATCAAATGTTTCAATTAATAAACTTCATATGTTGAAATCTATTTATATGAATAATTTAATTTAACTGATATTTAATATTTAATATTTATAAATCTGCAATTTAAAATAAATATGGAATTGATCAGCTTTTTAATTAATATGAAAATTATATATTTAAATATGTTTTTAATTAATATGAACAAAATTCCACATCAAATGTTTCAATTAATACACTTCATAGGTTGAAATTTATTTATATGAATAAATTAATACACTTCATATGTTGAAATCTATTTATATGAATAATTTAATTTAATCCTAATCATATACTATTTTTTAATTATAATCCTATCATATTTTATAGTATTCTCAATCTTATAAATATTTAATTATGCTATACATATGTTATACATTTATTAATAATTAATACATATGTACATATAAGTGTGTGGGCTTGTTACCTCGTTTTTTAAAATCGTTGTGTATATTGCAATCTAAAATTTCAATTAAATATTGCCCATGTGTGGTCACAACATTTTCTAGGCTACGTGGATATTGCAATCTAGAATTTCTATTAAATATTCTATTTGTGTATGCTTTTCAAAATTCAATACTTCACTCCCGATCAGGATGAGAGAGGGTGTCAGAGGCGACAGGCTTCGAGGTGACATGGTTAGTACCAGGACGATAATTATCGTCGTCCCCCACATGCTCAAGGCAGGGGGTGCGGTGTCCTTAGCCATGAATACATGGTCAGTGGGCTGGCAAGGTGGCATTGGGAGGAATAAGGCAGGGTGGTGGAGATGGGAATGTCATTCGACGTGCCGGGTAGGAGAAATTTGCAGTGGAGAAGGAAGGCAGCTCAGAGCAGAAGAGAGGCAGAGGCACCTTGTCTGCGGGTTAGCAATGACTCTCTGGTATGAACTTCGGTCTCGTTCTTGTATCATTTCTATGCTCTGGTTGGGTTCTTGCAGCAATTACATGCACTAGTGGGGGTTTCGCTGGGGGGAAGGGAGAGGCAAGAGGTCGTCCCAATGGGGCTTAGCACTGTCAGGGAGAAACAAGGGGAGGAAAGGGAGGGCCATGGCCCGACTCTGCGTTTTGTTTATATTTCTTTTAAGCCAGAGTCTCGGCAATGGCATGGATAATGTTGGGTCGAGCAGAGATACAGGCCCCTACCTAGTTGCTCAGACCAGGGGTATAGGGGATAACAGGCATGTCATGTCTGGGGGGTTGAGTGGTGCTGGAAGAGGTAGGAAAGAGTCACGGGCAGGGGGTCGGGACATTAGCTATGTCAGTAATTTGTTGAGAAAACCCTGGCATTTGCATATGCATGGTAGCAAGGGCGCAGCTAGGGACCCCAGGCGGTATAAGGGACATAGGGGCAAGCATAACCTTGGCAGACAACTACTGGCTGAGAGAGTTGCATGCGGGTATGATAACAATCGTAGAGCTGGGCTCCAGACGGGTCTGAAAGCTTGGCTCCAGCTGCAGTGGGATGACAAGCAGTTGCACCATGGCAAGGGGGAGGGGCACTATGAAGAGCTTGGGGAGCTGCGCTTGAAACCCAATTCCCCTGGCCACTTGTGGGCACTGGGATACCTTAACCTGCAACAAGTGAAGCAGGGCAGAGAGGCAAGGCATGAGAAATTGTATCAGGATGATGCGAATGGACTGATGAAACTAACGTTGTTTGACTGTCCACAGGGCATCACGGAACGGGGTATGGCTCCAGCAAAGAGAGGGCGTGGTCATGGCAATAGGGGCCTGAACCCCCAAGCAGCCAAGAGACCGATCATGATGGAAGGCTGCAGGGGCCGTAAACCTGCTGAGCACCTCATAGCAGAGGCAACTATGACTTACCGAGATGAAATAGATGAAGGTATCCGTAAGCTGATTGACGACTGGGAAGCTGAGATAAAACAAGAAAGGGAACCAAACGAGGAGATAGAAGACTGGAGGACGATGGTCCCTGACCCAGGGAATACATGAGGTAGAATTACGCAATTCAAACACACCTTGTACTTGTACTTCTTGATGAAAATTCTGCTTGGCAAAGCGATGGAACAAATTTCTGTGGGGATGGTAGTCACAATGCAGGGCCTGCCCAATTATAAAAAAGACATGGAGAAAATCCTATTTCAGTTGCACTAACAGGACATCAGGATGGATCATATTGATCGTCACATCCCTTGCATCATGGAGTTGTATGGAATGCTAGAGGCAACTGTTGAAGATCCTGCTCCTGTAGCCTCTAACTCTGATGAGCAAAATGTTAAGAACGACTAGTTTCATTATGCTTAGTTTTTGTTTATGCGGGTAGCTTTTAAATTTTCTGTTTCATATGTCAGTTGTTATAGTTCTATAGTATTTGGACACGAGACTGAGACTTACCTAGCCTTGCTAGAAAGATTGAAGAAATTTTGTTTTTGGATGGCATATAATGCTGACTGGTGGCTAACAAACTCTGTTTCCCCTCGGGGTGAGTTGAGGCCACTCGGTAATACTGGGTGGTCTAAATTTGCCTTATATATATAATATAAAATGGATGGACCTGCCAAGATTATAAAAAAGAAGAAGAAGAAGAAGAAGAAGAAGAAGAAAAACTTCCATTTTTTATATTCATCATCAAATTTTAGTTAAGTTTGCAATTTTAATCTTTTGTATTTAATGTTTTGATATATTATTTGACATGCGGAAAAATGGTTTTGATACCTATATCATCTTTAAAATTATGTGTTTTCTTAGGATGATAATGATATCAGGTTACCTTTTATAAAGTATGGTATTGGTCTACTGAATTTTAATAAAGAAAAATTAATTACTTTGCTTTGGATACATCAAAGAAAAAAATCTTGATATTTAAATATATTTTTAAATTTTAATCCAAAATCATAAAACAATATTAAAAAATTATAATTAAAAATTATTTTGAATTAAATTATACAAAATGCTATACCATTTATGGTTCAAGCTAAAAAAACAACTTTGTTTCATAAGTTCCAGCATTGCACGTGAAATGTTCTATAATATTTATGATATTTTGTTAGTGAAATTGATATGCTTTATTGTTTTCACCTTCTTTCTGGGATTTAAATATTTTGCACATTTGATGAAAAAAAGAGAAAGGAGTCTTTGTACACTGTAAATGAGCAACGCTTGATTGAAAAAAAAAAAAAAAGAATTGTTCAATGGGAATTGTGGCATATTGTGAACCGATTAGGTGGAAGTGGCTGATTCAAAAGAAAAATAAAGGAACCCTTCAGTGAAAATTTGAGATATTGTAAGCCTATCAGGTAGACTTTTCTAAAATTATTACATGGTAAGATAGGAAATAATTCATTGCGTTCAATTCTGTACCATTTTCGCATCCCTTAATCTTAAATAGTGCTACATGCCATTCCTACTTTGCACACTACACATTCCAAGGGATTGCTTTGTGATGTTGCGCTCTTTCACCCAAATTTCCAGGTCATTACTTGTTTCCAAGTCGATGCATTCCTAAGATGAAGAAACTACCATTGTTGCATCGTTGGTGGAGTTGTGGAACATCTCAAAAATTGAATTTATTGTAACAAACTCGTTTCTTTCTGTAACATCCATTATGGGGCTTTCGCCCGCCTCAACAGTAGGCGAAGCCACCTATGCTGGTTTCTTCAGCCCCACGTAAAGAAGAGATTGTCTGCATGAAGGACACGAGGGTTTGGAAATGAGCCATGCATTTATACAATCCGCATGGAAAGTGTGGTGGCATTTTGGTAATACTCACACCCTTTCTCCTTCCCTGAATTCTGCCAAGCAAATAGGGCAATCTAGGGTTCCGATTGGGGATCTTGTACTGTAAACGGATGTCTAAAGTTCTTTTAGATGCATTTTCTTGATACCATCTTTACCTCTTTCGACACTGGCTTCAAGTGGTGGCTCAGACACCACTCGCCATCGTCTACTACAACGTAGAACGACGACTACCCCCAACGTGCATAGGATGCAGAAGAGAAAGGCCACCAGGATGATGGGTAAGCTTGAGTCGAAATCTGTATTGGCTACAGATGGAAACTGCATCAATTCGTCTGGCTTCTCCAAGAAAGGGCCGATAGGAGCCAATGATTGCAACGTGTTCCTATTTGGGAACAATCTCCTTGCATGAACAAACAATGTAGGGGAAACTATTGAATGTACAATGACATTCTTCTTTAGAAAAACAACAGATATGCCTGCACTAGAGAACCGACACTTCCCTATTTCTGGTTGCCTTTAAAATAAGAAAAAGAAATTTCCAAGTATAGGGTAAGAACATACCAAATGTGAGTGTTTAAAAAAGAGAGCAATGCCCAGCGAGGTCCAAAGCAAATATATTCAGTCATGTTCTATGTTTCTATGGTCTTCGCCTTGCAATTCAACACCAAAGCAAAGATCAACCATCAAACTAAGCCTGAGTCAAAACCCGCATGAAGGCATCCATTAACGGAGGAGATCTCTCCTCGGTTGTGATGTATTGTTATCAATGGTGGTATAAATGTCAGGTCTTCATTAGAAAGAACAAACGAAAATAGTCGTCTCTGATTAGTTGGATCAGGCAAAGCCCCTAGAGGCGTAAAGTTATGAATTGTAACTAACTAATACTTATGAATTGTAACTAACTAATACCTATTTTCAATCGTATGGCAGATATTATTTCAATCGTCTAAACACCAAAATTAATGGTCCAAAATGACACAAGTGGCATGGAAGGGGAGTTCTTCTCAGAGGGAAACGCCTTACGACATAATTATTAGTAACAATAATGATTTAAAATAAAGATATAATTTAGTTAATTTCTTGACATTTTTAATTTTGGCAAAGTGAGATGTGTCAAGGTGGATTTGTTGATGGTTATCATGGATCGATGCCTATCAACATTTACCAACCATTTAATTTATATACTTATGCTAATTTTGATTGATTTAATAAAACACAATTCATGCCTTCTTAAATTAGTATTCTTTTAAATTTTGTTTATTTACTTTTCACACACACACATATGAAAAAGTCTCTCACCAATATTAATGGAAAATAAAAAATAAATTAAGCATGATATAATATATTTATATTATATTATTATTATTATTAAACGAGTAGTCTTTAAGTGTGACTTTTTAGAAAGTTTTCCAGTTCATTTGCTGATCTAATTTGTCTAGAATCAGACAAGGATTCATTGAAATCACAAGTTTGACAGGTGAATTCTTCAAAATCGAAGTGCCCAAGGGGTTTTTGAGGGTGTTGAATCCATATATGCAGTCAAAACTAGTTTAAACAACACAAATCAGTATTTGGCCACAAATTTCTTCAAAATTGAATTACCCTAAGGGTTTTTGAGGGTGTTGAATCCATATATGCAGTCAAAACTATTTTAAACAACACAAATCAGGATTTGGCCACAATTTTTTTCATCCGATTATGACAAAAAATCCACTAGAAACTCCAAATGTCTCACTTAAAGATTACTCCTTTTCTTTAAACAAAAAGTACTTTCTATTTTAAGATGAATTGAAAATACAATCTTAGATGTTGATGCAATATATGATTAGTTTTATGTGATTTACAAGCCCACTACTAATATCATTTTCATAACTTGTACCAAAACCTTAAATATCTATTTGAGTTCTATGTGGTCATTAGTGGACATATTACATGTCAAGGGTCAATAAGATCAAAATTTTGAAAGGCTACAAGACCTTGAAGAAACCAAAAGTCCCTTAGTGAATTCATATAAGACAAGAAAACCTCCATCTAAGTGCAAAGTTTCCTTAGATAGTGAATCTATAAAATTGTTAAGTTCTTTATATATAGCACTAAAACTAATAATTTGAAAGAGACAGAGATATCCATAAAATGTAATGTTAGCTATCAAAGACAACTACTATGGACCTAAATTTCATTGTTCATCCATTCAATAATCATAATGGTATTCAAATATGTGTAGTTGCACAATTTTTTTCTCTAAAGTGCACTTCGATAGGAAGAATAATGCTCTCAGTTAACCTTGGTTATTAGACCCATAACCAGGTTTTCCTTATTAGCAAAATATTGATCCTCAATAGTAAATAAAACAAAACTCTGACTATGAAAGTGTTTAAAAATCTCTATTAATGAAGCTTTATGCATAATCCTCATTCATAATCTCCTCCCAAGTCACCTGAATGGTTTTTATCTTTATACTAGGATTATAAGAAGAAAATGGCAAAAAAGCTTCTAATGAAATTGTCAAAGTGAGAGCTTAGAAATGCTCAAAAGCCTGACATTTCTTACCAACCAAATTTCCCAAGTAATCAAGTATGGAAGTGTTCTATACTCCTTCAATTCTCGTCCATTAAAGTGCTCTTTAAAGAAAACTTCTAAGGGCACTTTGTCCCAATGTTGAAGTGAGATCTAATGTTCAACCTCTTTTCATACTATCTTGAGTAAGGGGTGAATGCATGAAGATGGGTTACACATTTGGGCCAAATTTGGCGATGAAATTTCAAATTTTTTCTCGTTTATAGAATTGAAGCCCTCAAAATTCATATATGCATTGTGAATTTTGATTTGGAGTAAAAAGACAATTTGTGGAGAATTATGTTGTTGTCCTAATGATATTTTTTGCAAAAAAAATTAGTGTCGTATAACCTGTCAATTTTCCATTAAATGAAATGCTTGTTCTTACAAATTTTCCCACATCTTAAGAGGTATGCATGTGTTTGTGTAGCATAACTTAGTCCAAAATGTGTAATTTTTAAAACACATCTATATGAACATGATCTACACGGAGAGAATTAAGTTTTTCATTTTTTTTTTAATGAAAAATTATATTATTTATAATTTTTTAAAGTTGGCGAAGTAATATTTCAATTACATTTTGCAGACATATGTGTTCGTGTAAGATTTTTTTCAATTGTTTAAATAAATTGAAAAACCAAGAGTACTCTTTTTAAGAGGGCCCATAAACGAAGATAGTGGTTTTTGAATTTTTTTGTTGTGTATATTTTATGTTATTGATTTTTTATTCATCCCCTTTGAAACTGTCCAAAAAAAATTTCAAGCATTATGTTTAGAAGAAATTAGATGAAAAATATCATATGAATTTGAAAGTGTCAAACTCATATGCCATTGGAGAGAGGATTCTTTCACGAATCCAATATGATCAACTGTGCCACTTAATGACAAATTCTGCCCTAAATCAACCAGGGTACAAAATGGTGTTGTAGAGAAATCTACAGAAGTGGAGCTAAAAATATGTTTTTAGGCCCTCAACAGCTCGATCGAGCACTTGAGATAAAATTTTAAATAACTCAATTGAGGGTTTAAGAAACCCTCAATCGAGCACTTAATGTGGTTAAATAAAATCTTGATCTAGCTTTAAGGCTTGATCGAGCCACTTTCTTTAATTCCACGCCTAGGTTGTATTGGTAGGAAATTTCAAAAACATGGCTCGATCAAGCATATTGCTTTATTGAGCCACTAGCTCGATCGAGCTCCTAGATAACCTCGGGTTACACACGAGCATAGTCGAGGGTTTGTTTTAATGCTCGATTGAGCTATATCTTTAAGCCCTCAAACAACTTGATCGAGGGCTCAAAGATTGCTCGATCGAGCACTTAAAATGGATCGATCAAGTTGTTGTTTTTCACCCAAAACATGCCCTCTCTTGCCAAACAATGTAACGCAACTTCATGCATAGACCCTAAGGGTATTCTTTAAATAAATGCAAGGAAGTTTTTTCATTACTTATAGAGGGGATGAAAATGCTTGGACTTGCTTTATTTCTCTGTTAAAGTATATCAGAATTTAAAACCTTTTGGATGAGAAAAATCCAAAGGATTAGAGTGTACTTTGGAGGTTCTTTAACCTTCCTTAATTTCTTCTACTACTAATAGATCTTTCAAACCTCAAGTGTTTATAAGGTTGTATATCCATGTTTGACAATATAGAAACATCTAATTTTGGCATGGGTGTTTTCACAGTCCATAATTTGATAGATACCAGTTAAGATATTCTTGGAAGTCCACCATCCATTTCTTATCTTCTAAACCCTACTCCTCTAACATAAGGTCTCCCTTCTTAAATCTTGTTCCCCTCTCTTTTCTTCGTCTTTCTCTATTTTCCTATTTCTTCCCTTCAATCTTAGTATCATTATTTAATCAACTTTAATCCTTATTTAATCCTTCACCTTTCTCATTCTTATTCTTATTATTTCCTGTTTATATTCAATATTCCCTCCTTAATCAAATTCTCTTACCCATATCATTCTCATTATCAAATTCTTTAACCCATATCATTCTCATTATCGTTATATTATTATATTCTAATAAAAATTATTAAAAAATTACTATTCCTTATTTATAATCTAATCCTATAATCAAATAAATTGTGATTCGAATAACAATAAAGATATTTTAAAAAAAAAAAAAATATTATTTTTAATTTTTAATTTTAATATTAATCTCTATAAAATATAAATTTGACTTATTCTTTTAAATCAATTTCTTATCTAACTTAATATTTTAGTTTTGATCTTTGAGCTTTTTAAATTTCCCCATCTAGTCTTTTTTTTCATTTTCTAAAGGTTTTAACTCTAATTTATTTAAATTTAATTTATTATTATTATTATTATTATTTAACTTATTCATATTAATTAATATTTTAATTTGAACTGATTAATTTATCATAATTTAATTTGAATTCAACTTTAAACTTAAATTTTTTTTAATAATTAATATTTTAATTTTAATTCAATAATTTATTATTTTTAAATGTGAATTCAATTTTGAAATATTTTTATTAGTAAATATTTTAATTTGAATTCAATAATTTATCATAATTTCATTTAAATTCAATTTTAAATATTTTAGAATTTAATAAATTATTCATTTTGAGTTAATATTAATCATTTGGGCTCATCATTCTCACTTTTCCTAACACTTATATTCATTCCCTAACAATTATGTTCATGCAAATCTTAATCTAACCTTCTTTAATGGTAATATTCATGCCTTCTCTAAGAAACTAGGTCCAACACTCTTCACATCTTCTATCAAAATTCTTGTCCCTAAAGATGGGTGAAGTGTTCACCTGAAACGTCGGTAACATCAACGAATCGAATACACAGTTTTCCAGAAGTTATCAACAACGTCTAATTTTGTTGCAAGCCCAAGAAATTTCATCATCTTCATCCCTATGTCTTACATGTTCTATTTTAAAGTGAAAAACGTTTTCTTCATTTGCTCATGGCATGATATAATAAGTTTTCATAAAGATACTTTGATGTCAAAAATTGATTATTAGAAAAACTCTAACTTCTTAAGATCATGATCAAAACATATCCAGTAACTTTTCTTCTCCTCTTTTTTATCATCTAGCTTTCCAATAATTTTCTAATAAAAAATAATTCATTGTAATAGTCCCAAATTAAGTTATAGCTTAAATTTTTTTATACATACATCTTAAAAACTAGTATATACATGAAAGACCTATATCCTATAGGGACTAACATCAAATAAATGTTTGTCATCGAAATCCATAAATAATATAGTTTTATGTATCATTTGAAGTTCCTCTTTAGATAGTGAGTCAACTTTGTAATTCAACTTCTAGTAAACACACTAAAATGAGATATGATTAAGTAATCTTGAAATTTCCTTCAAATGAATAACCAAATGAAGAAGATTTATGTTGAGTATCCTATATTAATTCCCCATCCACCTTATGACTAGTTGAGAACCACAAAAAAATTGGATAAGTTGAACTTTCGTGCTTATGATCCATTTTAATAATTCTCAAAAGGAAACACACTCAACATAATTATTATATCATTAAACAATCTGAGGCTTCCATAGTTATTCATATTGTTGTTGAATATTTCCGACAAGAACTGTGTAGTGTTTTCGATCCATTCAACGTTTCATATGGTTACTACATCCATCATCAGGGACCAAAGAGCTATGATGGATGGAGTAACCATTTGAAACGTTGGATGAATCGAACACACTACACAGTTCTTGCCGGAAATATTCAAAAACAATATTTTATCATTCTTAATCATGGATTTGAATTGGAATTTAGGTGTTTTTGCAGTCTATCTTTGATTTCATATCTTATTTTTTATGATGCTCCTTTCTCACAAGTTTTCCCAAGTCCATTTTCTTTCCATTAATTGGACGTTTGTTTCTTTTTTCATTTCAAAATGGATTTTTAGTTTGGATTGAAGTAGCTAGTGGATTTATTTCAATAACAATGACTCTTAAGTCTTGACATGTACCATGGCTAATGTTCTTTAAGGGGTAGTTTTTAAACCCCAAGTATTGAACTTCTTTACAACGTGGAAATCGTGATTTTTTTTTTTGTTTTGTAAAGTTAGCTTAAATATTCAATTGTTTTAGTTCAAGTTGTAATTCAATCATCAGGAAAGTTTATTAAGGAAGTAAGGGTTCATCATATTCATGTTGTTTAGGCTTATTTTTCTTTCTTGTAGTTTCATTTTGGTGCTTGGTTTCTCTCTCACATAGTTTAATTAGGGAGATTGTAATGATCATAGGGTGTTTGAATTTTTCAATCCAAACTTATGGGATCACTCACATTAACCACACGCTCACACCCTAAGACAAACAAAATTGGACCACCATTCCAGTCATAGGAGCTTTATTATGCTTTTAAGGTAAACATCCAAATAAACCCCCTTTATCATTTTACATTTGAAATATAGAAGTTGTCCTTGTAGGGGACTTAAATATTCCATCATTAGTGTGCCAAAAGGCCAAGGTAAATGTTGGACACCTAATCCTTTATGGGTTGGTGTGGAATGTGAAGAGCCACCGAAGTCCAAGAGATCTTGGAATATGGAATCCAACGGTCACTCCAATGTACTATAAATGTATATCATGTCAATAATATATGCAACTCAATGTTTATCATTCATATTCTGCCTCTGCCATGTATGTGTTTAACATGGTATCAGAGTGGGCGTTCACCTACCCTGCTTCATTTTGGGACACTCTCTCTGATATTCGAACTTGTTTACAAAATGCAAAAGAAAACATTGAATTTTTGCAGCTTGAATCTCAGCTACAACAAGCAGAATTACAACAATGGAGTCATCATTATGAATCTGTTTCTATTCAGAAAATTGAGACAGACTCCCATCAGCTGCCAAAACTTAATCATATCAATGAGATTAAGATTGATTCATATGCAGTACCCATCTCAAGAGCAGAGTTGAATGTAGAAGTAGAAATTCAACATACGCTTCCCAAGCCCATCATCAGACCTTGGGAAGAGCTTGTCCATAACAAACACATAACAGGTCTTGGATATGATAAGGAGGTTTCCTTTCACATTCCATATCACTCAAAGCCCATCCATTTTCAGAGTGTTGGATTCCTTCATGACAGTTCACCTTCACCTGTTCTAGATTATGCTCCTCCACATTCGCAACCAAAAGTTGTTAAATGCCAACACTATGACTGAGTTGGCCATATGAAAGATCATTATTTTGATCTTCATCTGTGCAAGCATTGTGATCAGCGTACTCATTCTTCACACATATGCTTTAGAAACAAGCCCACTGCAAGAACAAAAATTCATCTTGGATGGATCGCTTCTTGGCAATGGGCTTCAATAGCTAAGAAGATATTTCTCTCATACAACAGGATTTGTTCTCGACTATTGAAAAGTCTTGAAGTTGATTTTTTTCCATATTCTCACCTTGTATCTCACAGGGGGGGAAATGATGGTCATATACAAGCTTCAAAGCCACATAAAGTGAGCCTGAGCCACAACGTGCCATACCAGATTCAAAGTTGTAGCCAGAGACATAAATTCCCTTGAGCATGCCATTGGTTGGTGGTCAGCCTTAAACCATCTATGCGGGGTTAAGACTTCCCTTCAAATAATTGGGGACAC
The DNA here is from genome assembly GCA_031772625.1 of Pinus tabuliformis. NCBI lineage: Eukaryota > Viridiplantae > Streptophyta > Pinopsida > Pinales > Pinaceae > Pinus > Pinus tabuliformis. The sequence continues at coordinate 151,639,420 of CM062808.1, read as the reverse complement.
TTCCTCTAGCATAAGACTTCATCTTCTTGCCAGTTTTGGAAGAGTTCCAGGAATTGCATTAAGCATTCCAGAGTTGTTGGTCATCCTTAAACCATCACAAGTTGAGACCTCCCTTTTCAGGTTGAGGTTCTCCCTTTTTATGCAGGGTGAGACCTCCCTTTCAAGGTTGAAGGTTTCCCTCTTCAAAACATGAGGAGTACTTCCTCTAGTAGAAGACCTCATCTTCATGTCATATTTGGAAGAGTTCTGGGAACTGCACTAAGCGTTCCAGTGTTGGCGGTCATCCTTAAACCACCCCCCTTATACCAACATTTCAGAGAGCACTTTCAGCCTAGCGTTGCCATGCTTTTTTTCACATTTTGTATTACAGTTCTCTTCTTGGACTCATACATACCCCTTTAGATTAAGGGGGGGAATGTTGGACACCTAATCCTTTATGGGTTGGTGTGGAATTTGAACAGCCACCAGAGTCCAAGAGACCTTTGAATATGGAATCCAACGACCACTCCAATGTACTATAAATGTATATCATGTCAATAATATATGCAACTCAATGTTTATCATTCATATTCTGCCTCCTCCATGTATGTGTTTAACAGTAAAGGGATGATTGTGAAAGGTCAATGGTTAAGATTTGGTTGTTCCTATAGGATATGCTTGAGTCACCCAACTCTTTTGAGGTCCTTAGCATGTGATTACATTGTTGACAACTTATAATCTCTCTACCCACATTAACAAAAGTAGACTAGTGACCAAATCATAGGGAATCTACCTAAGGTGATGATCATGGGATTTGATTGCACCTATAAGTGATTTTTAATGGTTGTTGGGAAATGTAATTAGCCACTCTAAAATGTGCCCCAATATCCCTCATTATAATCCTCCTTTCAAGCTTCACTAATTTGTATTATTGGATTGATTCCCCACTGTTGAAACTTTTGGAAGTTCCATTTACAATTTTAGAGTAAGGACACTAGGTATTTTTCCATCATGCTCATGTTTTCAAATCCTTGGTATCAGTGACAAATTATAAATAGTACACTATTATGTTTCTTTGTTTCAGGTAATTATTTCCTTTGAGTAGTCTATATTTATGAACATATTTTGTAGTCCCCATGACTCTTCACAAATATAACTCAAGTCAAACATGATCAGGGATCCACTAGGACCTTTCCATTCTCAATGCTTACAAGGTTTCCCACCATTATTGGGAGTTGTTTCTGGTCTTGCTAGGTCACTTTCCATATCTCCCCACACTCACCTCTTAGTGCTTATGTTTTAGGATTAATTGTACATGGATAATGCTTATTAGTTAGTCCTATTACGATTACTCGATAGAGTTCCCAATCAAATCCAATTACTGGGAATATCCTAATTCCTAACCCTCAGCCAAATCCCAACCGATAGCTAAATTTCATCGAGAATGCCAATATGTCATTTTTAGCATCCCTTAATCTACCCAATTTGAAAATTTTGACCAATGATCCCATGTTACACAATGTTTCTTAGCATGGCTTAAGTTCAAATATTCCAAAATTTGAATTTAAACTTGATGAAGATCTTGGAAACCATGTCATGTCTTTCCATTTATGCTGTTCATAAAAAAATATTATGAAATATTTCATTTGATTAAGACTTTTTCAGTTAATCTTGACTAGATTAGCAATAAAATAGTACTTTGATGAGACATCAAATACCCATTCCACATTTGCATCACTTGCAAATCTTACCTCAGGTATTTCCAACTCCTAGTGTGTCATGTCTTGGGACTTGAGATCCTTTCAAATTTTTGAAAATCCACATCCATACACATTGTAGACCATATCCACTATTGGTGAGGATAACACAGTATGTGTAAAATCCAAGTCCACAATAAACTACTCCTAAACTATTTTATAAAATATTTATTTTCTTTGATTCCCAAAGATGTGGCTACCACTATGCTGCAGACAGAAAAGGAAGCAATCTCTAAGGCACAATAATTCGATCTAATGTATTCCCATTTATTATATGTATCCATAGTTGTACTTCTTGCTACTCATCCTCAATATTTTGAGTAAAAAAAACTAGGGACCTCTCATATAGTCAATGGCTTGAACATATCTCTAAAACCAACTTAATATAGCTAGTGCCCCTCCAACTTTATATGGTACCAATCCTTATGTTAATCATTATGGACCTCCCCCTTCCCATTATTGTAAAAAGCCTATTCCCTTTTGTACCTTATTGAGGGTTTATGGTACTAAAAATTTCCTTCATCAATACCATTACTAGCTCTGATACCACACTGTAACACCCACACCACACCCGACCTCAAGGGTTTCCATGAGGTGGGGTTATAAATTTTTCATTTTTCTTACTTATCCCAAACCTCATTTTCGATGACACCATCACCTTCAACTCATCAAGATATATTTACTGATATAAATTTTATCAAAATTCGAGCTTGGATCACCAAGATATGGCCATTTGAAGATTTCATACTTGGTGTCATGTCATATTTACTCTATAGCTAACATGTGGCAAATACCCGAGGTCCATGTGTTATCCTAGGATTGGTGTTAGGTTGGAACCATGGCCACTTGGACCTACCATGTCATATGTTGGCCTTAATTAAATTACTTCACACTTAATTATAATATTGGGTTCTTAAATTTAACCTTTAAAAAAATTATATTTATATATTTATAGTAATCTTCCATATATTATAAATACATATATACATCAATTTATTATTATATTATAAACCATGTGACAATTAAACTTATGTGGGAACAAAACCCCCATGCTATATTCGAAAGTGTTGATGATTTCATTAGTCATTGGAGAAATCCAAAATTTTCTGACTATAAAACCTAAAACATTTCCCTAATTCATTGGTCATTAGTGATAAATTTGAAAAACTTATTAAAGTTCTACAAATCAATCTAGGAAAAAATTTCAACAAACTTGAGAGGAATTAAATTCCATGGAAAAAATTATCTAAATCCCATGAAACCAATATTCTACATTAGAGCTCTATAGTTTTAGTGGTGGATAAAATATTTATCCAAAGTGCACAAACTCCATTATTTGCTAACCCTTGCATGTACATTTACATACTGATAAATCATTCATATATATATATATATATATATATATATATATGAAGTGAATACAAGAATTTTCTCTTCTAGAAACACATTACTACAAGAATTTATCATGTTTAAGTTAGTAAATAAAATTTTTACCAATCATTATTATAACCCTAAAAATTATGTAATACTTTTTTTGAATGCATATATATGAATATTACATAATTGTAGTCCCACTTGGGCATTAATTCCAGATGAAAAGCGCAAATTCATGGAAAAGAAAAGTCAACAATTGATATTTGTTAGAAATTATGAGGACATGAAGACCTATAGGCTCTTTGACCCTTCCTCTAAGGAAGTGTTGTTTTGAAGAGATTTCATTTTGATGAGACCAGTAATCTAGGATCGTTTAATCCTTATTCCTCAACTTCTATTGTTGATAATGGTTCTAAGCATTGTGATGGTTTTGTAGATCTAGAAGATGAAGAAATGTTTGCTAAATGTCCTCGGCGAGAAGAAAATAACCACTATTACTATCCAAAATTTAAGTTTCAAATCAGGAACAACGTGTTCAAGACCAAACTTTGAGGAGGAGCCTTCATAATAGAAAGTAACATGATAGATATGGCTGTGAGGCAATTGATTTCAATTATCTTTCCTCAAATCAATCACAATCAAGAGGAATCTCTCTTTTGATTCATTCCATTTCAGAAGATCCACAACAATTTTTTGATGCTATTGGAATACCTAAGTGGGAAGCTACCATGATAGAAAAGTATTCTTCTTTGATGAAGAAACATACTTGGGATATTTCTCCTCTTCTAAAGGTACATATGTTAGTCCGTTGTAAGTGGGTCTCTAGAATGAAATATGTTTTAGATGGATTTGTTGACAACAATAAGGCACTCCTTGTGGCCAATTGATTTTCATAGGTTAAAGGAATTAATTATTCCAAGGATTTTTCCCTTGTTGCCAAGATGGATTCTATACATTTTTTGCTTTCTCTAGCTGCCTCCTAAGGCTTGTAAGTTTATTAGATGGATATCAAAAGTTCTCTTTTGCATGGAAATGTACTTGAAGAGATTTACATAGAGAAACCTCTTGGTTTTTTGCAGGATCCTTCACATCTTTATAGGCTTCAGCATTCCTTGTATGGTATCAAACAAGTTCCCAGAGCTTGGTATGAGAAGATGGATAGTTTTTTAATTACTTTAGGGTTTAATTTTTATCATTATGATCCTACAATTTACACTCAGAGATATGATTTTAGTTCTCCATGTGGATGATTTGATCCTCACAAGGAGTTCATCATCTATGATTCAGAATATTAAGGAAGCATTGATGGGACAATAATCTATGATAGACCTTGGTCTGCTACATTACATTTTTGGACTACAGGTTCATTCACAAGGGATCACCATCTTCTAGAAAAAATATGCCCTTGATTTACTTCAACACTTTAGCATGGCTAGTTTGAAGCCTGTGTTTGCTCCCTTTCAGTGACATATTACTCTTACCACTAGTCGCACCTCACCATAGGTGGATCCTACGTTGTATCAAAAACTGGTTGGCAGTTTGCTCGATTTGACTCACACCCTACATGACATTGCTTATGCAGTAGGGTTGGTTCCTCGATTCTCCCAGGAACCTCATCAAGGTCACTAGAAAGAAACAAAGTGTATTTTTCAGATATATTTAGGGCACTTCGAATTTTGGCTTTCAATATATTGTTGATACTCTTGAGCTTGCAGGTTTCATAAATTCTAACAGGGCTAGATCAATTAATGATTGGAATTCCACCTTTAGCTTATGTCTTGGTTCTGCTTCCATTGCTTGGTATTACAAAAACAATCAGTGATTGCGTTATCTATGGTGGAAGTTGAGTATCAAGCTGCAGTTCTCGCTAGTCAAGGAGTTCTTTGGTTGTGACAATTATTGATTGAGATTGGAATTTGACAGGATAAACCTACTATTATGTGGTGTGATAATAAGAGTGTAATACATATTTCTATAAATATTGTGGAGCATCAAAGAATCAAATATATTGAGATCCATATGCACTTAATTCACCAACTTATCCAAGATAACATTCTTAGCATAGAAAATGTACCTATTGAAGAGAAAGTAGAAAATATTTTCACAAATACCTTGGCATCACCAAGGTTTCTTCAATTACGACTTATGCATGGAGTGAAGGAAGTTTTCCTTGGGGGGCCAAGTTGAGTCCTCCTTCCTTCACCTCCTAATTTCTCTCTTTCTTTCTTTATTTTTTTTATGTACTCTCTTTTGGGGGAGAGGGGGTAGTTTTTTATTATGGTTTTTATCCTTTTCTTGGTTTATGATAGGTTGTACATGGGTACCTAAGCATGGCTTGTTGTTAGGACCCATTATTTATTTCCTCCCTACGTTTCACTTATTGGGGTTTGTTAGAGTTCCAATGAATAAGCTTTAGAACTTGTAATCTTATAGAGCATTCTTATCTACTGTGTTGTAAGAATTATCTTCTAGCTATCCAAGAGGCTTCCATTGCACTTTCAAATTAGATTGTTGTAAACATGTTTTCACACAAGAAATGAAGTGATCTTCAATTTTTCTCTCTTTTTAAAAGTTCTTTTAGGTTTTGCAATCTATTCCTTGGGTGTTTATACACTCCTACACAATCTTGTGTATGTCCCTAGGCAGTGCTCCTTGTTTTACTACATGGTATCATAGTGTTCTTGTTCTTTTTCTTATCCTATAATGTTTTGTGTATGAAGTTCAAGCTTGTGTATGATACTAGTTGGTGCTCCTTTTTTTACTACATGGTCTCAGAGAGTGGGACATAGAGCTTTCTCCTTCACTTAGGTTTTTTCAATTGATTATTACCTTGAACAATATTATAGCCTTGACCCTGTGTTTTCCATCCTCAATCTGGCTCCCCTTGTCATGGTCCTCATTACTATTGTTGAGTTTTTGGTACTTTTCTAGATGGACAGTGTCACGGTGCCATGGTCGTCACTCTAATGTGGCATTGGCAGAGGCTCCAACTTTAGGGTTGTTGTCTGCTTTTTTTCCTACTTTTTTCTTGAGGGTGCATCTCTCTTTTTGATGGGCCTCTCACACCATTGTATTTCCCTTAATTGTTGTGCCCTCTCTTGCAAATCAAGATATTCAACTTCTGTTCCCTAAGAATGCCATCTGTGACAATAATGGCTTCACTAAGTGTTCCCTTTGTGAGGCAAAATTTTGGTAGTTCATGAAACACGATGGTTGATTCAACATAGCCTTCAATGGATTTTATTGCATTGGCAAGAATGGGTTTTCTTATTTTTCTTTGAAGTTTGTTTTTTCTAAGGAGATTGAAGTTTAAAAACTAATTGATCCTGTTGCATAAAGTGGTTCCTAAGTCATATTTTTTCACTAGGATACCACAAATTGGATTAAATGGGTTGATGAGGGATTCAACCCTTCATTAGAGAAATTTTGAGGTCGAAAATGAGCCTCAAAACAAAAATGTACAACTAAAATAAAATTTATAAGAACCAATAGGATTCAAGATGATGATGTTAACCATGGGGGATGATTCACCATTTTTGGAGTAAAAAAGATAAAAAAAAAACTACTTTTTCAACTTGTATTTTCAACTTATCTCCCTATGGTTTTACTCAAATTTCAAGTGGGAGCACCCGTTGGATATGGAATTTAATTCCTCATCCAAGGATTACCCATGTTGGATACTTTCGATGGACCCTGCTACACGAAAAATGAGAAATACATGAAAAAATGTGATTTCTCCTGCTCGAGTAAACTTGTAGGGAGATAAGTTGAAAAATTAGTTTTTTTTTCTTCCTCCAAATTTTGATGATGTAATAAAATATTATTTTATTTTTTCCACTATTATTTTATAATATTCCTTAGGATGCCCATTTTATACCTCAAAATTTCTCTAATGGACCGTTTGTTTTATGACCACTGTTGTTGCTAAAGGAGATCAATATTATCATCCCTTTGAGTTTAGAGAAGGTGTCACAAAATTATGTAGACAAGTACCTTGAATTGGTTACTAATTTTTCCTTTTTATTTTTTGTATTTAGTCATGCGTGGTAACTTGAACTTCTTATGTGGATCTTTGATATGTGGATTTTTTATGACATTGTAATTCAAAGTTATTTGGTGATCTTTAGAGTTTGGTAATATTTCTTTTTTTGAGTTTTCAATATTTTTAGGTTTTATTGTAATTTTATTGGTTGATGGTCTTTGCTTCTTTTTGAAGTCTTTGTTTTGGTTCTTAATCAATTCCAATCTTTTGTGGAACATTTATGTGGTAGTTGTCAATGCTTGTTATCCTTATGTCTCTATAGCCAATCCTCTTTTCTTTCAAAATTCAACTATGTTCTTTGAGGTTATTTGACCCTTTTCTTCAAAGTTTTGGCCATACTTTTTAATTGGATCTTTCAACCTCCACAGGCCTCATGTTGTTACCTTTCGATACATTTTTAAGGATCGTCTTTAGTTTTACCTCCAAGGTGTTTCAACATTGGTGTTGTGTTTTAGAATTGATGTTGCTCCCTTTTAGGATCTCTGATGTCCTTTGCCTTGCCAAAAATCATCCTTTGAACATTTTGTACATGGTATCTATCATGACCTTATGTCGGGACCCATTTTAGAAAATTATCCTTTTTTGTGCTTACCTAAATTTCCCTTAATTTTTTACTTTCATAAATTGGTAGGTGTTAAAGTACATGATTTAAGTTCATTTAGATAAGATATTAATGTTGAGTCACTATATCTACCAATCACCTTATTACAATGTCAAATAGCCATCTTTAATATTGGGCTTCTCCCAATTTAATATATATACAAGTGTTGTAGTTGTAATTACACTGAACATGTCCCCTCTATGGAGTTGGCTAGGAAAACATTGTCCATCCCATCCAATCTGAGCGCCCCATTTTTGACCTCCTTCGTCCACTGAAAATCTAAAATGTGGAAAGGGTTTTGCATGGGTTTCACATGAGCCATTTTTTTATGACACAACTCGATGTAGTATTTACCACATACTTCTTATTGGAGCTTTATAACACAACTCAATGAAATATTTACAACAAACTGCTTATTGGAGCTTTATAATAAAACTCATTTCACTATATACAATACGCGTATGGATAAACATGAACCAAAACACATAAATCAAACTCATCTATTCAACCAACAAATAAAGAAGGATACATATCCTACATCTAATAAACTATCTCCCATGTAGATTCATCGGGCCCAAAGTGCTTCCACTGCACTTTAACTTGCTTGATTACTCAGTTTCGGAGCATGAGTGTTTTCTGCTGCAAAATGCACTAAGTTTCTAGTTGGAATTCTCCCTCTGGTTCCACATGCAATACAAACCAATCAATCACATGATCAACATCCTAGACATATCTCTTAAGCAATGAAACATGGAAAACATCATGGACTTTCATTGTTGGTGGAATTGCAATTAGGTAGGTCACTGGTCCAATCCTCTCAAGGATCAAAAAAGTCCCGCAATACTGATTTTCCAACTTGGCACATGACCTTATCCTCAAGGAGCTCCTCGTGGGTTTGATGTGCAAGTACACATGCTCCCCAACCTAAAACTCCTTGAATGGTCTATGCTAATCTGCATAACTCTTCTACATATCCTATGTTTCCTTTAAATTCCTTCTAATAACCTACATCTCCTATTCCATATCATCTAACATATTCGGTCCAATCAGAACCTTGTTCACTGGATCACTTCAGTTGATAAGAGTATTACAACTTTTCCCATAAAGAGCATCAAATGGACTCATCCTCAAGGATTCCTAATAACTATTATTATATGCAAAATCCACCAGTGGAAGATACTCCTCCCACTTCCGTTGTTGATGCATGACATACATCCTCATCATGTCCTCAAGAATCTTGTTAACCCTCTTTGTTTGTCCATCTGTCTACGGATGATAAGTTGTAATGAAGGCCAACTCTATCCCGAAATCTGCAAATAACCCCTTCCAAAACCTGGAAGTGAACTCAACATGTTTGTCTGGTATGATCTTCTTGGGAACACCATGTAATCTCATTATCTCCCTGATGAAGATATGAGCTACCTCGATAGCTGAATTATTAGACTTCATTGTAATGAAGTGAGCTACCTTACTCAACTTTTCAACCACAACCATGATGGAATCATGTTGTCTCAATGTCCTCAGCAAACCTGTAATGAAATCCATGGAAATTACCTCCCATTTCCATTCTAGAATTGGAATAGGTTGTAATAAACCAACTAGGTGTTGACACTCAACTTTCACTTGCTGATAATCTAGGCATATCGCAACAAACATAACCACTTCTTTCTTCAAGTTAGGCCAATGATAGAACTTCTTAACTCCTATCAGAGTCTTCTAATATCCCAGGTGACCTAAATACAACTTGACATGAAAATCCCTCAAGATAACCTTCTTGAGCTCATTGTTGTTTGACACATACATCCTATTCCTGAATCCCACCAAGTCATCTATCGTGAGGTGATACTCCTCATCCCTATCACCTTCATCCTATTGTTGCAACTTGTGCCTCAGCTATTGATACCTGTCATCATTTTATCCTGCCTGCAAGATACGCTCCTGCAAATGTGCCCCATAAGAACTCACTACTGCAGTGTGATTCACCTACACTCTCCTACTGAGAGCATCTTCAACACTAATCTCCTTACCCATAATGTATCTGATCTCAAAGTCAAACTCAATGAGGGTAGCGAACCATCTAGCTTCCTGACATTCATATTAGTTTGGTCAAACAAGTACCTCAGCCCACTATGATCACTCATCAAAATGAACTTTCTGCCAAGAAGATAATGTCTCCACATTTTCAATGCATGAATGATAGATGCCAACTCAAGATCATGAGTCACATAGTTTTGCTCATGCTCATTTAAATTCCTTGACTCATAGCATATCACATGTCCTTCATGCAACATGACTCCACCAAGTCCTCTCTTGCAAGCATATGTACATACCAAAATCTATTTATTATGGTATGCAATCTTCAAAACTAGAGCATTTGTAAGAAAATTCTTCAACTACTCAAACTAGAGGCACACTCCTCAGTCCATTCAAACTTATTTACTTTTCGCTACAAATATGTAAGAGGATAGGAAATTCGTGAGAATTTCCTAATGAAACTCCTATAATAACCTGTTAGTCCCATGAATGATCAAACCTCATCCACATTCCTAGGATTTGGCCACTCCATGATAGCTCTAATATTTTCTGGGTCCACTACTATACCTTCCTTGGAAATAACATGCCCCAAGTAATGAACTTCAGTATGAAATAAAATGCACTTGCTAAGATTGGAATACAACTGATGTTCTCTCAACAATATCAATATTGTTGCCAGGTGCTCTACATGCTCTTCCTCATTCTTAGAATATATAAATATATTATCAATGAACAATATCACAAACTTGTCCAGATAAGGATGAAACACATTGTTCATCAAACACATGAAAGTAGCTGGAGCATTAGTAAAACCAAAAGGAACCACCACAAACTCATAATACCCATACATGGTACGAAATGTGGTCTTGTAAATATCTTCCTCTTTGATGTGCACTTGATGATATCCTAATCTTAGATCAATCTTCGAAAACAATGTTGCTCCCTTCAACTGATCAAGTAAATGTCAATCCACAACAAAGGATACCTATTCTTTCTAGTCACCTTTTTCAACTTCTTGTAATCAATGCACAACCTAAGAGTACCATCCTTCTTCTTCACAAACAACACCGGTGCACCCCAAGGCAATACACTTGGCCTAATGTAACCCTTATCAAGAATTTCCTTAAGTTGCAACTTCAATTCCACCATCACCGGAGTGCTCATCCTGTAAGGTGCCTTAGATGATAGTGCTACTCTTGGTACCAACTCAATAGATAAATCCACTTACTTATGAGGTTGTAACTCTGAAATATCTACTCAAAACACATCTTGAAATTGTGACAAAATAGGATACCTCTTCAAGACTTCATCATCCTCAACATCCTTCCCTTTGTCACTGGAAATATGGACTACAAACAATACACATCCTTTCTTGCAACTGTGCTTTTCTTGCATAGTTGTAACTATTCTCACTGATGTAGGCTTCTTATTTCCCTGCAAGATTCTTCTTTCCCCATCATCATCCAGACACTCAATAGTCTTGTCATAATAGTCCACTTTAGTCCAATGAATGTACAACCAATCCATGACCAAAAGCATGTTGTATGAACCCAAAGGGAGAACATTTAGATGTGTTGATGTAGGCATAACATTCAACTCAAATGCGCAAGATCGCACCTAATGATCAACTCTTCTCTTGTTCCTTGTAGCCAACTACACCAACCAATATTCTGCATGCACTTCCTTATTCAAGCAACACTTATCCACTAGGTAGGGACTGATATAACTATAATTAGATACAAGATTAATCAAAATACAAATAACTTGATCACAAATATTACCTTCCATCTCAATAAATGATGTATGTTTATCATCCTACCTATTATCCACTACTTCATAAACCCAAGGAATACTCTGCCCAATGTCTCCTCCTAAGCACTATAAATATGAGGTCTGACACCCTAATGTTGTAGAAAATCTCTCCTGCAGTGGTCTCCACCACAACTCCAACACTGTAAAGGCTTCCTACCATCTCCCTTGTTATGTGCCTCAGGCTGAAATCCATGTCTTGTGTCAACTGCATTGAACTTCTTATAAGGTGCTATATTCTCCTTATCACCTACATCCTTAGGTCTTCCCCACTTCTTAATCCACTTTCCTTTAGTCTTATCATTACCTTTCCAATCTTGCTTAGGTTTAGACTTATGCTTAGACTCCTCATAACAATGTTTCAACTTCCCAATAACTTCCTCTAATGATCGAGGCTCATCTTGTTCAATCTAATCCTTAAATGCTAAAGGTAATCCACTAATGAACCTTTGGACCTTTGTCTTCTCATCCTTAAGATATGGCACATACTTCAACAACTCTAGAAACTTCATCTTGTACTCTTCATCTATCATGGAACCCATCTTTAGCTCCTAGAAATCCTTATTGTTTCCATCGTAATATCTCTCGAACAAGTTCTTCTTTTTGAAGAGTCTTTTAAACTCATGCCAACTCAACTCCTTTGTCTTGATGCCTCTGAAATGCTTCACATCTTCCCACCAGATATCCAATTTTCACTTGAGATTGAAGATAGTTATCCTGGATTTCGTATTCTCTGAATAATCATACAATATAATGGGGTATATAAACAATATGCATTTACATATAACCAGTATTACATATAACCAAGTACACTTATTGTGGGTTATATACCGGTTATATGTAATACTAGTTTTATGTTAATAAATCTGAGGAATATTGGATATATGTTGATCAAGGCTTGTAACAATCCTTGGTTTATTTTCCATGTAAATAAAATAAGACCAAGGTCATGGGACATGTATTCCAAGCTAAATGTTGGGAAAACCATTATAGTGGGCATCTCTTGTGATTAATAATGGCTATGGAAATTGGCAAAGGCATTGGCAAAGTAAAAGAGGCAATAATTGGCATTTATTTATGAAAATAAAGGAAAATACAAGAAAAGGAACTTGAAGGGACACAAATCTGAATGCAAGGAAAAATAGAGGGAAAATGAAGGAAAATGAAGAAAATAGAGGCACCAATGATAAAAGGCTTCACAGAAAAAATTGCTAGCTTTTTAACAGTTTTGTGGTGGAGCACTACTTTCATTCACTCTCTCATACACTCTTGCACACTTAGAGTATTATTGGAGCATTCTTGGAGAACTCTAGTGTTCACTTAGATTTAGAGAAAGGAGGAAAATGAAATTAGGGGAGCACAAGGAAACATTTGGATCAACAACTACAACTAGATTGCTTAATAGGTTGCATGTGTGGTTTCCTTGCTAATGTTTGGATGCATGGAATATGCATGTCATTTCCCAGTTATATGTTTTCATTGGCATGGATATTTTCCTGGAGTGATAATAGCTTCAACTTGGCCTTGCCATTTCAAGTTCCTAATGACTATGGGTTAGAACAAACGCTCTGGAATCCCTGGAACAACTTGGTTGAGTTACTAGTTCTTGGAGTCGTAGGTTGGAAAAAATGCTCTAGAGCCATTGTTGGGTTGAGTTACTAGTCCCTGGAGCCACGGTTGGAACAAACACTTTGGAGCCCTGGAAGGTTGTGGGTTGAGTTACTAGTTCCTAGAGCCCTGGATAACTTGGGTAGAGACCAATCTGGTTGATGTTAGTGATTTTCGAACAATAGAGGTGGAATCACTGTGCTTGAGGGTTGAGGTGGTTTGGCCCCTAGAAGCTCTGGTTGGATTTGTCTTGGTTTATTCCATGAGATCCCACATTCGTTCTTTGAATATGGCGAGGGGTGATTGGTTGAAAGAAATATTCAGTTCAGCCCAATCTATGGTCAGGTGGTGCGTGGAAGTCCTTGACTTGGTTGGAATTTTCATATATTAATAAGATATATTTTTCCTATGGTGATTTATGAGTACTTGTACTAGTTATCATGTTGACATTATGTCTAATTTGCCATGGTTTCTATGTTAGTTATTTGTTGGTTATATGATGTAATATATCTATGGCTCATGACTTGTTTGATAACTTATTGATTGGTTAATGAATGCATGGACTAACAAGTGTTATGGAAGCTAGCTAGAGAGGGATTAGAGTCTTCTTGGTGATTCTCAGCTGAAGACTATCCGTTTATGATTAGATATGCATTCATGACATGTAGCATACATGTTTTCCATATGTTTGACGAAATGTTTATTATAGATTAGGAAATCTAGGTCAATTTCTGGATTCAAGTTTGAATGTTTGGCATTGTCATCATGCAATTTATGGTTTTGGAAGGTTATAGGCAGTTTTGGGTAGTGGTTTGGAGGCTATCCTGAAAAAGTGGCTCAAATCTCGGAACTGTTGGTACTAAAATGTAGGATTTAGGCCATAACCACATGGAGTAAGGATTTTCATGCAATTGGGGCCTCATAACCACACTCTTTACTTTTTGTGCGTGCATTTGGGGTGCTATGTCAGAGAAAAAGGGTTCCAACTTAGGGATTGACCACTTGGGGTGGTTTGTAGCCTTTTGAGTGGTTTTTGGTCTCCGAGGGATGTCAATGAAGTTGTTGATTGTCGTCCCCACTTCCATAACTTAAACTTGGAGGTCAGGTCATGTCATAGTGACACTCATCTCATGTTTACCCTAGAGAGCTTGTAAATTTGGGTAAATGTGGGGGGGAGGGGCATGTAGAAATTTCACCTGTAGATCAACTGATATATGCAATGTACTAAAGCACAATACTAGATCTAGTTCTACCATAAACTTTGCAAAAGCTTAATCAAATATGAGCAAGATAAAACAAGAATAGATATAACTGAGAATGAGAAGCAGTCACACATAACACATAAGATATAATCCGGGGAAAGCCTCAGCCTAAAACCCCACTCTCTGTATTATCATACAAGTGGAAAATAGTCACAGAATTACACAAAGCCTTATCTTGGAAGCCAACCATCTCTCAGTATAATCCCTCTGCTACTCATAGATAGTTAAAGGCTTCTCACAAACCTTCTCCTCTACCCTCCAAGCCTCCTATTTCCTTGCGCAACTTTCCCTGGGGTCTAGTGCTTCCACAAGTGTGAATTCCCACCTCACACTGCTCACTTGGCTTGGAAATAACTGCACAAACCTAAAGGAGATAAATCCTTCTCATGGATGAGCTTCCTTTATAGGAAAAATATTCATCCAACTGATAGTACACTGTCCCTTCTCTGATCTCAACTGGGTCTTTCTCAGAATTGACATGCATGAGTTATTTATGAGAGAATATTCAGTTATCTGAATAACAACAGTTATATGCTAGCATGCATTAACTAACTACACTTACTTAATTTAAACAAACTATTTAAATCAAATATAACTGGACTTGACTCAGTTAACTGAGCCAACTAATTACTACTCAATATAGAACTCATCCTTTTCTCTTTAACTGATGGATAAATTCCTAAATTAATAGATAAACTGTTGCATGTCCTCACATAGACTTCATGTTTGATTTTTCACAACTAATTAACTCATGGAGAATTAATTAATTTTAATTCAAATAGCTGTTAAGTTCAAATTCGAATTTTACTTCACTATTTTAGTACAAGGACTAACTAAAATAGGAATCCATCCCAATCTGCTAAAAATAGGAATGCTATTTTTAGCACTTCCATTTTTCATTCCCTGTTGCTCAATCCAACACTGGTACCCAAACTGCTATTTTTAGCATTTCTTTTTGCAATTTTCAACACCCCCTCTCAACAAGAAATGCTTCAACTCGAACCTAATCCCGAACCTTTGGAATGTTTTGCATGCAACACTTCTTCCAAGTGTGGATGCTCCAACAACTCTAGAAACAAAAAAACTCCCAAATGACCTCTCAGATGGGCTAGAAACATACTTTGATGTTGAAGCTCTACCTGTTGCTAACAAGTGCTCCCTCTCTGACCTCTGCACTGCTGCAACATCTCCATGCATCTAACACCGTTGCACACCTCTCTGTGCCATCTTGCACTGGTGAAACCAACTTGTGCCTCTTGCATTGCTACAACTTGCTAGCTCTACGTTGTCTTGTGATTCCTACACTGTAGCTCTCTTTGCTGCTCCATCCACATTTGTCTCTACCCACCTAGCCAGTCCTTCTACTCCCCATCGGGGGTCCTGTAGCTAAGTCGAATCAAAGAGGTTGGGTACCTCAAGGATCTTGCCCCTCTTCCAAACTTCTTGGGATGATCACTCCACATCGCCCCACCTCCCACCTGGAGGTCTCTAGATGAAGGGATGTCTCCACTTGATCTCCTCTCAGCTTCCCTAGTTGTGGTTGCGCCACAACCTCCTGAAGTTGTTGCACCAACTGTGGCTCCTCCAGAATTGTCTAAGACTTCTTCTGGCGCTACATGTTGAGAGGTAGTGTACTTTCCGTCTCAACCACCAAGTCTCCAACAGTTTCCTTGCTCCTCAAGGCTTTGCATGCATCTTGAACCTCAAGAGCATACATGTTCTTGACTCGCACACCAATAAGTTTCATTTCACACTTGATTTTCCGAAGCTTGTTCTGATATAGATCCTTCAATGTTTTCCACATTGAATATGGAGTCTCCTTCCCATGGAGGCTCGAGACAATGTGGTATCGAACTCCCTCCAAGAGGATTCTCCTTGCTCTAGCCACACATTTCTTCCCCACCAATTCTTGGGCACTAGTAGCTGCAGGCTTGGGGACTTCTTAATCAATGAAGTCCTTCAGCCCGTTGTCCTCTATTACTGCTTCCATGCGAGCCTTCCAGGCTATATAGTTTGAGCTGCCATCAAGTGCATACTCAAGCCTCAAACCGTTGAACGCCATTGGTGAAATTGAGATGTGATAAGAACTCGATTTCTATATCTAGGAACTTCAAACTTCTAGCTTCTCCCTTCTTGTATACTGTTCTTCACTTTGATAACCTAGCTCCGATACCATGTAGAAATTTCACTTGTAGATCAATTGATATATGCAATGTACTAAAGCATAATACTAGATCTAGTTCTACCATAAAATTTATGGAAGCTTAATCAAATATGAGCAAGATCAAACAAGAATAGATATAACTGAGAATGAGAAGCAATCACACATAACACATAAGATATAATTTGGGGAAAGCCTCAACCTAAAACCCCACTCTCTGTATTATCATACAAGTGGAAAATAGTCACAGAATTACACAAAGCCTTAGCTTGGAAGCCAACCAACTCTCAGTATAATCCCTTTGCTGCTCATAGACAGTCAAAGGCTTCTCACAAACCTTCTCCTTTTCCCTCCAAGCCTCCTATTTCATTGTGCATTTTTTCCTGGGGTCCAGTGCTTCCACAAGTGTGAATTCCCACCTCACACTGCTCACTTGGCTCAAAAATAACTGCACAAACCTGAAGGAGATAAATCGTTCTCATGGATGAGCTTCCTTTATAGGAAAAATATTCATCCAACTGATAGTACACTATCCCTTCTCTAACCTCAACTAGATCTTTCTCAAAACTGACATGCATGAGTTATTTATGAGAGAATATTCAGTTATCTGAAGAACAACAGTTATATGCTAGCATGCATTAACTAACTAAACTTACTTAATTTAAACAAATTGTTTAAATCAAATATAACTGGACTTGACTTAATGAACTGAGCCAAATAATTACTACTCAATATAGAACTCATCCTTATCTCTTTAACTGATGGATAAATTCCTCAATTAATAGATAAATTGTTGCATGTCCTCACATAGACTTCATGTTTGATTTTTCACAACTAATTAACTCATGGAGAATTAATTAACTTTAATTCAAACAACTATTAAGTTCAAATTCGAATTTTACTTCACTATTTAGTACAGGGACTAACTAAAATAGGAAGCCATCCCGAATAATTAAAAATAGGAATGCTATTTTTAGCACTTCCATTTTTCATTCGTTGTTGCTCAATCCAGCACTGATACCCAAACTTCTATTTTCAGCACTTCTATTTTTAGCATTTCTTGTTGCAATTTTCAACAGGGCAGTTACAGGGTGCTAGGTTAGATAATTGATTAACATAATTTACATCATGCTCTTGTCTTTGTATATTTTGCTTGGTTGTACTTGTCGGTGAAATTGTATGTACATAATAAAGGGAGGAATATGGGAAGGACGGAAGAAAAAAGAAAAGAAACACTCATGCTTATCGATGACTCCTTGAAAATGATGAGTATGATGAAAAGAGGGAACTGTAAGGACCCTGATAGAGACTTCCAGCTGATGAGTTCATTCCTAGAACTCATTAATAATTGAAAGATAAAGAAGAATCTTGTTTCAATATGAATATTAAACATGCAAAGGAATGTTGACTTCAAAGGGAGAAAGTAGGAGATTTTGACATGACACTCTAACTAGAGGATGTTATAATTTGGAAAATTTGATATTGATGATCTGCATGGGATATGACTTGGCTCCTTGGTAATGCATATTGTAAAAGCTTGTGAAGAGGCCGGAAGGAGAGTATGTTTGATGATATTGATCAACATCACATATTGTCCCTTGAAGAAAGAGATAGTTGACAATGACAACTCCAAGGAAGAAGATATTGTTGTTTGTTTATTAGTTCATTTCATGGGCACTTTGATTGAAAAGTGAAAGCATGGAGAAAGTATTTTTGTACAGTACAAATATGGACCATGCAAAAGGATGTTGATCTAAAAGAAAACAAGTAAGCAGAACTTGGCAAGAGGCCATCATGTTTAGGTAATCATAATGTCACTACAATAAAACCCTGTGATTAGCATCCCTTTTTGCTTCCTTTTTTGCATCTAGAGCCTATTTTTTGTGTTATTTGCGTCCATTTATCAAATATGGTGCAAAATTGTTGCAAAAATTTGTTATGAAACCAGCTCACAAAAATATAGAAAAGAGAGATCCACGCCTTAGAATTCAGCCTCTTCGAGGGGGCAACCTCCTTTACATTACATAAATGAACAATTCTTGGATGATACAAATGAAAAACCTCCTTTCTATATATAGGAGTCTAAGGAGTCACAATATAATCCAGCCGACCTAACAATAATATTATAAAGCACAAAAATAACAATAGAGGGATTCTATGGGGCACAATATAACAATATGGGGGTAATAGGGGCACAACAATATAAATAAGGGGTATAACTACAATAGTAATGGGGTAATCACTAGTATTATAGGGACCCAACATGCCCCTCTCCTTCAAAAAAGTGTTGTCCTCAACGCTTGAGTAGTTCTGGATACTTCTGCATAAAATTCTCATCCTCCCATGTGGAATCTTCAGCGGATAAGTTCTTCCACTTGATAAGATACTCTGAAATTGATCGATTTCGTAGCTGTCGAGTTCTTGTTTCTGTGACTGCTTCCGGTTCCAATATAATTTTTCCTTCCTCGTCAAGTTCTGGCAATATTGTTTGAATTGGGAGCTTGTCACCTATAACCTTCTTTAAACATGAAACATGGAAAACTGGGTGCAATCGAGAAGCTGCAGGAAGCTCCAATTTGTATGCCATAGTACCAATCTTTTGCAACACCTTGTACGGACCATAATACTTTGGTGATAATTTATTATCCTTCTTAGCTTGCTTTAGGGACATTTGCTTATATGGTTGTAGCCGTAGGAATACCCAATCACCTACATCAAAACTTCTTTCACTGCGATGTTGATCTGCCTGTTGTTTCATTCTATTTTGTGCCAACACGAGGTTATCCTTTAAGAGTTGGAGGACTTGTTGTTGATGTTCGATGTGATGTTCCACTGCCTGAACCTTAGAATTTTCTCTTAAATATGATGTGATGGATGGTGGTTGATACCCATAAAGTGCCATAAATGGGGTCATTTTTGTTGCTGTATGGAAGGAAGTGTTATACCACCATTCAGCCAGAGGCAACCATTTGACCCATTGTGTCTGTTTATCAGATACAAAGCAACGAAGATATCCTTCCAAACATTTGTTTACTATCTCAGTTTGCCCATCAGATTGAGGATGATAAGATGAGCTATGAGCTAACTGAGTACCAAGACAAGAAAATAATTCTGTCCAAAAATTTCCAGTGAAAATGGGATCTCTGTCACTTACAATAATCTTTGGGTTTCCATGTAGCTTTTGAACTGTTTCCATAAATGCAGTAGAAACTGTACTGGCTTTAAATGGATGTGATAATGCACAAAAGTGTGCATACTTGGTAAGTCTGTCAACTACCACCATGATGACACTCTTTCCCTCAGACTTGGGTAAACCTGTGATAAAATCCATTGAAACCTCCTCCCAACGTTGGCTTGGAATGGATAAAGGTTGTAATAGACCCGGTGTCTTAATTGTTTCAACTTTATTTTGTTGGCAAACCAAACATTCCGCCACAAACTTTTGAATATCTGATTTAAGGCCATCCCAAAAAAATTCCTTCTTAACCCTGTGGTAAGTTTTTAAAAATCCTGAGTGCCCTCCTAAGGGAGAAGTGTGCAATTCCATAAGAATCTTTTGTTTTAGCTGGGAATTCTTACAGAGGTATAAGCGATCTTTGTACCATAACGAATCATTTTTCCAGCTAAATGTATCAGAAGTACTGGAATCTTGTTGTAGCTTTCGAATAAGTGCCCACACTTCTTCGTCATTCTTCCATTCCTCCCTTGCTTCGTTTATCCAATCTGGTTGGATAATAGAAATGGCACACAACAATGCTTCCACATCCTCATCCTTTCTTGAGAGTGCATCTGCCACCACATTTTGCTTCCCTTTTTTGTAGATGATTTCAAAGTCATAACCCAACATCTTTGTGACCCACTTTTGTTGCTCTTCAGAGGATAATCTTTGTTCTAAAAAGTATTTAAGGCTATCATGATCCGTTTTTACCTTGAAGTGTCTTCCCATTAGGTAGGGTCGCCATTTCTTAAGTGCATGGAGTATTGCCAACATTTCCTTCTCATAAATAGCTTTGCTTAAAAACTTTCCCTTGATTGGACGACTTTCAAAAGCAATGGGTCTTTCATCTTGCATTAGAACAGCACCAATTCCATTTCCTGAAGCATCACATTCCACAATAAAGGTTTTTGTGAAGTCCGGTGTAGCTAAGACCGGTGCTTGGCACATTGCCTCTTTAAGATGTTCAAAGGCCTTTGTTGCTTCCGGAGTCCATGAAAATGAATCTTTCTTCAATAATGTTGTTAGAGGTGCTGCTATTCTCCCATAATTCTTAACAAACTTGCGATAATACCCTGTCAACCCAAGAAATCCTCGCAGATGCTTTATGGATGTGGGGATTTTCCATTCCTTAATGGCTTTAATTTTGCTAGGGTCTACCTTAACTCCTTCATGAGATACAATATGACCCAAATATTCCACCTCCTGGACTCCAAAGAAACATTTGGATCTTTTTGCATATAATTGTTTCTCCTCCAATAGTTGTAGCACCCTGTCAACATGTTCAACATGATCCTTCCAAGACTTGCTGTAGATTAGTATATCATCAAAAAATACTAACACAAATTTTCTAAGGAATGGTTTGAAAATTGAATTCATCAAACCTTGAAATGTTGAAGGTGCATTGGTAAGGCCAAAAGGCATGACCAAAAATTCATAATGACCCTCATGAGTTCTAAATGCCGTTTTCGGAATGTCTTCAATCTTCATTCTGATTTGATGATATCCCGAACGAAGATCCAACTTGGTGAAGTAAATTGATCCATGCAATTCATCCAGTAATTCATCAATGACAGGAATGGGGAACTTATCTTTAATAGTGAGCTTGTTGAGCTCCCTATAATCTGGACACATGCGCCATGATCCATCCTTCTTGTGCACCAATACTACTGGAGCTGAGAAAGAACTTTGACTCGGTTGAATTATACCAGCCTCTAGCATTTCTGCAACCATACGTTCAATTTCACTTTTTTGGACATAGGGATATCTGTACGGCCTGATGTTTGGAGGAACACTTCCTGGAATCAGATGAATAGCATGATCATGATCACGCATAGGTGGGAGACCTTTGGGAGTCTCAAATACCTTGGAATGATTGTCCAGGACTTTTTGGAGATCTGGAGAAATAGATGATTCCAATGTGGAAACATCTAGCGAACATAATTGTGCAATTACACCTCTTTGCTCCTTTTTTAGAAGCTTTGTCATACCATTAGAGCTGATTATCTTTCCTGGTTTCCCTGCAATACCCCTTAATTCAACTTCCTTTCCTTCCACAGAAAATTTGATGAAAAGTTCTTGAAAATTAAAAGCTATTGTACCCAAGGATTGTAGCCATTGGACTCCTAGTACAACATCAGCACCTCCCATTGGAATGGAAAGCATTGGGCTAGTCAATACATATTCTCCCATGGATAGCTTGATATTATGGCACTTTCCAGAGCAATTTATTGTTCCTCCATTTGCAATCATCACTTGACACTCTGGTGCTGGATATAGGAAGCAATTCAATTCTTTTGCTACCCTACAATGAATAAAATTGTGGGTGCTTCCTGAATCAATCAACACTATTACCTTTTTCTTCTTGATTTGTCCTTCTATCTTGATGGTTTGAGGAGTGGTAATTCCCGCCAATGCATTACAAGATATGGTCGGATTTATTTGTTCTTCATCTAGGCTTTGTTCCTGGAATATATCCTCTTCTTTTGACCTTTCTTGCTCCTTTTCTTCTTCCTCTTCACAATCTATGTAGAATAATTTCTTCTCAGCACACTTATGACCTTTGTGTATTTGCTATCACAATTGTAACAAAGCCCTTTTGCTCTTTTTTCTTCCAATTGTTGTGGTGTCAACCTTGTAGGTTGTGGAAGACTATGGGCAACAACACTTCCGTCTTTATAGTTGTGAGTGGTATGCTTCCTAGTTGCCATAATTTTGCTTTCCATTTTTCTTGCTAACCTGAATGCCTTCTCTAATGAATCAGGTTCCCAAAGGCGAACATCATGTTGGATATTATCCTTTAAAGACCCTATGAACACATCAATCCTATGCTCCTCTGGAATATCTTTTACCCTTATGTTCAATTTTTGGAACTCCTCAATGTGCTCCATTATTGAACCCTTTTGTTTGAGACTTATCAATTGGCTAAAAAAAGTGTTGCTTTTTGTATCCTCATAATGTGCTATCAATTCTTCCGTAAAAATTGCCCAAGTGATAAATTGTTTACGAGAACAAAGCCATTGATACCATACAAACTGATTTGGTTCCAAATATAAAGTTGCCATACGTACCTTTTGTGTGTTTTGCACATTATTGAGATCGAAGAATTGCTCCATCTGTAATATCCATGTGGCGGGATCCTTGCCATCAAACTTCCTCATATCGATTTTTGGAACATGGTGAGTCTTCGATCCAACATTAGAGTCTATGGAATCATGATTAACATTTCTTTTGTTCTCATCATGAGTTTCCTTTACTACCTTTTCACCATTAGTGACCCTTTCTTGTAGCAACTTCTTCAATTCTTCCATGTCTGTCTTCATCTATCTTCAAATCTGCCATGTCTCTCTTCAAATCTATCTTCGAATCATCCATCTTAGCTTCCATGCCCTTTATCTTAGATTCCACGCCATTTATCTTAGATTCCACGCCACTTATCTTAGCTTCTGTTAGCTTTTGTGAGCGTGACATTTGTTGCACTTGTTCTTGTAATTTTGATATATCATGTAGCATTTCTTCCTCTTCTTCATGAGTCATGCTAGAGCTTTCAGGTTCCTTACTAGGTGTTTGCATTTTCTTTCCTCGGGGCATCAGTTACCGATAATAATGCTTTACTATGCCCTTTGAATTCCGTTAAACCAAGCTTACACAAAAATTAAAAAAAAAAAAACTACACACCTTTTTTCACTTTATAGAAGCCTGATATTGAATCTGATGTATCTCTGTAATTTCGGATCATCCAGTTCTGAAATTGCTACCTGTAGTAGCCTTCTGCGTCCTCTTTCCAATGCCACAAGTCTGAGCCAAATTGGATTCTCCAAGGAAGAGTTATGTGAAATCTCCCACAGTGACTTGCTTTTAGACTAGTTCAGTAGAGCGAACTTGTACGACGTGCCACGAGTCACTGTTTCAACCTTTGAATCTGAAACACACATACAAGAAACTACAGTCCGTCCTCTTTCTGTACCTTCTTACGAAATTTCAATCCGATCCCCAGAGAGAAAGTTATGACGATTTTCCCCAGGTCACCTGTTTTGAATGTAATTCAGGAGTCTGCAAAAAGACCAACTTCCTCAGATCATATCTCCGCAAATATCGCGCGAAAAGCTCTGAAATTCGGACCCAAGGTTCAGCGCGATTTCTTCTCAAATGGGTTTTTTTTGCGACTTCTGAAACGTCACAGAAAAAAAGTTATAGCGAAAATGCCACGATGACCTGTTTGGAGCAGCGAAACCCTAGAATCCAAAGCTCTGATACCAAATGTTATGAAACCAGCTCACAAAAAGATAGAAAAGAGAGATCCACGCCTTAGAATTCAGCCTCTTCGAGGGGGCAACCTCCTTTACATTACATAAATGAACAATTCTTGGATGATACAAATGAAAAAACCTCCTTTCTATATATAGGAGTCTAAGGAGTCACAATATAATCCAGCCGACCTAACAATAATATTATAAAGCACAAAAATAACAATAGAGGGATTCTATGGGGCACAATAATAACAATATGGGGGTAATAGGGGCACAACAATATAAATAAGGGGTATAACTACAATAGTAATGGGGTAATCACTAGTATTATAGGGACCCAACAAAATTGCACTGAGTTTTGCACCAAGTCTTGCACCAAGTTTAGCACTAAGTGTTGCACATCGTTTTGCATTAGGTTTTGCACCAAGTTTTGTGTCATCCTTTGCACCCAGTTTTCTACCAGGTTTTGCATCAATTTTATCACCTAATTTTGTTTCACCTACTTTTTCATCCTCTATTGCATCCATTTTTTTTCACCTACACTTGCATCAAATTTTGCATTATTTTTTGCATCCTTTTTTGCATCCCCCTTTTCGTCAAGTTTTGCATTGAGTTTTGTGCCTAGTTTTACATCTATTTTTTCATCTACTTTTGTTGCATCCACTTTTGCATCTTGTTCTACATCCACATTTTCATCTTCTATTGCATCCATTATTGTGTCCACTATTGCATCCACTTTTGTTGTGCCACAATTTGCACCTAGTTTGGCGCCTACCTTTGCGCCCACTTTTTATTCTAATTTTGCATCGATGTTCACATCCCCATTTGCGTTTAAGTTTTCATTTATTTTTTCCTATATTTTTGCATCCTTTTTTGTATCCAATTTTGGTCCAGGTTTTAATTAATGTTTTGCATCTGCTTTTGCATAAACTTTTGTTGCATCCACTTTTGTATCCAATTTTGTATCCACTGTTTCACCCATGTTTACATCCACTTTTGCATCCCTTTCTGCATCTTCCTTTTCATAATTTTTTTTTTTTTCTTTTCGCATTTATCATTGCATCTACTTTTGTTGTGCCACAATTAGAGCCATGTTTTGCATGTATTATTGTACCCACCTTTAATTTCACTTTTGCATCCACATTTCCATCATCTTTTGCATCCAAATTTGCATCAAATATTGCATCCACTTTTATGTCAAGTTTATGCATCAAGTTTTGTGTCTTGTTTTGTATCTACTTTTTCATCCGCTTCTGTTGCATCCATGTTTGCATCCAATTTTGTTTCCACAATTTCACCTGTAATAGCCCTAGTGCAAATTCCAAGTAATAAAAGTAAAAAACAATAACCATGGATGAATGCAACAGTTATTCCAAGATGAATGTTGGGCAAGACATCCTAGGGGGTGTTCATTTGATTGTTTATGGCTAAGGAAATTGGAAAAGGCAATGGCTAAGGCATTAAAGGGAAAAAAGGCATTTTGGCATAATTATTTATGAAAATCGTAGAAATTAGGAGGAAAAGGAGGTGAAAGGTCATAGGTTGCATGTGAGGAATAAAATGAAGGAAAATAATGGAAAATGAATAAAATAGAGGCCTCATTCATAAAAAGGCTTATGAGGATCAATTGGTAACCTTTTGTCATTTTAGCTTTGGAGCTCTTTCATTATTCTCTCTCTCTCATACTCTTGAACAGTTAGAGTTTTCTTGGAGCACTTTGGCATTGGAGAAGGAAAGGGAAAGAAGGCAAGAGGAAGCAAAGATCAAGTAGGGAAAGGAAAGATCAAGTAGCTATAACAGGCTTCATTACAGGTATCGACTTGCATGCGTATTTTCCTTGCTAGATTAGGCATGCATGGGATTGCATGTGTTTTTTTCTACCACGGCATGGGTTTTTCCAGGTTTGACAGTATTTTCAACCTAGCCTTGCCATTTCCTAATAGCTTGGATGAGATGCGTTCTCTCATTCGGTTTATTTGGGATGATCAGATTGGATTCGAAGCTGAGTGGGGTGGATCTTCAAATTAACAAACACATGGTGTAGTGGTCCCTGAACCGGACTAAGGATGCACAAAGCCACTGGCCTAGTAACCCCTAAACCATACTGTGGGTTGCAGTAATGCCATATTGTGTGCCTCGGTGGGCCTAGGAATCATTGGCGGTGAATGGTGGGATATACATTAAATCCGAGAGGTGGATTTTCTCTCCGTTGGCCCTAGTGATTCCGGGATGGAATGCATGGTAAAGACTAGAGAGTATGTCTTAGTGTAGGGTCTAGTGATCCCTAGATCAGACTGTGGATGCATGGTAAAGCTTGAGAGACTAGGAGGCACTCAAATTCCTCACGGTGTAGGTAGAAAACTCCTGCGGCATGCACTTTGATTGGTGTTTTTTGACGAGTTCTATGAGTTCCAAATTCATGCTTGGAATATGGAACGAGGGTGATTGGATGAAGAGAGACTTGGCTTAGCCAATCTATGGTCGGGTGGACCGTGGTAGTCCCATCTCTGGTTGTTCATTGCATTGATTAATGAGAAATTAATTCCATTGATTTTCATGAGTACATGTACTGGTGTATATATGGATTTTGATGGCTGATATGTTTATTGTATTTATGTTCCTATTATGCTAGTTATATGCATATTTTATGACAATAGCTATGTATGGCTCTCATCATGTTTTTTATATATGAATGGATAATGTGTCTATGACCTAATAGATGAATATGCAGCAAATGATATGAGGGAACAATGGCTTATAGTGATTCTTAGATGAGTATGAGATACCTACACTTAATTTTGCTATTTACACTTGTAGGTTACATATTGATGATATGTTTGATGAAATGCTCGTCCTGGCTAGTAGGGATCTGGTTAAGGTCTTGATCAACTATTTACTTTTGCAACATTATTTACCTGTACTTTACTTGATTTTGAGCTTTCATTCCATTTCGAGAAGTGGCCTAGGATCTGGGCCTGAAGAAGTGACTTAAATCTTGGGGTCACTGGCACATAACTGGAAACTTTGGTCCACAGTCGCTGGCAGGCAGGCCTATGAGAGTGACTTTAGGTCTCTCGTCGCTGCCTTGCCCATAGCATGAGAGCGACTATGGCCTCAAAGGTCCAGAACAGCAGTGGGATCTAGGGATAGGCTGTTTGAGTCGCTGACTTGTCTCTTGAGGGTTTTGTTGATGATGATTGGATGACTATGTGTGATGTTCCGTCAATTCCACTTCGTTAAGGTCACCAAGGAGGTCGAATCTGATCATAGTAGCCTCTCATCTCATTTTTACCCCAGTTGGCATGGTTACTTGGGTGGATGTGTGAGGAGGGTGTTACAGAGTGGTATCAGAGCATGGTTCAACTCTCAGACTGGATGGGTTGAATGTGTTAGTCATGCATGCATGTCAGTTTCATGTGCGTCTCTTACACTTATATACTTGTTACATTTGCTTCATGTTGGATTAGGGTTGTAGTATGGTTATCATGGATAATTTGATGTTGATTTCATGAAGAGTATTTGACATGAATATGTGATTGACTGTATATGGTTATTTGTCACTTACATGTTGATTTTATGGTGCCTAATTACATCCTTGTATGTTAGGTTACATTCTTGAATATTTGGAGAATTGTGAGAATTGATCGATTATGTTTGACTACATGTGTTTATGCGTATTTGTAGTTGGCTAGGCATTTTTTAGGCATATTGTCTGTTGCATGTAGAAATGTGTATGATGGAGTAATGGTCGTCATGCATGAGGTCATAGCATGCATTGTTTTTTTTTTACGAAATCGGGTACTTATGTATTATAAAAATCAGCAAAGCAGTGTTCTAGTACATGAGGAAAGTAGAGCTGAGAGCTGAGGATCAAAAGCGGGTTCGCAGACCCAGATTCCTCGTTGCTTCTCTTGGTTAAACAGAAAGCAAAATAAAAACGGCTATATTGCCTAACGAAGGAACCACCTATCCAGCAAAATTTGCAATGCATATCCTTTATGGGAAATGTTGAGTGACTGAATCATCAGGAAGCGGGTCTTTCCTGATGCTTGCTTTAGTTGAAGCTTCGGCCTGGTAACTCTGGGTAAGGGAGCGGATGTGCTCAATGGCCTCCTCCAAGTGGCTGCATCTCTCCTTCAGCGATTCGATCTCAGTCTTTCGTTTTTCCAATTTCTTGCGCTTTGAGTTCCTGTCTGCCTGATAATCGTCCTTCAGCTCATTGAGTTGCTTGGTCAAGCGGTTGATCATGAACGTGTGGGTCTTGCACATGGTGCAATCCTTGTTATTGAAATTTTTTTCCAGAGTGTTGCTGGCCTGAGCCTGATCGGTTGTTGGGTTCTGTTGATTTGCCATCCGAGCTGGTTGATGCTGAGTAGTTGGTGAATGGGGGAGCGGGCCAAGAGCGAATGGGACGAGGATACCAGAGGGGAGAGCTGTGAAGGGGAGGAAGTAAGTCAGAGATGAGAGGGGCGGGCCAGCATATGGAGGGGCGAAGGGGATCAGAGGGATCTGGTGAGCTCTGCTGCAACAATTTAACCAACTGTTAGTGAACTTAAACACCGGGGAAACAAGAACAGAAATTACAACTATCAGAAGGTGCTGGAAACGCTACCGGAGGGGGCCTTCATCAGAAGAGCGACGACGCCTGAGAGTTGCGCACTGAAGGAGACCAGCAAAGATGAAGTGAGCATGGTCGCTTTGATCCGGGCTTCTATAAATAGCTTGATGGGGTTCCCCCCATTGCTTGGGCCAAGTCATAGGTGATCTGCTCGTGAAGTGATTGAGATCTTCAAGTATGATCTTGCTGCACGCGCTATTATTGACAAGGCGGCTAAACCGAGAGACGATACTGAGAGTATCTGCTGAGAGTACCTGAGACTCATGAGAAAGGCTGACAGAGATGGAGTGAAACTGGATCGAGGATCTGTTCTGAGAAGAATGGTACCAGATTGGGCTTTCGAGAGGATAATGGAGGCGGAGTGAAGAGGTAACAGGGTATCGATTTCGGGCAGTGCGAGATCTGAAAAGAGGAGGCAGATCCTGCTTCGGATTCTGAGTGCACTCCCGAGAAGGGCTGAAATGATGGCTGCCTAAAGAGTCAGAGGGGAGATCACGAGAAATATGAGAGTGCAATGCTCTGGGATCGAAGGAAGGGGAGAAGAACGACGGAGCTGGGGGGAGGGGAGAAACGGAGGGTGAGAGACCAGTGAAGTGATTGCTGATATGAAGGCTTCTGGAGGCGCTGTTCTTGTGTGCTGTCTGACATTTTGAATTCTTATGGTATCGCCTTGTCATAGATTCTTTCATTCTCGCAGACCTGACCCTGCTGCCTGTGAACTGCCTTACCTGCTAGTGAGTCCGCTTCTGTATTATTTTCTCTTAGAACATGCCTAAAGATGACTTCCCCCATGTTTCTGGTGTTGTCGTTGATCCTCGTCCTTATGTTGTTGAGGCCTGCTTTGCTAAATTCTTTGCCTGTGCTCATTGCTGAGATGATGATGGCCGAGTCCCCAATGATGATAGGGTTCCTTAATCCCAATCTGGAAAGAATTTCGGTGCCTAGGAATAAGCTATAGGCTTCAGCTATGTTGTTCGATGCCTTCCCAAGTCCCCATTCATAACTACATATGGAAATCCCCTTCTGATCTTTAATTATGCCTCCTGCTCCTGCTTCTCCGGGATTATTCTTTGATGCGCCATCAAAGAAAAGAAGGGGGCGATTTTGTTTGGAAATCCAATCCCTTACCTCTTCTTTTGTTCCCCTGAGTTTCCAGATGGGAAGCTTCTGATGTGCTTTGTTCTGGGGGGGGGGACTCTGAGAGTGGCTGATGTTGAAGCTACTGTACCAGACTTTTTCGTCTTGCGTCCAGCTCTTCTGGTCTGGAGGGGTTATGAAATTTGCGCTGACAGCTTCAGAAATATCAGCTATTGTTTTTGCTATTACATTGTCTAATTTGGGCACTTTATTGTTGAAAACATGATTGTTCCTAGCAAGCCAGAGATTCCAGCATAGGGTAGGAGGGATACACTTCCATACTCTGAGAAGATTAGTCTTTCCTTTTCTGGGATGCGGGTAGTCTTTCTTCCAGTTCTTCTGAAGATTATGCATCTGGTCGGAAATTCCCCGAATGTCCAATGGGCTTGTTAACTGTTTCCAGCATCCTTTAGCGAAGGGGCAGAGGAGGAAGGAGTGCTGAATAGATTCCTCCTCCGAACGGCAGAAGCAGCAGATCGAAGGGCCTTGAATTCCTCTTTTTCGCAGATTCTCAGCTGTGAGGATTTTCCCTTTTAAGAGGGTCCAATTGAAATGTTTTACCTTTGGGAGGCATTCTGACTTCCAGGCAGCTGTGTGAAGGTTCCATTTTGGGGCGGGGTTTATGTTTTGTAAAGATTTATATCCTTCTTTCACTGAGAAGGACCCTCCCCCACTGTCCCAGATGTATCTGTCTTCTTTCTCCTTGTAGGTTGGTGCTGATCCAGAGAGAGAAAGCTTCAATGTGATCCAGAGTTCTTCGAGTTCCAGAGGAAGTTTCAGATCTTTCCAGGCAAACCATCTATTTTGGTTCCACTGAGATATATCGTACAGTGTGATTATCTTTCGTTCCTCCATCCAGACTTGCAGGGGCCTGAGATCTTGAAGTTGGTTTTTTGGATTAGAGTTCATTATTCTATCAGACCATATATTGATATTCTTCCCGTTGCCTGGTAGTTTGGAGACATTTTCTTTGAAGTGTGCCAAAACTTTCTTGATGAGACGCCACATCGGCGTGCATGGCCTATCTGCTATTGGTTCATTGAGGATGTTGGAGGTTGGGCCTCTGAGATATTTTCTTTTTATTGTCTCCACCCACCACGAGCCATTTCCTGTGAGAATCCTCCAAATCAGTTTGAGACCCAGCGCCTGGTTGGAGAGGCTTGGAATTTTTATGGAGAGGCCTCCTTTTTCATAAGGGAGAGTGACTTGGTCCCAGTTGACAAGGTTGAATTTCTTTGTGTCTTGTTTACTTCCCTGCCAGAGGAAACTTCTCATTATGAGTTCCATATGTTTGTGAGTACTAGCCGGAGCCATAATTACCGCATATTGGTAAATTGGAAGACCTGAAAGAACAGACTTTATGAGGATGGTTCTGCCAGCTAGATCTAGCCAAGAGGCGCCCCAACTCAAGAGTAGGCCTTTCATCTTTTCGATATGTTTTATCCAGACCTCTGATTTGATGTGTTCCTTTGCCAGGGGCAGACCCAAGTAAGAGAATGAGCTCCAATTTTTTTGAAGTGGGATGTCCAAAATTTGGGCTATTCTTTGCTGTGTATGAAAGGGCACATTCCAGGTATACAGTTTACATTTCCTGTTGTTCAGTTTGCCTCCGGAAGCTTGTAGGAATGCATCCAAAACTCTTTTGAATCTCCTAGCCATTAAACTGGAGGCTCCCCCAATTAATAAAGTATCATCCGCGAATAGCGAATGGTTTATCTCCTTTAATCCTATTTCAATGCGAATTCCTGTGATTTATTTTTTATTGCGAAGATTTTCTAGATG
This sequence comes from Pinus tabuliformis, assembly GCA_031772625.1. NCBI lineage: Eukaryota > Viridiplantae > Streptophyta > Pinopsida > Pinales > Pinaceae > Pinus > Pinus tabuliformis. Next base: position 151,607,792 of record CM062808.1, on the reverse strand, counting down.
AACACTCAGAGTCTCTGCCATGATAATGTAGAGGGAAGGGGAGAGGGGGCAACCTTGCCTAAGTCCCCTGGAACTTATGAAGAACTTGCTGGGGCAACCGTTGATCAGCGGGGCTGTCCAGGGGCTGGAGATACAATCTCTTATGATGCTGACAAAGTTGGAGGAGAAGCCAAATTTTATTAGAACTGCACTTAAGAAGGAGTGATCCACTCGGTCAAATGCGTTGGCCATATCCAGTTTGATAATCATTCCACGTTCTCCTCTATTGTGACTGCTATGAATGGCTTCTTGTATTAAAATGACATTATCTATAATCTGCCTTTTTGGGACAAAACCGCCCTGGTTCTCTGAAATTAGAAGAGGGAGAAGATTCTTCAGCCTATTTGCAATTACTTTTGTTATGATCTTGTAAGAAACGTTGCAGAGCGAGATGGGCCGGAACCTATCAAAAGATTTGGGGTTTGCTTCATTGGGAATCAATGCTATGTGCGAAGACTTTGTGTTGTCCCCCAACTTGTGTTTTCTAAATACATTTTTAACCATTCTCACAAAATCTTTCTTTATAGTTTCCCAGTGCTGCCTGTAAAAAGCGACTGTAAAACCATCCGGCCCCGGGGCCTTGTCTTGCTGCATACTGAAGGTGGCTTCTTTGATTTCTTCTGCCTTAGGTTCTTGTTCCAGCTTGTTGTTGTGTTCCTCTGTTATTTTGCTCTCTATTACACTTAGGAATGCAGCACTGTCATATTGTTGGGGATCTGCCGAAAGAAGAGCCTGGAAGTGATGAGAAGCTGCGTTTTTAATGTCTTCTTGCTCCTTCACCTCTCTCCCTTCTACTTCTATTTTGTCTATCTGATTGCTGGCTCTTCTGGTTTTGATCATATTGTGGAAGAAAGAGGTATTTTTGTCCCCTGCTTTCAGCCATAAGCAGCGGGACTTCATTCTTTGCTCCTCTTCCTCCACTCGGTTTTGCCTATATAGCTCTTTGTACAAGTTTTTTTCCTTCTCTAAATCTTCTGCTGTGCATTGCGTCTGTTCTTTTTCTTTGTGCCAGCTCTCCATCTCTGATAACAGCTCTGTTTTCTTTTTCCTTTCAGAGGTTGCTTTCTCCCTCGCCCATTGCTTTATGACTGTCCTGAGATGTTTTATCTTTGTTTCCCATACGAAATGCGGCGAGCCTAGCACTTCATTTTCCCACTGATTTCGAACAAGGGTGCAAAAGTCTTCATGAGAATCCCATGCTTTGTTATATTTGAAAGGAAGGGGACCTAATTCTATTCCTTTGTCCAGATTGAGGACCACAGCCTTATGATCCGATGCTGTGCCATGAATAACATAGCTCCTGATTGCTTGAAAATTACCTGCTACACCTTCCTGTATTAGGAACCTGTCCAGCCTCTCTTTTATATTGTGTGATCCTGTTCTCTTATTGGTCCATGTGTATTTGCCATTCGACAGAGGGGTGTCGATCAAATTGAAGAGCTGAATGATGGCTTCTTACTTGTCTCTCGATGGGTCCGTATGGAAGTTCCCACCATATTTTTCTTCCACCTGCCTGATTAGATTCAAATCTCCCCCCAGTATTATCCTACTGCTATGGATAGTATTGAGATCCGCTTCGATCGAGTTCCAGCAGCTGGCCTTGTCTCTGTAGTGATTAGGTGCATATATATTATAGATGTGATAGGTTTCTTGATTGCCTTTATTCCTTAGATCTGTTCTGACCCACCAGTTGCATAACTGGGAGTTGATGATTTCCCACTTGTTGTTGTTCCATAATGTTCCTATACCTCCTGAGGCCCCATCTGAACCTTTTGATAGGCCTATGTAGTTTTTAAATCTTTGTGTTTGGAGTAGAAAGTCCTGTTCGGTGGTTTTGGTCTCCTGGATTAGGAAAATGTCTGGCTGTTCCTGATTCATGAGATCCTTGATTGATTTCAGCTTTAAGGAAGAGCCGATCCCCCTACAATTCCAAGAGACCAAATTCATTATTTACCAGTTGTTGGGTGGGGTCCTGATTTCTCCTTGGCCTTTTCGCCGCTTCCTTTTAGCTTACCTAGGAATGAGTCCATGGGTTGTTGGGTACCGGTTGCCATCTCTTTAGCTGCTATTTCGTCCCTTAGCTCTTTATTCGATTTTCTACCAACTTTTCTCGGGGGATCAGATGGCTGGTTGGCTTCTTTTGCTTTGTTTCTAGTGAGGATTCTTTCGATGGTAGGAGGGGGGGAGGGAGGAGGGTTGGAGCATGGAGAGGCTGGACGCGGGGATTGAGGAGGGGAGGGCGGAACATCAGCTGAAAGGGATTCGAAGGGGTTGGAGGAGGAGGGAAAAGCTGAGGAGGGGGGGGGAGGAGGGGTAGGTTGGTTTGTTGCTAGAGGAGCCACGGAGCTGGTGCCCGGATTAGAGGAGGTCTTTTTCCTTTAAACTTGTTCCCATGGTGCTTCTGCATTTTCCTCATTATGTCCTACTTCATTTTCTTTTAGCTTGCTACATCTATTGGCAAAATGACCATACTCGTGACATACCTTGTGTTAACACCCAGGTTGTTCCCTATGACTCCCAAGGGAATACGGCCGGGGTAACCACTAACCAATCTTTGGACGACAGTTTCTAGCCGAACTGTAGTCTGAGAGGGCTCTCTCTTTATAATTTATCTATGTTTGTAATGATTTTAGGCTAGCTATAAGTTCAGGTCTGTTTTAAATCTTTGCCTGGATGATGATTTCAATCAAGGTCCTTGTGTATTTATCAAAGAGTTCTAGTCCATTGGGCTATGGAGTCAGTGGTCCTTTAGATGCTTGATATGATGCTGTGATAATTAGTGATGCTGCAGAGCCTTATTAGTGTCTGAGAAATAATGATATGATAATGTAATTGGACGTGATGTGTTTCAAGTAAGGAAAATGCAATTAAGAATCTTTCACTTAAATGACCATGGAGAAAACAGTAAAATGTTGATCTAGAAGCAGTGAAGAATTTCTAAACAACATTTATAGTTATGGAACCAGCAAAACATGAGCAATTAAGAATTCATGTTCATAGCTAATTTCAGAAGAAAACATATACAACAGTAAAGATTGAGCACCAGGTGTTATTAAAACATGTCCAACACTATTCTTTTACTATACTGCTAGTTCAGCAAAACATGGGCGTGTATAAATAAACGTAAGAAAACAAAACAGAGCTTGAAGAAAGACTTATTATTCCATCAGACAGCAAAGGAATTCTGCACCAGCAAGCATAGCATCAACATGACATCAGACGTTTCAGGAAATCACTGAGCATTTCTTGCTCTTTGTATTAAACTCTTCTAGAAAATACACTATACATGCCTTCGAATGAAAATTCTCAACCCTTATGCTTCATTCAGGGGAGTATATGTTGGAAATAATACTGAGAGGGGGGGTGAATCAGTATTATCTAGAAACTTAACAAATCTTCCTTATTCTTGCATATCAGTACCATAAAATAATGAGCATGAACAAAGAAAATAGACAGTCACACCAAGAACACAAGATGTAAGGTGGAAACCCAATGTGGGAGAAAACCACCTGCTGCAATATGTCTCTATCTTCTTTCAAATTAGAAATTCCTTTTACAATGATTTTGTACTGGTGCAGTCCTTTACCAGTACGCAGGCTGCAACCTGCAGAGAGCTACAACTCTCTCTCATTTTCCAGTCTCCTCCTGGAAGGGAGCTGCAACCCCCTACTTCTTTTCATGAAGCATCAAATGATCAACAAGTATACAACAGTTACAGTCCACTACAGTTATCAGATCAGTAATCACAGAACTAATCCAGAACACCTTATGAACAGAAAAATACAGTCAATAGATCATCTTAAGGCAGGGACGCAATTTTCCCTTCTGTGGCCTGCGACTGGACGCAGTTCACCTTCTGCTGCTCTGCGTGCCGACGCACTGTTTCTTCAACTGCTCTGCGTACCGGCGCACCCAACAATACTATTGCGCCGCGTCTTTTGCTTCAGGGACGCACCCAATAACACTATCGCGCCGCGTCTTTTGCTTCAGGGACGCACCTGAGCCCGGTCTGCCCTGCGTCCCGGCGCACTTGCCCTTCACTGTACCTGCGTCCCGGCGCACTTGCCCTTCACTGTACTTGCATCCCGGCGCACTTGCCCTTCACTGTACCTGCGTCCCGGCGCACTTGCCCTTCACTGTACCTGCGTCCCTTCAGATATAAATGATATAAAGACTTCAAGACTAACCCAAACAGTCAGATCTACAGATCTGATCATGCGCCATAGAGATCACAGTCCATTAGAAGATTCGCCCTCTTAGATCTGGACTAGATCTCACCAAATAAGATATTCAACCAAAGATGATGCTCAATCCAAATGAACTCCTTTGCTTTATATATGCAAGCTTCTCCTCAAAATATGGAACAATACCACGAGCCGACACCATAGAAACACAAAACCGTCGGCTAGATACCACACAAGAAACCCCCACGTGCTTTCCTCTGTCTTGAAATGTGTGCACTGGGTGGACGCACCCCCTGAATGGCTGGCCTGCGTCCCTGGACGCGGGTTCTGCATGGTTTACCTGCGGGGACGCTCTTTCTGAACAGATTGCCTGCGTCCTTCTTAATTTTTCAATAAATAGAGAGCTGATCATCAACTTTTGCTACTGATATGAAGAATAGTGATCTACCACCTGAATGGGTTGCCATCAAGGACAACACCTGAATCATAATGCCAACAATCTCCCCCTTTGGACTTGATGGCAACCTCATTTCATTCTCCCCCTTTGACATCAAGGGCAAAGGGTATGCTCCCCCTAAGCTCATGCTCCTCCAGATCTGCAACAAATAACCAGAAATCCACCATGAAAGAGATAGAGACACATTGCAGCTATTTCCAAGATCTCCTTCCGACCATCCTCCATAATGCCAACAATGCATTATGTGCTCCCCCTGAGCCTGTACCACCAATAAGAAGATGTTCAACAATAAGATGATGCATCAACAACCCCCAGCTTTTGCCTGAGGTTTCAAACGTGTCCCTGGGCAATGGTTTGGTGAGAATATCAGCAACTTGTTCCTTGGAAGGAACATACTCCAACTTGACTTTCTGTTCAAGCACTTGTTCACGGAGAAAATGGTACTTGATTGGTATGTGCTTGGTTTTTGAATGCATAACAGGATTCTTTGAGATGCTGATTGCACTTGTATTATCACATAAGATGGGGATTGGTCCTTGAGGATCAAGTCTGCAGATTCCCATCCTTCCTTCTTGTTCATAATGAAGGGGCCCAACTCATTTTTAAAATTAAGGTGGGCCTTTTTCTTGGAGCTGTGGAAATGGGTGAGGTCTGACTGAATTAATTGCCTGTAATACTCCAAGGCAAACAACCTCATAGGTACATACTTGGGGAGCCTGTATGGACAGAGCTCACAGCCATAGACTCTGAATACAGTATGGTGTTCATATAGGTACCAGTCACCTATTTTATATTTCTTAGAGAGCTGCATAGCTTTCTTGATCTCATTAGATATTCTAGGTGGAGGAGACCTCATCAGCATGCAAGAGACTGGGTACACAAACTGGTCAACAAATTCACAGTAGGTATAGGGTGAATTTGTGACCTTGTGATAAACTGAGGTCCAGAAGATGACAGATCTTCTCTCCCCTTTATGATCCAGCCTTCTGATGTAGCATGGGAAGGCTTCAGAATGATGAAACATGAACATGTGGTAGATGTAAGCTGAATATCTGAAGACCCCCTGTCTGTCCACTTTGCTCAATTGATCATGAATCTTATTGGCTATAAACTTGGCAAAGTTATACTTTCGGGCAGGGGGTTGGCGTGGGCTGTAAACGGACAGCAACACTAGCATGGCTTTATCCACATGCTCACTGTTTTGGTATCCCAATACATAGGCTATCATGTCTAGCAACAGCCTGCCTATATCATTGAAATGTACATTCAGATAAGGAGGTGGCCCTGTAGGCTGGCACTCAGGTCTCATGAAGTTCCTGGTGACCTTTTGCAGCTCCTCACTGGTCATCTTGTCACCAGCTTCCAGCAAATAACTTGTGGAGAACGGGATCAACAACTCTGTCTGATCAAACTGTAACATCTTGTTGATGGAATCAGCATTTACATAGAAGAGGATCCTCCCTGATGGAGTATTGACAGCTCTGTGCTGCACATCATAGTGTTCAGCACATAGGTGAATGATTTTAGGGAAAACATTCACATCTGGGAGACAGTAATAGGGCAGGTTTGACTCCCATATCCCATGTGTACCGTGCCCATCCTTATAGTCTTCCCTTAGTTGAGTGAAGGTCTTCAGAAAGTCCCTGTCTCCCTCAAAGTCTTCAATGAGACAATCCTTGTCAATAAATGGCAAGGCCTCCAGCTCCTTATTTGTTTGATTTAGTGGAGCAACACTGAGGGAAGAGGATGCAGAGGCTGCCATGATATAATCTGAATCTGTACAGGTAGAGGTAATGGTTTGACAAGTCCTTAAAGACTTAAGCTGCAGGTCAACTGTAAACACAGTCTGGTGTCCTCCTTTTAGTGAAAAATGTAAGCAGGCTTTTGTAGTATGCTGCAAATTCACAGGGATGTGAATTGCTAAATGGCAAGTTGCAGAGGTAGTGATGTTTCTTTGGTAAGAATGCAGGTGGCCTATACTTGGCAAAAGGGAACAATGCCGAGCACCTCTGGGGAAATTTTACGGTTTTAGCCCGTGGAATGACCGCTTCAATGTCAATTATGGTTCAGGGATGGTGCAGGTTGCTTGGGTTTACTTTGGGTAACAGGCAGGGCTGAATTCAGGAGTTCTAACAGTCTTTTAATGGTGAATTTTATAGAGAATTGGAACGCATGGGCAAAAGTGGGAAAACTGGCGAAATACCTGGAAAACTGACTTGAAAGCTCGCGGGCCGGGCTGTGGAGGCTTAATGCCATCAAATTCTGAACTTTCAGCGGTTGAATTGTTGAATTTGATGGCTGGCGGAGAAATTTCGCGGCAGCTGGTTGGCAACGGCTACTTCTCTTGCGCATGAAAATGATCGAAAACATCTCATTTAGTCGTTTAAAACGTTAATTTTAGAAAAAGTGTGCATTTGGCGCTTTTCCGCCGATGACGTCATGGCGGGGCCTGGGTATGGAGGTGACGTGGCTGCTGAGGTGTCCGCCAGGGTGGCAGGACATGGTGGCGGGTAGATGCGGTGGCAGGTCTGCGTGGAGGGCCACGGGACGCTGGGGCGGGCATTGGTGAGATGACGTCAGGGTGACGTGCCAATGACGTAGGAGGGAGGGTGGTAACAGGGATGGTGGTAAGCGGGTTCCCCGCACCACCTTTGGGCAAAGGCGGTATCGGGGAGGGGGGCTCCGAGCAACCCCACCGCCTGCCACGCGTCCCCTGTACGGGACGACCAAAACCGCTTTCCCCGGACGCTAAAGGTCGGCAGGTCGGGGAGCGAAAATGACCGCCCACCGTAAGATCTGGGCGGCGGAGATCGGACGGCTGGCGGGTCCTCCGACGGATCGTGCAGGTTGGGGGGGACCCGCCGGCCGATTAAAATATTCGCTTAAATATTTTCGGGCGGGGAACTTTAGAATAGTGGGTTTTTCATGGTTTTTCGGGATTTCTGGGTTTAATAAGAAAAAAGGGGTTTTTGTGTGTTTTTAGCAGAGGGACGGTGAGGGTTGAGGGGAAAGATTTCTGCTCATAACCAGAGGTTAGAGCACATCCAAGACAGGGTTGACCACAGTCCCAGATGGACTAAAGTCCCCTTTGACCATTTATTTGGCTATAATGCCAAAAGGAGAATATGTAAATAATGCTGGGATTTATACACCATGGTGTTAATACTATTAGGGGAAGGGTGAGATAGGGGAGTTACATAATAGAATTAGAGGTTAATATGAATGAGGAGGGTAAGTGAGGGGGATACCACTAAGTTTGTTTGAAACTCATTTAGTTTAGGGAGTAGATCAAAATGAAAAGATTTTTACACAGGAAATGTGGCTTCTAAAGGTTTAAATTCAATCAAAATACCACAAGTAGTTCCATGAATGTCAACTCAAAGGGAATGTTAGTAAATGACATGAAAGGGGGGAGAGGGGAAGTTAGACATGCTCCTTTGCTTTTCTTTTCTCATTTGGACCATCAAGGTTAAATCTGAAATGAAGACCACTTCTGCAACTCTATCTACTTACCCAGCAGCTTTGCCTAGCATTTTTTTGTTTCTTCTTGGAGGGTGCACTTGAACTTGCAAACCCTTGCTTGCCTTTTCTTTTCCTTGGCCTTTTTTCTTTGTTTTCTATCTACTTCTACCCTTATTTCTTCCAAGGTCCCAGATTAAGCTGTTGGGAGCCTTTTTTCTCTACCTAAGCTACTTGTCTGCCAAGATTAAACAGTTTGGACAGACCTCTTTCTCTATTCTACAACTGGAAATTGAAAGCATGGCATGATCCAGATTAAACTGTTGGATCATCCATCAAAATTTGAAACAAGGCCACCAAAATTTGAAACAAGGAGAAGCTCTTTACACACCTTGTCTTCTCTAGGAAATATGGGATCTTTGCATAACCAAAGCAGAGCATATTTGGACTTTCCCTTGTCAATCATGAAATATGAAACCTATTGGTATAGGTATCCAACAGTGGCTCCACATGGGGATGGTTTTTCATTTGAAAGACCAAGAACAGCAGGTCAGATTGCCTTGGCCCTTGACATGTTTTACCCAAAACTTTGAAGTATGCTACTTTGAAGGCCAAAATTGTGCTTTTCCTCCTTGGTATATCTTTGCATCTATGTGCCTTTTTCTGTTGGTCAATGAACTTAAAAAATGGCAATTTTTGTAATCTAAAACAGAAAGTAATATATATACATCTGCATATATACAAGGGAACCTCAGGCTGCCCTTATGGGTTATATTCAAAATAATGCTTCAGCATCCTGCCATTCACAAGACCTTCATCCACGTCAGTTTCGTTAAGACTTTTTAGGAAGTAAGTGTTGTTGCCTTGCACTGCTTGGACAACAAATGGTCCTCTCCATAAGGAATCAAATTTTCCATGTTTTCCTTTGTCTTCTCTTCTTGCATCCCACTTGAGGACTTTATCTCCCATATTAAAATCTTCTACCTTGGTTCTTCTGTCAAAGGCCTTCTTTAATTTTTCTTGTAACACTTGAACTCTGCTGAAAACTTGATCTCTATTTTGCTGCAGACATATGATCTGATTGATCCTCCTTTGCATATCATTTGGTTCAGCTTGGCTTTCTTGAAGAAGCTTCATAACAGGCACTCCTAATGATGAGGGAAATCTGGTTTCTAGTCCATAAACCAACTCATATGGGCTGGTCCTAATTGATCTTTTGGTTGTTAGTCTATCTGCCCATAAGGCATTGACTAGTTTCTTATGCCAATTCTTTTTATTTTCTTCTAGTACTTTCTTGATTATGTTGACCAGACTTTTATTTGATGATTCAGCAAGGCCATTTCCTTGGGGGTAATATGCAATAGAGTGACCCAAGGTGATGTGAAATTTATGACAGAAATTCACCATTTTCTTGGATCTGAAAGCAGCAGCATTGTCTGTTATTATTTTGTCAGGGCACCCAAATCTGGCCAGTATGTTGTTTTCCAAAAACTGAATGATTATTGAATCATTTGCTTGTCTGCATGGAGCAGCTTCAATCCATTTAGTGAAATAGTCTGTGGCTGTCAGAATCCATCTTTGTTGTCCTGAAGATGAGGGATGAATTTCCCCAATGAAATCCAAGCCCCACTGTTGAAAAGGTCTTTCTGTGGCAATGGGTCTTAGGGGAAGTGGCAGCAACTGTCTTTTGCCCTCAAACACTTGGCATTTGTGACATGAGGTTGTGAATTTCTTGACATCAGAGAACATGGTGGGCCAGTAATAACCAGCCCTCAGTATTTTGTCCACAGTGGACTTCCAGTATAAGTGTCCACCACAGTCTCCTGCATGAAACTCTTGCATGATATTGTTAGTTTCATTTTCCATTAAACAGTGCAGCAATATTCCTTCATGGTTTTTCCAAAGTAAATTGCCATCCATCACACAAAATCTTGATGTTTTCATTTTTAAGAACCTACACTTAGTTCTGGATAGTCCTGGGGGAGCGCACAGGTTTTGTAACACATAACAGATATCAGAGTACCAAGGGGATTGTTCAAAGGCTATATTGATCTTTGGAGTCGCCAGCTCTGTTTCACTGTCCAGCTGATTAATATCTAGGGCTTGGAAATTTGATTCTGTCATTAACTTGGCCAGACCTTGCCCTTTTATTAGCTTTGTAGGTTTTATTTCAATATCAAATTCCAGGATATTGGCAATACATTTTCCTCTTCTGCCGTCTAGGTTTTCTTGAGTGAGTATGTCTTTTACAATAGGACTTGGCACGTATGCTATGACATGGGAATAAAGGATATAAATCCTAAAATCCTTGATTGCTTTGACCAAAGCATAAGCTTGCTTTTCCATGATTTGGTATTTCAGAGGTGCATCCCTAATAGCTTTGCTAAAGAAAGCAATTGGCTTCTCATTTCCTTGGTCATCTTTTTGCAATAAGACAGCAGCAATAGTATTCTCAGAGGCAAAAGAAAAAATAATAAAGTCTCTGTCAAACTGAGGATTGGTTAGCACTGGGGTTTGGGTAAGGGCCAATTTTATACCTTCAAAGGCTTGATTGGCTTCAACAGTCCATTTGACTTTAGAGTCTTTTTTAAGCATGTTGTTTAGTAATCTGTTTAGCTCTGCTAAGTTTGGGATAAACCTTCTCAAGAAATTGATTTTCCCCAAGAATCCTTGCAATTCCTTGACATTCCTTGGGTGGGGCATTTGTAGGATAGCTTGTATCCTATCTGGGTCAATTCTAATGCCATCTTTTGAGATGATGTGTCCTAGGAGCTTGCCTTCCTCCAAACCAAATAAAGATTTCTTAGGATTTAAGGAAATTCCATATTTCCTGCAAGTTAAGAAAATCTGCCTTAAGTGTTTCAAATGTTCTTGATCAGATTTAGAAAAAGGTGTGAGGTCATCTAGGTAGATGACTAAGAAGTCATGTATTTCTTTTGCAAAAGCAATATCCATTGATCTTTGAAATGTTGCCCCTGCATTTTTCAGTCCAAAGGGCATTTTTACATATTTGAAAGTTCCCCATGGGGTTGTAAATGCAGTTTTATCTTGGTCATCAGGGTGTACCAGGATTTGATTAAAGCCTGAGAATCCATCAAGCAGTGAGATCCTTGAGGCCCCCACCACTCTCTGGAGAATGTGATCCATTTTGGGTAAAGGGTAGTTGTCTTTGAGTGATACTTGATTTAGATTCTTTAGGTCTACACAAAGTCTTATCTCACCAGTTTTCTTTCTTGTAGGGACTAGGTTTGAAATCCAATCAGAGAACCTGATTGGTGCTATGATACCAGCTTTGAACATTTTTTGCAATTCCTTTTCAATTGAAGGAAGGAGCATGGGATTGATCCTTCTTAACTTCTGTTTGAATGGTTTTTGATCAGGTTTGAGAGGAATAGTATGCTGGATGACAGAGGTATCATAGGACTTTAGATCCTCATATCCCCATGCAAAAACATCTTGAAACTCTTTGAAAAGGTCAATGTATTTGGGTTTTTGATCAGGAGGCAAGGATGCAGACAATTTTACTATTTTGGGCTTGTCGTTGGTACCAATATTGCATTCTTCAATGGCTGCATTTAATGGCTGCATTTTGGGCTTTCTAGGGATATCGTTTGAATCGAAGATGTCCTCTAATGGAGTGAGGCCTGTTGGAAGAAAATTGTCTTTCAGCTCTATAATTTCAGCTTCAGCATTGGTTATCTCTTCACAGTCAATTTGTTGAATTTGCTGAATGTTCTCTCTGTTGAAAGTGGTTGGATTCAGTATTTGTTTTGCTGTTCTAGGTGATATTGGGTGAACACTTTGTTGAAACTGTAGTTATGATTGACTTGCTCTGTCAGTGTCAATATTTAACCCTGCAAATTCTTGTTGTAAAGTTAAAAAATTGTTTATTTGTATATCATCCTCAAATACTTGCCAATCTTTGACATTGTTTGGAATAGAGGGTCTGTGTTTTATTTCAGCTGTAAAACAGTTGTTGGGTTCCAGTGGTAATTTGCAAGTGCTAGCAAATGTTGCCAAACTATGTGCATGGAGATTGTGGGTCCTGGAAATTTTGGTGATTTGGGATTCAGAGAAGGTTTTTAGTATCTCAGTCACAGCAGACCTATAGGACCTCAACCTTTTGTCATTGGTGACAAAGTTTCCTTTCACTTGTTGAATGACCAGGTCAGAATCTCCCATGATTGAAACCCTAGCAGCTTGTAATGACTTTACTATCTTGAGACCCAGTAACAAAGCCTCATATTCTGCCATGTTATTAGTGCATCTAAAGTTTAATCTATAAGCTCTGCCTTCTGCATGCCTGTTTTCTTGGTTGTGTATCCAAACTCCAGCTCCTGCCCCTAATTTATTTACTGAGCCATCAAATTCAAGGAACCATAGGATATCTTGTTGGGAAGGAGATTTGATGATCTGTTCATGAGATGGTAATGTAAGTAGGAGTTGGGGTTTATTCTCTAGCTTGTATTCTAGGACAGTTTCATCATTTGATTGAAAATCTTTCACAACTAGAGCAGGGGCAGTGTCTAGTGTTTGATTGATTGATGTTTCATGGGTGGTACTTCCTTCATTAATGTTTTCTTCTTGTATGAGTGTTTTAGTCCCAATATCATTTTTTGAGAGACTTGTGTTATCACTGAAGAGAATATATGAGTCTATGTCAGAGTGGACAGCATATATGGGAAAGTTTTGAGGCTTTTCCTCACTGCTGACCATGTATTTCATGAGTGTTTCCTTGTATAGTCTTTTTGGTTGCCCAAAAACAGAGATAGTGGCATATGACATATCTAATTGTAGGGAGCCTTGAAGTTTAGCTCCCCATGACCTTGACAACAACATCCCATACTTAGGTGGGATATCAGCAACTACAACATCCATTAAAATTGTTTTGTTAGGGTATTGAACCAAAGACACACATAAATCTTTTATGAGGCCTAAACACTTGACTTGGCTTGAGTCAAAAGAGAACAGGTCCTTGTATGGTCTTGTTATATCCAAATTTAGTCTTTCCATGACTGCTTTTGGCATGAGGTTGTGGGAGGCACCTGAGTCAAACATTGCATTATGTAATATTTTGTCATGAATATGTAAGCTGACATAAAAAGGTAATATCCCTGTGACTACTGTTTTTCCATCTACCTCTGGGCCAAACAACAATTCTGGAGTGTCATCCAGCACATTGACATCATCTTTGCTATTGGTCAGTTGAAGGGATTTTTTGATCTGTTGCTTATAAATGTCATGCTTGGCTAGTTCCAAGAGGGGAATTGCTATCTTTAATTTGCCAATTTCACTTTTCATGTCAAAGGGCTTTTCAATTTGGGTCTTAGGGCTCGGGATAACATTTCTTTCTTTGTTCACAAGTTCTTCTTCTTGATTCTCATCCTGATCTTGGGGCTTATCCTTCTTATTCATCTCTTTAGGAGTAACCTTTGCATTGGGGGGAACGGATGATGTAGCCATTGGCTGCTTTAAGAGGGATGATTGAGTGATCTCTTCAACAGTTACTTCTTCTGTCGGCGATTTAAATTTATCATCAGGTTCCATCACTATGGCTCCTTTAGGCTTTTGGCTGTCTTTAGTCTTTTCAGGCAAATTTATGTTAACAGTCCTACTCCTTAGCTTGTACTGTTTGTGAACTTCATAGACAACAGTGTCATAGCCTTGTTTAAAGTCAAATGATTCACCTGATTTGGTTTGGAATAGTTTGATTTCATTATCCTCAAAAGGTTGTTGATCATCATGATCTTCTTGTGTCAAGAAGACTTGACTCTCACCATCTAAACCCATTAGGTTAATGTGAGGATCTTCATTGGGTTCAGCTGATGCAGAGGTCTCTGCATAGTTTTCTTGAAAAGGGGGCCTTATGTCTGGGTCAGTATTTACCTTGCCTATGTTTGGGTTTTGATTTCTCCTAAAATTTGGATTTCTGGGGGGGTTGTTCTGTGGTGCTTCCCATGATGATTTTCTTTCTATTGTTTCCACTCTTTCACCCAATCTCTTCATGCTATTTAGTATTGCATCCAGCTTTTGATCAAAGCCTGAGGGTTCTTCTTTGAAAATATTTCTCTTTTCCAGCCTAGCTCTGTTTCTCTTAGCAATCAGGTTGGCTTCCACTGTGACAACAACCCTTTGAGCTTCAGCTAGGGATTGGGGATCCCTCTCCTTCAACTGATAGGCCATGTCTGGGTCAAAACCATCAGGAAATTTGTACAAGGCCAAATCAGGAGGAGGTCTTAAGTTTTGAGGGATAGCATTATATACATTATTGAATCTAGCACAATACTCTAAAACTGTCTCTTGGGGACCTCTTCTAATAGTGTCATATTCACCTAGTATGTGGAGAGGATCTTTCTTCTTCTCCCATCTGTTAGTAAAGGCTTGGTAAAGCTCATCAGGAGTTGCAACAGAGTTTGCATTCAAGGATCTAAACCAGGTTCTTACATCACCAGTCAAGCTCTGGACAAAAATTCTCATTCTCACATTGTCATCATCTATTTCATAGTTCTCAAAATGGTCTTGCATCCTTTTGGCATGCTGGGTAGCTGTGAAAGAGCCAGTGGAGTCAAAATATGAGATTTTGGATTGGTAGTCATGGGGTAGGGCTGCAGGATTGGCAAGCAACTGCAAAGGTGCATACCTATTGGCCATATTTGCAGGATTTAGAGGGTTGACAGGGACAAATGGGATAACAGGGATAACTGGTATTACAGGGTTTATGGGAGGGGTAGCTAATGGGATATTGGTTAAAGGAGTGTGTGCAGCGGATGAAGACGTGAGAGGAGGATTTTGAGATGTTGATGGTGAACTAGAGGAACTAGGGGTGGACCGAAAAAGAACTTTGCATGGAGTAGGGATGAGGCTGGGATGATCAGGACTTGCAGTTAGATCAGCAGGCTTCTCCTGCTTTTGCTGCCTCCTAATGTTTCTATGGATGGTATTTGGATTATCAACAATGATGGGTGGATTAGGGTCAGGATTTTCCCTAGTGTGCCTTGGATTCTTCTTGGGAGCCAGCTTCTAACTATCTTTTAGAACTTTGTAAGAAGTTTTTTGTATCTACAAGGACTGGATAAAGACTGTGAAATGACTATATCTATTTCAAATCTGAGATGAAGATTCCATGAAAGAGCTCTTCCCTAGAACTGTCACTGTTACCCAGAAACAGTTTTAAAGGCCTCCTGACTTGTTTCAGGCTTGATTTCAGAGTTTGAGAGATGTATAGAAATTGGAAAATCCTAATAAGTCCCCAGCGGAGTCGCCATTTATGTTAACACCCAGGTTGTTCCCTATGACTCCCAAGGGAATACGGCCGGGGTAACCACTAACCAATCTTTGGACGACAGTTTCTAGCCGAACTGTAGTCTAAGAGGGCTCTCTCTTTATAATTTATCTCTGTTTGTAATGATTTTAGGCTAGCTATAAGTTCAGGTCTGTTTTAAATCTTTGCCTGGATGATGATTTTAATCAAGGTCCTTGTGTATTTTTCAAAGAGTTCTAGTCCATTGGGCTATGGAGTCAGTGGTCCTTTAGATGCTTGATGTGATGCTGTGATACTGTAGTGATGCTGCAGAGCCATATCAGTGTCTGAGAAATAATGATATGATACTGTAATTGGATGTGATGTGTTACAGGTAAGGAAAGGCAATTAAGAATCTTTCACTTAAATGATCATGGAGAAAACAGTGAAAAATGTTGATCTAGAAGCAGTGAAGAATTTCTAAATAACATTCATAGTTATGGAACCAGCAAAACATGAGCAATTAAGAATTCATGTTCATAGCTAATTTCAGAAGAAAACATATACAACAGTAAAGATTGAGCACCAGGTGTTATTAAAACATGTCCAGCACTATTCTTTTACTATACTGCTAGTTCAGCAAAACATGGGCGTGTATTAATAAACGTAAGAAGACAAAACAGAGTTTGAAGAAAGACTTATTATTCCATCAGACAGCAAAGGAATTCTACACTAGCAAGCATAGCATCAACATGACATCAGACGTTTCAGGAAATCACTGAGCATTTCTTGCTCTTTGTATTAAACTCTTCTAGAAAATACACTATACATGCCTTCGAATGAAAATTCTCAACCCTTATGCTTCATTCAGGGGAGTATATATAGAAAGTTTACATAGGAAAAATATCTAAATAAAGAGTACATGCTGCATTAATTTTTCTGCCAAATGCTGGAGTGTAGAAGTTGAGATAGTTAATGCTGTCATAAGTTCCTGTCTTCTAGCTGTCAAGAATTAGTCAGAGCCTGTTGATCTGCTGGCAGTTGGAGTCGGTTGGAGATGCGCTGTTGAAAATGTGGCTAGCTGTCATCTTTTATGTGATGAGTCACTTTTTGGCCGCTTTTGAACACTAAACCTTTTTGCCGTTTGTCTTTTGGTGACCTGGAGCTGGCAGTGGCCGAATGACTTGAAGCTACCGTGGCAGAATTTGGAGCATTGCCTGCCACCAGTCCTCCTTAGGCATTTGATGCCTCCGAATTTTTATTAGAGTCTCATCGGCCTCTGTATACCTGTAAAAATTAGGAGGAGTTTCAAATAAATGATTTGCCTCATTTTCAATAAAGAATAAGCCTTCAAGCTTAGTGTACAAGCTCTGTCCTGTTGGAGGCCCTGTTTCCTCAGAAGTACTGCCAGATGCAGTGATTTGATTTTCAATGTAAGTAGCCATCCGGTTGGTGAATTGATCTCTGCTAATCAATTTCCCTGTGCTTTTCAACAGGCTAGGCAGTCCTCTTGCTTGCAGCATCCCCATTTTGAGTTTATAATCTTCCACCTCAGCCTGTATTTCATAGCATTTTCTTTCTACAGTCTGCACATAACTTCTGAGAGTTAGCACCTTTTTAGTTGTGAGGATGGCCTCTGTTCTGTTGGTGATGCCAATGGCTGCCAGCACTTCTTTGTCTTGCCTGTTCAAGAAATCTATCAATTGGTTTGCTTGCTCAGGTCTGTTTCCCAGCACTGTTTTGGCCCTCTGGATTTCTGTCTGTGCTTGGCCAATTAAATCCATGTGCTCATGGATTGTTTTGATAGATTTCCATTGTTTGGTAATAGCTTGGGTAATTTTATCCCACAAAATTCTTTTTATGTCGGCCATGGTATTTTCTAGATTGAGCTCCTTCTCCAGGGCCTTTATTTTATCCTTTAGGGCCTTAATTTCTCTGCCCTGTTCTGCTACCGTTACCTTTGATTTGTCATACTTGGCATCTATCTCTGCCAATTTGTCTTTTGCTTTCTTTATCTCATCTGCCTGGAGCTCCATTGCCTTGACAGCCTTGATCAATTCTT
The DNA here is from genome assembly GCA_031772625.1 of Pinus tabuliformis. NCBI lineage: Eukaryota > Viridiplantae > Streptophyta > Pinopsida > Pinales > Pinaceae > Pinus > Pinus tabuliformis. The sequence continues at coordinate 151,590,351 of CM062808.1, read as the reverse complement.
CTACACTTGGGTGGGCATTTGGAGCTGCTGCTGTGCCTGCTGCTTCTGTTGTGGGGGCCACTGCTGCCCCTGAAGTTGCTGCTGTTGTTGAAGCTGTTGGAGGAGCTTGGAGTATAGATTCTCCCTGTTTGTCTTGTAGTGCTCCTTCCAGCTCTTTTTCCAATTCTTTGATCCTCTGATCTTGCTGTAATAGGAGGTCAAGTTGTTCATCAACTTGCTTTTCTTTTTGTAGTTCAGCTGTCTGAGGGTGTTCTGTAGGTAACAGCTTCAACCTCTTCCTCATAGCATTCAGATCATCATCCTTCCTCTTCATGAGGGCCTTTACACCTGTTGGATCACTAGGGTCATGCCCTAGATCAATAATGATCTCCTCAAGAGACTTTATTCTATTGTCCTTGGCCTTAGAGGACATTCTCTCAAAATCTAGCTGAGTGTTTGTGTTCTTTAAGGACTCTTTCAGCTCATGGGCCAATGTGGCCTTCTCTACCAAGGTGGCATAGACCATCTCCCCAGTCTGCTTGTGGAGTTCAATCTGGTCCATAGGATGTATGTCTTTAGCTAGGACCTCCACCCTTGTTTTGATGAAATCTGCAGTTGTCATAGGCTGCGGCCCTTTGGGCTTGAAATGACTGAATATCATTTTTTCTTCCTTGAAGTCGTAAACAGACATCAATCTCTCCTACTGGGCTGGTGTAGCATCTATAAACTGCTTGTAAACCTCAGCCCTCAATAGCTCATTTGCTGCCTTGATTTGCTTAAAAGAAGCCTTAGTGCCTTTAGGCTTCTTGCTTTGCTGAGAAGAGGATGACACCTCCAAACCAAGCTGTAAGGTCTGCTCCTGCTGAAAGGAGCTTGTCCCTGTATGTTGGCTGCCCTCCCTGTCTTTTCCTGTGCTGTTCAAGACATCTTCAGTAATGTCTTCCACCTCAGGGGAATCTGCCCTTTGTCTTTTGGCCTTTGGCTGATGGGAGGGTCCACTAATAGGAGTGGACTCTTCTCTTTCTCTTTTAGTACCCCTCTCCTCATGGGCTGGGGTCTGCAAAATAGGTGCTATTGGAGGCTCAGTTTGTGGAGGAGGAGTTTGATCTTGCTGCTGTTCTGTTTGCTCCTCCCTCTGCAGCTCATTTTGCTGCTCTGCTTGCTGTTCAGTTGAAGGGGCTGCCTTCTCTTTCATTGCTTCCTCTTCATCACCCATTATTCCTTTTCCTTTATCTATTGCTGCTGCTGATGTAGAGGGTGCTTGTGGTGCAGTCCTTGTAACTGAGGTCCCTTCTCCCACTGAGTGAGGCGGTCTGAAAGGTACCTGCTGCACATAGTCCAGGTCTTCTCAAGCTCTTTCATATTTTTAAGCATTCTTTCTTCTTCAGTTAAGCTCTCAACTAGAGTGTCCAGCTGCCATTCTTGTAAGTTGGCATACTTTTCTATGTGTGGGTAGTGGCAGTGCTTAATACCTAGGAGTCTGTACTTATTTCTCCTAGCAGTGATGAAACCTTGAGGGTCATAAGGGACCCATCGAAAACTATAGGACAACTTATATTTGTCCTTGAGGATCAAGTCTGCAGATTCCCATCCTTCCTTCTTGTTCATAATGAAGGGGCCCAACTCATTTTTAAAATTAAGGTGGGCCTTTTTCTTGGAGCTGTGGAAATGGGTGAGGTCTGACTGAATTAATTGCCTATAATACTCCAAGGCAAACAACCTCATAGGTACATACTTGGGGAGCCTGTATGGACAGAGCTCACAGCCATAGACTCTGAATACAGTATGGTGTTCATATAGGTACCAGTCACCTATTTTATATTTCTTAGAGAGCTGCATAGCTTTCTTGATCTCATTAGATATTCTAGGTGGAGGGGACCTCATCAGCATGCAAGAGACGAGGTACATAAACTGGTCAACAAATTCACAGTAGGTATAGGGTGAATTTGTGACCTTGTGATAAACTGAGGTCCAGAAGATGACAGATCTTCTCTCCCCTTTATGATCCAGCCCTCTGATGTAGCATGGGAAGGCTTCAGAATGATGAAACATGAACAGGTGGTAGATGTAAGCTGAATATAAGAAGACCCCCTGTCTGTCCACTTTGCTCGATTGATCATGAATCTTATTGGCTATAAACTTGGCAAAGTTATACTTTCGGGCAGGGGGTTGGCGTGGGCTGTAAACGGACAACAACACTAGCATGGCTTTATCCACATGCTCACTGTTTTGGTATCCCAATACATAGGCTATCATGTCTAGCAACAGCCTGCCTATATCATTGAAATGTACATTCAGATAAGGAGGTGGCCCTGTAGGCTGGCACTCAGGTCTCATGAAGTTCCTGGTGACCTTTTGCAGCTCCTCACTGGTCATCTTGTCACCAGCTTCCAGCAAATAACTTGTGGAGAACGGGATCAGCAACTCTGTCTGATCAAACTGTAACATCTTGTTGATGGAATCAACATTTACATAGAAGAGGATCCTCTCTGATGGAGTATTGACAGCTCTGTGCTGCACATCATAGTGTTCAGCACATAGGTGAATGATTTTAGGGAAAACATTCACAGCTGGGAGACAGTAATAGGGCAGGTTTGACTCCCATATCCCATGTGTACCGTGCCCATCCTTATAGTCTTCCCTCAGTTGAGTGAAGGTCTTCAGAAAGTCCCTGTCTCCCTCAAAGTCTTCAATGAGACAATCCTTGTCAATAAATGGCAAGGCCTCCAGCTCCTTATTTGTTTGATTTAGTGGAGCAACACTGAGGGAAGAGGATGCAGAGGCTGCCATGATATAATCTGAATCTGTACAGGTAGAGGTAATGGTTTGACAAGTCCTTAAAGACTTAAGCTGCAGGTCAACTGTAAACACAGTCTGGTGTCCTTTTAGTGAAAAATGTAAGCAGGCTTTTGTAGTATGCTGCAAATTCACAAGGATGTGAATTGCTAAATGGCAAGTTGCAGAGATAGTGATGTTTCTTTGGTAAGAATGCAGGTGGCCTGTACTTGGCAAAAGGGAACAATGCCGAGCACCTCGGGGGAAATTTTATGGTTTTAGCCCGTGGAATGACTGCTTCAATGTCAATTATGGTTCAGGGATGGTGCAGGTTGCTTGGGTTTACTTTGGGTAACAGGCAGGGCTAAATTCAGGAGTTCTAACAGTCTTTTAATGGTGAATTTTACAGAGAATTGGAATGCATGGGAAAAAGTGGGAAAACTGGCGAAATACCTGGAAAAATGACTTGAAAGCTCGCGGGCCGGGCTGTGGAGGCTTAATGCCGTCGAATTCTGAACTCTCAGCGGTTAAATTGTTGAATTTTATGGCTGGCGGAGAAATTTCGCGGCAGCTGGTTGGCAACGGCTACTTCTCTTGCGCATGAAAATGACCGAAAACGGCTCATTTAGTCGTTTAAAACGTTAATTTTAGAAAAAGTGTGCATTTGGCGCTTTTCCGCCGATGACGTCAGCATGACGTCACGGTGGGGCCCGGGTACGGAGGTGATGTGGCTGCTGAGGTGTCCGCCAGGGTGGCAGGACATGGTGGCGGGTAGATGCGGTGGCAGGTCTGCGTGGAGGGCCACGGGACGCTGGGGCGGGCATTGGTGAGATGACGTCAGGGTGACGTGCCAATGACGTAGGAGGGAGGGTGGTAACAGGGATGGTGGTAAGCGGGTTCCCCGCACCACCTTTGGGCAAAGGCGGTATCGGGGAGGGGGGCTCCGAACAACCCCACCGCCTGCCACGCGTCCCCTGTACGGGACGGCCAAAACCGCTTTCCCCGGACGCTAAAGGTCGGCAGGTCGGGGAGCGAAAATGACCGCCCACCGTAAGATCTAGGCGGCGGAGATCGGACGGCTGGCGGGTCCTCCGACGGATCGTGCAGGTTGGGGGGGACCCGCCAGCCGATTAAAATATTCGCTTAAATATTTTCGGGCGGGGAACTTTAGAATAGTGGGTTTTTCATGGTTTTTCGGGATTTCTGGGTTTATGCAAGGGTTTTATAAGAAAAAAGGGGTTTTTGTGTGTTTTTAGCAGAGGGACGGTGAGGGTTGAGGGGAAAGATTTCTGCTCATAACCAGAGGTTAGAGCACATCCAAGACAGGGTTGACCACAGTCCCAGATGGACTAAAGTCCCCTTTGACCATTTATTTGGCTATAATGCCAAAAGGAGAATATGTAAATAATGCTGGGATTTATACACCATGGTGTTAATACTATTAGGGGAAGGGTGAGATAGGGGAGTTACATAATAGAATTAGAGGTTAATATGAATGAGGAGGGTAAGTGAGGGGGATACCACTAAGTTTTTTTGAAACTCATTTAGTTTAGGGAGTAGATCAAAATGAAAATATTTTTACACAGGAAATGTGGCTTCTAAAGGTTTAAATTCAATCAAAATACCACAAGTAGTTCCATGAATGTCAACTCAAAGGGAATGTTAGTAAATGACATGAAAGGGGGGAGAGGGGAAGTTAGACATGCTCCTTTGCTTTTCTTTTCTCATTTGGACCATCAAGGTTAAATCTGAAATGAAGACCACTTCTGCAACTCTATCTACTTACCCAGCAGCTTTGCCTAGCATTTGTTTGTTTCTTCTTGGAGGGTGCACTTGAACTTGCAAACCCTTGCTTGCCTTTTCTTTTCCTTGGCCTTTTTTCTTTGTTTTCTATCTACTTCTACCCTTATTTCTTCCAAGGTCCTAGATTAAGCTGTTGGGAGCCTTTTTTCTCTACCTAAGCTACTTGTCTGCCAAGATTAAACAGTTTGGACAGACCTCTTTCTCTATTCTACAACTGGAAATTGAAAGCATGGCATGATCCAGATTAAACTGTTGGATCATCCATCAAAATTTGAAACAAGGCCACCAAAATTTGAAACAAGGAGAAGCTCTTTACACACCTTGTCTTCTCTAGGAAATATGGGATCTTTGCATAACCAAAGCAGAGCATATTTGGACTTTCCCTTGTCAATCATGAAATATGAAACCTATTGGTATAGGTATCCAACACCTTGCATTTGAAGGGCAGCTGTTCGTAATCTAGCTGCTGGATGTGCATCCATTGATCCACCTTTAGCTTAATGGCTTATGGCAGTCCTTTCCCAAGATCAACTTCAACGCAGATCCTTGCGCATGCATGCATATTCTCCCTTGGTTCCGATCTGTCTATATATTTTCCAACTGCATTGCCGATCGCTTTGACCGATTCATCCCCGCAGCAGTGCAGTGGCAAGTGGGGGAGGCGCACCCAAACAGGGACCGCGTTTGGGATATCCATCTCCGAATCGAAATCCGGGGTCCATCTGTTCAGATAGAGACCTCTTGTGTCCATGAAGTAAGGTCCATTGCGGAAGATGAGGTGCTTGTCTTCTTTAGTCTCGAACAGGAAAGTGAAGTATCCTCGTCCGCAGAATCTGATGGCGATCTTGCCTTGGATCATTGAGCTCCAGTTGCGCTCCACCCATTTTTGGACAGTTCTTGGGGATGGCCAGAGTCCCGTGAACTGACCCACAAGACCTCTTTCTGAAAGAGCTATTGCCGATTTCCTTGGGAGGGATGGAGGTAGAATCACCTCAGGGATCTCATCCAACTTTTTAATGAACTTTGATAATGAGGGGCGGGGCCTGGTGTCTGAATGCTCTGACAGGAGAGAGGAAAAGGTTACCTCAGGGCTCTCAGAATCTGGTGAGGGTGAAGCGGATCCTGCCATTGCCGGCCCGCTGAAGACGACCGGAGGGGCAAACTGTTAGGCGGCCAGAACCCCAAAGGTGGGGTCCGCGCTAAACGTTAAGAACAGCAGTAGAAAAGATGCCCAGCCAGGCAGGGCCTGGGGGCGAGGGCAGAGGCATAGGGCGATCGATCAGACGCAGTCCACCATTTGCGCGATCTCCAGAGCCGTCGCAGCCGATCGTAGTGTTGTTGATTGATATTCATAGCATGCATTGTTGATATGGCCTTCCATTGATGATTGGATCCTAATTAGAGTGATGTTTATGAGTTGATACATTTACTTGCATTTGTCGATATGTTGTTATGATTATGTTATACATGTATCACGCTGATTTGGTGATCTTGCAAACAAGGTATCCTCCCCGAGCTATGCTAAGTTACGTTGGTTTGTTGTGATTTGGTTTATCTGACATATTATGCATTGCATGAAGACAAAGGTCAAATGTCTAGCAATGTGGTAGACTACATAGAATCTCCTTATGCATCAAATGAGAAGTGTGGTGTGGGGCATACTTCTGATTTGGCCAATACATTAAGAAGATTGAAGGAAGAGATAAGGAGCTGTAAGGCAGATAATTATTGGATCATACAGGAACAAGAGAAGAAAGAAAAGTTCAATGCCATACTTCTTCAGAGTTTGTCAAAACTGCAGCGAGAAGGGCCGCTTTGGATCAGCCATGCACATGAGGATGGAACTAATGGAGCATATGGTAGTAGATCTTCTGGTAGACACAGGTCGGATAGACTTAACACAGTGAGAGATGGTAGGTTGTTGGGCACCGGGAAGGAGGGAAGATGGGTACATGTATTATTATAGTTCTGGTTCTGATAGACATCATGATCATCATTGCTATCATCCTTATTGGAGGATTGATAGGGGATACTCACCGAATAAATTCAAGAAAGAAAAAACACCTAATTTTGATGGAGATGTGAAGAAGCCAAAAGATGCATAGGCTTGGATACTTGGGATGAACAAATTATTTGAGTTGCATGATTACATGGATACCATGAAGGCTAGAATAGCTATCTTCAACTTGAAATGTAAAGCAAACATCTAGTGGGAAGACGCTAAGCGGGTTAGAGACATTAGGACAGATGACTTGAGTTTGTGGGAATTCAAGAGTCTTTTTAGGAAGAAGTACTTGTCAGAAAGGTACTACAATAGAAAGGCTAAATGATTCTGAATTAAAGATGGGATCAATGACATACGAAGAATACATGACCAAGTTTCTGGACCTATTGAGGAATTTACCATATCTTACCGATGAGAAGGATAAATTTCAGAGATTTGTGAGTGGTTTTCCATTAGCATTTAGAGATCAGATTGAGTATGATGAGCCTTGGCCACTTGAGGAAGTTATTGGGAAACTGAATCATTGCTATGAGCAATCCAAGAGTAAGAATGAATCTCAACATGGATGGAAGGGAAAAGACAAAGGTAGAGGTGAATGCATTCTAAGAGGACAATGCCTCAACATGTAGATGGGAAAGAAAATGTGGCTCCGCAAAAGAGAGTTTATGCAGCTAGATAGGGACATGGGTCACAACAACAGAAAAAACAACATAGAGGTGAGGGCACTAGTTGGTTGGAGTGTTGGGCATGTGGTGAGGAACACCTTAGGAGAGATTGTCCGCAGTATCAAGGTGGAAGGCCTAAGATATACAGTGCACAGGAGGCACAGACTATTGGGGATGTTGGTAAGAGTATTCCACATATCTATGCAGTAGTGGACAATGGGCAAGAAAAACACCAGGAATCGATCATTAAGATGGACAATAAGATTAGTGATCAAGTTATTTCTATTTTAATTGGCCCTAGATCTAATTATATCTATGTTAGTCCTAACTTGGTGGATAAATGTGGATTGAGTAAGGAATTGCATGCAGAGTCTTAGTTAGTGCAGTTGGACACAGGTACAAAGAAGAGAGTTCATCATTGGGTAAGAGCTTGTGCATTTGATTTGAATGGTATGCCTATAGCAACACATTTGAATGTATTACCATTGAGATCCTACAATATGTTGTTGGGCATGGATTGGTTGTATCTACATAGAACCAAGATTGATTGCTATGACAAAGCTATTGAGTGTGTTGACGATAATGGAGAATCATGAGTCTTGCAAGGTAAGAAGAAGGCCACATCAGTTAGGATGGTGACATCTATGCAAGCAAAGCATAGCTGCAAAAAAGGGTGCAAGCTATTTGCAGTAAAAATTTCTAGTGATAAAGGTAAGGAGATTGAGGATGCGGATGTGTTGAACATATATTCAGTTTTGCAGCAATTTTAGGATGTATTCCCTGAGGACATTACAAAGTTTCCACCTCACAAGGAGGTAGATTTTTTGATTGAGTAGTGCCAGGGGCAGCTCCAATATTGAAAGCACCTTACATGATGAGCACACCTGAGTTAGTTGAGTTATAATTGCAGCTGAAGGAAATGCTTGACAAGGGATACATTAGGCCAAATGTATCACCATGGGGCACATCGATCGTGTTTGTGAGAAGGAAAGATGGTACTCTGAGATTATGCATTGATTACAGGAAGTTGAACAAAGTGACTATCAAGAACATATATCCTTTGCCAAGGATTGATGACTTGTTTGATCAACTGAAGGGAGTAGCAGTGTTCTCGAAGATTGACTTAAGATTTGGATACCATCAGGTATGCATCAAAGAGGAGGACATTTACAAGACTACATTCAGGAGCAAGTATGGGGATTATGAGTTTATTGTAGTTCCATTTGGCTTAACTAATGCTCCATCTACATTCATGTGTTTGATGAATAGTGTGTTGCGTCCATATTTGGATAATTTTTTTATTTTGTTCATTGATGACATACTAATATTTTCTAAAAATGAGGAAGAGAACACCGAGCACTTAGCAACAGTATTGAGGTTGTTGAGAGAGCATCACTTGTATGCTAAGCTCAGCAAGTATAGTTTCTTTCAGACCTAGGTGCACTACTTGGGACATGTTGTCTCTAAGGAAGGCATTGCAGTAGATCCGGAGAAGATAAGGGCCATCATGGGGTGGGTAATTCCTAATAATGTGGACGAGGTGAGATCCTTCATGGGTCTGGCAGGCTATTATAGGAGGTTCATCAATAACTTCTCACATATTGTTTATCCCATTACATCATTGCAAAGGAAAGGTAAGAAGTTCGAATGGAAAAAGTAGTGTGAAGCTAGCTTTCAGCAGCTTAAATAGTTTTTGACGAATCTACCAGTACTATAGATAACATATATGTACAATGATTTTGTGGTATGAACCGATGCTTGCAAGAGAGGGCTTGGTGGAGTCCTTATGCAGGACGGACAGGTGGTATGTTATGAGTCCTGGAAACTCAATGAGCACGAGAAAAACTATCGACACATGATCTTGAGTTAGCAACGATTATACATGCACTGAATATGTGGAGGCATTATTTTCTTTCCACGCAGTTTATGCTTATGAGTGATCGCATTGGGTTGAGGTATTTATTTGACTAGCCAAATCTGAATGCCAGGTAGGCTAGATGGTTGGCCATGATCATCGAGTTTGATTTTGAGATTAGGTATATCAAAGGTAAGGAGAACATGGTGGAAAATGCTCTCAGTACACATACACAGGTACATCACTTGGCAGGTATGAGCTCCTATGGGACAAACTTACATTATATGATCTTGCAGGCAGGACAACAGGATGTCAAGTATCTGGAGATTGTGCACAGGTTGTAGCAGGATGAATGTACAGGTACAGGTACATGTACATGTAGTGGTAGAAGATAGGTGGCAGTATAGGTACAGGTGCAGGTGCAGGTGCACAGGGAATGGACTATTGTCTTACAAAAAATGGATTGATCAAGTCTTGAGATAGGATATATGTACCGGATAACAATGAGCTCAAGAAGGTGATCTTGAGGGAGTTTCATGTGAAACCATATTCAGGTCACCTAGGATATCAGAAGACACTGAAAACAGTGAAGAGTTGTTACTATTGACTGAATTTAAAGAGGGATGTAGCAGAATTTTTGGCGAGATGCTTTGATTGTCAGCGAGTGAAGTTAGAGTGTAAACATCCAGGTGGTATGCTACAGGCTATAGCAATTACAAAATGGAAATGGGAGGTCATTTCCATGGATTTCATTACAGGTTTGTCGAAGACAGTGAAGCAACATGATTCCATCATGGTCATCGTGGATAAGTTAACAAAGGTTGCACACTTCATTCCGGTGAAGTCTACATACTTAGCTAGTGATGTGGCATAGGTTTTCATCAAAGATGTGGTTGGACTACATGGTGTTCTGAAGAAGATTGTGTCAGATAAGGATGCGAAGTTCACTTCCAAGTTTGGGAAGGAGTTATTTGTAGGTTTGGGCACAAAGTTGGCCTTCATCATAACTTATCATCTGCAGACAGACGGATAGACAGAGAGGGTCAACATGACATTGGAGGACATGTTGAGGATGTATGTGATGCATCAACGGAGGAATTAGGAAGAGTATCTCCCTTTAGTAGAGTTTGCATACAACAACATTTATTAGGAGTCATTGAGGATGAGTCCTTTGGATGCATTGTATGGGCAGAGTTGTAACACTCCCATTAGTTGGAGTGATGCGGTTAGCAGAGTATTGATTGGACCAAATATGTTGGCGGGCACGGAACAAGGGATGTAGGCAATCAAGAAAAATCTAAAGGCAACACATGATAAGAAGAAGAGTTGTGCAGATAGGAACAAGCTGTTCAACTAGTTTTAGTTGGGCAACAGGTGTACTTTCACATCAAACCGAAGAAGAGATCCTTGCAGATTGGATCATGTGCCAAGCTGGCACCATGGTTTTGTAGACCCTTTAGTATCATTGAGAGGATTGGGCCAGTAGCCTATCAATTTGCAATGCCTCTGACAGTGAAATTCCACGATGTTTTCCATGTATCTTTGCTTAAGAAGTATGCTAAGGATGTTGATCATGTGATTGACTAGTCTATATTGCAAGGGGAACCAGATGGAGAATTTTAGCTAGAGCCACAGTGTATATTATAGAAAAAGGTTCTCATGCTCTAGAATTGATCAATCGAGCAAGTTAAAGTAAAATGGAAGCACTTTTGGCCCGGTGAAGCTACATGGGAAATGGAGGATCAGATGTGGGCCATGTATCCTTCCTTATTTTCTGGATGAGGCAAAGAAGCTTGACATGGTGGTTTGGTATTTTCTTTATGGTGATTGGGTGTATTCTTTATGATGGTTTGGTATTTTCTTTATGGTGGCTGATATATGCTTTATGATGGTTTGATATAAGCTATATGATGTTTTGATATGTGCTTAGATATGATGACTAGTATATGTTTGATATATATTTTAGTATATGATTTGGCATATGTTTTGGTATCTATATTTATGGTGATGTTGCTATATATACCCACGTGTATGGATGTAAATACCGTAACAAGCTGTGTTATAAAGCTCCACTATGTGGTATGGGTGTCATGTCATTATGGTTACGTTATCATGTTATTATGCTATCATGTGGTTATGTTATCACTATGTTATGATGTTATATGGGTTGGCACTCAGTAGGATGATCATTGTAAATACAGTAATGACCTGTGTTATAAAGCTCCACTATGCGATATGTTGTCATGTTGTCATGGTGTTTTTCTCTTGAGCATATCTTTCATTGTAAATACTGCATCGAGTTGTGTTATAAAGCTCCATGAGCAGTATGTATTCTTTCAGCAGGATGCTGAGGTATGTGATTGAACATCGAAGACGGTGTCCCCCAAGGGGGAGGGTTCTATAATAGCCCTGGTGAAAATTCCATGCAATAAAAGTTAAAAACAATAACCATGGATGAATGAGACATTTATTCCAAGATGAATGTTGGGAAAGACATCCTAGGGGGTGTTCATTTGGTTTTTTATGGCTAAGGAAATTGGAAATGGAAATGGCTAAGGCATTAAAATGAAAAAAGACATTTTTGGCACAATTATTTATGAAAATAATGGAAATTAAGAGGAAAAGGAGGTGAAAGGTCAGAGGTTGCATGTGAGGAGGAAAATGAAGGAAAATAATGGAAAATCAAGAAAATAGAGGCCTCATTTGTTAGCCTCACTCTCATAATAAAATAATTATAAATCCAAAAATCATAATTAAATAAATCAAATCTTGAGAATTAGGAGTTAGTTCCTCAAACTAGGGAGTTTAGTTAGGATGAGAGATTCTCTCTAACTAGTTCTCCTAGATTAGTGTTTTGTTGAGAAAATATCTCAACCAAGTTTGTTCAAGATAGACGCACTATCTTGAGACAAACATCCTCATGTATTTATGTGTACTATTATCATTCTTTGTACATTGGATTGATTAATAATGAGAATGTGAGGAATGCTGTAATGCTGAGGCCTTTTCCGCCATATCTTGTTTCTATATTTCTCAGTGTTTATTTTATGAGTGTGAGTGTGTATTAGTGTATTAAGTTTCTACATGTGGTATCAGAGCCATATGGGTTGCGGCCTGTAGAGAAGTGACAAATATATATTTATTAGAGATGTGAGACGTTGTTCAACTATTGTTGAATGCTGCACCACCGCAAAGATTCAAGTAGCAAAAGTGTGGAATTGTGGGTGATGACTCCAATAAAGTTTTGTTGATAATCGAATCCATGGGTTGGTTTGCAACATTCAGGAAAGCTACATCACTTGGGTTGAGGGCATGGACCTATAACTTCTGAATGACAAAGCATCTGATCTTCATTGTGAAACAATGGAACTTGAGGGTTTTGACAGAGGAAATTGTGGGGATATGAAATTGGAGCGGGGATTTGAACCTGGAGCGAGGATTTGTTGACTAAAAATGGTTTTTGCAGCAGCTGTACCATTGGATTAAAGGCGTGTGAATTGACTGCGTTGCAGTGGCAACATTGAGAGGCACGACATTGATCAGCGTTGATCAGAGGAAGCACAAACGTGAACTGTGGCTTCATCTGTAACATCTGCTGCTTCATCTGGATATGTCAATCCAACAAAAAGGATGGAGTCCAATTTATCAATGAAGACCAACGTGAAGCCAGCAGAGCCAGCATAAATTGATCCACGATGATCCAGCGTAAGTCCTTCGAACAACTCGTCAAAAGATTCATAAAACGTCGATTCAGAAGCGGAAACGAGGGCATTTAATGGTGACATTAGGCACAACCGTGCCAAAAGAAAAGTTTCAGAGCCATATCGATTGGCAGAGCCATATCGTTCATCACAACATCATTACTAGAATCGTTGCGCAGATTAGGTTGCGGGCCTTTTGGAGGGGAAGCTCCACAATTGCTTCTTGGAATCTTAAGTCTTAAAATCGCTGGCATACAGTCAGCAGGTCAGCAGTTTCAGGAACTTTAACCAAGAGGTCGAGAACTTCTTTTGCCAACTTTTCTTCCATAGTAACAACAGCTCTTTCCAGGCACTCAAAGGCTTGAAAAAATCTGTAATCCGATTCGTTGTAGTAGCTTGGGCATCCTTCCTGCAATTTGACACTGATGTCATCCATAGTGCCTCTACCATCGGCCCTATATAGTACTCCATCAGTGTAGCAACCAGCCTCGTGGCAATCTGGTCACCCTCATCTGAACAGACAAACTGATGAAACGTCAATTGAGCCAGCTTTCATCGCACATTACTATCCAAGCTCTGAGATAGTCGAGCCACATGGTGTTGAGAAAGAAGTTGCAAAAGTAAAAGTGCCTCACCAGACCTTGAAGGGTCTGCGATGCCTATGCCTCCCCCACTATCAATGCTCAGTTCACCCTCAAATGTTCTACGGACCCCAAGATCCAGTCAAACAACGTTGAGAGCACAACCACTTCGACATGCCACCTGACAGAAAACAATAGTTCCTTTTGGTGGTGTTGCTATCTTTAGCGGGTTTTATTGGACGAGGAAGAAATAGGATGAACATGTTCAACATCTAGCATGACAGGCACTGGCTATGTGTTGTTGGTAACAACATTCTCTACCTCAGATTGTGCCATCACAAACCTTAACAGTGAGTTGAACTTCAAATCCTTGGAAAACTATAAGGTAATACTTTATTGCTTTTAAGTCATTAAATCAGTGATTGTTCTTTATAGAATGAGTTTTTTATTGAGAGATAAGGTGTGTTGTTAATGTAAACAAAATTTGAGTTTTAGAAAACAATTCACTTTCTAAAGTGATGTTTTTGGAGTAATAAGGACATGTTTTAATATTTTGGAGTGCTAAGTTTTGAAGAGATAAAGAGTATTTGTATTTTTTGTGTAATGGAGTCATGAGTGATTTTGTGAAGTCATAAGGTGCATATTTTGTAATTTTGGAGTTATAAATATTTTGTATTTGGAGTGATAAGTGAAGACTTCTAAAAGGGAAGCTCATTGTTGTATTTTGAAGAAATCTTTATTTTTAACAGATTGAGTCAATGTACATTTATTTTTGAAGACAAGTTGCTTCAAGGGGCTGTGAGTTTGGTATTCTCATTGTTGGAGAAATTTCATTCACGATGTTGTGAAGGTGAAGATTGATGTACTTCAATATTTAATAAAGGCATCTTTTTGTGTGGTGTTAATGTGTCCTAGATCTGCCCGAAATTGAATAAGGGGATCTTAGGTACACCAGGTGTGTTTGTGATCGCACATGATTCTTGATATTGTTTTTTTGTTGTTGTCTAGTTTTGATACTAACCTTCATGTGGTATCTTTCTAATATGATACACACAACAAATTAGTGAATTGCATGCACATAATCATTTTCATTCAAGCTTATGTAATCAAGAAAATTGCAAGCAATCCAGAAGCAACAATACATAATCAAGTTGTCAACAACATTTCTACATCAACATCCAATCAAGCTGTCATCTACATCAACAATTTTTGCAGCCATTCAACAACAATTTTTTTGGAAATTGCACTTGCACCATTTTTTAATAAGCTCAATACAAAACTGTAACTTGCAAAACATAATTTGTAAGTTGGATTGTAATCAAAGCCAAATTAAGTTAAATTGTAAGGGTGCATTCTCTGTTGAAACCGACACCCACGCTTTGAATTGATAGGGAATCAATTAAACCAAGTGAATCCATTGTTTTTTAACTGAGTCATTCAAACCCTTGTAAGTGTTTCTCTTGGGTGCATTTTTTATAGTATTCGACACCCTTCTTTGGATCAATCAAGAGTGTAAGTTCAAGAAAATCTCTAAACATCAAGCGAGCCTAAAACTGATCAAAGCAAGCATCAAGCGAGCGTGAAAGCAAGCACGTGTGAATTCAACAATCAATTGTTAAAACAAGTTCAAGCGAGCTTGCAACAAATCAACCAAACATCAAGCGAGCGAGTTCTGAACATCCAGCAAGTATCAAAAGCAAGCGAGCATGAGTTCCGACAAGTTCACATGGTGAAAATCATTCAGTTATTAAAGATTCTTAACAATTTGATCCTCTCAACTGCTGAAGACATGGTGCAAGTCAGCAAGGCGACTCTTGTTGATATTTTAATGAATCTACAACAAGCACATGAAACAATTGAGTTCCTTCAACTGGAGTCGTAACTTCAAACAGATGAGTTGCAACAAAAGAGTGATGCTTCCAAGTCTTTGAACAATACAAATACAGCTGATGATTCCAAGTCACTCATCCAAACAACTTCAAGTGTAGAAGTTGTTCATGATCAAATTGAACTTGCTTCTTCCAAACCCATCATCAAGCCGTGGGAAGAACTCCAAAGTAACAAAAATCGATGCGGATTAAGATATGACAAAGATGGAAACAACTTGCATATCTTCAATTATTATAAGTCGATAAAGTTCATCAGTGCAACATTTCTTGATCAAATAACATCAACAAGCCATGAGAAAGTTGCAGACAAACAGACATGTGTGCAAACTGAAGTTGCAATCAAACCAAAATGCCTTCATTGTCAAAGAATTGGTCATCTGGAAGATCAATGTTTTGATCTTCATCCTTGTCACCATTGTGGCAAGTCAAATCATTCATTAGCACAATGCAGCAAACAACAACAATCAAGTAGATTGAAGATCAATTATTCATGGATTGATCCCTGGGAATGGTCATCCATGGTCAGAAGATTGTATAAGTTTTACAATCGAATTCACTCACACATATTGCAGCCAACAGTAAAAATGAAGATGGTACTCTCGTGCAGTTGAACAGGGGAGTACACCAATGAAACACTCCTACACCTGAAGGGGGGGAGTTCAGAAATAATTTGAAGAAGATTGTCTCTCCTTTCAGCTGACAAAGGGGGGAAATGTCAATGAAATTGATAGTGGTTGTTAGACTGAAAGTCTCGACAACATCAACAAAGAAGCGAGTGGGAATTTTCATTAGCGAGTGAGCATCAACAAATTAACCAGTGGGCATCATCAACAAATACGCCAGTGGGCATTCATCATATTTTGTTAGTGGACAAAGGATGCTAATTGCAAGCAAAGGATAGATGGATCCTTTTGCAGCTTGGCACATGATGGAGTTGTCAAGCGACATTTAGAGATGAATCAGACATGCAACTGACTCATGGTCTCTTCATATTGCAGTTTCTTTAGCATCCATCTTTGGCATTTTTTCAGGCAAATGTCTTTTGAGGATCAACTTGAGAACTTGGAAGAGGGTTCCTTGTTCTTATTTTGGATTTATCATTTTTTTGGGGGGGGGGGAATGTTAGCCTCACTCTCATAATAAAACAATTATAAATCCAAAAATAATAATTAAATAAATCAAATCTTGAGAATTAGGAGGTAGTTCCTCAAACTAGGGAGTTTAGTTAGGATGAGAGATTGTCTCCAACTAGTTCTCCTAGATTAGTGTTTTGTTGAGAAAATATCTCAACCAAGTTTGTTCAAGATAGATGCACTATCTTGAGACAAACATCCTCATGTATTTATGTGTACTATTATCATTCTTTGTACATTGGATTGATTAATAATGAGAATGTGAGGAATGTTGTAAGGTTGAGGCCTTTTCTGCCATATCTGGTTTCTATATTTTTGAGTGTTTATTTTATTGAGTTTATTTTATGAGTGAGTGTGTATTAGTGTGTTAATTTTCTACATCATTCATAAAAAGGTTGATGAGGATCAGTTGGTAACCTTTTGTCAGTTTAGCTTTGGAGCTCTTTCATTATTCTCTCTCTCTCTCATACTCTTGGACACTTATAGTTTTCTTGGAGCACTTTGGCATTTGAGCAAGAAAGGTAAAGAAGGAAAGAGGAAGCAAAGATCAAGCAGGGAAAGGAAGGATCAAGCAGCTACAACATGCTTCATTGCAGGTATCGACTTACATGTGTACTTTCCTTGCTAGATTTGACATGCATGGGATTGCATGTGTTTCATATTCAACCCTCTTACTGTCACAAAGGTGAAAAATTATTCATCCCAAGGTGTTTTGGAATAGACCAATCCCCAATTTCACTTTGAAGCTCATGAGAATTAGTTCTAAAAATTATAAATTGCATTGGTCAATCTTAAATTAATAATGGGAAAAAAATCCAATGTCCTTCATGTGAGAAAATGTGGTCATGTCATGTAATATGGAATTGGGATTTGATCAAATATCAACTATAGATATAATTAGTTGTGTAAACTCTAAATCCAACATAATTTATTTTCTTAAAGCATTGATAAATAGTTATGCAAACCAATAACAATGTGTGTTTGGAAAGATAAACTATGTGTAGTCCACTACTAAGGTAATATATTTATAACATATCAAATGTATTGAAAATTTGTTTACCTAACAAATGTATTGCTAAGCAATTTGTTTACCATGATGAACTTTGAATTTATGTTATTTTGTATTTTGCATTTTGTTGTACTTTACACTTGTACCATTTTTATAATACTCAATATCAATCTAATTGTTTCCTCTTGTTTCATTTACATTAGATTTTAATGAACAAAACCTTCATAACTATCATATATTAACTTTTAAAATAAAAAATGATTAAAATCAAATCAATTATACATATGTATTCCATAAATCATAAAAATGATTAAAATCAAATCAAGTCTACATATATATTCCATAAATCATAAAATTAAATCAATTACTAACTCTATAGGCATGTCTATTTTGGAACATGTTTCCGGAATTTAAATTTAATTATCAATAAGTAATAGATGGACGGTAGGTATTTAACGTATTTAACATTTATAAAATATCCACAAAATATTAATGTTGGTAAGGATGTCTTACTGAGCGTTAATCATCATCATCACACCATAATATTGGAATAGGGCTTCCAAAATTTTAATTTAATTATCAATAATTTTTTGCTTGATGGTAGGGATTTAAACTCCATAAAATAATTCTAGAATATTATTAACAGTATGCATAAATAAAATGTTGAGATTTATTTTCAAAGTGGTTATGCATTTTTTCCCCTTCTAATTAAATTCATTAATTGAAAATAAGTTATATAAACAAGTGTCATATGAAATGAATTATGGTTTTTTGGGCATAGGCTATTGATAAGCCATGGTTTTGGCCCATGGGATTATAACAAATCCTATCTATTAATTAAAAATATCTGTGATAAAGTGGGGGTGAATCTCCATGGATAAGAATATTGTTGCTTGTTTTTTAAAACATTAGGCACAACCATGCCAGAAGAAAAGTTTCAGAGCCATATCAATTGGCAGAGCCATATCGTTCATCACAACATCATTACTATAATCATTACGCAGATCAGGTTGCGGGCCTTTTGGAGGGGAAGCTCCACAACTGCTTCTTGGAATCTTAAGTCTTCAAATCACTGGCATACAGTCAGCAGGTCGGCAATTTCAAGGACTTTAACCAAGAGGTCAAGAGCTTCTTTTGCAAACTTTTCTTCCATAGTAACAATAGCTCTTTCCAGGCACTCAAAGGCTTGAAAAAATCTGTAATCCGATTCGTTGTAGTAGCTTGGGCATCCTTCCTGCAATTTGACACTGATGTCATCCATAGTGCCTCTACCATCCGGCCCTATATAGTACTCCATCAATGTAGCAACCAGCTTGGTGGCAATCTGGTCACCCTCATCTGAACAGACAAACTGATGAAACGTCAATTGAGCCAGCTTTTGTCACACGTTACTATCCAAGCTCTGAGCTAGTCGAGCCACATGGTGTTGAGAAAGAAGTTGCAAAAGTAAAAGTGCCTCACCAGACCTTGAAGGGCCTGCAATGCCTATGCCTCCCCCACTATCAACGCTCAGTTCACCCTCAAATGTTCTACGGACCCCAAGAACCAGTCGAACGATGTCGAGAGCACAACCACTTCGACATGCCACCTGACAGAAAACAACAGTTCCTTTTGGTGGTGTTGCCATCTTTAGTGGGTTTTATTGGATGAGGAAGAAATAGGATGATCGTGTTTAGCATCTAGCATGACAAGCACTGGCTGTGTGTTGTTGGTAACAACATTCTCTACCTCAGATTGTGCCATCACAAACCTTCACAGTGAGTTGAACTTCAAAGCCTTGGAAAAGTATAAGGTAATACTTTATTGCTTTTAAGTCATTAAAGCAATGATTGTTATTTATAGAATGAGTTTTTTATTGAGAGATAAAGTGTGTTTTTAATGTAAACAAAATTTGAGTTTTAGAAAACAATTCACTTTCTAAAGTGATGTTTTTGGAGTAATAAGGACATGTTTTAATATTTTGGAGTGATAAGTTTTGGAGAGATAAAGAGTATTTGTATTTTTTGTGTAATGGAGTCATGAGTGATTTTGTGAAGTCATAAGGTGCATATTTTGTAATTTTGGAGTTATAAATATTTTGTATTTGGAGTGATAAGTGAAGACTTCTAAAAGGGAAGCTCATTGTTGTATTTTGAAGAAATCTTTATTTTTAGCAGATTGAGTCAATGTACATTTATTTTTGAAGACAAGTTGCTTCAAGGGGCTGTGAGTTTGGTATTCTCATTGTTGGAGAAATTTCATTCACGATGTTGTGAAGGTGAAGATTGATGTACTTCAATATTTAATAAAGGCATCTTTTTGTGTGGTGTTAATGTGTCCTAGATCCGCCCGAAATTGAATAAGGGGATCTTAGGTACACTAGGTGTGTTTGTGATCGCACATGATTCTTGATATTGTTTTTTTGTTGTTGTCTAGTTTTGATACTAACCTTCCTGTGGTATCTTTCTAATATGATACACACAACAAATTAGTGAATTGCATGCACATAATCATTTTCATTCAAGCTTATGTAATCAAGAAAATTGCAAGCAATCCAGAAGCAACAATACATAATCAAGTTGTCAACAACATTTCTACATCAACATCCAATCAAGCTGTCATCTACATCAACAATTTTTGCAGCCATTCAACAACAATTTTTTTGGAAATTGCACTTGCACCATTTTTTAATAAGCTCAATACAAAACTGTAACTTGCAAAACATAATTTGTAAGTTGGATTGTAATCAAAGCCAAATTAAGTTAAATTGTAAGGGTGCATTCTCTGTTGAAACCGACACCCACGCTTTGAATTGATAGGGAATCAATTAAACCAAGTGAATCCATTGTTTTTTAACTGAGTCATTCAAACCCTTGTAAGTGTTTCTCTTGGGTGCATTTTTTATAGTATTCGACACCCTTCTTTGGATCAATCAAGAGTGTAAGTTCAAGAAAATCTCTAAACATCAAGCGAGCCTAAAACTGATCAAAGCAAGCATCAAGCGAGCGTGAAAGCAAGCACGTGTGAATTCAACAATCAATTGTTAAAACAAGTTCAAGCGAGCTTGCAACAAATCAACCAAACTTCAAGCGAGCGAGTTCTGAACATCCAGCAAGTATCAAAAGCAAGCGAGCATGAGTTCCGACAAGTTCACATGGTGAAAATCATTCAGTTATTAAAGATTCTTAACAATTTGATCCTCTCAACTGTTGAAGACATGGTGCAAGTCAGCAAGGCGACTCTTGTTGATATTTTAATGAATCTACAACAAGCACATGAAACAATTGAGTTCCTTCAACTGGAGTCGTAACTTCAAAGAGATGAGTTGCAACAAAAGAGTGATGCTTCCAAGTCTTTGAACAATACAAATACAACTGATGATTCCAAGTCACTCATCCAAACAACTTCAAGTGTAGAAGTTGTTCATGATCAAATTGAACTTGCTTCTTCCAAACCCATCATCAAGCCATGGGAAGAACTCCAAAGTAACAAAAATCGATGCGGATTAAGATATGACAAAGATGGAAACAACTTGCATATCTTCAATTATTATAAGTCGATAAAGTTCATCAGTGCAACATTTCTTGATCAAATAACATCAACAAGCCATGAGAAAGTTGCAGACAAACAGACATGTGTGCAAACTGAAGTTGCAGTCAAACCAAAATGCCTTCATTGTCAAAGAATTGGTCATCTGGAAGATCAATGTTTTGATCTTCATCCTTGTCACCATTGTGGCAAGTCAAATCATTCATTAGCACAATGCAACAAACAACAACAATTAAGTAGATTGAAGATCAATTATTCATGGATTGATCCCTGGGAATGGTCATCCATGGTGAGAAGATTGTATAAGTTTTACAATCGAATTCACTCACACATATTGCAGCCAACAGTAAAAATGAAGATGGTACTCTCGTGCAGTTGAACAGGGGAGTACACCAATGAAACACTCCTACACCTGAAGGGGGGGAGTTCAGAAATAATTTGAAGAAGATTGTCTCTCCTTTCAGCTGACAAAGGGGGGAAATGTCAATGAAATTGATAGTGGTTGTTATACTGAAAGTCTCGACAACATCAACAAAGAAGCGAGTGGGAATTTTCATTAGCGAGTGAGCATCAACAAATTAACCAGTGGGCATCATCAACAAATACGCCAGTGGGCATCATCAACAAATACGCCAGTGGGCATTCATCATATTTTGTTAGTGGACAAAGGATGCTAATTGCAAGCAAAGGATAGATGGATCCTTTTGCAGCTTGGCACATGATGGAGTTGTCAAGCGACATTTAGAGATGAATCAGACATGCAACTGATTCATGGTCTCTTCATATTGCAGTTTCTTTAGCATCCATCTTTGGCATTTTTTCAGGCAAATGTCTTTTGAGGATCAACTTGAGAACTTGGAAGAGGGTTCCTTGTTCTTATTTTGGATTTATCATTTTTTTTGGGGGGGGAATGTTAGCCTCACTCTCATAATAAAACAATTATAAATCCAAAAATCATAATTAAATAAATCAAATCTTGAGAATTAGGAGGTAGTTCCTCAAACTAGGGAGTTTAGTTAGGATGAGAGATTGTCTCCAACTAGTTCTCCTAGATTAGTGTTTTGTTGAGAAAATATCTCAACCAAGTTTGTTCAAGATAGATGCACTATCTTGAGACAAACATCCTCATGTATTTATGTGTACTATTATCATTCTTTGTACATTGGATTGATTAATAATGAGAATGTGAGGAATGTTGTAAGGTTGAGGCCTTTTCCGCCATATCTGGTTTCTATATTTTTGAGTGTTTATTTTATTGAGTGTGAGTGTGTATTAGTGTGTTAATTTTCTACATCATTCATAAAAAGGCTGATGAGGATCAGTTGGTAACCTTTTGTCAGTTTAGCTTTGGAGCTCTTTCATTATTCTCTCTCTCTCTCATACTCTTGGACACTTATAGTTTTCTTGGAGCACTTTGGCATTTGAGCAAGAAAGATAAAGAAGGAAAGAGGAAGCAAAGATCAAGCAAGGAAAGAAAGGATCAAGCAGCTACAACATGCTTCATTGCAGGTATCGACTTGCATGTGTATTTTCTTTGCTAGATTTGGCATGCATGGGATTGCATGTGTTTCATATTCAACCCTCTTACTGTCACAAAGGTGAAAAATTATTCATCCCAAGGTGTTTTGGAATAGACCAATCCCCAATTTCACTTTGAAGCTCATGAGAATTAGTTCTAAAAATTATAAATTGCATTGGTCAATCTTAAATTAATAATGGGAAAAAAATCCAATGTCCTTCATGTGAGAAAATGTGGTCATGTCATGTAATATGGAATTGGGATTTGATCAAATATCAACTATAGATATAATTAGTTGTGTAAACTCTAAATCCAACATAATTTATTTTCTTAAAGCATTGATAAATAGTTATGCAAACCAATAACAATGTGTGTTTGGAAAGATAAACTATGTGTAGTCCACTACTAAGGTAATATATTTATAACATATCAAATGTATTCAAAAATTGGTTTACCTAACAAATGTATTGCTAAGCAATTTGTTTACCATGATGAACTTTGAATTTATGTTATTTTGTATTTTGCATTTTGTTGTACTTTACACTTGTACCATTTTTATAGTACTCAATATCAATCTAATTGTTTCCTCTTGTTTCATTTACATTAGATTTTAATGAACAAAACCTCCATAACTATCATATATTAACTTTTAAAATAAAAAATGATTAAAATCAAATCAATTATACATATGTATTCCATAAATCATAAAAATGATTAAAATCAAATCAAGTCTACATATATATTCCATAAATCATAAAATTAAATCAATTACTAACTCTATAGGCATGTCTATTTTGGAACATGTTTCCGGAATTTAAATTTAATTATCAATAAGTAATAGATGGATGGTAGGTATTTAACGTATTTAACATTTATAAAATATCCACAAAATATTAATGTTGGTAAGGATGTCTTACTGAGCGTTAATCATCATCATCACACCATAATATTGGAATAGGGCTTCCAAAATTTTAATTTAATTATCAATAATTTTTTGCTTGATGGTAGGGATTTAAACTCCATAAAATAATTCTAGAATATTATTAACAGTATGCATAAATAAAATGTTGAGATTTATTTTCAAAGTGGTTATGCATTTTTTCCCCTTCTAATTAAATTCATTAATTGAAAATAAGTTATATAAACAAGTGTCATATGAAATGAATTATGGTTTTTTGGGCATAGGCTATTGATAAGCCATGGTTTTGGCCCATGGGATTATAACAAATCCTATTTATTAATTAAAAATATCCGTGATAAAGTGGGGGTGAATCTCCATGGATAAGAATATTGTTGCTTGTTTTTTAAAAAATGTATATATGTGTTTATCTTATAGATTAACTTTTTTTTGTTAGCCTTAGCAGTTAGCTTGATAGGTTGATGGTTAGCTCGATAGGTTGAGTGTTACATGTTTTTTATTTAAATTTATATACGTGTTTATCTTATATATTAACTTTTTTTTGTTAGCCTTAGCGGTTAGCTCAATACATTGATTGCTCATCATTAAAAACATTTTTATAATTAATAATAATAGTGTTTATTTTATATATTAATTTTTTTTTGTTAGCCTGAGGGGTTAGCTAAATAGGTTGATTGTTGGTCATTAAAAACATTTTTATAATTAATAATAATTATTATTATAATTCAGTTAATTTTTATGATTTTTTTTTTTAGCAATGTGATATGTATGTCTATAAATGTTTACAAACTATTTCCATAAATTTAAAGATATAATATAATAAGGTGATTATTTAATTATTTTTCTAAATATAAAATTAAATTATAAATAAATAAGATAGATAAGAAAACAATCCACTTAAATGATAAAATATTTATTTATTTATATATAATTCGTATTTTGTTATAGATTATTTTTTAAAATAATAATAATAATAAAAAACTAAATGTGTATAGATTAGTAATTTATAAATAAATTTTAAAGTTATAAATTTAAAATTAATAAAATATTAAAAAAAAATATTAAACTAACATTTCTTAAAGAATAAAAATTAAATATAATATATATATATATATATATATATTAAAGATAGACTTCGCAAGTTTTAAATCTATGGAAAATGTTTCCACTCTAACCATTACCACCAATATTTCAAATAAAGTAATGTTTTTTAATTGTTTATTTACCAAAGACAATGTCTCAAGATTGGACACGATCTAACCATGCAAGTTTCGGACACGATCTAACCATGTAAGTTTAAAACAACAGTTGAATTTTTCGTGATGGTTTCACGTGAGCCATGTTTCATTTCCATTGTATGGTTTTATGTGGAGTCTTTGTGTTTTATGTCCTTATAAGATGTGGAGTCTGTCTTACGGTTTCCATTTTTCTATTGAGGAAAGCCACCTCGTTTTCTTCAGGAAAACTACTTCTTTTGTACTT
Organism: Pinus tabuliformis; assembly: GCA_031772625.1. Classification (NCBI taxonomy): domain Eukaryota; kingdom Viridiplantae; phylum Streptophyta; class Pinopsida; order Pinales; family Pinaceae; genus Pinus; species Pinus tabuliformis. Next base: position 151,565,508 of record CM062808.1, on the reverse strand, counting down.
ATTTTTCGATGCATAAAATATTTATTTGGAGTTTACAAATGGAGGAGGGGTAAAGGATTTTATTATATATTTTGGTTGTTGTCATATTTATGCAGTGGTAAGTTATGCAATTTTGTTGTGTGTTATCGTTTTTTCATCATAGTTTTTATTAAATTGTTGTCTTTTCATATTTAAGATGTAGGAGAAGAATAGTAGCTTTAGCACTGTTGACGAAAGAAGAGATTGATCAAAATGTAAACAATTGGGGTGGAGAGTAGAACAAATATTTTTTCCAATTGTTTTATATGATATACACATAAATTTTGTTTAACCATATATATAATTGATATTGAAATATTTTACTTAATATTGTTACTGTAATTCAAGTTGATCTTTTTTACCGTTAGTAATATTTTTTAAACATCACGTATTAATTTTATATTAAGAATAGAATGAATTATACACCTGGATCTTCTCTTTTTTATTAGAAACCAATTGATTTTAATTTTATTAAGGAACACTAAAATATTTTATTATGATCAACATTAATCATGTGAAGACACTTTTTCAATTTTTAATAATCAATAAGTTGGAAATCCTTAGCATCATTTGAATTTAAGACTAACTTGAAATTCCTTTAAGACCTTATATGTTTGGATGGTGGGTCTATGTTCTCCAAAGATGTTAGGCTTCAATTCGTTGACAAATCCTAGAATTTGCACAATGGGAATTGTAGGTTCCATAAATTACAACTACGGGAATTATAGAAGTCATATGAAGTCAAGGTCTTGGTAATATCAAGTGGGGACCTCTAGTATATTTCAATATGTGATATTGTTGTCTTAGGAGAAATGGGAGAAATTGTCTAAATGTTTTAGATAAGACCCATGGAAACTCCATTAACATGTTATTACCTCTATACCTAACAAGTGCTTTTCCCAAACCCATATTGGAGTTACAAAGCGGAAACAAGTAGAATGGAACCTCCTCACGTAAGAATTATGGAACGAACATGTGGAGCGCCTTCATTAAAATCAAACTATGAAGTGAACATGCAACCTTTCGTGCATTTCCGTCTCCTAAACTTGCAGGCTCCACGGGGTGATCCACCTCCATTGTTTGCAAAGGATTTGAACTGCTCACCCCGAATATTTGGGAGGGATCTTCTGTATTGCTTCCTGGCTTTATGATCTTTGCCTCCTCGTTACGGTGACCAACAAAGGGGCGAGGGTAGGGCGGCACCAGAAGACGAGTGATTTGCTGTTGAGCAATGTAATGCTTTTGATCAATGTGCTGGAAAAGCAAGATCAACAAAAAGAATAAAATAAAACAAACAAACTGTAAAATCCAATTCAAACCTAAACTCATGTCAAATGCGCTTCTTAACCACAAATCTTCTATCCAAACCGATGCGTTGTTTGCAGATCTGGAGCAGATGAAATGAGAACAACATGCCCGGGCCATATTTTATTCACTTTGTACAGAGTAGCATAATCATCTGCGATAACAAGGACTTTGTCTTGCTAATGCAGATTATCCAATTATTGAGGAAAGGCAGGTAAGGTTGGCTCACAGCACACATTGCCATTTCTGGCCACAACTTTAAGTGCTTGAGCTAGCGTATGATAGCTTCACCTCAACCGAGACCCACCAGTTCTACTGTGGCTGATCAAACCCGCAGCGCCAGAATTCGAAAATAATGTAGACACGTGGCATATATTTATATGCTCTCGACAGACTATGAAAGCTCTTGAAAATACTGAACATAATTAACTTTGATAGCAAAACTTCCAAAAAAAAAAACAAGTGTTTAATAGAGAAGTTTTCCCCAAAAAACAAGCACTAAGAGAGAAGGATGGAGAATCGAAATTCAATACATACATCGATTTTTCTTCTTATCCATCGAGCTCATGAAGTACAGAGTGATAATACAATGAAAATAGATATCAAAATCAAAAAGTGCAGGAGCGCAGGGTACTCAGGATGCATGAACACAAATTTTCAAACTGGAGCCCTTATTCTTCACCATTCCCAAACCCTTATTTCCTTACCTTCCCCTCTGTTAGGTTTCTTCCTTTGGATCTTCTTCATCCATTATTTGAGATCAAAAAAAAAATGTCGATCTGTCACGAGAAGGACAAGGTGTCAATGTCCAACTTCTACTCCGCTAGAGGTATGCAGGTTTTTCACTGTCGTTCCTTTTTTACTTGCATTTTATTTATAATATTTTTTTTTTTGGATTTTGGTTCTTCTATGGTGAGTTTTCTGATTTGGTTGGCTGAATCAGGCCATTCAGAGAGAAAGAATTGAGAAGCAGTGTGCCTCAGGTTGTGACATGCAATGGCTGCCAGCAAGAAGTTATTGTCGGTTAAAATATTTCTAGCACAAATAGATTGAACGTTTACATTCGACAAGGTAATCTCCCTGACTTTTTGTCAAGATTAATGGTAATAGTGAGATTTGATTTAGCTTGAATCCCAAAAATGATATCTAATATAATGCACTGCGTAAATCCCCCATATCAAAAAAAGAGTCAAGGGATCTCTACTTGAATGGTTCATGAGGCACAATACTTGCTAAGGTTTTGCAAATGGGGTAGCAAGCTAAGTGGGCTTGATTGTGGGGAAAACTCCACAGTTAAGCGCATTTGAGCCAAAGGAGTTCTGGGATGGGTGACCTCCTGGGAAGTCCTGGTTACCGGGTGCAAGCCCCGGAAGTGATGATTGATGCTATGTGATTCGTTCTCCACATTTCACTAGTTTCAATCCCACTTCTTCACCCCTGTGAGCATCACCCGATGCAATGAGTGCTAAGTGAACTATTCAAAAATCATGAGAAATTAGTCAGTTACGACTACCTCTCATGGAAACGGTCATACGTTTGAATGACTTTCTTAACGCAGTTGAATCCCAAAAATGATATCTAAGGATTATGTAGCTTTCCTTGGATGAAATTGGAGGTTTTTTTGCTTTGATGTTCATTAGATTTGCATCCAAGAGAGGTTTGTAATCATTGCTTTTAGTTTGGTATGCACAACATGTAATTACTTGACATCATTTAGTTATGATTCGATGGGAAAATATGAAAAACAACTCCATGATGAATGCTAAATAATGAAAATTTTCCTCTGCATGGAAATATTGACATTCAACAAGATGTATTGTAGTTGTGTGGAAACTTAAAACTGTTGCATATAAAGAAGCTATTGTGGAAAATTAAGTTGTTTCGCTTATATTTTCATAGTTTTATTTTGGAAACCCTCCTTGCTTTGAAGATAGAAAAGATTCATACACTTTGAAAGGGTTTGAAGTGGCAGAGGAGGCCTTGTAAACTGATATCTTTGCCAAGATTTTTAAATTTTTGGAGCATTTGCACCCTATTCTATTTGTAAGAAGTTGCTGGTAATAAATCAACAACATTGGGATCTTTCTTGCAAAAATTTCGAATATTCCCATTGTACTTAGAACAATCCCCTTGCTCCGTCGTCTGAGCACCAACCATTGACCAAACCACCTTCTTCTTTGCCCAAGTCCATCCAGGACTCTGTATGTGTTTGTATTGCTGAAAATTATTTATAGTCACAATAGAATGCAAAGTACAATCCCCTTGATTCATCGTCTGAGCACCAACCATTGACCAAACCAACTTCTTCTTTTCCCAAGTCCATTCAAGACTCTGTATGTGTTTGTACTGCTGAAAATTATTTATAGTCACAACATAATGCAAGGGTAAAAATGGAAGTTTTTAGAAAAATGGTCTACATGAGTACAAGTGCATATGCTTATTGGTATTCTCTGTTGGCATCTCTCCCTTTGCCAAACTTCTCCCCCTTACGTTAAGCTCACCTAGGGAAGAAATTTGAAGCTTATGTAAGGAAGGATTGTGTACTCGTAAGATGTAGATAATTAATCCCACAGAGGCATAGACATGATGAGAATTCCCCCTAAATATAAATTTCATGGACGAATTAGGTGTGTCGATGGGTATAAGATAGAGATGTCTAATTGTTAAATACACAGGGTCATGACTTTTATCTTTATATTGTGTATAGACCACAAGACAACTCTCTCTCTCTCTCTCTCTCTCTCTCTCTATATATATATATATATATATATATATATGCAAGGCATGTATTTAAGAAAGGTTGAACCTGGGGTAGGGGTCTCTCTCTCTCTCTCTATATATATATATATATATATATATATGCAAGGCATGTATTTAAGAAAGGTTGAACCTGGGGTAGGTTACAGGTCTACCAAGTTACCAACTAAGACAACAACTTTTCTTCAAGGCATTTGAATATTGCTTGGGGACCATAGTGGGAATATCACAAAACTACAAGCAAGCACATATATGGGTATCCTCTATAAAATTAAACAAGGAAATAGACGGAAGTTGGATTTTGGTATAAACATGTTGGCAAAAGCATTTCCTTTCAAAGATTGCAATAGATGCAAGTGTCAGGTGTGGACACTCATCAAAACCACTGTGGATCCCTAACTTTTTGCAACTACTTCAAAGAAAAAACTATTCTAAGAAGGATCTCTTCAAAGGAAAAGCATGAGTGTGCACTGTAGTGTGGGTGCGTAGTTACTAGATAACCATCCGGTGTCAAGGACATGATATCCCATTTTAATGTTATGTTGTTGTTTGGATCTAGTGGATCATATGCTCCTACATAAACAAATCTTACTTCAATAAACAAATTGCAAAAGAGAGTCCTAGATCTAAAATTTAAAGAAAACAATCACTATATCTTCTAAACACATAATGAATTACATCAGTTGCAGAGCCTCTGCATCTGAGATCTAGTAGTATTTTTCATTCAATTGAAAATAAAATAAGTTTGGCCACATTTCTTTAAGAAAATTGACCACTAGAATGAAAATGAAAAGGTTTAATGACCATCAGAAGGAAAGTGAAAGGTTTGATGAGCAATGGAAGGATAGATCACTATCCCTGAAGAAAAAAATACAATCTGAAACATTAGTTACACCGAAATGTCAATTGGATTAAGAACCTTACCAGTGGGAGAGAACACAAATGCTATAATTAGTGTCAATCCCAACAAAATCTCAGATGTGAAGCACCAATGACTCTGGACCCTCATTTTGGTATTGGCATCAGAGAACCCAATGTTGTTGATTGCTCCTATTGATCACTTCACTTACACTAACTTGAATTCTACTCAATGGCCAGATCTAGATCGAGGCCCTCTTCTTCACGCACAAGCAAGAAAAATGTTTCCCGAGGTCTCTTATCTCTCACCCTCCTAGAAAATCTAAGCATGTTGTGCTAGTGAAGAAACTGTATGCAGTAATTGTATTTAAATATTCTCAAAAGTGTAAATTTATACCCGTCTAATTTTGGATCATTTAACGTTTAGAAAAGAAAATGTTTTGAACTAATATGACCTTCGAAATGCTTTAAGACCGAGGTCCAATACTTATCAATTTCTTCCTACGAGCCTGAGAAACACTTAAGTGGTGTATAACCTCTATAAACATCTTAAGAAAACGACCTTGACCACGAGTAAATTTTGAATTGTTTTTACTAAGTTCATTATGTAACAAGTTTTGACTCTTTTGCAAGTCTCATTTAGCTAAATTGGTTTAAAGTCTCCCTAGAACTTGGCTAAACATTATGCTTGCCATTTTTTATTTAAAATTTGAGCAAAGCTTTTCCAAGTTCTTTCATGAATCAGTAGATTCCTATATAGCTCAGGGTAGGATCTCATGGTTTTCTTCATGAGAAACACATTTCGCTTGTTTTACAAGGATTGATTTTTAAGAGAATAAGTTTGAGAATCCATCCTATTCACACTGGTACTTTTAGTGCAGAGTTGTAACTGTTTGAATTAGCATTGAATGCATCATGAAGGTCTCATCATACTAGTTGGCAACAAATTGTTAACATTTAGAAAAGTGGAAATCTCATCAAATTGTTTCAAACCAAATAGTTATGTTTTGTGGAATGGTCAAGGATGAGTTCAAAAGTCAATTAGCGATGCCCTCATTAATCACAAGAATATTGCAATAATATATATATATATATATATACCTTTCCTCTTCTGGTGACAATATATATATATATATATATATATATATATATATATTGTCACCAGAAGAGGAAAGGTATATATATTGCAATTATATATATATATATATATATATATATACCTTTCCTCTTCTGGTGACTATATATATATATATATATACCTTTCCTCTTCTGGTGACAATATATATATATATATATATATATATATATATATATATATAGATATATATATAGATATATATATATATTGTCACCAGAAGAGGAAAATATATATACCTTTCCTCTTCTGGTAACAATATATATATATATATATATATATATATATATAGATATATATATATATATATTGTCACCAGAAGAGGAAAGGTATATATATATATATATATATATATATATATATATATATATATATATATATATATATATATATATATATATATATATTGTCACCAGAAGAGGAAAGGTAGGATGCTAATGATAATTGTTACAAACAACTATTTGTGTAGTCTCTACTCTCTAAAACAATACATAACATGTTGACAAATATATATTACAGTCTCTTTAGCTGACAGTTAATCAAGAATGTTTCCCTCTCAATTCACCATTATTTACGGAGTTACAATAGTTCATATTCCAATTCTACAGGTACCTCCAAAGGTGTCCAAGGTTTGGGAGCACACATCGCTAGGTTTGTACTTTGTACAACAATATGCTTGTGTTCTTGTGTGCAATAGAGTGCGAGGGAGGTGTAATTAAGGGCCCTAGTCTTATTTTATTTCTAGTTTTTCCACTTTCACTTCCCTACTGATCCATATTTATAAAATTCTAGTTTAATTCAGTTTTCTATTTCAGTGCAGTTCTATTTTTTAGTTGTTTTTCTATTTATGATTTAATTTTCCTTTTTCAAGAAAAGAGCACTATATAGGTTTTAGAGAGAGGTTTCTTGTTCGAGGAGAGGGTGACGGCAAGGTGTGTGTATCCCACTCCAATCCAGCTGTAGTTCTATAATTTTCTAATTTCAGGAAAAGAGCACTATATAGGTTTTAGAGAGAGGTTATTGATTTGAGGAGAGGGTGAAGGCAAGGAGTGTGTGTAGTTCACTCCAATTCGGGCGTAGTTCTAGAGGCCAACACACATGCATATGATGGAGACTCTAACCCAGGTGCACATGGTTATGTTAATTTTTAGTGTACAACCCAAGCCTCCTTTATAAAGAGGGGCATGGTCTCTATTTTTATTCATTTGTTTTAGTAGATATCAGTGAGGGATTAGAGTTTAGATTTATTGCTTCCAATATTTCCTGTTTTTGAAGTAATAAATAGTGATGTGATTTAAATTTCAGATATGTTGGAGTTGTTGTTATGATTTTTAGTTTGATGTGTTTTAAAATTCAGTTCCTAATACAAATCAAATTTCAGTTTTCATAGTACTTTCAGTTTTATGTTATCATAAGTAGGTTGGTTAAGTCAGATTGATAATATTGTTACTACATGTTGAGAATTTCAACATGGTATTAGAGTGGTTTATATGAAAGTTTCATGTTATTGACATGATTTTAATTTTAGATCTGTTGTACTTGTTGTTATAATTTTCAATTTGACATGTTTCAGTTACTAGTAAGAGTTAGAATTATCGTTTTATAGTACTTCCAATTTTTTGTTGATCCTAAGGAGGTATTGTCAATATGTGTTGAACATTTCAATTAAAAAACGTTATGTAAATCATTTGTGTATAGATTGTATGTATTGCATTTGATTAAGCACACATAATATTCTTGTTTTTAATATTGCATGTTAATTTTTTTACCTGCATGTATTACTTTGTTTTTATAAGTAAGAATATGTTTGTGATGTAGTTTATGTCCTTGACCTACTTTCCTACTAAAAATGAGAAATTCATATTCTTCTTTCCAATTAATAATTTCATAGATGTTTAATAAGTAACCACAGAACAAAGTAAATATTTTGTTGAAATTCATATTGCAACATATTCATCCCATTTTTTTAAATTTTTTGGATGTACTATAAAGCGTGGCATTAGGTAATGTACATATTACTATATCTCTGTCTCTACAAATCTAGCCTAAAAATCTCATAAAATGTAGGTATTTGGTCCATCTGCACAACAAAAGGATCTCTATGATGAAGCTGTCATTTCAATAGTAAATTAAGTATTATAAGGTTTCAATTGCACAATCTTTGCCTTATGGTCAAACTTACACAAAAAAATTTACACCATGGAAGATGAAGGGAAAATGTCAATAGTAAGTTTTAATGCTTTTTTGTGAAGATTATTTTTTAATGATTCCCAAGGATACATTCAATTGTCTGATAAATTGCTACATTGTTATTTTCCAATTTATACTTTTCACTGCAAATACTTGTTTGAAATCATGATTGAATAATTCTAGCTGGTTTTCTAGAACAACATCCTTAAGGGGCACCTATTAAATTGCACTTAATTTATTTGTTGTCATCAATTATAAAATGATGGTCTTTTAAGATCTAGAAATATATTGGCTTTAGGTGGAAACTTGATGATGGAGGTATATCCATTGCACCCATTGCATCTGCAGAGTGCTTCAAATGGGGAGTTTCCACCCAATGCTAGTGTGATTCCAAGGTTTGTTAAGCAAATATTTGAGACCTTAGGAAGCTAAAATGTTGAATACAATGTCACCTTCTTAGAGTTGTACATTGAATAAATCACTAACTTGCTTGCACATGATGAGTTATCTAACGTTATGTTAGATGATAAATAGTGAAATCCCTTAGCATTGATCTAGGACACAAGAGGTGGGGTACATGTATGAGGCCTCGAGGAAGAAATAGTTACTTTACTAGAAAGAGGCTATGCTAAGCAACGAACAACATAAACACTTCTCAACAAGCAATCTAGGTAAAGTAAATTCTCTCCACGTTGTTTCTTCTCATAAGATATGGGATTAGTTCTAACTTCTAGTTCTGAATTTTGTTTTCTCTTTATAGTGGCTATCATTCATTATTTCCTTTCACAATTCATATCAAAGAAGCAACATCAGAAGGAGAATAGCTGAGTAAATGTGGAAATCTTAATTTGGTTGATCTTGATGGTTCAAAATACATATCCCATTTAGGGGTTAGGGAGGTGAGGTCATTCAAACTATCCAACTTTTAGTAGATGGTAAAGTTCAAGCTTATTTTTGTACATAGTATATAAATTGGAATCACATCTAATATATTATGGTTTGCAAGGTTGGAATCTGGTGGTCAAATATTGCTACATACACAACATGAAAAAATAAAATTGAATATTCAAAACTTAACTAGATTATACTGCATACATCCTTGGAGAGACTAAAGGAAAAAAATTTAAGTGTAATTTATTTAATGAATTTTGTAGGGTCGTGCAAGAGGGGATATCAACAAAAGCATACTAGTATTAGGTCGTGTTATTACTGCTCTTGTGGACCATCATGGACATGTTCCTTATAGGTATATTTGGGTTAGTTTTTTTGTGCCATGTAAGTAGTTTGACCTTTAGCATAATTGAGAATGAAATTAGACTGTAATTTTGTATGTAACTTTGAAAAAGGGTGCAGGGATAGTAAACTTACAATAATGTTACATGATTCGTTGGGTGGGAGGACAAAGACTTGCATAATAGAAATTGTTTCACCATCTTTCCACTATCTTGAAGAAACTCTCAGCACTTTGGACTATGCCCACAAGGCCAAAAGTATCAAAAATAAGCTAGAGGTCTCATTGTATACCCTTTCTATTATCTATTATAGTCATATTTGTATTCCTAGTTGCATACTAGTACTTTGGAGATCTATATCATATCTTGGGGTTTGGTGTTGGAACTTGGGATCGTGAGTTGGAACTGGAGTTCGAGTGCAATGAACAAAATCCAATAATTTTACAGAAATCCAGTGACGATATAAACTATAGAAATGAAATTTACTTTTTAAACAAAATCAAACTCACAGACCCGATAACTCTAGAAATCATTTTTTTAGATTGATGAAATTTATTTTTTAACTAAAATAAAAACATTTTTACTAAACTTTTTCTAGTGCTAACAAACCCAATAGCTCTAGAAATCCTTTTTTTAGCATTCTTTTTCATATGACAAATCTAAAAATTCCATCTTATCCAATTTTAGCTAGACCGCAATAATCTAAGATATAATATAAACCCGCTCTCTAGAGGTAATGAACTTGAGCATTTTTAATTCTTGTTGGCACCTTTCAAACTCTGATTCCATGTTAAAATCCTAACCACCACTAGAAGACAAGAGATATTTTCCCTTCCAAAGCAAGTTTTGTAGAATGCGCACCTTACCTTACCCTTCACTCCACCTAAACCTAGTCTGGTTTTAAGTCCCCTGCTTACATCACTAGATACATTGTATTTAGTGCTAAAATCATAATAATATCAAATTATTTTTAAAACTTTATGGTTTAGGAAGCTCAAAATCAATTAGATTTAGAGATAAATTTAAATAAATATTTTATTTATCTTTTACATTATAATTTAGGGAGTTCAAAACAAATAGAAGGGTGTCATTATTGTCACTAGGTATAATGGATTTGGTGTGATAATGGATAAAATGACGTAATTATTTGCAAACATTTGTTCTTGAACAAACATTAGGATCCATTATATCATAGTGAAAAGTACATGCATTAAAAAAAACTCAATATTTCATGTGACATTCATATTGTATGTGATTTATTTTTTCATTAAAAACAATTTACTTTTTCATGTGACATTCTTTTTTTGTTAAAATTTCTTTTATTGCTAATCCAAATTACAATTGTAATTTGAACTAAGGCTTCCAGTTATTCTTAATATTCACAATAGAATATGAAGAACAATTGGGTACCTACTTCATATGTATTAAAAATTGTTTCTACTACTTAATATGAAATACAAGTGTAATCTTAGTTGGATATCCAATATATCTTAAAGCATATTTTCATTTTATTTTTTAGTACTATTAAATGTTATTATGTCCTACCTTATTTTATGGTTAGCATTGTAACAAAAATATGCATTGTGCTATGGAATTAATACTAACATGTAGTATTGATTTTTTTTCATAACGCTAGTTTTAATATTGGTTATCTAGTCGGTATTTGGTTTTGCTACCTAGAAGAATGTTACAAAAGTTCATAATGACAGTTAAGGAATCAACTCAAAGAATACATGGATTGAGTGGATGGTTGTGGTAATCCTTAAAGAATTACATGTTCAATATTTCTATATCATCTTGGGATTGAAAGTTAGAAATACAAAAGGATAAACTGATGTTTCGATAACAGTGAATATCACTTTCATGATTAAAGGAAGCTATGATTGAGCTCTACCTTTACTTCCTCAATATAATGCCTTTGGTGATGATGCGTAGAGGAAAGTGATATGAAAAGTTGATGGCCTTAACCCTATCACAAAAGAAATTTTGGCTCCATTACAAAAGCTCAATATGATGAGATACAATGGAAAGGAGGAGCCATGTAGCTACTTGAAGATATCCATGAAGAACTAGTAGTTGATGTATTAATGAAGACACACTAAAGAACTTGTGGTTATTTCTTCCTAGTTGAAAGGAAGTAAGGAATCTCCTCTATGCTCTGAGAGGGAATAATAAGTCTCCTTAAAATGTTCAAGAAGGAACAAGGATCTATTCCCTGATCAAGAGGGAATGAGGATCTCCTCTCTAGCTGAGAGGAAGTGATGATTAACATTATATTCTCTTCTTCATGTGCCATGCACTAGGCCAGGACTAGCAGCCTTACGTCTTGTTATCATTAGGCTAGAAAGAATTGGGATGTTTCAACCTTTAACCTAATGTAACTATTTCAGACCACTTGAACTGGAGGTTAGTCCTTCCAATCTGAGAGGGCTCTCTCAAATGTTTATCAAATATTCTTGAAACAATTCAAACAACAGATGACTAACTCTGATATCTTTTTGTGATTTTGTAGGCGAAGAAAAGTGTGATGATTGCCACCATTGGGCATGGAGTCAAATTACAAAAAATTATGGTCAACAAAAATGTTTAATGGAAGCTCAAGCATCTATATCTTTGAAACTAATACAAATGAACATCCACAGTCATACATAGTAAATGAAGGAAATTGGAGCAGTTTGACAAGATTTCCAAGTAATCAAGATACTATGTAAAACTTGAAACAACATGATAAAAACCCATAAAAGCCATGACATGAATCTCAGGTACACAAATAGAGTTGTTGTAGACTTTCTATTAAAGGATCAAAATATTACAAAAGGTCAGTTCTTCACATTCTCCTTCAACCCTTCTCAAAGTCGAAAACCTACTTATTTATAGAGAAAATATCTCTTTACATATCTTTCCACCTGGGCCAAATTCAATCCACTATTCTAGAGACATATTCTTATTTATCTTCTAACTAACAGAGTTCTCATAGGGATTTTCTGTTTTACAATAGTTGGAGCTCAACTCGGACTTTACTAGCTTTAAAACTATAACCACTTTCTGTTGATGTAGATAACTGAAGCCAACTGCATGCTAGATTTGTTGGAGTGTCATTACATCTTCAACCTATTGATAGACATCAATTAAATTTCCCTTTTTTTTCTGACTGTCTTGATGAGTTGGCTATTATGAATTGTTGTCCCTATTTTTTCTGTATTTTGTTTGATGGTTGCGTTGCTGGATATACATTGAAAATACCCTTGTTGTCCGTTGAGCAGAGGCGAAATGGACGATTTGATGCTCGTTGATCTGGGCTTGCTGATCTAGACCGATTCAATCTAGGTTGTTGATCTGGGCCTATTGATATCACAATTGCAATACAAGAGAGGGCCTTTTTCCAAGTTTCATAGTGTTTACTGACTGTCTGGACACGAAACTTTAATAAAACATGTCACATAAAATATCACATCTAGAACCAGGACTTCAGATATCGCCATAGGAAAGGGAAAAGGGGCTTTAACACTGATTTATGGTGATTTCTTGATATGTCAGACTTGAAATTTTTAAAAACCACAGTACATAACTTTTAGGGTTCATTGCAATCGCAAGTCAGAAGGGACTTCGGCAGAGGAGGGACTCATGACTTGTGTGATCCCTGATTGCGATATCGCAATCGGCGGGGAGGACTTTATCGAAATCGGCAGGGAGGACTTTATCGCAATCGACGAGGGAAGAAATATCACAATCGGTGGGATTTATCACAATCAACAGGCGAATGAGTGGTGATGGGACTTGGACTTTGCGATATGTGATATCGCAATCGTAAAAGGGAAGGGGAGATGGGCGACTTGATTTATGCTATATGATTTGTGGGTCCCAGCCCTTAAAGAGGGACTTCAACATGGTTTCTTAGTGTTAAATGGGATGCAACTAGAGTTTAAAATGGGTTACTGCGGCTAGAGTTGAAATATTAATAATGAATGGAAATGGCTAGAGTTTAAAAACAAAGGATGAAATGGGATATGTGAAAGAAATGGGTTTTAGAGAATATGGGAATTTCTCCAAAACAATTTAAACTAGACCTGTTCTTCCTTCTTTAATCTCCAATTGCAAATCACAACAACCTCTTTCAGAAAAGCAGCAGATAGATGCAAAGAGTAGTGGTGATGAAATTCTCCTTTCTGAATGTAGTTTGATCCTTTTGATATACTTTATCCTCTTTTATGATGACCCTATCAAACACTAAATGTACCATATGACAACTTTCACATGAACCTAAACATAAAAACCCTATCTAAAATGACTAATCAAACTAAAAATTATTTCTAGGGGTTATCATGGATAACATGTCTAGTGAAGGTTGTGAAGGGAGAAAGAGGTCTGGAGGATTGGACAACATCTGAGGATAGTACTCCTTGACGATAAATATTCCAATATAGGAAGTGGACCAACATGAATTGAGGATTGGACAAGTATCCAAGCCAAGAGTGGTCGAAGAGGACCGATATTATTTAAGGATTAGAAATCCAAGAAAAGAATAGTCCTAAAAGGACATACCTAGTACCTCTCTAAGCCTTGATAACCAACATTGTAAGCTCTACTTCTATCAATTAAAGGCCTTACTATGTTGATAATGTTGGTTATGATGTTGACACTTAAAGATGGCTTATCAATCTGACTCTTATGAGAATATTTTAGTTTGAGAGTATCCTTGTACTGGGTGTATCATTATGAATACCTCCCTAGTTAAGAGGGTGTGTTCGAGAATGTAACTAAGTTTGGTCTTCATAATTTGTACCATTACATATTTTATGTCAAAATCAAAAGAAAAGAAAAAAGAAAAATTATTATTATTTTTCTAGATAAGCATGTTCTTCATGCTTCTAGGTTTTTGAGTCAAAGAGTCAAAATCCTCCTTGGACCTATTGTAAAGAAAAAGGAAAAAAAAATGTAATTTTGGGTTAGAAACCCCTCTGAGTGCCAAGTCGGCCCCAATGGACATGTCTATTCGCAACCCCTCTGAACTATATAAATAGAGGGAAGATGGAGCTCATTTTTACACACACACTTGGTGGATTGTGGTCTGAAATATCATAGAGAGGTCAATGAAGAAGTGGAGGGTCGAAGTCTAAAAGAAAGGATTTTTTCTTGAGCTAGAATTTGTGGAAGTTTAGCCTTAGAACATTTCTAGTTGTTAGTCTCTTGTTGATGGATCTGTTGGAAAGAAGGAAGGCTTGACTTTGGCATCTAGAGGTGGAATTGTTTTGTGGATATGGGTCTTAGATATCTCATTTGATCTGATTCTATATGAAGATATTTTTTTTGCGTTTTCCCCTTAGAGGGGTTTTCCCTGACTTCGAGCCTATATATTGTGTTCTCTTTTTCTTGTGATATTCATGTTTATGTTTTGATAATTGATTGATGAAGAAGAACATAATTGAACAACTAAGAAGCCAACTAATATCACAAATAGTTATAAAATAAAGGAAAATCTAATTAAATCATGAATCCTCCCGATTTTCCAATAGTCATAGCATAGGTTTACATGTTTTTGAAAGGGTTTGTATACCTATATGTGAAATGTGTCATTCCATAACCCTATGATATCCCTTACCATTATTGAACTTTGGATTAATGTTTCATTGGTTGTATGGTTTGATTTATGTTGAATTTAATAACAAGCCTATGGTTTTGTGCACAATTAAACTCTAGTATCAAAATTTCTTGATCTACAATGTAGCGAAATGATATTTGGCGGTGGTATGAAGATTCGATGGGATTTGTTTTGAATAAAATATTTTTGTTTTCTAGTAACATGGCACAACATATTTGAGTTGTTAACTGAGGCTTTTGACATATGTTCATAGTGTTCACCATTGTCATGTCTCAATTTTTCAGGTCATAACAACCCTCTGCCTGTGATCATTACTGTTTGGTATACCTTGTATCATGCATGCCAGTCATCCCATATACTACATAGGGTTTTGTTTCTGCATTCTATGCATTTATTTTCTTGTCCAACCCTTTGTGTGTCGGTTTGTAACTAGTTAAGGATTTGAACCTCTGTTCAACTCTTTTTACTTATTTTTAGACTGAATCCCTGTTGAAATTCTACCAGATTCTTAGTCATGCCCCATGTGATTAGAACTTTGTTATTCGAATCCGATATTATTGAAACATATGATGAATATTTGGCTCAGGTGGTGGGAATTTGTTTAGATTTTTTAGGTTTTTAATGATGGAGTAGTAAAAGCCTTTGCCTCTAATTTTAATGGAAAGAGGGAAAAGGTTAGAAACCTAGAGATTCTAGTGGATGTTAATTTCACAACAGGCATCACTCATCTCTCTATGAAGGGTGAGAATTGGTTGAAGAACCATTCTATGCATGGTGATACCATGGAAACGTTCCTTGCAAAAAAGAATTACGTATATAATGTCAAAGGTATGTTGATTTCTTATCTTAAACCTATATGGAAAGATTTGTTATATTTTCTCTAGGGTTTTATAATGTGTGAGGGACGATACAGGCTAGTGTTTATATACCACATTCATCCACTAATGGTTTTCTTAGGTTATGAACTTAATATCCTATATTACTTACACAAAATTGTGACCAAAATGGCCAAGGAATATCAAGCCGAACAAAAAAACCCTAACATGTCTCTTTTCCGTCATGACCTCATCTGCATTTTGGTAAAGCATCATCTGACCAAAATTGGCAATGTTTGGGATGCTTTTCCCCTTCGCAATGGCTATGAAAAACCTGATGTTGTCCCTAGAGTTTTACACAGTCCTCTACTAGTCGACCCAACTCTATTTGATTCTCGTGATGGCAATAAATATGACCTTGATGAGTCATTTCATGTTGAGTAGTCATATTTTTCTGGTGGCAATAAGGTTGAAAATCCTAAAAGAATACATATCCATTCCACAAGAAGAGTGGTTAAAAATTATCAGTCTCATCATGTTGAATTAAAGTCAAAATTTATTGATAATGGTGAATTAAACCTCTCATACCATGATCCTTATTTCAAACCTACACAATAAGAGGAGGCTAGTTATCCTAATCATAACCCTCAGTCTAGAGAAATAATTAAACAAATGGAAAAGAATATTTCTCAGGCTCGACATAACAAGGGTAGGAAATTCTCAATTAAGGAGGTTTTTGTTGACCTGGAAATGCCTATTGAGCCTTCACCAAAGAAAAGTAAGTTTCAGACTAAGGATAATTTTGATTTTGTTGATAATGATAATGATATTCATGATGGTGATAGTAACTCAAGAAAATGACCACATAGTAATATTGGATCTGATGCATCCATACTCAATATGTATTGGCACCAACAGTTCTTGGTTATAGTGCCTCACCTTGAGAATTGTATTATTCATCTGGTACAAGAGAAAAATCAACTTAGAGCCCTAAATCATTTGAGGGAAAACAAAAATAAGCAGAAATCCACAGAGCCTGACATGAAAACATAGTCAAATAAACCCCATATAATCATTGAGTCACCAAATGTTAAGGTGGTTATCACTCAATACATGCATGAATCGATTTATGTTAAATAGATCTGATTTTCGGGGTCAAAGTATTTTTGAGGTATGTTTTCTTATGATTATGTCTACTAAATTTAAAAGGAAAAGATTATGTAGCAACCTTATTTTGATGTCAATATTGATTGTTAATATCATTTTCTTTATTTGTTAATAGGTTGTGCCCATTCATCGAATGATGGTCATGGTTTCCATGAAAGAGGTTATTGTGGGTGCCATGATGTTGTCCCAAATCATGCAAGAATGTCATGTTACTTTATATGTTTATTTCTTTTGAGCAATTAAGATTCAACCGATAGGTCAAAAACAATAAACGTATTTTTTTATAAATAGTTTTGATTTTGTAAGGTGTTTTGGAACTTGGTCAGGCTTATCAGCCTATATATAAACCTTTAGTTTTTGTCAGGCCAGGAGGTAACTCCTCAAATGAACTATGTTTATTCATTAAGGTTATTCATGGTTATATACACGAGGGAGTGATTCTTGGGTTTCACCTCCCGATGAGTCTTCCTCTTCCATTATTTACAAGTGTTCACCCAATCCCCATGATTAGGTGTCAACATTCCCCCCCTTAATCTGAAGGGATGTTGGTGAGTCCAAGCATCGTTCTGAATCTTTCAAGCTTTCCTCTTCCAAGCACTTTGGTGAAGATGTCTACAATATGCTCATTAGTGGAGTAATGGCATAGATGGATTGTCTCCGCCTCAACATGATGTCGAATCAGATGGTATTTTGTATTGATGTGCTTCGTTCGATCATTGAACTTTGGGTTCTTGGCCAAATTTATTGTAGATGTGTTGTGAATCATGAGTGAAGTTGAATGTACTTGTTTTACCTACAAATATGCCAGAATTTTCCTGAGCCACAAAATTTATTTTGTTGCCTCATCTGCTGCCACATATTCTGCCTCTGTTGTGGAATATGTTGGAACTGATTGTTTGCGTGATCTCCAGGAGATAGCTCCTGATCCAAGACTCATAGCATAACCAGAAGTAGATACCCCAGTTTCTTTGTCTCCATCGGAGTCTGAATCAGAGTATCTAATCAAGTTGAAGTCGCTCGCCTTTGTATAATTGAGTCCAAAGTCTTGAGTTCCCTTCAAGTATTTTAGAACGCTTTTTGTAGTAGACCAGTGTCCCTCACAAGACTTTTGCATAAACCTGGAGAGGATTCAAACAACAAACGCAATGTCTAGTTTGTTAGTAGTCAGGTAGTTGAGACTTCCTACAAGCTGTCTATACCTTGTTGCATCCTCAAATTATTTTCCTTCAATGGATGTGAGCTTTAATTTTTGTTCCAATGGAGTAGTTAGAGGATTGCACTCAACCATGCCAAACCTGTTCAATAGATCTCCAATGTAATTCTTTTGAGAAAGGAATATAGACTTCAGATGTTGAGTTACTTCAATACCAAGATAGTAATGAACATAGCCCAAATCATTCATTTCAAAATCTTTCCTCAATTCCTTATTTATGGATGCAATGTAGCTCTCATTGTTCCCTCTCATCAAAAGATCATCTACATATACCACAAGATACACAACTGTTTTGCCAACTTTCTTGACAAAAAAAGTTGCATCATCAAGATCATAATGTTTGAAGTTGAGTTTCAGAAGATGCTCAGTTAACTTTTCATACCAAGCTCGCGGTGCTTGCTTGAGGCCATACAAGGATTTCAAAAGTTTGCATACTTTATGTTCATAACCTTTCAATGCAAATCCTTTAGGCTAGGACATAAAAACATTCTCTTTTAGATCTCCATTCAAGAAAGCAGTTTTTACATCCATTAGATGGACTTTCCAACCGTTCTGAGATGTTAAGGCAAAGAGTGTCCGAATAGTAGCCCATTTTGCTGTGGGGGGAAAGTCTCCTCATAATCTACCCCTTCCTTCTATGAAAAACCTTTTTCCACAGGCCTAGCTTTGTGCTTGTCAAGTGAGCCATCAACTTTATACGTGTTCTTGTAGACCCACTTGCAGCCAATTGGTTTGGTTCCCAATGGAGGATCAACTAGCTTCCAAGTGCCATTATTTATCAAGGCATCATACTCCTTTTGCATCACTTCTTTCCATTCATCATGAGAAGCGGCTTCTTTGAAGTAAGTTGGTTCAAAATATGTAGAAAATTCAGTTCAAAATCATAAGAAACATTCATATCAATAGGTGAATCAGAATCATCTACATCACCTCCATTTTGCCTATTTGAATTTCTTGTTCGTGTCTTTCCAACATCATCAAGATGAACACTTTCAAGTGTCTTTGTTAGCCACTTTGGGGGACCTTTCTGATATGGTCGAGGCTACTCAGTTGATTGAGTTGGGACTTAACCAAGATTGATTCTCCCAATTCTGTCAATCACATCACTCAAAGTATCATCAAAATTTAGATATTCATGTAGGGGAGAGAGTGCTTCTGAAGTAGATCCCACCTATTGATCCAGTATAGGAATGCCCCCTTCAAGATGTGGAATCTAATTATCAAATTCTTGAAATGATTTAGCATTTCCGAATCTATCCAAGTGATCAAGTTTCCACTCAACAACATTGTCAGCTTTGTAAGATTCAATAAATAATACATCTCTAGATACAACAAACTTTTTATTAACTTCATCATAGAGACGATATGCTTTGGAGGTATTTGAATATGACAAGAAGATACACTTACGACTCCTTGCACCAAGTTTTTTTCTATGTACTTTTGGTATCAAGGCATTACAGGTGGAACCAAAGACCCTGAGATGCTTTACCTAAGGAATGTGGCCATACCACATTTCATAAGGAGTCTTGTTTCTAATAGCATTAGATGGAAATCTATTCTTTACATATACAACACATAGAACTGCATAAACCCAAACCATCAATTTTACATTCTTGAAAAATATCATGGAACGTACCATATTTTGGATTGTACTATTCATTATTTTAGCTACTCTATTCTATTGGGAATTATAAGGCACAGTTGTTTGATGTTTGATCCCATGCTAGTGAATATAGTTTTCAAATTCATTTGAAGTGTATTATTTTCCATTATCAGTGCGAATAGAGCCAATATGAGATTGTGCATCATTTTCAATCCATGTATGAAAGTTCTTGAATGTTTGAAAAGAATCAGATTTTTTCTTCAATAAATAAACCCAACACATTTTGGTGTAGTCATCAATAAATGTCAACATATCTTTATTTCCATTTGCAGAAGGAACAGGCATTGGACCGCATAAATCTGAATGAATGCGTTCAAGTTTTCTATGTTCTCTGGAATGTAAATCATGAAAAGATTGTTTGCTATTCTTTCCTAGAATACAAGCATCACATTGCTTAAGTTTCCTAGGAATTGTAGGCAAACCAGTAACACCATTTTTCTTCAATAAGAGAAGTTTGTCATAGTTCAAGTGTCCAAATCTAGTATGCTATAAAAGACTTGATGGAAATGTACCTTCATCATAATGAGAATTGTATGATAAATTTTGTGCATGAGCAGAAGTACCTTGCAACTTGAGAAGCCTTTCTTCTTCTATCCCTGTCATGACAAGTGAGTGATCTGATGCTTTTCTCACCTCAACCTTGCCATCAAACATATGAATCGAGTGTCCTTGCTGGCGGATGTGGACCAAGGGCAACACGTTTCTCCACAACTGTAGGAGATATAAAACATCATGCAAAAGAAAGTCTGGAAGACCACGAAATTTGAACCTGATTATGCCAAGCCTTGATGGCTTGAGTTTTGGTTTGTCTGCAAAGTATACTGCTCCATCAACATTTTTAGTAAATTATTCAAAAAAATCTCTTCTAAAAGTCATGTGGCAAGTTTCTCCTAAATCAAGTAACCGATCATTTTTCCAAGAAGCAAGTGAAGAGTTAAAAAAGTCTTCATTACTCCTATATTACAATGTACCACAACATAGTGAGCAGATTCAGGTGCTTTACCTTTCTCTTTGTCATTGGTTTTACCTTTGTGTTGATTTATTTCCTGCTCAATCCTGTCCCAAGGCAACTTGCTTGTGGATGAATCATGTGATCCATCTCTACTGCAATGTATGCAATGCAAATCAGAATTTTCTCCTTGAGAATGTCTGGCCCCCCTACCTCTGAAATTTCTTCTTCCTCTTCCTCTTCGACCACCTCTTCCTCTAGAAGAATATTGAGCAAGATTATTCTCTCTATGTGCAAGACACATAGCTTCTTCAGAAGACCGAGAAGTTGTCTTCTTCCCAAAACCTTTCTCTCTCTCTACAAATTTATTCACAAGGGAGTCAAAGGTAATTTCTTTGAGGTTTCCATTTGCTTGCAATGACTCAAGATAATTTAAATAAGTGGGATAAAGTGCCTTGACAAAAGCTATCAAAGGAATGTCTACTTCAACATTAGTGACTTTGATATCATGCATAATAGATTTTACTTTTGATGCAAGAGCAAGAGGATCATCATCTTTTAATTCGAGGTTGAGCAATTTAATCATCAATTGGACAATTTCAAGCGCAAAGTGTGAGTCATAGAGTTCCTTCAATTTTTTTAAGGCTTCAAAAGCATTCGAAAATGGCGAAATATGGCGAATCACCTCTTCATTTACAGATTCTTCAATCAAGGCATAGGCCTTGTTGTTCATGTTTTCCCAAATAGTGAATTCCTTGTCTGAGGTAGGCTTTTTTGGTTCATTGTCTCCTTCTCCAACACAAACTCCTTTCCACGACTCATTAAAAATGAGAGTGTGCTTAATGTTCCGCGACCATTCTAGATATTTCTCTTTTTCGGTGAGAACCACTCTAGCTATAGAGATCAATGAATGCATTTAAATGTGTATTGTGTAAAAAAAAAACTCCTTTGATGGCAAAATTTTTCACTTATTGTGTAAACAAAACTATGAAAATATGATTCTAATATGTAAATAACAGAGGTATATATGGGAGAGGTATATTGGTATGGAAACACAGTATTAAAATGCAGTTATATATTAAAAAACACATATATTAAAAATCGGGAGTGGGAGCGGAGTGGTATGGTGAATTCGGGTATGGTGGAGGTGTTAACCATCAACGTTCAACGTGGAGGCACCAGAAGTATTATATGATCACCGAAGGAGTCGATGCCACAACAGAGTATGGGAGAAACCACAAAGAACAATGGTGGTGGAGAGTGGTTTGGAGGGCTGCAAAGGGTGGTTTTAGGCCTGCAACGGAGTCGGGAAGGAGGCAGTATTGAGAGTAGGGTTATATGGGAGTGGATATATTAACTGTGATATGTCAGACCGTTTAGTGGCATTCAACCGGGAGTATGCATTCAACATTCAAATGAATTGTGACTGTTGGGCTAGCACAGGCTAATACACAATGTAATATAATTCAACATATTACAGTGGTATGGACAACATTCAACGTAACTGTGATAGTGGTGTTCAACGTAATACAACAACAGAGTAATACCACCTATCCCCACCATACATCTCGAACCTTCATATCGTATCAATGGTGTTATACATAAAAAAATTAACATATCCCAAACCTCAACATATTCATAGTCATAGCGCCTCCGGTCGACTGGTTGTTCTCACCGCAACACAACACCTCCAGGCAGCACCCCTACAACCACAACATCTCCAAGCAGCAACTTGACTCTTCAACAATAGGAATAAAATGCACAAAATTAGGCAGGGATATGTTAGTCTGTAGAAATGCAGAATAGGGGTAGGAAGGAGTTACAAGGGTAGGAAGCCAAAAATAGAGTTGGGACTTGTGCTTTGATACCATGTCAGGCTAGGAGGTAACTCCTCAATTGAACTATGTTTATTCATTAAGATTGTTCATGGTTATATAAATGAGGGAGTGACTCTTGGGTTTCATCTCCTGATGACTCTTCCCTTTCCATTATTTACAAGTGTTCACCCAATCCCCATGATTAGGTGTCAACAGTTTGTAAAGTGAAAAATGGGGAGAATAAGGAAAGAAATGCTTTATAAATTATACAGTGACTGTGGAATTATTTTAAACATTTTTATGTAAGTGTGTTGATTTTATTTGACTCAATCAAGTAATACTTGTATCTATTTTATTTTCCATAGTTGTTTTTCATTCATGCTCTTCTTCATTTTCTGTAATTTGATTTATGAAAATTTTGAAGACAAAACTTTGTCATTTTGTGACCTTAATCCATGAATAGGCAGTGAATTATTACCTTTATTTTTATTCATGTTAGTTCAATTTATATTTATTTACATTTGATCATAATCACCCTTCAAAGACTTGTGTTCTAAGGATGATATCGATCTGAGCATTCCTCTAGTCCAGTTTCTTGTGAATTGTTTCTAGGGATTTAGATTGTTGAGAAATGTTATCTTTATATAAATTAAATTGGTATATATGTTGTAGAAGTTTTCAATGTATTACTTTATTTCATTATTTATTTATTGAATTGTTTCATAAATGAATAATTGAATAATAATTATAGAAATTGTTACATTTATCTTACTAGTTTACCTCTGTCGAGAATTAGCAGTTAGATAACATTAGTTAGTTTTTTGCATATATGATTTATTCTTGATGTGAATTATTAAAACAAACATTGATTGTTCTGTGTTAATTTAAAATATATGAAGCTTACATTTTTTAAGTTCTTAGTCTTTTATTTATTTGCATTAAGGATTATCATTAATTTTAATTTGTAATTACATAAAAAAATTAAAATTAGTTTGCATCTTAAACATTTAGCATTGTACAAATTTATTTTTACTCATTCTTTACCAGTTACGATGCCCTCTAGTTTTTACTCTTTTGTATCATATTTTTGTACATTTTATGTGCTATATTTTCTTATATGATATTGTATATTATTGTACTAACTGCGTGATTGTATTATATTTAATTGGTATATTAGGTGCATTAACACAAACACTAGTTTTAGGTTAACTTTAGGATAACAATAGGATAAACCCACATCTTTTGCTTCAAAAGAGGAAGAGGCATTCAGGTCAATGAAGCCTTTAAACCCATCGAGAGTGACCATCCCAAATATCCTGGGCTATTTAAAGAGCCTCAGTCTGGGTCACATCCCCTTTGTTGACTAAGGTCCAAAATCCCGCGTCAACAAATACTTTATAGTATATCTCATCCACACATAAATATTATCTCATATTTATAGTAATTGGATACTTTATTCAATCTCAAGTGATAATAGAATCTACATGACAACAAATCACTTATTAGAAAACAACCCCTTCCTAGAAGAATACATTGCAACACTAATGCATTGGAAGAATACATTTTTGTAATTAATTTTGTCACTTCTCCTTAATGGAGAAATGGATTCTCTACAATACCTAACTTTTCTTAATCTCCATTAGCTAAGGTCATTATCAATATGTTCACTCCTTTGCACATAATCCACTATGAATTGAAGAACCTCCTTATCAACAAGGTTTATGTCTGATCCAACTTGAAATTTTCATAATACCTTTATGATACAAATATTATTAAAGAGTTGATGTCCATATAAAGGAAAAGCCATACATCGAAATGCATGGGTAACCAGTTGTTGCAATCGTTGGTCTAGTAGGATTTCCATAGTTCGAATGGTTCATTCAGCCATTCTTACATCACATCTTCATACCTATTCTTTTAGCTCCCATTGCATCTTCATTATCCTAGCTTTTCCTTGGCTTACCCATAACCACACTCTGGAATTACACCTATGGGATTTTGTGGATAACCCTCAACCATCACACCTCAAATGGTTTCTTGCTTACCAAAAACATTGCATCAAATGGTTTTGGCTGACCAGAAAACATAAACTACATTAGTGGTTTCCAATTAACAACAGACCTTCCTCTACAAAGTGGATTTTAGATTACCATGAATTTTGTGGGAGTACATTTTTCCTCATCATAATTACATTATCATTTGACTTTACATACAATTCTCATACATTTTCCATGGACATACCAAGTACATGATGAAATGTTCTCGTAGGACTAATACATGATATTGTTGATGCATGTCAATGTTTTTATAATTTTCACTAACCATAGTGAGATATATTCCCATTCCCTTTACAAGAAAGTCAAAATAAATATACTTGATAAAATAAAACTAGTAGGTGGGACCCTACCCTTAAGAAAAAAAACAAAAAACTATCATGATCATGTTTGAGCCGAGAGGCTCATTCTACAGCCCAGTATGATGTGTAACGTTGTTCGTCCGTCATAAAAGTTGAAATTTTGCTTAATGTTGACTAAAATAAAAAATCTAAAAATTAAAAAAATTAAATAACTATACAAAACATTTAAAAAATGTTCACTCGTAAAAAAAATTACACGTGAAAAAATTAGATCCCTCTCGACTCATAATAAATCCATATTTAAAATAAATCTATGCTAATATAATCAAAACTACAAATATTACCCTTTTTTTTGAACAGTAACCTAATCTCTGAAATAATCTCACACCTCATAAGCTTCATGTTATAAATCAAAGAAAGGCCTGAAATGCATGGACATAGACTACACTATGTAAAGTTCCACCTTTACAAAGTTCATTTACAGATATATGACGGGGCAACTTTGTATAACCTACGATAATACGATTTCATATGGTATACTTGTTTTATGGCTGAGATTATGGTAACAAATTCGTAGTGATATTTGTATGGTTTGCACCCCATGCGACGGAGTTACATCTTATGTTAATGTTCTTGACGTTATGCTTACACATCATCCTATTTGGCCAGCCCCTTCGACATGGAATCTCTCCATTCATTATTATTAGTTTTGATTTCGATTATGATTCACCTCTCTAAGTCGCCAACCCTTACAATGACATTTATTATGTCATTTACTCCTCCACTACATCATGAACCATGCCTTTTGCATGCCAACTTTTCACTTATTTACATGCTTTTAGCGAGGTATTCAATGTGTTTTCTCTCGCATGTTTAGTTATTCTTCTTGATTTATTTTGTGAAGTCTCTGTTAGGAGCCGAGGAGGAAAGTTATTTCAACGATAAATTTATGTTTACATCGAATCTTTTCATGAGATATTGATGATTACTTGCATGTATCACATGGTTTCCCTGTGGTTACTTCTCCTCCTTCATGTTCAAAGGCATTCACATGATTTTTGAGTTTTTCTTTCTGGTTTTCATATACACCCTTACTCTGCATATTTGTAAAATTCTAAATGTGCTTCCATGCAACAAAAAGAGGGTATCCGTCAAATTTCACCAAACTTTAACCCACTCCATGGTCTTCATATTTGGATTTTTCTAGCGTACTCAATGTGGTCCCTTGAGGCCGAAGACTCGGGCACATAAGCACTTGGTATCCTGTCTTTTAAAACCAAAGTTCTACTTTTATATTAATGGCTCAATAAGCTTCACAAGTCCAGTTTATTTCATGCATGTTTTTCTCCATGAATTTTTTGATGTTCAAAGCTTTATACCATAAACCCTGCATAAAATACTCAGAGATGAAAAACGAAAAGAGAATTTTATATGTAGAGCATACTTGTTGTGTTTCTATTGAAAACATTTACAAGGATTTTGATGTGTAGTTGCAGTTATTCCCTTCATCTTCAGTTAAATATTTACGATATGGATCCACATTAGTAAAACCTTAATGTGTTACTCATTAAATCTCGTGAAAAATATCTAACTTTGGAGTCGTCTAAAGAAGTGGAGGAATTGCAAATTTTCAAGGAATCTTGTAGTATCAATGTTTGAATCATGTTTTTGATGGTGAAAATAGATTCAGCACCATCAAAAACCTCTCAGCACCCAAAATCTTGAAATTTGATAGCTATAACCTGGATTTACAAAAATCTCTGCTAGATTTTATCAAAATATTGTCAAAATTTCCATGATTTTCAAGGCAAAAGAATAGTATAGTAAGACTACGTCTTTATCTTCATGTCAACAAGAGCCTTCAAAACCCTATTGTCTCATGAACAAAACCGTGTGACATTACCAAGTGTGTTAGAACTCTAACTATTCTATATGACCAGGGGCAAGCCCTTATTCTCTTCATGACTCCACCTCGAACAAAGGTATTGAATATGTATATTAGATTATAATTTCCATCGTTCTCTATATCAATAAAAGGAGAGGAATTTCTCAATAATTCATTTGTTCCTGTAATCACAATTCGTGACTCTGACTTTTCAACATTCTATTTTTAAATGTCTCAACCACTAGTAATGTAATCATTGCAAAATTAATTTGTTGACGTGCAAGTTCGAGCTAGAGTACCATGTATTCTATATTCGCTTGGCCCCCATGTTTTATATGCTTTTTTTTGTGTCTTTCTATGAATTATGTTCCTTCGGTATGTTTTTGCATTCATGATGAAGGTTTACACTGTTATATGATATACATTTATCTTAAATAAAAAGAGAAATTGTTTTTTAATGTACACACACCTCTCAAAATTACAAGTGAACCCTAAACCATTTTTGTCTTTTTCATCTATATAATTTTAAACAACCCTGTTGATACATCAAGTAGTTATTTCCCTTCCCTATAATTGTTTTCATGATTGTTTTGGCTCGTGTAATTATAGATTATTCATGTTGGAATATATTATTTTGTTAGAAATTGCAAGTAATTTAATTTTTTTGTCACAACATAAGATTATTTAACATAAACAAGGGTAGAGAAAGAGGAAACAAAAATAGAAATTTGGGGATAAGAACAAAAAGGAGGCATAGGGTGTCAGTCCATTTCGATGAAGATTCAGAAGAACTTAGGAAACTACTCCAAACTGGCATAATGAACCTTACAAGCCAACCTATTGCCCAATCTATGGCTCAATTTCAGTAGCCTCTTGTTCATGATAGACCAAGAATTAGTATCCTTGTGCCACCCCACATGTCTTCTCCTCTTGTTGTTCCTAATAATTATGGTTGTAAAAATGTAATTCAAGCACAACCTCTACATTTTGTTCAAGGTTGGCCTACTGTTTTTTTGTCTCCTCCTCTTGAAACAAATATGTCTCATAACTTACAATCAACCGAGTCAAGTGTTGTACCTTCTCCACAGGCAACACCTTAGCCTTCTATACCTGCAAATCAATCCCCTCCATATTTTTTCCAAGTTTCCAATCATCCTATTGTACTTGCCCATCTAGTTTCTCAATCCTCCAAGCGTGCAACCACCCCTCAACCTGCTACAAGCAATAAAAAGACAAAATTCCAAGTTACTCTATTTGATTCCTCTCATGATTTCTCCCACTCAGTGACATATCATCCTCGCCAGGAAGAGCAGCAGGTTGAAAGTGCCCCATCCCACAGGATGAAATGATAGATCATGGATGTTTCAGTATGATTTCGATGCACGGATGGACTCTGCTTGTTTTCTACTACTATTTAATTTATATGCATTGGTTTACATGGACATGTGGCATTTTTGGTATATTTATATGGATATGCTTACAACACTTATTTATATAAAGGCTTATTTTGAAGATTTTAGTAGCACATATATCATGATTATGCACATGCATTATGGAGAATATATATATATCTATATCTATATATCTATATATATATATATATATATATATATATATATATATATATATATATATATATATATATATATATATATATATATATATATATATATATATATATATATATATATTTATATATATGGATCATGATCATTATGGAGAAACAAGGGGTTTTCTAGGAGGCACAAAGAGAATTTGTTATATATATATGGATCATGATCATTATGGAGAAACAAGGGGTTTTCTAGGAGGCACAAGGAGAATTTGTTTATTTTTGTTGTTGATGATTTTTATTACATCATGCATATAGTTAGATAGCAATGGTTTTATGGAGGTGTATGAACCATGTGTTAATTATGCATATTTTTTGGATAGCATTGGTTAATTTGTTTATTTGAAAGATACACATGATGACTGCATGATAAATGGATAGAAGTTATGTCAAAGAAACTATTATAGTTAAAAGTCATAAAAATTTACTTATGGAACAAAGGGGGGTCCCACCTACTAGAAAACTTAAAACACATAAATTCATAAACTTTATTTTATTTAATCCCACCTTTAGAACCCCGCCCTCAACCTCTAATCAAAACTAGATTAGAGAATATGTTGTAATTAGTTACTCAATTAGTTCAATTGTTTAACCACTTTGATGGAGTATAAAAGAGGGAGAGGGATATGAAGGAAGATAATCCAAACTATTCAAGCTACCCACGTGCCTCAAAATATTCCTTCTCATTCCATATTTTATATATTTTGTTTTCAAATCAAAATCTACGCATACTCAAATTTAAACAAAAATAGTTGTGTTACCTCTGCGCATGTACCTTTCCATCAATGCTTCAGACATTCAAATGATTTCTTTGTCAAACCTTGATTCCTTGTGCTAACAAATGTCACTATCTATCATACGCTTGCTCCATCATTTCTTTTTCTCGAACAGTTTCTTCCAACTACTTCAACAACTACAAACAATCTTCTTCACACCAAAAAAATTTGAAGTTCGAAACAATACCTCAGTACCTCTATTGATGTCTCCTATGTTGGTTTGCTTCCAGTGTTGCCATTATCATCAAATTTCCTTAATGATGCAGGAGAATTCAAGCCTAGTCAGCAATGTGATAGCATGATCACATGTTGTGACTAGCAAGGTGGTTGGAAGGCAAGAGTTTAATTAATTTTTTATTTAAATGTGTGAGAATGTTTTATTTTGGGAAAAAGGGGCATAGTGGCTGATTGATTCTCCCTATGTGGAGATCAGGCCAAATTGTTAGATTTAATTGGTTTGAATAGGAAATGAGGAAACTGAAAGCTTGATTTAGCGTTGGTTTAGAAAAGAATGGGTTTGGAGAGACTTTTTAGGAGAGGGTGAGAGATTTCTGGTTCTAAACCAGAATTGGTTCATGAATCCATTTCTTGTATAAATTGTGATATTTTAGATAGTTCAAGAGGTTAGATAGGTGCGAAATAAGTCATATAGACAGTAGATTGGTGTGTGACTATAAGCCTACAGGCATCTTGTAAATTAGAGGCCACTGTAAAGAAGAATCAGGCCCAAGGGACCAAGATTTCATTCTGTGATATCGTTTGTGTTTGTAGATACAGAGATTGATGCAATAATGTATAAGTGTGCTATTCAAGTGATTGAATGATAATTTATGTGTGAAATCAGGATTTTTATATAAATAAATGCGCAGGTAGAATTCTGAGGAAAATCCGCAGAAGAGGTGGGGAGAGAGAGAAGTGTGATGGATCTTTGAATTCATTAAAAGGATAAAAGATAAACTCAGAAGGAAATCGTGTAGTAGAGTGACGAAGACCAGGGAATTTTAAAAGAAACCCGTGAGCCACAGCTAACATGGAAAGCAGCATAAAAACTGAGTAAAAGGATAGAGCGGAAGAGTATGCACAACAACCGTTGGATCGAGAAGATCTACGGTCGAGATTTAAAGGCATCAGTGATTAACATTGGAGTGATATCGGAATCGGCCTTGGACAGTGGCGATGAGCGATCGCCGATGAAATGACAACCGTCCGATCAATTGTCAGATCAACGGTTGTGATTCAATCGCAAATCGAGGATCAAAGGAGTGTGGCCACAACGGAATGCGACATGCGAAATTGCGATAATGCCATACCGCCTATAGCGATAAATCGGCGATCGAGAGTTTGGCGTATCGGTGTGTGGAGGAGTAGCGCTTAAAGGATCCAGACCTGATGAATTATAGACACTGGTGTATAGCAGCTGAGATCCGATTTTATGGTAAAGCGGGGTTTTCCCGTGTTTCTTTTATTTTTCGCTTTCCCATGTAATATGATCGCATATAGGATGCGATAGAGGCCCAATAGATGACTGTGGGGTTTGCTATGTCCCGATTGCGATAAGGGTTGCCTCGAGATCTGTGCAGAGACCGTACAGAGGTGGAAATATGTATGTTTGCATATGTTTTCCTTTGTAAGCAATTTATAAGGGAAATAGCACTAGAAGAGGATTTTATATACTAGGATGCACTTGTATAAAGGGAAGGTTGTATGTATATGTGTGCTTGAAGGGTCATTCAAGGGTTATGGGAGTGGATGAGTTCCGATAGAAGGATTAATGAGTCCCGGTAAGAAGGATTTAGAAGGAAGGCTTTAATAAAGTCTTTTGGAAAGGCTTAAGGGGTGATTGGGCTTTGATGTAAAGGAACCGTTATAAAGGGCCCTAACCATTAATGTTTTAAAGATTTGACTCCTTAGGGAGTTAAACTCCTGGGACAATTATTTTTATGCGTTTCATGCATATTGTGGGTATGTGCAGGGGTATCCCTGCATCACTTAATATTCGAAAGAAGTAGGCTTTAACTTGCTTTGATATGACTTTATGCCAACTCCCAGTTCTGGTGGACGATAATTGCCACCAGCGTTAACTCTTCTTTCAATAAATATGCATGCCTAAATTATGATCTTGATTTCCTAAATCTCAATCGAAAAACACATAATTCAATCCACATTGATCTTCCCTTACACCAGATTCCCCCATGAATCCTTCACGCAAACTATCTGAACCAACCAATCTAAACATGGATTGTTCTAATAACAGGAAACGTAGACCCGTAACAAGAAGTGAATTGTGGTCATAAGAAAACCACGAGAGAATTGGAACTTATGTAGCTAATGATTGGATTGGTCCTAAAACTCGGTTTTGGGATTTGTTAAACTTGATTCACCCACAAAAGTCCACATTGACAAGATACTAGTTCACTTCAAAACCCAAATTCCACAGGAATACATCTACAGTCTCAAATTAAACATCAGAATTCTTTCCTCATGTAAATTACCATGGATACATTTTCTCGTTTCCAGAACATGGCCACAAATCTCTACAATTTGATTCCATTTTTTCTCCACACAATGTTAGTTCCAGAATCTCTACCATGA
Source organism: Pinus tabuliformis (assembly GCA_031772625.1). Classification (NCBI taxonomy): domain Eukaryota; kingdom Viridiplantae; phylum Streptophyta; class Pinopsida; order Pinales; family Pinaceae; genus Pinus; species Pinus tabuliformis. The sequence goes on along the minus strand of CM062808.1, from coordinate 151,533,569 downwards.
GATTTGCATATTCTTACCCACACAAGTCTCAGTTCTAGAATTCCAGTGGGAAGTTTACACCCTCAATGTTCTCAATCATATCCTCAGCAAGCATACTTCAATGCTCTTCAATATCAACTTCCCTTGAGCACAGTTTGATGCATTTCTCAGTCTCTTGAACTTTGTCATGTCGTGGTTGATTTTAGCTCATCAATATACAACCAAAACCCCATTCAACGTTGATTTGATCAACACAAATATCCATACAATTTGTTCATAGAATCTTCATTTTCCCTCAACATAGATCAACAACACAAAATTTCATCTACAAAATTAGACTTCATGAACTTGGCATCAATTTCCCACACGAGATATAATCATGTTTTCAATATAGTGAATACATCTTAACAGAGGCCACTTATTCAAAGATCATCAAGACCATACTGACCAAAGATAGGCCCAAACATAATACGTATGAAAAATGCTAACGTACATAGTACTTGGCTTGATCTTCAATGCAATCACGCATCCCTTGGCCATCGTCTCATACACTTGCCCCTGTTACTAATGCTCATAGGCTTACAATGATTCATTAAATCTTGAAATGATAACTAATTAGTTTTGATCCTATGCCAATATTTCTCTCCCACAATCTCTCATTCCCTAACTAACTCATTCTCTATAACTCATAAATATATCAACAACTAACATGACTTTAATTATAACCTAATGAAGAGATCAAATATCTTATTTCTATTTTCACTAATTTATCAATATTCAAATATTATTCAAAACATAGATTTAATTACATCAAATGATTAAGTTCGTCAACAAATGTCAAGACCCCTTCTAGAATCTTTGTCCTCCAAAGGCTTAATGGCTTGGAAACTAAATGATCCTGCATCAATTTCTCTCCATCTTTTCTCCAACAACGTGCTTCTTCTTATGATGCTCATAATATGTAGCATTTTCATGTTTACCATGCCCTCTATCCATTTCCTATTTCTTACGTCCATAACTTCCAATTAAGTGAGGCAATGGAAATCCTCAACCTTCCAGAGATACAAATCACAATAGTGAGATACCTTTGATGTTTATACATAATTCTTCAAGATTCGTGCATCTTGATAAATCCAAGTGATCCAAGTACTTGACCTGGCTGAAACTTTCTAGAAGCTTCTTTAGAGTGAGACAATAGACTAGCCTTAGCTTTCTTAAACTTGTTACTCTCCAAATTGATTTGGACGCTTCTCTAGACGAAGGCAATTAGTCATGTCATGTTGTGTTAAAATGGAGAAGTTGCAAAACCCATCGGGAATTACTTCTAAAGCTATCGAATTTAATTCGATTGAATCTAATAACTTCAACTGCCCAATGCTTTCAGGAATACTACTTAATGAGCACACCAATATAGATCAGGGTTAAAAAGCAATGTTAACTTTCCTAAGCCACAAGGGAGATATTTCATTCTTCAATAGCAGTATAAATTCAATAATATCAACAATGAAAGTTCCTCAAGACAGCTAGGAATAATTTCTAGACTTCTGCAGTTATACAAATCGAGCTCTTGCAATGATGTGAGCTTTCCAAAATGGCTAGGAAGTACTTTAATACAAATCGAGTTTTTGCAATGATGTAAGATTTTCAAGACTTCTAGGAAGCACCTCTAGACTTTTACATCCATGCAAATCGAGTTCCTGCAGTGAACTCATTGACCTAAAATATTTCGGGAGTGGTGTCAAACCAAAACATTAATGCATCCTCAACACTTCTAAAAATCCAAACCTTGAAATTGATTCATATAATCCCCCTAGATACTGGCAACTTGAAAGTGATAGTTCCTGCAAACCATTCCCAAATATCCTATCTCTTGAGGTAATCTTTTGAACTATGCATTCGTCAATATCAGTACTCGAAAATTAATTAGTTGTTGAATACATTTGGAAGAGTTTGTGAAGGCAAGGAAATTTAATTCAAATTCAATGTGTCTAATATTGGAGGGTATCTGCAAATTAAAAATAATAAACTATGCAACTACACAAAATAGGTATTTTAGATATTCTAGAAAAACTAGGAACATAAATAATTGGGACCAATGAGATATTATAAATGAACTTACTTGACTTAGATTTTGTAAATCTTTCGAATTTTAACATAAATGTCTTGGCTTCTTGAACCCATTTAGCTTTGACACATCAAAAGGAAGATGAAAATTTATCACATTGAAAAAAACAACTCTTTAAATTTATTTTAACATTTTCCCTCCACATTTGCTAAAGGTTCGAGTTTAAGAACTCTTAAAGGCCTAGACATCAAATCTAGCTTTGGCACGAGCATACACAATGGATCTCTATTGTTTCTCACCCATATGCACAGATGGAATTTGACAGGTGAGTGATTTTCCTGTTAAATACATTTTAAAAATTTATCAAATCATCAAAGATATTTTCTTGAAATTGTAAAGATCTTTCCTTGAAACTGTAAAGATAGGTTGGGGGAGGAGGTGTGAAAACCAGTAAATCTAATTTGAGTGGTAAAATATTGGGACTGGCTCCTCATCAAAATAAAAAAAAATCTTACCCACTGGTCATAGAAGTGGATAACATTGTGTGGACGCTTGATCCTCATCAAAATACCAATTTATTGGATGCACATCTAAAAATTTCCGAAAGGAGTTATTAGGAATCAACTCCATTCTAACCAAGTTTCTTTGGGGAGGTCTGAAATCTGCTACAAAATTCCACCTGGCCAAACTGGATTCAATTTCACCCCTTGTCAAACTCGGTGGCTTGAATATTAAATACCGTGCCTCTTTTAACTCGACTCTACTGCTTAAGGCTTTCTGAAGGGTTGTGCGACATGAGGGACTTTGGAAATGCGCCATCACTAAAAAATACCTACAAAATTTGTGCTTCTATGACTGGCTTCGAAATGGTGCTTCGATACCCTCAAAAGTATCATGTTCTTAGCGTAGCCCGCTCACTTCTAAGCATTGGTATTTTGCCTACCTTTGTTGGTTTGTTGGCTCGGGATCTTCCCCCAAGATCATACTAGACTCACTTGTTGGGATGAATGGTACACATATTTTATCCCTAGACCTAATCACATATGTACATTATTATGGCTATCATTTTCTCAAGGATATCTCAGCTGTTGAAGTCTCCTCTCCTTACTACACTCACTGGAAAGACACTGCAGAAATATCTTTGCCTACCCACCTTTGTCTGGAATGGACAAATTACAATACTAATTTGAAACTTTTGGGGATCTTGGATGCTTTGAATAAGGGGACTCTATGATGCTTCCACATGGGGAAGGCCGGAAGGGGACCATAAAAAAATGAGTAAATGATTCTTTCTAATGTTGAAGGTTGTCTTGTTTAGGCTGGTGGAACACAATTAGACAAGGTCATTGTAAAAGAAGCTTACAACCTCATCACTCTGCCTCCTTTCCTAAATATGATTCAACCTTGGTTCGCTAGGGTTTGGAAATGGAATTTCCCCCTCAAGATGAAATGTTTTTCTTGGTTGGTAGTTCACAATTGTATCCTCACTTGGGAAAACCTCGTCAAGAGGGGTTTCTGGGGTCTGGGACGGTGTTGCCTTTGCAACTCACATGGAGAGGACATTAACCACCTTTTCATCCATTTCTCATTCGCTTCTTCAGTTTGGATCAAGATTCTACACTCGTTAGAAGATTCACCTACTTGGGAACGCTTCGACATAGTCTCTTGTCTCCATAGCTGGATAGTGGAATATTTTTCCCACAAATCACTGGTCTTCTTCATCATCTAGGGAATTTGGAGGTCTCATAACACTCTTATTTTCGAGAATGAGCAGCCTAATATCTGACAGACCTTCTGCAAGATTGTTAACTACCACCATGTGTTTTGTGAATCCCCATCTCACAACATCTCACTTGTTCCTCCACCTTGTAACATTTGGGAGTCGTTCCCAGTTGGCTTCTTTGATGGGGCCTCTTCTTTCAATCTATGTGGATGCAAAAAGGCTATTTACATCAATGTTCCACACTCATATTGTTTTCATTGGCATGGTGGGTCTGGTACCAACACATGAGTTGAGCTCCTTTCTCTATGGGGCATTCTACATTGTGCTAACTAGCTCGGACTTCGGGAGATCGCCATATTTGGAGACTCCAAAGTTTTTATTGATTGGGCTAATGGACTTGGCTTCTTTCACTCTCTGTCCCTTGATAACTAGAAAGCGAACATTAAAACATTGATACTAGGGTTTCGTTCCATCTCTATTGCCCACATCTACGAGAGACAAAATGGGGTTGTTGATAGACTTACTAAGACCGGTTATTCATCGGATCCCACTCGAATATTCTACCAATCTTTCCTAAATAATTGCTTGCAAAAGTTGGGACATATCATCATCTAATCTACTCCTCAGATGTTTTTGTAGACTCTTCGGCTTCATTAGAATAGAGACACTATGCTTTGCATAAAAGGATGTAGTCTTTACCAGGACAGGGCCTCAATATTACATCTGAATCTACGTACAAAAGGAGGGTGGTTATTTGACTCACCGGATTACACAAATAATACCCCACAGTCTAGAACACTAAGGAACAACAATTGACAAACAAAAATACCTTGTTTCCTACAAAAAGATACAAAAACCTTTAGTTCACGAGCACAAAGATACCCGGTTTTGTAAAAGTTGATACAAAAATCTTAGTTCATGGCCACTGTCACTATTTTGAATCTCCTTTCAAGAGGAGGGTATATGGACATTGTAGGTTATCTTACCCACAATCACACCCAATTACTCTATTTTTATTTATTTATGTGGAACATTTTTTAAAAATTGTATGCCAAAAATGATTATTCCTGGATCCTCCTTATCCAATGACAATGTATTTCTTTTACATCTAGTAATAAAAAATAAAAAAAATCTTGTTTGAAAAAAAATCTGATTTGAAATTCCAACCCTACCCATATGCCTTCGATGTTTCGAAAATTCTATATATTTATATTGAATATTGAATAATAGAGTGAGGCATAAGAATCAAGATAGACATATTTTGAAACAAAATTGTATATGATAAATATTTTAGTTGAAACATTGTGTACCTCATCTTCTATATCTAAGCAATCCTTGATATCACTTGGACTAGTCAATCCAAATCTTTCTCCCTTTGTCTTCTAGAGACCAATTGCCAAGATGACATCATGTACCTTTGTAGTCATGCTTTTCACTTCTCGGGTGACAAGTGCTCTTTTTATTTTTTTAATCATTTTCAGTCCTATCTCTCCTAGCCTCCAAAAAATGAACAAATATGTAGGAATGGATCTTTCAAATTATTTTTAAATTTTTCGTAGATAACTATCCTAGTGTACTGCATACGGTGAACACATGGGGCACAACAACTAATCCTTTTACATAAAGTATTATCCAGTCTGCAGTGTACCAATTATTGCATGGTGGATATAAGTGGTAGGAGAAGCACTTTGACACTCCTTGAATATCAACCATTTTTTTCTGACAAACACTTTCTGGTTAAAGGTTATGCAAATGAACTAATACCTATGTAAGTACTTAGAAACCAAGGAATTCATCACCCATGGCATGACTTATGGTAGATGGATCTACCATGTTGATGATGCATCTAAACTACCTCATATGATATTTATGTGCGTGGTAGGTTTATATATTTTGTATTAATTCAAAGGTCCATGCGGATTTGAATTTTCCTGCCTATATTTAACTAGATCATATGATATTTATGTGCGTGATGGGTTTTATATTTTGAATGATATAAAAAAGGTCCACATGGATTTGAATTTCCCAACGCACCATGTTTGATTTCAATTTGCATGAGATATTGGAATGACCTCAGTAAGATTTTTGATAAAAAGGAAACCAACTATATATTGAACATCATGGGACACTGCAAGCTAGATAATACTTGTCAGTCAGAAAATGCCCGACTTTGGCTTCTCAATGGGGTCGGGCCTGAAAGTGGGAGTTGGTGAGCATATCAATGGTGTGGGATTTGGGTTCCTCTCAAGAAAATATGTCCTCGCAGTAGACAATGTAATCAATGCATAGCTGATAGACTCGATAAGTGATGAGCCTTGGTATTGCAACAAGAATGTTGCAACTCCCAAGGCTACCAACTTTAATTATCAACCCGGGGTTTGTACAAACTTAAGAGGTATCGGAACTATATGTGCAACATACAATGTGTCCTTCCTTTGTTGTCATGATGTAATGGAGTGCATGTATTGAAGTCAAATCCTAAACTAATTGCAGAGAATGAAATGTTCGAAATGGAACCTTAACCTATTGCAAGAAAGAAGGTACAAGGAAAGAGACTGAAATCAAATGCTAAAACACACCATTTTATAACTAATTGCTAAGAGGCTTTGCTTCAAAAGAATGCTAAGTTAACATGTATGCAATCCTACTGTCCTAAGCATGCAGATTCAAACCATCAAACCTTTTATTGCTGTGCATGTAAATGAATAAAATAAATCTGTTTTTCCTTTTGTCTTTTTTTATGGAAAAGTGTGAAAGCTAATCTCTTTTGGTGATGTGGCAGGTGTCTTAGGAATGCTGGTGGATGGTTGGAAGGTTTGGGAGACCCTTAGGTGACCTTGTCTAGGTAGGATTTTCCCTCAATTCGGCCTAAAAACAGGCTACTACAGGAAAACCTACAGGATGTCCTAAAAACCTAAAGGATCCCCTGAAAACCTACAGGATACAACCGAGAGAAAAACGATGGGTGTTGAAGGTGATGTAAGGCTTATGGAAGGTGGTTGGTGGGTGGAATGGAGTGAGAAAATGCCTAGGATCACTCAAAACTCAAAACCAAGGTTGGGAGATGGTTGGATTTGCTCAACATGCTTGGAGAAGTTTCCTTTGAAAATGATGAAATTGGCGAGGGTCTTAGTGAAAACATGGAATGATCATGGAAGGATGAAGTTGGGAGGAGGTTGCTGACTATGAGATCTCTCTTTGCTTATGAAACAGCTGCACTGCATCAAGCACTGATATTTGCCCAAAAATCATGTAAACAAGAAGAATTTTAGTAAGCTAGAAAAGCAAAGTTTTAATGAGCTAGCTGTCTACTTCATGCATGAGGAAAATTTGCAGAATAAGATGAAATCATTAATGAGATCTACTATAAGACTGAAGAAGAAAGAAATGGAAATCAAATCCTACTCTTGAAAACTAGCAAAATGTTGACCTAAGTGTGGATCAAGAGGGTAAAAATGGTATTGAAAGCATGGAGGTCAAGTAGAGGCCTAATCCCAACTTCAATGATGGTTTTTCTCAATTCGGGCTCAAAACATGCTTTCCTATAGGATGCTACAATGATTTCCTACATAATGTACAAATTTACTATAAATCATCGAATGACCATGCAACTCAAATCCAAAATGGATGGGATAATTTTTTTTATTAAATAGGATGTCTTAGGTCCCCATTCCAAGTGGAATCACTCAAAAGACCTCTGTTAACCCATGCTAAAAAATAGAAAAACATTACTAGTTGAAAATCTAGAAATTCGAGAACTAGTGAGCTAGTAAATTTAAAAAATGCCTAACCAAATCAAGTGAAAATGCAATGGGGTAATTTTTGTTATGAACTAGAAATTTTTTTTGATCTAATGCAAGTGGAACCAACTCGATTGAAGCTTGTTAGCATGCTCTAAAAAATAGCAGAAATTTATTGTTCTTTGCTAAAAAGGAGCTCCAACAATCTAGATTTTGGAATAAGAAGACTAATCCAAGCAGATCAATGATTACTATGAACTTCCAAATCTTTCCAAGGATGAAATAATGATTGTGATCCTATAAAATAACTTACATCAACCATTTAACTCAATCCTACAACAAGAAATCATTAATACTAAATGCAGAAATAGAAAGAAATAAAAACTAGAGGTGCATGTGAATAAGTAGTGAAAAGAAGGAAAGAAAATGATACAAAAGGGCTCTGAGGTTCCTGGGATGGCCAAGCCCAAGAAAAATCAGAGACCTATGGAGGAGAACAAGATTTAGAAGCTGAACATGACACCAATCTTCATTATTTTCATCAATAGAATTACATCCTTGCAAGAAAATACAATGGAGCTACAAAAATACGAGTTCTCTCCACAAGAACACTAATGAAAATCTATCCCTAGAGGTAAATTCGACTTGGTACTTATAAAAAATGATTATAAATCATTCCCCATGAAATGAGGAAGCTTTCCCCACCAAACTCCCTTGAGTACTAGATCTGGTCCCCAATACTAGGAATCTGCATTAAATGGCAGGGAACACATTCATAGATTTTCTCAATCATTCCATAGAGGAAAATTCGACTTGGTACTTATAAAAATGATTAGGAATAATTCCCCATGAATGGAGGAATCTTTCCCCACCAAAATCCCTTGATTAGTGGATCTGTTCCCCAATACTAGGAATATGCATTAAATGGCAGGGAACACATTCCTAGATTTTCTCAATCATTAGAATTCCACAATATGTGACATAATTCCATGATATCTTGTTGATTTATTATTTATTATTGATCCTCCTGTAATAGGGAGCAAGTCCCTAAATTATCTCCTCCTCCAAATCTTCATAGTCTTCCCAATATTCTCATAATATTTCATAAAAATAAATAATATTAGGCACAAATATCCAATTATTCATAAACCTTCCTAATGAATATATTAAAGTTAAAAATAAATTATCTAATGCAGAAAGCGAGGTTTAATGTACTGAAGGATGGTCACAGGCCTTAAATTAATGTTTAATTTAGAAGTATGGGCCTTAATTATGTCTAATTTAGAGGTATGGGCCTTAATTATGTCTAATTGAATGAAAACTATAATGCAATGGAGTTTTCTACTTTTGAAATTAAATATGCCTAAGGAAAAATATTTTTTTGTTTTTGCGAAAAGTAAAAGGAAATGAATCAAATAGGGAAGAAAACAATGCATACTTTGACACCTCCCCAACAACAATGCCAAAAATTGAGGAGCCTTGATATTGCAACAAGAATGTTGCAACTCCCAAGGCTATCGACTTTAATTATCAACCTGGGGTTCGTACAAACTTAAGAGGTATCGACACTATATGTGCAACATACAATGTGTCTTGCCTTTCCTGTCATGATGTAATGGAATGCATGTACTGAAGTCAAATCTTAAAGTAATTACAGACAATGAAATGGAACCTTAACCTATTGCAAGAAAGAAAGTACAAAGAAAGGGACTGAAATCAAATGCTAAAACACACCATTTTCTAACTAGCTGCTAAGAGGCTTTACTTCAAAAGAATGCTAAGTTAACATGTATGCAATCGTACTGTCCTAAGCATGCAGATTCAAACCATCAAACCTTCTACTGCCGTGCATGTAAATGAATAAAATAAATCTGTTTTTCCTTTTGTCTTTTTTTAAGGAAAAGTGTGAAAGCTAATCTCTTTTGGTGATGTGGCATGTGGCTTAGGAATGCTGGTCGATGGTTGGAAGGTTTGGGAGACCCTTAGGTGACCTTGTCTAGCTTCCTAGAGGCTTTTCCCTCAATTCGCCCTAAAAACAGACCACTACAGGAAAACCTATAGAATGTCCTAAAAACCTCCAGGATCCCCTGAAAACCTACAGGATACAATCAAGAGCAAAACGATGGGTGTTGAAGGTGATGGAAGGCTTAGGGAAGGTGGTTGGTGGGTGGAATGGTGTGAGAAAATTCCTAGAATCACTCAGAACTCAAAACCAAGGTTGGGAGATGGTTGGATTTGCTCAACATGCTTGGAGAAGTTTCCTTGAGAAATGATGAAATTGGTGAGGGTCTTAGTGAAAAAATGGAATGATCATGGAAGGATGAAGTTGGGAGGAGGTTGTTGACTATGAGATCTCTCTTTGCTTCTGAAACACCTGCACTGAATCAAACATTGATATTTGCCCAAAAATAATGTAAACGAGAAGAATTTCAATAAGCTATAAAAACAGAGTTTTAATGAGCTAGCTGTCTACTTCATGCATGAGGAAAATTTGCAGAATAAGATGAAATCATTAATGAGATCTACTGTAAGACTGAAGAAGGAAGAAATGGAAATCAAATCCTACTCTTGAAAACTATCAAAATGTTGACCTAAGTGTGGAGCAAGAGGGTAAAAATGGTCTTGATGGCATGGAGGTCAAGTAGAGGCCTAATCCTAGCTTCAATGATGGTTTTTCTCAATTCGGGCTCAAAACAGGCTTTCCTACAGGATGCTACAATGATTTCCTACAGGATGTACAGATTTACTATAATTCATCGAATGACCAAGCAACTCAAATCCAAATTGGATGGGACAATTTTTTTTATTAACTAGGATGTGTTAGGTCCCCATTCCAGGTGGAATCACTCAAAAAGACCTCTGTTAACCCATGCTAAAAATTAGAAAAACATTACTAATTGAAAATCTAGAAATTCAAGAACTAGTGAGCTAGTAAATCTAAAAAATGCCTAACCAAATCAAGTGCAAACGAAATGGGGTAATTTTTGTTATAAACTAGAATGTTTTTGTGATTTAATGAAAGTGGAACCAATTCAATTGAAGCTTGTTAGCATGATCTAAAAAATAGCAAAAATTTATTGTTCTTTGCTAAAAAGGAGGTCCAACAATCTAGATTTGGGAATAAAAAGACTAATCCAAGCAGCTCAATGATTACTATGACCTTTCAAAACTTTTACAAGGATGAAATAATGTTTGTGATCTTATAAAAGAACTTACATCAATCATTTAACTCAATCCTATGACAAGAAATCATTAATACTAAATTCAGAAATAGAAAGAAATAATAACTAGAGATGCATGTGAATAAGCAGTGAAAAGAAGGAAAGAAAAAGATACAAAAGGGCTCTGAGGTTCCTGGGATGGCCAAGCTCAAATAAAATCAGAGACCTATGGAGGAGAACAAGATTTAGAAGTTGAACATAACACCAATCTTCATTATTTTCATCAATAGAATTACATCCCTGCAAGAAAATACAATGGAGCTGCAAAAATACGAGTTCTCTCCACAAGAACACTAATGAAAATCTATCCCTAGAGGAAAATTCGACTTGGTACTTATACAAAATGATTAGGAATCATTCCCCATGAAAGGAGGAAGCTTTCCCCACCAAAATCCCTTGATTAGTGGATCTTCCCCAATACTAGGAATCTGCATTAAATGGCAGGGAACAGATTCATAGATTTTCTCAATCATTCCCTAAAGTAAAATTTGACTTGGTACTTATACAAAATTATTAGGAATCATTCTCCATGAATGGAAGAATCTTTCCCCACCAAAATCCCTTGATTAGTGGATCTGTTCCCCAATACTAGGAATCTGCATTAAATGGCAGGGAACACATTCCTATATTTTCTCAATCATTGGAGTTCCACAATATGTGCCATAATTCCATGATATCTTGTTGATTTATTATTTATTATTGATCCTCCTATAGTAGGGAGCAAGTCCCTAAATTATCTCCTCCTCCAAATCTTCATAATCTACCCAATATTCTCATAATATTCCACAAAAATAAATAATATTATGCACAAATATCCAAATTCATAAACATTCCTAATGAATATATTAAAGTTAAAAATAAATTATCTAATGCAGAAAGAGAGGTTTAATGTGTTGAAGGATGGTCATAAGCCTTAAATTAATGTTTAATTTAGAGGTATGGGCCTTAATTATGTCTAATTTAGAGGTATGGGCCTTAATTATGTCTAATTGAATGAAAACTATAATGCAATGGAGTTTTCTGCTTTTGAAATTAAATATGCAAAAAGAAATGAATCAACTAGGGAAGAAAACAATGCATACTTTGACACCTCCTCGGCAACATCGCCAAAAAGTGATGAGCCTCGGTATTGCAACAAGAATGTTGCAACTCCCAAGGCTACAGACTTTAATTATCAACCCAGGGTTCGTACAAACTTAAGAGGTATCAACACTATATGTGTAGTATACAATGTGTCCTTCCTTTGTTGTCATGATGTAATGGAGTGCATGTACTGAAGTCAAATCCTAAACTAATTGCAAAGAATGAAATGTTCGAAATGGAACCTTAACCTATTGCAAGAAACAAAGTACAAGGAAAGAGACTGAAATCAAATGCTAAAACACACCATTTTCTAACTAATTTCTAAGAGGCTTTGCTTCAAAAGAATGCTAAGTTAACATGTATGCAATCCTACTATCCTAAGCATGCAGATTCAAACCATCAAACCTTCTACTATTGTGCATGTAAATGAATAGAATAAATATGTTTTTCCTTTTGTCTTTTTTATGGAAAAGTGTGAAATCTAATCCCTTTTGGTGATGTGGTAGGTGGCTTAGGAATGCTGGTGGTTGGTTGGAAGATTTGGGAGACCCTTAGGTGACCTTGTCTAGCTTCCTAGAGGATTTTCCCTCAATTCGGCCTAAAAATGGGCCACTACAGGAAAACCTACAGGATGTCCTAAAAACCTACAAGATCCCCTGAAAACCTACAGGATACAACTGAGAGAAAAACGATGGGTGTTGAAGGTGATGGAAGGCTTAGGGAAGGTGGTTGGTGGGTGGAATGGAGTGAGAAAATGCCTAGGATCACTCAGAACTCAAAACCAAGTTTGGGATATGGTTGGATATGCTCAACATGCTTGGAGAAGTTTCCTTGAAAAATGATGAAATTGGTGAGGGTCTTAGTGAAAACATGGAATGATCATGGAAGGATGAAGTTGGGAGGAGGTTGCTGACTATGAGATCTCTCTTTGCTTCTAAAACACCTGCACTGCATCAAACACTGATATTTGCCCAAAAATCATGTAAACAAGAAGAATTTCAATAAGCTAGAAAAATAGAGTTTTAATGAGCTAGTTGTCTACTTCATTCATGAGGAAAATTTGCAGAATAAGATGAAATCATTAATGAGATCTACTGTAAGACTGAAGAAGGAAGAAATGGAAATCAAATCCTACTCTTGAAAACTAGCAAAATGTTGACCTAAGTGTGGAGCAAGAGGGTAAAAATGGTCTTGATGGCATGGAGGTCAAGTAGAGGCCTAATCCCAACTTCAATGATGGTTTTTCTCAATTCAGGCTCAAAACAGGCTTTCCTATAGGATGCTACAGTGATTTCCTACAAGATGTACATATTTACTATAATTCATCGAATGACCAAGCAACTCAAATCAAAATTGGATTGGACAAATTTTTTATTAACTAGGATGTCTTAGGTCCCCATTCCAAGTTGAATCACTCAAAAAGACCTCTGTTAACCCATGCTAAAAAATAGAAAAACATTACTAGTTGAAAATCTAGAAATTCGAGAACTAGTGAGCTAGTAAATCTAAAAAATGCCTAACCAAATCAAGTGAAAATGTAATGGGGTAATTTTTGTTATGAACTAATTTTCTTTTGTGATCTAATTCAAGTGGAACCAACTTGATTGAATCTTGTTAGTATGCTTTAAAAAATAGCAGAAATTTATTGTTCTTTGCTAAAAAGGAGGTCCAACAATCTAGATTTGGGAATAAGAAAACTAATCCAAGTAGCTCAATGATTACTATGAACTTCCAAATATTTTCCAAGGATGAAATAATTATTTTTATCCTACAAAATAACTTACATCAACCATTTAACTCAATCCTACAACAAGAAATCATTAATACTAAATGCAGAAATAGAAAGAAATAAAAACTAGAGATGCATGTGAATAAGCAGTGAAAAGAAGGAAAGAAAATGATACAAAAGGGCTCTAAGGTTCCTAGGATTTCCAAGCCCAAGGAAACTCAGAGACCTATGGAGTATAACAATATTTAGAATCTGAACATGACAACAATCTTCATTATTTTCATCAATAGAATTACGTCCCTGCAAGAAAATACAATGGAGATGCAAAAATACGAGTTCTCTCCACAAGAAGACTAGTGAAAATCTATCCCTAGAGGAAAATTCAACTTGGTACTTATACAAAATGATTAGGAATCATTCCCCATGAAAGGAGGAAGCTTTCCACACCAAAATCCCTTGATTAGTGGATTTGGTCCCCAATACTAGGAATCGGCATTAAATGGCAGGGAACACCTTCCTAGATTTTTTTCAATCATTTCCTAGAGGAAAATTCGACTTGGTACTTATACAAAATGATTAGGAATCATTCCCATGAATGGAGGAATATTTCCCCACCAAAATCCCTTGATTAGTGGATTTGTTCCCCAATACTTGGAAACTGCATTAAATGGCAGGGAATACATTCCTAGATTTTCTCAATCATTGGAGTTCCACAATATGTGCCATAATTCCATGATATCTTGTTGATTTATTATTTATTATTGATCCTCCTGTCTTAGGGAGAAAGTCCCTAAATTATCTCCTCCAAATCTTCATAATCTACCCAATATTCTCATAATATTCCACAAAAATAAATAATATTAGGCACAAATATCCAATTATTCATAAACATTCCTAATGAATATATTAAAGTTAAAAGTAAATTATCTAATGTAGAAAGAGAGGTTTAATGTGCTGAAGGATGGTCATAGGCCTTAAATTAATGTTTAATTTAGAGGTATGGGCCTTAATTATGTCTAATTTAGAGGCCCATCAATAAGGAAACTACACGATAGAAATAGCATGGCTGAATATGTGTTCTCTGCCTTACGTGGTGCACGGGGGCTTCACTTAATGAACCTCTGACATATCACGTGCGTTCATGGAATATTAAACAATACCCTTAATTTGACTACATATTGGAAAACACCTCTAAAAATCACATTATTTTACCCCCTACCAATACAAACCCAATACACCTTCACAATTTAAAAACCCCTACTTTCACTAGATATTGTAGGTATCCATTTTTTCATTAACATTTTTTATACCCCTTTATATTTTTTCATTAACTTTGGACTCCATTTTTTATACCTACTAATATAAAAACCCTCTCCCCCTATATATCCCCCAATATATTATGTCATTTTTTCCTCAATAAATATCCCCCAATATGAACCCACGTGCTATGGTATTGCTCCCAAAGTGAAGCCCCTGTGACGTGGTGGAGGGGGGAAAATTGGGCAGTGTTTCTTGCATGGAAAATATCACTACTAAAACTCCCCCGAGTGATCATGATGTTCACCGTGTTGTCACCCACTGCTTTTTCAGTCACTAGATGCTTCAAGAGCCAAATAACAGTTATGTATGATGCCAAATTTTGAGACACATAAGCTATCAGAGCTTGAGGGTACCCTCTCCATTGCGTAGTGCTAGGAATAAGATTTCCGGTGGTATATAAAAATCCAAAAAAGGGTTCCTGGATCAAAAGTTAGACCTTATTGAAGAATTCCTTTGAAAAACTAAGAAAACAAGGAAAATGGCTGAGTATGGAGAAAAATCGCAATCGGGACCCGGGAGGCTCATCGCATATCGCATATCGGTGTTCAGACAAGTATGGAGCACTGACGAATCATGAAACAGCGATTCGTCGATCGTCGATATCACATATCGGTGGTCGGCGGGTCAGGGCACAACGTTTATCAGCGATCGGCTATTGGTAGGGTCCCAGGGCACATGCTTAAGGATTATCCGCGGTTCACAAGATTTTGCAGGGGCCGATCTGCGATATAATGGTGTATCATTAGGGGAGGGCTAAAACACTTTAACAAATAAAATTCTTGCAAAACTAAGATCACCCTCCTCCTCTCTCCTCCACGTGGCATCGGCGATCGACGAGTTGATGGGGTTTCAATTTAAAAAGACCTGCAAACCACTGATAGTGCGATAAAGTGGTGCATCGTCGGGGGGCCAAGAAAAACAAATACAAAGGAAAGTGGATCAAAACAGGAGCATACTTCCCCCCTTCTCTCTCTTGTGCATGGCAGTATGACAGTATCGACGATCGACGGATTGGCAGTGTTCTGAACTCCAAAGACCGTGTGGGGATCGATTTGCGATAAAGTGTTGTATCGTAGGGGAAGGCCAAATTAATTAACAAAGGAATGGCTTGCAAAACAGGGTTGGGCAGGCCTTTTTCTCTCTCCTACAAGGGGCCATGTGGCAGCATGCGATTGGTCTTCAGAGTTGATAGGGAAACTGACGTCATCAATGACATCGCAGTATGGTTGATGATGTGGCAGAGGACACGTGTCACCCAGTTTCAGTGTTTTCATGGGTGACATGGGACCATTTCTTGGTTACACGTGTCACCACTCACAAGGTGACACGTGGCAACAATGACGTCACCCCGTAGATCGACGATCGCAGCAGTTGAGGGGAAAAGCTAAAGACAATGGAGCCAGCATCTGCAATATGCGGGAAACCCCCGGACGCGATAAAGTATTACGTCATGGTTGATCTGGAATTTATACAGGATAAAGAATGAAAGGTATTACAGACTCATGTGCATGGATGTGCCTATGTTACTTTATGCAATGGATCGATAAGATTGCGAAATACATAGACACTGAGGCAATTAGAGAAAACATAACAGTCAACCATGTAAACAAATCAAGTTTAATAAGGAGTTCACCCAATGCTCCTGGGCTACGTCTCCTGGTCCAACCTTTCAATGGTGGCCTCTATATTATGTTTTCAAGCAGAGTTTTACAACAGTTTTCTCGATTCAAGTATCACTAATAGAATGGAGTCAGTAGGAATGGAGTGCACAGACTCTCGTTACTAAAACTCGACCTCTGAGGGTCACAGTATTATGACAGGCCTATACTGAGGAGCTTGCTTGAACCTCTCAAGCCTTCAATGGAGTACACAGACTCTCTGACTCTCTCTGGCTCTGTCTAGCTCGATGCTACCTTCAGGTAAGCTCGGCTTCTACTCTCCATTCTCTGCTATTAGCTTTCTGTGTCTCTGTGTGTTGCCTCTCTGTATGTTGCTCCCTGCTTCTGTCAGTTCATGGCTTTAAAGCCAATTTGCTTTTTGACTGCTCGTTTCTGCTTCTCGGCCTTCTGGTTTCCTTTCCTCTATCCGTTCAAATTCCTCTACTCTGTGTCATCATCACTAGGTAACGCCTTGTAGGGACGTGGCCACCTATTTGCTAATGAACTAGGTGTCAGATTCCCTAAATCATATTCGAATGGCCATTAAATCCATTTGCTTCAAGATCGCCCACGAACACGAATCGTTTTCCAACTCATCATCCACATCAGATGTCAAATCCTTGTCATCTTGCTTTTGACCTGTCAAATCTGGTCGATCATCGAGACACATCTCCGCTGTCGATCTGGACCCCCCAGATCCTATGGTCGTCCTTCATATTGGGCGGACAAGTCGCACGACGTTTACCCATCCGATGCGGGCGGTTTTCACTCTCTTTTACCAAACGTGTGTCACTCGATGTGTGGCATCGGGCAGGACTCAGTCAAAACTACTTACCACATTGAAGCCTTCTGATATCCTGCTAGTTTTGGGGAATCCCGCACTACGGAACTGAAACAGTTACTTTTCCAAGTTTTATAACGTTTTCGTGTCCGAGTGTTTTGGGGATTTCCTTCACTGAGGGGGACGCCCTACGAAGCGGCACTAATCGCGTATCAGAATCCACCTTTGTTTCCCTAATTAGCCTCTGGTTTTGCCAATTTCATACCTTTGCGCTTTAGCATGGGCCAACGGTCTATGCGCTTGACCGAGGGTCCTCGTTGCTCCGCTCTGGCCACAACTGCAATTGTTATGAGGATTCCTTCTGATAGCTTCGATCTTTTATAGGACTTGAATCTTTTAGCATAATTTGAAACAATCATGAAACTTAGAGAGCTTTTGGATCCAATTTGGATCACGACATTCCCATTGAGAAAAGCTTTTGGACCACCAAAAGTTGGTTTTCTTTCAAGCATCAATAAAGTGAGGGTATTTCTTCCTCGCTTGCTTAATTTCTATCCATTTTGCACTGCTTGGCTTTGAACCTTTGAGTCTGATTCTAAGGTACTCGACATCCCCTCTGCGTGTAGTTCTTACCTTCTTGTCTAGAACTATATCTTCCTGCAACTCATTAAGATATTCAGGTTACAAATCATCAATAGAAGGCAATTGACTTTGCTCTTCGAGATCTTCAATTAATTAAGGTTCAAATAGTCTCAAGCTGTTTGCATTAACAACTGAGTAGATGTGCATGTAAGCTGGTAGATCAAGGCGAAAAACATTCTCACCAATTTTTTCAAGTATCTGGAAAGGTCCATACCTTATTGGCTCCAGCTTCTTACCTTCACCTTGCATCCTGTCTTTGCTGATATACAACCACACTTGGTCACCAACTTGGAAACTATGCTCCATCCGATGCTTCTCATGCCTTGCCTTGTACTTGGCTTGGCTCTTTTCTAGCTGTTCCTGTACTGCCTAGTGAATCTCTTGGATTTGTTCAATGAACTTGGTTTCTTTTTCCACATCACTGTGTCCATCAACTGCTATGTCTTTACTAAAGACAAAATCCAAGGGAGACCTTGGTGTGAAACCAAAACAAGTCTCAAAAGGAGATCTCTGTGTAGAAGAATGTTTAGCTCGGTTGTAAGCATGCTGCACATAGCATAAATGTTCATCCCAAAGTTTGGGATGCTTGTTGCAACAGCCTCTGAGCAACTAGATCATTGTCCTGTTGACCAATTCTGTTTGACCATTTGTTTGTAGATAAAAAGTTGTGCTTTTCTTTAGCCTGGTGTCCATCAATTCCCACAAGCTTGACCAAAATTTCCCAACAAATCGGGTATCTCGATCAGATATTATGGAAGTGGGTAACCAAAAATGAACCCATACATGTTGAAAGAAAAACTTTGCAGTTTGTTCAGCTGTTATCTGTTTGTTACAAGGTATTAAAATACACATTTTGCTGAACCTATCCACAACAACATATAAATAGTCATGACCTTTCCTAGATTTAGGCAATCCTCCAACAAAGTCCATGGAAACACTTTCCCAAGGATGAGAAGGAACTGGTAGTGGAGTATACAAGCCTAGTTTTCTATTTCTGGGCTTGCTTTTAGCACACATGGTGCACCCTCTTACATATCTAGAAACTGTCTCATTCATTTTTGGCCAATAACAAAATCTTTGCAGCCGTGCAACTGTTTTACTTACACCAAAGTGACCTGATATTAGAGAAGTGTGTGCTTCTCGAATTATCTTTACTCTTTCAGTTTGTGGAATGCATAGCTTCCCACAATGATACAAGAGTTGGTCTTTAATATGATAATCCAATTCTTCTACCTGTTTGCCTTGACTTAAAGTTGCATATACATCTTTAAAATCTATATCTTGAGCATATTGTTCAATGTAGCTTTCATGCAATACTGAATTATGCTTAAGTATAGGAGATGCACTTATAATTTTTCTAGATAGCATATCTACAACTTTATTGTGTATGCCTTTCTTATATCTGATGAGTAAATGAAACTGTTGTAGAAAACCCATCAATCTATAGTGCCTTGATTGCTGCAACTTAGTTTGGGAGTGTAGATATTGAAGTGGTTGATGATCAATATGTATAACTGTCTCTTTTCCCATTAAGTAATGTTTCCACCTTTTCACACTCTATACTAATGCATACAATTCTTTATCATATGTGGGATAGTTAACTACTGCAGAATTAAATGTCTCAACATGATAACATATGGGTTTACCGTGCTGCATCAACACTGTTCCCATGGCATAGTCACTGGCATCTGTTTCAATCTCAAATGGTCTTTGAAGATCGAGAAGTGCTAGTACTGGTGTTGTACTAATCTTTTCTTTCAAGGTGTCGAAGGCTTTCTGTTGTTTGCCTCCCCACTGAAACACCTTGTTCAATCCTGTTAAAGCATGTAAGGGAGCTGCAATCAAGGAAAAGTTAGAAAGAAACTTTCTCCAATATTGTGCTACTCCTAAGAAGCTTCTAACCTCTGTAGAAGATTTGGGCTTAGGCCAGTTTACAATGACTGCAACCTTAGAGGGATCTATCTTCAATTCACCACCCCCTACTATATGTCCCAAATAATTCAAAGATGTTTTGCCAAATTCACATTTTGAGTTTAACATAAAGTTTTTCTCTTTTCAAAACATCCAGTGTCTGCTTAACATGATTTAAATGTTCTTCCCATGTTTTTCTAAATATAATAATGTCATCCAAATATACAATAACAAAATAATCAAGAAAAGGTCTGATTACATCATTCATTACTCTCATGAAAGTAGCAGGAACATTAGTTAAGCCAAAAGGCATAACCAACCACTCATACAATCCCTGCTTTGTTTTGAAAGTAGTCTTCCATGCATCTTGTTCCGCAACTCTGACCTGATGATAGCCTCTATGTAAGTCTAACTTGGAAAAATAAATAGCTTCTTTCAATTGATCTAATAGATCATCTAAGTAAGGAAGGGGATAATGATTTTTGATCATTATCTTATTGAGTGCTCGGTAATCAATGCACATTCTCCATGAGCCATATTTCTTTTTCACCAAAATGATTGGAGACCCACATGGTGATGTGCTAGGTCTGATGAACCCCTTCTCGAGCAACTCCTGTACCTGCCTCTTGAATTCTGCATTCTCTAAAGTGAACAACCTTTTATACCTGTGGCTGTGATTATTGCTTCATCTCCTGAGTCTGACCCCAAACCTTTTTGAATAGCTGCAGCAGTCTTCTTCTTCTTTCCCTCGAACTTCTTAGGTTTCAGCTTCGGATGCAGAATCCAAAAATGTTCATCATCATGCCCATCCTTCTTACAGTGAGTGCATGAGGACTTGCTCTTTTGTATAGTGTTTGCCTTCCTCTCTTTCCATTTCTGTTTTCTTTTCTCCTTATTTTTGCTTGTAGTGGGTTGGGATGATCCCCCTACTTCTAGGTTCCCATTCTTACCTCTAGCTTCGAGATGTGTAGCCTGAACGGATACTTCATCTATACTAGTGGGATTAAACATGAGGATAGTGTGCCTCATGTAGCTATGTAGACCACCTATATACTTCAATAGAGTCTCAGGTGAGTCTAAATAAATTCCTAGAATCAAAGCTCTTTTCCTAAATTCTTGGGTGTAACCTTGTACACTTTTCCCTTTTAGTTGTCGAAGAGTTTTCCAGCTCATCATGGCTTGCTGCATGTAGGCTAGTGGATAGAATTGATTTTTAATTGCAAAAACAAATTCACTCCAGACAGAAAGAATCTTACCATGTTTCTTCATGTCAGCTTGTGTCCTGCCTTCCCACCATACCAAGGCAGTGCCTCCAAGGCGTAGGCTAGCTAGCTGAATCTTACTCTTGTCTGAGTCAATACTCTCCACTATGCAATAAACATCAATATGTCTGATCCAATTATCCAATTTCTCTGCATTCAACTCTCCATCATATATTGGTAAATCAAATTTAACATCTAATTTAATCAAAGATGTCTTCTTTTTATTTTCAGGGCTATTAGGAGACGTGAGAAGTTTTTGTTCTTTCCCTTTGCCTTTGGAGTGGTCATGGAGGAGAGATTCTTCTACTCCTTTGTCTTGTTTGGAGCTTGATGAATCTTCATCCCTATGTTTCTTATAGTCCCTATACATTTCCTCCACCATGGATTTCAGGTTCATAAAACTATCCATGAACTGGGGGTCTGATTCCAAGGGATTTTCTCCTAACATTTTCCTCTTAGAATAGACTCTTCCAATTTCCGGGTTAGTTTCAGCCAATTCTCCTTCTCCTAATTTAAGCTTTGATCTAGTTAGCATTCAACAACAAAATCCAGCACAAGCTTCTGTAACCTTAATAAACTTGAGCTCCGATACCACTTGATCTGGAATTTATCCAGGATAAAGAATGAAAGGTATTATAGACTCATGCTCATGGATGTGCCTATGTTACTTTATGCAATGGATTGATAAGATTGCGAAATACATAGACATTGAGGAAATCAGAGAAAACATAACAATCAAACATGTAAACAAAACAAGTTTAATAAGGAGTTCACCGAATGCTCCTACGCTACGTCTCCTGGTCCATTCTTTCAGTGGTGGCCTCTCTATTATGTTTTCAAGGAGAGTTTCACAACAGTGAGCTCGATTCGAGTCTCAATAATAGAATGGAGTCAGTAGGAATGGAGTGCATAGACTCTCCTTACTGAAACTCGACCTCTGAGGGTCACAGTAGTATGACAGGCCTATACCGAGGAGCTTGCTTGAACCTCTCAAGCCTTCAATGGAGTACACAGACTCTCTAACTCTCTCTGGCTCTGTCTGGCTCGATGTTGCCTTCAGGTTAGCTTGGCTTCTACTCTCTGTTCTCTGCTATTAGCTTTCTGCGTCTCTGTGTGTTGCCTCTCTATATGCTGCCCCCTGCTTCTGTCAGTTCATGGCTTTAAAGCCAGTCTACTTTTTGACTGCTCGTTTCCGCTTCCCGACCTTCTAGTTTCCTTTCCTCTGTCCATTCGAATTCCTTTTCTCTACATCATCATCACTGGGTAACACCTTGCAGGGAGGTGGCCACCTATTTGCTAACAAACTGGGTGTCATATTACCTGAATCATATTCGAATGGTTGTTAAATCCGTTTTCTTCAAGATCGCCCGCGAACACGAATCGTTTGCCAACTCATCATCCACATCGGACATAAAATCCCTGTCATCTTGCTTTTGACCTGTCAAATCCGGTCGGTCATCGGGACGCATCTCCACTATCGATCTAGACCCCCCAGATCCTACGGTCATCCTTCATATCGGACGTAAAAGTCGCACAACGTTTACCCATCTGATGCGGGTGGTTTTCTCTCTCTTTCACTAGACGTGTGTCGCTCGATGTGTAGCACCGGGTGGGACTCAGTCAAAACTGCTTACCACCTCGAAGCTTTTCGATATCCTGCTGGTTTTGGGGAATCCCACGCTACGGAACCGGAACAGTTACTTTTCCGAGCTTTATAACGTTTTCGGGTCTGAGCGTTTCGGGGCTTTCCTTCACTGAGGGGGATGCTCTGCGATACACGATTAGTGCTTAGTGCTAGCGCTAATCGCGTATCAGAACCCACCTCTGTTTCCTGAATTAGCCACCGGTTTTGCCAGTTTCGTGCCTTTGCACTTTACCATGGGCCAACGATCTGCGTGCTTGACCGAGGGTCCTCGTTGCTCTACTCTGGCCACAACTGCAATTGTTATGAGGATTCCTTCTGATAGCTTCGATATTTTCTAGGACTTGAATCTTTTAGCATAATTTGAAACAACCATGAAAACTTAGAGAGTTTTTGGATCCAATTCAGATCACGGCCCCCACTGAAAAAATCTTTTGGACCACCAAAATTTCATTTTCTTTCAAGCATCAATCAAGTGAGGGTATTTCTTCCTCGCTTGCTCAATTTCTGTCCATTTCGCACTGCTTGGCTTTGAACCTTTGAGTTTGATTCTAAGGTACTCGACATCCCATCTACATGTAGTTCTTACCTTCCTATCCATAACTATATCTTCCTGCAACTCATTAAGATATTCAGGTTACAGATCATCAATAGAAGGCAATTGACTTTGCTCTTCGGGATCTTCAATTAATGAAGGTTCAAATAGTCTCAAGCTGTCTACATTAACAACTGAGTAGATGTGCATGTAAGCTGGTAGATTAAGGCAAAAAGCATTCTCACCAATTTTCTCAAGTATCTGGAAAGGTCCATACCTTATTGGCTTCAACTTCTTACCTTCACCTTACATCTTGTCTTTGCTGATATATAGCCAGACTTGGTCACCAACTTGGAAACTATGCTCCATCCGATGCTTGTCATGCCTTGCCTTGTACTTGGCTTGGATCTTTTCCAACTGTTCCTGTACTGCTTGGTGAATCTCTTGGATTTGTTCAATGAACTTGGTTGCTTTGTCCACATCACTGTGTCCATCAACTACTATGTCTTTACTAAAGACAAAATCCAAGGGAGACCTTGGTGTGAAAGCAAAACAGGGCTCAAAAGGAGATCTCTATGTAGAAGAATGTTTCGCTCAGTTGTAAGCATACTGCACATAGCATAAATGTTCATCCCAAAGTTTGGGATGCTTACTGCAATAGCCTCTGAGCAACTTGATCACTGTCCTTTAACCACTTTGGTTTGACCATCTATTTGTGGATGAAAAGTTGTGCTTTTCTTCAGCCTGGTGTACATCAATTCCCACAAGCTTGACCAAAAAATCCCAACAAATAGGGTATCTCGATCAGATATTATGGAAGTGGGTAATCCAAAATGCACCCATAGATGCTGAAAGAACAACTTTGTAGTTTGTTCAGCTATTATCTGTTTGTTACAAGGTATTAAAATACACATTTTTCTGAACCTATCCACAACAACATATAAATAGTCATGACCTTTCCTAGATTTAGGCAATCCTCCAACAGAGTCCATGGAAACACTTTCCCAAGGATGAGAAGGAACTGGTAGTGGAGTATACAAGCCTAGTTTTCTATTGCTGGGCTTTCTTTTAGCACACATGGTGCACCCTCTTACATATCTAGAAACTGTCTCATTCATTTTCAGCCAATAACAAAATCTTTGCAGTTGTGCAACCGTTTTACTTACACCAAAGTGACCTGATATTAGAGAAGTGTGTGCTTCTCGAATTATCTTCACACTTTCAGTTTGTGGAATGCATAACTTCCCACAATGATACAAGAGTTGGTCTTTAATATGATAATCCAATTCTTCTACCCGTTAGCCTTGACTTAAATTTGCATATACATCTTTAAAATCTATATCTTGAGCATATTGTTCGATGTAGCTTTCATGCAATACTAAATTATGCTTAAGTATAGTAGATGCATTTATAATTGGTCTAGATAACACATATGCAACTTTATTGTGTATGCCTTTCTTATATCTGATGACTGAATGAAACTGTTGTAGAAAACCCATCCATCTATAGTGACTTGATTGTGGCAACTTAGTTTGGGACTGTAGATATTGAAGTGGTTGATGATTAATATGTGTAACTGTCTTTTGCACATTAAGTAATGTTTCCACCTTTTCACACTCTGTACTAATGCATACAATTCTTTATCATATGTGGGATAGTTAACTACTGCAAAATTAAATGTCTCAGAATGATAACATATGGGTTTACCGTGCTGCATCAACACTACTCCCATGGCATAGTCACTGGCATTTGTTTCAATATCAAATGGTCTTTGAAGATCGGGCAGTGCTAGTATTGGTGCTGTACTAATATTTTCTTTCAAGATGTCGAAGGCTTTATGTTGTTTGCCTCCCCACTGAAACACCTTGTTCAATCCTGTTAAAGCATGTAAGGGAGTTGCAATCAAGGAAAAGTTAGAAATAAACTTTCTCCAATATTGTGCTGCTCCTAAGAAGCTTCTAACCTCTGTAGCAGATTTGGGCTTAGGCCAGTTTATAATGGTTGCAACCTTAGAGGGATCTATCTCCAATTCACCACCCCCTACTATATGTCCCAAATAATTCAAAGATGTTTTTCCAAATTCACATTTTGAGAGTTTAACATAAAGTTTTTCTCTTTTCAAAACATCCAGTGTCTGCTTAACATGATTTAAATGTTCTTCCCATGTTTTGCTAAATATAAGATTATCATCCAAATATACAATAACAAAATAATCAATAAAAGGTCTGAGTTAATCATTCATTACTCTCATGAAAGTAGCAGGAGCATTAGTTAAGCCAAAAGGCATAACCCAACGACTCATACAATCCCTGATTTGTTTTAAAGCAGTCTTCCATGCATCTTGTTCTGCAACTCTAACCTGATGATAGCCACTATTCAAGTCTAACTTGGAAAAATAAACAACTTCTTTCAACTGATCTAATAGATCATCTAAGCGAGGAAGGGGATAACGATTTTTGATCATTATCTTATTCAGTGCTCGGTAATCAATGCACATTCTCCACGAGCCATCTTTCTTTTTCACCAAAACGATTGGAGACCCACATGGTGATGTGCTAGGTCTAATGAACCCCTTCTCGAGCAACTCTTGTACCTGCCTCTTGATTTCTACATTCTGTAAAGCAGACAACCTTTTATACCTCTGGTTGCGATTGTTGCTTCATCTCTGAGTCTGACCCCAAATCTTTTTGAATAGCTGCAACAATCTTCTTCTTCTTGCCCTAGAAATTCTTAGGTTTTAGCTCCGGATGCAAAATCCAGTAATGCTCATCATCATGCCCATCCTTATTAGAGTGAGTGCATGAGGACTTGCTCTTTTGTACAGTGTTTTCCTTCCTCTCTTTCCATTTCTATTTTCTTTTCTCCTTATTTTTTCTTGCAGCTGGTTGGGATGATCCCCCTACTTCTGGGTTCCCATTCTTACCTCTAGCTTCGAGATGCGTAGCCTAAACAGATACTTCATCTATACTAGTGGGATTAAACATGAGGATAGTGTGCCTCATGTAGCTATGTAGACCACCTATATACTTCAACAGAATCTCAGGTGAGTCTAAAGAAATTCCTAGAATCAAAGCTCTTTTCCTAAATTCCTGGTGTTATAGATATTTTTGTGCCTTACAGCTATAAGCATGAAATGTCCATAATCTAAGGGATCCAAAGTCCCTAAACATGTTGTTCCTACCCCTAGAGGAACAAGGCTAACAAACCATAGCAATTCACAGAAGTTCTCCACCAGAAACTGCTCAAAAACAAGTCAATTCAGGATCAATTCAGAAGCTCCACTAGCTGTGTGTGCTGAAATGCAGAGATTACACTGGCTAGGTGCATTGCAACGTAGGTAGAAGCACTACCAGGGTGCGCTGAGCGGGAAGTGACAAATGGCAAGTTCATTCAACGAGGTGGAAAGACCCTGGAAGCTTCCAGAATCTTCTCCAATGACACTTGCCTCAATGAATTCGACTAGTGATGAGTAAGAGGCTCTTAGTCTCCAAGTGGAAGCAAGAACTGACAGAGGGAGAGGACACTAGTCAGATCTCAAGCTGACTCATCCTCTCTCCAAACATCTATATATGGATCTCTCCTCCATGAGATCCAGGAGGCTGGAATTTTGTTATTGCAAAGAATTGTTGTTGGTTTGAGATTGGAATCATTGGGTGCTTAATGCTTTGAAGGGAGGTGAAGATAGGAATTTCATTTGCTAGGAAGGAGATGCTGGATTGGAGCCCTCTTGGTTGTATCTCCTCCTGAACCTTGTTATTCATCAACAAAGCTATCTTGGTTTCTCCTATATACTGATGTATCTTTGATGTATGATTGCATTAGTATGTTTAGTTTATTTCTAATCCTGAACTAGTTATGAATATGAATCTATGTCTTTGTGTAGTGTTCTCTTCTTGTGATCTTGCAGGGACTTGTTGAAGCTGGGCGAGCGAGAAGGCAAGTAGCTGGGAACTCTCAAAGAGAAGAGAAACCGGATCGAGGGACAAACGGAAGACACTGGTTAGTCCATCCATCTCTCTTCATTCTTAATTCATAAAGGAAGAATACTAGAATAGCTGTTTCTGTTTGTTGCTAAGGCACTGTCACACCTTAGGTGGATAGGATCGTCCTGCATAGGCATTTTTCCCCACAACACCTGGGTGTAACCTTGTACAATTTTCCCTTTTAGTTGTCGAAGATTTTGCCAGCTCATCATGGCTTGCTGCATGTAGGCTAGTGGATAGAATTGCTTTTTAATTGCATAAACAAATTCACTCCAGACAGAAAGAATCTTACCAAGTTTCTTCATGTCAACTTGTGTCCTGCCTTCCCACCATACTAAGGCAGTGTCTCCAAGGCGTAGGCTAGCCAGCTGAATCTTACTCTTGTCTGAGACAATACTCTGCACTCTGCAATAAACATCAATATGTCTGATCCAATTATCTAGTTCTTTGCATTCAAATCTCCATCATATATTGGTAAATCAAATTTAACATCTAATTTAATCAAAGATGTCCTCTTTTTATTTTCAGGGCTATTAGGAGGCGTGAGAAATTTTTCTTCTTTCCCTTTGCCTTTGGAGTGGTCATGGAGGAGAGATTCTTCTACTCCTTTGTCTTGTTTGGAGCTTGATGAATCTTCATCCCTATGTTTCTTATAGTCCCTATACATTTCCTCCACCATGGATTTCAGGGTCATAAAACTATCCATGAACTAGGGGTCTGATTCTAAGGGATTTTCTCCTAACATTTTCCTCTTAGAATAGACTCTTCCAATTTCCTGGTTAGTTTCAGCCAATTCTCCTTCTCCTAATTTAATCTTTGATCTAGTTAGCATTCAACAACAAAATCCAGAACAAGCTTCTGTAACCTTAATAAACTTGAGCTCCGATACCACTTGATCTGGAATTTATCCAGGATAAAGAATGAAAGGTATTATAGACTCATGTGCATGGATGTGCCTATGTTACTTTATGCAATGGATCGATAATATTGCGAAATACATAGACACTAAGGTAATCAGAGAAAAAATAACAGTCAAACATGTAAAAAAAACAAGTTTAATAAGGAGTTCACCCAATGCTCCTGGGATATGTCTCCTCGTCCAGCCTTTCAGTGGTGGCCTCTCTATTATGTTTTCAAGCAGAGTTTTACAATAGTGAGCTCGATTCAAGTCTCACTAACAGAATGGAGTCAGTAGGAATGGAGTGCACAGACTCTCCTTATTGAAACTCGACCTTTGAGGGTCACAGTAGTATGACAGGCCTATACTGAGGAGCTTGCTTGAACCTCTCAAGCCTTCAATGGAGTACACAGACTCTCTGACTCTCTCTGGCTCTGTCTGGCTCGATGCTGCCTTCAGGTTAGCTCAGCTTCTACTCTCTGTTCTCTGCTATTAGCTTTCTGCGTCTTTGTGTGTTGCCTCTCTGTATGCTGCCCCCTGCTTCTGTCAGTTCATGGCTTTAAAGCCAATCTGCTTTTTGACTGCTCGTTTCCGCTTCCCGGCCTTCTGGCTTCCTTTCCTCTGTCCATTCAAATTCCTCTGCTCTACGTCATCATCACTGGGTAATGCCTTGCAGCGAGGTGGTCACTTGTTTGCTAATGAACTGGGTGTCAGATTCCCTAAATCATATTCAAATGGCCATTAAATATGTTTGCTTCAAGATCGCCTGCGAACACAATCGTTTTCCAACTCATCATCCACATCGGACGTCAAATCCCTGTCATCTTGCTTTTGACCTGTCAAATCCATTCGGTCATCGGGATGCATCTCCACCGTCAATCTGGACCCGCCAGATCCTACAGTTGTCCTTCATATTGAGCAGACAAGTCGCACGATGTTTACCCATCCGATGCGGGCGGTTTTCTCTCTCTTCCGCCGGACGCGTGTCACTCGATGTGTGGCATCGGGTGAGACTCAGTCAAAACTTCTTACCGCCTCGAAGCCTTTCGATATCGTACCGGTTTTGGGGAATCCCGCGCTATGGAACCAAAACAGTTACTTTTCCGAGTTTTATAGCATTTTTGGGTCCAAGCATTTTGGGGCTTTCCTTTGCTAAGGGGGATGCCCTGCGATACGCGATTAGTGCTTAGCGCTATTAGAACCCACCCCTGTTTCCTAAATTAGCCTCCGATTTTGCTAGTTTCATGCCTTTCCGCTTTACCATGGGCCAACGGTCTATGCGCTTGACCGAGGGTCCTCGTTGCTCCGCTCTGGCCACAATTGAAATTGTTGTGAGGATTCCTTTTGATAGTTTCGATCTTTTCTAGGACTTGAATCTTTTAGCATAATTTGAAAGAGTCATGAAAACTTAGAGAGTTTTAGGATCTAATTCGGATCAATGGTCTATAAGGATCTCGCGTCCAGACTTTTGGCCCACGCTATGGAAAAAGAAAAAGCTTAAGACATTGGCACAGTGGGATTGTGATGTGTGGGACTCCTCTTCGGATGTGATAAATTATTACGGTAAGGTCTATAAAGATCTCAGGTCTGAATTGTCAACCCGCTTCAAAGAAAAGGGCAAAGAGTCCCCCCCCCTCTTTGTAGTTGTGATTGCGATATCTTTTGGTGGGCCCAATCCCATGTATCGACGGTTGTAGTTGTCCAGAGGGAAATCTTAACGAAAAATGCATTCAGTGTCGATATGCGGGAGAAATTGATAACAAATGAAAAGGCTTCCAGACATGGGTTTGAGGGCCTTAGCACTTGAGGGCTCGGCCCATGGTTCTAGCTCCCGGTCATATGAGGAAAATCACATTAAGGGCTACAATAAGGGGGGCTAAAGGGTAAATCCAAAAAACACATGTTTTCACCTGTTTTAAATAAAAATTCCCATGCCTACGTGACTGTGATGTTTCCAGGGAATGCCTCTCACCTACCACACCAGTGCACTGATAGCACAGTACATAGTTTTAATGGGCAGATGAGCTGGAAGCTAAGAAATTTAATGGATCATGGTGAAGCAATAGAGAGGTACTTGGGACTTAGGAAGGTTAAGGGCTCAGTATGGAGCCTCATCCCTCTACACATCAGAGGATTGCAACAACAAGCACTTACAGGTGACTCAACCCCCCATTTCACTGTAAAAGGCACCCTCATAGTAAAAGAAAAAGTGATGGGAGTCGACCGTGCAGCACAAGGGGCCATACTATGAATAAATTATAGCCTGAGTCTGATGAAATCACACGATGGGCACAAGGAATTTTATTTACTATTTTGTCCAATTATTTACTTAGTTTTGTCCTGTAACATGCCTTCAATTTATTTATGTAATATATTTTTGGGCCACGAAGCCATTCACGACTAATATAGCTAAATTACCTAATAGCTAGGTCTAGAGATAGATGTTTTTGTTGTAATGTAGCTTCTTTCTCCCCTCTCCAGATAAATAAGGGAAAGCAAGACTTAGTTCGAGTTCAAAAATTCTAGAGAAAACACTACATGTTATATTTTCAGACTATATCTCCTTTGTAATACAGATCTATTCAGAATATCAAGGAAACAGTGATGATTCCCTCTTCAAAGGATAACAGTATGAGTTCCCTTTTGTTTAACTCATTTTTATGTCCATGCTTCTTCACTGAATTCATGTAATTATTTTTGCTAGATGTGTTTCAAGCTCCTTCACAGATTCATTAGTATCTATATGTTAATGAAAATGCCTGTAACTATTTCACATATTCATTTGTCTGAACATTGTTTATGTATATGCATGTGAGGAATATTGAGATTAGATATTTAAATCCACAACACATGAATCATAGCTCTCATCTCCCCTTTCATTCATTATTTCTGCTTGTAGCCCAAATAAGCATAGAAATCCTTAAGGTCTCAAGCTCCGTGTGTTAAATATAGAAGTCTTGAAGCCTTACACTATATGTGATGAGTTACTCTTCTCTATTTTCCTCTCTCACACACTCTACAAAAGATTATTAGCTGTAAGACCTTGAAGCTCTCAGCCTCCTCTATTTTTATGCTTATTTCTAAGATCTGAACATGTGAAGAAGTACCAGAAATCCATGTTTTATTTCTTTGGATTAATGAACCAATATATTTCCGATGTACATATGTATATATAGATCATAAGTGTTGTCTCCAGTATCTTGTAAATCATTTGAGACAAACCATTTTAGATGTGCCCAGGAATTGATCTTGAAGCAATCCAAGGCTGTCTCTGGGAGGTACAACACACCATTTCAAGGATAGGGATTCACAATGTGATCGACCTAGTTCACATATGGAAAAACATGGCACCGAATCTAGACGAGGATTTCTATCTCTCAGTATTTGTGGGGTCGAATCTCTTGCAAGGCTTGAAGGAAGGGATATGTACATCGTTCAAGGGAATGCACCTTGGGCCTAAGACTAGTGCCCTAAAAACCATTACCACAGAGTTTCCAAAGCTTTGTATCAAGGTTTTTGTTGCAAGGAGCTAATTTGAATTGAATTCATTGTATATTTCTTAGGCCTCAAAACCACTTGAATCCATGACATAAAAAATCTATGTGAGAGGTATTTATCCAACAATAATTACTTGAAGGTGAAGTTGAAATACATTAGAAGTACAATACCAAAGGCTTCCATTGGAGGAACTTGCAGGGTATTGTAACAAGAACCAAAATGGTACAAAATCCCTAATCTATATGGAGGAAAGATGGTTGAGATACTGTCAAATTTAATTCCATTTCCTCACAGAGCAAGAAAATTGTAAGAAAGAAAGAAAATTATTTTAATGTCCACGAGGCTAAATATAACCTATGGGACAGATTGATTCTTCATTTGCTTGATGTATTCAACCCTTTTTTTGTGAAGCCTCACAATAAATTCTCCCATCTTCTCGACAAACCCCTCACTAAATAGATTATCCAAAGAGCTAGCTGCCAACATATCTACATAACTTTCCTTGTTGTATGATATACATTCCATTGTGTTTTGGTCATAATATGGAAACATTGATGCAAAGCACTTATATATATCTCATGGCTGCAGAAATTCTACAACTCCATGACCCCTTATGTTTCATATAATCATAGAGTTTCTTATGTGAATTATATGGAACTTGATTTGGGTACTTACATGGATCCCAAACTAAATGGGAACATGTCTCTTAAGGAGATGGCTACCTAGTGTGGGGAGAAAAGTATTTTTGAGGGAACTGTGGATGGCTAACAGAATTGAAAAGCAGGATTGATCTAGAAAATGTGTTCAAGAATCTCCAAAGTATCCCACCCAACATTCATCACATTATTCTACATCCTTTGTATGTATGATTTATTCTCTCTCTGTAAAAACCCGAGTGAAATCCTAAAGCCGATTTGGGAAAGGAAAAGACAAACCATATCATCTGATCATGGGTTAAGGGCTATGCTAGTATAATTCTAAAAAATATCGATGTCAATAAATTGGATAACTACCTACATATAAAGTGAATGTTACATGATGGGTTCGGTATTGTCACGACCCCACTCTATGGTTTCTTTAAGACCATCATGGGCGACATGTGATACCAGCGAGATTTCATTACAATTTACACAACTACTTTAACCTAGACTATGCCTAACTTATAACTCTTCAATACTTAGTCAATTATTCAATTTCAATTTCACTTATTTAATAACTTCATAAACATTCAATATCGCAATTTCAATATAAGTAGAGGAAAAAAAACTTCAATAAGTATAGGAATGTGCGGCAGGAGGGGGAAACTTCCAAATACAAGTTCTCCCCTATTCTTCTTTTATTAACTTCAGATATGTTACAACATAGTTATAAAGGGCTTAGCCATGTCTAAACCTATACCTTTCCCAAACTTCACAAAGTTACAAAAGATGGCAGTCATTGCCCAGCCCAATGCACTTGCCTAGAACACCAAATCCCACAACCAGGGTGTGCCCAACTTAAAAGTCAACACCTTTTCGAGCAGAAACCCCAAAAAACTAGTATCCAACCAAATAAGAAAATCAACCCTGTGGCGTGCCAAAAAATTTGGTTCACTTGGATGAACCTGCCTCTTCTGCGACCTGGTCATTTCTTGTGTTTCGCCTTTACTTCTCGTGCGCCCTTCGTTTATGTGATTATGCGTTACGTTTGTATGAACTTGCTTGATCGTGTGTTTGTTCCTGCCCCGTTCCAAGTAATGTAAGCTTCTACTTATGCTCGTGTGAATGCTCCTTTGTTCCAATTGACGTGTTGTTTCATCCTTTAGTCGACCCATCATTTGGTCGGCGCCCTCAGGCTAACTCATCATTTAGTCGTGTGAGTGACACTACCATGTAGGTGCATCGACGTGCCTGACACACAATTCCCACCTAGGCACCCCTCCATTGTATGAGCGCACTTAGGGCACAGGCATTTTCTTGTTGTTCACAACACGCTAAGTGTTTTCCCATCATTTCCTTCGCTCACAAGCCTCATACTTTTTTCGCAAGTCATGCCAACTGACTCACCCATGTTGTTCGTTCCACCCCTCGCCTGTGTCCTTCAGTCCACACTTGTGAACATCTTGCCCAATTCACCCGTCGTGTCGCCCAAGCTCACTCTTCACCATGTCGTGCAAGTCACCTGTGGGAAAATGAGCACCCCACCTTCGTGTGGGCATGCCCAGGGTTTGCACGTTCGTGTTATGCACACAACTAGCTCACAGGTCCACTTTCACTTGTTTCATTTGGTTAGCTCAGTTAGCTCATCGTGTCACCCAAACTCATTTTGCCATGGGCACCACGATGCCTTGCCTTCATGCGAGCACACCTAGTGCACTCGCCTTCATGTTATGCACATGACACCCCCACGGTCCCACTTTGGTTCTTCACTTTGTTTTTTCACCACTTCAAGTGGGCATGGGTCGTCATGGGTGCCCACTTGGTCTTGGTGCCAACTCGGGGCCCTGACAGGTATGAAATTTTTTATTTTTGATATATCGTGTGTTTTTCCTTATAAATATAAGGATCGTGATTTAGTGATTATGATTTATTTGTTATTTTCACACACACACACACACACACACACATATATATATATATATAATTGTAATCACTGAATCATATTATTGTATTTATAATATATCTATATCTATATATAGATATATATAGATATATATATATATATATATATATATATATATATAGATATAGATATATTATAAATACAATAATATGATTCAGCGATTACAATTTCTTTGTTATTTTTAATTGAAACATTAATCATTTGTGATGGAACAGGCTTCAAGCCTTATTGAATTTTGTGTTCAATACAAGTTGAATTTGGTGGTAAGATGGTGTCAGTAGAATTCGAAGTTATTGACGTACCGTTAGATTATAACCTTCTACTGGGTCGTACATGGGTTTATGTTATGGTTGCTATCGTTTTGACTTATTTCAGAATGATATCTTTCCCTCACAAAGGGGGCATAGTGGCCATTGATCAGCTCACCTTCTTTGCCACTAATTCCTAAGTTAATGGAATCATCCCTCTTGTGGGAGAAACCCCACATTCATATTATCATGTCGGGGTAGGATTTCTTAAGGATTCCTCCCTTATGGGAACTTTTTCCCTTCCTCCTCCTCTTCCTTATCCCCTTCCCGACAACTTGAAATTGTTTGCCTACGTCAACATGATATCTTCTTGTACTACTCCATTTGATCCTTGGATAATACCAGATGCATCTAATATCAATACCTTTGGTGATTGCAAGTTGTTCAATCCTATTGAGATCGAATATGAAGCCATCTATTCGGCCTATTCGACAGACTCTACTTTTTTCTCTTCAACCAATTAGGTTGACCACTTCTTATATTATGGTACATCGTCTGATCCTTTCTTCAATACATTATCTACTGATGAAAACATCATGGAGGTCATGATGTCAGATGATGTGTCTTTGAATGAGAATCATCATCGTTCCTCCTTGCTAGATTCCTTCAAGGATAATATTAGATGATATTTATTCACTCAATATCATTGAGATATCAATGAACTTTGTATCTATCCATGATATTTATTATAAGAAGAATTTATTAAATATTTAAGAGACTATCCCTCTTGATATTTTGATCGAGCCTAGAATTTCTGAGAATGTACATATTGGTGCATCTTTATCTCTCGATGAGATCAAGATTTATAAAGAACTTTTCCAAGAATTTCGAGGCGTTTTCGCTTGGTCATATGAAGAGATTTCAGGTATAGATCCAAACATTGGTGTACATGAAATCAGAACATATCCCGATGCTAAACTAATTCTCCAACACCTACATCCAGTCCATCCTAAGAAGGTTGCTACTATTAAGACTGAGGTTGAAAAACTTCTCCATGTTGGTTTCATCTACCTAGTACCTCTAACTGATTAGGTGTCGAACATTTTTCTTGTCATGAAGAAACAAGGAAAAATATGTGTGCGTGTCGATTACCAGGACATCAATTCTGCTTTTCCCAAGGATAATTATCCTACCCCATTTATTGACCAGATTGTTGATGATTGTGTTTGTAGTGAAGTATTTTCGTTTATGGATGGATTTTCCAGATATACTCAGACCATATTCTCCCATTGGACTAACATAAAACCACATTTATTTATTTGTGGGAAACATTTACATATCAAAATCTCCCTTTCAGATTGAAAAATTTTGGGGAAACTTTTCAGAGGGCAATGAATTATGCCTTCCATGACATTAAGCACAATGTCCAACCATATTTGGATGATTGACCTTCCCACTCAAAACATAGTGCAGATCATCCCATGCATCTCAAGGCTATATTTTTATGTTGTCGACATTATAACATCATGCTCAATCCACACAAGTGTGTTTTTTTGTGCAATATGGTCGACTTCTCAGATTCTTTGTGTCAAAGAAAGGAATTTATATTGATCCTAGATCTTCCTGCTCCTTCCTCTCTTGTTCAACTAGAATGACTCCAAGGGAAGGCTAACTTTCTATGAAAATTTGTTCCCAATTATGTTGAATTGACCAAAGGATTTACTCGATTGTTGAAGAAAGGGGTTCCCTTTCATTGGGACAACACTTCCTAAAAGGCATTTGATGATTTGAAATATGTTCTAGTTCGGGAATCATTGT
Source organism: Pinus tabuliformis (assembly GCA_031772625.1). NCBI lineage: Eukaryota > Viridiplantae > Streptophyta > Pinopsida > Pinales > Pinaceae > Pinus > Pinus tabuliformis. Next base: position 151,497,232 of record CM062808.1, on the reverse strand, counting down.
TGTATCCCCCGAATTATCAATGTGATTACTTCATGTACCTCGTTGCTATAGTTACTACTATCGCCATGGTATTGGTCCAAGAGGATGACATTGGGGATGAACATCCCATTTATTATTTGAGTCAGAACTTGAATGCTACTAAGATAAAAAATACTCACGTGGAAAAGTTAGCTTTGGTGGTTGTTCAAGTTGTCTAAAGGTTTCGTCACTATATCCTGCTTCGCAAGACTATGGTTGTTTCTGATTGAAAACCCATGACATACATCTTGTCATGGAAATTGTTGGGGGCTAAGTATTCTAAATGGATTCTCATCCTCCATGAATTCGATTTGGATTTCCTCAAATCCAAATCCAAGAAGTCCTTAGTCTTTGTCGAACTAATCTACGACCTTCCCACTCCTGAAACTGAAATGACATATGATGATTCTATTCTAGACTATTCATTATTCTTGATAGATTCATTTGACCTATGGTATGGAGACATCATCATATATCTCCAGACCTAGACTTTTTGTCCCGAAGCCTCTCACTCTAACTAACGACGTGTCTGATATCAGGCTAAAAACTATATTATCATTGGCAACACCCTTTATCGTCATGGTATCGATATGATTTTTCAATGGAGCCTCACTCATGAGGAGGCCGAGAAATATCTAAATGAATTCCATGATGGGGCATGCGATGGACACATATCTAGTTACACCACCACACAAAATATTTTATGTGCTAGCTACTTTTGGCCTATTATGTTTCATGATTGTATCCTTATAGTCCAAAAGTGTCATTCCTGCCAGATATATGACCATAAAACCCGTGCTCCACCAACTCCTTTACACCCTATTATTGTCATTTTACCTTTCATGAAATGGGGCATTGAATTTATGACATGTAACCCTCACTTGTCCCAGGTGAATCACTACATCTTGTGGTGATAGACTATTTTACCTAGTGTGCTAAGGCGATGCCTACATATAATAACATCGGTGAAACAATGGCTCTCTTTCTCTTCAATCACGTCACTGCAAGGTTTTCTGTACCACAAGCTATAGTTATTTACCATGGGAAGCATTTCCTTAATCACATGATGTCTGAGCTCACTACCAAGTTGGGCCATCACCATGAAATCTCAACTCCCTACTACTAATAGGCGAATGGGAATGTCTAAGAAATCAAAAAAAATCTTGAAAATGATGCTTCAGTGTATGATAGGGATCTACAAATTGGATTGGCATCTTATTCTTTCTGCATCCTTGTGGGTATATCAAACCTTTGTTCGGACTACTACCAGATTCACATCATTGCAATTAGTATATGGTGTGGAAGCAATCCTTCTTATCAAGTGTGAAATTCCATCTCTAAAACTTATTGTTGAACTCCTCCCTGCCACTTCTGCAAAAGAAGATTGTCTCTTACATCTAACATGCTTGGATGAAACCCAGTGCAATGTCGTGATGGCCAATGAGGCCCACAAGAAACACATTAAAGCACAATATGATAAGAATGTTAAGCCTCATGCCTTCTCAAAAGGCGACCTTGTCCTATTGTATGATTAGGAGTCTAATAAGTTAGGGTCTGGGAAGTTCAAGCCAATTTGGCTAGGCTCGTAAATTTCTAAACCTGTTCTAGCTAAAGGGGCCTACAAGCTTATTGATTTCAATGGAGTTCTGTTGATGCAACCTAGAAATATGCTTAAGTCATTTTTTCGTAGTTCACTATGTACATATTGACTATAGGCGTGTTGAGTTTATTTGCAGTGTGTTCCCTTCAGAGTTTCCTACCATCTCTGTTAATCTTGATTTACATTTGTATTTCAGATGTCGATGTCTCTTCAACCATATGTTGGTTATGTTGGTGGCGCAAGTTGTAGTACTCAGAACCTTTCCTCCGTAGTGTGGGCTATATATGCTCCAAGTGGCGAGTTAGTGTGTTTACAATGGATTTGTATCGGTCTCTCTACCAATAACATTGTTGAGTATAGCACAGTGATCAAGTTGTTATCTGATGTTATTTCTCATGGTATTCATCGTATAGTTGTCAGACTTGACTCACAACTTGTGGTACTATACTTGACTAATGTCTATTTAGTTAGAAGTCCAACTATGCTTCGTATGTTTTTACGGGTTCACTTTCTGTAAAGATGTTTTTATTATATCTAATATCAACACATTCCTAGAAGTCTAAACGCATTGACAGATGCATTGGAAAATCATGTTTTAGACAGACATTTGTGACATATGTAAATTCAATTCAATTCACATCACATATATTGAACAAGAAAATAGAGCACATAAGAAACATCGATAGGTGTATATATATATATATATATATATATATATATATATAGATATAGATATAGATATATAAGTCTAGTTTTACAAAAAGATGTGCCTGAGACAGAGATGGCGAGACAACCTATCATAAGAATTACATGTAGTCAAAATATGGCTCTCTAGCCTCCTAGTAGACTAATCCTGATGTTGCTCATGGTAATAAACAATCGTGTGAGCTAATTTTCACAACAACTATCTAATATGGTCAGGCATTCCAATAATATGGTGTTGCAGTCTCATAGGATTTGATTGACCCTAGTCTCTGGTATACCCTCGATCAATCCCTCAACATGTTGCTCGACCTCTACAAGAGCCTCAACCACATTGAGATTCAGCAATACCTCTCATGCCCCTTTAGTAGCATGTACTCCAACCTGTGCCTGTTGTGTATCTCCAACATGTTGAATATAGGATGAACCCACTATTCGAACAGGTCCAATGTTTACATGTAAAAATCAATAGTTAGTCTTAGATACATGAAGAAAAAACTGTAAAACTCAAAACTCAAAAATCAATCAAAATGATTATGTTTTACCTATGACACACCATTTCTCGCCTTCAGGTATCACAAGCTCTAGATCTCCATGGTATTCCATCCTGACATATGGATAGTCTTCAACCATAATGTTATGCATATGTAGCCATCGAAAGAAGAAAGACATGAAACTAATGGAAGATGGACCTGCATGTCTAGACATGAGGTCTACCCACCACCTTATCCATGGAGCTCTAGGATTTGGAAGCTCGAGTGAGATATGTTGAGGACGGAGTAATGGAATCCTCTCCAAAGTGAATGAGATCAAAATGGAATTGTATCCAAATTTTTTCAATCACCCATCTTTTTCCTTGGTGAGTTGTTCCTTCATATTTTCTAATACTCCCTCGCTCCAATTGAACATTGTCGGCTCTATGTATTCTAATGCGTATTATATTTGGGACCTGTTAGCCAAATGCAAGGTCGTACTACTAGCCAATTTAGAAATGATGAATAGTATTGTCGTGAGAGGCAAGTAGACCAGATCCTTAATCTCGATTTTCCTATCTTTTGTTGGTTGGGATCGAGGTCTACAATGTGCAACAATATACTCCTTGACAGTCTCTCCACCCTTTCTTGAACCAGAAAACGAAATAGGAGCACCTCTCCTTGATAAACTTATCAAGAAATAAATATCTCCCACCTCTATGTTGAGCATATGTGCTCCAAGCCTAAAGGATTGTGCCTGTACATCCCATGCCCTGACAAGATACTCCAATAGTTCCATTTTTTGTATCATCTCAAGAAGAAAATTAATTTGAGAATCCCATAGTTTCTCAATGCATGGATGGTTGTTGGATCATTGGCAACATCCATGTCTTGGACTTCATGTTCTCTTTCTTGCCAAATCAAATCCATTTTGTTTTGATGGATACCTAAAACATGACAAGAAAAATCATTAGAATAAATCTCATGCAAAAATATGAGAGAAATTTGAGTGAAAAGAGAAAAACACATTCTTCAAATGAATCCAGCGCACCCTACCAAAGGGAGACAGTGTGTTGCAACGCTCTCCATAGTTATATTTTGGTTGGAAAAACACACTTTTTGACATTGTTGAGGTGCGTTGGTGCTAGGGCGCAAAATTAAAGCCCTAAATCACTCAGAAATTGAAAAAAATTGCATGAAATGAAAAACTAGAATCATGAAAGGAAAAAGGAAGGTAAGATCTCCTACCTAGAAGTGGCGACATTGAAAATAATCCTCCAGATTGGCCACAATCATCTGTTGAAGATCAGGGGAAAAATGTACTCAAAGCTCACTCATCAAGAGGTAAAATGTGAAATGGTAAAAATGAAATTTCTTTTCTCATATTTATGGTCATTTTTTATGATTATTTTATTCTATTTTATTATTTTGACCTAAATTTTACCTAATTTTAACATGTATCAGATATTTTTAATCTTTTGGTGATGTTATGAGTAGGTTAACAACTGTTTGAAGGGACTTATGATGTTTTTGAGTTAAATCATATCATTTTGACAAAGGAGCATACTTTTATCACTTTTTTCGGGCTCTGTAAACTCACGAAAAACAAACCCCCTTGAGTCCTATTTCAACTCTTTTCAGACTCCATAAACATGAAAAGGTTGTCGATCACTTGTCTTTTCAAACTCGTTAAAGTAAATGAAAATATGTCTACTCATTATAAGTTTAACCCTTTTCCGGAATGATATAGACTATTTACGAAATAGGAATACCTTAGTCGAACATGGTTAAGAGGTTCTCTTTTGTATCGTTTTTGCCTTTTTGGACTCAATAGACTATTTATGAAAAGGAATATTTGGATTTTTCTTTTTTCACCTCTTTTTCAAACTCTCTAAATGTGAAAAATATGTCAAGTTTCACCTTCGCTAGACTCTTAAAAACATCAAACACCGATGGACTCATCGAACATGACGCGTCCAAAACACTCCTTCTCAGGGTTTGTTAAAAAAACTTAGAGGGATTCATCTAAAGGATGAAATTATGGATCAATCATACGCTATCCTCTTCAAGCTCATAAAAAATAAAGAGGTACTGACCTGAAATGGTTGGGTAAATTTGGAAAACAGGGTACTCGACCTATTAATTGCAGTGATTCGCCCTTGAACATGACACTCGTTCATTTCATCTCCACGATTGTTGGGTTGGGAAATCTACTGGTCTTTGTCGTTCATCACACCATATCAAAAGCCTTTGTATTCGGTTTTGGGTCAATGTTTCCAATTCCATTTAGTGTCATTGATATGTTCAAGAGAAGTCTTTCAGTTGATATATGGTATAGTACTCTTAAGACTTCATTCATGTCTATCGTTCCTAAACCAGTTCCACATCAACATCATTCTGTCTCAAGTACTTGTATTGTGTCGTTGATGGGGGATACATCAAGGCCCTCCTGTGATGGGTTGCTTCTTGTCAACATAAGCTCATTATCTAGGAAGTTAACTTAGAAACTCCCTTCAATACCTTAGAGCTTGCATACATCAATGGAATTTTTCCTCGCTCTCAGTGACAGGTTTTCATCATTGGCCTTCAACCGAAATATTTTATGTGCTATTTGACTTCAACCCATTCATTAACACCATATGGATTGTACTGCAGTACCTTGAGAACCATTAACACCATTGGTGGTTTCTCTCATGTTTTTTAATGGCTTACATCTGTTGGGTTGTGTTATATTCTTTCCACAACTAGCCCACATAGTTAACCGTGGAGTTAGAGGGGGCGGAGCCCCCCCTTCGTTGCACCGATTGCATAGCGGGGGCGTCATAAGGGGTTTGAGGGGTGCAAGTAACCCCACTCTATGGGGTCTGGGGTAGTGCCATGGAAAATTTTGGTTTTGGACCCTATATTAGGTTTGGTGGACATACCTATGGTTTTGTGCATGATTTTCACACATGGTTTTGGACACGATGGTTTTCGGTCCATGGTTTTGGATTCTTCGGCATGTATAAATATGTATTGTAACATTGAAAGGAATATAACAAAAAATCAAGTTGGCAGTCCCGGTTTTGGGATCCAGGGGAAAATATCTATGTATATGTATTTTATGTGTTATGCTCTCGCATTATTTATTTTCTGTGTTTTATAATTCGTATGCAGGTAATTTCTGTACAGGATTAAAACCTACATTTGGTATCAGAGCTATTTTGGCTTCAAGGGGATGCCTTTGTTGCTAAGGGGTTTCGTTTGGGCCTGTGGTAGACCCTGTTCAGTGGGAGATCTACGGGATCGATTCTGGTGGTTAAAGAAGATGGCGAGCAGTGGAAAGATAGAGATCGAGAAATTTAATGGTCAGAGTTTTGAGTTCTAGAAACTCAAGATGGAGGATCTGTTGGTGGATAAAGATTAGTGGATCACGGTAGATCCGAGTACTAAACCAACTGGAGTGTCTGATGAAGAATAGAGGAAGTTGGATCGGAAGGAAAAGAGAAAAATACGATTATGTGTCTCAGATTCAGTATTGCTGAATGTATCAGGGGAAGCTATGGTGAAGGCTTTGTAGGACAAGTTAGGGACTTTGTACCAATCTAAGTCTTTGGTGAATAAATTGTTCCTACAGAAAAAGATGTATAACTTGAGAATGAAATATGGAGACTCGGTGACAGAGCATCTAAATGCATTTAATACTGTGGTAAGTCAGTTATCGTCTGTTGATATCAAAATTTCAGATGAAGATAAGTGCATTAGTTTGTTGCGTTCTCTACCAGATTCATGGGATAGTCTGGTTATTGCAATAGGTAGCGATGTAACTGCCTTGCAGTTTGATGAAATAGTCTCATCCTTGTTGACAAAGGATATGAGATGGAAAAATATGGAGAGTCAGAATGGTGATGCCTTGTCTGTATGATGATGGTCCCAGAACATAAACAAAAATAAGTCATTGAGTGGGAGATCTAAATCTAGAGGGAGATCTAAATCTCCAGGAAAATCTGTAAAGGTGTTGTGCTCGAAATGTGGAAAGGAAGGGCATTACAAAAGGGACTGTAAATCTAAATCTCTTGAGAAAGGAAAGGGATCGGATGATGCTCCTTCTAGAGAGGTGAAAACCACCTCAGATGAAGGTGGGGATGTGTACTTGGCTTCTTCAAGTACACATGTAGATTATGAGGCATGGTTAGTTGACTCAGGTGCATCCTTTCACTTCACTCCCCATAGAGAGTGGTTCTGCGAGTATGAGAAATATGATGGTGGTGATGTCTTCTTAGGGGATGATAGGAAGGCTAGAAACGTTGGTCGCGGAAAAGTAAAGTTGAAGTTGCAATGTGGAAGGGTTAGAAAACTTCCGAGTGTTCTACATATTCCTGCATTGGCCAGAAATCTAATTTCTGTAAGCAAGCTGGATGATGTAGGTGTAAAAATAGTGTTCGAGAAGGATACCTACAAGATGGTTCGGGGAGCACTGGTATTGATGCGGGGAGTTTGGGTTGGAACTCTATACAAGATGCAAGGTAGCACTGTTGTTGATGGGTGCAACAATTTTGTGGTTCCTGAGAGTGGAGCAGAAAATTTAGTGGTCTCTGGAGAGAAGACGATGTTGTGGCATCAAAGGCTTGGACATATTGGAGAGAAGGACCTTTGAATACTTCATGGTAAAGGTATGGTAGAAGATATGAGTAATAGCTCTCTAGATTTTCTGTGAAAATTGTGTATACGAGAAGCAGAATTGGGTGAGTTTCCCCTCTGGTGGTAAGAGGGCGAAACAAATATTAGAGCTTGTGCACAGTGATGTGTTTGGACCTATGAAGGTTCCATCACTAGGTAAGTCTGTGTACTATGTATCATTTATAGATGATTTCTCAAGGAATACATGGATATATTTCCTTGAGAAGAAATCTAAAGCCTTTGACATGTTTAAATAATTTAAGGCTTTGTTCGAAAACCAGACAGAGAAGAAGATAAAGGTGCCGAGGACAGATAATAGTGGAGATTTTTGTAGTAAGGAATTTGAAGAATTTTGTAAGAAGTGTGGTATAGCATGACAGAAGACTACTCCATATACACCTCAACAAAATGGAGTTGCAGAAAGAATGAGAAAGATGTTAATGGAAAGGGCAAGAAGCATGCTCAGTGGTGTTGGGTTAGGACAAGAATTCTAGGCAAAGGCGGTGGAGACTGCATGTTACCTAGTCAACAGATCACCTTCATCAGCGTTGGAGGATAAAACTCCACGAGTGGTATGGACTGGTAAGAAACCCTCTCTTTCACATCTGAGGGTATTTGGATGTGATGCATATGTACATGTTCCAAAGGAGAAACGAACTAAGTTGGATAGTAAATATGAAAAGTGCATCTTTATTGGGTATAAGGATGGTTTAAAGGGTTATAAGCTTTGGAACCTAGTAACAAGGAAGGTTGTGTATAGCCAGGATGTGGTGTTCAGAGAGGTAAAAGATGTTATTAAACATGAAGTCCAACCAAAGGAACCTGAGAAGATAGAGTTTGAGCTAAAGGAGGAAGAATCAGACTCTATGGCAGAGGAGGAATCAGAAGATGAAGAGCCACAAACTCCGGGTGTGAGAAGATCAGTTCGAGAAAGAAGACAACCCAAAAGGTATAGTCCATCTACTTTCTGTTTAAATTTTCCTTTATTTGTTAGTGATGATGATCCCAGAACTGTGAAGGAAGCAGTAGATTCAAAGGATGGAAAACTCTGGAAAGAGGCCATGTTTGATGAAATGGCATCTTTGCAAAAAAATGAGGCATGGGATCTGGTGGAGTTGCCGACTGGAAGGAAACCCATTGGCAGCAAATGGGTGTTCAAGAAGAAGACAAATGCAGAAGGAAAGGTGGATAAATACAAAGCTCAGTTGATAGCAAAAGGTTATTCCCAGGTGTTGGGAATTGATTTTGGTGATATTTTTTCTCTTGTTGCCAAGGTAGCTTCTATTAGATTACTTCTATCTATTGTTGCTGCTTTTGATTTTGAGGTAGAGTAGATGGATGTGAAGACAACATTTCTTCACGGGGATCTGGAAGAGGAAATCTACATGAATCAACCTGAAGGCTTTGCAGTGAAGGGTAAGAAATAATTGGTATGCAAGTTAAAGAAGTATTTGTATGGGTTAAAATAGTCACCAAGGATGTGGTATCAGAAATTTGATACATTTATACGGGGACTTGGCTTCACTAGAAGCAAAGTAGATCACTGTGTGTATTTTAAATTAATTGGTGACTGTGTTATTTATCTGGTCTTATATGTGGATGATATGTTGCTGGTTGGAAATGACAAAGAAATTATCCAGGATTTGAAGACCAATTTGTCCTCCAAATTAGACATGAAAGATCTTGGTGCTGCAAACTATATTTTGGGCATGGAAATTAAAAGAGATTGGGCAAAGAGGAAGCTCTGGCTAAACCAGAGGAAGTATGTTGAGACAATATTGCAGAGATTTAATATGTAGGATAGTAAACCGGTGAAGGTTCCTATTCCTGTAGGTGTAAAGTTATCTACTGAACAATGTCCCAAGACACAAGAAGAGGAAGAGGACATGTCTTCTGTTCCATATGCAAGTGCAGTCGGTAGCCTAATGTATGCAATGGTCTATACTAGACTAGACATTTCACATGCAGTGGGAGTATTGGGCAGGTTTATGTCAAAACTAGGGAAGGAGCATTGGACAACAGTGAAGCGGGTTTTCGGGTATTTGCGTGGCACTAGTGATTATGGTTTGTACTACCAAGGAAGACCGGGACTGGACAGAGTGTTGGATATTCATGGCTTTGTTGATGCAGACTGGGCTGGAGATCTAAATCAGAGAAGATCTACAAGTGGGTATGTGTCTAACCTATTTGGAGGTGTAGTCAGTTGGATGAGTAAGAAACAATCTGTAGTGGAATTATCAACTACAGAGGCAGAATACATGGCAGCCACTCATGCAAGCAAGGAAGCAGTTTGGTTGCAGAGATTGTGTTCAAGTATGGGGTTAGTACAGAGAGCTATAAGGATAGACTATGACAGCCAATGTGCAATTTTCTTGGAAAAGAACCCTGCATATCATTCAAAGACAAAGCACATTGATGTTTAGTATCACTTTGTGAGGGACATGATAGAAGACAAAACAGTGTTTCTAGTAAAGGTGGAAACTTTGAAGAATACTGCAGATGCATTGACAAAATCTGTGAGCTTTGAGAAGTTCCCTTGGTGTAGAGAAACAATGGGCATTGCAGGGCTAGATAAATGACTAAGCTCTCTTGTGGGCCCAGTGGAAAGAAAACAACAAGTGGGAGAATGTTGGGTTGTGTTATATTCTTTCCACGACTAACCCACGTAGTTAATCAAGGGGTTAGAGGGGGGGGGGGAGCCCCCCCTTCATTGTGCTGATTGTGTAGCGGGGGGGTCATAGGGGTTTTGAGGGGTGAAGGTAACCCCATTCTATGGGGTTCGAGGCAGCACCCCAGAAAATTTTGGTTTTGGACCCTATGTTATGTTCAGCGGACATACCTATGGTTTTGTGCATGATTTTCACATGGTTTTGGACGCGATGGTTTTCGATCCATGGTTTTGAATGCTTCGGCATGTATAAATATGTATTGTAACATTGAAAGGAATATAATGAAAAATCAAGCTAGTAGTCCTGGTTTTGGGATCCAGGGGAAAATCTCTGTGTATATGTAATTTATGTGTTATGCTCTCACATTGTTTATTTTCTGTGTTTTAGAATTCGTATTTAGGTAATTTTTGTACAGGGTTAAAACCTACAACATCGTTAGTTGGTAATCAGATGGTGTCTACCATGTTTGACTTCATCTAATTTATTCGCATGGTTAGACTCGTACGTTGGACGATCGAGTGAACGAGATAGAAGACCTTGGATCTAGTTTCATCCATCATGATTGTGATTTCAGGATTAATAAAAGATTATAGAGTATGATGGCTATGATCATATAGACAATCATCCAAACATGGGTCCACTCTCTGTCATCAGGGGACGTGACTTCTTGATCCTTGTACATGTAATGTTAACTTATGTGCTTATTATGGGTATGACTCCCTCAATAAAGATATCACGATAAAAATGTATTATAACAGATGATGACCTCAACTAGTTGTTATTGATCTGGACTTGTCACGAGGTAAATCACTTTAGTCATCAACTGTCGTTTCATACTTTGTACTTTAGGGGGCAATATTTTATAGGCCATTTTGTCACATCTTGTCAATAGGCTTTCAAACTGGATCAATTAACATCCGTGATCATGTTGTCATCATCCCTTCATAAATCCCTAAGCATGGCCTTTCTAAAAAGTATGAGTTTCTGGGATTAATGGCTCAAAATTAATGTTTTTATACCCAATGCACTACAACAAAACAAGAAATTTGGCCAGATTTTAGCGCATTTTTTTCTCAATTGGGATGAGCAGCCTGGTGCTAAATTTGGCTCTATTGTACAATTTTTAAAGCGTCCTTTTTTGCATTTTTTTTACACCAAATTTTGCATCATATTTTGCACCAAGATTTGCATTTGGTTTTACAATAGGTTTTGCGTCTAGTTTTGTGCCATTTTTTGCATCTATTTTTGCATCATTTTTTGCTTCCTGTTTTGTGCCATTCTTTGCTTCTAGTTTTGTTTTGTAATTTGCATTGAGTTTTACACCATCTTTTGCATCTGATTTAGTGCCATTTTTTGCATCCAAGTTGTGCTAATTTTTTCATCTAGTCTTATGCCATTTTTTGCTTCTAATTTTGTACTTATTTTTACAACTATTTTTGTGCCAGTTTTTCTGTGTTTTTTTACACCATTTTTTGCATCCAATTTTGCACCATATGTTGAATCTGACATTTTTTTCATCCACTATTGTGTTTTATTTGTCTCCCTTTTTTGCGTCCTATTTTGCACCATATTTTGCATCATTTGCTGCATCCAATTTAGCATCATTTTTAACAACATTTCTTGCATCCAATTTTGCATCCTTTTGAGAATTTAAATTTGCATCCTATGTTGAACAATGTGTTGTGTCCACCTTTGCATCCCATTTTCTGTCTAATGTTACTTTTAATTTTGAGCCATTTTTTCCGTCTACTTTTGCATTTGTTTTTAACAATTTTTGAATCATTTGTTGCACCTCATTTTGCATCCAATGTTGCATCCAAATTTGAACCATTTTTATGCTCATTTTTGCACCATTTTTTCTAATTTTGTGTCCAATTTTGCACCATTTTTTTATGTCCAATTTTGCATACTTTTTGGTCTCTAATTTTGCATCCTTTTTGGCATCCAAATTTGCATCATTTTTTCTACCACATTCTGTGTCGACATTTGCATCTCATTTTGCACCTAGATTTTAGTTTGAATTTTCATCTAGTTTTGCATCATTTTTGGCATTCTTCGTTTCACCCTTTTTAGGTCCCATTTTTCATCTTGTTTTGTGTCTTTTCTTACATCCTTTTTGCACCCAATTTTGCATCCTAATTTTACACCATTCTTTGCATCCTCATTTTGGTGTCCATTTTTGCATCCTTGTTTGTGCCCAATTTGGTATCCTTTTGTATGCCCTATTTTGTTCCCTTCTTTGTGTCTAGTGTTGTGCCCTTTTTTAATTATACTTTAAAACCATTTTTGTTTCATTATTTACATCTTGTTTTGATGGCTAGTTTAACATCCAATTCTACTCCCAATTTTGCATCCATGGTTACATCCACTTTTGGCTTCTTGTTTATAGTTTTACTTTTATTTCCATTTATGACCCCCTTTATGGGTTCATTTTACTAATTTCAATTACATAGTGAAATATATTACAGTTTCTAAATATCATTTTTCTGTAGGATTTAATGCACGGTTAGATGAACATAAACCCTCTCAGTTTATCCCAGAAACCTAGGATAGTCTGATTAAGAGAAAGGTTGTTATAAGGCTCAAGATTTTTAGTAGATCAAGATGTACAATATAGATTAAGAAAAAGAGAAGGAATCCTTGTGATTCCTCGCATGTAGGTCTTGTTGGAGTTTTTATTGTAGCTGGGAAGCGCTCCTAGCTAGCTCCAAATCTTGGTCATACACATAAGAGAGAGAATAAAACAACCTTCACAACATAATATCTTGATAATCGAAACTATCAAAAACATATAAATATTACTGAATAAATAAATATAAACCAAAATCCCATACATTCATTAGTTAAATAGAATAAGTAAAGAATGAATAGCAACATATGGAAGGAATAACAACTGATATATATTAATAAAGGAGTTGGAGGAAATTTACAACCATTAGATGCAATTGCAGCAGCACCTCCCCAGACTCCTAGCTCCAAAACTTTTCCTCTCAAGATAGATCTCAGTAGCATGACAATACAAGAATTCCCATCCTTTTCTCAATGGCCAAGCCTCCAATATATAGGAAGGTGAAGGCTATGAAGATTTCCCAAATTTCTCATTAGTTTAATTTGGGCAAAATAATTTGGGTGAATAATGTTTCCTCATATAAAATGGACTTTTCCACTTTTTAGATGCTTTTATGCTTAGAAAAAATCTTCCCCATGCTTTATGGCTCTTTCCCACTTTTGTATGCTTTTCATTTTTAGGAAAAAGCTAAATATGAGGATAAAGAGATCACATTCCACCATATGAGTTTCTGAAAGCGAACAAGAGTGTCAAATTCTAGTTAACTCAAGGTTTTTTTCCTAAGTGAGAATTTTGGTAACAAAAGTTAGATGAAGTGGACAATTTGTTATAGGCTCATGGTACATAACTTGTATTATAGTCTTATATAGTCTAGGAGAAAGGGGTATTTCAACCAACAACATAGTATTCTCCTCCAAGATGATGAGGAGGTATTTTCATGTATAACACATTTAAGAAGATATCAGAATTCAAATTGATAACTTAACATTTGTAAACATATTTAAGGGTAATTGACAACATTCATAAAAAAAGACAGTAGTATCCTCATATATAACAATTCTCCATCAAAAAACCATTGACAATTTTCAATATACATATATGACTACTAAATCAACACTTATCACAAATATCATTATTCCAAGGTAAATTCACAACATTACATCCAAAAATATTAATATCATCATACATAATCATTCTCCATAAAAACGAATTGAAAATTTTCAACACATATATAAAGTAACAAGATAATACTAATAATATCCCCATCATCTTTAATCAAATCAACTAATATTCAAATGTGTGATTATCAGATCAAGATCTTTCATGAACACCATTATTCTAAGGTAATTTCACAACATCCATCAAAATATAGTAATATCATCATACATAATAATTCTCCATCAAAATAATGTTGATAATTTTCAATATACACATAAAATAACAAGATAAAAATGATAATATCATCATCATATTTAATCAAATCAACTAAAATTCAATGTATGATTACCAAAAAAAAATGTTTTATAGATCATTATTCTAACGTAAATTCACAACATCCATAAAAAAATAGGAATCTCATCATACACAATAATTCTTCATAAAAAAATGTAAAAAAATGTCAACATATTCATAAGGTAACAAGATAGTACCGATAATATCATCATCATTATTCGAATCAACTAAAATTCAAATGTATGATTACCATATTAAGACATCCCAACTAAATATAAAAAATAATGCATGGCTAGCTAGCACCACGAAAATCATAGTCAAGATCATCCTCATGATCATTTCCATGATCATCATCCTAACCATCCTAATAATATCATCCACATAATCATCACCGATGACATCACCATCACCATCCTCATCATATCGTCTCTAATATATACTATTATCTAAACATAGTATGTATCATCATCTTCGTGGTCATTACCTGTAGTGTTCTTGAAAAAGATTCAATATTACATGTTAGTACTAATTCTATAACACAATGCATATTTTTATTACAATGTTAACCATAAAATGAGGTAGGACATAATAACATTTAATAGCACTAAAAAATAAAATGAAAATGTGGTTTGAGATATATTGGAGATCCAATTAAGATTACACTTGTAATTCACATTAAGTAGTAGAAGCATTTTTCAATGCATATGAAGTAGGTACCCATTTGTTCTTCATATTATATTGTGAATGTTTCTTATGATGTCCATGCGCAATTGGTAAATTAAGAGTTACTGGAAGCTTTATTTCAAATTACAATTCTAATTCAGATTAGAAATAGAAGAAATTGTAACAAAAAAGAATGTCACATGAAAAAGTAAATTGCTTTTAATGAAAAATAAGTCGCATAAAATATGAATGTCACATGAAATATTAAGTTGTTTTTAGTGCATGTACCTTTCTCTATGATAAAATGTATCCTAATGTTCGTCCAAGAACAAATGCTCACAAATAATTACTTCATTTTATCCATTATCACATGTAATCAATTATACCTAGTGACAACAATGATTCCATTTAAATTGCTTTGAACTCCCAAAATATAATGTAAAAGAGAAAACCCCATGACCATGACCATGACTGTAACCCCCTCCATTACCCCGTCCACCATCAGAGACAATGAACTTGGAGTTATGACCATGATAGCAACCCCTCCCTTGCCTCATGTCCACCATCAAAGGCATTAAACTTGGAATTAAGAGTACTCATGTTTTATTTGCACTAATTAATCTCCAAGGAATCAAAACTTGATCAATATATCAAGGACTCCATCAAGGAATATATATATCACACGTGGATCTCAATAGGCTTTGCCAAAAGAGTGTGAAATAGCACTTATCTCTTTTTCATGAAATAACTTGAGTGAGTGGAATGAATGGTGGGAAACACTTACCAGAGAAAGGAAGATTTTTGGTCTGTCCTTATTTCTATTATTATTTTTGCTTCTTAGAATGGAGAGAAGTATTTAAAAAAAATCTAAAAAATATTTTTAATTAAAAAAAAAAAATTCTTATGTTTTAGTTTTTTCTTCTAATATATACTTAGTTTTAGTATTTTTTTATTTTCTAAAAAATATATATTTAATTTTTGGTATTTTTTTTTATAAAACAATTATATTTTGTTTTTATAAAAATGGATTTTAAACATTCCATTCATGCTAAATTTGTGATTTTATCATAGAAGTTTAAATTATATATTAAAAAGTAACTTAATGCCACGTGTTGTGTCGCTGAGATGGGTATTATACATCTCTTCCTTACTAAGTTATATAATGTGCTTGGGTTTTCTTAATGCAATAAAATTAATTCTACTCTTCATTATATCTTGAGATGTTCAACTTGCACCTAATAAAACAATAAAGTTAAAATAGGTTTTCCTTTGTCCTTTGTAGATATTTGTCCCCATTAATTTTGGTATTAATAGATTAATTGTCTTATGGTGGCCTTGAGTGGTCACTCCCATTAGTTGTATGCTTTTTAGTTTTCTGTTAGTGACATTTCTTAGGCGTGATAACATGTTATTTAATTTATGAAAATGTGTTAATGTCCATATTATTTTTAAATATTAATATTAAATATGTTGGTTTTGAGCATGGTTTAGCAAAAAGTTCCCAAAAGGTTTATAGATTGTATTTTATAATGTAATGATTCATTATCTGATGAAATTGTTTTGGCTATTTTTTTTAATGATTCATTGATTGATGAAATTGTTATGGGTATTTTTTTAGTATATTAACTTGTATGTGATAGTCAAAAGTCACCTTTTTTGAGATTTTCATTGGTCAATTTCCCTTAAGGCCATCAAGTTCACCATTCGGTCCTAGGTTAAGGAAAGATAGGAGTCATGAAGGGGCATTGTCCAAGCACTTAAATCTTGAAACATGCTTTTTTTAGTCACATTATACTTCCTTTCCGTGTAAATTCTCCATGAAAATAGTCTCATGGAACATGAGGGGCCTCAATAGTAAAGGAAAACAAAGACTCCTAAAAGAAAAATGGTACGTAAAGCACCCATCAATAATGTTGATTAAGAAACAAAAATATTAAGTGAGGTTTGAGATACTTGGGTGGAATGGCCATTATTTGGAATGATCAGGACATCAAAGTTACTAATGTGTTTACCTCTTTTCTCATTATGACAATACAATTTTAGATAATTTACATCGAGGAATACTACCATGTATCCAATGTCTATGAATCCAATATTGCAAATGGAAAACCTCTATTTCTCAATTCTATTTTCAGCACAAGTAATATATACTCCCCATCTCCATGGATTATTGGGAGTGACTTCAATATTATCAAGTATCTCAAGGAAAAGAAAGGATGAATCAGAATGTTTACCCAAAGATTTTGTAAGTTATACCATCAAAGCCCTAAAGTAGTCTTTGATAAAGTTCTCAGGAAATGAGTCTCCAACCCACACATGTGGATCAATGAGATGCAATACATGTGTGTGAGATGACTAACTTAATACATTGTTCTAATAACTCCACAAACTTAAGTGTTTCACTCCGTCACATAAATTGACCTTAGTGTGACATAAGTAAACCAAGAGTAGACATGAAACCCTTAGGAAACAAACATTCCCTAGATCCTCAATTAGGTGCTTAAATGATGATGTGAAAATGCAAGGGGAAAATAGGACTTCATGATTTAACCGTCACAAACATGTGATCAAGTGTGACTAGGAGTCTATATATTCATATGTTTTCCAAAGAGGGAGTGAATACATGAGTTACCATTCATTGGGCCTTATTTTCTTTTTCTTATATATAGGACCTAGGTAATAAGGTTTCATAAGGTTGGCACAACTCATAGATATAACATTTACATGAATTTTCACTTCAACCTTAGAGTTTAGATTTAGGTAAATCATTATAGTGTATCTTTAATGATTTTGGCTTTCAATTTTTGATTTTCTTTCATCACAAATGAAAAAAAGGGAAATATTTTGCCACAAATCTATGAATTGTTAATCATAAAGGCATCATGCATTGAAAACAAATTAATGATGTTATTCTCTATGGAAATGATGGGTATTCTTGAGAAAGGCTTATGCTTGTGGATGTCTCCTCGTTGGTTGAGAGGGACTGAGGGTGGACACCATATTATCCATGTGTCATGTACTATGGCCAAGAGTAACAGTCGTAAGCCTAGTAAAGACACAAGTAGGGAGAATGGTGGATTGGATAAACATCTGGGACCAATATTCCTTGAGAATTTGTAATTTGACTAGGACTAACCGCCATAAGTCATGTACATTAATCCAAGATAAGAATAGTCATGAGGATCGACATTTATTGGTGTCAAATATTATTATAGTGGATTAGGAAATGATCATGTGAGGACATGCCTAGTGAACATCCTGGTGGGGTAAGTGCCTAGAGAGGCAGTGGTGTCCAAATTTATGCCTCCCAACATTGTGCTATGATCTAATGGAGAGATAGAACTTGTTAGTCAAGGCCTTGCTATTTTGACAATGTTGTCTATGATGATGTAAATCATCGTTGATGCTTATCAATCCAAATCCCTTCTTATATGAATATTTCAACTTGAGAGTACTTTTTTGTCTCATTATGAGTACCTCCCTAGTTTAGAGGGAGTGTCATCATCTTCATTATTGTCATCATCACCACCATCATCATCATCATTATTGTCATAATCACCATTCTTGTTGTCGTCATCATCATCATCATCATTATGGATATTGTTTTCAATTTTTCATAATTATAGGTACCGTAAGAAATATCATCAACCTAAAAAATGTTACGAGTGCTCAAAAAGGGTTGTTAGGACACATGATATATGCAAAAGAAATAATAACATTATTTTTTAGAGATGATCGATGATCATCATCATCACTACCATTATCATCGTTATTATAATTTTCATCATCCCCATCATTATAATTAATGTAATTTCTATCATTATTGTTTTCATCTTTGTCATGAACTCATAATCATCATTCATGCCATTATTGTTGTTGATGATGATCAGGATGAAAATAATGATAATGATGATTAGATGATGATGACTTGGAAGACGATGCAAAAGATAATGATTATGGTTATGACCATGACAACATTTAAAAATAGGGAAGACTGGCCAAGGTCATTAGCATCGCCATCATCATTGTCATTGTAATCCTCGTCATCTTTATCATCATTGTCATTATCATAATAATCATAATTCATATCATCTCATATTTCAAGTTTCTGCAATCCTCATCATTGTGTAAATTAGTTTTTGGATTCATATCACATTTAGTTGTTGTTGTAATCGATGTTTCGAACCAACAATGGTGGTTCATCATCAGGATGAGAAATATCTATACATGAAACTGATTTACACAATGATGAGGATCACAGAAACTTGAAATCCGAGATACTCACCCAATACAAAAGGGATATAATGAAAAGAGTTCGTATATTTGAACGTTATAGATTACTCTTAGTGAGAAGGAAGGTTGATCTTACTTTCTTGAAGAGATGCAAAGATTCTTCGATTATTCCGACTTTTGCTAAAATTAATCATTCTGTCAGAAGAAATTACAACAATCGGATATTCATTAAAGCTAGCATTGATTCACAGTGAAATCAAGAAAACTAGGTTTGAACTCAGCACATTATTTCAAAAAACTCTTGTTCTTCACACATCTCTGGCTAATCTGATCAATCCACAGTTATGGGTAAAAATTGATTTGGCTTCTGCATTAAAATTACAATTTTCTATGGTCACTGATGGCTCTTCATCTCAGGCATCTATTTGTTGAACTATATCGTAGACCAGTTTGTTGGATCAGGTGCACAGGAAACAACATAAACAAACAGCAGAAAATCAAACACATATGACACAGTATTTAACGTGGTTCACCCAACCAATCTGGGCTACGTCCACCAAACATAGGCATCAGGAGTTTATTAATCAAATCAGGAGATTACATCATGAAAGCCTCACAAAACTCTCACACTCTCTTAGCAAATCATCCGAATGACTGCCTATTATATAGCATAGAGAATCTAACAGCCTCATAACTCCCTCACATCAAATATAGGAGGCATTAACTCCCTCCCAACAACCTGGAGCTAATCTAGGAACTGAATCCCTATTGTTGTCATCCTTCAGAGATTTTTGCCTATTTGACTAAAACAGAAAATCTCAACAATCTCCACCTTGACAACAATTCGCCTGATGCCCTGTTATTGTTATTTTATCTTTTCTGCAAGCCAAGAGAAGCCAAACACCAGCGTAGCTTCTCCAACAAAACTGGTTTCGTGAACATGTCTGCACAGTTCTCCTTTGTATGCACCTTTTCAAGAGAGACTCCCCTTTCAGTGATAACCTGTCTTACAAAATGATATTTGATTGGAATATGCTTTGACTTACTATGATAGGCCGGATTCTTAGCCAAATGTATTGCACTTTGACTGTCACAAAGTAACCTGATGTTATTCTGCAACCTACCAAACTCACCAAGCAAACCTTTCAACCAAACCGCCTCTTTGCAAGCATGCGAAGCAGCAATGTATTCTGCTTCAGTAGTGGATAAAGCAACAATATTCTGTAGCTTTGACATCCAGCTTATAGCTCCACCTGCAAGAGTAAAGACGTACCCTGAAGTTGATCTTCTCTTATCCAAATCACCTGCAAAATCGGAATCAACATATCCGCAAACAAATTCACTACTCTTATTGTAAGTAATACAATAACTACTTGTGCCTCTCAAGTACCGAAGCACCCATTTCACTGCTGACCAGTGCTCTTTACCCGGATTTGCCATGTACCTGCTGACAACCCCAACTGCATGTGAAATATCTGGTCGCGTACACACCATCGCATACATAAAACATCCTACTACATTGGAATAAGGAATTCGAGACATATAATCCTTTTCTTCATCTGTATTAGGACATAAACTCGAAGAAATCTTAAAATGGGAAGCTAAAGGGATCGACACAGGCTTCACATTGTTCATACCAAACCTCAAAAGTATTTTCTCAACATACTTCTGTTGTGATAGCCATAGCTTACCATTGCCTCTGTCTCTGAAAATCTCCATGCCCAAAATCTGTCTTGCGGCTCCTAGATCTTTCATATCAAATGTCCTTGCCATCTGAGTCTTCAACCTGTTAATTTCTTCAATGCTTTTGCTTGCTAAAAGCATATCATCAACATACAACACTAAGATAATGAACATGCCATTATTTAACTGCTTAAAGTAAACACAATGATCATATTCACTTCTTACATATTTCTGACTCAACATGAAAGAATCAAACTTCTTATACCACTGCCAAGGCGACTGCTTCAGGCCATATAATGACTTCTTGAGCCTGCAGACAAATTTCGCATTGCGATGCTGAACAAACCCTTCCGGTTGTTCCAAATATATTTCCTCATCTAAATCACCATGTAGAAATGCAGTCTTAACATCTAACTGCTGCAACTCCAAATCAAACAAAGCCACTAATGCTAACACAATTCTAATTGAAACAATTTTAACCACTGGTGAAAATATCTCATGAAAGTCTATGCCAGCTTTCTGAGAAAACCCTTTTGCAACCAGCCTTGCTTTGTACCTGTCTTCCGTATCATTCACACCCCGTTTCAGCTTGAACACCCACTTGCATCCCATAGTTTTCCTACCTTTGGGAAGTTCAACCAGATCCCACGTGCCATTCTTACCTAAGGCCATCATTTCTTCCTTCATGGCTGCTTTCCATTTGTCACTATTTGAACCTTCTACAGCTTCCTGATAACACAAAGGTTCATCATCATTAGCGATCAAAGCAACTGAAGTAACATGATCATCATACCTTCTCGGACGACGTTTGATCCTGGTAGATCTCCTTAAGAATGTTTCTGGTGCTTCCACAACTGGCTGTCTATCAACTGTAGGAATTTCTTCATGATCGCCATCTGAGACCTGTTCATGTCCTCCATCTGAACCCTGTTCATAATCTGATTCTGAAACCTGTTCATGACTAGAATCTGAACTATGGTCATTATGACTATCATTAGAAATGCTGTCAAACTGAATATGCTGGAAATCAGATACATCATCCTGTTTCAATCTTCTATCTACATCTAACTGTACAAGAGAGGATTCATTAAACCTTACATCTATGTTGATGATGATTTTGCGGGTAGTAGGATCCCACAATATAAATCCCTTTGTTCCATCACCATACCCAACAAAGATATACCTTTTAGACTTTGGATCTAATTTAGTTCGCTGATGTTTAGGCACTAGAGCATATGCATCACAACCAAACACTCTGAGTTTAGAATAGTCACAAGGGTGTCCTGTCCATACCTCTTGCGGAACCTTGCAGTCTATTGCCGTTGATGGAGATCGATTTATCACATAACAAGCGGTTGCCACTGCTTCCGTCCACAACTCCTTCGGCAACCCGACGTTACTCAGCATACACCTTGCTCTCTCTAGAAGAGTCCTGTTCATGCGTTCAGCAACTCCATTCTGCTGAGGAGTATAAACCGTGGTCTTATGTCTCTCGATCCCTGCATCCTTGCAATAGCTGTCAAACTCCTTGGAGGAAAACTCACCACCATTGTCAGTTCTTAAACATTTTATAGTTCTACCAGTGCTGTTTTCTACCAATGCTCTAAACTTCTTGAAAACTGTAAAAACATCAGACTTCTTTTTCAACATGTAGACCCAAACTTTCTGAGAAAAGTCATCGATGAATGATACAAAATAAGACGAACCACCATATGAAGCTGTAGGAGCTGGACCCCAAACATCTGAATGGATATAATCAAGTATACCTTTACTAGTATGTTTGCCTGTTTTAAACTTTTGTCTACTTTGTTTACCAAACAGACAATGTTTACAGAAATCCAATTTTCCAGATCTTAGATTAGGAAGTAACTTTCGGTCTGCCAAAATTTTCAATCCTCTTTCACTCATATGCCATAAGTGAATGGAGTTACTGTCATGTTCAGACATAGACACATGATCTGACCCAGTTCTACCTTCTAACTGAAATAGATTTCCTACTTTCTTAGCTTTCATAACTAGTAAGATGCCTTTGTAGATTTTCATAACTCCACCTTGAATTACAGTTTTATATCCATTTGAATCAAGTGCTCCTAATGAAATCAAATTTTTCCTTAAATCTGGTACATGCCTCACATCAGTTAATATTTTGGTTGTGCCATCAAACATTTGTAGTTGTATGCTTCCAATCCCAACAATATTACATGTTACATCATTACCCATGTACAAAACACCATCATCAATTGATCTATAAGTTTTAAACCAATCTTTATGGATACACATGTGGTTTGATGCCCCGGAATCTAACAACCAATGTTGACCATGATTTGACATATTAACTGACAATACCTCATCACTCATACCTGAACCAGATACTGAACCTGTATCTGTGGTGTTGGCTTCCTTCTTTTCTGTCGAAGAGACTTCTTTAGCAGCCTGCTTTCGCTTCCAGCAATCCTTTTTCACATGTCCTGCCTTGCCACAATGCCAGCACTTCATCTTGGGCTTCTTTCCTTTGGATTTTGAACGAGAGTCGCTATGCTTTCCCCCGGAGTGTCTCTCTCGTGAGCGACCTCTGGCCATCATTACCTCTGATGTGGAGGTGTCTGCATTCGACCTCTTCCTCGTCTCCTCAGCCAACAAGGCTCCAACAACATCGTCAAACTCAAGGATATCTGAGTTAAATTTCTCAATCTCAAAACGGGCACTTTGAGTTTTCGCCATTTTGTATCAGCAAAGCACAATAATCTCCAATATCAATGTTTTAAATACCAACAATGCCTTTAAAACAAAATATCTTCCCTTCACAAAAAAAAAAATTCTGCCTATGTCTTTCTGCCTTTCTGCCTTTGCCTTTGTTTTAAAAAAAAACTTTTTGTTTGTTTGTTTACTGTGCAAATTGGACAATAAAAAATAATCTCAAAACAAAACTTCTTGTTTTATTTACACCAATATAAGTGCTTTCTTAATGGTCCATCGTGTTATTTTCCTCACTAAAAGAACAAACGAATTCTTTTATGTGAAAAAACAATCGAATATTTTTTAGTGAAAATAAAGGCTCCAATTTTCACACAACGTTTTCACACCCAACGTTTTTACGCACAACGTTTGCACACAGTACTCTGTGAGAAATTTCAAAGACATACAACTCACGCATTATACCTTGTCTGAAATAGCATTATCCGCCACCGAAAGAAGCAAACCTCCCACAAATTTTCATTACACGCAGTGCCAAAAAAACAAACCAGCAATCAGCAATCATACCTCGACACTTTTCAAGCACCGAATACCATGCTGGCGATTTCAAGAACTGTGTAAACTCCACGCAGCAAGTTTGTTAAACAACATTCAATGGTTGAAACGTTGCAAGTTAAGTAACATAAACAACCAACAGGATCAACCAGCACGCAACCAGCACTCCACGCTGAAACGTTGCAAGTGAAATAACCAAAAAACAACTCCGCACTGATCCACCAGCAGCTCCACGCAGCACCAACATTTAATCCTCCACGCACGCAGATTGGCTCTCAAATCCACGCAGCAGTCTGTAACCCACCACGCACCAGCTCGACCGCACCAGGCAAATCCACGCCATTTTTAAAAAGAAATATATCCGCGCCGGTTTGAAATAAATCAACGTTTTGACAGGCAATCATTCCCACACTCCAGCGCCTTGGCGGTCCACCAAAGGTTATACGCACCAAGTTCATAAACCACTACTCCACTGCTCCGATCCGCTCCACGCAGCCGTAGATGGTCTACGCAGCACAAGTGGACATATGCAAGGCTGCAGTCACGTTGTTTCACGCAGCAGGCATCAAACACCTCCAGCGCAACTTTACACTGTTGAACAGCAGTTCAACCACGCCTCCAGCAAGTAATCTCAGCACCATTCAATGCACCTCCACGCCTTTGCGCTCCACCTTGAGCTCTGATACCAATTGTTGGATCAGGTGCACAGGAAACAACATAAACAAACAACAGAAAATCAAACACATATGACACAGTATTTAACGTGGTTCACCCAACCAATCTAGGCTACGTCCACCAAACATAGGCATCAGGAGTTTATTATTCAAATCAGGAGATTACATCATGAAAGCCTCACAAAACTCTCACACTCTCTTAGCAAATCATCCAAATGACTGCCTATTATAAAGCATAGAGAATCTAACAGCCTCATAACTCCCTCACATCAAATATAGGAGGCATTAACTCCCTCCCAACAACCTGGAGCTAATCTAGGAACTGAATCCCTATTGTTGTCATCCTTCAGAGATTTTTGCCTATTTGACTAAAACAGAAAATCTCAACACAGTTGTTAGAGTCAGTCTTTGCAGCCTTCCTCCAGTGATCAAACATGCTCTTACAAAGTGATTTTAAGGTGTTACGGTTAAATTTTGTCATTTCAGTGAGTCTTCAAGCAAAATTTGGTCACTAGGTATTAGGTCTAGGGTTTGCTTTTACTCCTTTCAAAGTTGTCCAAATGTCGGTTCATGTCACCATTCATATGAGTGTACCATCATTCAGAGGTTTTCATCATCATGTCAGGTTCCACTGGGTCATTTCACACCTTGTTCATGCTTCAGTTGTGCCTAGGTAAGGTTCATTTCCCTCTCCTAGGGTTTCGAGGGTAATTTCTCTTGGATGATCAAATCATCAGTAAAACTTGTATCGTGATGTTCATACACCTTCCCCTATCCTTAATGTACCTTATTAAACACTTCCCATCATTGAGATCCCCCAAATTCCTTATTTTCGCACAAACCCTAGTTTCTTGCTACAACTTGACAATTTTCTAGGCTAGGCCTGTGTTTTGCCTTTTTGGACCCCTTCCCCTCACTCAATCTTTGAAATTCCACTTTCCCCTACTTCCTAACATCCCTCCCTACTTCTCAAAAATTTTCTCAAGAATTTAGAAGCCCCTTATCCCCTTCATTTCACTTCATTTCGAAAAATCCCTTGTTCCACACATCGAGATAGGTTTTACTCAAATGATATTTCTGAGCAAGAAAAGATGAATTTGGAAAAACTGAGAAAGGTTTTTGTCCACAATAGGCCAAGGAAGAAAAACCTCCTTCACTGTTTACACAGGTGTCATGGTTTTAGAGAAATTTCAAAAATACAGTTGCCTCAGGAGAATTGATGCACCTTTGAAGTGACCTTGGGAACATCAAGTTTTCTCCTAGCTTGGTTGGCAAAATGACTTGCTTGATGAGTCAAATGATAACTAGACATAAAGATATTTCCAATGAGCTATCATGAGCTCAATTTGGAGTTGAGGAAGTCTTTCAAAATTTGACTGCAACAGCACTCTGCCTTTAGGCATCCTCATTTGGTACATTTTGACCAGTCTTGGGAGATTTGATTTTTGACAGGGCAAATGAACTCCAAATTGAAAAATTCCACTTGGGTTGGAAAGTAGACAGGAAAAAATTTCCAAAAAGAACACTTGGATCCAATTTAGACACCAGGAAGGCCTCCAAAAGTGGGTCCAAACAGGCGCTACACATAGAGAATCAGGCGTGGTGCATAGAGGAAAAATTGTCAGTATGACCAAGTATTGCTCTGGTTTTCGCCCAGCTTTGGCCAGTTTGACTTTTTCACTTTCCTAATGGAAAATTTGTGATCTAATTTCATGTAAATTGATGGATCATGATGTAAATATGTCAAATTTTCACTTATGGAGATAAATTCATTGGTTAAAATGTTGTTTGAAACTGAATGAATCAGTTCCCTTGTTTCTAGAGGCATGTTGTTCCACTGCCTGATTTCTAGTTCCTAGTTTAGAATCAATTGAATCAGCTCCTAAACATGTGAGCTCGACCCCTAGAGGCTAGGATGAACTATGGTTTTTCTATATTATGAGATTTTTCAGTCATTAGCATGGTTGGACTCTTGAGAAAGCCTTGAGCTTCATTATACACTCATATCAACATTTTGGCTAAGGAATTGAGACCAGGATTTGCAGCACTCTTTTGGATTCATGTGGAAATTTGTCTTGGTACAATGATTTTCTTTGTAATTGTGAATTTTCTTATATGTCATGTATGCCATTCTCTATCTTATTTCTTCTGAACTAAACAAACAAGAGTGTAAGTAGAATCCATTGAAATTGCAGTGCTCTACTTGAAGTTTGCTTTAGTTTCTTGATGTTTTCAATTGTTTGGGGAGGATCCATGGTTTCTCTTGCCCTCTTCAACACCTCACCTATCTATTCCTTCCATCTCATTCAATTTTAAGTGCCAAAAACAATTGCCTACCTTGCCCCATTGAGATCTCTGTAGGACTGAGCGTAATTCCCTGCACCCAAAATCTACCTTTTCCATCTGAGCTAACAAAAGCATTATTTTATGCCATAAAACTCTCTTGCACATATACCTAGCCTAAGATAAGTATTTATATCAATCATCTCAAGCCCTCATCTATCATAATTTGCTGAGATTGACTCGGAGAGAGCCCTCTCTTGACTTGGTAGGGCTAGCTACCAAACTGAGCGTGGTTTGATGTTGGCCCTGGATCCTACCTTTTCAGCTTGAGGTAAGTCTAGGCTCTAACATAGTGGTGACCGTACTGGGGAAGAAAGTTTATTTTCATTGTTTGGCTTTGTAGACTACAGACGGAGCTTGAATTTAGTCAGGTAGCCTTCGAAACGGTCTTGCTTTACATTAGCGAAAGTAGATGAAAGCTGCTTCAGTCAATCTCCGGTCTAGTTTATAAATTGAACATCTGATCTAAGCAATCACCCCAGTACATGTATCAAGTTAGATCTGATTGTTGATGGTGAACAACAATTAGACACCGCAAGGCTGAAATCATTCACCTGGCGATTCCAAATTAGTTTTGAGATTAGATCCAAAGACTCCACTGGAGGATGAACCTGACCAGCAGAAACATGAAAGGACAATATGGAAAGATCAAGTATTCAAGTTGGAATTTCATCCAAGACATTTTGTTCTTTGTTATAAATTATTTCTTCTCTTTTCCCAAGAATTTCAAGAAGGCTTTGCAAAGTATATTGTATTTGAGAAAAGATCCTCAGCTTGTATTTGATTCCTTACCTTTGAAGATTGTAAATACCAAAGATTTGCATGCCTTCGAGCTTGATCAAAAGCTTTCTTCCGAATCTTGTGATGACCATCTTCAAACTGATGAGCCTAATGAGACCAAGACTGATTCTACAGCTTCTGTATTTACTCCTACACCTTGTAAAATTCTAGATCGATACAAGCCTTTGATTTTACCTCCTATATTCCATGCTTTCCTTAAAAATCATGACCTATATCTACCAAGATTTGATGGTGAACGCGACAATATCACTGCTGAGAGACATGTATTGAATTTTGAGTATTTTCTTGATATTTTTGAAGTTGATGAAGAAGATGTTAGTATTAGGCTTTTTGCTCTTTATTTGCAAGGCAAAGTCAAGAGTTGGTTCAAAACCCTGCCTGATGCGAGCATCTCAGATTTCCAGCAGTTCGTCAAAGTTTTCCTTGATAGGTGGGTGGTCAGTAAGAACCCTTTCTTGATTATAGAAGAGTATAACTAGTTGAAAAGATTGCCAGGGGAGACAATACAACAATTTTCTACCAGATTTAACAAAGTTTATTATTCGATGCCGGTTAATATAAGACCTCCTCCTAGATCTGCTCTCTTGCAATACCCAGGTGACTTTGATCCGGAAATGGAGTTTCAGCTGAGAGAAAGGAATATTGCAACACTTGAGGAGATGCAGAACAGTGCAGTAGATGTAGAGGCTCATTTGTTGATCCGAAGGGCAAAGTTGAAGGAAGAAGAGATGAAAAACATAGATCCAAAGGAATCGATATCTCTAGAGGTAAAGCTTGACATTTTGGTAAGTGCAGTGGAAGAGATGATGCAAAATATCACCGCAAGGAATGATTATGATGTTCAAGCCCATGGCTTGCTGATTGAAGAAGAACAAGTTGCTGATCCAAAACATCTTCTTTCTTATCCCAGTTGTCATAGATTTGATAATGATTGTTTTATAGATCATCTTGGAGAAGAGAGATCTGTTGATATGACATGTATGCTTGATGATGTGCTTTATACTGATGATTTTCCTCAGTTTGATCAGTATGATGATGATTATGTTCTCCAAAACGAAGCTAATCTTGCAAACAAACCAACAGCTAGTTTGTGGGAGGAAGTTCACTTTCAGCAGCTCGAGTACAGTGATCAACTGATGCATATCAGCTATGACAGTGACAAGGAAAGTGCAACAAATTTTGAAGTAAGTGAAGGGTCTTTGCCTTTTTGTTTTGCTTCGTTTCAGTTCATCATAAAGAACATTCATGCAATCAGAAATCAACTGTCGACAAGTCTTGATTTGGACCATCTTGAGGGCAATGAAAACCTTGTTCATGACTTCTCATATCCAGATTTGCAGCCCCTGAATGCCACTGATTGTCAAGTTGCAGATGAAGACATGGAAGCTTGCACATATGATCAAATGATACAAGATAATTCCGTACCATTTTGTTTTGAATCATTTCATTTTCTGAAGGGAAAACTGCATAGTATATCTTCAAATGAGCAGCTAGTAGAAAGTCATGCAATCTCATCGAAACCAATAGAAAATGGGTTGCAACAGTCTTTTCAAGTTTTTCACGATCCAATAGCTGATGTGTTGGATGATGTCTGTAGTCAAAGTCCTTCTCCATTGATTACATGTGAGCTTGACAAGAGTATTGATACAAACTTAATCCGGCAACCAGTTTCTTTGTCATTTTCAGCAGGAGTCTCATCACAAAGCTCAGATCAAAGTTTGCATTTATGGTATGAGGAAAAGAGAAGTAATCCATTGGATGAGCTAGGCCCCAGTGTGCATGAACTTCAGGATCGTTATGCAGTGTTTTTGGAGGTGGATAGAGAATCCATAGTATTCAACGGATCTGTTTCCAAGTTTTCATGGGAGTTGCCTTTCAGTAGTTCTCTCTTGTTGTTCATAAGTGAGCACTTGTGGAGAATTCAAACAGCAGCTAGAATACTTACTTGGTTACATTGGTTGTTTCATTTCACTTGATCAGGTGATGAATGGAACAACTAGAGTAGGTTGTATTGAATAAGCTTCATATTGAGCATATTTTCCAGTTTATCAGTTGTGTTTAAGTATCGAGTCAGTTTTTAGTTGAGTGAGAGTCAATTTGTGTCGTCCAGTCATCAATTTTCAGCCATTCATTTCAGCTTGAGTTTTTGACTCCATTGCCCAATGGATGAAGACACTGTCTGCTTTCCAAAGATCTGCCGTTCTTGGCACCTCCAAGGAGCTACCATACCCATTGGAGCCAATGTTAGGGTCAGTCTTTGCAGCCTTCCTCCAGTGATCAAATATTCTCTTACAAAGTGATTTTAAGGTGTTACGGTTAAATTTTGTCATTTCAGTGAGTCTTCAAGCAAAATTTGGTCACTAGGTATTAGGTCTAGGGTTTGCTTTTACTCCTTTCAAAGTAGTCCAAATGTCGGTTCATGTCACTATTCAAATGAGTGTACCATCATTCAGAGGTTGTCATCATCATGTCAAGTTCCACTGGGTCATTTCACACCTTGTTCATGCTTCAGTTGTGCCTAGGTAAGGTTCATTTCCCTCTCCTAGGGTTTTGAGGGTAATTTCTCTTGGATGATCAAATCATTAGTAAAACTTGTATCCTGATGTTCATACACCTTCCCCTATCCTTAATGTACCTTATTAAACACTTCCCATCACTGAGATCCCCCAAATTCCTCATTTTCGCACAAACCCTAGTTTCTTGCTACAATTTGACAATTTTCTAGGCTAGGCCTGCGTTTTGCCTTTTTGGACCCTTTCTCCTCACTCAAACTTTGAAATTAAACTTCCCCTACTTCCTAACATCCCTCTCTACTTCTCAAAATTTTCTTAAGAATTTAGAAGCCCCTTATCCCCTTCATTTCGCTTCATTTCAACAAATCCCTTGTTCCACACATCGAGATAGGTTTTACTCCAATGATGTTTTTGAGCAAGAAAATATTAATTTGGAAACACTGAGAGAGGTTTTTGTCCAAAACAGGCCAAGGAAGAAAAACCTCCTTGACTTTTTACACATGTGTCATGGTTTTAGAGAAATGTCAAAAATACAATTGCCTCGGGAGAATTGATGCGCCTCTGAGGTGACCTTGGGAAAATCAAGTTTTCTCCTAGCTTGGTTGGCCAAATGACTTTCTTGATGAGTCAAAGGATATATAGACACGAATTTCTTTCCAATGAGCTATCATGAGCTCAATTTGGAGCTGAGGACGTCTTTCAAAAGTTGACTGCAACAGCACTCTGCCTTTAGGCAACCTCATTTGGCACATGTTAACCAGTCTTGGGAGAGTTTATTTTTGACAAGGAAAATGAACTCCAAATTGAAAAATTCCACTTGGGTTGGAACATAGACAGGCATACCTTTCGAACAAACACACGTGTAGCCAATTTAGACACCAGGAAGGCCTCCAAAAGTCGGTCCAAACAGGCGCTACGCATAGAGAATCAGGCGCGGCGCATAGAGGAAAAATTGCCAGTTTGACCAAGTATTGCTCTGGTTTCCGCCCAGCTTTGGCCAGTTTGACTTTTTCACTTTCCTAATGGAAAATTTGTGATATAATTTCATGTACATTGATGGATCATGATGGAAATATGTCAAATTTTCACTTATGGAGATAAATTCATTGGTTAGAATGTTGTTTGAAACTGAATGAATCAGTTCCCTTATTTCTAGAGGTATACTGTTCCACTGCCTGATTTCTAGTTCCTAGTTTAGAATCAGTTGAATCAGCTCCTAAACATGTGAGCTCGACCCCTAGAGGCTAGGATGAGCTATGGTTTGACTATATTATGAGATTTTTCAGTCATTAGCATGGTTGGACTCTTGAGAAAGCCTTGAGCTTCATTGTACACTCATATCAGCATTTTGGCTAAGGAATTGAGACCAAGATTTGTAGCACTCTTTGGGATTCATGTGGCAATTTGTCTTGGTACAGTGATTTTCTTTGTAATTTTGAATTTGCTTATATTTCATATATGCCATTCTCTATCTTGTTTCTTCTGAACTAAACAAACAAGAGTGTAAGTAGAATCCATTGAAATTGCAGTGCTCTACTTGACGTTTGCTTTAGTTTCTTGATGTTTTCAGCTGTTTGGGGAGGATCCATGGTTGATCTTGCCCTCTTCAACACCTCACCTGTCTATTCCTTCCATCTCATTCAATTTTAAGTGCCAAAAACAATTGCCTACATTTCCCCATTGAGATCTCTGTAGGACTGAGCCTCAATCCCCACACCCAAAATCTAACTTTTCCATCTGAGCCAACAAAAGCATTATTTTATGCCATCAAACTCTCTTGCACATATACCTAGCCTAAGATCAGTATTTCTATCAGTCATCTCAAGCCCTCATCTATAATAATTTGCTGACATTGACTTGGAGAGATCCCTCTCCTGACCTGGTAGGGCTAGCTACCAGGCTGAGCGTGGTTTGATGTTGGCCCTGGATCCTACCTTTTCAGCCTAATGTAAGTCTAGGCTCTAACACCAGTCTTTCATAGATCTTTCTCATCCTGATGATGAACCATCGTTGCTGGTTGGAAATGTCGATTATAACAACAACTAAATGCGATATGAATTCAGAAACTAATTTACACAATTCATATCATCGTCATCATATTCATTATCATCACCATCATAATTATTGACATTGTCATTAGTTGTTCATAATTATCAATGTCATAAGAAATATCATCAATGAAAAAAATATGATGAGCGTTGGAAAAGGGATGCAAAAGTGAACAAAAAAATAGGGGCAACAATAGACGTAAAATTGGATGAAGAGTGGACACAACATAAGTAGATGAAAAAAAATATAGAAAGATTGACACAAAAGTGGATGAAAAATTAGATGCAATATTTGATGCAAACTTGGACACAAAATAGGATGCAAACATGGATGAAAAAGTGGAAGAAAACATGGGTGCAATAGTAGGCATAAAACTTAGCACGACTTGTGGTGAAACAAATGTGGATACAACAACAAACACAAAAAAGGACACAAACTTGGATGGAAAAAGGAGGCAAGCTTGGATGAAAAAAGGGATGTAAACATGGACCATGGGTGCAATAGTGGACACAAAATTCGACGCATCAGAAGTGGATCTAAAAGTAGATGCAAAATGGGATGCAAAAATCATAAACAATATTTGATGAAAACTTGGACACAAAATAGGATGCAAATGTGGATGAATAAGTGAAATAAAAGGTGGGTTACAATGATAGGCACAATATGTGGCACAAATTGTGGCACAACAAATGTGTATATAATAACATACACAAAAAAGTCTGCAAACTTAGATGCAAGACAAGATGTAATAATGGATGTAAAATTGGATGCAAACATGGGTGCAACAGGAGAAATAAAATTGGATGCAAAAAATGGATGTAATGGAAGTATATGCAAAAGAAGATAAAATGAGATGCAAAACCCAACACAAAAGTGGATGAAAAAATAGATGCAATATTTGATGCAAAAGAAGATGTGAAGATGGATGAAAAATTAGAAGCAAACATGGGTACAACAGTAAGTACAAAACATGGCACAAATTGTGTCATGACAAAAGTGGATGTAATGATAGATGAAAAAAAGAAGCGAATGAAGATGCAAAATAAAATGCAAAAAGGGATGCAAAAGTGGACATAAACATGGGTGCAACAATGGATGAAAAATAGGATGCAAAAGTTGATGCAACAAAATTCGATGCAAAAGTAGATGCAATATGAAACACAAAACCTGATGCAAATCTTGATGCAAAAGTGGATATAAAAAGGGATGCAAAAATAGATGTAAAAGTCGATGAAAACCTAGATGTATATGAGGATGCAATCGTGGATGCAAATTTAGAAGCAAAAATGGGTGCAAAGGGAGGTTCCAAACTAGGTGCAAATTATGGCACAAGAAAATTGGATGCAATAATGGACACAATAACAGATGAAAAAGAGGATGTAAATATGGATGCAAAACAAGATGTAAAAGTGGATGCAATAAAAGTAGATGCAAAACTGGACATGAACCTCAATGCAAAACTTGGCGCAAAGGAGATGCAAAAATGGATGCAAAAAATGATTTAAAAAATGATGCAAAAGAGGATGCAAGAGATGATGCAAAAGTTGATGCAAGTGTAGGCGCAAAAAGTGGATGCAATAGAGGATGCAAAAGTTGGTGAAACAAAATTAGGTGCCAAAATTGATGCAAAACATGGTGCAAAGGATGGCACAAAACTTGGTATAAAACCTAGTGTAAAATCTGGTGCAAAACCTATTGAAATACCTGGTGCTAAACTTGGTGTAAGACTTGGTGCAAAACTTGGTGCACAATTTGAATCAATTTTTGCACCATATTTGATAAGTGGACACAAATGACACCAAAAATGGGCTCTAGATGCAAAAAAGGAAGCAAAAAGGGACACTAATCATAGGTTTTTGTTGTGGTGATGCACCCTGTCCCATTAGCCACCTGCGTTCAACACTAGTTTCTCCCTTCTGCACCAACATTGGTCAGCACTTGTTGATCCCTTCAGTAGGTGCGTTGATTCTAGAAATTCAAGAAAATTAAAAATAATTCTGAAGCTTCCTCTTCTAGAAGCTTCCAATTGTTGTTTTAACTATTTACATGGATAAGAAGCTCGAATCCTATCTGACCCTATCTTGGAGACTTCACCTCTTATACCTTGAGCTCATCCTCCCATCATATTTGGATATGAAGCCCATTATGGTAAATCCTAAACTACCATAACTCTCTTATAAATTTATTGTCATCCATAGCAACAGGGTTGGCTTTTGGAGATTAATAATACCCCTATGTTATCGCCTTGAACCTAAACGAATCAGCATCTTCATGCATTAGGTTTGATATTGAGGTGTGCTTTGTGACAAGGAAGGACAAGTCAACTTGGGGCGACTTCTACAAGATCAGCTACTATTTATGGTTGTAAACTCTCTCCTATTTATATTAATACAAAGAGTATCTTGTTTTCCTATATTTGTCATGTTATGTTAGCACTCATATATTTCAATGCCTTGTTGATTCATTGAATAGGGATGTTAGACTATGCTACTTGGTTGTTGTGGATCCTTTGCTTGTTTTAGTTGTGTGTGCAGGTTCTAATTATAGCACTTGGAGCTACAATTGGAGCTTACAAGCGAGGAGGAAAGGAAATCTTGCTACAAATTCAAGGTAGGCCTCTTTCCATTCTCTAACTTCTCTAAGGAAAAATCTATGTTCTTTGTCTTTTGTTGTTCTAGACTAGTCCACTAGGTCTAGGGAAGTTACTTTTGTCTACAATCTTAAATTCTGCCTAACACACTTCCTTGTCATCTTGATGCTCGCTCTAAGTGTTTTTTTTCCCACCTATGGGACAATATTTTTCCTATTTAGTAATACATGGTTAATTATGGACATGCGAACATACAAGACTGCCCATATTTATGTGTTTTTAATTGTTGATTCCCCCTCTAATGGGCATCAATAATTTCTAAACTCTATATATGCTCAGTTTGGCTTTCCTCCACAATTTTTTGGACCATGGACCAATTATTTTGTCTATGGTTTGATTCCCCTTGTGGAATGAAAAAGATAGTAACATGAGTCAATTGTAAATTTTTAAAATAGCAATAAAAGGTCTAACATACGAATAGATTGATTGTGAATAGGTGCATTTTTAAGGCACTCATTGAGATAGATCATCGATTCCAATTTTCCATGGGTGTTAGCCTAGCATATCTATATATATATATATATATAATTTTTAGAAGAAACTAATTAATCATAAACAAATTTTTAATTAATTACAAAAATATGCAATTTAAAGTCGATCAAGAACATCTTGAGTTCTAGATTAAGAAAAAAGCTACAAGGTATCTTGTCATTATCCTCACAAGAAATCTATTGACATTGACCAACCAACTTACCATCATCAACATACATTAAGTATGCACAACACTATATTTACATTTTTGGAGGATTAGAATTTCAATAAATTGAGTCAAAATCTAAAGATATACTTGGATTCGAAGGATGAGAATTTCAATAAATTGAGTCAAAATCTAAATACATACTTGGATTTGAATTCCAACGATTTCTAATCAAGAATCCTATTAGTAGGTGGTCATAGAAAAATAAACCTTCAATGGAGTCATCCTTTTCCAATGTGAAAGTATTCTTTAAAACTCAAAAAAAACAAATCGTCTTGTTTCTTCGGTTACATCAATAACATAGAATTTTGAGGAAGGGTGATATACCATGAACATAAATTACATTTATTATTTAATATCAAACAAATATTATTACTTAGAGTTGTGACCCTGAGCATGGATGTGTCTTGTAACCACTTTATCATGCATTTTCTTGACAACTTATTACTCACAACTGTATCATTCACTTATATTATATATAAATTATATACTTTGGAAAATGATTTTATGGGCTCTAGTCCCTTTTTATATGCATTCTTCATTAATGAATCATTTGGTTTATTACACACAATACAATGATCACAAACCATGTTACTTTAGTTATATCAATTAAATTTATTTAGTTACTGGGGATCTTGTTAATTAATATGCTTGTATAAAACTCTTAGCTTGTGATTTTCTTGTTTCTAGTAACAATTAATTTATAAATTGGTAGCAAAAAACTTCTTGGTTGGTGTACCTTCTTTTAATCAACTGAATTAGCTATGGAGAAAAGAATTTATATTACCCAAACAACAATGTGATTGTTGACCAAAGTTAAAAAGAGACATTTTTAAAAGGGTAAAAAAAGGAAAATTGCTTACTCCAAAAGTAGACATCATTACCTAAAATAAGTACATCATAGATTGAAAAAATGCCATAATTATGCTATAACTAATGGGTATATAAACTTTCATATATGAAAAACAATAATATGACTTTTTTTTGGTAGAGTAACCATTAAGTATTGGTCATAATTTGGAAGGTTGGAAATGATAATGGTAAGAAGTGTTAAACAAATGTTCATGGCATGCCTTCCAAACAAGGTACCTACCTTTGAATTTATGATGCATAACCACTAATAAATCACGTCTAGGAGATGCCACCACCAAATTTATGTCTATTGCCACAACGTGAGAATTGAATAATCACACCCATAATAGACTAGTTGCATAATATGAAGAAAAATGAGAAGTAAACTATTATAGATAAATAAAATTATTTCCATTCATAGGTAATACATTGAAATATGCATGGATTCTACTATGTAGATTGTAGTTTCCTTAAAATTTATTAATAATATTGGGTTTTGGATGTAACCAATACCAATAATGTTATTTGCAATGTCATTTACTTAAACTCAACCCCCTATTTGCTAATTATTTATACATCTAATTTGGTATATAAAATAATGTCATTTACTTAAACTAAACCCCCTATTTGCTAATTATTTATACATTTACTTTGGTATATAAAATATGGGTGATGTTGGAAGAGGGTTGTTTAATATAAATTATTTAGAAATATTATATATTGTATAGTTACAAAGTTTAAAGACAAGATCTAAAAATTATTAAAATTTTTATTAAGAGGAAGTTGAAATAATATAAAGGTTTTGTAAAATTTTCTTGATCAAAAATATTTTTCTAATATTTTGATTTTGAACAAAAAAAAATGAATATTATCAAAATCAAGACCAACACTTGTGATCTCCATAGTGAAATTGGTCACTGGTCTAACCCAAAAACACCTTGGGATGAGTAGATTTGTAAATGTGGTAAAAAGGAGGTTGAAGATGGGCACAATTCCCTTTTAATTACTCCTCTTCCCTTGATGATATGAGACATAATTTTAACCAATTTCATAACTCAACTAATCTTCAAGAACTTCTTGTTTATGAAAACAAAAATGACGTTAACACTTTCATTTCTAGTATATTAAAGTACAAAAATGACATTCTAAAGTAGATCTGGCATATTTTCCTTTATTTGTCTAATAAACCTTGTTACAGGATATTTTGTCACATCTGGTCAATAGGCCTACAAATCGGGCCATTCAACATCCATATACATTTTGTCATCATACCTTCACAAATCCCTAAGCATCATTTCTCCAAAAATTCTAAGTTTATGGGACTAACTGCTCAAAATCATTGTTTTAATCCCCAACGCACTTGGCCCTTTATCCCACTTATGCTTAGTGCAGGTTGCATTCTTGGACACCAACATTGACCAACACAAGTTTCTCCTTTCTGTAGGTGTGTTGATTCTAGAAATTTTGGAAAAATAAAAAATATCTTTGAAGCTTCCTCTTCTAGAAGCTTCCAAGGTGGTTTTAACTATCTACCTCGGATAGAGATCTCAAATTCCTGTTTGATCCTATCCTAATGGACTTATCTCTTATCCCTTGAGCTCATCCTCCCATAATAAGTGGATCTCAAGCCTAAGATGATAAATCCTAAAAATACCCTTGTTAACCTATATATTTACTATCTTGCATAGCCTCATGGTGAGATTGATTATGCCCTCATGTTGTTGCTTTGAGCTTAAAGGAGTTACCATATTCATGCATTAGGGTTGGTGTCGAGGTGTACTTTGTGACAAGGAAGGACAAGTCAACTTGGGGAGATATCTACAAAGTTAGCTCCTATTTATGGTTGTAAACTCTCTCCTATATCTATTAATACAAAGAGTATCTTGTTTTCCTATATTTTTTGTGTTATGTTAGCACTCATGTATTTCAATGCCTTGTTGATTAATTGAATGGAGATGTTAGAATATGATACATGGATCTTGTGGATCATTTTCTTGTTTTAGTCATATGTGCAGGTTCTAATTATAGCGCTTGGAACTGGAATTGGAACTTACAAGTGAGGAGGAAAGGAAGGCTTGCTATAGCTTCGATGTAGGGTTCTTTCCCATTCTCTAATTTATCTAAGGAAAACTTTATGCCTTTTGTCTTTTGTTGTTCTAGGTTAGACCACTAGACCTAGGGAACTCACCTTTGTCCGCAATAGTGAAAATTCTGCATAACAAATTGGCGACCATACTGGAGAATGATTCTTCCCATATTGGTTTCCTTGACCTTCGCACCTTTTTCACCTCTTAAAGCTACCTTAATTGACTCACTCATACATTGATTGGCCTTAGGAAAACACCAGTTTGAGATTGGTTGCATTTCTTGTGATGTATTTTGACAGTGCACTCCCTGATCTAGAGACAGAGCGCTTCAACGCACCTGAGCCTTCTCTCTGCCTACGTTGCAACACACTGGTGTCCCTTTTGCACCTGTGTTGATCCTATAGGATGCAAAAACAATTACATTCCTTTCCTTTCTCTTTGATATCCTTTGGTCCAAAATGTTTTCTTGACTTTTCTGAGTTTATCAATGTTTCTTTGAAGCCAATACAACACTTTATTTTGTGTGAAATTGAGTGAATTTTCCTTTGGTTGTTACTAAGAGGTTTTCTTCAGTTTCTTAACAATTTTTGAGTGTTTTTAATTTCATTTTTTAATTTTGTATGAGTGTCAATCGCCTTTGAGTGTCATCATCCTCTATTAATGAAATCTCAGATCACTTTTGATTTCATTGGGTTGCATCATTTTTGTGAAATTTCCTTTACTTACACTTGAATGGTTCTTTTATTGTATTAGTGAAAGAAGGTATTGTTGTGCATAAGTAGTCCTTTTATATTGTTTTTTTACTAATCTGGAATCATCTTGTGTCTTTTTTGAAGAATTATCTTGCATAGATTACATTTGCATAGTTAGAATTCTCATTTTCACTACAGGAAAGAAAATTGCGCATAGATTACAATTGCATATTTTTCATGGAAATTGTGCATAGATTTTACTGCATGGTTTGGCATCATATATGGATTTTATTTGGATAGGAATAGTGAAGTTGAGGAGATCGATTGTTGCATCAATTTTTTGTTGCATTGTTTATTGATTTCTTCTTCCCCTACTTAGTTAGGCCTTTCATTATTAAAAGGAAAATGAAAAGAGTTATTTTTGTCATATTAGTTGCATCGTAGGTGTCTTCAAGTGACATCAAGTTTTGAGCCTTGAATCGAAACATAATTCAAGATAATCTTGTAAAATTCACTCAATCAAACTAGGGAGCAGTTGTCACATTAATGCGAACATTTAGAGGTCTAGGCTAGAGACGTGTTCTAGGATCTTAAAATGTACGCGTTGTCATTTTTTTTCCAGCGTTTCATTCCAGGGGCGATATCTCATTCCACGTACATAAGTGTATCAGATTGTTCTCCATGTACTTTTGGGTATATCGAATGGCTCTTCATGCATGATAAGTATACTAGAATGCTCTCATCGAATGGTTACACCTTAGACAACACTACTACGGACTGCACTTCCATGTACCTTCGATTATATTTTGGAAGTACCCACTAGGTTGTTATCCATCCATAGGTAACCGAGTCAGTCTCCCTGTATATTGTGATACACCAAACACAACATTAGGGGATATTTCTTGCACATACATAAATCCTTGGTTTACCAAGGTGGTATATTGCAATTCACAGTAACTAAGTAATCCTTATCTACCTAGTTACCCATTTGTTTTATTTTGTCTTTAATTTCTAAATCAATTAATTGACCACGAAACAACATCATCACAATGGAACATCTCCTTAGTATATCTTAGGTTGAGACTAATGGAAATAGTTCCTGAGTTTACCAATCAAATAAACCCCTCTGACAATAATCCTGGTCCTTTTCCTTCTTTTGGAGATATTGGTGCTCCTTTTACAGAAATGTTGTCCCTTCCCAGAATTACCATTGGTTTTCTAGTTTGGTTGTTTTTGACCCCTATGGTTCTGAATGTCCAAACTTCTCCTCAACCAAGTTCTCCTCCACCTGAATAACATCAACCTCAAGTTGATACTAAAGTTGACCCTTTTCCTTCTTCACCTACTGTTTCTCCATCCCTTTCTTCCTCCTCACCTGCTGAAAGTATTGATTCTAGTAACCAGGAAGCTAAGAAGAACAAGAAAATGATGAAGAATAAGAAGCAAAAGAAGTAGGGGGGAAGCGAGAAACCACTGCTACCAATGAAACTATTATGGAGAAACCTTCTTAAATTCCATTGCAAGTTATGTAAGGGTGACCACCTTCTTAGAAATTTCCCTGGTATTCCACAGGTATTAGAAGTGCGGTCCATAATCTCACATCAACCTTTGTCGTCACCTTCTAGAGATCATGTTGGTGACAAACCAACAATTAGTGATCATAAGGTCCATGGGAAGAAGTGTAAAATTAATTTTCCCTATAGGTTATGTGAAGGGAATCATCCTATTCTCCTTTTTGCTTATATGGATGAATCCTTAAAAATGTTGGAAAACCTTATAGGTTCTCAACCTTGTCTTTCGGCTAGTTATCAAAAGCTTTCCCCTAAGCCTCCACTAGTTGCTGAAGTGATTGATCAGAATCTGTTTCCAATCAATCCCACTCACTTTGAATGTGAATCCCATGAGTTTGTTCTCAACCATCCATTGGTTGAGCAAAATGGTTGACTTGATTCCACCTTCAATTGATTGTACCTTTCTCATAGAGAGTGAAGCTCATACTTCTTAGGTTCTTCTCGTTTCTTTGGGTTCCAATGAACTGGGGGGAAATCCTCTCATTTCAACGACACACAAAGAAAATCCTCCTGTTGGCTTAGTGGGTCCTGACCCAGGGTCAGAGTTAAGTTTAGCTAAACAAATCCCCACACTACTGGCCCTTTTGGCATCAATCCGCAGGGCGTGGACTGAAGTCTCACCCGAAGCAGTATGGGGGGATGTTGGAACTAAGTTTCCGCACGTAGAGATTAGTGTAATGTCGTTTTATGCCCTAACTCTGCCTTTGCACAGATCAATAATCCCTTTAGGGCTTATCGATATACTTCTCTTAATTGACCTATAGACCTTCGCGAAGGTCTACGACTA
Source organism: Pinus tabuliformis (assembly GCA_031772625.1). NCBI lineage: Eukaryota > Viridiplantae > Streptophyta > Pinopsida > Pinales > Pinaceae > Pinus > Pinus tabuliformis. The sequence continues at coordinate 151,455,546 of CM062808.1, read as the reverse complement.
TCTTTTGTGGACCCTAAATAGGTCGTTGGGAACAGGTTCCCCAAGAGCCAGTTTTGGGGCTAAATGCCCATGTTTTGGGGTAAAAGGCCCAAATTTTGTAATAAAGGTGTAAAGCCTATGAATTTTGTGGTCGCAGAGCGAGAAGAGGTCAAAGGGTTGTCCACCCTTGTTTTGTGAAGTCTCATGTTGGTTGTAAAGATCTACCCATGGTCCGCGAACCATGGGATTGTATAAAAAGGGAGTTTTAGAAGAGTCTAAGAAAGTAGTAGTAGAGAAAAAGAAGCAAGAAGGATTTTGGGGGTAAGAAGTTCTAAGTGTTCTCAGGTCTTAGCGTAGGTAGAGGCTCTGTAGCTGAGTGCACGGACCCCTGCAACTGTGTGTGCAAGGTGGATCGAGTCTGTATTGAACTTGAGATATCAATAAAGAGAAGTAATTTGCAAATCACTGTCTATTTTTTCTCTGTCTAATGCATCTGATTATATTATGATACGATCTGGGTTTACATTATAATGCTTATTTAATGTGTGAATGTATTCGATTATATATGTTAAATGAATGCAAGCAAGAATAAAGGATTACGCAAAGGTAACTGTAAATGCATGGTAGATTAGGTAACACTTAAGATAACTTGGGAACTTATACAGTAACGCAGTCACAGTGGCGCATAAGTGCTTGGACCTCGGGTTAGGGCTGCGCGAAGATCAGTTGGGTACCATCATGGAGGTACTAAAAGATGAAAGAGAAGGAACATCGATAAGCCCTAGAATCTTATCAACCTGCACAAAGGTAGGATCAAGAAGTATAGATCGACATCACGACCATCTCAGGGTGTGGAAACTTGGTTCATGCATCCCCCCATACTGCTTTGGGTGAGACTTCGGTCCACGCTCTGCGGGCTAATGCCCAAAGGACCAGTAGTGTAGGGATTTTCCTTGCTAACTAACACTGAACTTGGGTCAGGGCCCATCAAGCCAAAATAAGTGAATCAGCCCCATACGTGCCTCTGTAATTACTCTTACTTCTGTACTTATCCAAATCGGCTTACGTATCTGATAACTTTAACATGCGTTAAGATATCCTTCGCGTAGACAGATATTATTACTTGCATTCATATAACAATATAAAACATGCAAGATCACGCATCAATAAATTATTAGTTCATAAACCCATTATTCATCATAACATAATCACATTCATTCATAACAGAAGGAAATAGACAAAACACAGATATTCTAGAATAACCCCTTTATTGATACTTCATATCTTCTTACAAACTCAATACTACCTTCCGCACTCAGTTGTAGGAGTTAGCACACTCAGCTACAGACTCTACTCTAGGCCTCTACACACTCAGCTACAATGCCTCTCTTCTATTCTAAGACTCTTCTCTTTTCACTTCTATTGATCCATTACATTCGTCTTCATCATCATGAACTATTTAGCTACCTTAGACTCTCTAAGACTCTCCTTTTTATACAATCACATGGTTCGCGAACCATGGGTGGATCTATAAAAGCCCACACAATTTACATAAAAAAAGGGTAAAACCCTTTATGACACTTTAACATCTACATGCTCCACAATCACAACTTGTGGAGACTTTACATTTTACATAACAAAACTTGGGCTTTCTGCCCTAAAAATGGGGCTTTTGCCCCAAATTTGACCCTAGGGGACTTTGTCCCAACAGGCCCCAACACAAATACCGTGACTCGCCTCTGAGTCACTCTATTGGTGTGGATATCTTACTACGAAGACCTCCCAACTCCACTTGCGCCACTGCTACTTCATCTGTGCTCTGCATGGTTGCCTACTTGACCTTCTCCACCATCTACTCTATAGCTATCTTCTTGGATCTTATATTGTGTTTTCTGCAAGCTGGCCAACTTCTCCCCAATGGTGGCGGAGATAACATAGGCCTTATCCAGCCAAGGCCCCAATCTAGCCTTGAGGACTACCTCTTTGCACTGCGCTGCTTCCACCTGTTCAATCAGTTGTTTTGCCTCCTGTAGGTTTACCAACCTTTGTGTTATAGTGACGGTGCACGTTGTTGCCCTTTCTTCATCATATTTCTGCTACAATTCTCAAGCCTCTATGTTCAACCTTTGTAGGTTAGGATCTTCCTGCAGAGTTGTAAGTACCTCCATGGACTCCATCTTTCACAGTGGCAACACGATGTTCTCTTACCTTTGGTGGACTTGAAGGTTGTGACTTCAACTCAAGTTCTGTAATCTTTAGGTTCAGCTCAAGCTGAACCTTGGCCATTTTGGTTTTCGCATCGTGCACACCTACAACCAATTTTCGAATCTTGGCCTCCAACGATGCTTCTTCTGAGATGTGCAGTTCTGGACTATTATGCATGCTTGGCTACCATAGCTGCAATGCGCTCGTTCTGCTCCTGAACCTTTTTCCATGTTGTTATCGCTGCTATTTTTCCATGAACATATGTTTGTTGTTAACTTTCTACTCGCTTATCAAGCTCAGTGCGCACTACACTCAGGCCATGATCTCTTCAATCACACCTGCTTGTAGTGTGTGAAGGAATTCACTAGGGAGCATGGCCAAGGTCAAACCAATGTTCCTTAAAGCGCCGACAGTGGCCTTGTCAGCGTCCGTCTCCGCGCTCAAAGCTCCATCAGGTAGCGCGACTACCCAGAGATCCAAGGATCGAACCAACTCTGCTGCTTGAGTGGTCCCCGACGCCAAACTAGTTGTTGTCACACTACCTTGCCCTGTACCTTCCTGGAGTCTAGTTGTTTGGATTTGCATCTGGCACAGACCCGTCTATATGGCACTTAGTGCCTGCTTTTTTTTTGCTCAAATTGTTGCAGCAGTTCTTCGGTCGTATCCCTTACCTTATCACCGATGTCATCTAAGTTTCCCTCTGTCAAGGTTTGGTATTTTTGTGCGGTCCTTCCTTTTCTTTCTCCTGTACTGCTTCACCCAGAAGGGAGTGCTTTCCTGATCTCCCCCACCCTATTCTAACCTCTCCTCTTCCTCCATCTAGGGTGAAGGGGATTTCTGGCTCCCATCAGAACTGCGCTCTTGCTTCTTGGCTTGCTCTTTTGCAGCGTGCTCCACTTCTGCTCGAGCCTTCTCCTCACTGTCCTTTCTCTTTTCAGCCAACTGCTGAACCTTCAAATGGGCCACTTCCTTTTTCTGCTTCTCCACGAACTTGCTAGTCCCAGTGGACAAATATGATGTTGTGTGCCAATCTGCTGGCCATCGCTTGAGGACCTCAAACATTGGCATCATCCATAAATCATACCGTTTCTAGTATGGATCCTTTTGCACCCAGATGTAGATACAGTGGAAGTTCACTTTGAACTCCGCGTACTCAGATAGCTAGTCAAAAACAGTTGGTGACAACTGCGGCTTTTAGTTGATAGTGTAGTTTATAGTCCCGCACCTCCTTGTAGCTACCTGGAGTGCTAAGACTGTGTTACCTTCATATAGTCATCTAGTCAGATCCCCAAAGTATGGCTTCAATTGGCTTCCATTTACCTTTCCGGGAAATGGATCTCCATTCAATTTCACCAGCTGAACTGCTCCACCATCAGTAATCGCTTTGATGACATAGGGCCCTAGCCAATGCATCCGAAATTTTCCTGGAAATTGATCAAAATTGTTGTCATATAATAAAAATAAATTGTTTACCTTCAAGGTGCACAGTTTGATGTGCCGATCGTGTTATGCCTTTTCGTGCTCCTTCTGAACTTGCTGATGGAATCCAGCCAAAAATCTATCTTCCTCGAGTTCTTTCAGCTACGCGAGCCTCTCTTCTAAGACTCCTATGAAAGCCGCTATGCATAGACTGGGCACAATGTATTCCATAGGAATTACAGCCTCTACGCCATAAACCAGCGTGAAAGGTGTCTGTTTAGTTAGCTTCTTACAAGTTGTTTTATAAGCCCATAGCACCGCTGGTATGTGCACGCCTAAATCATTGCTCTACGCATTTCAAACCTTTGTCATCTCGGTCTCCAATATCTTATTAAATGCTTCAACTATCCCATTAGCCTGAGGATGATACGACGTACTCTTCTGATGATAAACTTGGAATTCCTCTGTTAGTGTGTTGATCGTTTCATTAAGGAAATGTGTACAACGATCACTCATCAAAATCTTCAGGCAACCGAACCTAGTCAGCAATATTCAAATAGGAACTTCGTTGTTGTTGCCCCTGTACAGTCCTTCACGGGCTATGCCTCTGCCCATATGGTCAAATACTCAATCGCGGTGATGATATACCGCACACCTGTCTTCTTTCCTAGAGGCTGAATCAGTCCTACAAAATCAATCGCCCATTTCTCAAATGGTTGCAATGAAATCTGCGGATTCAAAGGCAGCTCATCCCTATGCAATGGCATGTCGGTTATCTTGCATGCATTGCATGCCCTACAATAAGCTTTGGAATCCTTATGCAGTTTTGGCCACCACAACCCAGCGCATAAAATCTTTTGTGTTGTGGGCTTTCCTGCATAGTGGCCTCCCACAACTCCTCCATGAGATTTAGTGAGGATATTGTTTCGTTCAAACTTAGGCACATATCATTTTAATATTTCATCCGATCCCATTTTATACAAATGTCCTACAATGACAGAAAAGTCTGCCACGCACACTGCCAATTCCTTCTTTTGTTGACTAGTTTACCGTTCGGGAGTTGTTCATGTAGTGAGGAAGTCTATAATGTTTGCAAAGTGATTGTCTGTGACGCATACTGCAAAGAGCTGTGCGTGAGGCAGCCCTTCCTCTAAATTAGTAGGCTCCTCTCCCGTTTCAATGCGCGATAGATGATCTAGCCCTGCATTTAATTGTCTTGGCTTCACAATTACTTCGAAATCGTACTCCTTAAACAACAGCAGCCATCTGCATATTCCGCCCCCCCCAAAACATAGGCTTGTTGACCAGGTACTCTAACTCAGAATGGTATGTATACATCTTAAAGTGACCGCCTAGCAAGTAATGTATGAACTTCTAGAGCGTGTACACCATGGCCAAAACTTTGTGCTCTATCGTTGAATAGTTCTTTTTGGCCTTAGATAGCTTCCTACTTGCAAACACGATAGGGTGATCTAAAACCCCCTCACTAGCTGTTATGAAACCAGCTCACAAAAATATAGAAAAGATAGATCAACGCCTTAGAAATAAGCCTCTTCGAGGGGGCAACCTCCTTTACATTACACAAATGAACAATTCTTTGATGATTCAAATGAAAAAACCTCCTTTCTATATATAGGAGTCTAGGGGGTCACAATATAACCAAATCTGACCTAACAATAATAATATAAAGGCACAAAAATAACAATAGTGGGATTCTATGGGGCACAATAATAACAATATGGGGACAATAGGGGCACAACAATAACAATAAGGGATATAACGACAATAGTAATGGGGGGATCACTAGTATTATAGGGACCTAACATGCCCCTCTCCTTCAAAATAGTGTTGTCCTCAACACTTTAGTAGTTCTGGATGCTTCTGTATAAAATTCTCATCGTCCCATGTGGAATATTCAACGGGTAAGTTCTTCCACTTGATGAGATACTCTGAAATTGATCGATTTCGTAGTTGTCGAGTTCTTGTTCTTTGATTGCTTTAGGTCCCAATATGATTTTTCCTTCCTCATCAAGTTCTGGAAATATTGTTTGAACTAGAAGCTTGTCACCTATAACCTTCTTTAAGCATGAAACATAGAAAACAGGGTGCACTCGGGAAGCTGCAGGAAGCTCAAATTTGTATGCCATAGTACCTATCTTTTGCAACACCTTGTACGGACCATAATACTTTGGTGATAATTTATTATCCTTCTTAGCTTGCTTGAGGGACATTTGTTTATATGGTTGTAGCTGTAGGAATACCCAATCACTGACATCAAAAATTATTTCGCTGCGATGTTGATCTCCTTATTGTTTCATTATATGCTGTGCCAAGGTGAGGTTATCCTTTAAGAGTTGGAGAACTTGTTGTTGATGCTTGATGTGATCTTCCACTGCTTGAACCTTAGAATTTTCTCTTAAATATGATGTGATGGATAGTGGATGATATCCATAAAGTGCCATAAATGGGGTCATTTTTGTTGTAGTATGGAAGGAAGTTTTATACCACCATTCAGCCAGAGGCAACCATTTGACCCATTGTTTCTGTTTATCAGATACAAAGCAACAAAGATATCCTTCCAAACATTTATTTACTATCCCAGTTTGCCAATCAGATTGAGGATGATAAGATGATCTATGAGCTAATTGAGTACCAAGACAAGAAAATAATTTTGTCCAAAAATTTCCAGTGAAAATGGGATCCTTTCTGCTTACAATAATCTTTGGGTTTCCATGTAGCTTTTGAATTGTTTCCATAAATGAAGTAGAAACTGTACTCACTTTAAATGGATGAGATAATTCACAAAAGTGTGCATACTTGGTAAGTCTGTCAACTACCACCATGATAACACTCTTTCCTTCGGACTTGGGTAAACCTGTGATAAAATCTGTTGAAACCTCCTCCCAACGTTGGCTTGGAATGGATAAAGGTTGTAATAGTCCTAGGGTCTTAATTGTTTCAACTTTATTTTGTTGGAAAACCAAACATTCCACCACAAACTTTTGAATATCCGATTTAAGGCCATACCAAAAAAGATCCTTCTTAACCCTGTTGTAGGTTTTTAGAAATCGTGAGTGCGCTCTTAAGGGAGAAGTGTGCAAGTCCCTAAGAATCTTTTGTTTGAGTTGGGAATTCTTACATAGGTATAACCGATCCTTGTACCATAACAAATCATTTTTCCAGCTAAATGTATCAGATGTACTGGGATCTTGTTATATCTTTTGAATGAGTGCCCACACTTCCTCGTCATTCTTTAATTCATCCCTTGCTTCGTTTATCCAATCTGGTTGGATAATAGAAATGGTGCAAAGAAATACTTCCACGTCCTCATCCTTTCTTGAGAGTGCATTTGCCACAAAATTTTTCTTCCCTTTTCTGTAGATGATTTCAAAGTCATAACCCAACATCTTTGTGACCCATTTTTGTTGCTCTTCTGAAGATAATCTTTGTTCTAAAAAGTATTTAAGACTATCATGATTTGTTTTTACCTTGAAGTGTCTTCCCATTAGGTAGGGTCGACATTTCTTAAGTGCATGTAGTATTTCCAACATTTCCTTCTCATAAATAGCTTTGTGTAAATATTTTCCTTTGATTGGACGACATTCGAAAGCAATGGTTCTTTCTTCTTGCATTAAAACAACACCAATTCCATTTCCTGAGGCATCACATTCCACAATAAAGGTTTTTGTGAAGTCCAGTGTAGCTAAGATTGGTGCTTGGCACATTTCCTCTTTAAGATGTTCAAAGGCCTTTGTTGCTTCTAGAGTCCATGAAAATGCATCTTTCTTTAATAATGTTGTTAGAGGTGATGCTATTCTCCCATAATTATTAACAAACTTGTGATAATACCCTGTCAACACGAGAAATCCTCGTAGATGCTTTATGGATGTGGGGATTTTCCATTCCTTAATGGTTTTAATTTTGCTAGGGTCTACCTTAACACATTCATGAGATACAATATGACCTAGATATTCCACCTCTTGTACTCCAACGAAACATTTGGAGATTTTTGCATATAATTGTTTCTCCTCCAATAGTTTGAGCACCATGTCATCATGTTGGACATGATCCTTCCAAGACTTGATGTAGATTAGTATATCATCAAAAAATACTAACACAAATTTTCTAAGGAAGGGTTTGAAAATGGAATTCATCAAATATTGAAATGTCGAAGGTGCATTAGTAAGGCCAAAGGGCATGACCAAAAATTCATAATGACCCTCATGAGTTCTAAATGTTGTTTTTGGAATGTCTTCAGTCTTCATTCTGATTTGATGATATCATGAATGAAGATCCAACTTGGTGAATTAAATTGATCCATGCAATTGATCCAATAATTCATCAATGACAGGAATGGGAAATTTTCTTTAATAGTGAGCTTGTTGAGTTCCTGTTGTGGCCAGCAACAACCCCCCCTTTTTCAATTAAGTGTTGTCCAAAATACTAAATGAATGGGGACCCTTAGTTAAAATTTAGGAAAAGCAAGAGTTTCCTTTCTTCAAAATAAGGTTACCATCGTAAGCTTAGGAAGATCTTTTGAATACTTTAAAAACCTAAGTTTATGATAAGAAAAATCTTTAAAAAGGTCGCATCATAAAATGACAAAAAAACACCTCCATTTGGGTATAATCCTGGTATGTGCAAGATTCTCGTACTAAGCAATATATCGCATCACAATAAGGTAATGCCAATGAGAAAGACTTCAAGATTTTTCGATTTGCGATAACCCCGATCGCAAGATCGCATATCGCAGGGAATGGGCTAACAAAATATGGTTGGCATAAAACTTATGCGATTTGCGATGTTGCGATATCGCGATAAAGGATGGTTGCGATATTAAGCCAAATCAACTCTGCGATGTTATATTTGTGAGTCGGTGCGAAAGCGCGATAGTGCGATAATGCGATGTCGCGAACTGCGATGATTGCGAACCAAATCGCAAAATCACTCCATCATGAATCTTTTGGGCACGCTATTCAAGAAAAGCCACTTACCATAATCTGACTCAAGATCATGCGCTTTTAATGATAATAAAGGAATTAGTTCTCATCTATTAAATGTAGACGCGTGCTTTTGCAAAGAATTACTTCACGTAAGGTGGCATATTTGATATATCTGCTGCATTTAAGACTCTCCCATCACCTTTCTTGATCAGTGATTTCCATTTGTGAGCTGCAGGAACGAAGAACGAAGGGCGATACCAAGCCATACGCAGGAAGAAATGGGCTAGGATCTAAATCTAAGACTGGACAAGAGATGCCTGAGCATTCTAAAAGATCCGAAAACAACCAATATAGAGGCGAAGAGTCAGCTAAGGACACCGCTCAGTCAATGGAATTTCCACAGCAGCAAGTTATCGCCTCCTCGTCAAGAGATGTCCCCCCTCTCATCATTGAAGCACCACTCGCCACAACAGAATTAGATAACGAATGGGAAACCTTCAACAAACTGATCAATCTTGAAGGACAGGCCCCAAAAACACCTGTGAGCAATACACAGGTAGCACAAGAAGTGGACTCAACCATAGTCAGCAACGTCACAGAAATGGAGCATATTCCTGTCGCTCCATCTTCTGAGCTTCTAGTGAATGTAGAAGAAATTCCCCCACTGGACATATTTTATAGTCCCCAACATAAAGCAGTTGTAAGAAGACAGAGAAAAAAGAGGAAGTTACAAAATACACTTTCTTAGGATACTGAGCAATTAGATGTCCTGTGGAAAGATCCTGCCAATAATCCAACTGAAAATCTCACCAAACTGTCTCAGATCGCAGGGGTGTATGCCTCTGCGACTATTGACAAAGCGTCAGAAGTACAACAATTGTTGAAAGAGCAAGAAAATCAGAACAGGTACTGCAATTGCAACAAGCCAATGCTAATAATGAAGTACGCAAATAGCTTGAAAAGTTGCAGGAAGACTTCCAGAAAATGCAAATAAGTTATCAAAGAAGTTTGGATGAAAAGGGAAAACAGTTGCAGGATGTACAAGAGATGCACAGAGACGACCCCAAACTTACAGAGTTTATTTCAGAGTCTATTGCCTTGAATGAACAACTACTGCAACAACAGGAAGAGTTGGGACAAAATATATCACAATGGAATTATTATTGCAAACTGAGTGATAAAATCACCAATCAAGTGGTAGACTTGCGAAGTGACTGTGATCAGATTGACAAACGAGTGACGGAGTACTTGGCTTGGCAAGATGAAGACGAGGGAAAAAGAGCAGGCACACCCAGGATAAATGAGAATCATAAAGAGTTGCTCTTCAACAAGTGGGATGATCAAATTAGGGAAGCGGAACAAGCAGCAGAAACAACGGCCACGACAGCAAGCATTCTTGTCGACTGTGTGAAAATTTGCACAGAGCAAACTTAATCGTAGAGACCACCCCAGGGTATTTACCAAATAAACTACGACTAGAAGCAGAATGGAAGCAGAAGGTGCAAGAAAATGGAAAAGAGGTCCAAGCACTAAACAAGTTAAATTGGGAGTGTTACTGGGCATACTTGGTGAAGCCGCATAGTCAGTAGATGACTGTGAAATGTATCATAAATGCGGCCGAGAAAGTGGTGCCAGCTCTCATAGATTCCGTTTTCTCAGCCCAGCTCAAAGCAGGAGTCAGCCAACCGACTCTCCTCAAACCAATGATGAATTCATGCAGCTTTAAAGATCAGATTCAGAAGTAGCTTAATTTAGAATGTTGTTTTTTCTTAAAAAATTAGATTAGAAAAAGGACGGTCATTTGAAAACCGCATCCTAAATTTAGAATTAGGAAGTAGTATTTAAACCCTTCTCATGCATCTAGAGAAGGGTCCAGAAATTTGTCAAAAACTTGTCCTCAGAACATGCACTTCTGCACCCTCAGAGGAGGTTTTGATGAATGAATGGATCGAGGTTTATTAATGTTTGCATTTGATATCTGCTACTGATGTTGCACTTCTGTACTCTTAGTAGATATTAGAACAAGTAGAGATAAATCATTGTTGCTTGAAGCTTATGAGTAGGATCAGTCATAAATGGTACTTTTATCTCTTGGCCATTTCTGCTTATATTCTTAAAGTGATATACAGTTTTTTAGTTGTTTATATGTTATTGCATGAATGTTTGAGTTACCATTTGGCACTTTTGTACGGTGGAGTCATTTATTTATGTTTGATATATGAATAACTTATTATGCGATATGCTGTTCACAACTGTTTTGCCTAACTTTTTATGCAAAGTGGTTCATCTTAATTGATTTCCATTCTTATGATAGCTGAATGATCTTTATTACCAGTTATTATTTGAAATCTCTTTAGATTGCATAATAGAAGAAATACATCCCGGGTTAGCATAGATTAGATGTGCTGTTTTCATTAGATTACAATAGCATAGAATTAGATTAAAGTAGCTTAGATTAGAACCCTTAGATCAGCATCATCCAACTCTGCACACACACACACCCTTAGATTGGGAAATTGGTCCCATTATCCCCAGTCGGACCCACTATACCAAACGGATAAGGAGCTGCCAACCAAGGTCCGGACCGGGTGGGTATCCCCCTTGTTGTCGACCCGATTTTCAGGGCTTCAACATATTTGGCACTAGAAGGACGGCCTAAGCATATTGTCTGTTGGAATGGTTTGAAATCGTAATCATCTGAATTAGGATGGCTGCTCACAAACTTCCCATTTCGAGTTGCATCCATGTTCGTGCCTCTTCCAACACTCCACCTGAAGTGGTAAGACTCTTGTCTCAGGTAAAATTCAATGGTAAGAATAATTCTTCTACTTTTAATCATGCCCTTCAATTTATTCAAAGTGTTTCAAGTTCGAACGTTCAAAGAATTGATGAAGGCGTTTTATGCATAATTTTTACTCTCACATTCACGGCGGAAGCTAGAAAATGGTGTAGAACCCTCCCAGTTGCCTCAATTCACAGCTGGGACCAATTTGTCAAGGCTTTCATTTGTAAATTTGATTGCTATGATTATAATTAGGTATATGATGAAATTGAGTATCTATGAAAAGAAGATGAATCTGTTAGGGATTTTAATATGCGATTTCATCTTGATTGTCTAAAATATGATCTTGAAAATGAACTCATGAATGAAGAATCTTCAGATTATGCTGAGAATTCTCTACCGCCTATGTCCGTTCCATCAAAAATTAGTCCAAGTCTTGTTTTATTTTCTTCTAATAGGAATGAAAATTCCAATTTGAATGTGCGAATCACTCATGATGAAGAAACTTCCCAAAGCTTAGGAAACATCCCTGCTCTAACGCAAGAAGACAAAAGCGAGAACGTTGAAAGAAAGCTTGCATTGGAACCAGAAAGCAACTTGGAGACAAGGTTAGATAATATCATCGCAAGTCAACAAATGCAGACGCCAAGGTTAGAACAACAAATTAATTCTCTTTTGGAAAATACAAACACGCAAAGGTATGATCTAAAGCCCGATGTCTACAATGAATGTGATGAACAAGAATTTTTTCACGATGATATTTTCAAATGCATTGTTTCGGAATCACATTTTTCTCTTTATAGTGATGATAATTTTTTCCCCCTCAGTATTAATGATATCTCAAAAAGTATAGAAGATTATTCAAATGAATCACCGTTAGGTTTTCAGATAAAGAGGCAGCTATAGAACATCCTTTGGTAATTTACAAACAAGAACGACTTGACCTTCCTTTTCTAAAAATATTGGATAAAAAAGAAAAATCTAGAGAAACCTGTAAAATCATTTATGATAGCTACTTTGATGATGATGATGTTGATTTATCTCAAGTAACTCAACAGAGCTCAGATAATGAGAGATATTCCAATTTGAGAATCATATCAGTCGATCCTCATTCCAGAGTGACAGATCATTTGCATGATTTTACTGTCCAAAACAATATCCCGATATATGATTCGTATCATGAGCAAACCCCCATACCTGTTCCCAATCATAACTTGTTTTCTGATTCCCAAGACGTAATTCGAAATTACTCAGATCCCATAATTCTGGCCAGTTCTTGTGAAAAAGAAGATATTTCAAGTCAATCCCAGTTGTGCTGTAACATTAGTTGTACAGATAATCATTGCATTCTTTTTCACTTGCACTCATTTTGTATAAAATCGGATTGTATTTTAAATTTTCATACTTTTGATAGATTACTATGGTATATTGAGTACCTTATCAAAGAACATTCGAAAGATGTATTACCATTTTGGAAAACTAAATTGTGTCAAGGAAATACATAACTTTTTCAATTCCACGATCAATCAATATCAACCTTTCAGAAGAAACTTCTGTGTCATCCAAAACATCATCAACGAAAGAAATTATTTTTGGAAACTTTCCAGCAATCCACGTTAATTGATAAATCTCTTTCCAAAAATTTCCATCTATTCTTCATTGATTTATTTAGTGATTGATATGTGGAAACTTTCCCTTTACGAGAAATTGGTAAAAGCTTGACTTTAACGCATAGTAGATTACAGGCCATCAAAACTAAGAAATCATATTCGCAACCTGGCTTGTCATCTTTCCTATTACATGATCACCAATCCATAACAGAAATTCATCCTGGTTTTTATGATCCAATAGGTATCCAATTGGACAGAATATTTCATAAGAAAGAAATTTCAGGCGGAATTCCGACTGAAGTTACACTTTTTAATCCTACATTCAATATTCACAGTCCAAGAAAAGTTTTATTCTTAACACTGATGTTTCAAAGGTACATACGTGTAGGAATAAAAATGAAAAGATGGTTCCACTGGAAATATCATTTTACCTAGTTAATTTTTGTGTGTATAGTTAGAATAGGAGTAGGGGTAGTTTAGCTAGGTTATTAGGTGGATAATTTAATTTTTAAATGTTGGTAGGCAAAATAAAAGAAGAAATTATCCCTATCATGTACATAATCCAAGGGAATAGTTACCTCTCATTTCTTTAAATATTTTCCTCCCTAATAAAATTTGCCTGTGGTTAACAACATTTGACATTTACTAAAGACACCATTTCTCTATCAGATTTTGAACTTCTGCTTGTATAAATAGCAAATCTTTTGGAAACTTGATCTTTATTATTAATAGATATAGTTAAAAACTTTAAACCAGATATGATACTAGTTTCAACTTCAAAAAATTTGACGAAAGCAATCTTAGTGAAGAAATTGTTTTATATCAGTACAATGAAAGGTATCAATAACAAAATGAGGATTCCCTATAGAACAGCCATGCCCAAAAACTCTGTTATTGTCGTCGAGGGCTTTCTTAAGGAAAAAAATGACTTCCTCCCTGCTAAAGAAAATCGCAGCATTTAGAGAAACGACCCAAGGATACACTATATCTTGAAGAATAAGAGGTCTCATCACGAGCCGGCTTATCATGATCACAGATATTATAACTTTGCTGACTTTGCCAAACATTTTCCATCAAAACAGGGCAATGACTCAAGATTGTTGAAATCAAAAAGACAAGGGGTCTCATCACGAGCCAGCTTGTTCAGCGAAAGTGTAAATCAAGTGAATGACTATGTCATAATTTGGCTACCAAACCAAGACATTGTTCTTTAAGAATAAAAAAGGAAAAAGTGTCAATATGGGTTTTTCTTTGAAAGTTGTAGATCACCTTAAGCAGGATAAAGGATCATTACTGGGTAATAGGTAACCCTGTCGAGGCTATGAATGCCTGCTAGCAACAGAGGCTCTACCTACGACAAATGAGCATATTTTAAAAACTGGTACATAGGGAAGACCTTATTTTATCTTTACAAGACCAAGTAATGGCTGATGTAAATGCAAGGACAAGCTGAGGAAGCAAATAATTAAAATAGAAAGAGGTTGGAACAAAATGTCATTGACAGTTTAGGGTATAATGCACTTTATCATTTTATAATAAAGTTTAATTTTCTAAAAATTTTGTTTTGGAAATTTGAAAAGTTCAATAGAAAATCAGAGATAACTGGTTCTTCCAAGTGAATCGCCAATTGTTGTGGCCAGCAACAACCCCCCCCTTTTTCATTTAAGTGTTGTCCAAAATACTAAATGAATGGGGACCCTTAGTTAAAATTTAGGAAAAGCAAGAGTTTCCTTTCTTCAAAATAGGGTTACCATCGTAAGCTTAGGAAGATCTTTTGAATACTTTAAAAACCTAAGTTTATGATAAGAAAAATCTTTAAAAAGGTCACATCATAAAATGATAGAAAAACACCTCCATTTGGGTATAATCCTGGTATGTGCAAGATTCTCGTACTAAGCAATATATCGCATCGCAATAAGGTAATGCCAATGAGAAAGACTTCAAGATTTTCCGATTTGCGATAACCCCGATCGCAAGATCGCATATCGCAGGGATTGGGCTAACAAAATATGGCAAGCATAAAACTTCTGCGATTTGCGATGTTGCGTTATTGCGATAAAGCGATGGTTACGATATTAAGCAAAATCAACTCTGCGATGTTATATTTGTGAGTCGGTGTGAAAGCGCGATAGTGCGATAATGCGATGTCGCGATCTGCGACAATTGCGAACCAAATTGCAAAATCACTCCATCACGAATCTTTCGGGATTCAAGAAAAGCCACTTACCATAATCTGACTCAAGATCATGCGCTTTTAATGATAATAAAGGAATTAGTTGTCATCTATTAAATGTAAACACGTGCTTTTGAAAAGAATTACTTCACGTAAGGTGGCATATTTGATATATCTGCTGCATTTAAGACTCTCCTATCACCTTTCTTGATCAGTCATTTCCATTTGTGAGCTGCAGAAACAAAGAACGAAGGGCGATACCAAGCCATACGCAGGAAGAAATGGGCCCGGATCTAAATCTAAGACTGGACAAGAGATGCCTGAGCATTCTAAAAGATCCGAAAACAACCAAGATAGAGGCAAAGAGTCAGCTAAGGACACCGCTCAGTCAATGGAATTTCCACAGCAACAAGTTATCGCCTCCTCGTCAAGAGATGTCCCCCCTCTCGTCATTGAAGCACGACCCGTCACAATAGAATTAGATAAAGAATGGGAAACCTTTAACGAACTGATCAATCTTGAAGGACAGGCCCCCAAAACACCTGTGAGCAATACACAGGTAGCACAAGAAGTGGACTCAACCATAGTCAGCAATGTCACAGAAACGGAGCATATTCCTGTCGCTCCATCTTCTGAGCTTTTACTGAATGTAGCAGAAATTCCCCCACTAGACATATTTTATAGTCCCCAACATAAAGCAATTGTAAGAAGACAAAGAAAAAAGAGGAAGTTAGAAAATACACTTTCTTAGGATACTGAGCAATTAGATGTCCTGTGGAAAGATCCTGCCAATAATCCAACTGAAAATCTCACCAAACTGTCTCAGATCGCAGGGGCGTATGCCTCTGCGACTATTGACAAAGCGTCAAAAGTACAGCAATTGTTGAAAGAGCAAGAAAATCAGAACAGGTACTACAATTGCAACAAGCCAATGCTAATAATGAAGTACGTAAACAGCTTGAAAAGTTGCAGGAAGACTTCCAGCAAATGCAAATAAGTTATCAAAGAAGTTTGGATGAAAAGGGAAAACAGTTGCAGGATGTACAAGAGATGCACAGAGACGACCCCAAACTTACAGAGTTTATTTCAGAGTCTATTGCCTTGAATGAACAACTACTGCAGCAACAGGAAGAGTTGGGACAGAAGATATCACAGTGGAATTATTATTGCGAACTGAGTGATAAAATCACCAATCAAGTGGTAGACTTGCGAAGTGACTGTGATCAGATTGACAAACGAGTGGCGGAGTACTTGGCTTGGAAAGATGAAGACGAGGGAAAAAGAGCAGGCGCACCCAGGATAAATGAGAATCATAAAGAGTTGCTCTTCAACAAGTGGGACGATCAAATCAGGGAAGTGGAACAAGCAGCAGAAACAGCGGCCACGACAGCAAGCATTCTTGTCGACTGTGTAAATGAAAATTTGCACAGAGCAAACTTAATCGGAGAGACCTACCCGGGGTATTTACCAAATAAACTACGACTAGAAGCAAAATGGAAGCATAAGGCGCAAGAAAAGGGAAAAGAGGTCCAAGCACTAAACAGGTTAAATTGGGAGTGTTACTGGGCATACTTGGTGAAGCCGCATAGTCAGCAGATGACTGTGAAATGTATCATAAATGCGGCCGAGAAAGTGGTGCCAGCTCTCATAGATTCCGTTTTCTCAGCCCAGCTCAAAGCAGGAGTCAGCCAGCCGACTCTCCTCAAACCAATGACGAATGCATGCAGCTTTAAAGATCAGATTCAGAAGTAGTTTAATTTAGAATGTTGTTTTTTCTTAAAAAATTAGATTAGAAAAAGGACGGTCATTTGAAAACTGCATCCTAAATTTTGTAAATAAACTATTATTAGAATTAGGAAGTAGTATTTAAACCCTTCTCATGCATTTAGAGAAGGGTATAGAAATTTGTCAAAAGCTTTTCCTCAGAACATGCACTTCTGCACCCTTAGAGGAGGTTTTGATGAATGAATGGATCGAGGTTTATTAATGTTTGCATTTGATATCTGCTACTGATGTTGCACTTCTGTACTCTTAGTAGATATTAGAACAAGTAGAGATAAATCATTGTTGCTTGAAGCTTATGAGTAGGATCAGTCATAAATGGTACTTTTATCTCTTGGCCATTTCTGCTTATATTCTTAAAGTGATATACAGTTTTTTAGTTGTTTATATGTTATTGCATGAATGTTTGAGTTACCATTTAGCACTTTTGTACGGTGGAGTCATTTATTTATGTTTGATATATGAATAACTTATTATGCGATATGCTATTCACAACTGTTTTGCCCAAATTTTTATGCAAAGTGGTTCATCTTAATTGATTTCCATTCTTATGATAGCTGAATGATCTTTATTACCAGTTATTATTTGAAATCTCTTTAGATCGCATAATAGAAGAAATACATCCCGGGTTAGCATAGATTAGATGTGTTGTTTTCATTAGATTACAATAGCATAGAATTAGATTAAAGTAGCTTAGATTATAACCCTTATATCAACATCATCCAACTTTGCACACACACACACCCTTAGATTGGGAAACTGGTCCCATTATCCCCAGTGGGACCCGCTATACCAAACAGATAAAGAGCTACCAACCAAGGTCCAGACCGGGTGGGTATCCCCCTTGTTGTCTACCTGATTTTCGGGGCTTCAACATATTTGGCGCTGGAAGGAGGGCCTGAGCATATTGTCTGTTGGAATGGTTTGAAATCGTAATCATCTGAATTAGGATGGCTGCTCACAAACTTCCCATTTGGAGTTGCATCCATGTTCGTCTGTCTTCCAACACTCCACCTGAAGTGGTAAGACTCTTGTCTCAGGTAAAATTCAATGGTAAGAATAATTCTTCTGCTTTTAATCATGCCCTTCAATTTATTCAAAGTGTTTCAAGTTTGAACGTTCAAAGAATTGATGAAGGTGTTTTATGCAGAATTTTTACTCTCACATTCACGACGGAAGCTAGAAAATGGTGTAGAACCCTTCCAGTTGCCACAATTCACAGCTGGGACTAATTTGTCAAGGCTTTCATTTGTAAATTTGATTGCTATGATTATGATCAGGTATATGATGAAATTGAGTATCTACGAAAAGAAGATGAATCTGTTAGGGATTTTAATATGCGATTTCATCTTGATTGTCTAAAATATGATCTTGAAAATGAACTCATGAATGAAGAATCTTCAGATTATGCTGAGCATTCCCTACCGCCTATGTCCGATCCATCAGAAATTAGTCCAAGTCTTGTTTTATTTTCTTCTAATAGGAACAAAAAATCCAATTTGAATGTGCGAATCACTCATGATGAAGAAACTTCCCAAAGCTTAGGAAACATCCCTGCTCTAATGCAAGAAGACAAAAGCGAGAACGTTGAAAGAAAGCTTGCATTGGAACCAGAAAGCAACTTGGAGACAAGGTTAGATAATATCATCGCAAGTCAACAAATGCAGATCCCAAGATTAGAACAACAAATTAATTCTCTTTTGGAAAATACAAACACGCAAAGGTATGATCTAAAGCCCGATGTCTACAATGAATGTGATGAACAAGAATTTTTTCACGATGATATTTTCAAATGCATTGTTTCGGAATCACATTTTTCTCTTTATCCTGATGTATTTAGTGATGATAATTTTTTCCCCCTCAGTATTAATGATATCTCAAAAAGTACAGAGGATTATTTCAAATGAATCACCGTTAGGTTTTCAAGATAAAGAGGCAGCTATAGAACATCCTTTGGTAATTTACAAACAAGAACGACTTGACCTTCCTTTTCTAAAAATATTGGATAAAAAGGAAAAATCTAGAGAAACCTGTAAAATCATTTATGATAGCTACTTTGATGATGATGATGTTGATTTATCTCAAGTAACTCAACAAAGCTCAGATAATGAGAGATATTCTAATTCGAGAATCATATCAGTCGATCCTCATTCCAGAGTGACAGATCATTTGCATGATTTTACTGTCCAAAACAATATCCCGATCTATGATTCGTATTATGAGCAAACCCCCATACCTGTTACCAATCATAACTTGTTTTCTGATTCACAAGACGTAACTCGAAATTACTTGGATCCCATAATTCTGGCCAGTTGTTGTGAAAAAGAAGATATTTCAAGTCAATCCCAGTTGTGCTGTAACATTAGTTGTACAGATAATCATTGCATTCTTTTTCGCTTGCACTCATTTTGTATAAAATTGGATTGTATTTCAAATTTTCAGACTTTTGATAGATTACTATGGTATATTGAGCACCTTATCAAAGATGTATTACCATTTTGGAAAACTAAATTGTGTCAAGGAAATACATAACTTTTTCAATTCCACGATCAATCAATATCAGCCTTTCAGAAGAAACTTATGTGTCATCCAAAACATCATCAACGAAAGAAAGTATTTTTGGAAACTTGCCAGCAATTCACGTTAATTGATAAATCTCTTTCCAAAAATTTCCATCTATTCTTCATTGATTTATTTAGTGATTTATATGTGGAAACTTTCCTTTTACGAGAAATTGCTAAAAGCTTGACTTTAACGCATAGTAGATTACAGGCCATTAAAACTAAAAAATCATATTCGCAACCTAGCTTGTCATCTTTCCTATTACATGATCACCAATCCATAACAGAAATTCATCCTGGTTTTTATGATCCAATAGGTATCCAATTGGACAGAAGATTTCATAAGAAATAAATTTCAGGCGGAATTCCGACTGAAGTTACACTTTCTAATCCTACATTCAATATTCACGGTCCAAGAAAAGTTTTATTCTTAACACTGATGTTTCAAAGGTACATACATGTAGGAATAAAAATGAAAAGATGGTTCCACTGGAAATATCATTTTACCTAGTTAATTTTTGTGTGTATAGTTAGAATAGGAGTAGGGGTAGTTTAGCTAGGTTATCAGGTGGATAATTTAATTTTTAAATGTTGGTAGGCAAAATAAAAGAAGAAATTATCCCTATCATGTACATAATCCAAGGGAATAGTTACCTCTCATTTCTTTAAATATCTTTCTCGCTAATAAAATTTGCCTGTGGTTAACAACATTTGACATTTACTAAAGACACCATTTCTCTATCAGATTTTGAACTTCTACTTGTATAAATAGCAAATATTTTGGAAACTTGATCTTTATTATTAATAGATACAGTTAAAAACTTTAAACCAGATATGATACTAGTTTCAACTTCAAAAAATTTGACGAAAGCAATCTTAGTGAAGAAATTGTTTTATATCAGTACAATGAAAGGTATCAATAACAAAATGAGGATTCCCTGTAGAACAGCCATGTCCAAAAAACTCTGTTATTTTTGTCCAGGGCTTTCTTAAGGAAAAAAATGACTTCCTCCCTGCTGAAGAAAATCGCAGCATTTAGAGAAACGACCCAAGGATACACTATATCTTGAAGAATAAGAGGTCTCATCACGAGCCGGCTTATCATGATCACAGATATTATAACTTTGCTGACTTTGCCAAACACTGTCCATCAAAACAGGGCAATGACTCAAGATTGTTGAAATAAAAAAGACAAGGGGTCTCATCACGAGCCAGCTTGTTCAGCGAAAGTGTAAATAAAGTGAATGACTGTGTCATAATTTGGCTACCAAACCAAGACATTGTTCTTTAAGAATAAAAAAGGAAAAAGTGTCAATATGGGTTTTTGTTTGAAAGTTGTAGATCACCTTAAGCAGGATAAAGGATCATTACTGGGTAATAGGTAACCCTGTCAAGGCTATGAACGCCTGCTGGCAGCAGAGGCTCTACCTACGACAAATGAGCATATTTTAAAAACTGGTACACAGGGAAGACCTTATTTTATCTTCACAAGACCAAGTAATGGCTGATGTAAATGCAAGGACAAGCTGAGGAAGCAAATAATTAAAATAGAAAGAGGTTGGAACAAAATGTCATTGACAGTTTGGGGTATAATGCACTTTATCTTTTTATAATAAAGTTTAATTTTCTAAAAATTTTGTTTTGGAAATTTGAAAAGTTCAGTAGAAAATCAGAGATAACTGGTTCTCCCAAGTGAATCGCCAATTGTTGTGGCCAGCAACAACCCCCCCCCCCCCTTTTTCATTTAAGTGTTGTCCAAAATACTAAATGAATGGGGACCCTTAGTTAAAATTTAGGAAAAGCAAGAGTTTCCTTTCTTCAAACTAAGGTTACCATCGTAAGCTTAGGAAGATCTTTTGAATACTTTAAAAACCTAAGTTTATGATAAGAAAAATCTTTAAAAAGGTCGCATCATAAAATGACAGAAAAACACCTCCATTTGGGTATAATCCTGGTATGTGCAAGATTCTCGTACTAAGCAATATATCGCATCGCAATAAGGTAATGCCAATGAGAAAGACTTCAAGATTTTCCGATTTTCGATAACCTCGATCGCAAGATTGCATATTGCAGGGAATGGGCTAACAAAATATGGCAAGCATAAAACTTCTGCGATCTGCGATGTTGTGATATCGCGATAGAGCGATGGTTGCGATATTAAGCCAAATCAACTCTATGATGTTATATTCGTGAGTCGGTGCGAAAGCGCGATAGTGCGATAATGCGATGTCGCAATCTGCGACGATTGCGAACCAAATCGCAAAATCACTCCATCACGAATCTTTCGGGCACGCTATTCAAGAAAAGCCACTTACCATAATCTGACTCAAGATCATGCGCTTTTAATGATAATAAAGGAATTAGTTCTCATCTATTAAATGTAGACGCGTACTTTTGCAAAGAATTACTTCACGTAAGGTGGCATATTTGATATATCTGCTACATTTAGGACTCTCCCATCACCTTTCTTGATCAGTCATTTCCATTTGTGAGCTGCAGGAACGAAGAAAGAAGGGCGATACCAAGCCATATGCAGGAAGAAATGTGTTCGGATCTAAATCTAAGATTGGACAAGAGATGCCTGAGCATTCTAAAAGATCCGAAAACAACCAAGATAGAGGCAAAGAGTCAGCTAAGGACACCGCTCAGTCAATGGAATTTCCACAGCAGCAAGTTATCGCCTCCTCGTCAAGAGATGTCCCCCCTCTCGTCATTGAAGCACGACCCGTCACAACAGAATTAGATAAAGAATGGGAAACCTTCAATGAACTGATCAATCTTTAAGGACAGGCCCCAAAAACACCCGTGAGCAATACACAGGTAGCACAAGAAGTGGACTCAACCATAGTCAGCAATGTCACAGAAACAGAGCATATTCCTGTCGCTCCATCTTCTGAGCTTCTAATGAATGTAGAAGAAATTCCCCCACTGGACATATTTTATAGTCCCCAACATAAAGCAGTTGTAAGAAGACAAAGAAAAAAGAGGAAGTTTGAAAATACACTTTCTTAGGATACTGAGCAATTAGATGTCCTGTGGAAAGATCCTGCCAATAATTCAACTGAAAATCTCACCAAACTGTCTCAGATCGTAGGGGCGTATGCCTCTCCGACTATTGAAAAAGCGTCAGAAGTACAACAATTGTTGAAAGAGCAAGAAAATCATATACAGGTACTGCAACTACAATTGCAACAAGCCAATGCTAATAATGAAGTACGCAAACAGCTTGAAAAGTTGCAGGAAGACTTCCAGCAAATGCAAATAAGGTATCAAATAAGTTTGGATGAAAAGGGAAAACAGTTGCAGGATGTACAAGAGATGCACAGAGATGACCCCAAACTTATAGAGTTTATTTCATAGTCTATTACCTTGAATGAACAACTACTGCAGCAACAGGAAGAGTTGGGACAGAAGATATCACAGTGGAATTATTATTGCGAACTGAGTGATAAAATCACCAATCAAGTGGTAGACTTGTGAAGTGACTGTGATCAGATTGACAAATGAGTGACGGAGTACTTGGCTTGGCAAGATGAAGACGAGGGAAAAAGAGCAGGTGCACCCAGGATAAATGAGAATCATAAAGAGTTGCTCTTCAACAAGTGGGATGATCAAATCAGGGAAGCGGAACAAGCAGCAGAAACAGCGGCCACGACAGCAAGCATTCTTGTCGATTGTGTAAATGAAAATTTGCACAGAGCAAACTTAATCGCAGAGACCACCCCAGGGTATTTACCAAATAAACTACGACTAGAAGCAGAATGGAAGCAGAAGGCACAAGAAAAGGGAAAAGAGGTCCAAGCACTAAACAGGTTAAATTGGGAGTGTTACTGGGCATACTTGGTGAAGCGCATAGTCAGCAGATGACTGTGAAATGTATCATAAATGCGGCCGAGAAAGTGGTGCCAGCTCTCATAGATTCCGTTTTCTCAGCCCAACTCAAAGCAGAAGTCAGCCAGCTGACTCTCCTCAAACCAATGATGAATGCATGCAGCTTTAAAGATCAGATTCAGAAGTAGCTTAATTTAGAATGTTTTTTTTTCTTAAAAAATTATATTAGAAAAAGGACGGTCATTTGAAAACCGCATCCTAAATTTTGTAAATAAACTATTATTAGAATTAGGAAGTAGTATTTAAACCCTTCTCATGCATTTAGAGAAGGGTCCAGAAATTTGTCAAAAACTTGTCCTCAGAACATGCACTTCTGCACCCTCAGAGGAGGTTTTGATGAATGAATGGATCGAGGTTTATTAATGTTTGCATTTGATATCTGCTACTGATGTTTCACTTCTGTACTCTTAGTAGATATTAGAACAAGTAGAGATAAATCATTGTTGCTTGAAGCTTATGAGTAGGATCAGTCATAAATGGTACTTTTATCTCTTGGCCATTTCTGCTTATATTCTTAAAGTGATATACAGTTTTTTAGTTGTTTATATGTTATTGCATGAATGTTTGAGTTACCATTTGGCACTTTTGTACGGTGGAGTCATTTATTTATGTTTGATATATGAATAACTTATTATGCGATATGCTGTTCACAACTGTTTTGCCTAAATTTTTATGCAAAGTGGTTCATCTTAATTGATTTCCATTCTTATGATAGCTGAATGATATTTATTACCAGTTATTATTTGAAATCTCTTTAGATCGCATAATAGAAGAAATACATCCCGGGTTAGCATAGATTAGATGTGCTGTTTTCATTAGATTACAATAGCATAGAATTAGATTAAAGTAGCTTAGGTTAGAACCCTTATATCAACATCATCCAACTCTACACACACACACACCCTTAGATTGGGAAACTGGTCCCATTATCCCCAGTTGGACCCGCTATACCAAACAGATAAGGAGATGCCAACGAAGGTCCGGACCGGGTGGGTAGCCCCCTTGTTGTCGACCCGATTTTCGGGGCTTCAACAGTTCCCTATAATCTTGACACATGCGCCATGATCCATCCTTCTAGTGAACCAATACTATTGGAGCAGAGAAAGAACTTTGACTAGGTTGAATTATACTAGCCTCTAGCATTTCTGCAACCATACGTTCAATTTTACTCTTTTGGACATAGGGATATCTGTAAGGCCTGATGTTTGGAGGAACACTTCCTAGAATCAAATTAATAGCATGATCATGATCGCGAATAGGTGGGACACCTTTGGGAGTCTCAAATACCTTGGAATGATTGTCCAAGACTTTTTGGAGATCTGGAGAAATGTATGGTTTCGATGTGGGAACCTCTAGTGAACATAATTGTGCAATTATGCCTCGTTGTTCTTTCTTTAGAAGCTTTGTCATTCCGTTAAAGCTGATTATCTTTCTTGGTTTCCCTGCGATACCCCTTAATTCAACTTCCTTTTCTTCTGAAGATAATTTCATGAAAAGTTCTTGAAAATTAAAATCTATTGTACCCAAGGATTGTAAACATTGGACTCCTAGTACAACATTAGCACCACCCATTGGAATGAAAATCATTGGGCTATTCAATACATATTCTCCCATGGATAGCTTGATATTATGGCACTTTCCTAAGAAATTTATGGTTCCTCCACTTGCAACCATCACTTGACACTTTAATGTTGGATATAGGAAGAAATTCAATTCCTTGGCTATCTTACAATGAATAAAATTATGGGTACTTCCTACATCAATCAACACTGTTACCTTTTCTTCTTGATATGCCCTTCTATCTTGATAATTTGAGGAGTGGTACCAACCAATGAATTACAAGATATGGTCGGATTCATTTCTTATTTTTCTAGGGTTTGTTCCTAGTGTATATCCTCTTCTTTTGACGTTTCTTGTTCCTTTTCTTCCTCCTCTTCACAATTTATGTAAAATAATTTCTTCTCCGCACACTTATAACCTTTAGTGTATTTTCTATCACAACTGTAACAAAGCCATTTTACTCTTTTTTCTTCCAATTGTTGTGGTGTCAACCTTGTAATTTGTGGATGGCTAGGGGCAGCAACACTTCCATCTTTATGATTGTGAGTGGTAGGCTTCCTTGTTGCCATAATTTTTCTTTCCAACCTAAATGCCTTCTCCAATAAATCTAGTTCCCAAAGGTGAACCTCATGTTGGATGTTATCTTTTAAAGTCCATATGAACACATCAATCCTATGCTCCTCTAGAATATCTTTTACCCTTATATTCAATTTTTGGAAGTCCTCAATGTGCTCCATCATTGAACCTTTTTGTTTGAGATTTATCAATTGGCTAAAAAAAGTGTTGCTTTTTGTATCCTCATAATGTGCTATCATTTCATCCATAAAAATAGCCCAAGTGACAATTTGTTTATGAGAGAAAAGCCATCAATACCATACAAGTTGATTTGGTTCCAAATATAAAGTTGCAATGTGTACCTTTTGTGTGTTTTGCACATTATGGAGATTGAAAAATTGCTCCATCTGTAGTATCCATGTTCTAGGATCCTTGCCATCAAACTTCCTGATATCAATCTTTGGAACATGGTGGTTCGTTGATCCAACATTAGAGTCTATGAAATCATGATTAACATTTATTTTGTTCTCATCATGAGTTTGCTTTACTACCCTTTCGCCATTAGTAAGGATTTATTGTAGAAACTTTGTCAAATCTGTCTTCAAATCTTCCATGCCTTTCCTTAAATCATCCATCTTAGCTTCCATGCTAGCCATCTTAGCTTCCACGCCATTCATCTTAGCTTCCATGTCATTCATCTTAGCTTCTACACCTTTATTTAAACCATCCATCTTAGCTTCCACGCCATAAATCTTAGATTCTACGTCTTTCTTTAAACCATCCATATTAGCTTCTGTTACTTTTTGTGCGAGTGAAATTTGTTGCACTTGGTCTCGTAATTTTGATATACCATGTTACATTTATTCCTCTTCTTCATGAGTCATGCTAGAGCTTTCAAGTTTCTTACTAGGTGTTTCTATTTTCTTTCTTTGGGCATCAGTTACAGATAATAATGCTTCATTATGCCCTTTGAATTCCTTCAAACTAATTTTTCAAACCAAGCTTATGCAAAAATTAAAAAAACAATACACACATTTTCTTCACATTGTAGGAGCTCGATATTGAATCTGATATATCCCTATAATTTTTGGTCCCCAAGGTCTAAAATTGCTTCTTGTAGTAACCCTCTAAGTAATATTTCTAACCCTGTAAGTCTGATCAAGATTGGATTCTCCAATGAAGAGTTATGCAAAATCTCCCACGATGACTTGAGTATAGACTAGTTTAGTAGATCAAACTTGTACGACGTGCCACGGGTCACTGTTTGAACCTTAATTTCTGACACTGATACCCAAAACACTATAGTTCGTCCTCTTTCTGTAACTTCTTACAAAAATTCAATCTAATGCTTAGAGCGAAAGTTATGACGATTTTCCCAAGGTCGTCTGTTTGGAATGTAATTCAGGGGTCTGCAAAAGCCCTAACTTCCTCAGATTATATCTCCGAAAATATAGCGAGACAAGATCTAAAATTTGGGCCTGAGGTTTAAACCAATTCCATCTCAAATGGGTTTTTTGTTTTAGCTTCTGAAACTTTGTATAGAAACATTTATAGCGAAAATTCCACGATGAATTATTTGGAGCAGCAAAACCCTAGAATCCAAAGCTTTGATAGCAAATGCTATGAAACCAGCTCACAAAAAGATAGAAAATATAGATCAATGCCTTAGAAATAAGCCTCTTTGAGGGGGGAACCTCTTTTACATTACACAAATGAACAATTCTTTGATTATTCAAATGACAAAACCTCCTTTCTATATATAGGAGTCTAAGGGGTCACAATATAACCAAAGCTGACCTAACAATAATAATATAAAGGCACAAAAAGAACAATAGTGGGCTTCTATGGGGCACAAAATTAACAATATGGGGACAATAGGGGCACAACAATAACAATAAGGGATACAAAGACAATAGTAATGGGGGAATCACTAGTATTATAGGGACCTAACACCAGCCTATGTCAATATTGCTCCCAGTGCAATACATGACGCATCCACATGCACATGAAATTCCTTCTTCCAATCTGGGAAGACTAGGATTGGCACAATGACCATTTTCTCCTTTAATATATCTAGACTCCACTGACACTCTTCATCCCAACATAATGTAGTGTCCTTCTTTAGCAGCTTTTCCATCGGTGCGGTAATCTAGGCATAACTCTTGATGAACTTCCTATAGTATCTAGTATGACCCAGCGTTGTGCACAGTTGTTTAACACTTCGTAGCGCCTCCAAATTGATTATAACCGTGATCTTAGCAGGGTCCACCATTAATCCTTGTTTACATACCACATGAACCAGCAAGATTCTAAAAGGAACATAGAGCAAACATTTCTTCAAATTTAGCACGATCTGATACCTCCGACATGTATCTAGGATCAAGCGTAGACTATGCACATGGCATTTTACTAGTCCAAACATCGTCCAATCATCAAAATATACCTCAAAAAAATTAAGAATGAATTCCTTGGATGTCACGATGACTACTTGAGAAAATATAGCCAGCGCATTCTTAAGTCCAAAAGGCATTACAGTATGGTAAAAGCATCCCCATTCAGTCGTGAAGGTCGTCTTACTTATGTCTTCAGGCACGATCTTAATCTGATCATACCTAGAGAACCCATCAGTGAATGAATATGCTTGCTACCTGCCAACATTATCCAATACTTCATCTGTGAAAGGGAATGGAAAAGTTCCATGCACACAAGAATTGTTCAGCTTCCTGAGATCTATGCATGTCCTTATTTCATCTTTCTGCTTCTTTTCCTAAACTACCATTGGGCTCACCTAATTAGATTCCTCTACTAGTTCAATAATACTTTCTGCAAGCATTTTATCCAGCTCTAAGCGGACCTTTTCTTTATACTTTGGATTAAGGCAATAGAGCCTTTACTTAAATGGCTTCACGTTTGGTTTGAAGGTAATATTCATGAATCCCAAGTCTCCTATTATTCCTTTCAAGTTTGAAACCTTTGTAGGGAACAAGTCTTGATACTCACGGAGCAACTCAACGATCTTATCTACCTTGGCATCTTCCCAGTAGTCCCCAATCTTTGCAAATTTAGGCTCCGCTTCCGTGCCAATGTTCACTTGTCTAGACTTCAGTGGCGCGGTGATATCTGCATTCTTTGTTTGTAGTCCCTGAACTTTGTGGTGACCTTCTGTTTACGGTATATTAATGTTCCTCGGATCCTCTTCTTCTTGTTCAGCGGTCACATTATAGCACTCCAGCGCGTGGCACAACTGCGTGGTCCAATCTGGTTGAATCAAATCCAAAGGATCTTGCAGTATTCTGAAGATCGTTGCCTTGATCTCCTAGAAGGCCTCATCAATACATTCAAATCCATCCTCAAAGCTGAATGTCATCAAGAATCCCTGTCAAAAAACGTCCCACTCTTCAGTGTCCTGGCAAAGCTCTGTTTCCAAGTACCAATTCATTGGTATTACATCCAAAGTATGAAAGAACAAATGCACCCACTCAAGTGTAGCTCCGTGCCATAAACTTCAGTCCATTTTTCCAAGTGATCGCGTGGATCATTACTTCCATCATATCTTTTTGTTAATCGAACTTTCATGCGACCAAACCGCAATCTCATCATCTTTATGTACACGCGCCAGTCATCAAAATTGTCTTTGTGCGTACCCCACCATCTTGCAGGCATAGCGCACATCACCAAATCAACGCTTGGAAGCGATGCCTCTCTGGCACTTCCCTTTCAAATGCATCCAAAAATTTATCTACATCAGTTAAACCATAATAATAAGGCAGACTTCTTACCTCTGATGATACACAGCCCAATGATTTAGTCACCATATTACAGTGCAGTGTAAATACTTCGTGCAATCGATTCTGCCAGTGTTCCAACTCCTCGTCTGAATCTGATGTGTAGGAATTTTCGCGGTCCCATGAAATACATCCATTAGCTATCGGATTCACCCAATCTTGATCTCGTGTCATTATCTTATAAATTTGGTCCAAATCATCGTCACTTTCATAATCGCGGACTGGTTCAGTATAGCACGGTCCTTCAGCAAGGTCCAAAGGTACTACTACACGAAGAGATTTCCTTTCAAATGACATCGTCCACTTCTTCAAATTGATCACCCCATTCATGTCAATGGCCCAGTCGATCCCAAGGAGCGCAAGGTAGGGATTGTTGTCATCCACAATCTCTATCACTTCGAAATTGGCCAACGTGCTCACGCCTTCAATATCTACTGTTACCCCCTGCAATCTTCCCATGTGGATAATATTTTGTTGATTTTCCATCCTTAATTGAATTGGAGACCACTGTAGCGCAGGTCTCCCCATTCTCTCCCACGTTTGTTTAGGCAAAACAATCGCATCTGACCCCAAATCCAGAATAACTTGATCCATCTCATACTCTCCTATCTGCAAAATGAGCCTCATCTCACGCCCTGTTCTTGCCTTATGCTTACCAATTTTTCTAACTATGCGCAGTCCCTCAGGAGAATTTTATTTTCCGGCACATTTATTTATCAGCTCCTGTAATCTTGTTATAGCCTTGCTATCATGCATCAGCTTCATATATATCTCTAAGAAAGTAGTAAGCATAGAGGGGTCCATTTCTTTGAATAGCTTATCCTGAATTCCTAAGGTAGAAGCCTTAATGAAGATTTTCTTTGCTTCCTTGAACATTTCCCTTGCACACTCCAAATCAAGCCCCACCTCCTTTTCTGGAGCTTTGCAGACCCACTCACTCTCTTCAGGTTGCTTTCCTTTATCTTCGCCAGTCGTCTTTCCACTTCGCAGCACAATATTCACATTAGGGTCCTCTTTGAGGGGTTCGACCCTTATCACTTGCAGGTTCTGGGTAGGTTGCTGAGGTTGTGTCCCCTTTTCTCGCATCATAGCTATTAATACAAGGCAACCTTCGTTCACGTGATCAAACTGAGTACAGTATTTGCACGATAGGTGCGTCGTGTTCGTACACTCTCACGCATAGTGTCCTGATACTCCGCAATTGTAAAAAATAACCTATCCCCGACCTCTACCAGGTCCTCCTCCACCTTGGCCTCATCCGCATCCCTGATATCCTCCTCGCACTCCCCCTGTGCCTTGATCCGGAGGTTGTGTTTCTGCCTACACCCGATATGTGTGTGTTTTATCCATCATTACCTCATAGCTATGGTAGTTCCGCTCATCATGAGCCACTGATTTACAGAAGTTGTAGAAGAGTTGTTATGGTGTTTGTACAAATTTCTGCAGCACATGACAATTGTCTATCACATTTTTTCCAGCTACCTAACAGATAGTGCACCACAGTGCGTGCCCTGTACTTGGCCCCACTTGAGCTTCCGACCTTAAAGGCACCGTCCCTCCTCCTGCAACATAATTCATGAATATTGGGAAGTGATATTTGTCATGTCCCTGACTTTTGCATTTTGGACACCACACTTCTTCGTGCAGCTCTAGCCGAGCCGCCCTATCCTTTTTTAGACTTTGGAACTCTAGGAAAAGGTTCTGCAACTCCGCATGAATCTGTTGAACTCCCAAAGCAACATCTTGGATCAACATCTTATGCAATCTCATCACAATCTCTAGGGCTTCTGCCTAGGTCCCAATATTTTGCTGTGATAATGCAACCCTTAGATGAGGCAATAACGAAGCTACAAACCATTTGCAGTGTTGCCCATCCGTAAGATTCATATTAGCTTCGCGGATCTGGCATTTCAATCTCTGATCTAGCTCCCAAGGTGTTTCACCAGGTCTCATCATAATTTCCTTGAATCCAACAACCGATTGCGCTTTAGATTTGGGCCTACTAAATTCCTTATTCAGCATTGTCTGAATGTCTGCCAACGCAATGGTCGGGTTATTACTATAGTACTTAATGTACCATGTTAGTGCATGATTATGTAAAGCAGTAACCAACATTTCTTTATTCTTCTAGTCATCTGTAATATTCAGGGCTTGCCACATGGCCTTCACGATGAACCAAAATTGGTTCGAGTCCTCATTTCCCAAGCCCTTGAAAACATGCATTTTCACTCTATTCGCCATATTGAATGGTGGTGGAGATGGTGGCGGTGTGGGTGAAGGTGTATGTTGTGGAGGTGAAGATGGAGGTGGTGTGGGTGGATGGGGTATTCATGGGAACCCTTGCCTTATTAACTGGACAATGCTATGTGGTGAAGCCTGTGCTGCTCCTTCGTCGTCACTCAGAGGAGGTTCAATCAACGAGTTATATTCGGGCCCTATTCTTCCTCTATCCTTGAACATATTTCCGCTTCGCGTAGCCCCAAACATCAAGGTAATTGCATAACCCACTTTTCACACAAGATAATCTTAATCCAAGTATTCAAAGACCTGAGATACTTACCTCGCGGTCCCTTGAAGAAGCATCATTCTGCTTCGTTGTAGCTGACCGAGGCATCGACTGTGAATTCTGTCACAAATCCTCCTATGATTTGATCAAGCCAGTGATCAACAACACGTGCGATCTTATCTTTAGAAGCTTCCAATCTCTGCACTAACTCCAGGGTTCACACTATCGGAACGTCACGCCTCCACCTTCCTTGGCCGTCTGCCAATTTAGCAATCCACTCGTATAGTTCAATTCGGAAGGAACAAAAGAAGATTTTGTGTATCTATGTGTAAAGATATTTCTCCAGCCACTGTTCTTTCATCAATCATAGATTTCTGTTTTCTTGCACCACGAATTCATGGATCTTTCTATCCAACCAATCCTCAATTTCCTTCTTAGTTGGATTCTAGTGATGTGACATCACACATCTCTTTATGCAAGTCCCGGTCCTGGAAACATAAACATTTTTTGGCTTAGTGGGTCCTGACCCAGGTTCAGAGTTAAGTTTAGCCAAACAAATACCTACACTACTAGCCCTTTTGGCATCAATCCACGGGGCATGGAATGAAGTATCGCTTGAAGCAGTATGGGGGGATGTTGGAACCAAGTTTCTGCATCCAGAGATTAGTGTAACATCGTTTTATGCCCTAACTTTGCCTTCATGCAGATTGATAATCCCTTTAGGGCTTATCGATATACTTCTCTTACTCGACCTGTAGACCTTCACGAAGGACTATGACTATCTTTCGTGGATCCTAAATAGGTGAATCAGCCCCTTACGTGCCTCTGTAATTACTCCTACTTCTTTACTTACCCAGATCAACTTAAGTACTTGATAACTTTAACATGAATTAAGATATCCTTCACGTAAATAGATATTATTACTTGCATTCATATAACAATATAAAACATGAAGGATCATGCATCAATAAAGTATTAGTTCATAAACCCATTATTCATCATAACATAATTGAATTCATTCATAACATAAGGAAATATAAAAAACAGAGATATTTCTAGAAGAACCCCTTTATTGATACTTCAGTTCTTCTTACAGACTCAATACTACCCTGCACACTCAGCTGCAGGGGTCTGTGCACTCAGCTGCGGACTCTACTCTAGGCCTTTGCACACTTAGCTGCAGAGCCTCTCTTCTATTCTAAGATTCTTCACTCTTCACTTCTACTGACCCATTACATTCGTCTTCATCATCATGAAGTACTTAGCTACCTTAGACTCTCTAAGACTCTCCTTTTTATACAATCCCATGGTCTGCGAACCATGGGTGGATCTACAAAAACCGACACAATTTACATAAACGAAGGTGTTGAAGCCCCGAAAATCGGGTCGACAACAAGGGGGATACCCGCCCGGTCCAGACCTTGGTTGGCAGCTCCTTATCTGTTTGGTATAGCGGGTCCGACTAGGGATAATGGGACCAGTTTCCCAATCTATGAGTGTGTGTGTGTAGAATTTGATGTTGATGATCTAACAATTCCTATCTAAGCTATTCTAATTCAAACTTTTAATCTAATTCTATGCTATTGTAATCTAATAAAAAACACATCTAAATCTATACTAACCCGGAATGTAATTCTTCTATTATGCGATCTAAAGAGATTTCAAATAACAACTGGTAATAAAGATCATTTAGCGATTATAAGAAAGGAAATCAATCAAGATGAACCACTTCACATAAAAAGTTAGACAAAACAGTTGTGAACAACATATCGCATAATGAGATATTCATACATTAGGCATAAACAAATAGCTATCACCGTACAAAAGTGCCAAATGATAACTCAAGAATTCATGCAATAATACATAAACAACTAAAAACTGTATATCACTTTAACATATAAGCAGAAATCGTCAAGAGATAAAAGTACCATTTGTGACTAGTCCTACTCATAAGCTTCAAGCAACAATGATTTATATCTCCTTGCTCCAACATCTACTAAGAGTACAGAAGTGCAACATCAGTAGCAGACATCAAATGCAAACATCAAGAAATCTTGATCCATTCATTCACCAAAACCTCCTCTGAGGGTGCAAAAGTGCATGTTTTGAGGACAAGTTTTTGATAAATTTCTGGACCCTTCTCTAAATGCATGAGAAGGGTTTAAATACTACTAATTAAATAACTTAATTACACAGATTCAGGATACGGTTTAAATGACCACCCTTTTTCTAAGAAAAACTATTTCTAAAAACTAAATTTAATATCTAAGTATTTCTGCATTTGCTCCTTAATGTTGCGAGCATTCAATATTTGCCTGGGTAGAGTCGGCTGACTGTATTTCGCTTTCGGTGAGCTAAGCAAACAGAAATGGTAAGAGCTGGCACCATCTTTTCAGCAAAATCAATGATATACTCGAGAGTCATCCTCTGGCTATGTGGATTTACTGTGTATGCCCAGTAATTAACCAAGTTTCACTTGGTTAATCCTCGAATTGCTTCTGCCTTTACTTTCTTGTGTTTTCCAGGCTTACGAGTGACTGAGCAGTTAGAGGCTTTTATTTTTGAGCAATTTTCTCAGCGATGCGCGATTAGCGCTAGGCGCTAATCGCGCATCGGAAACTGCCTCCGTTCTTTGATCCGGGGCTTTCTGATGCGTTTTTCGCCTTTAGCGCCTTTTCCTTCACCGGGTATAAGCTTCAAAATTTGTAAACATACTAATTTCGTGAGCTTCTGACCTTGAGTGTTTAAACCGCCCGTTGATATCAGCATTGTTCAACTACTCATTCAACCATGGCCGTGAATGAAAGATCTGTAATGGATAGCTCAGCAGCGTTCTGTGAATTTGCAGCTCTGTTGCATGGGGTATCCTTTTATGAGGGCATCTCTTCTCTGTCTTCTGAGCATTGGAACTTTATGCTTTTCCTTCATGGCTACCTGCACATTGCTTTATGCTGTTTCTGTTTTTCGTTCCTGCAGTTCACACATGAGGAGAGAGTAATGATAATAATAAAAATCGACAAGAAAGCTTTACACTCTACGGATGTACAAAAACATGCCACCTGACGTGAACTGACTCTTCGAAAAACACAAAACTGTCTTTCATTAACAACTGGCGTATCATTCATTAATTATCATTAAAGCATGTATCCATTTCTTGGTTTATGAAAAGCTTTTCTTGAATGTTGAGCCGGGGAAAATCTGCGATGGAGTGTTTCTGCGATTCGCATCGCAGCATTGCAGTATCGCATTATCGCATTATCGCATTACCGCACATTTTCATTAAGATGTGTTATCGCAGGGTTTCCTGATCGCGCTATCGCAAGATCGCAGCTCGCAGTATCGCGCTATCGCAAAATCACAAATCGTAGTATCGTGCTATCGCAAGATCGCGGATCGCTACCATCATTAAATGGTTATGTGCTTTTTCATGCGACATTGCGATATGCGATATCGCATATCGGATATCGGCGATTTTTTTAAGGTTTTCCAATGTGAGCATTTCTTAATGCATGCGATGCGATGGAATTCGCATCGCACTTTCACAATTTATTATCTTTACTCATAAGGAAATGTCCTATCAGTCTTTGCGCGATGTGATGTTTTCTTAAGGAGTAAAATACATAAGCCTTAATTGAATTTTTTAAATTTTTACTAAGGGTCCCCACTTACCTAGTGTTATTTCTAATACTAAATAAGGAGGGGGGTTGTTGCGGCCACAACAATTGGCGATTCACTTGGAAGAACCAGTTATCTCTATTTTTCTATTGAATTTTTTCAAACTTCCAAAACAGAAATTTTTTCTGAAAATTAAACTTTATTATGGAAAGATAAAGTACATTACGCTCTAAACCGTCAATGATATTTTGTTTCAACCACTTTCTACTTTAATTATTTGCTTCCTCAGGCTAGTCCTTGTATTTACATCAGCCATTACTTGGTTTTGTAAAGATAAAACAAAGTCTCCTCTGTAAACCAGTTTTAAATATGCTCCTTTGTCGTAGGTAGAGCCTCTGCTGCCAGCAAGCGTTTATAGCCCCGACAGGGTTACCTGTTACCCAGAAATGATCATGTATCCTACTTAAGGTGGCCTACAACTTTCAAAGAAGAATCCATACCCACACTTATTGCTTTGATTTTTTTATTTTTTTTTCTTAAAGAAAAATATCTTGGTTTGGTAGCCAAATTATGACACAGTCATTCACTTGATTTATAACTTTGCTGAACAAGTTGGCTTGTGATGAGACCCCTTGTCTTTTGATTGTAACAATCTTGAGTCATTTCCCTATTGTGGTGTACAGTATTGGCAAAGTTAGCAAGTTATAATATATGTGATAATGATAAGCCGGCTCGTGATGAGACCTCTCATTCTTCAAGATAAAGTGTATCCTTGGATCATTCCTCTGAAAGTTGCGATTTCCTTAGCAGGGAGGAAGTCATTGTTTCCTTAAGATAGCTCTGGATGACAATAATAGAGTTTTTGGAAACAGTTGTTCTACAGAGAATCTTTATTTTGTTATTGATACCTTTCATTGTACTGAGATAAAACAATTTCTTCACTACAGGTTGCTTTCATCAATTTTTTTTTGAAGTTGAAACTAGTATCATATCTAGGCTAAAGTTTTTAACTGTATCTATCAATAATAAAGATCAGTTTTCCAAAATATTTGCTATTTATACAAGCGAAAAGTTCAAAATCTGAAAGAGAATTGGTGTCTTTTTCGTAAATGCCTAATGTAACCACTCACAACTGGTTTTATTATGAAAAGGAAAAAAACAACTATTGTACAAAAATAGAATCTCCTATGGAAAATATTTCTTGAGAATTTTTCCATTAACAGGCAAAGGATCCCTCTTACCTGCTAAATCATGTAACACAAACGTTGATGGACCTATGACTTCTACAATCTCAAAAGGACCAAGCCACATCCTTTGAAATTTTGTATGTTTGCCCTTTTCTTCATGAGCCTTGTCCCACTTTAAAACTAAATCTCCCATCTGAAAATCTTTTCTGGTCATTATGTTTGAATCAAAAGAGGATTTTACTAGTGCTTGATGGTGAGCATGCGTTTTCCTAGCTTGTTCTCGTTGTTCTTCTAATTTAATTATTTCCATTTGTCTTAGTTGTAAGGAGGAAGTGGGTACTTCATCAATGTATTGTACTAAAGACAAAGAGGGAATTTCTAAGTGAGTCAGAAGAACCACTTCTTTCCCATAAACTAAATTAAAGGGAGAAGTGCCGATAGAAGCTCTTTACGTTATCCGATCTGCCCATAAAGCATATATGAAAGCCTTATGCCAATTTTTATGATTATGATCAATTGTTCTTTAATAATCCTGATTAGGTTTTTGTTTGTTGACTCAGCTAACCCATTACCTTGTGGGTAGTAATTGGCTGAATATTTAAGTTTGAATCCTCTTTTAAGTGCAAATTCAATCATTGCATTTCCAAAAAAGTATGATGCATTATCGAACATTAAAGCGGATGGCAATCCATACCTGGTGATTATAAATTGATCTATGAACTCAATGATATTTTCAGAATTAGCCGTCTTGAGTGGAACTGATTCTACCCACATAGTAAAATAATCTGTTGCTGTGAGGATGTATCTATGCTGCTTAGAAGAGTGAGGAACGATCTCACCTATTATGTCCAAGCCCCACTGACTGAAAGGTTGCTCGATGTTTACCAGCTGTAGTGGCAGGGACGACTTCTTTTGTCTTCCAGCAGTAGTTTGGCAGACTTGACATCTTCTCACGTAACTGTGCGAGTCTTTAAACAACGTGGGCCAGTAATATCCTGCGCGTAAGATTTTATGTGCAGTAGCATCTCCAACATAGTGTCCGCCTACTGGCCCATCGTGGAGTTCCTGCAAAACTTTTTCAGCTTCAGCTTTCTCAAGACACCTAAGAAGAACAAAATCATAATTTTTTCTAAAAAGAATATCATTTATGAGCTGATATTGCTTAGCTTTCAACCTTAGGGCTCTTTTCTTAGTATGATCAAGGTGTGAAGGAGCATACCCATTCTTGAGATAATAAATGATATCAGCATATAATGATTCTGCATCGTTTAGGCTTACCTCACACATTTGTACCTCTTCAGATGGAATTTCAGAAATTTGTGATGCTCCAGCCAGCATTTTGCAGAAGCCTTGACCTCTTACAATGTTTGCTGGTTTGATCTCAATATCATATTCCTGTAAGGCAGTAACCCAATTGGCCCTTTTCTCACCCACATCCTTCCGTACTAGAAGATTCCTTACCACTGGAAACTGTACTATGATCTTAGTAAGGGTTTTAAGTAAGAAAGGTTTGAAATATTTGACAGCTTTGAAAACAGCATAAGCATGTTTCTCCGCGTTTGAATAATTTAGTTCAGCACCCTGTAAATTTGAGCTAAAAAACGCAATTGGAGCTTCCGCTTTTTCTTGATTTGCTTGAGTTAGAATCGCAACATATGACTTATCTGAGGCAAATGTGTATAGAATAAAAGGCTCTGAAAAATTCGGGGTTGCTAAAGATGGAGCATTAATAATAGCTTGTTTGATCAGGTTGAATGGTGCATGTTCATCTTGACCCCATTTAAAATTTTGAATTCTTTTTAATCATGGTTTGCAAAGGAGACACGATTCATGAAAAATCTGGGATGAATATCTTTACAAAGTTGATCTAACCAAGGAAAGATTGCATGGCTTTTTTGTTATGAGGTAGGGATATTTCAGAAATTTCTTTGATTCTGTCGGGATCAATGTGAATACCGGATTTTGACAATATGAATCCTAGAAGTTTCCCTTCACTTAGCACGAAAAAATATTTCTTTGGGTTAAGTGAAATTCCATACCTTAAACACCGTTGAAAGATTTGTTTCAGGTCTTTGAGATGGTCATTTCGCTTCTTCGAGTACACTGTTATATCATCCAAATAAATTACTACAGATTTATTGACTAAACCTTTGAATGCGATGTCCATGGCTCTCTGAAATGTGGCACCAGCATTAATCAAACCAAATGGCATCTTTCGATATGCGTATGTGCCCCATTTAGTCCTGAATGTGGTTTTCAACTGATCATCAGGATGTACCAACACTTGATTGTATCCTGAAAATCCATCCAAGAAAGACATTAATTCTGAGCCTGCCACTGCCTGCAGTATCTGTTCCATAGGTGGTAGAGGAAAATTATCTTTTTGACAGGCTTTGTTAAGGTTCCGAAAGTCAATGCAAATCCTAATATCTCTGTTTTTCTTTCTAACAGGTACCATATTGGAGACCCATTTGGAATGTCTAACGAGAAAGATTATCCTGGCTTTCAATAACTTATTGAGCTCAGTTTTTATCTGATTTTCTAAATTGGGGTGGATCTTTCTCAGCTTTTGTTGGACAGGTTTTTCATTATCGATCATGGGAATAGTATGCTGGATGATGGAAGTGTCGTATGTTTTCAGCTCATCATAATTCCAGGCAAAAACATTTTTATATTGTCTCAAAAGACGAATATATGCTAGTTTCTCTTTAGGGGCTAGGCCGAGGCCTAGATTAATGTTTTGTGGTTTAGCATCGGTCCCTAGGTTTACTAATTCGTAGTTCAAGGTTGAACTTTGGATTTTTGAATTGGTAGACCTCTTAAACCGATCTTTCAAATCGTACAAGTCTTCTAACTTGACCACCAACTTAGGTATAACATTATTAGTGCTATTTTGTTGCAATTGTTGATCGTGCTGGTCTTTGTCGATTATTTGATTGGAGTAGGATTCTTCAGACGTGAGGAAATTTAAGATATCAGGATCGTCATTGAATACTCTCCAATTTGTGATGTTGTCAGGAATGGACGGTCTAAAGATTAATTCTATTGAGAATCTATCTGGACTAAAATCTTCGGATGGAATAAGCTTAGAAGCTACATTAGCCAAAAGGTCTGCACTTGCGTTTTGGAGCCTGGGGATTGAAGAAATATTAAACGCTATGAAATGCTCAGTCAGATCTTGTACTAAATATTGATAGTGTTTTAAATGACCTGATAAGCAATGTATAGTGTTACGTACCTGTTTAACCACAATCTCAGAGTCTCCAAAAACTTGAAGATACTTGACGTCTAACCCGATTGCTTTATATAGGCCTTGAACCAAGGCCTTGTATTCTGCTGTATTATTTGTGCAATCGAATTCGAGTCTGCATGTGAGCATGATTTTATCTCCTTCTGGACTAATCAGAACGTATCCTACTCCTGCTCCTTCATTAGATCTAGAACCATCAAAAAATAATTTCCAAAACAAAGATTTATTTACAGGTTTATCTAAAAAATTGATACATTTCGAACTATCATTTTGAGAAAAATTTTCGACTTGGGACAAAACAAAGTGTTCTAAATAGGGTGACACATGAGCATTGAAATTTCCGAGGAAAGAATCTACCGAGTAATTGCCAATAATGCTGCTGTTATACGCTACTGGTTCATTTTCTCCCTCTAACTCCGTTACTATGTACTTCTGGTGTAGCTCTTGTTCAACTTTTATTTGATTCGGTTTACTGTTGTAGGGCAGCCACATGTGCGACCAGTCGGTTGCGAAGTATCCATGGATTTTTTCTGACCAATCCTTGCTAAGAATTAAGCCATAGAATTCTGGGATATCAGCAACTAGAATGTGAATAACCTGACATACCTTGGGGTTGGATGACAACCTTATGGTTACTTGATTTAGTTCGCCAATCACTTCGAGATGAGATCGATCTAGCTGAACTATGTGGACTGCGGATTTCTGTAGTTGAACATTTAACTTGGCACATATAGATTTGGGTAAAATATTCGATGAAGCACTGGAATCTACCAAACAATTGTGCACATTTTTATTGAAGATTTCATAAGTAAGGAGAAACGGGGGAGTGTGAGATCTTGATCTTCCTCCAATTAGGGCGATGTCATTTGGATCAATCTTATTGATCGCATTAGGTGGAGGTCTTCCCATGTTATGGGAAGCTTGAGAAAGTACAGCGGTAGGCAAAGGTGCAACTGGCACGACATGTAATTCTTTCATCATTATCTTCTGTTGATGTTTCAACTTGCTCAATTTGTAAAGGGTGATGTTAGCCCTAGTCTTCTTCATGTCTTCAATAATATTGTACTCCATTTCATCCAACACTATGAGTGTTTTAGATGGAGTCGTTTCATCTGTTTGGATTGGGCTAGTTTGAGTCGCTTTAGATATCGTTTTCTTTGTTGCGAATTTATCCTTTGTTGCAGAGCTTGCACTCTTCGACTTAGGGATAGTTTGGGGAGGATCAAGCTGATTTTTGCTTCGTGTGCTAACTCAAAATACTTCTTGATCTTCTTCTTGTGGGAGGATGAAATCCCACATTCCTTGTAATTCCACAACTTCTTCGCAAGGATAATTTTAGGGGCGAATGTTCGCCCTTTGGCGAAATTAAGGGGTTTTAAATTTTTAGTGGGCGAATATTTTGTATCATTGTACATTTTTACAAATCACTTCAAATAGCCCACCTTATTTTAAGGGAGAGGGTGAAAAAGGTAAATTTAGCCCTTGAAATTAGGAGTTACAACCTTCCATTCACCCATTTTCAAGAATAGGTTTTATTTAAGTGAATCCATTCGCCCATTTTCAAGAATATGTTTTATTTAAGTGAATCCTATGGGCCAAATACCATATTTATAAAAGAGGTATGGTAAATTAATAAAAATATAAATAAATGAGAGGTATGGTAAATAAATAAAACATTTTTTATATTTACTCCATTAGTCACCTTATATACATGTAAGGTGTAAACAAATAAAAATATAAGTAAAGTGGAGGTATGGTAAATAAATAAAACTGTCTTTTTATACTTACTCAAAAGGTACGGTAAATAAATAAAAATATAAATAAACTAAACGTATCGTAAATAAATAAAACCTCTTTTTATATTTAGTCCATAACCCTCGTTCTATTTATGAAGGCTCAAGAAAGAGGTTTTATTTAAGTGAATCCTATGGGCCAAATACCATATTTGTAAAAGAGGTATGGTAAATTAATAAAAATATAAATAAATGATAGGTATGGTAAACAAATAAAACATTTTTTATATTTACTCCATAAGTCACCTTATATTTACGAACACTCAAAAAATGGGTTCTATTTAGGTGAAACCTATGGCCAAAATATTATGGGACAAATACCATGGACTAGATTGTTATTAATACCATGCAAAAAACCATTATTAACCCTAATATTAGAATTAATAAAAATAAAAAATGGCACATGGTATTGACCCATGGTATTCACCAAAATGGCACATGGTATTGACCCATGGTATTCACCTGGAATGTAGCCTATTTAAATGGGGGAATTAAACCAGCATGTAGCCTATGCTAAGATTCACTGTGACTTTACAAAGTTTTATTATTTAGTGAAAGACTCGCCAAGATCTTACAAGATTTTATAATTGAGTAAAATATTCGCCATGCCTGGTGAGAGATTCCCCAAAAAATTATATATACATATTATATTATTGATAAAATCGCCTTCCATTTTTCCTATATACCATGGAGATTCGCCTATTTATTATATTTATAAATTTAGGGGGGGTTCTTAAAATTTTCCCTGCTTCTTCGTCATCAGTCTGCCCTTCAATGGAAATTTCCTCTTATTCTTCCTCGGATTCAACATTTGAAATGGCATTGGGTGGCTTTGCATCCGTTGAAGGACCTCTTTTAAAAGCTCTGTAGGGCTTTTTTGAAGAAGTTTTTGCTACTTGCTTTTTTATGTCGACCATTTTGTTGGACATGGTCTTTAGAACTTTCTGCAATCCTTCCAAATCAAATGGATCTTTTGCTTGTTTCTTCTTGGAGTCTTCCTTGAAGGTGACTTTTTTAGATTTACATTCCTCTATTGCGGGTCTCTTTTCCAGGGCTATGATTCGTTTCTCTACTGCTATCGCCTCTTTCATGTTATCATCTAAGGTTATTTTATTGGCCCTATCCATGAAGATTTCTATGTTCAATGGTAGAGCAGTAATATACCATTCACATCGTACTTCTTTGCTGGGCTGGGAAGCAGTAGGAATTTTGTTGAAGATTTTGTTGAAACGTAAATTGAAATCCTTGATAGGCTCTCTAGTTTCGGCTTTAAGATTGGATAGGTCATTGATTAACGTTGTCGTAGACCTGTCATCACCAAACTTGGTTAGGAATTGGTCCTGGAAGATGTCCCAACTTGTGATGGATCCGGAGGGTAATGGAAAGTACCATGACTCGGCTGTTCCTTGCAGTGTATAAGGAAAAAGATGAACAACAACATCTTCATTAGTAACCCCATTGAGATTAATGGAAAGCATGAAGTTGTTTATGTGCTCTTTTGCTAGCATGCCTGCCTCGGGATTGAATTTAGGCAGCCATTTCTCAGGATGGGCCAGTATTTGACTCAAGGGTGCAGGCATTAAGATTGCCCCAGGGTTATTCCATGGAGACTGAGCCATTGTTGAATTGCTAACAGAGGAAAGTGCAGAAGATGATCCCTGTGGCTGGGAGGATGAGGATACTACGATTGTAGATGATTGAAGAGGGGTTGTGGGGGTTCCAGTGGACGGATGGACGATGATCTGGAGTGGAGGTGTGGATGGTTGACTTCGCGGTGAAGTAGTTGAGATGGACGATGTTGACGAAAGAGTCTCACTGTCAGACTCTTGCGGTGATTTCCTCGCTCTTTTCCTGGTGGGAAGAGGTAATTCGGTTGGCTGGACGCCAAACTTTTCACTCTTTAGCCTGGTCAGGGGATGAGCAGGGTTGTACTGCGAAGTCACGCTGCCTTGAGATTTATCAGACCTCTGAGGAGAAATGGAAAATCGTTGAAGTTTGTGAATCAGAGATTCGACTTCAGGAAGTTCTACGGTAGATTGTTCTGAAATATCAGGGTGTGTAGCAGCGGTTGATACTCGAGCGACTTCTAACTCTGGATTTAAATGTAATGGAGAAGTTGGGGGAGATGATGAGGGTGATTTACTCTCAGAATGGTATTCAGATTTGGATTTACTTGCCATTCATAGTTCAGGTCCTCCTTCTAGCGCCAAATATGTTGAAGCCCCGAAAATCGGGTCGACAACAAGGGGGATACCCGCCCGGTCCGGACCTTGGTTGGCAGCTCCTTATCCGTTTGGTATAGCGTGTCCGACTAGGGATAATGGGACCAGTTTCCCAATCTATGAGTGTGTGTGTGTAGAATTTGATGTTGCTGATCTAACAGTTCCTATCTAAGCTATTCTAATTCAAACTTTTAATCTAATTCTATTCTATTGTAATCTAATAAACATCACATCTAAATCTATACTAACCGGGATGTAATTCTTCTATTATGCAATCTAAAGAGATTTCAAATAACAACTAGTAATAAAGATCATTCAACGATTATAAGAAAGGAAATCAATCAAGATGAACCACTTCACATAAAAAGTTAGACGAAATTGTTGTGAACAACATATCGCATAATGAGCTATTCATACATTAGGCATAAAAAAATAGCTATCACCATACAAAAGTGCCAAATGATAACTCAAGCATTCATGCAATAATACATAAACAGCTAAAAACTGTATATCACTTTAACATATAAGCAGAAATGGTCAAGAGATAAAAGTACCATTTGTGACTAGTCCTACTCATAAGCTTCAAGCAACAATGATTTATCTCTTCTTGCTCTAACATCTACTAAGAGTACAGAAGTGCAACATCAGTAGCAGACATCAAATGCAAACATCAACAAATCTTGATCCATTCATTCACCAAAACCTCCTCTGAGGGTGCAAAAGTGCATGTTCTGAGGACAAGTTTTTGATAAATTTCTGGACCCTTCTCTAAATGCATGAGAAGGGTTTAAATACTACTAATTAAATAACTTAATTACACAGATTCAAGATACAGTTTAAATGACTGCCCTTTTTCTAAGCAAAACTATTTCTAAAAATTAAATTTAATATCTAACTATTTCTGCATTTGCTCCTTAATGTTGCAAGCATTCAATATTTGCCTGGGTAGAGTCGGCTGACTGTCTTCCGCTTTCGGTTGAGATAAGCAAACAGAAATGGTAAGAGCTGGAACCATCTTTTCAGCAAAATCGATGATATACTCGAGATTCGTCCTCTGGCTATGTGGATTTACTGTGTATGCCCAGTAATTAACCAAGTTTCACTTGGTTAATCCTCGAATTGCTTCTGCCTTTGTTTTCTTGCGTTTTTCGGGCTTA
Organism: Pinus tabuliformis; assembly: GCA_031772625.1. Lineage (NCBI taxonomy): Eukaryota > Viridiplantae > Streptophyta > Pinopsida > Pinales > Pinaceae > Pinus > Pinus tabuliformis. The sequence goes on along the minus strand of CM062808.1, from coordinate 151,410,571 downwards.
CGAGTGACTGAGCAGTTAGAGGCTTTGCTTTTTGAGCAATTTTCTCAGCGATGCGCAATTAGCACTAGGCACTAATCGCGCATCAGAAACTGCCTCTGTTCTTTGATCCAGGCCTTTCTGATGCGTTTTTCGCCTTTAGCGCCTTTTCCTTCACCGGGTATAAGCTTCAAAATTTGTAAACATACTGCTTTCGTGAGCTTCTGACCTTGAGCGTTTAAACCACCTATTGATATCAACATTGTTCAACTACTCATTCAACCATGGCCGTGAATGAAAGATCTGTAATGGATAGCTCAACAGTGTTCTGTGAATTTGCGGCTCTGTTGCATGCGGTATCCGTTTTTGAGGGCATCTCTTCTCTGTCTTCTGAGAATTGGAACTTTACCCTTTTCCTTCATGGCTACCTTCACATTGCTTTGTGTTGTTTTTGTTTTTCATTCCTGCAGTTCACACATGAGGAGAGAGTAATGATAATAATAAAAATCGACAAGAAAGCTTTACACTCTACGGATGTACAAAAACATGCTACCTGATGTGAACTGGCTCTTCGAAAAACACAAAACCGTCTTTCATTAACAATTGGTGTATCATTCATTAATTATCATTAAAGCATGTATCCATTCTTGGTTTATGAAAAACTTTTCTTGAATGTTGAGCTGGGGAAAATCTGCAATGGAATGTTTCTGCGATTCGCATTGCAGCATCGCAGTATCGCATTATCGCATTGTCGCATTACCGCACATTTTCATTAAGATGTGTTATCGCAGGGTTGCCCGATCGCGCTATCGCAAGATCGCGGATCGCAGTATTGCGCTATCGCAAGATCACAGCTCGCAGTATCGCACTATCGCAAAATCGCAGATCGTAGTATCGCGCTATCGCAAGGTCGCGGATCGCTACCATCGTTAAATGGTTATGTGCTTTTTCATGCGACATTGCAATATGCGATATCGCATATCGGATATCGGCGATTTTTTTAAGGTTTTCCAGTGTGAGCGTTTCTTAATGCATGTGATGCGATGGAATTCGCGTCGCACTTTTGCAGTTTATTATTTTTACTCATAAGGAAATGTCCTATCAGTCTTTGTGTGATGCGATGTTTTCTTAAGGAGTAAAATACATAAGCCTTAATTGAAATTTTTGAATTTTTTACTAAGGGTCCCCACTTACCTAGTGTTATTGCTAATACTAAATAAGGAGGGGGCTTGTTGTGGCCACAATAGAAGGGTAAAACCCTTTATGATACTTTACCATCTACGCGGTTCGTGACCACAACTTGCAAAGACTTTACATTTTACATAACAAAACTTTGGATTTCTTCCCTAAAACTTGGGCTTGGCTCGCAAATTGACCCTAGGGGACCTCGTCCCAACACCTCCCATTCCCATGGCACTGGGGTCAACAATCTCATTCCCACAGTACAGTGGAGTAGTTCTCCCGTTCCCATAGCACAAGGGGGAAGTTCTCTCATTCCCACAATACCCCCTCCAAGTAGTACGGTCACTTCATTTTATTGGAGTCGACTGGCAGGATATCATCTTCCTCCTCATGTGCCCTTCCAGATCATAGTTCAGGCTTATAATATGATGGTACCTAGCACATTAATAGATGAAGGTGCACTTGTTAGTATTTTTTCGTCAACTACTTGGCAAGCTTTAAGTTCTCCACAACTTGTGCTCATTACCTAGAATCTTTTGGCCTTTAACAAAGGAATCAGTCAATCGTTAGGGATCCTTCCTCAGTTGCCTATTACTTTGGGAGGAAATATTGTTTATATCAATGTGATGGTGGTCCAAGGCCCTTTGGATTTTAATTTACTCATTGGGCATGACTATGTTTATGACATGGGGGCTCTTGTCTCTTCACTCTTTCGTGTGATGTGTTTCCTACATGAAGGAAGAATCGTGACCATTGATTAGCTTACATTCTGTTGTGGCCAGCAACAACCCCCCTTCTTATTTAGTTTTATTACTAATACTAAATAAGTGGGGACCCTTCTCCAAAAAAATAAAAAAATAAATTAGCACTTATATTCCATTTTTGAATAAATTTTACTATCATAAACTTAGGAGAACACCCGCAAAAAATCCAAAAGGACTTAAGTTTTATGACAAGTTCGAACAAAGCTGTTCTCTCAATAATAAAGTGTCGCATCGCAAAAAGGTAATGGATGACATCATATAAGCAAACTAGTAAGATTGTGAAATCACAATGCGAGATCACACAGTGAAGAAGCTCATCGCGCGTCGCAGTTTTCATATGCCTCAAGTATCACTTAAGGTAAAATACCTCAACCCGGTGATATGTGATATCGCATCTTGTAGAAACATGTGGTGATAGATGATTGTTAAACACAACGGATTAGCGATATTTCGAAGCAAATCACAAGATCACTTTATCGCAGATCTACAGGGCTCATCGTTCCAAAAAGTTTTTTTCATAATCCGATGCCAAGTTATGCACATTAATGTTAATTTAATGAGTTAGCTGATGATCATTAATGAGATAAGGTTTGGATCTGATCGAAAGGTCATTTCACATAGGGTGGTATATTTTATATGATTTCGGCATTAAAAGCTTTCCCGTCACCTTATTTCTTATCATTACTCTTTCCTTATTTGTAAATTGTAGGAGTGGAAAGAAGAAAGGTATACATAGCAGCGTTCAGAGTATAATGGGAAAGAAGGGAAAAGCTCAGATTTCTGAAGACAAAGAAATGACACCCTTATACATAGACACCACCTATAACAGAGACGCCGAAATAACTACTTGGGAAGGAATGTACAATCTACTCGAAGAAGAAAATCCGAGAGCAATGGAGGTTGCAGACTCACGCGGGTCGTCTAAGGCATTAATTATAGAACTTGCATGTTCATTCTTGCACCAGATAGTGGCGATACCCAAGATTCTTCCAAACACGGACACGGTCAAATGGGTACTGGATAGTGCTGAAATAACAAACAGACAATTTAAGACTCAGAGCCAAGAACTCATTGGGTCGTTCACTCCACGAAATTTAAGGTTTATATATACTCTAACAAAAATGCGGAAGAAGTGAAAACTATCACCAAGGAAGCCCGGATCGAGAAACGGAGGCAGTTTCTGATGCACGATTAGCGCTAATCACGCATCGCTGGGAAAAACCCCTTGAGAAGGAAAGCCTCTGATCACTCAGTCGCCTGTAAGCTCGGAAAATTGTAGGAAAAAGTGTTAAAGGCTAAAGGAAAAACCCGAGCTCTAAAAACCAGTGGTATTTATCAGGGATATCCTTAAGTGGTATGTAAATTTCTGATCATTTGATTTAGCATCTACAGACAAGCTGGAGACAAAAGGCTGAGGAAAGAGCAGAGTCCATCAAGAATTTAACCAAGTTGAATTGGGATTCTTACTGGCAGTACTTGGTTAAACCACACAGTCAATGCATGACTCTCAAATGCCTTACTAACTTTGCCAAGAAGATAGCGCCAGCACTTGCCGATTCTGTTTTCGCAGGGCAACTAAAATCGGAGGTCGGCCAACCAACTCTCCTCAAGCCAATGCTGAATGCTTGCGACCATAGAGAACAGATACATAGATAGTTAATTTCCAGATTCAGTTTTAGTTTTAGTTTTGATTTATTTTTGCCTTAGATGAGGACGGTCATTTAAACCTCCTCCTATATTTTTGTAATAGACTATTTTTAGGATTTAGCTAGTAGTATTTCAACCCCTCTCAACGTTTCCTTAGAACATGCACTTCTGCACCCTTGGAGGAGGTTTTGATGAATGAATGGAACAAGATTTATTGATATTTTTGTTTAATGTCTGCTACTGAAATGCACTTTTATACTCTTAGTAGATGTTGAATTAGGAAGAGATAAATCATTATTGCTGAAGCTCATAGGTAGAACTTGTTATCATTAGTACTCTTATCTCTTACTGATTTCTGCGTATGTGTTAAGGTGATATTTATGTTCAGTTATTTATATATGAATGCTTGAATGTTTGAGTTATCATTTGGCACTTATGTACAGTGATGAATATTCTATTTATGCTTAATGTATGAATGACTTATTATGCGATATGTTTCTTACACTTGTTCGGCTAACTTTTTATACGAAACAATTCATTTTTATTGAATTCTTTTCTCATAGCAATTGAATGATCTTTATTACCAATTGCTGTTAGAAATTATTTTAGATCGCATAACTGAAAGGTTAAATCCAGGGTTAGTTTTAGAATTAGATATTTCTATTCATTAGAATACAATTGCATATTGTTAAATTAGATTTAGAATAAAAGCATTTTACTTAGGAATTATTAGAAAGGAAATATCAATTCTCATCACACACACACAAATTGGGAAAATGGTCCCATTATCCCCAGTCGGACCCACCATCCCAAATGGAAAAGGAGCTGCTTTCAAGGTCCGGACCGGGTGGGTATCCCCCTTGTTGTAGACCCGATTTTCGGGGCTTCAACATATTTGGTGCTAGAAGGAGGGCCCGAACTGTGAATGGCTAGTAAATCTAAATCTAAATACCATTCTGAGAGTAAATCGCCCTCAACATCTCCCCCGACTTCTCCATTGCACTTGGAATCTTTAAATCTTGAGCGAGAAGTCGATAAAATAACAACCACTGCCACAAACCCGAACATTTCAGAGAAATCTACTATTGAACCTCCTGAAGTTGAATATTTGATCCATAAACTTCAAGGATTTTCTATATCACCCCAAAAATCTGAAATATCTCAAGGTAGTGTGACTTCACAATATAATCCTTCTCACCCTCTTACCAGATTGCAGAGTGAAAAGTTTGGTATCGAACCAAATGAATTGCCTCTACCTAAATGGAAAAGAGCAAGGAAATCACCTAAAGGGTCTGATAGTGAGACTCTTTCATCATCATCATCCATCTCAACCTCTCTACTGCGAAGTCAACCATCCACCCCTCCACTTCAAATTGTTGTCCACCAGACTACTGGAACTTCAACATCTGCTTCTCAATCATCTGGAATTGTAATATCCTCATCTTCCCAACCGCAAGGAACATCTTTTGCGCTTTCCTCTATTAGTAGTTCAACGATGGCCCAGACCCCATGGAATAACCCAGGGGCAGTCTTAATGCCTGCGCCCTTGAGTCAAATACCGACCCATCCTGAAAAATGGCTGTGGAGCGATAAAAAGGTGTCCTGTGAACTCCTAATTACCTCACATTAATTATCAACCCAGGGACGACTTTTTATTTCAAGAGTGTACTCTGTCTGAGGCGGCTATTTACTTAAGAGTAATGTTTTGCAGTATAGTTCTTAAAACCCAAAAGTAAATGAATGCTTGAAAAAGAATTTAATTGGAACAGCAAGAAACTGAAATGTCTTAAACTAAATCATTCATTCAAACAACCATCAATCGAGGATATAGTAGCAATAACTCAGTCCTCTAGAAATTGATGCAAAAGGAATTAGAGCATGGACCATGGATCAGGGAGCGTGGTAGCATTTGCTGAGGCTCACGACAGCCTTGGACCTTCTCTCACACCAAAGCAACAAAGGCAAGTAAATAAATCAGCAGAAAGTAAAACGGAACAGCGAAATGGAAATGGGACAACAATAAATGATACAGCAGTAAAATAGAACAAATGGAACAACAACAATCAAATGGAACAACAATCCTTAATGAATTACGAAACAACAACTATCACCTGTATGTACATGATTTACATTAATATAGCAATCTGAGAGTATCGAATGATGCAACTATGATTCTAAATAGAATGATGCTACTCTCGAATCCCATAAATATGGTTTAACATAAATCCAATGACAGTAACATTCATACCAGTGCTCTGTTACAAAAATGGCTGAATAAAGATACAATTCGACCTCGTGTGAATTCAATTATATAGTGCAGAGTTCTTACATGGAGAAATCGTTCATTCATTGATCATAACAGAATCATAGCGTATCATATAAAGAATGTATCGGATTACTTAATAATAGAAATAAACAAACCACACGCAAATCACCGTATAATAATACAAAGGCAAGTGTCCTTCGGAGCCGGGCCCTTAGCTGCCAATGGAACACTGCCTTAAGTTACTCCAGATGCAGAGACGAAACGAACACCGAGTCTTTTATATTAATTGCATCAACAAAAGCATAACAAAGTCAGGTCTCAGCGAGACTCAATGATCACAGTTGTTCTGGAACCGTAAAATTACAAGAACAGTCCTCCCCTCCTCTGATCTTTGGTTTCATTTAAATAGAGGAAGATCAGAGCATAGATAATTACAACATGATTCTTTTACAAATTTAGGTTGATTCTAACTTCATCTCTTCAACAAAAGCAAGACGAATTTGGGTTGGCAGCTGAGATTTGGAGGACGGCCGCAACTGCAAATCTGAGAAAATCGTGCTCAAAGAACCCTGCGTTTCTCCCTGTACAAGCCGCATTTGGGCAAACTGTTCTTTAAGGAAGATAATTGGGCCCGTTCTGGACAAAACCCATGTTCCGGATTTTCCAAATTCGTCTTCATTTGCTCAAAATATCAACCGCAAAACTATCACTCCTTAAACCAGCGAATTTCTGAGTTGGCAGATTTAAAAATCAAATCTTCAATCTGGAAGTTACCTTGGAGGCTAAAAATGGTGAATAATGTTATAACCAACTTATTAGAACTATCATTGGTAAAATAATGCATAATAATCAATTTATTAGAAATAAAGGAGAATAAATAATGTAAGAGCATGAATCATCATAAAATGGATTTATATAATAAATTATAATAAATGACATGATGAAGAATGGTAGAAATGGGTGGAATAAACGTTCACAAGTGACAATAACAATGGCATATTAACGACCCAACACACCCCCACACTCAATATGTTGCATGTCCTCATGCAACGAAAACTGAATATATTGCATGTCCTCATGCAACCAAAAGACAAAAACCATGTGTTAACCAAGCAATAAAAATTTGAGAATAAATGAATGCTTCCTTAATTAATGAATATTCAATTTTAGCAATCTCGATGAAGGCATAACAATTGACATTCAACTATATGTATGAAGTTGCAGCAAAATATGACATAGATAACAACAAACTTCATTAACCATTTTCCCCAAAAACTACAAACCAGCTTTTGTCGAAATTTGGCAAGTAAATTTAGAATATATGAATGCCTTTATGATCCAAAAATCAGATTGTTTTGATGCATGGATCATGGGATATAAACAAAATGGCTGTAGGTGAGAGTGCATGATTTCCAAAATTTTTATGAACCAATTTATCTTGAAATTATCTAGGTATGTGTATTTTAATAGTATGTTTGTGTTTCCTAGAGATCACACAAATTGAGTTCATAGTTTTAAAAATATGTGGAAATCAAAAAATGAAATTGTATGCCTTAAATAAGGAAGAAAGTAGAAAATATCCATCATGTATAGCAATTCCTCCCCCTCTCTGAAAAATTAGCATGTCCTCATGCGATGCTAGAAAACAAATAGAGGTGGTTGCTACCAGCTGTTGAATTCTATGCTTGGTGTAAAACAACATGGAATAAGGGAGGTGTTGAGAGTGAATAAGAATAGCAATGGATGATAAAGAATATGAATGACGTGGTTATAAGAAAGAAATGAATAAATTGAACACTCCCCCACACTCGAAAATGATATGCTGCTGAAAAAAGGGGAAGTGGTAAAGATGTGGAATGAAAGATGACAAATAATGCTCAAAATAGATTTTCATTAAATTCTCCTAAATTCATAATAAATTAGAAAACTATGCAATTTTACCTCAAGTTTTACCTCCAAAAATGTGGAATGACATATAAATACTGGCAGTTGTTGGAGCTGATGTAGGTAGAGTTGGTGCTAAAAGTGATGCAAAAGAATCCAGGGAAGCACATCATGTCTGAAGAATTGTTCACGAGCCTCTACTGTGAAGTGCAATAGTGTGGTCATGCTACGAATAGAATTCTGCCCATACTTGTTGTTCTCCTGTAAACAAAGCACTATTTTGCATACAATGTGCTTGAATCCATAGTGTTAGCTTTGAATAGCAACAGGTAAGATGCATGCAAAATTGCAATTAGAAAAACTTATGTATACATGCAATACTAATATGTTGTCAAATCAACAAGGTATGGCAAAGTGTAGTAATCATATCGCATGCAACCCCATAATGCATATATTCCCCCCTCCAATTGGAAAATGGGTTCCATACCCATAAAGCATATGAAAGGGGTGGTGCTGACGGCAAGGCAATGGAATGAACAATAGATCAGTAAGGGAGGCAGAGTACACTTATGAATGATAGGACGGTGAAAATTATGGTTATATTGAGAGCAAAGTGTGTAAAGATAGTTATGAATAAGAGATAGGACGCTTTGGAGTGATGATAGTTTATGCAAAACGAAAAAGGACAACAATGTGCTAAAAATATGCTTTGCTGATAGTATTCTAGCTGAAAATGATGCGATTGATCATAAACCAATTTCTCATGCATAAAGGTTCAAAACAGGGAAAAAGTTAAGGAAATAACTTCTCTGATAAAAAGAAAAATAAGAAAAGGGTATTATAATAATAATTGACGATAAGATATAACTTCAATACCATAAGCAGAGCCGCTGCTGCCAGCAGGCGTCCATAGCCCCGACAGGGTTGCTTTTTAACCCATATGAGCCAGAATCCTCAATTTATAACTAGAGAGTTTTCAGTGTTGTTCTACAGAAGAGATCAATATGCTAGCATGGTAACCAGATAACCACACTGCCATTCACTAGGATGTAGCAAGAGTGATCAGGCCGGCTCGTGATGAGACCTCCTGTTCCAAGGATAATTTGGTTATCCAATGGATCATAACCCTGGTGTGGTGGCCATAATGGGAATGTCACTTTGTTACAGCCTTATGAACATGGTAGGCTGGCTCGTAATGAGACCCCTTATCCTCGATCTGCGAACAAAATTTTGTTATTATTACATATTTTTATGATAAAATGAGGGAGGCTCAGTACTCCTTAAGAGCAGGGATGGCGGAAGAAGTTGAAGATGTCAATAGAAAAAAATATACCCATAATCTCATTTATTACAGACAGAGAAGATTATAACCAGGGATGATGGAACCAGCATGGTATTAAGATGGTCAATCAATATCATGTTCAATAGAAAACAATGCAGTAAAGTGATATATAAATAATTGTGTCCCTTCTGAAAAGAATCTATCATCAAGGAGTTGTCCTGTTAAAGATCATAACGTGAATGATATTAACTTGCTTCAATAGAATCCATAATTCTTGTCCTCATAAAAGTAGTGTACTTCATGCCATGAAAGAGAATCAGGAAAATGTGGTTGAGATGAACTATGAATAATCCCACAAGAGAAAGGAAGGGTTGCTCTAAAAAATACTCTCAAAGTGTTGCCTTTTTTTTTTTTTTGAAGGAACAGCAAAAACACTCAAAAAGAAAGTGGTGTTCTGTGTAGGGAACAACAAAGAAAATGCATACCAAAAAAAACAAAAATACACACAAAAACGCGAAACTGTTGTTCCTTTTTGAAAAAGGAACAACAAAAACACGCACTGCTGTTCCTTTTGAAAAAAGGAACAATAAAAACTCAAACTGCTGTTCCTTTTGAAAAAGGAACAACAAAACACACACTGCTGTTCCTTTTGAAAAAAGGAACAGCAAAAACTCAAACTGTTGTTCCTTTTGAAAAAGGAACAGCAAAAACACGCACTGCTGTTCCTTTTGAAAAAAGGAACAGCAAAAACTCAAACTGCTGTTCCTTTTGAAAAAGGAATAGCAAAAACACGCTCTGCTGTTCCTTTTGAAAAAAGGAACATCAAAAACTCAAACTGCTGTTCCTTTTAAAAAAGGAACAGCAAAAAGACGCACTGCTGTTCCTTTTGAAAAAAGGAACAACAAAAACTCAAACTGCTGTTCCTTTTGAAAAAGGAACAGCAAAAAGTCAAACTGCTGTTCCTTTTGAAAAAAAGGAACAACAAAAACTCAAACTGCTGTTCCTTTTGAAAAAGGAACAGCAAAAAGACGCACTGCTGTTCCTTTTGAAAAAAAAGAACAACAAAAACTCAAACTGTTGTTCCTTTTGAAAAAGGAACAGCAAAAACACGCACTGCTGTTCCTTTTGAAAAAGGAATAGCAAAAACACACCAAATGCTGTTCCTTTTGAAAAAGGAACAGCAAAAACACACCCAATGTGAAAGTGCAAAAGTGCTGGTCCATTTCGAAAAGGAACAGCAGCTGTTCCATTTCGAAAAGGAACAACAAAATGAACTGTGAAAAAGGAACAACAAAATGAATGGCTGAACCAAACAGTGCTATTCCTTTCGAAAATAGATAGCAAAACGAAAAATGATGTCCCTTTGAAAAAGGAACAACAGGAACGACAAAAATGCACACAAATGCTGTTCCTTTAGAAAATGAACAGCAAAATACACAACCATAAAATACAAACACGCAAAGAATGAATTAGTTGTTCACTGCATTGATGCTGTTGAATGAAGCAACACCTGAAACACAAAATATAAAAGAAATTAGAAAAGAAACAACATTTTATTTAAAAAACAATATGTAAATTGAGTTACAACAGCTATGATATTATGTAAAAAAAATGATCTTTTTGAAAGATGTTTTAGCAGCAGTGACAAGACATGAATCCTGAAATTGAAATCAATTATTCATTTGTTCTATTATGAATCCGTTGGGTAATGATTTGGATAAAATTCATTTGTTTTATAAAAACTTCTTTGAAAAATCACTCGTCCATAAAATGACCTTCTTTATTTTCCCAGGACCTGCAAACAACGAGTATCTACCTGCAATAAAGCATTAAATCATGAAGAAAGAGAGGTGATCAGGCTCCCCTAATCCAAGAATTATGCAAAAAACAATAAGTAGTTACTCTGTATAACAAATGCATTGAGAAAATAACAAAGTAAAATTTATCTGTCACTTGCGGGAGAGCAGTGGCCAATCATGCTAGCCCGCAGTGTTTTAATCACAACTTCTTTGTTTTTCGTTGAAATCGAGTGATTCCAAAGCCAAATGAGAGCTAAATCAAATGTTTATCTCCAGTAGAAATAGGTTTTAAAAATTCAATCATATGATATGTCAAATTTGTTTAGAACAACCTGCATAATAGAGTCATTTTCGATTACCTGGCTTAGACCAACAGTTGATATTTCAAGCATAACTTTTTCGTTTGATGTCGGATTCGAATGATTCAAATTGGAAATGAAAATAGATTCATTTATTGATCTCCAATAGAAACAGGTTTTTAAGACAAGAAGAATTGATAGGTCAAATACTTTAAGGAACAGCTGGAAAGACATAGTTTTAAGGGTGCTGATTTACGATAGACAGTCAGTATTTTGATCATAACTTCCCCAAAAGATATCAAAAATGAGTGATTCCAATTGCATTGTAAACTAGATTCATAGGGGAACCTACCATAGAAACAGGTTTTAAAAATTCATTCATTTAGGCCTCCAAAAACTGACTGTCCCAACTCTGTTCCTGAGCTGCCCGCTAGACATCAGGTCAATGTTTTGGCTCTAACTTTTTCATTTCAAATCCAAATTGAGTGATTCAAATTGGGTTAGAAAGTAGACATCAAGGGATACTTAGGGTAGAAACAGGTTTTAAAAATATTCATTTTTGGTCCCTCAAAACATGACTGTCCCGACTGTTTTTCTAGAAAGTTCATCAAGCCCGCAAGCCAAAAAAAATGAAATTCAAGCATTTTTTTTTAAATTGGTGATAAAAATGAAAATGAGTGTTTGTAGAACTTATTATTTCCATTATGATTCATCTACATACACAAATTATAAAAACATTATCACCGATGTTGATTTGCATAGCATGTTGCAACAAAAACCCTAGTTTTACATGGAAAAACAAAATGCATTTATTTATTCCCTTGTTTATTTTATTTTCTACCCTAACCTATTTTGATTTGAAAAATGAATATAACTACGTATATGAGTACTTCCAGTGAAGCCATTTTTGAAATAAGGCTTCATGTATGCACATACCCAAATTTGAAAAATGCATGTTAATGGATATTAGGGTATGAGAAGCCATCTTCCCTTGAAAAAATGATATCAAAAATTGTTGAAGCATGGAGTGATGTTGCAAACAAATGATGGAGTGAAACCAATCTTCAATGTATCCTTTACTTTTTTGATCTTGCATAGCCATCATATCATGAAGTTCTTGAGCTTTTAAAATGGCTTGTTGATGCAACCTACAAGAAACCTCATTTTCTTCCATAGCTTCTACAATTTTTGAATTTGAAACATTCTGAATCTCATTGTAAGTTTTCTCCATTGGTGCATGTGAGATAGAATGGGTGGGAAGGGTGGGTAAATTTTCCAGTTCAACATTGTAAGCATGTTGTACTGGTTTATTATGGTGAGGGTGTGGAATTAGTTGAGCAGGAAAATGTGTAAAGAATGGAGCATTGTGATGATGTGGTTGGTTGGGTTGAGTGAATGAATTTGGTAGGCAAGCAAGGTGTTGTGAAAGAGCTGGTGGAGAATATGGAGAATGTGCTTGTGCTACAAGATGAGGGAGAGTAGTCATGCCATCATAAGATGAACCATGCCCAACTTGTAAACAAGATAGGTGGTTATATTGAAATTGACATGGCTGCCCTAACACATCAGCATTCCATAATGGATTATGCAAGTAAGAAAGTGGAGAGGGAGTGTTTTGAACCATACTTGTAGGCCATGATTTCCGTGGTTTTGACCTTGTTGCAGCTTCCTTACCTCTTTGATATGCTACTTCCATCCTAGATAAGGAAGAGTGAGTATCTATGAGATGCTCCTTTCGGTCATGAGAACAAAACATTTCATCAAATTCTTCATTTTTATGAACCTGCAAAAAATCCAATTTTTCATTTAGAGAGCTAATAAAATCAACTTTAAAATGTTCAAATAACACATTGATTTCAGCTCTTATGTCTCCTGTTCTTGTAGCAGATCTGGAAAACAAAGAAAAACATTTCTAGGATTCTTACCAGCCTTGGAGATTCCTCTTGAATACCTTATGCACAACTCACAAACATCATCATATGATAACTGAAAAACATCACCTTTTCCTATTAGATTTAAAAGTTCTAAAAATTCATCTTTGATTCCTTTAAGAATGAGTGTTTTTAAGATCTCTTTTTCCAAATGCTTATATTTTGATTTTTGAAGGTTGTATTGAAATCGATCTACATAATCCTCCAAGCTTTCATCTTCCCCTTGTATCATACTGAAAATATCTTCATTGGATTTGCAATAGTCTTGGTACTTCTTCAAGAATATGTTCTTCATGTCCTCCCATGATTGGATGCAATTCGCACCTAGGCTCATGAACCATCGGAGAGCTGCTCCTTTTAGAGTAAGAGGAAACACTTTCAATCTTTGATCATTAGTACAATAATCATATCCTCTACAAAGTATTTCAAACTCAAACATAAATGTATGTGGATCTTCATTTGCTAAACCATGAAAATTTAGTAAAGATGGGGGAATTATGTGCATTTGTGTCACTCCTAGATCTTTGATAGGAAATTCAAAAGTAGAAACGTGAGCCATTTCTTACCATAATAGAAGATGTTCTTCATGTGTTTCTTCGAGGCTCCTTCTTCAATTGTTCCTGTCAATTAGTTAGTGAAATGGGTGGTGCTTACATCACCACTTGCGTGAGATCATGTGATTCAATTTTTTAAAAATTTCTATTTTTTTCCTAATTATTCACACAAAAATTCAAACATCTATTTCTACTCTAGGTTCTTTAACAGTCCTGCTGGAAAGCGGACGGGGGAGCAGGGCTTTTACATGCTCCGTACGCAGGTTCTTACCTTCCGTTTTTAAGATCCAACTCTTCCCTAGCAGGCACTCATCAGATTCACACTACTCTTTAGAAATGACTACACTCTCCCCGGCAACGGCGCCAAAATGTGGAGCGATAAAAAGGTGTCCTGTGAACTCCTAATTACCTCACATTAATTATCAACCCAGGGACGACTTTTTATTTCAAGAGTGTACTCTGTCTGAGGCGGCTATTTACTTAAGAGTAATGTTTTGCAGTATAGTTCTTAAAACCCAAAAGTAAATGAATGCTTGAAAAAGAATCTAATTGGAATAGCAAGAAACTGAAATGTCTTAAACTAAATCATTCATTCAAACAACCATCAATCGAGGATATAGTAGCAATAACTCAGTCCTCTAGAAATTGATGCAAAAGGAATTAGAGCATGGACCATGGATCAGGGAGCGTGGTAGCATTTGCTGAGGCTCACGACAGCCTTGGACCTTCTCTCACACCAAAGCAACAAAGGCAAGTAAATAAATCAGCAGAAAGTAAAACGGAACAGTGAAATGGAAATGGGACAACAATAAATGATACAGCAGTAAAATAGAACAAATGGAACAACAACAATCAAATGGAACAACAATCCTTAATGAATTACGAAACAACAACTATCACCCGTATGTACATGATTTACATTAATATAGCAATCTGAGAGTATCGAATGATGCAACTATGTTTCTAAACAGAATGATGCTACTCTCGAATCCCATAAATATGGTTTAACATAAACCCAATGACAGTAACATTCATACCAGTACTCTGTTACAAAAATGGCTGAATAAAGATACAGTTCGACCCCGTGTGAATTCAATTATATAGTGCAGAGTTCTTACATGGAGAAATCGTTCATTCATTGATCATAACAGAATCATAGCGTATCATATAAAGAATGTATCAGATTACTTAATAATAGAAATAAACAAACCACACGCAAATCACCGTATAATAATACAAAGGCAAGTGTCCTTCAGAGCCGGGCCCTTAGCTGCCAATGGAACACTGCCTTAAGTTACTCCAGATGCAGAGACGAAACGAACACCGAGTCTTTTATATTAATTGCATCAACAAAAGCATAACAAAGTCAGGTCTCAGCGAGACTCAATGATCACAGTTGTTCTGGAACTGTAAAATTACAAGAACAGTCCTCCCCTCCTCTGATCTTTGGTTTCATTTAAATAGAGGAAGATCAGAGCATAGATAATTACAACATGATTCTTTTACAAATTTAGGTTGATTCTAACTTCATCTCTTCAACAAAAGCAAGACGAATTTGGGTTGGCAGCTGAGATTTGGAGGACGGCCGCAACTGCAAATCTGAGAAAATTGTGCTCAAAGAACCCTGCGTTTCTCCCTGTACAAGCCGAATTTGGGCAAACTATTCTTTGCGAAGATAATTGGGCCCGTTCTGGACAAAACCCATGTTCCGGATTTTCCAAATTCGTCTTCATTTGCTCAGAATCTCAACCGCAAAACTGTCACTCCTTAAACCAGCGAATTTCTGAGTTGGCAGATTTAAAAATCAAATCTTCAATCTCGAAGTTACCTTGGAGGCTAAAAATGGTGAATAATGTTATAACCAACCTATTAGAACTATCATTGGTAAAATAATGCATAATAATCAATTTATTAGAAATAAAGGAGAATAAATAATGTAAGAGCATGAATCATCATAAAATGGATTTATATAATAAATTATAATAAATGACATGATGAAGAATGGTAGAAATGGGTGGAATAAACGTTCACAAGTGACAATAACAATGGCATATTAACGACCCAACAATGGCTGCCTAAGTTTAATCCTAAAGCAGGCATGCTAGTAGAAGAACACATAAACAACTTTATGTTATCTGTAAATCTAAATGGAGTTACTAATGAAGATGCTGTTGTCTAGCTCTTCCCTTACACTTTGCAAGGATCAGCCGGATCTTGGTATTTTTCATTACCATCAGGATCTATCACTATTTGGGATATTTTCCAAGAGCAATTCTTTACTAAGTTCAGTGATGATAGGTCTACTGCGACATTGATCAATGATATGTTGAATCTTAAGACTGAATCAAGGGAACCTATCAAAGATTTTAACTCGTGTTTCAATAAAATTTTGAATAAAATTCCTACCGCTTCCAAGCCTAACGAAGAAGTTCAAAGTGAATGGTACATATCTGCTCTACCATCAAACATAGCGATCTTCGTTGATAGGGCTTCCAAAACAACTTTAGCTGATAATATGAAGGAAGCAATAGTGGTAGAAAAACGTATCATAGCCTTAGAAAAGAAAAATGTTGTCGATGAACGAAAATCTGAGAAGGTCACTTTTAGAGAAGATCCCAAGAAAAAACAATCAAAAGACCCATTCGATTTAGAAGGATTGCAGAAAGTTTTGAAAACTATGTCTAACGAAATGGTTGACATTAAGAAACAAGTAGTAGAGACTTCTTCTAAAAATCCTTACAAGCCTTATAGAAAAAATCCTTCAATTGATTCAAAGC
Organism: Pinus tabuliformis; assembly: GCA_031772625.1. NCBI lineage: Eukaryota > Viridiplantae > Streptophyta > Pinopsida > Pinales > Pinaceae > Pinus > Pinus tabuliformis. Next base: position 151,394,210 of record CM062808.1, on the reverse strand, counting down.
CTCCCAATGCTATCACAAATGCAGAATTAGAAGAAGAAGAAGAGGAAGTTTCTAACGAGGAACCTACTGATGAAGAAGAAGTTGTAGAAGTACAGGGAATGTGGGACTTCATCCTCCTAGACGAAGAGGATCAAGAGGCATCACCAGTTAGTACCAGAAGTAGAAATCAACTCAATCCTCCACAAACTACTCCTAAACAAAAGAGCGCAAGCTCGATATCTAAAGATAAAGTCGCAGGTAAGAAATCATCACCCAAAGCGACTCAAACAAGCCCAGTCCAATCTGATTCACCAACTCCATCTAAAACATTGATTGTTTCTTATGAGATGGAGTATAATATCATTGAAGACATGAAGAAGACTAGGGCTAACATTAATTTTCATGAATTGAGCAAATTAAAACATCAACAAAAGCTACTTTTGAAAGAGTTACACGCAATACCTGTTGCACCTCTGCCTGCCATTGTAATCTCACAAGCTTCTCATGAGATGGGAAGACCTCCAACTAATGTGACTAATAAAGTTGATCCAAATGATATCGCTTTAATTGGAGGAAGGTCAAGATCTCATACTCCCCCATTTCTTCTTACTTATGAAGTTTTCAACAAAAACTTGCATAATTGTTTGGTAGATTCAGGAGCTTCATCTAATATCTTACCTAAATCAATATGTGCAAAGTTAAATGTTCAACCTCAAAAATTTGCAGTACGCATAGTTCAGCTGGACCGGTCGCAGGTTGAAGTGATCGGTGAACTAAATCAGGTTACCATAAGGCTGTCATCTAATCCAAAGGTATGTCAAGTCATTGATATTTTAGTTGCAAACATTCTAGAATTTTATGGCTTAATTCTTAGTAGGGATTGGTCTGAAAAGCTTCATGGATACTTTGCAACCGATTGGTCACATATGTGGCTCCCTTACAATGGTAAACCGAATCAGATAAAGGTTGAGTGAGAAAGACATCAAAAATACATAGTGATGGAATTGGAAGGAGAAAATGAACCTGTAGCATACAACAACAATATAATTGGCAACTATTCTGTTGACTCTTTCTTAGGAAATTTTAATGCTCATACTTCGCCTTACTTAGAACATTTTGTTTTGTCTCAAGTAGAAATTTTTTCTCAAATAGATAGTTCTAAATGTGTTAATTTTATAGATAGTCCTGTAAATAAATCTTTATTTTGGAAGTTATTTTTTGATGGTTCTAAGTCTAACAATGGAGCAGGAGCAGGATGCGTATTAATTAGTCCAGAGGGAAACAAAACTATGCTAACTTGTAGACTCGAGTTCGATTGCACCAATAACACTGCAGAATACGAGGCTTTAGTCCAAGGATTATACAAGGCAATCAGATTAGATATCAAGTATCTACAAGTCTTCGGAGATTCTGAAATTGTTATTAAATAGGTACAAAATACTATACATTGTCTATCAGGTCATTTAAAGCATTATCAATCTTTAGTGCAAGATCTGACTGAACATTTTATAGCATTCAATATTTCACCAATTCCTAGACTCCAAAATGCTAGTGCTGACCTCTTGGAAAACGTAGCTTCCAAGCTCATTCCCTCAGAAGACTATAGCCCAGACAGATTCTCAATCGAATTGATCTTTAGACCCTCGATTCCTGATAATGTTACAAACTGGAGAATTTTCAACGATGATCCTGATATTGTAAGCTTCCTCACATCAGAGGGATCTTACACTAATCAGATAATTGATGAGGACCAACATGACAAATAGTTGCAACAAGAAAGCACTAATAATGCTATGCCAAAATCAGTAGTCAAGTTGGAAGACCTATATGATTTGAAAGACCGATTCAAGAGATCTACCAATTCAAAACTTCAGAGTTCAACTCTGAACTATGAATTAGTAAATCTAGGAACTGATACCAAGCCGCAGAATATCAACCTAGGTCTTGGCCTAGTCCTTGAATAAATATTAGCTTATGTTTGTCTCTTGAAACAATACAAAAGTGTCTTTGCCTGGAACTACGATGACCTTAAGACTTACGACACTTCTATCATTCAGCATACTATCCCAATGATAACCGATGAAAAACCTGTCCAGCAAAAGCTGAGGAAGATCCATCCTAATCTGGAAAGCCAGATTAAGTCTGAGCTCAATAAATTATTGAAAGCCAAAATTATTTTTCCCATTCGACATTCTAGATGGGTTTCCAACTTGGTTCCCGTCAGAAAGAAAAATGGAGACATTAGAATTTGTATTGACTTTCGAAACCTTAACAAAGCCTGCCAAAAGGATAATTTTCCCCTGCCTCCCATGGAGCAAATATTGCAAGCAGTTGCAGGATCAGAATTAATGTCCTTTTTAGATGGTTTCTCCGGCTACAACCAAGTTTTGGTCCATCCTAACAATCAACTAAAGACCACGTTCAAAACCAAATGGGGTACTTATGCATATCAAAAGATGCCTTTTGGTCTGATCAATGCTGGCACCACATTTCAAAGGGCCATGGACATCGCATTTAAGGGATTAGTAAACAAATCAGTAGTAATTTACTTGGATGATATAACTGTATATTCTAAAAAACGTGGTAATCATCTTAGAGACTTAAAGCAGATCTTCCAACGTTGCCAAAGGTATGGGATTTCACTTAATCCAAAAAAGCCCTTTTTTGCATTAAGTGAAGGAAAACTTCTTGGATTTATAGTGTCAAATCTGGAATCCATATTGATCCCGATAGAATTAAGGAGATTTCCAAAATACCCTTGCCTTACAACAAGAAAGCCATGCAATCCTTCCTTGGCCAGATTAATTTTGTTAAGAGATTTGTTCCAAACTTCTCAAGGATTGTATCTCCCTTACAAGCAATGATTAAAAATAATTCTCTTCAAATGGGGCCAAGAGGAATATGAAACATTCAATCTGGTTAAGCAAGCGATTGTAAATGCCCCATCCTTAGCAACTCCAAATTTTTCCGATCCTTTCATTTTGTGTACATTTTCCTCTGATAAATCATATGTTGCGATACTCACTCAAGCAAATCAAGACAAGGTGGAAGCCCCAATTTCCTTTTTCAGTTCAAATCTACAAGGGGCCGAATTAAATTATTCTGACGTTGAGAAACAAGCTTATGCTGTTTTCAAAGCGATCAAGCACTTCAGACCCTTCCTTCTTAAAACCCATACAAAAATCATAGTACCGTTTCCAATGGTAAGAAATCTCTTAGTATAGAAAGACATGGGTGAGAAAAGAGAAAATTTGGTTACTGCCTTACAAGAATACGACGCTGAAATTAAACCAGCAAATATTGTAAAAGGTCAAGGCTTTTGCAAAATGCTGGCTGGAGCATCGCTTATTTCCGAAATACCATCTTCAAATCAAGAAGTACAAATGTATGAGGTAAGCCTAAACGATATTGAATCATTATATGTTGATATCATATTTTATCTAAAGAACGGATATGCTCCTTCAAACCTGGATTATACAAAGAAAAGAGCCCTAAGATTGAAGGCTAAGCAATATCAACTTGTAAACGATGTACTTTTTAGGATGAATTATGATTCTGTTCTCCTTCGATGTCTTGAGAAATCTGAAGCTAGACAAGTGTTGCGGGAACTCCATGATGGACCAGCAGGTGGACATTATGCTGGAGATGCTACATCACCTAAAATCTTGTGCGCAGGGTACTATTGGACTACACTATTTAAAGATGTGCATAGCTATGTAAGGAAATGTCAAGTTTGTCAAACTGCTGCTGGAAGACAAAAGAAATCGCCATTGCCTTTGCAACCAGTCAATATCGATCAACCCTTTGATCAATGGGGATTGGATATAATAGGTGAGATCGTTCCTCACTCTTCTAAAAAACATAGGTATATCCTTACAGCTACAGATTATTTTACTAAATGGGTAGAAGCAGTTCCTCTCAAGACAGCTAACGCTGAACACATCATTGATTTCATAGATTAGTTCATAATCACCAGGTTTGGTTTACATTCTGCTTTAATGTTTGATAATGCATCGTATTTTTTTGGCAATGCTATGATTGAATTTGTGCTCAAAAGAGGTTTTAAGCTTAAATACTCTGCCAATTATTACCCACAGGGGAACGGGTTGGCCAAATCAACGAATAAAAACTTAATCAGAATCATTAAGCGAACCATCGATCAAAATCATAAGAATTGGCACAAATATTTGATGTATGCTCTGTGGGCAGATCGAATAACGCAGAAAGCCTCCATTGGCACTTCTCCCTTTAATTTAGTTTATGGGAAAGAAGTGGTTCTCCCAAATCACCTAGCAATTACCTCTTTGGCCTTAGTTCAATTTATTGGCGAAACACCAACTTCATCCTTACAGCTAAGACAAATGCAAATCCTTAAGCTAGAAGAGCAACGAGAATAGGCTAAAATAACACATGCTCATCATCAAGCATTAGTAAAGGCTTCTTTTGATTCAAACATGGTATCCAAAAAGGACTTTCAAATTGGAGATTTAGTTTTAAAATGGGATAAGGCTCACGAAGAAAAAGGTAAACATACGAAATTCCAACGAATGTGGCTTAGCCCATTCCAAATTGCGGAAATCATAGGTCCATCCACTTTTATGTTGTAGGATTTAGCACGGAAAAGAGAATCTTTACCTGTTAACGGGCATATCCTAAAAAAATAATTTCCATAGAACATCACTTCTTCTATTTTTGTAAATTAGTTTTTCCTTTATTTTGATAATAAAACCAGTTGTAAATGGTTATGTTTAGAATTCATGAAAAAGACTAGTATTTCTTTTAGATTTTGTTTTTCGCTTGTATAAATAGAACTGATTTGGAAAATTGGTCAGTATTATTGAAAGATACAGTCAAAGGCTATAAGCCTAGAAATGATACTAGTTTCAGCCTTGTGAATTTTGATAAAAAGCAACCTTTAGTGGGAATTTGTTTTATATCAGTCAATGAAAAGCATCAATAACAAAAAAACAAAGATTCTCTGTAGAAAAGTTCTTTCCAAAAACTCTACATTCTTAAGGAACCAATGACTTCCTCCCCACCTAGAGAATTACGAGCTTCAAGGAATAATCCAGTGATACACTGTAAACTTAAAGAATAAGAGGTCTCATCATGAGCTGACTTATCATGATCATAAATATTATAGCTTGTTGACTTTGCCAAAACTGCATACCACAACAAGGCAATGACTCAAGATTGTTGCAATCAAAAGACAAGGGGTCTCATCACGAGCCAGCTTGTTCAGCAAAGTTATAAATCAAGTGGGTGGCACTATCATAATTTGGCTACCAAACCAAGACATTGTTCTTTAAGAATTAAAATAAAATAAAATCAATAAGTGTGGATATGGATTTCCCTTTGAAAATCATATATTTCTCCAAGTAGGATACAGGATCATTGCTGGGTAACAGGTAACCTTATCGAGGCTATAAACGCCTGTTGGCAGCAGAGGCTCTACCTACAACAAATGAGCATATTTAAAACTGATTTACAGAGGAGACTTTGTTTTTATCTTTATAAACCAAGTAGTGGCTGATGTAAATACAATGACTAGCTTTAGGAAGTAAATAATCAGAGTTAACATAGAAGAAACAAACTATCATTAACAACTAAAAGCATGATGTACTTTATCTTTCTATAATAAAGTTTGATTTTCCAAAAAACCCTTCTGTTTTGGAAGTTTAGAAAATTCAAAAGAAAATCAAAGATAACTGGTTCTTCCAAGTGAATCGCCAATTGTTGTGGCCAGCAACAACCCCCCTTCTTATTTAGTTTTATTACTAATACTAAATAAGTGGGGACCCTTCTCTAAAAAATTAAAAAAATAAATTAGCATTTATATTCCCTTTTTGAATAAATCTTACTATCATAAACTTAGGAGAACACCCGCAAAAAATCCAAAAGGACTTAAGTTTTATGATAAGTTCGAACAAAATAGTTCTCTCAATAATAAAGTGTCGCATCACAAAAAGGTAACAGATGACACCATATAAGCAAACTATTAAGATTGCGAGATAGCACACTGAAGAAGCTCATCGCGCGTCGCAGTTTTCATATGCCTCAAGTATCACTTAAGGTAAAATACCTCAACCCGACGATATGCGATATTGCGAAGCAAATCGCAAAATCACAAAATCACAGATCTACAGGGCTCATCGTTCAATTTTTTTTTTTTCGTAATCTGATGCCAAGTTATGCACATTAATGATAATTTAATGAGTTAGTTGATGATCATTAATGAGATAAGGTTTGGATCTGATCGAAAGGTCATTTCACGTAGGGTGGTATATTTTATATGATTTCGGCATTAAAAGCTTTCCCATCACCTTATTTTTTATCATTACTCTTTCCTTATTTGTAAATTGCAGGAGTGGAAAGTAGAAAGGTATACGTAGCAGTGTTCAGAGTATAATGGGAAAGAAGGGAAAAGCTCTGATTTCTGAAGACAAAGAAATGACGCCCTTATACACAGACACCACCTGTAACAGAGACGCCAACATAACTACTTGGGAAGGCATGTACAGTATACTCGAAGAAGAAAATCCCAGAGTAATGGAGGTTGAAAACTCACGCGGGTCATCTAAAGCATCAATTACAGAACTTGCATGTTCATTCTTGCACAGGATAGCGGTGAGACCCAAGATTCTTCCATACACGGACATGGTCAAATGGGTACTGGATAGTGTTGACATAATAGAAAGACAATTTAAGACTTAGATCCAAGAACTCATTCGGTCGTTCACTCCACAAAATTTAAGGTTTATATATCCTCTAACAAAAACGTGCAAGAGGCGAAAACTATCACCAGGGAAGCCCGGATCGAGAAACGGAGGCAGTTTCCAATGCATGATTAGCACTAATCGCACATCGCTGGGCAAAACCCCTTGAGAAGGAAAGCCTCTGATCACTCAGTCGCCTGTAAGCCCGGAAAATTGTAGGAAAAAGTGCTAAAGGCTAAAGGCAAAACCCGAGCTCTAAAAACCAGTGGTATTTATCAGGGATATCCTTAAGTGGTATGTAAATTTCTGATCATTTGATTTAGCATCTATAGACAAGCTGGAGACAAAAGGCTGAGGAAAGAGCAGAGTCCATCAAGAAGTTAACCAAGTTGAATTGGGATTCTTACTGGCAGTACTTGGTTAAACCACACAGTCAATGCATGACTCTCAAATGCCTTACTAACTCTGCCGAGAAGATAGCACCAACACTTGTTATTCTATTTTCGCAAGGCAACTAAAATCGGAGGTCGGCCAACCAACTCTCCTCAAGCCGATGCTAAATGCTTGCAACCACAGAGAACAGATACATAGATAGTTAATTTCCAGATTCAGTTTTAGTTTTAGTTTTAGTTTTAGTTTTGATTTATTTTTGCCTTAGATGAGGATGGTCATTTAAACCTCCTCCTATATTTTTGTAATAGACTATTTTTAGGATTTAGCTAGTAGTATTTCAACCCCTCTCATGCATTTAGAGAAGGGTCCTGAAATTTGTCAAAAACGTTTCCTCAGAACATGCACTTCTGCACCCTCGGAGGAGGTTTTGATGAATGAATGGAACAAGATTTATTGATATCTGTGTTTAATGTCTGCTACTGAAATGCACTTTTGTACTCTTAGTAGATGTTGAATTAGGAAGAGATAAATCATTATTGTTGAAGCTCATGAGTAGAACTTGTTATCAATGGTACTTTTATCTCTTAATGATTTCTGCTTATGTGTTAAGGTGATATTTATGTTCAGTTATTTATATATGAATGCTTGAATGTTTGAGTTATCATTTGGCACTTCTGTACAGTGATGACTATTCTATTTATGCTTAATGTATGAATGACTTATTATGCGATATGTTTCTCACAATTGTTTTGGCTAACTTTTTATATGAAATGGTTCATTTTTATTGAATTCTTTTCTCATAGCAATTGAATGATCTTTATTACCAATTGTTGTTAGAAATTATTTTAGATCGCATAACTGAAAGGTTAAATCCTGGGTTAGTTTTAGAATTAGATATTTCTATTCATTAGAATACAATTTCATATTGTTAAATTAGATTTAGTATAAAATCATTTTACTTAGGAATTATTAGAAAGGAAATATCAATTCTCATCACACACACACAAAATGGGAAACTGGTCCCATTATCCCTAGTTGGACCCACCATCCCAAATGGAAAAGGAGCTGCTTTCAAGGTCTGGACCGGGTGGGTATCCCCCTTGTTGTAGACCCGATTTTCGGGGCTTCAACACATTCATTGGTCCTAATTTGACACCTAATCAACCAGATTCTAAAGATGGTCCTTATATGAAATTGGGATCTCCCCCACCACAGATTAATTATGTGGAAACATGTTCATTCCCACGTCTACTGATGATCTAGTAGGTGATTTAGTGCATCATGTACTCGGAACACTGGCACCTGATCTTTCCCCTGGTTCCTTTGATATGTATCCCTTCCAGAGAATTGTTCTCCCATCTAATGAGAGATTCTTAGAAGCCATGGTCTCTGGGGATCCATGATTAATATAACTAGAGATCTCAGAGCAGAGTTATTTTTCTTATGTCAAGCTTGTTAAAAAATGAAACAAGCTTCCTAAGAAGAGTTATTTTTCTTGTGTCAAGTTTGTTAAAAATTGAAACAATGTCCCTTGAGCATAGTTATTTTCCTGTGTCAATCTCATTTAAAAAGGAAATAGATCTCCCTACAATTCAAGTCTTTGGTTAGATCTCATAAATTCCCAGTCAAGTATTTCACTTAATCTCGTAAATGAATCTTCATCCCATCCACCTGTTAGTAAGAAGTAGTCTACTTAGGTGCATGAAATTAAGCTTGGGGGCATGTACCTCAAATTGATTCATTATGTTGGGGACATGCAAATGAAGCATATTTTTTCTCTGTTTCAATCTTGTGTAAAAATGAAATCAATCTCAAGCATAGTTTCCCATGTTTCAAGATTGTGTAAAATTGAAACCATTCTAATCCTATCTCTCATGATTTCCATTTTTATCAACATTTTTTTCCAGATGAGCCTTGGTATTCTCATTCCATCATCACCATCTGTTTGGTTGATCATACACTTTCACTTGGTTGGTTTACCTTTGCCTGGGGAACTGCTACATTGAGTGATATTATTAACCAATCTCTTGACCTCTACGTGTTTTGAGTTGTTACATCATGACCGAAACCCATTTCTACCTTTTATACCACTCATTCCTCCAAGTGGAGTCCTCTTTTATCTCTTTTTATAATCTTTAAACATGAAAAGATCGTTGAGCACTTGTTTTTTCAAACTCGTTAAAGTAAATTAAAAGACATCTACGCATTATAAGTTTAACCCTTTTCTGAACTGGGATAGACTATTTACAAAAAAGGAATACCTTAGTCGAACATGGCTAAGAGATTCTCCTAAGTATTGTTGTTTGCCTTTTCAAACTCAAGAGACAATTTTACGAAAAGGAACCTTTGGGGTTTTTTTTTCTCTTCTTTTTCAAACTCTCTAAACATGAAAAAGAAGTCAAGTTTCACCTTCGCTGGAATCGTAAAAACATCAAACAACGATGGACTCGTCAAGCGTGACAGGACCAAACTGATCCTTGTTAGGGTTCGCTAAATATACTCAGAGGGATTCATCTGAAGGATGAACTTATAGATCAAGCATATGTTATCCTCCTCAAGCTTGTCAAAAATAAAGAGGTACTTACCACAAATGGTTGGGGAAACTGGGAAAACAAGGTACTTAACCTATTAATGGTAGTGAGTCACTCTTGAAAATGACACTGTTCCACTTCATCTCCTTGGTTGTTGGATTGGGAAATTTTCTTGCCTCTTTGGTTCATCATACCGTGTTAAAAACCTATGCATTCATTTTTGGGTCAATGATTCCAACTCCATAAAGTGTTGTTGATATGTTCAAGAGAATTCATTCAGTTGATATCTACTACAATACTCCTAAGCCTTCATTCATGTATGTCATTCATGAACCAATTTCATATCAGCATCATTCCATCTCAAATATTGATACATGTTTCATGTCGTTAATGGGGGATACATCAAGGCCCTCTTGTGATGGGTCACTTCCTGTCGAAAGTAGCTCATTATCTAGGAAGTTGACTTAGAAAATCCCTTTGGTACCTTAGAGCTTGCATACATCAATGGCAAGTTTCCTCACTTTCAACGGCAGGTCTTTATCATTAGCCTTTGATCAGAAAATTTGTGTGTTGTTTGACTTCAACTCATCCATTCGCACCACATATATTGTACTATAGTACCTTGAGAGACATTAACATCATCGGTGGTTTCTCTCGTGTCTCTCAATGATTTACATCATTGGTCAGTAATCAGATGGTGTCTACCATGTTTGACTTCATCTCATTTATTTTCATGGTTAGACTCATACATCAAGTGATCGAGTGAACGAGATAGAATACCCTGGATCTAGTACCATCCATTTGGGTTGCATTTCAAGATTCATACAAGATCACAGAATACGATGGTTATGATCAGACAAAATATTATCGAAGCATAGGTCCAAACTAATTCATTAGTGGACGAGACCTGTTGATCATTGTACATGTAATATTGGCTTATATGTTGAGCATGGGTATGCCTCCCTCAGCAGTGATGATGAAAATTTATTGTAACAGATGATGAACTCAACCTATTGTTCTTGATCCGGATTTGTCATAAGGTAAAGAACTTTAGTCATCATTCATTGCTTCTGACTTTGTACTTTAGGTGGCAATGTGTTACAAGCCATTTTGTCACATTCAGTTAATAGGCTTGCAAATAGGGCGATTCAACATCCATATGCATTTTGTCATCATCCCTTCAAAAATCCATAAGCATCGTTTCTCCAAAAAAGTATGAATTTTTGGCACTGATTGGTTCAAAATAACTATTTTAAGCCCCAATGCACTGGGCCTTTAGCCCACCTACGCTCAATGCAAGTTGCATGCCTAGTCACCAGCACTGACCAGCACAAGTTGCTCCTTTCTACAAGTGCGTTGATTCTAGAAATTTGGCAAAAATAAAAAATATCTTTGAATCTTCCTCTTCCAAAATCTTCCAAGGTGGTTTTAACTATTTACTTCGGATAGAGATATCGAATTCTTATCTGATACTATCCTAATGGACCTATCTCTTATCCCTGGAGGTCATCCTCCCATCATAAGTGGATCTCAAGCCTAAGATGGTAAAACCTAAACTACCCTTGTTATCCTATATACTTACTGCCTTCCACAACGTCATGGTTGAATTTTGGAGATTTCTTATGCCCTCATGTTTCTGCTTTAAGCCTAAAGGATTCATCATATTCATGCATTAGGGTTGGTGTTTAGGTGTACTTTGTGACAAGGAAGGACAAGTAAACTTGGGGAAATATCTACAAAGTCAAGTTCTATTTATGGTTATAAACTCCCCCTATATCTATTAATAGAAAGAGTATCTTGTTTTCCTATATTTGTTGTGTTATGTTTGCACTCATGTATTTCAATTATTTGTTTATTCATTGAATAGAGATGTTAGACTATGCTGCATGGATATTATGGATCCTTTGCTTGTTTTAGTCATATGTTTAGGTTCTAATTATAGCACTTGGAGCTAGAATTGGAACTTACAAGTGAGGAGGAAAGGAAGGCTCGCTACAGCTTCGAGGTAGGCTTCATTCCTATTCTCTGATTTCTCTAAGGAAAAATGTATGCTTTTTGTCTTATGTTGTTCTAAGTAAGACCACTAGGCCTAGGGAATTCACCTTGGTCTGCAATACTGAAAATTACGCAAAGCAACGCTTATTAGCCTACAATGGTAAACATCATCATCATGGTCATCATCAAATTGTAAAATGTAAAGTACATGAAAGGTTCATCTCGAAACCATGTACACAAGGTAAGAACTGTTCATGTCATCACAAGCAGAAGTAGGTCAACCATCTAGAATATTATGACCCTTTAGACTTAACTAAATTAATAAACTGAATTTTAATTGATGATCATTCACATACTTGTGAAAAGTAATATATCTATCTATCTATCTATCTATATATATATATATATATATATATATATATATATATATATATATATATATATATATATATATATATATATATATATATCTATATATATATATATCTATATATATATATATATATATATATATATATATATATCTATATCTATATATATATATATATATATATATAGATATATATATATATATATACAAGTTTAACAAGAATAATTATTTTTCCTAAAAGAAAATATCTTTTTTTTCCTTAAAGAGAATATATGAGCCTATCCCATAGGGGAATGATGACAATTTTGAAAAATTCTCAAAATCTAGGTAAGGAAACTTGCTTTCTAAAAGGCCCATACATCCCAAAATTTACATACAAACTACAAAACATAGCCTTATAGCTAGCCCAAAAATTTATGCATTAACAACCTAGAATCTAACAAGTAAGGCCCATCAAATAAGCATAATGATCATGGCTACATCATGAAACTAAAAATTAATAAAGAGATGACATATCTTGGACCACCTTCCCATCAAAAAACACATGAAAGGACAATGATCCATCCTATAACACCAAAAATTCCTCGGAAAATGAATCTACTATAGAGTTTAGTTCGTAGTATATATGGGTGAAAGAGGACTAATACAAACCATGGATAAAATCATGAATCCAAGCCAAAAAATATTGCAAATGAACAAGCTATATCTTGATTTTGTCATTTTCCCAATCAATGACCACCTCATAGTCACCCAATACTTTCAATGTTGACACACCATGAAATTTGGCTAAGTGAAGTAGATTCCATAAAGTAGAAAATTAAGCTTTGGAATTGGAGCCTCTGATATGGGCATATCGAACATGAAAATAATGCAAAGCTTTTAAATACAAGACCACACCAATAACACATTTAGGTTGGTGCCCTTTACTAGCACCATCAAAATAACCCCAAGGGATATCAAATTCTTAATCAGACATGGTTGGTCTTCAAGTATTGAATTTTCTAAGCTCATATTTGAATTTGTGGGATAGCTTATTGACTAGACTTGCCACTACTTCAATAAGAACCTGATTATCTTGAAAAATTATGAGATTGTGAGCCCACTGGATAAAATAAACAAGAAAATGAGGAAGAAAACTCAAGCTAATCACCACAACATGTGAAATTCAAGATTTAACACTTTATTGAATATTAGGAATATTCCAACTAGTCTTTGGGTTAAATTTAAAGACAAACAAAGACCATATCCAAAGCACAAAAGAGTAGGAAACAAAAAGGTGGTGAATAGACTTTGAATATTGCCTGAAAAGCGAGAAAATACTAGAACCAACTCATCCCATTCTAAGTCCATTGTCCCAAGTTGATAACTTGTTATTCAAAGCTAGCCATAATAGAATTTTTTTCTTTAGCAAAGCATGCAACTTCTAGAGGCAATCCCACCACTAGGATTTCTCCACCCTGGAAGGAGGTTGTTGGCATTGATATCAAATGGTCATGTTCATTAATGATGCTAATGAGTTATTTTAATGTTAAGGATGTGTGTTGATGAGTTTTCTTGATGTTGATTAGGTATTTTTCTTGTTAAGGTTGATTGTGTTGATTGTTTGATGTGAAAAGGTTGATCAAAGTAATGTGCAAGAAAAGGTTGATTAAGTGATGTGATGTGCAAAGGCTTTGATGATTAACATTCTATAATCACATTTATGTTTTATTTGTTGTTTATACTTAAAAAAAATGAAGACATAATGGCACATGAGAGTTGAAGGATAAATTGTAGAGAACTTGATAGTTTCATTACATAATATTTGCTAAATTTACAATTGAAAGCCATATAGTGCAAGCATTGTTGTTGGCTTATATTATTTCATATTTTCTTAATATTACAAAACTCTTGAACTCAATTTGATATTCAGAAATGAAGAGGCAGATTGTGAATATCTCTTGAATACCAAGTGATAACTCTTCAATTTGAATTCCTGCATGGAATACAAACAATCAACAACACTTTGTATGTAAAAAATGTCATTTTGAATTAAAGTGAAGTTTTTGTGACTTGAAAATTTGCATGAGAAATTTTTATGAACATCCTGGTAAGAAGAGAAGGGAAAGAGTATTAGAAAATAAGCAGATTTGAAGAAGAGAAGCATAGAGGCGAAGCAGTAGAAAAGAGGATGAAATTTTTTAGAGCATAGATAAAGACCAGGTAACCGGAAAATTTGATTTGTAATCTAATTAGGGGATTGTAGTCTCCCATCAAGTTGTAGCTTGATAAATAATAGGTTGTATTTTGTTGAGGTAGTAGCCTTTTGTGGGTTGTAGCCTGCAAAATATTTGTGGGAGTTGGTGCTTCCTTGAGGTAGTGACCTCCTGTAGGTTATAGCCTATAGAAAAATTGATGAAATAAGTGAGTAGGAGCTTTCCTTCGCATCACTTTTAACCAAAAATTTGTGGTTTTCTCCCTTTATGGGTTTCCACTTATATTCGGTGTCTTCATGTGTTTCTTGTTGAATGCCTCACTTATGTGAATGCTTTTGAATTCTTAATATGTACATATGCAAAATCTATCTCAAGCAACAACAAAAGAGAAAATAAATAATTAAACATATTCATAAGCCATTAGTTGCATAAGAAGATATTTGAAAAAGGAAATTAAGTTGAGCTAAATAATGAAAAGATATAATTACCGATTCACCCCGCCCCTCTCAGTAATTTCCAAGAATTTATCAAATGGTATCAGAGCAGGTTCCTTCAACGTTAATTTAACAAATAGAAGGAGGTCCTAAATCATTAGAATGACTATTCAAGAAGGACGCTCAACAAATAAAGCCCCTGTGTTTACTGACACAAATTATGCCTTTTGGAAAATGAGAATCAATATATATTTGATGTCTCTTGGAGTAGAAGATTAGGCTGTTGTGTTGATGGGGTATGAAGAACCAAAGAAAATGGGTGGCGAAAAAGATGACAAACTAGAATTTACAGCCAATGCAAAAGCTATGAATGCACTTCTTAGTGGATTAAATGAATTATAACTTATTAAAGTAATGCATTGTAAAACAGCTAAAGAAATTTGGGATTAACTACAAAATATTCATGAAGGAGATACCAAAGTAAATATGGCTAAATTACAACTATATATAATGCAGTTTGAGACATTAAAAATGAATCAAGATGAAGATATTTTTAATTTCTTTCTAAGAGTATATGAAGTTGTTAATGTCATGATGGTTCTAGGAGAAACAATAAAAGAGAGTGTAATAGTACAAAAAATTTTGAGGTCATCACCTTCAAAGTTTAATCCTAAGGTTTCAGCTATAAAAGAGACAACCAACTTTGAGACTCTACAGAAGCATGAAGCATATGATCAAAATAAAAAATAATATAACAATGATGTAATGTCTAAGTACCTAGAGAAGTTGCATGGAAAATACCAACCTATATTTATAGAACCAGGTCATCTTCATTGCGAAAAGTCAACATCAACTAGGTCCATCATTTAGAGGCTTATCCTTTGGTACAAAATATTATGTAAAGATGTATATATATGAAAAGTAAATAATCATTTTCAAAATGCGTATATCTAGTCATAACATTTTGAATGTGAGCCTAACTCATAATATATTTTTGCATCATGAGAATTCCTCAAAAATTCTTCAGAAAATGTGTTGACATCAAGCCTAAAGGAGTAGATTCTATACATCTTTATGTTTGCAGGTTTCTAGAAGCCTTCATCATGTAGTACCATGTGATCGACTATTAGGTCCCTATACTACTAGTGTAACCCCTTATTGTTATTAGTCCAACCCCCTTGTTATATTGTTTTGCCCATGTAGTCCCCATATTGTTATTATTGTGCCCCATAGAAACCCACTATTGTTATTATTATGCCCTTACATTATTATTGTTATGTCAGCTCTGATTATATTATGACCCCTTAGACTCCTATATATAGAAATGAGGTCTTGTCATTTGTATCATCCAAGAATTTTTCATTTGTGTAATGTAAAGGAGGTTGCACCCTCGAAGAGGCTTATTTCTAAGGCATTGATCTATCTTTTCTATATTTTTGTGTGCTGGTTTCATAACATTTGGAATCAAATTTGATGCATCATATTCCACAATAAAGGTTTTTGTGAAGTCCTGAAGCGTTGAGGACAACACTTTTTGAAGGAAAGGGGCATGTTAGGTCCCTATACTACTAGTGTAACCCCTTATTGTTATTAGTGCAACCCCCTTATTATATTGTTGTGCCTATGTAGTCCCCATATTGTTATTATTGTGCCCCATAGAAACCCACTATTGTTATTATTATGCCCTTAAATTATTATTATTATGTCGTCTCTGATTATATTATGACCCCTTAGACTCCTATATATATAAAGGAGGTCTTGTCATTTGTATCATCCAAGAATTGTTCATTTGTGTAATGTAAAGGAGGTTTCCCTCAAAGAGGCTTATTTCTAAGGCATTGTTGGGCAGCGGATCCCCCCATAGCAAGTTTTTGGGCCTTAAAGCCCAATTTTTGGTCAATGTAATGTAAAGACCCCGCAAAATGTGGGCGCAGAGCGCGAGAGTCTAGGGTTGTCCACCCTAAACTAATGTAATTTAATGTAAAGTGTGTTGGCCTACCCATGGTCCACAGACCATGGGATTGTACAAATAGAGCAAGGCTCTAAGTGTAAGAGTCAGTCTGGAGAGTTTTTGACAAGTAATAGAGAGATGCGAAGGCATGATTAGAAGCTAGAAGTAGATCTGAAGGTATTGGGTCATAGTGATAGGTAGAGGCTCTGCAGCTGAGTGCGCGGAGGCCTAGTAGAGTCCGCAGCTGTGTGTGCGGACCCCTGCAGCTGAGTGCGTAGGGCGGAGTTGGGATTGTACTTGGACAGAGAATTAATAAAAGATAAGTTGATTCTAAAATATTGTGTGTCTATGCTTCTATTATATTTATGCATCTCTTTACAATTTATGGTTGTGAGCACTTGTTATGAATGTTGAATGATTAATGAGAATATTGGGCCCACATAATTAAGTTAAGATCTATAATAATACCATAGTAAGGGTAAAGGATCTAGAACAATGCCTCTTCACGCTCTTTACAGAGTTGCGTGGAAGCAGTTCCACAAGCTGCGAAGGACAAACAGCCTGGCGGAGTAGCGCAAGTGCATAGGTTCAGTTCGAGAGCTTCTTAGATTTCATTAAGACATCCCTACGGTGCGAAAACCTAGTTCCAACACCCTCCCATACTACATCGGGTGAGACCTCAGTCCGCGCATCGCAGACTGTTGCCGAAAGGGCCAGTAGTTTCAGGATGTGTTTAGCTAAATCACTTCTAAACCTGGGTCAGGCCCCAACAAGCCAACAAATGGTTCCGCTGCCGGGACCAGGATCTGCCTAAGGGATGTCTGATGTCATGCCACTGGAACCCAACAAAGAAGGAAATTGAAGAGTGGTTGGATAAGAAGATTCACGAGTTCGTGACACAGGAAAACAGAACTCCGCAGGTATCCGAGAAAAGGTGGCTAGATTGCTACGTGTATACAGAAATCCACGATATCTTCTTCACATCCTTTTCCTCTAAACTATATGAGTGGATCACGGGGTCAGCCGACATCCAGGGAAGGTGTAAACTCGACCAACCGATAGTGTGGACTTCGTAATTAGTGTGCATACTAGAGGCATCAGAAGATAAGATCGCGCGATTTGTGGACCATTGGCTTGACCAGATAATAGGGGGTTTTATCACTAAGTTTGCGGTAGACATGACCGTAAGCTACAGCAAAGCAGAACGACATTTTCTCAAGGGACCACGAGGTAATTACATTAAATCTCTGAATACTTGGATTAAGATGTTGTTATGTGAAAAGCGGGTTATGTGAATACATTAATGATTGGAACGACGCAGAGCGGAGAGATCTATAAGGGTAGCAGGGAATTAGGAAACAGTCCCTTAATTTCACCTTCGCGAGAGAGCGAGGAGGATCTCACTCGTGTCTCTCTGAGAAGTGCGGTCAGTTTGATAAGACAACACATTCTGCAGTTACCACCCCCACCCACACCACCACCCGCTTCACCTCCTTCACCTCCATCTCCACCCACTCCACGTCCACCAACCCCACAATTCAGCATGGCGAGCATGATCAAGCTACCTGTATTTAGAGGAGTAGGGAATGAGGATCCAGACCAGTTCTAGTTCGTGGTAAGAGTAGTGTGGGAAGCACAAGGGGTCATGGAAAACAACATTAAGAAGGCTACATTGGTGAGAGTGCTGTAGGATCGCGCATTGACATGGTATATCAAGCACTCTAATGATCATCCAAATGCAAGAATAGCAGAGATCAAGAATGCGCTGAACAAAGAATTTAGCCGGTCGAAATTAGAGACATAGTCAATCATCGAGTTTAAAGAGATCGTGATGGTTCCAGGCGAGACCCCCAGGGATCTGGATCAGCGACTGAAGAGTACGATCCACGAGGCTAATATGACGCTCACAGATGCACAACATCGTGCATGGTTTGTGGAATCTCTGACACCGCACCTGAGGACGGCGCTATCACAACAGAAACTTTCTACCCAGGCCGAAGCGTTGGAATTGGCGATGAGGTTGCATGAGACAACGATACAGGATTTAGAGTTGGGAGTTCAAAAAATCCACGCGCAACTACAGAAACTCTACCTAGAGATGCAGAGCTTGAAGCAGGATAGGGCACTAAGGTCAAAGGTGCGCGAGGAAGTATGGTGTGTAAAATGCAAAGGCTAGGGCCATGACAATGGCCACTGTCCAGTATTCACGAACTACTTGGTAGGAGGGGGCCAATGCCGTTGAGACCGGAAGCACAGGCAGGGCCAAGTGCGACACCCACGTTATGGTGCGTGATTTGTCATATAGGAGGAAAACACACGATGGATAATTGTTATTTGTTGCAGAAGTATACACTGGCACCCCAACAACTGTTTTGTAATTTTTGTAGGTCAATAGGCCATGATGAGCGTACTTGTCGCAGCTATGAGCTAATGATGGATTGGACCCCAACCTATAGAATGTAGACAAAAATACGAGGCCTCGACCGAGCTGTGGGGATGGTGGGCGCTGAATTTCAGGGGCAAGGTCGAGGACAAGGAGGAATGGGACTAGGAAGGGGCCGCAGATAGCTAATTTGTTACAATTGCAGAGGACCAGGGCACTACGCCCGCGATTGTACCAAACCGATGAGGACATCTTGTTTGTACTGTGCTCAATTTGATCATGAAATGATAGATTGTCCTATGCTGATCACACAGATGCATGAGAAAGGGGTACTGCAACCTCCTCCGACTCAGAATATCCAAATGATGAGGTTTGAACCGTGCAAAGAAGACCCAAATGTAAACATGATGCTCAGAAGTGGTGCGACCATAGGGGAGGACAAGGGGAAGTAGCCTGAGGAAGATACATGGGTTCGCAAGGCTCCAGCAAAAGAACCTGAGTTTGACCTAAAACACGTGAAGGAGACGTTCATGGAAGCTAAGAAGAGCTTCGTGGAGGCCTCTACTTCAGATAGTAAGGATCAACCAGAGTCAAGGATGGATCCTTCTATGCTTACTACCTTTTTGGAGACATGCATGAAACTATTGCGCGACAATAGGGCATTTAAGGGACTACAGGAATTGATCACCGGGTGCGCAGGGTCAGGGGAACCGCGCATAGTCTGGAAACTGGGGAGGCACACATTGCGCACTAGAAGGGAGATGAGATTGACTACGCAGATTGGCGAACATGAAATGGATCAGGTAATCCTAGACCTGGGTTTGGACGTGAATGTGTTACCAAAGAAGACATGGGAACACATGGGCAGGCCCATGTTACAGTGGTCCCCTATTCAATTACGAATGGCGAACCAACAGAAGATTTTTCCCATGGGGAGGTTGCAAGGGGTAACAATTGATATCGAAGGCGCGAGCACACAGACAGACTTTGAAGTAATAGAGATTGTCGATGACAGCAATCCTTATCCCGCATTGCTAGGAATAGACTGGGCCACTAATATGAATGGAGTCATCAACCTAAAGAAGCGGAAGATGATATTCGAGAAAAAGTCCCTACGCATAGTAGTTTTGCTAGACCTAGCCGAAGGAGCGCATTACACTGAACCAATGCATGACGATGAAAGCGACGATGAGCTGGATTGTATTTACCAGATAACGACGCGAGACCAGGATCGGGTGAACCCAACTATAGATGGGAGAATCTCATGGGAGCACGATAGTTCCTGCACTTCGGATTCAGACGAAGAAGTAGAACATTGGCAGAACCGGTTGCACGAAGTGACAATGCTAAATTGCAACATGATGATTAGATAACTACGTTGCATGATGAGAGAGGCAATGGAACTACCAACATATGATGGAGTAACAATGATGGATGAATTCCTAGACAAATTTGAAAGTGTAGTATCAGAACAACAGCAGTGCGATGCGCTAGAATGGGCGTTGTGCGCAACACCAGCACAATGGTGGAGTACACATCAGGAAACCGTTGTAAACTAGCACGAATGTAGGAGGCGGATGCACTTACAATTTGGAAGGCCCTAGTGTCAAATGAGTGCCGGGAAGCCAGGACGAAGCAGCTTGTGCACCCACATGTGTCGATGGGTGCAGACGAGTGTTGTGCAAGCACATCCTAGACTAAGGATCGAAAATTAGAACCCAACGCGGCAACAGGAAAAGCAATGCACACCACAAATATTCCACGTCGTAGCATTCACAAAGCTATGCGGAGTCATGAATAGAGTTTACCAAGCTGAACGAACTAATTGGGACCTACGTGTACCAGCAGTCCGATGGGCCTATAGGCCATGCACAAGAACCTGAGTGCAGGAATGATTCCGAAGACAACGAGCAGAGTCGAGGCCGTAGCTTTAGAGAAGAATTCCCATACAAAAACTCCCATAATGGGGATAGCATGCGAGGACCAGAACGAAGGGATTATGCATGTGAGGACAAACATATGCAGATTCAAGAAGCCATTCGGCGAGGAAACCTTGAGCTCTGTGAGCTCGAAGAAGATCGGGTAGGACTAAAGCAGAAAAGTAGGTTGATGGACGTGGAAATCAGAAACACTACAAGAAAAAAGGTCATTGGTGAGGGTCATGCCTGTGACGGAACTTTAAGGTCTGTCACCAATGTGACATATGGTGACAGTCTTTAAAAAATCGTTGTTGTAAGTGTATATAGTGATGGTCCTTTAAGGCTTGTCACCAAAGCCATTTTCAATGACACTTTTGGTGAGGGTCATTAAAGGCTCGTCACTAATTCTCTCTTTGGTGACACGTTTGGTGAGGGTCGTTAAATGCCCATCACTAATTCTCTCTTTGGTGACACTTCTAGTGACGATATTTTATTGACCGTCACCAATGATTGTTTCGGTTACTTTTGGTGACGGTCAATAAATGTTTGTCATCATTGATCATTCCAATGAATTTTTATGATGCCTCATGCCTATGACGGACCTTTAAGGTCCATCACCAATGTCGCATATGGTGACGGTCTTTAGAAAATCATTGTTGTAAGTGTATATAGTGATGGTCCTTTAAGGTTTGTCACCAAATCCATTTTCAATGACACTTTTGGTGAGGGTCGTTAAAGGTCCGTCACTAATTTTCTCTTTGGTGACACTTTTGGTGAGAGTCATTAAAGGCCCATCACTAATTATCTTTTTGGTGACACTTCTATTGACGATATTTTATTGAACCTCACCAATGCTCTTTTTGGTTACTTTTGGTGACGGTCAAAAAATGTTCATCATCATTGATCATTCCAATGAGTTTTTGATGAAGCTATGTACTTGTTACTATATTTTTTGTCAAAAGGTAACGATTTACAACCATTTTTGTGGAGTATTTTTTATTATGTGTCCAAGGTCATAGTGGTTATAATAGTTAGTCAATTTGTTAAGAATTAATTAGTGTGTATCATTTCCCTCAAGTCATAAGAATATAGTTTTCCTATGAGTCAACACATGATTCATCTCTATTAGGTTTATTATCTAGAAAATTTCCTTTAAATAAAGTTCCACTAGTGTGTGTAGGAACTATATTATTTAATACATAATCAAGCTCTATCAATTCTATTAATGAGAGAGACCTAGCACTCCTCAACACTCATGGCACACCTTAACATGCTTTGGAATAGTACACTAACATTCCTTGGCACCTCACATGTCTTGGAACATCTTTGTACCTAGAACATCTTGCCATGAGTAGGATGCCCAAGCACATGTTGGCATGCCCTAGCATAGCATAGCACTCCCCTATCATGTGTTGGCATGCCCTGGAACACCTTGGCAAAATATTGCATTGAAAAACATTAGAACTTGGCACACATTGGCACTTGGCATGTATTGGAACATATTATAAGTGTGCCTAGCATGCCCCTTTTGAAAAAGATAAAGTCTCGACTTATTAACCCTCTTATGTGTTCATTTCCTTGCATTTTAGCTTGTTTATTCCTTTTGTTGCCTTGAAACTCCTTGACGCATATTGGCATACTATGGCACCATGCACATCCTAGCATGTCTTAGCACCTGGAATGCCTTGGCACTATTTGGCACATGCTAGCACACCCCAAAAATACCTAGCACACTCTAGCACTTCTTGACATTCCCTGATATTACTTGGCGTTCCTTACCCATGCTTAACATACCTTGTCACTCCCTCCTTGGCATGATAGATAGCACTCATTAACACTCCCCGACACACCCTTATGTTCATTCACTTCCATGCATTTTGACCTAGAGCTCCCTTGTGTTTTATTAGTACTCCCTAACACTGCTCATCATCCATTGGCACTCTCTAGCACACCTTAGCACTCTTCGATATGCTCTTCCACTTCATAGCATGCATCACACTCCCTGACGCACATTGGCACTTGGCACGTGTTGGCACTTGGCAAGTATTAGCATGTTTGGCATGCGTTGAGATGACTTGGTATGATTTGGAATGGTTTAATATTAAAGTTATTTGAGATCAATTATTGGAAACTAGATGAGAAGAAACAGAGGAAGATTTGGCACTTAGAATGCATTGACACTTGGCACTTGGAACCTATTGGCACCTAGTGTTGGTTCTCTAAGCATGACCCTCATGGAGAAGGTAAATTGATGACTTATTAACCCTATTATGTGCTCATTTACTTGTATTTTAACTTTTTCCTCCCTTTTGTTCCCTTGAAATCCCTGGCATGCATTGTCACACCCTTGTACATCTTGGCATGCCTTCACACTTGGCATTTCTTATCTTGTTTGACATGTCTTCGTACTATCTCGCACATGTTAGCATGCCCTATCATTCTCTAACACACCTTGGAAGTCATGAAATTACAACTAGCATTACATTTTTCCATGAATTGGGAACATTACATTCACTATAACACCTTGGCACTCCCTAGTTTTCATGCCCTCTGTTATCCTCCAAAATGTCAAAGGCTGATGAAGAGATCGACGGAGGTAATCACAGACCAAGCTTTTAGTTTGGTAGCTAGTCGTACCAAACCAGAGAGGGCTCTCTCTATGAAATCACAACAAAGAGATGACTGGAATGTAAATGTTTTTAGGCTAGATAGCTAGGTTCAAGTGGGTTTTGGAAAATTTATGGTTTTGTTGCTCGATAAGGGAGAAAAACCAGGTAGCTAGGTCAGAGGATCAAAGGGTTACAACAAAAAATACAAAAGGGAGAAAGGTAGCATTACTTTTGTGATGGATCTTAGGGTTTTTTGGCTTAGTGTAGTGTTTAGAAGAAGTGAAAGGTATTAATGAGCATGAAACATGAATTCATTAAGCAAGAAATAAAGTAACACATAATGATTTTTCCATCAAAACAGAGCTTTATGCAAAGAATTTTGTTATAAAATGTAAGGAAAACCATTGAATAATTGATGAATGGAAAGAGAAGATTAATATCTTTCATATAAAGCTATAACAGAGAAAAAATAACATCACAAACTTACTACACATGAATTCCTAGATAATAGTTGCAAATTGTGTCCTTTGATTTCCAGAAAATGTCCAAGTACAAGCTACAATAGTTCTCTCCTCTGAAATCCAACCCGTTATATCACTAAGAAAATGATACATAAATACCAAAACAACATCTCCCCACTCTTAGGGGTTGAAGAAATGACTCTACGAACTGTTCCATGAGGTGTTCTAACCAAACCTTAATGTCTAGGGAAGTTAAAAATGACTTCTACAATTAACTTTGACTCCAACCTCTCTCATAAATGAGGTCAAATTTACATCAAAACAGCTTATAAATACTAACCACCCATTATTTACATTTACTTTTACCCCTCACATTCATCTACTTCACCCTTTTGACTTTTACCAAAGTCAAACTAGGAATTACAAAAAATTACACAGTGAAAATTTTACAAAAATCTAAAAAATTTCCAAGTGTACAACGAGCTGTTGGAGGCCATTTTTGAGTGCCTTTCTGAAGTCCAAATCTAGATCGGAAGCCTTTTCTGGAAATCTGGGAGAGTGTAGATGTCTTTAGAGTATTTTTTCACTCAAAATGACCAATTTTTGGCTAAGATATGGCCATTCTCCCAAGGTGTCTCCAGGTGCGCAACGAAATGGAAAGAGAGGGGCAGAAAGGTGATTTTTGGCCTCTTTTTTGCAAATTTCTCAAAACCTGAGCCCCAAACCAGGAAAGTGGGAAAATGGGGTTTGAGATGGGGTCATAAGCTTTCCAAAAATTCTGATTTTACATCATTTGGATCCCTGAGAAAGAAGCAAAGTGTGATCTCACTGTGCTGCTAGAAAAAAAATTACCAAAAAATTGCAAGTCTACACCAAAAGACAAAATTTTCGCCAAACCTCCCAAAATTTTTCTAGATATGCCTCCTTAGCACACCCAGAACTTGCTAACACTCCCTATCATATACTATTATTCATTCATTTCCATGCAATTGAAACTAGTCTTTCCTTGTGTTTCCCTGACACTACCTAACATACCTAGTCAATGCCTCCTTAGCACACCCAGAACTTGCTAACACTCCCTATCACGCACTCTTATTCATTCATTTACATGCAATTGAAACTAGTCATCCCTTGTGTTTCCCTGACACTCACTAACATGTGTTGGCGCCACACCCTAGCACCTAACACCTCTTGGCATGCCTTAGCACTTGGCATGTCCTGGAATGACTAACATGCCTTGGAACTTTCTAGCATGTGTTATCACTTCTTGGAATTCCTTGCACACCTTGGCACTCCCTAGTTGTCATGCCCTCATAGATAACCTTACTTTTTTTGTGACTTTGGAACCCAACCAAGTCATTGAAAAAATAGTGTTGTCCCTAGACAAAAGTCTCATTTGTCTAAAATTGCCTTTTCCATCCCCTTATCGTAATCGTAGGCTTACCTATTGCAAGTCCTATTATGAAATTATCCTAATACACTTCGTCCTTGGGACACTTGGAAGACACTCTTATTTGTTTGTTTCCATGCACTTTGACCTAGTTCTCCCTTGTGATGCCCTCACACTCCCTAACACTCCTCGACATGCATTGACATTTTCTGGCATGTGTTATCACACCTTTTCATTCCTTGGCATGCCCTGGCACTCCTTAGCTCATAACTACCCTTATTGGTTTTAAGACTTGGGAACCAACCAAGTCCTACCTTGACTACAACATCTTGACCAAGTTACAGTTACTACAACTATATTATCCCTTGTTCACCTAAGAATGGCCTATAACTCATCTTAGGCTACTCATGCCCAATCTTAGCTCATCTCACTTAAGAAGTTACCAAGTCAAGGCTCACGTCTAACCATGGCCATAAAACAACTAAGCAACATAGTTTACATCTTGACATGGCATAGCACCTGGCATGTCTAACAATCCCTTAGCACTATGTGGCACATTTTGGCATTCCCTGCATGCCATGGCATGCTTTAGCACTCCCTATCATACCGTACCACTCCTTGACATGTCATGGCACTCTTGCATGCCTTGGAACTACCTAGCATATAACTTTGTCACTCCCTCCTAAGCACACTTGGAATTCACTGACACTCCCTATCATACACTCTTATTCGTTCATTTCCATGCATTTTGAACTAGTTTTCCTTTGTGTTTATGTCGCACTCCCTAACACTCCCTGACATGCATTGGCACACCCTGACACGCATTGGCACACCCTGACACGCATTGGCATACCCTGGCATGTTGCCCTAACACTCTAGCATTTCTTGGCACCACCTAACATACCTTGTCATCCCCTCCTTAGCACACCTAGAACTTGTTGACACTCCTTGTCACACACTCTTAGTCATTCATTTCCATGCATTTGAAACTAGTTCTCCCTTATGTTTCCCTAGCACTCCATAACACTCTGTGGCATGCATTAGCACACCCTAGCACTTGAAGCATCTTGGCATGTGTCCTAGGCTTCTAGTATGCCTTAACACTGCCTAGCATACCTTATCACTCCCTCCTTAGCACACCTGGAACTCACTAACACTTCTTGTCACAAAATCTTAATCGTTCATTTGCATGCATTATTTTCACCTATTGCTCCCTTGTGTTCCCCTAGCACTCCTTAACACTTCCTAGCACGTGTTTTTGATGGACAAAACACTATATATAGGGCAGCTCATCCTCCATTTGTGGACAAGCAAATTTGGTTAAGTAAGTCTATAATAAGAAGTGCGAAGATAACCAACCAAGAGAAGGAAACAAAGAGAGAAGATTTTGGTGTTGTTTATGGGTCTGTTTTAGGGCTAATAGATCCACACGTGCGAAGGAAGGAAGAACTATCTACTACAGAAAAGGTCAAAGATCTTGTTGTTGTCCAAGAAGTCGAATCAAGGAAGAAGATAAGCAAGGTTACACGTCGAATTATAATAAGAGTTCATACCATCCAAGCGAAGAAGATCAAGGTTCAAAAGGTTGGTCAACCACACGTTCTAGGGTTTATTCAAGAGGGCCAAGAACTACAGATCTGATCCATGGAGCTAGAATTTGAAGGATAGTCAAGTTATTGAAGGAAGAAGCCTGATCATTGTTGACTCAAGGAAAAATAAGGAAGTTGAATCAAGGAGGCTTGTGACTTGGTCTTGGAGAGGTCATTGAGTCAAGGGTCTAGGCCATGGTCTTGGTATTCGTCAATTGAAGTCTATATAAGAAGATCTTGTTTGGGTTTTCCTCTCATGTTGGAGAGGTTTTGGCTTTGATTGATCGCATATTCTATGTGTCTCTTGTCTCCTCATTGTTTATGGATTGGTAGATGTTTGATGAAGAATAATGTTTTGAGCATTGTTTGTTATTGTGGATTAGTCTTGAATGTGTTTGTGTATGAAAAATTGGTTGGGTTTGTAAACTATGAGTAGAGTAGTGTTTGATTGATGCATGCTTCCTACAATAGAATGTGTCTCTTACTTAAACAATTAATTTAGTGGAAACATGGGTATTTGGACAATTATTTTGGAATTTATGCACCTTACAAGTACATCAGCTCATATAATGCATAAATATAATGGAAATTTGTAATGTGTTGCATCATAGAAAGGATGTTGATAAAATATGATAGCTTACATTTACATGATAGTTTGGAAAGGTGGGGAATAACTATTATTTATTCATAGGTAGCCTAATCAATTCCTTTTTTAATATTTAAATGTCCATGATGATTTTGAAAGTAGGTGGGTAGCAATTCTTACTCATGTCATAGATAGCCTAACGAGTACTTTTCTCTATCTAGAATGATACTAGATACAAAACTTTTTTGTATTGTGTGCTTCTTCATATTTCTTTATAATATATCATGTTATAAAAACTTTAAAATAAGCTTCTCACTTTGGTTCTTGAATTTGTGGTAAAATCTGAACCCAGCTTCTGAAATAGTGTTATTCTAGAGGATACTAACAATATTTTTCACTCCATAAAGGTTTTAACCTATATTTAGTCTTTGATGAGTTTTTTCGGATGATTGTACTTTAAAAATAAAGATGCATCTGCAGTTTTTTCACTTGCTAATTTAGAATCAATGAAAAAAATCAAAGTAATTACTTACATTTATTTGTAGAGTTTACCTAAAATTGATGGAACATGGTGATTACATCAAATGAGTGTGAAATTGAATTTTGAAATTTTATTAATGTCCTCAATGCTTGGAAAATGTAATGGGATCAGATGATAAGTTAACATGTAAGGTATTTAGTGAGACATTGCTTCTCTTCTAAGAAAAGTATATCTAAACCAAGTGCAATACCAGGGACAAAGAGGATTTTGTAGTGTGCAAAGCTTAGTTGCATGGGTTTGGGGCTAAGACATAGTTGCTCCATTTAACTAAAGTAAAATGAGAGGAAATGAGGCAATGCATACTTTGTAAATATTAGCTATGAGGATTTGGGGTTCAAGGCTTAGTCACTTCACAATTGAAATAAAATGAGATCAAATGAGACAAGGACTTGCAAATTATTAGTTATATGTAATGACATTAAAGTGAGTAAACACAAAGTATCAAAATTCGAAGTAGAATCAACCCTTGTGTATGAAAATTCAGTCAAGCATTTTTTTATGGCTGAATTCCCCCTCAAATATACATTTGATTAATGCAAAAGCTTAGAAAACCACATCTATGTAATTGAGGTATCCCTCTTAGATGCACAAACCTTTCCCCTTGGCTTCCCATTGACTTCCCATTGACTTTAAGGTTGTGTTCCCCTACACTCCTATATGATTACTAGGGATACTACACTCCAACATGACAAATTCTAAGATATATTGTGATAGGGGAATGAGGGTTTCAGAAATTCTTGTTGCCACAGGAAAGTCATGCCATGTTTAGTTCAACAATACAGAAGCAAAATGCTCATGTAGAAGGATTTACAGTGCTTTTTCAATTGTGGGAAATAGAAATGCCATACATTATGGTGCTTCTTGGTACAATATTACCGATTCATGGAGAAAGATCAATGGTTCCTTGGGTGGAACTATACCAATGTGTGGGTGGGACCAGGCTCATGAGATTCATTTTTTACTACCATCACAATGAACTACAACCAAATTGACTCATGAGATTCATTTTTTACTGCCATAACAATGAACTACATCCAAATTGGTTATAAAAGATTGCATTGTTAAAAGTTAATTTTTAGCTTTAAAGTTTGACATAATAATTATAAAACCAAATATCATTTGTTTAAATAACATGGAAACCCATAATATTATTATTAGATAATTAAACATTAATAATATATATATATCTATATATATATATCTATATATCTATATATATATATATATATATATATATATATATATATATATATATATATATATATAATCCAAATCTGAATTTGTTTAAAATTACAACTTACAACATCGTTAATTATTTTGTAATTTTGAAAAATAAAAAATATAATTTTTTGGAAATGAGTATACAATAAGATAAGAAAATATACACTACATACATTTTGATATATTCATAAAATATAATGTTTTTAAAATTTATAAAAAAATCAATAATTATAATTAAAAAATTTAGCGATCATCGAAATTAAAATTTAATTTTTGCCACGTTTTCTTTCCCGCCTTAGTGTATTTGAATGAATGTTGAGTAGTTGAAAAAAAAAAGGAAAGACCATTTTGCCGTGTTTTCTTCCCCGCCGTAGTGTATTTGAATGAATGTTGAATAGTTGAAAAATGAATGTTGAATAGTTGAAAAAAGAGGAAAGACCATTATGTCATGTTTTCTTCCCCACCTTAGTGTATTCCAATGAATATTGAGTAGTTGAAAAAAAAGGAAAGACCAGAACAAGTTTTCTTCCCCAGCCATAGTGTATTGGAATGAATGTTGAGTAGTTGAAAAAAACAGGAAAGGCCATGGGCATAGTATAATCTGATCTGTGGCTATATGGAAACAGGTACATGTCGATGGATCAATATTTAGGGTTTCTAGATCGATGGGCATTCTTAGAACTGATTTGCAAATTTGTTTTATATTTTCACATGAAATGTATGTTGAGTAGTTAAAAAAAAAAGGAAAGACCATGGGCACATTACAATTTGATCTGTGGCTATATGGAAACAAGTATAGGTCGTTCGATCAATTTTTAGGGTTTCTAGATCGATGGCCATTCTTAGAATTGATTTGCAAATTTGTTTTATATTTTCACATGTTGGTTGGCAATTATTGTTTCATGGTTGAATTTGGATGCGTTGAGAAATAAGATTGAGGAGGATCTTTTCAATGGCTTGCTCACAAAACATGGATCTATTTTCGCTGGGAAAATTTGGACCATGATGGAAGGATCAGAAGCCTTGGTCTTCTTTCAAGAGCCCAAGAAAATACTTGCACAGGTACCCTTTCTCTCCTTTAATTCCTTCCTCGATTTCAATTGCTTCAAACAATCTACCAACTTTTTCACCTGAAATTAGGTTATTTGGGTTTTGTTTTTTAAGAATTTAGCTTCAAATTAACTAGCCCCACAATTACTATATTGGCAATGAAATTTATATTAAATATACATTGAACTCTTATAGTAGTTTGGTAGTATACCACACCAGAAATTACAAAAATAGTAGTTTGGTAGTATACCACACCAGGAAAACAGCGGAAAAAACAACAACGTAGACTTCTCAGGGTAACTCCCTGCCCTCCCTCATTTCAATGCAACATGAAAAGATTTTCTTGCTCTCTTTCCATTTCACGGCAGTTCTTAATCAGAAATCTCAATTTCAAGCTTTGTTACCAGAAATGGAATGGAAGTCTTCGTTTCTAAAAAAAATCGTATAAAAAATGGAATGGTATGGAAAATAATGTTTTATAGGGTAGTTTTCGTTTTTTAATGCAAGAAAACGGTTCGTTTCTTGAAACTGTTTTATGGAAAACATTAATCTGGTTCATTTGCAATATGGATCTCTTCCCGATTGGACGTCGACATGAATCATAAAAAGCATTGGTTTTCTGGATAGTTTTTGAAGGCATTTTCATAGCCTATGGTTAGAAGTCAAGCATATATAGCTTAGGTGCTAACTGAACAAGTTTGTTGCAAATAGGTTGGGTGTTTTCCCTAGTGACAACACTTTGCAATAGTGCTTAATATATCTTTAACAACATTGACTATTTAGGGATTTTATTAGTTAAAGTTATGTTATTTTTTTAATTGTAGTCATTGATGTGTAGCAATGTATGGTTAACTTTTTACAAAAAAAAATTGTTATTTTTGTGTTGCTTTTATTTAAAAGTGGATTTAGTGATTGTATCTAATATTTCAAATGTGTATTTTTATACAAAATTATAAATTTAAATGTATAAGGTTTTTTATATATATTTTTATAAATTAGTAGTTATATAATTTAGTTAATTTTTCTAGTTAATTAATTATTTTATATAAACATTGGGACACAATACTTTTTTTTGCCATTGGTGTGCTTTATAACCTCTCAAGTGATTGGAAAACGATTTTGATAAAACCATCCTATAGAAGCTTTTATCAACTATTAGACTATCTATAATATTAAATATCATCAACCAAAGACATTAATTTAATATATAAGAAATATTAATTATCCATTATCCATCCCATTAATAGTTTTATCCCATAAGTACTTTTTTCATCGGTGATAAGAGAGATTATGTTAGGTAATTTGCAATAATAAAGCTTAAGAGCAACAAGCTATTGATTAATATGTCTATAATATAGACATAATTTCAACTATGATAAATATGGAAAGTTTCATCATTACATAAAAATAGTGATAGAAAAATAAACAAGTCTCAAAAATCAAAATACAAAATAGAAATCCATCATTTAATAATTTTTAAATACAAAACAAATAGGAGTACTACTACAAGAAAATACTCCTCTTCATCTCTCTCTCTCTCTCTCTCTGTCTCTCTCGCTACAAACCTCTTTAAGTGAAGAGATTTGATTCTCTCAACGCTTGATCCACAGTTAAAATGGATCTAGGTTGCTTTAGTTATTAGTCTTTGAATAGGTTACATTGCAGAAAAATACCATGGACAAAAACCATGGGCAAGAAAAAACTATGCACTGGAGAATTTTATGTTTTTTAATTTTTTTATTTGATTTGATTTTTATTTTTTATTTTTTTATTTTGACCGAGTTAAAATGCCAAATATTATAACATATTCCCCAGGTGGAAAGGGTCTCTTGTCACAAAAATCTAACAACCAAAAATATATTAAGAGGGGCCTAGAATAAAATACCTAGATTATGACATTTCTTTTCAAGACTTCAAGGTCTCTCTCGCTTGTTTTAATTTATGAAAGAAACTTGATGAGAAAAAACTAATAAAAACCATGGAATCTAACAAAACCATGTGCAAAAACTAGCAAATTAAATGAATATAAAGTACAAAACCATGGAATATAACAAAACTATTGGCCATAACATTTTTTCAAAAGTTATTTGAACATAAACAAATCTAGGGACTAAAAAAGAATGGTTTGGTAAGTTCTAACCGGGGGTGATAACATTTTTTTTAAGTTATTTTAACATAATCATATTTAAAAACTAAAAATGAATGTTTTGGTATGTGATAACCACAAGTGATATTTATATATAATATTTAACTAAGTAGAAATTAAAAAAAATCACAATTTAATAATTTATTTCACTTATTTATATTTATCAACCACACTTGTTAATTGGAAACATTGACTCAGATAACAACTTTTATAAAATGAAAATTAATAAAAAATAACTAATATGAAGAAAGAATATCTAAATTTAACTATTAAAATTTAATATAAAAATAAATTTACTATAGAAAACCATATATATGATGCATTAAAATAATTAATATAAAACATGACTACATATAATAATCATTTAATCAATGCAAATACAAATATGAGATAGCCATTATACACTTTAACAATAATTATGGTAAATAATATATACTAGCCTAGATCCATCTTAATTTCGGATATACCAACACCCTAAAGGGATCAAATCTCTTTTATAAATTAGTAATGTGTATAGATATTATATATATATTTTTATAAATTAGTAGTTAAATAATTTAGTTAATTTTTTTTTCTCACAAAATAGCAATTTAATATCTAGTTCAACTTCCCGGATGTGGGTGTTTAATAGCGCTAATATAGCGCAACAAATCTAGGCTAGCAAGTGGTGCAGCCACATGGCCACCCACGCTTCCACCCAGAAGCTCACCGCTGAAATTAATGGCGTTTTAATGCTTTGTGTGGGCTGAGGAAACCTCATTCTGATTCATAAGATGGCGATTTTGGACCGCCCTCCCCCTGTTCCGCCTCCTTTGAACTGTAACTGTCTCCCTACTGCTACAGAGCCAAGCTTGCGCACGACAACGGGGAGACGTTGCCAGATTCTTTGTTGTATTGAAATTGTTGAAGGTGCCCACTTCTCGCATAATCTTCTTTGCTGCTTTCGAACTGCTGCTTCGGCCTTGAATCCTGCTTCTGAACCTCGAATTCCTGATTCTCCTACTCCCACTGGCCATTCTATCCCTCGCTCTGCACCTCCTAGTCCTCATCGGCCCAATTTCGACCAGGCGAATATGCCTCGTCTGCGTCACAGGATGTGCTGTAGAAGAGGCTGCAGCAGAGGAAGAGAAATTCACCCCCCCCCTGCTGTCCCTCTCTAACTCTACCCCTTCAGATTCCTCCTCCCCCTCGACGACTGCTCATTTCACGGGTCGTTATCCAGCCACCCGCAGCGGTAGGGGGTGTGTTGGGCATGCTCAGACGGCTAGCCCTAGGCGTGTTGAAGATGCTCCTCAGCCTCCTGCTGCCTCTGGCCCGATGCTGCAACCCAGCCACTCTACCCAATTCCAGTTTCGTTGCACGATGGAATGCCCTTGCATAATTGCAACCATTTCAATTGCTTTCAGAGAGGAGCCTCAAAGCTCTGACATCCCAGCTCGCAACATTCAAGAGAGGACCAACACTAGCAGAAGGAAAACTCATGGTAGCAGCTCTGGGACACGCAGAACCCATGATGAAGCTCCGGACCGAACAGGCGCAACTCAGGGACACAATATTCCAGGTAGCTACACGAATATGGAAGCAATGACAAGAGATCAACAACATGAGGAAGATGACATGGAGGCTTACAGGTGTCTAATTGTGGAAGAACCTCCGCCACCTAATGACACCTAGCTGGCCAAAGTTTACTTCAGGTTTTGAGCTCCCGTCACCAAACTTAGGGGTCTTTTCTGCTGTTTCTTTTTGTAATTGTTGTCATTTTTGATGTTTTGTTCAAAAAACTATTCCACTATGGTTTTACAGGCTGGTTCCCCTGCATGGGCAGCACACTCCTCTAGTTTTGGACTGGTTTCCCCAGTGCGGGCAGTCATTTTCAGTTATTGTTTGTTAAACATGGCATAATCTGAGACAGGATCTGCAGAGGCCGGTGCCTCCATGTACTATTTTTTGTTACATTAATAGAATTAGTCATATTTAGAAAGAAAAGAAAATATCTAGTTCAACTATACTTTTAAAATATATTATTTTTATTAGTATAAAGATTAGTTTTCTATTATAATGGATTAAAGATAAATTTTTGAAAGCCTTCTATTTATTTTTTGTCTTCAAACATGTGTTTTAGTATTTATGGTTCTACAAGTGGCAATAGTTTGAGACAACCCTTTATTTTTGGCTCTATATCCAATGGAGATCAACTCAATCTCCACCATCTTGTTACGCAACCATGAAAATAAAAACCCAATAACTGTGTGGAAAATGATACAATAGATCCAAAATTTGAGGTCCACTCATGTCACATCCAAGAATATATATAATGTGTGTGGGATCATGTACTGATCCGGAAAATGAAAAGGCTAAATCAAAATTGAATTTGGTGCCAAGTGTTTCTTCACTATTGTATTTTCCAGCCTAAAGGATCAAACATGGGTATTCAAGAATGGATTATGTGAGAAATGGATGCTTTGTTGATCACTATAAGTATTAAGGAATGGCCAATGTGAGTAGATAAAGCCTATGGGAAACTACATATGAACCATAGTATTCGATAATTTTAATGATGAATTCTTGGTTTTATGTTTCATATTTTTATTGTTTTTTCTCTCTCTTCGTTTCTTGAATGTGAAACAAATGCTTGGTTGTATGTTTCATATTTGTATTTTTTTTCTCTCTCCTCATTTCTTGAATGTGAAATCTCCAAACTTCGTTTCTCGTCTCATTTTTGTTTCCCCTTTATGGTTTCTAGTAACATATATTTCAAGCCCTTCCTTCCAGCTTTGGTTGAATTTCTACATTGCTCTCAACTCCAAAAGTAGGTGATAGAAGGGATGGGTAGAAAGCTTGGTACCCAAGATAGAGTTAAAAAGGAAGAAACATTGAGTCAGACATTGCAAGATTCCTCTCGTGGGGTAAAAGGATCACAACAAGGCCACAGTAAGCCCCGAGAGAGAACGAAGATGCTACCGCATGCAGTGGTAACAATCAGAGTATGGTGCAACGTCGTATATTAAGGTCCACCAATGACATCATATTAGAAAAAATTTAAGCATGAAAATACATTGAAACAAAAACAAAAGGGAAACCCTCACTAACTCATCAGGCCCTTGCTCAATAATCGGGCAACATTTGGGTATGAAAAATTAGGGATCCCTTCTTCAAATTCCCTGTTTGCTTTTATAGATCTCTTCATATTGATTGATGGATTTGACCCTCCTCGAATGGCCATTGGATGAGTGCTGGGCAATTGCATTTGTTAAACTTCCTGGAAACTGTTTGAAATTTTTTTAATTTAAAACTTTTATACAGAACTTTGACTTTCACATTTTGTAATTTGGTGCATTTGTTTTCCGCTCATGCCACATTTGTTTAAATAAACTACATATTTATTTTATTTTGATTACGTTTCTCAACTATTTTCGTGGATTTATCCTGGACAAGTAATTAAAATAAGATATGTTCCAGGGAATTGAACATATGTTTTTTCATCACTTGTATTGATATACTTTGACAGTATGGGCACGGAAACCCAAACCCATCGCTTCATCGCTCTATGATCGATAGAGACTTTCCTAGTTGTTGAGTGCAACACATAGCCCGTATCATTCGAAGATATATTGGTGTTATTCTTTCACCTTGAGATGGATATATATATTTTTTATTGCAGTAGGGAAACAACAGCTACATTACGATACATCAACTATACTCAAAGGCAAAAACTATTTTTCCTATACAACCACGTTGAGAGTAATAAGTATCTTCCCATGTGTCATTATAGAAACATATTCCATTTTGCTAATTCATTGTGTTTCTCATTCTAGTGGCCGCCATTATTGTGCAAGTTTCTCCTGTCACTTTTTTCTCCATGAAAGTTGATATGAAAATGCTAAGACAATGCTAAATGTCAAATTTTAGCAGACATTCTGAAAACCTTTTTGCTCCATTTTCTAACATGGTCCACAATTTTCTTTGATATTACTATGATGTATCTCTTCCAAAACTTGATTGTCTTTCATAGCTAGACAACTAATTTATAAATGATCTCTTTAAATCTGTCTTGAACTCGAACGTTATTGGATGTTCTTGAAGATGGGCCAAGTGTTCACCCAAAACGTCCAAACATATCAATAACAACACATAGTGTAACAAAAATATTCATCCTCATCCAATTATTAAATGCGGAAATATTCCTCTAAAAGCCTGGATTTCCCATACATTAGGCTATTACTTAAATAACCCCTGGTTTTAGTTTCTCTTGCATGTTTGGCGATTCAGCTAGAATATGTCAAAATATAGAGTTCATTGATGTCTTTACTCCAACTTCTTGGATTCCATCTCAAGGAAAGGCTCAAAGGATATTCCAAATATTATCTTTAGAGGTGGCCATTTCGACCTGAAAGGTCGAGTATCCATGCCATCAGTCACACTCTTCTATGCATGTGTACATTACCAAGAAATTTATCATCAATAAACATTGTTGCAAGACAATAATTGTTCAAATAAATTTTTGAGATGTTCTGGATATCTAAAG
Source organism: Pinus tabuliformis (assembly GCA_031772625.1). Lineage (NCBI taxonomy): Eukaryota > Viridiplantae > Streptophyta > Pinopsida > Pinales > Pinaceae > Pinus > Pinus tabuliformis. The sequence goes on along the minus strand of CM062808.1, from coordinate 151,357,226 downwards.
AGATTTCCTTAAAAAGTTAAAGTTCAGCAAAGCATCCAACATATGGATCATGAAACAGTGGCTCCTCACACTAATATATTCACCATGGGACTCAGACAAAGATATAAAAATTGTAAACTCCCTCATGTAGATGAGAAAGTGGTGTTGGAAACTCTCCACGTTAGAATTAACATTCTTACCATATTCAAATGGTGTCCTTCCTCAATGTAAACAATTCTTCAATAATATGGTCACTCTCCCACATCTGTCACTTCTTCCAATCCTCACGCTTAATTGGCACACTACACCTACGCATTCCATTTGACAATGTGTATGTCTTGGGACTTTATATCCACTATAGTGGGCCTTCATCCCTCTTTTATTACTAAGAATACTTCTCAGGGTAGGGGAAATCACAACTCCCTTCCCTCCCTCATTTCAATGCAACACGAAAATCTTTTCTTGCTCTCTTTCCATTTCACAGCAGTTCTTCAATCAAAAATCTCAATTTCAAGCCCTTCCTTCCAAATTTGGTTGAATATTTTCATTTCTATAAACTCCAAAAACAGGTGATAGAAAGGATGGATAGAAGGCTTGGTACCCAAGCCAGAGTTAAAGAGCAAGAAACATTGAGTCAGACACTGGAAGATTCCTCTCGTGGGGTAAAAGGATCACAACAAGGCCACATTAAGCCCCCGAGAGAGAAAGAAGATGCTACTGCATGTAGTGGTAACAATCAGAGTATGGTGCAACAATTTATATTAAGGTACCATTATCATCCCCTCAAGGCTTCGATTGTTGAGGAGAGAGAAAATATTTTAGAAACAGAATCTGGCAAATTTGAGGCTATAATTAGCAAAGTGGAAAGCTTGCACAATTTTGTTTAGAGACCTCGTGAGCAAGTTACAGATGTTGATACACTCTTTGATCTCACATCCACACTCCTTGCTACTGTTAATAAATCACAAAACAATGATGGTGATACTCCAGTTGATTTTATTAGTAGTGATATTCTAAAAAACTATAGTGACTAGGCATATGGAAGCATGTCTTTGGAAGGAAATGACGATCAAACCCAAATATCATGGAGAAATATTGGGCTTTTAGCTACTTCTGTTTTCCAACATGTGGCAGGAATTTGCACTATGCTTGGACCAATGGATAATGAACCCAAGAAAAGGAAATCTATAGTACAGAGAAAACAGACTAAGCCGACAAAAAGCACTCAACCTGAAGCAGTGAAAGAGTCCCCGGAAGATGAAAAATCAGAAATAGACAAGAATATGGCAAGCATATTTAACATTTTGTGAAAGTAGAAGCAAGCCAGATTAGAGAATTTGGTTCTAAATAGAATATCATTTTCCCAGAAAGTAGAAAACATCTTTGCGTTATCATTTCTAGTAAAGGACAGTAGAGTTGAAATAAATGTCGATGAAAAAGGAAAACATTTTGTTGTCCTCGAAAATTCTCCCAGAGCTACAAAAATGGCATCTGGAGAATATTCTTACAGCCAATTTGTTTTTCGGTTTGATTTAAGGACTGGAAGTTGATGATGGAAGATGTTGAAAGTGGTGAGGAGTTGATGCCTCACAGAACCAATCCACTTATGATTCCTTGTTCTGAGAAGGCTATAGAGACTCCTATCAAAGAGATTTCAAGAAACAGGGGTGGAGTGGTACCTGCAACTCTTGAGGTGCATGAGGATGAATGTGGAAGTGATGATGGTGGTGGAGGTCTTCAAAGACCAGCACTGAAGAAGAGAAATAAGTGTCTCTTATGACTTTTACTGCTTTTTTGGGTGCTTTTTGTTGGAAACTATCTCTATTTCTATCAGTGCACTGTAATTCATACATGAAGCTAATCTTTAATTTAAGAAATCTGGTATATAAACAATGATATCTTGTTCTCATAATTAGTTATAATTAATTTTACTGGCAGTGCAAACCCCCGATCATGTAGTACACCCCTTTAGGCATGGTTCCAAGGCCTGGGCAGAAGACTGGCATCATGTAAAAGGAAATTGTTAATGTAAGATGTCAAGTTTGATATGTTAAACCATGATTAGTCTCCTTGTGACAGTATGTTGTAATTTTATGTTTGAAAAGTATTTTGAGATACCACACAAGAACAAAGTTTTTGATTGTGTAGTTGGTTTAATTTGAGAATACACAGATATGAGAGTAGGGTAAGGCCAGGCAAAAATAGATGTAAATACAAAGATTCAAAAAACTAGCTAGCAGCCCTTACCATACCCAAACCCTTTTACTAGCACTATAGGGATAGATAGATCCACCCAGAGGTGTGTGGAGAATAAGTAGGGATATGCATGCTCTGGATTAACTAATTGCTTGAGCCTAGCTCAAGCAGGCACAACTAGTAGATGGCAAGAGATTGGGAATATATATCTATTAAGTATGTGTATATGAAATTCATTATGTCCCCTTTTGATTTTCAAGGTAGGAGGCATGCAATGGAGAAAGAGAGATCGTATTTGTCCTCTATATCCCACCTATCAGGACACTAGGATAAGTCCCAATAATAAGAGTTGGGTTCACTCATAAGTATATGATTGTAAAAGGCCATCATGAACTTTATTAAGCTAAGTCATCCTTTAGTTGAAGCTTCAAGCAAGATACTCAGCCTCTTTTCAACCCTTCAGTCTTCCTGGAATAGCTACAGAACAACCCTATTTAACCCATGTTGAATGCCTCTTCTTGTTGTGATCTTAAACTTCAAACTTCAGCCCTTCTCCCTACAAGAGCACCCAAGAAAAACACTCAAAACAACCTCTCTTTCACACGTTGTACCTACAGCAAAACATAAGACTTCCACGTTGCTTCTAGGGCTTCTTTCTTGTTGTCTTATGGATCCTTCTTGCAGTGGATAGGGCCTCCCTTTGACTGTGTCTAGGGCCTCTCTGAGTGTTGCTTTAGACCTTCCTTGACTGCAGCTATATGCTTCTTCTTGATGGCTGATAAGGGCCTCCCTCTTGCTACGGATTAAGGCCTCCTTTGTTGTGGATAAGAGCCTTCCATTTGCTGCATATTTGGCCTCTCTTGATTGTGCCTTTATGCCTCTCTTGACTACATCTTAGGCCTCTCTCTAGATTGTGTCTTAGACCTCTCTCTTGTTGTGGCTAAGCCTTCTTTTGACTATGGTTAGGGATTCCTTTTACTACAACTAGGGCTTCCTTTTCGACTGTGGCTAGAGCTCCTTCAAGACTACGTCTAGGTCTCCCTTCATGATTGCAGCTAGGGCTTCTTTGTGACCACAACTAGGGCTCACACTATTGCAGCCTGCTAGCCTCGCACTGCCCGGGGACTCCTGCATTGTAGCACTCTTTGCTGCTTCATTTGCATCTGTCTCTACCCACATCTGCCAGTCCTACTACTCTCTCTTCGGGGTTCTCGTAGCAAGGTATAATCGAAGAGGTTGGGTACCTCAAGTATCTGCCCCTCATCGCTTGTATTCCTCTTGACTACAACTCGATGTCTCCCCACCTCTTCTCTAGATGCACATGAGCACTCCCTGTAGTCCCTGGCATGCCCTGGGACACTAGAACTAGTGCATTAACTATGCTAAAAGGTCACTTTCTTGTTAATTTGACCATGAATATCTCTTCTACAAAGCAATATTTCTTAGCTTTATTTATGTTAGTGGTTTGATAAGAAAATTTCTACAGTCTCTTTACTGAATTTCTTAAAGTTTTTACGTTTATGATTTTTGACAAAAAAGGGCTAACATTTTACCCTAGCTAAGTAAGGATTCTTTACATAACCTTCTAGATTGGTTCCTTTTTGTTCCATCTAAGCTTGGAAAAGTGTCATGAATTTACATTGAACAATGTAAGAATCTAGTCTTCTCCAGAAACAATCAAGCCAACTCTTTCATTTTGCAAATTACCTACCAGTTCTGGACATATTCTTTGAAATTTCTATGCTAAAGGTGTTGGATTTAGGTAAGTGATACAGAATGCACACCTACAGTTCTATTGTTCACCTATTAGACCAGTGAAAATTATAGGAAAAATTGGAAGGGTTGGACATGAATGTTCCAACCATACTCTTATTGGCCTGCAATACATATATTCATAACACATACCTACAATACTATTGTTCACCTATTCTACTAGTGCATATTGTAGGAAAAATGTTAATGATGGACTTCGTTGTCTCAAGTTCACACACCAGCGCTAAAGATGCAATGTATTGTGTGCATCCTTAGATATGTTTGACATTGCAAGCTAACTGTTTAAATAAATGCATGTATAAAACTTCTATATTAGCAAAATAACCATCAATATTTTTTTCTAGCATTTTGGGTTGAATTCACAATAGTATGCTAAAAAGTGTTATTTCAATGTCTGGAAATTAGGATATATAAATGTGAGATATATACTCTACATCTTTGGGTTATCTCCTTTTCAAATATGAGTTTTTTTAGGCTACATGTTAATTGTTTGAACTTTGAACTTTGAATAAATTCCTGAATGGACTTCGTAAATACTCGAATGAATGGACTTCATAAGGTAGTGGTACCATAAATTGTGTTATTTCAAAGATTTGACTTCCATATTTTCACAAAATACAATGTCCTCAATAAATACTTATATGTATAGATACTTATGTTTAGGATTATATATGTGTTGGAGCGGTTCCTTTATGTTTTACTATAATCCTGATGCTGATAAGCTTTAGCTGACTTTTTTCATCAATTGTTCATAGAATATGCAAAAGATTGCATTGTCAAAATGTGGCAAAAATTACATTTCTCCTGATTTATTTGTTTATTGTTCATGACAAGATAATCATGTTGCAAGAATGAGGTATCCTACAATCTTTTTCAATTTGTGGATATTTTATTTCCTCCCCTTCTTTTACAAGGATGTAGATTTTATTTTCATGTTGACAGTTTTTTCATGTATCTTATCTAGCCCCAAATGTTGGTAATGGAGTGGATCTTGAGAAGTAGTCGTGGAAACAGACAGTCAGAGGTTAATGTTACAATACCACTTCCACCTGGTATCAAAAAGAGTTTAATGGTAAGTGACATAAAGAAGAATTATTTAATGATAGGGTTGAAAGGGCAATGCCATGTCTTAGTTCTAAGTCATTTATTTGCGTTTCTTAGCTCTAAGTCATCTTTTTTGAGCTTTACCAGATCAATTATTTCACTAATCCAATATGCATGGATTTTATTTCTCACCCAATGTTAGTTACTTAACATGGTTGATATAACATTCAATTCTAGGCCACTTTTAGTTTAAGTCAGAGATTTTATTGATTAAAAGGATGTTCATATTTTGATTGGTATACTTGGAGCTTGATTTTAAAAAACATATAAATTCCACGTGGATGTTATTTTTTCAGGGTGAGCTCTTTGCACCAGTAAGGTCAAATGAGTCCTAGAACATAGGTATACAACAAGAACATCTTTGGCATTTGTTGTGTATCTTTTATTCTTTATATCATTGATGGATGGTTATTGATTATGTAAAACAGAGGATAGGAAGGTCCTGCCAATTCTCTTGACAAAAATAAAATAAAATGGAGTGGTAGAATTGTGTTTTAAAGGGTGAGCCAGAAATCAGTACTTGAAAGGTAGAACTTGAGAATGGCAAGCTATCTGATCTAGATCTAGAGACACAATAGACCATGGAAACGAATGATGGTATTGACAAGTCTTTCCAGAAAATAAGCTCTAATTGTTAGACCACTGTCCAAATTTCAGTTATCTGCTATGGAAATAGTGACTCTAGCTTTATTTGTATGAATAATGACTTTGGCCATTGTCTTATTCATTTCCTATGAATGATTTTGATTTTCAAACTCCAAATAGTTTGTTGTTAAATTAAGTAAAGCTTTGATGACAAACTTATAATTTTCAAATCTCTTTTCTAAATCTATTTTCTTGAGAAAATTTGTCTTTTTACTTTAGGTACTGTAGATTTCTACTGTGTGAAATATGCTATCATATAATTGCTTGAATAAATAGACAGAGTGTTGCACAACATAGTCTTTTTAAAATCTAAACAGTATTTCCAAATACAAAGTTTATTAATTAAGAACATCTTTTAGACTTCTTTGCTAAGTTATGATTATATTTCAGTAGGGGATTTTGTGTACGATGATATTGTGTTGTCTCTTTGGTTTTTGTCAGGTAACAATGGTTAATAAGGAATGTGTTCTTTAGTAGCAAGCACACATCTTATTCTACTATCAATAGGAAACTCCATGTCTTTCAGGCATGGCAACAAAAATGCAAATGATAGTGGTATATCCAAAGTCCATGTTGGATGAATTTAATACTAGTGATGATTTTGATTCCTTTTTAGATAAAGAATGTCATGAGTCAAATTCAAATAGACAAAAGTAGCTCAAGAATGAAGGTGAAGCTATTGCTTTATGTCCAAGTCAATTTCTTTTGTTTGTTGGTTGCTGTCATGTTTTGAGTGTGGACTTGTGAAATTCCAAATTGCATGTTGGTTTATGTAAAGGGGATATATAAATAATTTTTTTATATCATATGTTATTCATGGTTTCTGGAGATCCGTGTTACATTTGCACAAAAGTTTAGATATCATTTAGATATCTAAACACCAAACAACAACATTGAGATTTTTCTTTCACTCAACCTATAACATATTGCATCTGTCTTCATCAATGTTCTTCTTCCATATGTTATCAAATTATGACATTTCCTTTGCAATATTTGGTGAATTTTCTAGTTATAGGTCATTTATAGATTATAAATGTCTTTAGACTTTCACTTTTGATTGAGTATTCAACTGAACATATTGATTCTCTTATACATAATTATTTTTCCCTCCACCCGCTTTTCATAACTTCCATAACCATTAGGTAGGGACCTGCAGCTTTGATGTTGCTTTTCTTGTTTAGTAAAATATTGTCAAGACTTTAATTTATTGAAATTTGTAGAATTTACAATTTATGAAGTTTCAAGGTCTAATTTTAAAAGTCTAATTCTTTAGAGGGTGCTAGCTCAATGGAAGAACGCCTGCTTTACAAGCAGGAGGTTGGTGGTTCAATTCCATCATGCCCTGACATGATCCATATGGAATAAGCTTTTGACCATCACCAATGAGTTTTGGTGACATTTTTAAACCGTCACCAAAATATGAAATGGTGACGGTCAATGAACGCCACCATATATATGCATCAATAGTGACGAACCTCAAAGGTCTGTAACCATAAATCGTTGTTGTTGATATGAAATGGTGACAGTCGATGTCCATCATTATAGTCATTATTCGTGACGGACCTTGAATGTCACCACAACACCTATACTTATGGCAATGCGGCTTTTGGTGAGGGTCAACGAACGTCACCATATATATGCACCAATAGTGACGGCCATGAAAGACCCATCAGAATAAATCATTATTGTTCATATGAAATGGTGACGGTCATTATCCGTCATTATAATCAATATTCATGACAGACCTTTAATGTCACCATAACACCTATACTTTTGGTGATGCCACCTTTGATGACGTTCATTTTTTTGTGACAGAGGCTATGATCTGTCACCACTGCTCATATGAAATGGTGATGGTTGTTATCTATCATTATAAATCATTATTGGTGATGTACTTTTAATGTCACTACAACACCTCTACTTTTGGCGACGCCACCTTTGGTGACGTTTAGTTTTTGGTGATAGAGGCTATGGTCCGTCACCACTTCTCATGTGAAATGGTGACGGTCACTATCCGTCATTATAAATAATTATTGGTGATGGCCTTTAAATGTCACTACAACACCTATACTTTTGGTGACACCATTTTTGGTGACGTTTAGTTTTTGGTGATGAAGGCTCTTTTGACCGTCACCAATGAGCTTATGGTGACATTTTTCGCCCCTCACCAATGTCCTTCTTTCTTGTAGTGAAAAATGGAAACCAAAATCACGTGAGCCGTATGCATCGATAGAAGGACAAGAAAACATATGGGTAGCCATACCACCGCACTAGAAGATTGTTGCTGAGAATTTTTGGCTCTACTACCATGGCTGCGACCGCACCTTATTAGACAAAGTAACCAGGGAAGCGCACCGCATAAGGAAGAACGCGAGGCGCTGATTAGCGCGATGGTAACTAAGGAAGGCCCACGGACTGAGTTGGAAAGTGACTTGAAGCCTCACACCGATGGTGTGACCACCTGACTATCTGTAGGAAGCACAATATCAGCGCCCCAAGTAGTTGAAAGAGAGCGCGGGACTATAAAAGAGTCTGTATGGGAGTTGTGCAAAACGGAAGCTGTGCATAGGATCAATATGATGCATGGGTCACGTCTGTGCACCAAGGGCTGCGTTGGCACATGAGAAGGCTGGGAAGTGACCGTTGGTGTCACTATTCATGACATGATGTCCAATTTAAGGCAACGCGGAGCGGACGACGGGCAATTAAGACACAAAGTCAGAACTAGATTTGGGACTACCTGCTACCAATCTCGCATTAATGAGCCAAATATGAGGGGAACAGTCGAATTTGAATTCAAAAGGGCCTATAAATCACAAGTGGCTCTCCACCAAACAACCCTTGGAATTTTGAGAAATTAGTTGTTGCGCTATCATTTGGGTATGAACCTGGCAAATTTGGATATTGTGAGAGCAAGTCCATGGTTTGAAACATTGCCGAAGGAGACATAGGATTCCCTAATCATAATAATGTCAACAACCAAGGGAGCCACGCAGAGCTCTACGTTGTCGGTAGGGGATGCACTGGAAATCCCTAAATCGCCCCGAACGTCGAGGCCCAAAAAGGATCCACACGCAGCAAGACCAATCCGTATGTCTCCACGAAATCCGCGGTTCGGTAAACTGTCTATGGAAGACAAGGGCAAGATGGTTAATATTGAGATAGATGATGAGGAGGAGGATCTTCAAGCTTTCATAGAAGAGATTGAACCAGATGAAGAAGTGGAGGAAGATATTCAGCCAGTACGCGCTGCAGCAAAACTACCCAAATATGTCCCCCGATGGAAAGGGAAAGCAAAAGTACCCAAAGACGTGGATACCATTAAGAGTACACTTGAAACCCCACTCGTCCCAAATGGAATTCTATTTGAGGGTCTAGTCCTCGGCCGTGTACCCACAATGAAATTTGAAGATTGGGACCTCGCGGACAGTGAAAAGTTCCCACATTTGGAAACCAGCCAACTCATGAAACAGAGCAAGGAGGGGTTAGTTACAGAGCTAAAGCCGTAGAAATGGTTGCGCGGTGTGGAGGAGGCCGGGCTACTCCACCTACTATGGATTCCACACTATCATCGGGCACCAATCACAATATTCGTCATCAGGCAACTACTTTGCCTAGTGCATGATGGGTACCTGTGGCTGGAGGAGCCGATTCCCATCACGGCAGAGCTTATTCATAGGATTCATCGGCTTCCCTGTACGAGAAGGGACCCCACGGAAATAGTCGGCCAAAGCAGAGACTTGGCGCTCACAGAGGCCATGAAGAAAAAATACAAGTTGGAGAAGAAGCAAAGGGGTTATGTCATTACTAGCATTCAAGAAAAAGGGGTGCGCGTAGCCACCTAGCTGCTGGCAGGAAAAGTGACGAGAAAATATGGTGGCAATGAGGTACCAGCAATGGTCATCGTGCTGGCTGAGCAATGCAAAAGGGGTACAATTCAATTGGGTGCATTTCCTCTGCGAGGAGTTCCTGACGAACTGCAAGGAGGCCAAGGAATAGGGTAAGGCCTTCCACTATGCATGGTTACTCATATCTATCTTGTTGGTCACAGGGGAATTTCCGAAGGATAGTCAATTTCCTCCTCTTGATCAAGACTTGCCAGAGGCAGCGAAGTACGCATCACTATGGGCGACAAGGGATGCCATGTGGATCTGCGAGACCAAGATTTTCTAGATACTCATGGAGGCAAGCGTATAGATGTGGATCAACAAACTACTGCACCTATCCCCCATGGTATATGACAGTCTGTGGAGCTTTGTAGACTTTAAGGCGGATATGCACAATGTGTATATCAGGGCGTGGAAGGATCCAGAGAAGAAATGGACAAAACTCCCCTTCATCGCAATTGATGACGTTGTTTTTGCGATGCTCGATTGATGGCCACCTGAGTGGCATGCCCCAGATCTGGCAACACACGATGAGATGGTCATTCAAAGACAAAAGGATGCCGCCAAGCTGCTGGCACAACAGAAGCGTAATGAGCAGTTCACCGAGGAGGTAAGGGCTTCCTGTGAGGCAGCGAAGGCTGCCGCGGAGTAGACCAAGGCCGTGGATAAAGCAGCAATAGCACCGACAACTAGGGTAACCATGACGTAGGATGGAAGAGGCCTAGATATGACCACTGGACAAGGGATAGATGACACAGTGGCAGGCGCGGACCCAAACACATCATTGACACAGCTAAAACGGCCGCATAGTATGGAATAGGCAGGGCCCTGGAAGAAGACCAAGGCTTCCAAATTAGATGGGGAACCTACTACACTGACCGAGGGTGACCTATACGACATCAGCAACACAGTTCGTGAGGTCACCAAGGAATTGCTCCAGGAAGCAATGACAGAGCAACAAAATGTGTTGGGGGCACTCAAGGCGCAACTTCAGGGACTCCAGGTGTGGCCCCCATAAGAGGGAACGGTAGTTATCTATGGGGCTATGGGTAAGTCAGCAACAGAGCAGTTGCCGTGGGCCAAAATGGCTAATACCGTCAAGTTGCCGGAAGGAGCACTGACAGTGGACATCATGGAGGACAGAGTCGTGGTAGGCCGGATCAAGGGACTTGGCCTAAAATTGGTAGCCCTTCCGCGAGAGATATTATACCAGCTGTAGGATGGAGCAAAGATAGAGCTCCGCGCTGGGGAAGGACGGATAGTACAAATGCTCAGAGAACAATGAATCAACATCGAGCAACTGAGCCTCCAATGCGATGAAGCGGTAGCGCAAAATCTACAGCTAGAGCAGATCCTCGAGGAAGCATGTCGCCGCGTACCTAAGCTAGAGATTGTGACAGACCTACCAGTAGGAGTGTGGATCCAAAAATTGGCCAGTGGATTCCACGAGGCAAAGGAGGAAGTAACGAGGATCCAACTGGAACTCAACCTACAGATTGCGGAACTGTGGCTAAAGGCGCAGCCCCCTACACCCCCAGAAGTCAGAGACCAACGCCACCATGCAATTCAATCATGGTTGGAAGAAATAGAGCGTGTCGTACAGGATTGCATGGGCTTGTTGGATCAATCACTCTTCACGCTAACCTCATTGTAGGAAGATCCAACTATACAACGTCTAGAGACAGAAGCACGGCAGTTGCAGCAGGAATATGACAATGTCCGGGGGACCACGCAGATGGTCGCCCTTACTCAGCAACTGGCAAAGATGAAGGAGGCCCTAGCTCTAAACAAATAGGTGGACGCTGTGTGTCAAAAAGGAGTAGTGCTTAAAGTGCGCATCCAACCTTGGCTCGAGGAAGCATTCACTGTTTCCACTAATATTGAGGGAAAGCTGGCACAGATGCAGGGCATATATGCGCTAAGGCAAGGAGTTGCCCCTGACAACGACACATTGGAGATACGCACACAACTGGTACAACGGATAGCAGAAGAATGTGTTATGGACTTAGGCGAAGTGCACAAGCTGCTGAATGGACTCCGCGCGAAGATCATCGCACCAGCCGAGTGACTCGGGACGAGTCATGATGATTGTGTTGGGGGCCTGTTGGCAGCAAATCCCCCCATAGCAAGTTTTTGGGGCTTAAAGCCTGAATTTTGGTCAATGTAATGTAAAGACCCCGAAAAATGCAGGCGCGGAGCATGAGAGTCTAAGGTTGTCCACCCTAAAATAATGTAATTTAATGTAAAGTGTGTCGATCTACCCATGGTCCATGGACCATAGGATTGTATAAATAGAGTGAGGCTCTAAGTGTAAGAGTCAGGTTGGAGAGTTTTTGACAAGTAATAGAGAGATGTGAAGGCATGATTAGAAGCTAGAAGTAAATCTGAAGGTATTGGGTCGTAGTGATAGGTAGAGGCTCTACAGCTGAGTGCACGGAGGCCTAGTAGAGTCTGCAGCTATGTGCGCAGACCCCTGCAGCTGAGTGCACAGGGCAGAGTTGGGATTGTACTTGGACAGAGAATTAATAAAAGATAAGTTGATTCTGAAATATTGTGTGTCTATGCTTCTGTTATATTTATGCATCTCTTTACAGTTTATGATTGCGTGCACTTGTTATGAATGTTGAATGATTAATGAGAATATTGGGCCCACACAATTAAGTTAAGATCTATAATAATAACACAGTAAGGGTAAAGGATCTAGAACAGTGCCTCTTCGCGCTCTTTACAGAGCTGCACAGAAGCAGTTGCACAAGCTGCGAAGGACAGACAATTGTGCAGAGCAGCGCAAGCGCACAGGTTCAATTTGTGAACTTCTTAGATTTCATCAAGACATCCCTAAGGTGCGGAAACCTGGTTCCAACACCCTCCCATACTACCTCGAGTGAGGCCTCAGTCTGCGCACCGCAGATTGTTGCCAAAAGGGTCAGTAGTTTCAGGATTTGTTTGGCTAAGTCACTTCTGAACCTGGGTCAGGCCCCAACAAGCCAACATGCGTTGATCTATATTTTTTATCTTTTTGTGAGTTGGTTTCATAACATTGACACCGAGACCATATTATTTGCAGACAACTATGATAAGGTTCCAAATGAAGAGATATATATATGCAGGAGTTGTATTCATATGAATACATATAATCTTTGTCCAGCATCTAATTTATCATAGTATTGGTGTAAAAGGTATTATTGCGCAAATATCAATCAAGAAATAAATCAAAGTTAGAGAAAAATTCAAAGCACAATGCTGAGTCAACTTATATCTTGAAGAAAACCATCAAATTGGCTTCATATTCATACGGTTAGAATTTGATCAAACTACATTGTAGCATTGATATCAAAAAATTATGCACCAAGTATGTATCTAATCCATCATCATCAAAAAGGATGTTGAAGTGTATTTTCTATCAAATGAAGAAGGCCCATGAAGCTCTTCAATAATATGCTTGGACATAATCAAATTTATCAATGATATGTTGATCAAATGAAGAGCCACAATCTCATAATGATATGATCTTAGCATCAATTCATCATGATCTATTCATTGTGTGACATCTCTGCATCAATCTCAACAAGAATTCTAAGACAATATAGAACAAACAAGTATTCAAACACAAAGAGACATATTCTTGACATGAGAAATTAATGCAAATGTCAGTGAAGAAATTAATTTGGTGTCTTAATCCAAAAGAAATGAGTTAGTGAAAAAATTCAAATCAATATTCCTATCACAAGAACTTAATTAAATGACATGTCATTTTTGGAATATAAAATTATACCATACACAGAGGACATTATCTATCTATCTAGTAGAGGAGACGTATATGTTGGAAAATAAAAAATAAAATAAAAACCTCACCAGTGCAAAGCATTAAGAGAGTTATCACCAGTGTTGAGATATTGAATAGCTGCAAATAAAAATAAATCCAAACACTAAAAATCAAGAACTAATCCACATTGTGTGAATCGATCACAAGCTCTATAAAAAACACAAAGATTAGACAAACACTCCAACAAGAAAATGACAACCCAAAGAGAGTTGATCTATCAAAAGAATACCTATTTGTAATACTAAGGGAATAAATGTTGGGAGGGAAAGTAACACATACAAGGGTAATGATCATGAGAACAAAGGTATGATTATGGATAGGTGGAATTGACAGGAAATAGAGAGGTAGTGCAAATGACAAGGGCATAGATAATGAATGTTGTTAGGTTGGTGGAATGTGTTGGTTGTTGTGTTACTGATATATAAGCATTCTATATCAATGTTGATGGTGTTTTGGGTTATTGGCATATAAACTATTCGACATTGCATATATTATATTATATGGCGCATATGAATTAATTGGACTGAATTATATCCTTTAATATTGTATGCGTTATCTTATGACAGTTGCACTATATCCTACGACATTTGTGTTATATCCTATGATCTTCGCGTTATAATATTGCTTTGTGTTATATCCTATACGTTATAACATGGAGTTATATCTCATGATATTGCTTCAGATGGTGCATTATAATATGGTGTTATTGCTTCATATTCTCTATTATAATATGGTGTAATATCACATTACTGCTTCACATGGTGCGTTATATTTCATTATATAATGTGTTATATTTTAATTAGGGTTTTATTTCCTAATTATATGCCAATTACCCAACATTCAATGTGACAACATAATTGTGAAGTATCGACATCATAGTTGAAAAGGTGTGAGGAATAGGCTCCAGGAATTAGTCATGAACACAAAATAAAATTATAATGTCCAATTCATGTGTTGAGCGTTATCACTCCTTCGGATCTCCAAGGCTGAGGAAGAGTCCAACTGAGTTAACCACAGACCAATCTTTTGACTTGGTAGCTAGCCCTACCAAGCTGGAGAGGGCTCTCTCCAATGGATCACATCCAAGAGGGCTGGGTGGATTAGGTTTTTAGGCTACATATAGTGGCTTAGGGTTTTGATTTGATTTGATTGGGGTAATCACTAAATGAGTGAATTAGGTCAGAGAGTGAACTAGGTCAGGGCAAGAGAAAATCAGAATTGCAGACATCTGATGGGGCAAGGTAGGAAATTACTTTAACACTTTGCAGTATATTTATGGAATGGTTTAGACTGATGAGGTGCTAAAAAGAGCATGAAAATCACAAATTCTTTTTAAACTAAAGAAATGAAACAAATTATGATGATTTTCCCAAAACAGAGCATAGGAGATGAATTCTGCTTATCACACTTTGAAAATCAAACATATTTAGAAGTGAAATGGATCATGGAAAATAAAAAACATACACACACATGTAACTGAAGAAGAAACAATGTCAAAATACCATGCCACAGGAATCTGACCAAAATAGTTGCAACTCATCCAATATATTCCATGCCAAAGTCTGAATCACTAATTCAACATCCAATGGAATCCAACCTCTGAAATGAGTCAAGAAATGATAGATATAACCATCAAACAACTTCTCCCATCCTTAAGGGTTGAATCAATGAGCTAATCAGCTGTTCCACCAAAATCTAAACTGAAACCTAGAGTGTAGGGAGGTCAAACTCACTCATCCCTCACTTTTTGGAAACTGATTCAGTACATCACAAAAAAAGTTTTCACCTAATGTATTTACCCTAGGTAAGTTGAAAACATCATTATTACATTTACATCCATCAATTACATTGGTAAAAACATGATTTGTCAATGTGAAACTGTCAAAACTAAGAAAATTTACAAAATGATGAAACTCATAAAATTTGTGTCAAAAGCGCAATGCCACTGTCCTAAGCGCAGTGCCAACTTTTGCTCCACTTTTGAGGGGGTTCCCAGTGTCAAAATTAAGCCTAGAATAGCTCATTGGAAAGCATGTCCTCTCTAGTTTCCATATTAGTTTCCAAAATGGTCAATTTTTGACCCTCCAAAAGTTGAGTATCCCAATCCTAGTCATAAGCGCAGCGCCAACCTCCAAAACACGGTAGAAACATGATTTTTTGGGTGTTTTTTGACCCTTTGACTACCCAGTTGACCCAAAAAATCTTAGAAAAGTGGTTTTCCTGACTGTATTTGGCCTTCTAAATCCAATGGTGGTGGCCAATTTGCATTTTCAAGCCTCTAGGAAAAGCACAACACCTAGGGCATTGCGCCTTTGGTAGTGTGACTAGTGCAAAAACTGCCAAAAATGCAAAAAATTCCAAAATTTTCAAAATTGCTAAAAATTCTTCAAAATTTGATCTTTGGAAGGTTGATGACGTATGTTTGGTTACGAAACCATAGGGATAAAGTATGTGGAATGGGAAGTGGAAATAGGTCTAGGGAATAGGGATAGGGCTATAAGAATTTGAGGAGATGAGGGGAGGGATTATGGAGCTGTGGGAGGTGAACATGTCAAGGGAGTTGGGAATGATAGTGTAGGGATAGGGATGTGTTTAATAGTGATGTAGGAAGGTGTTGTAGGGTCTATGGCAGAAATTTGGGATAGGGATGGATTTAGGGTTTTATCACTTGCCCAAGTGCCAGTTTGGGTTAGGAACCAAAACACTAAAATAAAATGTTATTTAGGAGTGTGTTGAAGCCCCGAAAATTGCTTCTACAACAAGGGGGGTGCCCACCCGGTTCAGACCTTGGTTAGCAGCTCCTTTTCCGTTTGGGATGGTGGGTCTGACTGGGGATAATGGGACCAGTTTCCCAATTTGTGTGTGTGTGTAGAGAATTGATATTTCCTTTCTAATAATTTCTAAGTAAAATGATTTTATTCTAAATCTAATCTAACAACATGCAATTGTATTCTAATGAACATAAATATCTAATTCTAAAACTAGCCCGCGATTTAATATTTCAATTATGTGATCTAAAATAGTTTCTAACAGCAATTGGTAATAAAGATCATTCAATATCCCTGGATGCGGGTGCATATACAGTTGGTTAATGTGATGGGACAGGGGTGCGGCGAGGTAGGACGACACCTGCCTGCCCTGTACCACTTGGTTTATCGCCCGACGTAGCTTAAACAGGGGCATCTGGTTTCACTTGGATTCACGTCATGTGGCTTTGTTATGCCCAGCCTGTCCTCTGATTTCTCCATCGCTTCCACATGCTCTGGTCTGAGCTGGGCCTCGGCTCTCTTTAATGCTGGAGTTATGGCGGGTGCAATCCGAGGAAGGGCGGATAGTGTTAAATACAGGCTCAGCTTTGGGATCGTTTTGAAGCCTCTGGTGCTTTGCTGGTCTGGTAAAGGTGTATTATGGTATGCTGCTTTGTTATGCTCTGTCGCCCTGTTATGCTCGGCCAATTCTGCGACGCTGCCTCCGTCTTCTCCCAGGCTTTGTTTGGAGGCCTCCAGCCTGAGTTTGGATGCCCATTTGAATAGGCCGAGCTCTGAGGAGGTGGTTGAGCGGTCTTGTTTACAAAGGGTGGCTGAGGTGCTAGTTATGCCCCGTCTTCACCATAGAATGAGGAGCCGCAGGGGAACTCCTAGGCGTGTGCCCTCCCGCCCGTCCTCCAATTCTCCCTCCGTCTCCAGTGATCTCTCCGCCGGCCATTACCCTCGCACGCGCAGTGGGAGAGGGCATCTCCATCTCCCCAACCATTTCCCTCCTGATTCCTCGTCGTCTCCCTCTTTTGGCTCGGTGATTTTCACCTTCAATTGTTCCCTGAATCGTCCAAGAATCACTGCTCATGTCTCGGTGTTTTTTCTTGAAGAAGGCCAGGAGGTAGGGGAATCCAGCTCCCATCAGGAGGGCCCTGCCTCTGTCTCTGCGCAGATTCCTTTCTCTATGCAGGTTCTAGCGATCCCAACTCACAATGCCATGGACATGGTGATGGAAACGGAGGCTCCTAGTCCTTCTGAACCTGATGGTGCTCGTGCAAGTGCTCTGCCTGAGTTTGGTTGGTGCAGAATTGTGGAGGAGCCTCCAGACGCGTAGTTTCTTTCTCTGTTGCTCTGTTACTGGTCACGCGGCCCTTAATTGCGGGAAATTTTTGGTTCAGGATGCTAATTTTGGTTCACTTCTGCAAGATATGGTTCAATTTGTATGCCTCTTTGAATTTTTGTAAGCTCAGTAAGAGAGTCAATACTTGTTCCCCTGCGTGGGATTTGAATACCAGCTCTCGGCTAAGTTCACTGTCATGGGCAGTGTTTCTGATTCTCTCTGCCGCTTCTACAGGGCAGTTGTTTTTGACTACGGTCTAGATGTAAATTACCCTTTTAATTTTAATAGAATAGTTTTATTTAGAAAAAAAAATAAAGATCATTCAATCGCTATGAGGAAAGAATTCAATAAAGATGAACCGTTTCGTATAAAAATTTAGCCGAAACAGTTGTGAAAAGCATATCGCATAATAAGTCATTCATATATTAAGCATAAATAGAATAGCCATCACTGTACAAAAGTGCCAAATGATAACTCAAACATTCAAGCATTCATATATAAATAACTGAACATAAATATCACTTAAACACATAAGCAGAAATCGTTAAGAGATAAAAGTACCATTGATAACAAGTTCTACTCATGAGCTTCAACAATAATGATTTATCTCTTCTTAGTTCAACATCTACTAAGAGTACAAAAGTGCAATTTCAGTAGCAGATATTAAACACAGATATCAATAAATCTTGTTCCATTCATTCATCAAAACCTCCTCCAAGGGTGCAGAAGTGCATGTTTTGAGGAAACGTTTTTGACAAATTTCAGGACCCTTCTCTAAATGCATGAGAAGGGTTGAAATACTACTAGCTAAATCCTAAAAATAGTCTATTACAAAAATATAGGAGGTGGTTTAAATGACCGTCCTCATCTAAGGAAAAAATGAAACCAAAACTAAAACTAACACTGAATCTAGAAATTACTATCTATGTATCTGTTCTCTGTGGTCACAAGCATTTAGCATTGGCTTAAGGAGAGTTGGTTGGTCGACCTCCGAATTTAGTTGCCCTACAAAACAGAATCAACAAGCGCTGGAGCTATCTTCTCGGTAGAGTTAGTGAGGCATTTGAGATTCATGCATTGACTATGTGGTTTAACCAAGTACTACCAGTAAGAATCCCAATTCAACTTGGTTAACCTCTTGATGGACTTTGCTCTTTCTTCAGCCTTTTGTCTCTAGCTGGTCTGTAGATGTTGTGCATTTGGGAGAAATTTACATACCGCTTAAGGATATCCCTAATAAATAACACTGTTTTTTAGAGCTCGGGTTTTTCCTTTAGCCTTTAGCACTTTTTCCTACAATTTTCCGGGCTTTCAGGGAACTGAGTGCTCAGAGGCTTTCCTTCTCAAGGGGTTTTACTCGGTGATGCACGATTAGCGCTAAGAAACTGCCTTTGTTTCTCGATCTGGGCTTCCCTAGTGCCAGTTTTCGCCTCTTGCGCGTTCTTGTTAGATGACTTCGGAAATCGAAACTTTTCCCTTCTTCCCCATTATACTCTGAACATTGCTACGTATATCTTTCTGCTTTCCGCTCCTGCAATTTACAAACAAGGAAAGGGTAATGATAAGAAATAAGGTGATGGGAAAGCTTTACATGCTGAAATCATATAAAATATACCAACCTTGTGAACTAACCTTTCGATCAGACCGAAACCTTATCTCGTTAATGATCATCAACTAACTTATTAAATTAACATTAATGCGCATAACTTGACATCGGATTACGAAAAATTTCTTTGAACGACCCTGCAGATCTGTGATAAAGCAATTTTGCGATTTGCTTCGCAAATATTGCTAATCCGTTGTTTTTGAAAATCATTCATTACCATGTGTTTCTTTGAGATGCGATTTGCGAGACGCGTTATCGCATATCGCCAGTTTGAGGTATTTCATCCTTGAGGCATATGAAAATTGTGACGCACGATGAGCTTTTTCGATGTGCGATCTCGCATCGCGGTTTCGCAATCTTAGGAATTTTCTCATATGGTGTGATCATTACCTTTTTGCGATACAATGCTTTATTATTGAGAGAACGATTTTGTTCGAACTTATCATAAAACTTAAGTCGTTTTTGGATTTTTTGGGTATTCTCCTAAGTTTATGATAGTAATATCTATTCAAAAAAGGGAATACAAGTTCTAATTTATTTTTATTTTTTAGATGAAGGGTCCCCACTTATTTAGTATTGGTATCAAAACTAAAATAAGAAGGGGGGTTGTTGCTAGCCACAACAATTGGCGATTCACTTGGAAGAACCAATTATCTCTGATTTTCTTTTGAATTCTCTAAACTTCCAAAATAGAAGGTTTTTTTTGGAAAATCAAAACTTATTACAGAAAGATAAAGTATATCATGCTTTCAGTGGTTAATGCTAGTTTGTTTCTTCTATGTTAACTTTGATTATTTACTTCCTAAATCTAGTCATTTTATTTACATCAACCACTACTTGGTTTGTAAAGATAAAAACAAAGTGTCCTCTGTAAATCAGTTTTAAATATTCTCATTTGTCATGGGTAGAGCCTTTGCTGCCAGCAGGCGTTTATAGCCTCGATAGGGTTACCTGTTACCCAGCAATGATCGTGTATCCTACTTGGAGAAATATACATTTTTCAAAGGGAAATCCATATTCACACTTATTGCTTTTATTTTCTTTTAACTCTTAAAGAACAATGCATTGGTTTGGTAGCCAAATTAGACAGTGCCACTCACTTGATTTATAACTTTGCTGAACAAGCTGGCTCGTGATGAGACCCCTTGTCTTTTGATTGCAACAATCTTGAGTCATTTCCCTATTGTGGTATGCAGTTTTGGAAAAGTCAACAAGCTATAATATCTATGATCATGATAAGTCGGCTCGCGATGAGACCTCTTATTCTTTAAGTTTAAAGTGTATCACTGGATTTTTCCTTGAAGCTCGTAATTCTCTAAGTGGGGAGGAAGTCATTGGTTCCTTAAGAAGAGCTTTGGATGACAATTGTAGAGTTTTTGGAAAGCGATTTTCTACAGAGAATCCTTGTTTTTTGTTATTGATGCTTTTAATTGACTGATATAAAACAAATTCCCACTAAAGGTTGCTTTTTATCAAAAATTCAAAAAGTTGAAACTATTAACATTTCCAAGCTAATAGCCTTTGACTGTAGCTTTCAATAGTAATGACCAATTTTCCAAATCAATTATATTTATACAAGCGAAAAACAAAATCTAAAAGAAATACTAGTATTTTTCATGAATTCCAAACGTAACCATTTACAACTGGTTTTATTTATAAAATTAAAAGGAAAAACTAATTTACAAAAATAGAAAAATGATCTTCTATGGAAAATATTTTTTAAGGATCTGCCCATTAACAGGTAAAGATTCTCTTTTCCCTACTAAATACTGCAACATAAAAGTGGATGGACCTATGATTTCTGCAATTTGGAATGGGCCAAGCCACATTTGTTGGAATTTCGTGTGTTTGCCTTTTTCTTCGTGAGCCTTATCCCATTTTAAAACTAAATCTCCAATTTGAAAGTCCTTTCTGGATACCATGTTTGAATCAAAAGAAGCTTTTACTAATGCTTGATGATGAGCATGAGTTATTTTAGCCTTTTCTCGTTGTTCTTCTAGCTTAAGAATTTGCAGTTGTCTTAGCTGTAAGGATGAAGTTGGTGTTTCATCAATAAATTGAACTAAGGCCAAAGAGGGAATTGCTAGATGAGTTGGGAGAACCACTTCTTTCCCATAAACTAAATTAAAGGGAGAAGTGCCAATGGAGGCTTTCTGCGTTATTCGGTCTACCCATAGAGCATACATCAAAGATTTGTGCCAATTCTTATGATTTTGATCGATGGTTCGCTTAATGATTCTAATTAAGTTTTTATTTGTTGATTCAGCTAACCCATTCCCCTGTGGGTAATAATTGGCAGAGTATTTAAGTTTAAAACCTCTTTTGAGCGCAAATTCAGTCATAGCATTGCCAGAAAAATATGATGCATTATCAAACATTAAAGCAGAGGGTAAACCAAACTTGGTGATTATGAACTAATCTATGAAATCGATGATGTGTTCAGCATTAGCTGTCTTGAGAGGAACAACTTCTACCCATTTAGTAAAATAATCTGTAGCTGTAAGGATATACCTATGCTGTTTAGAAGAGTGAGGAACGATCTCACCTATTATATCCAATCCCCATTGATCAAAGGGTTGATCGATATTGACTGGTTGCAAAGGCAATGCTAGTTTCTTTTGTCTTTCAACAGAAGTTTGACAAACTTGACATTTCCTTACGTAGCTATGCGCATCTTTAAATAGTGTAGGCCAATAGTACCCTGAGCGCAAGATCTTATGTGTTGTAGCATCTCCAGCATAATGTCCGCCTGTCGGTCCATCATGGAGTTCCTGAAACACCTTTTCAGCTTCAGATTTCTCAAGACATCGAAGGAGAACAGAATCATAATTCATCCTAATAAGTACATCATTTACGAGTTGATATTGCTTAGCCTTCAATCTTAGGGCTATTTTCTTTGTATAATCCAGGTTTGAAGGAGAATATCTGTTCTTTAGATGAAATATAATATCAGCATATAATGATTCAATATCGTTTAGGCTTACCTCATACATTTTTACTTCTGAAGATGGTATTTCAGAAATAAGCAATGCTCTAGCCAGCATTTTGCAAAAGCCTTGACCTTTTACAAGATTTGCTGGTTTAATTTCAGTGTCGTATTCTTGTAAGGCAATAACCCAATTTGCTCTTTTCTCACCCACGTCTTTCTGTACTAAGAGATTTCTTACCACTGGAAACGGTACTATGATCTTTGTATGGGTTTTAAGCAGGAAGGGTCTGAAGTGCTTAATTGCTTTGAAAATAGCATACGCTTGTTTCTCGACATCAGAATAATTTAATTCGGCCCCTTGTAGATTTGAACTGAAAAAGGCAATTGGGGCTTCCTCCTTGTCTTGATTTGCTTGAGTGAGTATCGCACCATATGATCTATCAGAGGCAAATGTATACAGAATGAAAGGATTGGAAAAATTTGGAGTTGCTAAAGATGGGGCATTTATAATAGCTTGCTTAATCAAATTGAATGCTTCATATTCCTCTTGGCCCCATTTGAAGATTGAATTCTTTTTAATCATTGCTTGTAAGGGAGATACAATCCTTGAGAAATCTGGAACAAACCTCTTAAAAAAAATAAATTGGCCAAGGAAGGATTGCATGGCTTTCTTGTTGTAAGGCAAGGGTATTTCGGAAATCTCCTTCATTCTATCGGGATCAATATGGATTCCAGGTTTTGACACTATAAATCCAAGAAGTTTTCCTTCACTTAATGCAAAAAAGGACTTTTTTGGATTAAGTGAAATCCCATACCTTTGGCAACATTGGAAGATCTGCTTTAAGTCTCTGAGATGATTACCACATTTCTTAGAGTATACAGTTATATCATCCAAGTAGATTACTACTGATTTGTTTACTAATCCCTTAAATGTGATGTCCATGGCCCTTTGAAATGTGGCGCCAATGTTGATCAGACTAAAAGGCATCTTTTGATATGCATAAGTACCCCATTTAGTTATGAACGTAGTTTTTAATTGATCGTTAGGATGGACCAAAACTTGGTTGTAGCCGAAGAAACCATCCAAAAAGGACATTAATTCTGATCTTGCAACTGCTTGCAGGATTTGCTCCATGGGAGGCAGGGGAAAGTTATCCTTTTGGCAGGCTTTGTTTAGGTTTCGAAAGTCAATACAAATTCTAATGTCTCTGTTTTTCTTTCTGATGGGAACTAAATTAGAAACCCATCTATAATGTCGAACGGGAAAAATAATTTTGGCTTTCAATAATTTGTTAAGCTCATACTTAATCTGTTTTCTAGATTAGGATGGATCTTCCTCAGCTTTTTCTGGACGGGTTTTCCATCGGTTATCATTAGGATGTATGCTAAATGATAGAAGTGTCGTAAGACTTTAGATCATCATAGTTCCAAGCAAAGACACTTTTGTATTGTTTCAGGAGACGAACATAAGCTAATATTTCTTCGAGGGCTAGGCCAAGACCTAGGTTGATATTCTGCGGCTTGGTATCAGTTCCTAGATTTACTAATTCATAGTCCAAAGTTGAACTCTGAAGTTTTGAATTGGTAGATCTCTTGAATCGGTCTTTCAAATCATATAGGTCTTCCAACTTGACTACTGATTTTGGCATAGCATTATTAGTGCTTTCTTCTTGCAACTATTTGTCATGTTGGTCTTCATCAATTATCTGATTAGTGTAAGATCCCTCTGATGTGACGAATCTTATAATATCAAGATCGTCATTGAAAATTCTCCAGTTTGTAACATTGTCAGGAATTGAGGGTCTAAAGATTAATTCGATTGAAAATTTTTCTGGGCTATAGTCTTCTGAGGGAATGAGCTTGGAAGCTACGTTTGCTAAGAGGTCAGCACTAGCGTTTTGGAGTCTGGGAATTGATGAAATATTGAATGCTATAAAATTTTCAGTCCGGTCTTGCACTAAAGATTGATAATGCTTTAAATGACCTGATAGACAATGTATAGTATTTCGTACATGTCTAATTACAATTTCAGAATCTCTGAAGACTTGTAGATATTTGATACCTAATCCAATTGCCTTGTATAATCCTTGGACTAAAGCCTCATACTCTGCAGTGTTATTGGTGTAGTCGAACTCGAGTCTACATGTTAGCATAGTTTTGTTTCCCTCTGGACTAACTAATACGCATCCTGCTCCTGCTCCATCGTTAGACTTTCAACCGTCAAAAAACAACTTCCAAAATAAAGATTTTTTTACATGACTATCTATAAAATTAACACATTTAGAACTATCTGTTTGGGAAAAGTTTTCTACTTGAGACAAAACAAAATGTTATAAGTAAGGCGAAGTATGAGCATTAAAATTTCCTAAGAAAGAATCAATAGAATAGTTGCCAATTATATTGTTGTTGTATGCTACAAGTTCATTTTCTCCTTCTAATTATGTTACGATGTATTTTTGATGTCTTTCTCGCTCAACCTTTATCTGATTCAGTTTACCATTGTAAGGGAGCCACATATGTGACCAATAGGTAGCAAGTATCCATGAATCTTTTCAGACCAATTCCTACTAAGAATTAAGCCATAAAATTCTGGAATTTCTGCAACTAGAATATCAATAACTTGACATACCTTTGGATTAAATGACAACCTTATGATAACTTGATTTAGTTCACCGATCACTTCAACCTACGATCAGTCCAGCTGAAATATGTGTACTGCAGACTTTTGCGGTTGAACGTTCAACTTTGCACATATTGATTTAGGTAAGATATTAGATGAAGCTCTTGAATCTACTAAACAATTGTGCAAGTTTTTGTTGAAAACTTCATAAGTAAGAAGAAATGGGGGAGTATGAGATCTTGACCTTCCTCCAATTAAAGCGATATTGTTTGGATCAACTTTATTAGTCACATTAGTTGGAGGTCTTCCCATCTCATGAGAAGCTTGTGAGATTATAGCAGCAGGCAAAGGTGCAACAGGTATCGCATGTAATTCTTTCAAAAGGAGCTTTTGTTGATGTTTTAATTTGCTCAATTCATGAAAGGTAATATTAGCCCTAGTCTTCTTCATGTCTTCTACGATATTATACTCCATCTCGTCAAAAACAATCAATGTTTTGGATGGAGTTGGTGAATCGGATTGGACTGGGCTTGTTTGAGTCGCTTTGGGTGACATTTTCTTACTTGCGACTTTATGTTTAGATATATAGCTTGCGCTCTTTTGTTTAGGAGTTGGTTGTGGAGGATCAAGTTGATTTCTACTTCTGGTACTGACTGTTGATGCCTCTTGATCCTCTTCGTCAGGGAGAATGAAGTCCCACATTCCCTGCATTTCTACAACTTCTTCTTCAACAATGGGCTCTTCATTAGAAATTTCTTCTTCTTCTTCTTCTGATTCTGCATTTGTAATAGCATTGGGAGGCTTTGAATCAGTTGAAGGATTTCTTCTATAAGGCCTGTAAGGTTTTTTAGAAGAAGTCTATGCTACTTGTTTCTTTATATCAACCATCTCGTTAGACATGGTTTTCAAAACTTTCTGCAATCCTTCTAAATCAAATGGGTCCTTTGGTTGTTTTTTCTTGGGATCTTATTTAAAAGTGACCTTCTTTGATTTTCGTTCATCAACAAAGTTTTTCTCTCTAAGGCTATGATACGTTTTTCTACCGCTATTGCTTCTTTCATATTATCAACCAAAGTTTTTTTTGCAGCCCTATCGACAAAGATCACTATGTTTGATGGTAGAGTAGATACGTACCATTCACTTCGAACTTCTTTGCTAGGCTTGGAAGCGGCAGGAATTTTGTTCAAAAGTTTATTGAAACGCGAGTTAAAATCTTTGATAGGTTCTCTTGTTTTAGTCTTAAGATTTGACAGGTCGTTGATCAATGTCACAGTAGACCTATCATCACCAAACTTAGTCAAGAATTGCTCTTGGAAAATATTCAAACTAGTGATAGATCCAGATGGTAATGAAAAATACCAGGATCTGGCTGCTCCTTACAAAGTGTAAGGAAAGAGCCGGACAACAACATCTTCATTAGTGACTCCATTGAGATTTATAGATAACATGAAGTTGTTGATGTGTTCTTCTGCTAGCATGCCTACTTCAGGATTAAACTTTGGCAGCCATTTTTTAGGATGGGTCGGTAATTGACTCAAGGGCGCAGCCATTAAGCCTGCCCCTGGATTATTCCATGGGTTTTGGGCCATCATTGAACTACTAATAGAAGAAAGCACAAAGGATGTTCCTTGCAGTTGAGAAGATGAGGATATTACAGTTCCAGATGATTGTGAAGTAGATGTTGAAATTCCAGTAGTCTGTTGGACAATAATTTGAAGTGGAGGAGTGGATGGTTGACTTCATAGTGGAGAGGTCAAGATGGATGACGATGATGAAAGAGTCTCACTATCAGACCCTTTAAGTGATTTCCTTGCTCTTTTCCTTTTAGGTAGAGGTAATTTAGTTAGTTCGATACCAAACTTTTCACTCTGCAATCTGGTAAGAGGATGAGAAGGATTATATTGCGAAGTCACACTACCTTGATAGATTTCAGATTTCTGGGGCGATATAGGAAATCCTTGAGGTTTATGGATCAAAGATTCAACTTCAGGAGGTTTAATAGTCGATTTCTGTGAAACGTTCGGGTTTGTGGCAGTGGTTGTTGTTTTATCGACTTCTCGCTCAAGGTTTAAAGATTCTAAGTGCGATGGAGAAGTCGGGGGAGATGTTGAGGCCGATTTACTCTCAGAATGGTATTTAGATTTAGATTTACTAGCCATTCATAGTTCGGGCCCTCCTTCTAGTGCAAAATATGTTGAAGCCCTGAAAATCAGTTCTACAACAAGGGGGATACCCACCTGGTCCAGACCTTGGTTAGCAGCTCCTTTTCCGTTTGGGATGGTGGGTCCGACTGGGGATAATGGGACCAGTTTCCCAATTTGTGTGTGTGTGTGTAGAGAATTGATATTTCCTTTCTAATAGTTTCTAAGTAAAATTATTTTATTCTAAATCTAATCTAACAACATGCAATTGTATTCTAATGTACAGAAATATCTAATTCTAAAACTAACCCAGGATTTAATCTTTCAATTATGCAATCTAAAATAGTTTCTAACAACAATTGCTAATAAAGATCATTCAATCGCTATGAGAAAATAATTCAATAAAGATGAACCATTTCGTATAAAAATTTAGCTGAAACAGTTGGAAAAGCATATCACATAATAAGTCATTCATATATTAAGCATAAATAGAATAGCCATCACCGTACAAAAGAGCCAAATGATAACTCAAACATTCAAGCATTCATATATAAATAAATGAACATAAATATCACTTAAACACATAAGCAAAAATCGTTAAGAGATAAAAGTACCATTGATAAAAAGTTCTACTCATGAGCTTCAGCAATAATGATTTATCTCTTCTTAGTTCAACATCTACTAAGAGTTCAAAAGTGAAACTTCAGTAGTAGATATTAAACACAGATATCAATAAATCTTGTTCCATTCATTCATCAAAACCTCCTCCAAGGGTGCAGAAGTGCAT
This sequence comes from Pinus tabuliformis, assembly GCA_031772625.1. Taxonomy (NCBI): domain Eukaryota; kingdom Viridiplantae; phylum Streptophyta; class Pinopsida; order Pinales; family Pinaceae; genus Pinus; species Pinus tabuliformis. The sequence goes on along the minus strand of CM062808.1, from coordinate 151,329,638 downwards.
GTTCTGAGGAAACGTTTTTGACAAATTTCAAGACCCTTCTCTAAATGCATGAGAAGGGTTGAAATACTACTAGCTAAATCCTAAAAATAGTCTATTACAAAATATAGGAAGCGGTTTAAATGACCATCCTCATCTAAGGCAAAAATGAAAATAGAACTAAAACTAAAACTGAATATGGAAATTACTATCTATGTATCTATTCTCTGTGGTCGCAAGCATTCAACATCAACTTGAGGAGAGTTGGTTGGCCGACCTCTGACTTTAGTTTCCCTACAAAAACAGAATTGGCAAGCGTTGGCCCTATCTTCTCGGTAGAGTTAGTGAGGCATTTGAGAGTCATGCATTGACTATGTGGTTTAACCAAGTACTGCCAGTAAGAATACCAATTCAGCTTGGTTGACCTCTTGATGGACTCTGCTCTTTTTTCAGCCTTTTGTCTCCAGCTGATCTCTAGATGTTGTGCATTTGGGAGAAATTTACATATCGCTTAAGGATATCCCTCATAAATAACATTGTTTTTTAGAGCTTAGGTTTTTCCTTTAGCCTTTAGCACTTTTTCCTAAAATTTTTTGGGCTTTCAGGCAACTGAGTGCTCAGAGGCTTTCCTTCTCAAGGGGTTTTGCCTAGCAATGCACGGTTAGTGCTAAGAAACTACCTCCGTTTCTCGATCTGGGCTTCCCTGGTGCCAGTTTTTGCCTCTTGCGCGTTCTTGTTAGATGACTTCGGAAATCATAACTTTTCCCTTCTTCCCCATTATACTCTGAACATTGCTACATATATCTTTCTGCTTTCCGCTCCTACAATTTACAAACAAGGAAGGGTAATGATAAGAAATAAGGTGATGGGAAAGCTTTAAATGATGAAATCATATAAAATATACCAAACTACGTGAACTGGCCTTTCGATCAGGCTGAAACCTTATCTCATTAATGATCGTCAACTAACTTATTAAATTAACATTAATGCGCATAACTTGACATTGGATTACGAAAAATTTCTTTGAACGATGTGCCCTGTATATCTATGATAAATCGATTTTGTGATTTGCTTCGTAATATCGCAGATTCCATTGTGTTTGACAATCATTCATTACCATGTGTTTCTACAAGATGCGATTTGCGAGACGCGTTATCACATATCACCGGTTTGAGGTATCTCATCTTTGAGGCATATGAAAACTGCGACGCGCGATGAGCTTTTTCGGTGTGCAATCTCACATCACGATTTCACAATCTTAGGAATTTGCTCATATGGTGTGATCATTACCTTTTTGCGATGTGATGCTTTATTATTGAGAGAACTATTTTGTTCGAACTTATTATAAAACTTAAGTCCTTTTTGGATTTTGCGGGTATTCTCCTAAGTTTATGATAGTAAGATTTATTCAAAAAAGGGAATACAAGTTCTAATTTATTTTTATTTTTTAGATGAAGGTTCCCCACTTATTTATTATTGGTATCAAAACTAAAATGAGAAGGGGGTTGTTGCTGGCCACAACAGAGTGCAAAGAGGTTGAAATTTTGTGACTTACTTGGTATAAGAGGAAACAAGAATTTTTTGAAGATTTGAGAGAATTTTGAGGCATTTTGGTGCTTTGGGGTCTCACTAGGAAAAAGCGCAACGCCTTGCTCAGAAGCCAGCGCCTGTGTTAAAAAAGGCAGCGACCACTTCTCTAAACACAGTGCCTCCATCCTAAGTGCAACACCGAATAAAAATCAACTTTTGAGTGCCTTAACGACATCAAAATTGCACTCATGATAGCTCATTGGAAAGGTATCACTCTTGGATACATAATGGACATATCAAGCATTGAACATGATCAATTATACTACCTCAAAAATCAATCCTCCCAATACTGGTCAAAAAGTGTAGAATGGAGGTGCAAAACTATAGCGTTTTCATGCAGGAAACTTTTGGAGGTCTTCCTAAACTCCAAGTTGAGCTCATGATAGCTCATTGGAAATATTTCTCTGTCTAGTTATCATTTGACTCATCAGGTAAGTCATTTGGACACTCCACCTAGGAGAAAAACTGATTTTCCCAAGGTCACTCTAGAAGTGAAGAAAAACTCTTGTAGCACCTGTATTTTTACCATTTCTCCAAAACCATAACACTTGTGTAAAACCTGAAGGATTTTTTTCATACTTGGCCTATGATGGACAAAAACCTCTCTCACTTTTTTCAAATTCATCTCTGTTTGGTCAAAACATAGTTTGAAGAAAAACAGGCCCTATTTGTCGCAAATGATGTGTCCCTTGGAATGACTTCTTGAAAAATGATGGAGACATGATGTTTATGAGTTGGAATGGCTTCATACTTGTTTAAAAGACCTCCCTTATGCCTCCTCTACTCAGATGTATCTGATTCCATAGCCAACCCTAGCTCAGTGGGAGAGGAAATTAGGGTTTATTGCTTATGGAGAATGATGATTTGGACACCCTTGGGAAAAGACAACTCCCTTTGGCATTCACTTAAATTTTGAAACTTTACCCTTTCAATTGACTATTTCCTTTGAACTTGATCTTCTAATTTGATCTTCTTGGTGGATTTGGAAACATAATGCCTTTGAAACTCTTCCTTTTGGCTGATGGAACTTTGAACTTACAACACTTGGAACCATGAGAATTATTACATATTAAAACCATAAAATTACATATTTGCTTGAATATTCAAATTACAAACTATTTTGCTGATGAAATCTTGTATATTCTTACTCCTTCGCTTGCCCGTATTTTATGCAGGAGATGGCGTTTTAGTGGACCTTGGAAACCCTAACACCTAATGGAGACTTTGAGTGGTTGTGACCATGATGAAAGTGATTGTCATGATGAAGAAAAGTCATGACTAATCGTATACTTCAGTAAAGGCGAAATGAGCCAGCAAGGGGTAAATTTCTAAGAGTAAAGGAAACCCTAATTCAATCTTCAGTGACCAAATTTTTGCATGATGACCTAGTGGAATGACAAAAATTTTAGAATGGGACCCTAATATGATATGAAAAGAGGATTTTGATCACTAATGGCAGTATGAAAATATTGACACTAACATCAGCCTTATTAGGGATGGTAGCTCCTTGGAGGTGTCAAGGAAACCGTAGACCAAGTGCCTAACCATGTGGGCTAATACGGTCAAAAACTTAAACTGAAATGCATAACTAAACGCTGAGAAATCAAATGACACAAACTTACTCGAAACTGTCTGAAAACTAACTGACAAAAAAAAAAAAAAAAAGATGCTCAAAATTGAGTTTATTCAAAAAAACTTGCTATAATTGATCCATTCATCACCTGATCAGGTGGAATGGAATAGCCAATGTAACCATGTAAACATTCTAGTTGTATTTGAATTCTCTGCAAGTGCTTGCTTATGAGAAAGAAGAGAAAACTACTGAAGGGAAACTCCTATGAAAATTTGAAATCAGATTGAATCTTGATGAAATTGCAAATCATGACCCCACCAGCTGACCTCAAGAATGTTGCAAAAGGATCTTCATAGGAATTCATATTGATTTCCAACCCATCTAATACATTACTGCTATATTCTAAGCAGTCTTCATGACTTGAATATAAACTTTCATCTTTACCCTTACAGTCTTTATATGACTGCAAATGTTCATATGAGCTTTGTAATTAGACTCCTGCTTAACAAGACAATGGAACCAACTTTTTGATCAAGTTTACATTAACACTCTTTTCACACTCACAGTTAGCTAATGGGGAAGGACTTCTACTGTAGATATCATCCAACACATCATCTATAGGGTCATGAAAAACTTGAAAAGACTGCTGCAACCTATTTTCCATTGGTTCTAATGAGACTGCATGACCTTCTACTGGTTTCTCATCCTTTGCTTTAGAGATATTATGAAAATTTTCCTTTAAAAACTGAAATGCTTCAAAACATAATTGTATAGAATCATCTTGCATCATTTGATCACATGTTTCAGCTTCCAAGCCTTCATCTGCAATTTGAAATTCAATGGAACTCAGTGGCTACAAATCTAGAGCTAAGGAGGATTCTACGTCGCAAATGATTTCCTCAACCATTTTAGGATAAGGTTTATCATTTATAGTGTTGAAAACTCACTTATCTGCTTGCTTATAGTTTTCTCTTATTTTTGCAAATGAGGAGAAATAGAAGGGTAAGGAGCTCTGATCAAGAATTTCATTATCCTCTTAATTGTCAAGATCAAAACTTAATGACTACTGATTTCTGATTGCATCAAAGTTATCTGTGATGAAATGAAATGAAGTAAAACAAACAGGCAAAGATCCCTCACTTAATTCGACCAATTTTTTTGCACTTTCCTCCTCACTGCCATGGTTTATATGCATCGACTGATCTCTTTATTTGAGCTGCTGAAACTGAACTTCCTCCTCCCATAAACGAGTTGATGATTAGTCTACAAGATTAGCTTCTATTTGGAGAACATAATCATCGTCATAATGATCAAACTTTGGCAAATCATCAAAAGTAATGTCATCAAACATACACATTAGATTAGCAGATTGTTTCTCCTCAGATTGATCTATAAATCCATTTTCTGATCTATGGTAGCTGGGATTAGCAGGCAAGTGTTTAGGGCCAACAACCTCTTCTTTTTCTAGGATAAGTGGGTCATGGTGATCTTGAATGACAAATTCATCTCTCACAGTGATATTTTTCATCATTTCCTCCACTGCACTCACCAAAATGTCAAGCTTTACCTTTGAAGATGTCAAGTGCTCTACATCTATGTTCTCCCTCTTTTCTTCCTTCAACTTTGCCCTTCTTATCAGTAGATTAGCCTCTACATCTACTACACTATTCTGCATCTCTTCAAGTGTTGCAAGGTTCCTTTCTCTCAGCTGAAACTCCATTTATGGATCAAAGGCATCTGGGTAATGTAAGAGAGTTGAGTTGGGAGGGGGTCTTAGATTGGCAGGTATCAAACAATAGACTTGATTGAATCTGGAAGAAAATAGTTGTAATATCTCCCCTGGCTGTCTTTTCAGCTGGGCATACTCTTCTAGAATAAGGAAAGGATTTTCTTTGACCACCCACTTGTCAAGGAAAACTTTGATAAACTGTGATAAATCTGAGATGCTTGTAGTCGGTAGGTGTTTGAACTAACTCTTGATTTTGCCTTGGAAAGAAAGAGAAAATAGCCTAATACTAACATCCTCTTCATCAACTTCAAAAAGGTCGAGGAAAGTCTCAAAATTATGCATATGTCTCTCACTAGTGATGTTGTCACATTCACCATAAAACCTTGGCAAATATAGGTAATGCCTTTCAGGGAAAGAATGGAGTATAGGAGGTAAGATCAATGTTTTGTATCTATTTGGAATTTTACAAGGTGTAGGAGTATGTACATAAGCTATAGGATCAGTCTTGATCTCTTCAGGTTCATCAATTTGAAGATGGTCATCATAAGATTTAGAAAAAGGGTCTAGACCAAGATCAAAGGCGTACGGGGAATTTGTATTTACAACCTTCAAAGGAAAGGAATCCAATGGAGTTTCGTGATCTTTTGTCAAACATAATATATCTTGGAAAAAGTTCTGGAAATTCTCAGGAAAAGAGAAGAGATATTTCATGATAAACAACATGATGTCTTGAATAAAATTCTAAGTTGAATACCTGATCTTCCCATGTTTTCCTTTCATATTTCTTGGCAAGGTTCATCCTCTAGTGGATTCTTTGGATTTGATTTCGAAACTGATTTGGAGTCGCTAAGTGAATGATTTCAGCCTTCGTGTCCCTGATCATTGTCCACCATCAACAATCAAATCTAAAAAATTTCATACACCCTAGGAAAATGAATCTTTCGTTCCCCAGCAACGGCGCCAGTATGCTATCACTCCTCTGAATCTCCAAGGCTGACGAAGAGTCTAGCTGAGGTAACCACATACCAATATTTTGACTTGGTAGCTAGCCCTACCATGCGGAAGAGGGCTCTCTCCAAGGGATCACATCCAAGAGGGCTGGATGAATTAGGGTTTTATGCTAGATATAGTACTTCAGGGTTTTTATTTGATTTGATTGGGGTAATCACTAGATGAGTGAATTAGGACAGAGAGTGAACTAGGTCAGGGAAAGAGAAATCAAAATTACAGACATCTGATGGGCCAAGTTAGGAAAGTACTTTAACACTTTTTAGTATATTGATGGAATGGTTTAGATTGATGAGGTGCTAAAAAGAGCATGAAAATCATGATTTTTTTTTAAACTGAAGAAATGAAACAAATTATTGATTATTTTCCCAAAACAAAGCATAGGAGATGAATTTTGCTTATCACACTTTGAAAATCAAGCATATTTAGAAGTGAAATGGATCATGGAAAATAAAAAACATTCACACACATGTAACTAAAGAATAAACAATGTCAAAATACCATGCGACATGAATCCCACCAAAATAACTGCAACTCATCTAATATATTCCATGCTAAAGTCTGAATCACTAATACAACATCCATGGAGTCCAACCTATGAAATGAGTCAAGAAATGATAGATATATCCATCATACAACTTCTCCCATCCTCAGGGGTCGAATCCATGAGCTAAGGAGTTGTTCCACTAAAATCTGAACTGAAACCTAAAGTGTAGGGAGGTCAAACTGACTCATCCCTCACTTTTTGGAAACTGATTCATTACATCACAAAAAGAGTTTTCACCTAATGTATTTACCCTAGGTAACTTTAAAACATCATTATTACATTTGCATCCATCAATTACATTGGTAAAAACATGATTTTTCAAGGTGAAATTTTCAAAACTAAGAAAATTTACAAAACGATGAAACTCATAAAATTTGTGTCAAAAGCGCAACGCCACTTTCCTAAGCGCAGTGCCAACTTCTGCTCCACCTTTTAGGGGGTTCTCGGTGTCCCAATTGAGCCCAAGATAGCTCATTGGAATGTTTGTCCTATCTAGTTTCCAAATATACCTTTAGTTTCCAAAATGGTCAATGTTTGACTCTCCAAAAGTTTATTCTCCCAAGACTTGTCAAAAGCGCAACGACAGCCTCCAAAACAAGGCAGAAACATGATTTTTTGGGTGTTTTTTGACCCTTTGACTGCCCAGCTGACCCAAAAAATCTTAGAAAAGTGGTTTTCCTGAATTTATTTGGCCTTTTGAATCCAATGGTGGTGGCCATTTTTCATTTGGAAACCTCTAGGAAAATCACAACGCCTAGGGTGTTGCGCTTTTGGCTGTGTGACTGGTGCAAAAACTGCCAAAAAATGCAAAAAACTCCAAAATTTTCAAAATTGCTCAAAATTCTTCAAAATTTGATCTGTGGAAGGTTGATGAGGTATGTTTGGTTAAGAAACCCTAGGGATAAAGTAGGTGGGAATGGGAAGTGGAAATAGGTCTAGGGAATAGGGATAGGGCTATAAAAATTTGAGGAGATGAGGGGATGGATTATGTTGTTGTGGGAGGTGATAGGAGGTGAAAATGTCAAGGGAGTTGGGAATGATAGTGTAGGGGTAGGGATGGATTTAATAGTGATGTAGGAATTCGTTGTAGGGTCTATGGACAACAAATTTGGGATAGGGATGGATTTAGGGTTTTATCACTTGCCCAAGTGCCAATTTTGCTTAGGAACCAAAACACTAAAAGAAAATGTTGTTTAGTAGTGCAAAGAGGTGGAAAATTTGTGTGACTTACTTGGTAGAAGAGGAAACAAGACTTTTTTTAAGTTTTGAGAGCATTTGGAGGCGTTTTGGTGCTCTGGGGGATCACAGGGCAAAAGCACAGCGCCTTTGTAAAAAAAGGCAAAAACCACTGCTCTAAGCGCAATGCCTCCCTCCTAAGCACGACGCTAACTTCAAACCACCTTTTGAGTGCCTTTACAAAGTCCAAATTGAGATCATGATAGCTCATTGGAACGATATCTCTCTTGGCTACAGACTAGACCTATCAAGCACTAAAAATTATCACGTGTAGCCCCTCCAAAATCAATTCTCCCAAGACTAGTTAAAAAGTACAGAATGGGGGTGAAAAAATGCAGTGTGCTCTTGCAGGAAAATTTTGGAGTTATTTCTCAACTCCACATTGAGCTCATCATAGCTCATTGGAAATCACTTTCTGTCTAGTTATCATTTGACTCATCAAGAAAGTCATGTGGACACTCCAGCTAGGCGAAACATTGATTTTCCCAAGGTCAGTCCAGAAGTGCAGAAAACCTCTTGTAGCACCTATATTTTTTACATTTCTCCAAAACCATAACACCTGTGTAAAAACGGAAGTAAATCTTTCATACTTGGCCCATGATGGACAAACACCTCTCTCACTTTTGTCAAATTCATCTATGTTTGGTCAAAAACATAGTTTGAAGAAAAACTAGCCCTATGTGTGGCAAATGATGTGTCCCTTGGAATTACTTCTTGAAAAATGATGGAGATATGATGCTTATGAGTTGGAATGGCCTCAAACTTGCTGAAATGACCTCCCTTATGCCTCCTCTGCTCAGATGTCTTTGATTCCATAGACAACCCTAGCTCAGTGGGAGAGGAAATTAGGGTTTAGTGCTTGTGGAAAATGATGATTTGGACACCCATGGGAAAAGACAACTCCCTTTGGCATTCACTTAACTTTTGAAACTTTACCCTTTCACATGACTATTTCCTTTGAACTTGATCTTATGATTTGACCTTCTGTGTGGATTTGGAAACATAATGACTTTGAAACTCTTCCTTTTGGTTGATGGAACTTTGAAATTACAACACTTGGAACCATGATAATTATTACATATTAAAACCATAAAATTAGATTTTTGCTTGAATATTCAAATTACAAACTATTATGCTAATGAAATCTTGTTTTTTCTTACTCCTTCACTTGTTGCTATTTTATGCACGAGATGGTGTTTTAGTGGACCTTGGAAACCCTAAGACCTAATGGAGACTTTGAGTGGTTGTGACCATGATGAAAATGATTGTCATGATGAAGACAAGTCATGACTAATGGTATACTTCAGGAAATGGTGAAATGAGCCAGCAAGGGGTAAATTTCTAAAGGGAATAAAGGAAACCCTAATTCAACCTTCAGTGCCCAAATTTTTTCATGATGACCTAGTGGAATGACAAAAATTTCATAATGGGACCCTAATGTGATATGAAAAGAGGATTTCGATAACTAATGGCAGTATGTAATTACTGACACTAACATCAGCCTTATTGGGGATGTTAGCTCCTTGGAGGTGTCAAGAACACCATAGACCAAATGCCTAACCATGTGGGCCAATATGTTCAAAAACTTAAACTGAAATGCATGACTAAACGTTGAGAACTCAAATGACAAAAACTAACTCGAAACTGATTGAAAACTAACTGAAAAAAGATGCTCATAATTGAGCTTATTCAACAAAACCTACTCTAACTGATCCATTCATCACATGATCAGGTGAAATGGAATAGTCAATGCAACCATGTAAACATTCTCGCTGCTATTTGAATTCTCTACCAGTGCTTTCTTATGAGAAAGAATAGAGGACTACTAAAAGGAAACTCCCATGAAAATTTGAAATCAGATTGAATCTTGATGAAATTGCAAAGCATGAGCCCACCAGCTGACCTCAAGAATGTTGCAAAAGGATCTTCATAGGAATACATATTGATTTCCAACCCATCTAATATATTACTGCTATATTCTAGGCAGTCTTCATGACATGAATATGAACTTTCATCTTTACCCCTTACTTTCCTGATATGAATGCAAATGTTCGGATGAGCTTTGTTATGAGACTCCTTCTGAACAAGACAATGAAACCAACTCTCGGATCAAGTTTATATCAACACTCTTTTTAGGCTCACAGTTAGCTAATGGTGAAGGAATTTTACTGGAGATATCATCCAACACATCAGCGATAGGGTCATTAAAAACTTGAAAAGACTGCTGCAACCTATTTTCCATTGGTTCTAATGAGACTGCATGACTCTCTACAGGTTACTCATCCTTTGCTTTAGAGATATTATGAAAATTTTCCTCTAAAAACTGAAATTCTTCAAAACATAAAGGTCAGAATCATCTTGCATCATTTGATCACATGTTTCAGCTTCTAAGCCTTCATCTTCAATTTGAAATTCAATGGAACTCAGTGGCGGCAAATCTAGAGCTAAGGAGGATTCTACGTTGCAAATGATTTCCTCAACCATTTTAGGAGAAGGTTTATCATTTATAGTGTTGACCACTCGCTTATCTGCTTGCTTATAGTTTTCTCTTATTTTTGCAAATGAGGAGAAACACAAGGGTAAGGAGCTTTAATCAAGAATTTCATTATCCTCTTGATTGTCATTATCAAAACTTAATGACTGCTGATTTCTGATTGCATCAAAGTTATCTCTAATGAACTGAAAATAAGTAAAACAAATAGGCAAAGATCCCTCACTTAATTCCAAATTTTCTGCACTTTCCTCCTCACTGCCATAGTTGATATGCATCGGTTGATCACTTTATTCGAGTTGTTGAAATTGAACTTCCTCCTCCCACAAATCAACTGTTGATTGGTCTACAATATTAGCTTATGTTTGGAGAACATAATCATCATCATACTGATCAAACTTTGGCAAATCATCAAAAGTAATGTCATCAAACATACACATTAGATCAACAGATTGTTTCTCCTCGGATTGATCTATAAATCCATTTTCTGATCTATGTAAGCTGGTATTAGCAGGCAAGTGTTTAAGGCCAACAACCTCTTCTTTTTCTAGGATAAGTGGGTCATGGTGATCTTGAATGGAAAATTCATCTCTCATGGTGATATTTTGCATCATTTCCTCCACTGCACTCACCAAAATGTCGAGCTTTACCTCTGAAGATGTCAGGTGCTCTACATCTATGTTCTCCCTCTTTTCTTCCTTCAACTTTTCCCTTCTGATTAGTATATTAGCCTCTACATCTACTACATTGTTTTGCATCTCTTCAAGCAGTCTCCCTCAATTATTTCTTCCAATGGTCATCTAAAGTGGGCTACAAAGTTCTACTAGCTTAAGGACCATGTGCACTGATGGAGAGGAGGATGTGAAATAGCTTTTGATATTTATATCACCCTTCTTTTTCATTTTACCCTTACCCTTTTCTTCAATAGACTCCAAAGAGGGAGGAACATATTGGAGAGGGTTGGATGCATCAGTACAATGGATAGAGGAAGAACCCTCAAAATCAAAATGGGGGTTGGTAGCCAGCATTTTTTGTATATTCCTCTTCCTCCCAATTTCAGCCTCTAACTCTTTTTGCCTAGCCTTTTCTTCTTTAAACTTCTCAAAGTTGGTTAACAATTCCTTCCTAATCTACCCAATTTCATCTGATTCACATGGAGTAATTTGGCCTCTAGTCCCCGCCAAGTGTTGTTTCAGCCTACTAATGCCCCCAGGACCTTCCTTAATTTTTCTATGGAAACATTTGCAATGCATTTGACTATCAACCATTTCAACATATGCCCAAGTAGCATCTCTCGCTCTATTTGCCATATTTTGACTTGGAAATGAAAGAAAAAAAATCTAAAAATGAAAAAAAAAATAGCATTGCTTCAATGTTCATTTCTTTCACAAAAAACACTCTTTTCAATTTCCATATTTGCACATAAAAATTAATAAGCAAAAACAGATTTTTACAAGTGAAAAAAAATACCCCCAGGCACAAACTACCTCCTCAAGGTTGCTCCAAGAAACCAACTCCTCAATGCTGCTCCAAATGGTGTCCCAAGAAGCTCCTCATTCATGCTACAATGCCTGCCCAGACTCCTCACTGTTGCTCCAAAAACAAATTCCACAACTCCTCACAAACTCTCACTGAAATGCATGAGATGGCTATGAGGAAATGAGAGGGGTTGGGTGGGTTTTATAGGGTTTAGGAGAGGGGAATGAACCCCAAATACACTATAGTTTGAACTTGCCCGACAGGTTGAAGCCTTGATGGGGCCCCTCCTTGAACCTTGAGCCTTGAGCCTTGATGGGGCCCCAATTGCATCATAAGAAATTTGAAAAGGTGTAAAGTAGAAAAGGTGCATCACCGAGGCACATGTTTTTTCCTATCTCTATTTGAGATAGGGCTTATCACCGAGCTATCAATTAGGAGGGAATGAGTCAGAGCAGGGTGTATTACCACCGCAGGGAGTTCTTTGATGATAGTGACTTGCGTGAAAGTGCTTCGCCAAAACTTCAACAAGGAGGTGCCCAAATAGTTGATGGATAAAATGAGAAAAAATGGTGGCAAGAAAAAATCGAAAGATGGCCCAAAGAAAACTATATGCAATAAGGAACGAGCACACGGATTTGAGGTTAGGGTTCCAAGGCATCCTTTCTCAATCAATAAGAGTACCACTCACAGTGGACCTAAGGGGACTGACTTGACTCCCAGCCCATCCTTGAGGATTGGGGTGTCCCAGGTTAGGGAGCCGGGCTGTCGTGCCTCTCGTATGTGGTACCACACTCGACATGTGGACCAGAGGGGACAGCCTTGAACCCAAGCCCATCTGCCACATGGGTTGTCCCAGGTTAGGGAGCCTGGCCACATTGCATCATCGGTGTGGTTCCACCTGATCGACAAAAATCACAGGTGGGCCTGATGGTGCGACCAACTCCTAGCCCAATCGGGGGGATGGAGTGTCTCTCAAACGAGTATGAAAGTTTCTATTACCTAAAGGGGAACACTTTTGGGTATTTACTTTTTTACAAACTTGTTTGGAGTCCCCGGTGAGGCCTTGACTCGGAAACATTCTTCTGTCTAGTTATCATTTGACTCATCAAGAAAGTCATTTGGACACTCTAGCTTGGAGAAACATTGATTTTCCCAAGGTCACTCCAGAAGTGCAAAAAACCTCTTTTAGCACCTATATTTTTTACATTTCTCTGAAACCATAACACTAGCGTAAAAATGGAAAGAGGTCTTTAATACTTGGCCTATGATGGACAAAAACCTCTCTCACATTTGTCAAATTCATCTCTATTTGGTCAAAAACATAGTTTGAAGAAAAACTAGCCCTATGTGTGGCAAATGATGTGTCCCTTGGAATGAATTCTTGAAAAATGATGGAGATATGATGCTTATGAGTTGGAATGGCCTCAAACTTGTTGAAATGACCTCCCTTATGCCTCCTCTGCTCAGATGTCTTTGATTCCATAGACAACCCTAGCTCAGTGGGAGAGGAAATTAGGGTTTAGTGCTTGTGGAAAATGATGATTTGGACACCCTTGGGAAAAGACAACACCCTTTGGCATTCACTTAACTTTTGAAACTTTACCCTTTCACATGACTATTTCCTTTGAACTTGATCTTCTGATTTGACCTTCTGTGTGGATTTTGAAACATAATGACTTTGAAACTCTTCCTTTTGGTTGATGGAACTTTGAACTTACAACACTTGGAACCATGATAATTATTACATATTAAAACCATAAAATTACATTTTTGCTTGAATATTCAAATTACAAACTATTATGCTGATGAAATCTTGTTTTTTCTTACTCCTTCACTTGTTGCTATTTTATGCACGAGATGGTGTTTTAGTGGACCTTGGAAACCCTAAGACCTAATGGAGACTTTGAGTGGTTGTGACCATGATGAAAATGACTGTCATGATGAAGACAAGTCATGACTAATGGTATACTTCAACAAAAGGTGAAATGAGCCAGCAAGGGGTAAATTTCTAAAAGGAGTAAAGGAAACCCTAATTCAACCTTCAGTGACCAAATTTTTGCATGATGACCTAGTGGAATGACAAAAATTTCAGAATGGGACCCTAATATGATATGAAAAGAGGATTTTGATCACTGATGGCAGTATGCAAATACTGACACTAACATCGGCCTTATTGGGGATGGCAGCTCCTTGGAGGTGTCAAGAACACCATAGACCAAGTGCCTAACCATGTGGGCCAATACGGTCAAAAACTTAAACTGAAATGCATGACTAAACGGTGATAACTCAAATGACACAAACTGACTCGAAACTGACTGAAAACTAACTGAAAAAATATGCTCATAATTGAGCTTATTCAACCAAACCTACTCTAACTGATCCATTCATCACCTGATCAGGTGAAATGGAACAACCAATGAAACCATGTAAACATTCTGGCTACTATTTTAATTCTCTGCAAGTGCTTCCTTATGAGAAAGAAGAGAGAACTATTGAAAGGCAACTCCCATGAAAATTTGAAATCAGATTGAATCTCAATGAAATTGCAAAGCATGACCCCACCAATTGAACTCAACAATGTTGCAAAAGGATCTTCATAGGAATTCATATTGATTTCCAACCCATCTAATACATTACTGCTATATTCTAGGTAGTCTTCATGACATGAATATGAACTTTCATCTTTACCCTTACTTTCCTGATATGACTGCAAATGTTCGAATGAGCTTTGTAATGAGACTCCTATTGAACAAGACAATGAAATGGGTTGTCGGATCAAATTTATATCAACACTCTTTTCAGGCTCACAGTTAGCTAATGGAGAAGGACTTTTACTATAGATATCATCCAACACATCATCTATAGGGTCATGAAAAACTTGAAAAGACTATTGCAACCTATTTTCCATTGGTTCTAATGAGACTGCATGAATTTCTACAGGTTTCTCATCCTTTGCTTTAGAGATATTATGAAAATTTTCCTTTAAAAATTGAAATTCTTCAAAACATAATGGTACATAATCATCTTTCATCATTTGATCACATGTTTCATCTTCCAAGCCTTCATCTGCAATTTGAAATTCAATGGAACTCAGTGGCTGCAAATCTAGAGCTAAGGAGGATTCTACATCGCAAATGATTTCCTCAACCATTTCACGAGAAGGTTTATCATTTATAGTGTTGACCACTCACTTATATTCTTTCTTATAGTTTTCTCGTATTTTTGCAAATGAGGAGAAACACAAGGGTAAGGAACTCTGATCAAGAACTTCATTTTCCTCTTGATTGTCAAGATCAAAACTTAATCACTGCTAATTTTTTATTGCATCAAAGTTATCTTTGATGAACCGAAATTAAGAAAAGAAAAGAGGCAAAGATCCTTCACTTCCTTCCAAATTTTCTGAACTTTCCTCCTCACTGCCATATCTAATATGCATCGGTTGATCACTGTATTAGAGCTGCTGAAACTGAACTTCCTCCTTCCTCAAACTAGCTATTGATTGGTCTTCAAGATTAGCTTCTGTTTGGAGAACATAATCATCGTCATACTGATCAAACTTTGGCAAATAATCAAAAGTAATGTCATCAAACATACACATTAGATCAGCAAATTGTTTCACCTCGAATTTATCTATAAATCCATTTTTAGATCTATGGTAGTTGGGATTAGTAGGAAAGTGTTTAGGGCCAACAACCTTTTCTTTTTCTGGGATAAGTGGGTCATGGTGATCTTGAATGGAAAATTCATCTCTTATGGTGATATTTTGTATCATTTCCTCCACTTCACTCACCAAAATGTCGAGCTTTACCTCTGAAGATGTTAGGTGCCCTGCATCTGTGCTCTCCCTCTTTTCTTCCTTCAACTTTTCCCTTCTAATCAGCACATTAGCCTCTACATCTACTGCATTGTTATGCATCTCTTCAAGTGTTGCAAGGTTCCTTTCTCTTAGCTGAAACTCCATTTCCGGATCAAAGGCATCCAGGTAATGTAAGAAAGCTGAGTCGGGAGGAGGTATTATATTGGCAGGTATCAAACAATAGACTTGATTGAATCTGGCAGAAAATTGGTTTACTGTCTCCACTGGTCGTCTTTTCAGCTGGTCATACTCTTCTAGAATCAGGAAAGGATTTTCTTTGACCACCCACTTGTCAAGGAAAACTTTGATAAACTATGATAAATATGAGATGCTTGTAGCCGGTAGGTTTTTGAACCAACTCTTGACTTTGCCTTGGAAAGAAAGAGAAAACAGCCTAATACTAACATCCTCTTCATCAACTTCAAAAAGGTCGAGGAAAGTCTCAAAATTATGCATATGTCTCTTACCAATGATGTTGTCACATTCACCATCAAACCTTGGCAGATATAGGTAACGACTTTCAGGGAAAGCATGGAGTATAGGAGGTAAGATCAGTTGTTTGTATCTATCTGGAATTTTACAATGTGTAGGAGTATCTACAGAAGTTGTAGGATTAGTCTTGATCTCTTTAGGTTCATCAATTTAAAGATGGTCATCATAAGATTTGAAAAAAAGGGTTTGGACCAAGATCAAAGGCGTACAAGGAATTTGTATTTACAACCTTCAAAGGAAAGAAATCCAATGGAGTTTCGTGGTATTTTCTCAAACATAATATATCTTGGAAAACTTTCTCGAAATTCTCAGGAAAAGAGAAAAGATATTTCATGATAAACAACATGATGTCTTGAATAAAAGTCCAAGTTGAATACCTAATCTTCTGATGTTGTCCTTTCATATTTCTTAGCAAGGTTCATCCTTTAGTGGAGTCTTTGGATTTGATTTTGAAACTGATTTGGATTCGCCAGGTGAACGATTTCATCCTTCGTGTGCCTGATCATGGTCCACCATCAACAATCAAATTAAAATTTGTTGTACACCCAGGGAAAATGAATCTTTCGTTCCCCGGAAACAACGCCAGTATGCTATCACTCCTCCGGATCTTGAAGTTTGAGGAAGAGTCCAACTGAGGTAACCATAGACCAATCTTTTGACTTGGTAGCTAGCCCTACCAAGCTGGAGAGGGCTCTCTCCAAGGGATCGCAACCAAGAGGGTTGGATGGATTAGGGTTTTAGGCTATATATAGTAGCTCATGGTTTTGATTTGATTTGATTGGTGTAATCACTGGATGAGTGAATTAGCTCAGAGAGTGAACTAGGTCAGGGCAAGAGAAAATTAGAATTGCAAACATCTGATGGGGCAAGGTAGGAAAATACTTTAACACTTTGTAGTATATTGATGGAATGGTTTAGACTGATGAGGTGCTAAAAAGAGCATGAAAATCATGAATTCTTTTTAAACTGAAGAAATGAAACAAATTATGATGATTTTCACAAAACAAAGCATAGGAGATGAATTCTTCTTATCACACTTTGAAAATCAAACATATTTAGAAGTGAAATGGATCATGGAAAATAAAAAACATTCACACACATGTAACTGAAGAAGAAACAATGTCAAAATACTATGCCACACTAATCCCACTAAAATATTTGCAACTCATCCAATACATTCCATGCCAAATTCTGCATCACTAATACAACATTCAATGGATTCCAACCTATGAAATGAGTCAAGAAATGATAGATATAGCGATCAAACAACTTATCCCATTCTCAGGGGTCGAATCCATGAGCTAAGGAGTTGTTCCACCAAAATATGAATTGGAACCTAGAGTGTAGGGAGGTCAAACAAACTCATCCCTCACTTTTTGGAAACTGATTCATTACATCACAAAAAGAGTTTTCACCTAATGTATTTACCCTAGGTAACTTTAATACATCATTATTAAATTTAAATCCATAAATTACGTTGGTAAAAACATGATTTGTCAAGGTGAAACTGTCAAAACTGAGAAAATTTACAAAATGATGAAACTCAGAAAATTTGTGTCAAAAGCGCAGCGCCACTGTCCTAAGCGTAGTGCCAACTTCAATTCCACTTTTGAGGGGGTTTCCGGTGTCCCAATTGAACCCAAGATAGCTCATTGGAAATTCTATCCTATCTAGTTTCCAAATATACCTTTAGTTTCCAAAATGGTTAATGTTTTACCCTCCAAAAGTTGATTCTCCCAAGACTGGTCAAAAGCGTAGTGCCAGCCTCCAAAACAGGGCAGAAACATGATTTTTTGGGTGTTTTTGACCATTTGACTGCCCAGTTGACCCAAAAAAGCTTAGAAAAGTGGTTTTTCTTGAATGTATTTGGCCTTCTAAATCCAATGGTGGTGGCCATTTTTCATTTGGAAGCCTGTAGGAAAAGCACAACGCCTAGGGTGCTACGCTTTTGGCAGTGTGACTGGTGCAAAAGCTGCCAAAAATGCAAAAAACTCCAAAATTTTCAAAATTGCTCAAAATTATTCAAAATTTGATCTGTGGAAGGCTGATGAGGTATGTTTGGTTAAGGAACCCTAGGGATAAATTATATGGGAATGGGAAGTGGAAATAGGTCTAGGGAATAGGGATAGTGCTATAAAAATTTGAGGAGATGAGGGGAGGGATTATGGAGCTGTGGGAGGTGATAGGAGGTGAAAATGTCAAGGGAGTTGGGAATGATAATGTAGGGGTAGGGATGGGTTTAATAGTGATGTAGGAATGTGTTGTAGGGTCTATGGGCAGAAAATTTGGGATAGGGGTGGATTTAGGGTTTTATCACTTGCCCAAGTGCCTATTTTGCTTAGGAACCAAAACACTAAAAGAAAATGTTGTTTAGGAGTGCAAAGAGGTGGAAAATTTGTTTGAATTACTTGGTAGAAGAGGAAACAATACTTTGTTGAAGTTTTGAGAGCATTTGGAGGCGTTTTGGTGCTCTGGGGGCTCACTGGGAAAAATCGCAGTGCCTTGCCCAGAAGCGCAGCGCCTGTGTTAAAAAAGGCAGCCACCACTGCTCTAAGCGCAACGCCTCCCTCCTAAGCGGAGCACCGAATTCAAATCAACTTTTGAGTGCCTTCCCGAAGTCACAAATTATCTCATGATAGCTCATTGGAAAGGTCTCTCTCTTGGCTACATAATGGACCTATCATGCATTGAAAATGATCAAGTATAGCCCCTCAACAATCAATTCTACCAAGACTAGTCAAAAAGTGTAGAATGGGGGTGAAAAAATGTAGTGTGCTCTTGCAGGAAACTTTTGGAGGTCTTCCTCAACTCCAAATTGATCTCATGAAATCTCATTGGAAATATTTTTCTGTCTCATTATCATTTGACTCATCAAGAAAATCATTTGGACACTCCAACTAGGAGAAACATTGATTTTCCCAAGGTCACTCCAGAAGTGCAGAAAACCTCTTGTAGCACCCACATTTTTTACATTTCTCCAAAACCATAACACCTGTGTAAAACATGAAGGAGGTCTTTCATACTTGGATTATTATGGACAAAAAATTCTCTTACTTTTTTCAAATTCATCTCTGTTTGGTCAATAACATAGTTTGAAGAAAACTTGTCCCTATGTGTGGCAAATGATATGTCCCTTGGAATGACTTTCTGAAAAATCATGGAGACATGATGTTTATGAGTTGGAATGGCCTCATACTTACTGAAATGACCTCCCTTATGCCTCCTTCTCTGCTCAGATGTCTCTGATTCCATAGACAACCCTAGCTCAATGGGAGAGGAAATTAGGGTTTAGTGCTCATGGAAAATGATGATATGGACACCCTTGGGAAAAGACAATTCCCTTTGGCATTCACTTAACTTTTGAAACTTTACCCTTTCACTTGACTATTTCGTTTGAACTTGATCTTCTGATTTGATCTTCTTGGTAGATTTGGAAACATAATGACTTTGAAACTCTTCCTTTTGGTTGATGGAACTTTGAACTTAAAACACTTGGAACCATGAGAATTATTACATATTGAAACCATAAAATCACATTTTTTCTTGTATATTCAAATGAAAAACTATTTCGCTGATGAAATATTGTTTATTCTTACTCCTTCACTTGTTGGTCTTTTATGAAGGAGATGGTGTTTTAGTGGACCTTGGAAACCCTAAGACCTAATGGAGACTTTGAGTGGCTGTGACCATGATGAAAATGACTGTCATGATGAAGACAAGTCATGACTAATGGTATACTATAGAAAAAGGTGCAATGAGCTAGCAAGGGGTAAATTTCTAAAAGGAGTAAAGGAAACCCTAATTCAACATTCAGTGACCAAAGTTTTGCATGATGACCTAGTGGAATGACAAAAAATTCAGAATGGGACCCTAATATGATATGAAAAGAGGATTTTGATCACTGATGGCAGTATGAAAATACTGACACTAACATCGGCCTTATTGGGGATGGCAGCTCCTTGGAGGTGTCAAGAACACCGTAGACCAAGTGTCTAACCATGTGGGCCAGTATAGTAAAAAACTTAAACTGAAATGCATGACTAAATGCGAAGAACTCAAATGACACAAACTGACTCGAAACTTACTGAAAACTAACTGAAAAATGATGCTCAGAATTGAGCTTATTAACCAAAACCTACTCTAACTGATCCATTCATCACCTGATCAGGTGAAATGGAATAACCAATGCAACCATGTAAACATCTGGCTGCTATTTGAATTCTCTCCAAGTGCTTGCTTATGAGAAAGAAGAGAGAACTACTGAAAGGCAACTCCCATGAAAATTTGAAATCAAATTGAATCTTGATCAAATTGCAAAGCATGAACCCACCATATGACCTCAAGAATGCTGCAAAAGGATCTTCATAGGAATTCGTATTGATTTCCAACCCATCTAATACATTACTTCTACATTCTAGGCAGTCTTCATGACATGAATATGAACTTTCATCTTTACCCTTACTTTCCTGATATGATTGCAAATGTTCGGATGAGCTTTGTAATGAGACTCCTGCTGAACAAGACAATGAAACCAGTTGTCGTATCAAGTTTATATCAACACTCTTTTCAAGCTCATAGTTAGCTAATGGAGAAGGAATTTTACTGCATATATCATCCAACAAATTAGGTATAGGTTCATGAAAAACTTGAAAAGATTGTTGCAACCTATTTTCCATTGGTTCTAATGAGACTGCATGACTTTCTACAGGCTGCTCATCCTTTTCTTTAGAGATATTATGAAAATTTTCCTTTAAAAACTGAAATTCTTCAAAACATAATGGTATAGAATCATCTTGCATCATTTGATCACATGTTTCAGCTTCCAAGCCTTCATCTGCAATTTTAAATTCAATGGAGCTTGGTCGCTAAAAATCTAGAGCTAAGGAGGATTCTACGTCGCAAATTATTTCCTCAACCATTTCAGGAGAAGTTTTATCATTTATAGTGTTGACCACTCGCTTATCTGCTTGGTTATAGTTTTCTCATATTTTTGCAAATGAGGAGAAACACAAGGGTAAGGAGCTCTGATCAAGAATTTCATTATCCTCTTGATTGTCAAGATCAAAACTTAATCACTGCTGATTTATGATTGCATCAAAGTTATCTCTGATGAACTAAAATGAAGTAAAACAAAGAGGCAAAGATCCTGTTAGTTCTTAGATTTACCTTAGGCTGAGGAAGGTAGGATCCAGGGCCAACATCAAACCACGCTTAACCTGGTAGCTAGCCCTACCAGGTCGGGAGAGGGCTCTCTCCAGGTCAATCTCAACAAATTATGATCGATGAGGGCTTGAGATGACTGATAGAAATACTGATCTTAGGCTAGGTATATGTGAAAGAGAGTTTGATTGAATAAAATAATGTTTTTTTTGGCTCAGATGGAAAGGTAAATTTTGGGTGCGGGGATTGAGGCTCAGTCTTGCAGAGGTCTCAATGGGGCAAGGTAGGCAATTGATTTTGGAACTTCAAATTGAATGTGATGGAGGGATTAGACAAGTGAGGAGTTGAAGAGGGCAAGAGCAACCATGGATCCTCTCCAAACAGCTGAAAACATCAAGAAACTAAAGCAAACCTCAAGTAGAGCACTGCAATTTCAATGGATTCTACTTACACTCTTGTTTGTTTAGTTAAGAAGAAACAAGATAGAGAATGGCATACATAACACATAAGCAAATTCAAAATTACAAAAGAAAGCATTGTACCAAGACAAATTGCCACAGGGATCCCAAAGAGTGTTGCAAATCCTAGTCTCAATTCCTTAGCCAAAACGCTGATATGAGTGTACAATGAAGTTCAAGCTTTCTCAAAAGTCCAACCATGATAATGACTGAAAAACAACATAATATAGACAACCATAGCTCATCCTAGCCTATAGGGGTTGAGCTCACATGTTTAGGAGCTGTTTCAACTAATTCTAAACTGAGAACTAGAAATCAGGCAACAGAATAGCATGCCTCTAGAAACAAGGGAACTGATTCCTTCAGTTTCAAACAACTTTTAAACTGATGAATCCACCCCTATAAGTGAACATTTGACATATTTACATCATGATCCATCAATTTACATTACATTACATCACAAATTTTCCATTAAGAAAGTGAAAAATTCAAAATGGCCAAAGCTGGGTGAAAAACAAAGTAATACTTGGTCAAACTGGAAAAATTTCCTCTATGCGTCGCGCCTGATTCTCTATGTGTAGCGCCTGTTTGTACCCACTCTTTGAGGCTGTTCCGGTGTCCAAATTTGCTCTAGGTGTGCTTGTTGGAAAGGTTTGCTTGTATACTTTCCAACTCAAGTGGAATTTTTCAATTTGGCCTCCATTTGCCGCTCCAAAAGTCAGTTCTCCCAACACTGCTTCCTGTGTGTCAAAATAGGGGCAGTGAGGTCATTTTTGAGTGTTTTTGGCCATTTTGAGGGCTCAAAACTTGTCCAAATTTCTTGGCCATTGGTAGGAAAGCATATTTTTTTATGCCAAATCCAAAAATTCTGATTTTTTGTCATTTGGAGGCTCCTAGCAAAAGCGAGCACCACGTGGCACGGTGCATAGGGCAGAAAATCTTATTTTTTATGCCAAAAATTTCAAAAATGAAAAAAGTGCCCCCAAATTTTTTGAAATTTGGGCTGAGTCTTCTTCATCAAACATTGTGTTGGGCCAAGGAAGCCTCAGCCAATATCTGAAGTCCTTCATGCTCTTTTTTCCTCCTTGATGCTCTCTTCAACTTTACCTTTAAGCTCCTGATCTAACCTGGCACACCATGTTCCTCGACAAGTAATGATATGACAGGTTTCTTGGCATATTCTTCTCATTGATGGCGATTTCTAACTTTCTCTCCAAGTGGATATTGGCTCTTTCAAGCCATGACTCTCGATCGACATTAATCTCCTGCTCAAGTGAAGTGAACTCCACCCTCCTCCTTTGGGCAGCTTGGTGATTCTCCCGAATGTTTTGCAACTCCATAATCACTTGCTGGTCTTCAAGCTGCTTATTCCTTTGCTCCAGGTACTGTATTGTCCATTGGGATCTATCCAAGTTGATAGACAAGGCATCAATGTCCACCTGCTGCTCTTGAATGATTTCTTTGAGATTTGTGCTTTGCGGACCCATATCAATATCATCACCCTCAATGAGAATGAAATCAGTCTCACGCTCACCTGATGGTCCTTCCTCCTGTAGCGGTCTCTTTCCTTTTTCCTGAACTTGTTGTGCTAATGACGGAAGCGAGGCCCCTTCCACCCCGGGTGGAGATAACACTCGCTTTGCTGCTGCAAACAACCGTCTAATGCCCTTCTGATAAGTGATAAACACTGACATACTAGTGGTTTGTGTCTCATGACCCTCATGCTGATAAGAAGGTCCACATGTCTCATGCAAAGCCTCTAAAGGTCCATGAGGAGCTGTGAAAATGTTATGAAACCAGCTCAAGAAAAGATAGAAAAGATAGATCAACGCCTTAGAATTCACCCTCTTCGAGGGGGCAACCTCCTTTACATTACATAAATGAACAATTCTTGGATGATACAAATGCAAATACCTATGGGGCACAATAGTAATAAGTGGGTTATACTAATAACAATAAGGGGTTACACTAGTAGTATAGGGGCCTAACATGCCCCTCTCCTTCAAAAAGCATTGTCCTCAACGCTTGAGTAGTTCTTGATGCTTCTGTATAAAATTCTTGTCCTCCCATGTGGAATATTCAGCGGGTAAGTTCTTCCACTTGATGCGATACTCTGAAATTGATCGATTTCGTAGCTTTTGGGTTCTTGTTTCCGTGACTGCTCCAGGTTCCAATATGATTTCTCCTTCCTTTTCAATTTCTGGCAATATTGTTTGAATTGGGATCTTTTGCAACTTTTGAATAAGTGGCAATACTTCTTCATCCCTCTTCCATTCATCCATTGCTTCGTTTATCCAATATGGTTGGATAATAGAAATAGCACAAAACAATGCTTCCACATCCTCATCCTTTCTTGTGAGTGCATCTGCCACCACATTTTGCTTCCCTTTTTTGTAGATGATTTCAAATTCATAACCCAACATCTCTGTGACCCACTTTTGTTGCTCTTCAGAGGATAATCTTTGTTCTAAAAAGTATTTAAGGCTATCATGATCCGTTTTTACCTTGAAGTGTCTTCCCATTAGGTAGGGTCGCCATTTCTTAAGTGCATGGAGTATTGCCAACATTTCCTTCTCATAAATAGCTTTGCTTAAAAACTTTCCCTTGATTGGACGACTTTCAAAAGAAATGGGTCTTTCATCTTGCATTAGAACAACACCAATTCCATTTCCTGAAGCATCACATTCCACAATAAAGGTTTTTGTGAAATCCGGTGTAGCTAAGACCGGTGCTTGGCACATTGCCTCTTTAAGATGTTCAAAGGCCTTTGTTGCTTTTGGAGTCCATGAAAATGCATCTTTCTTCAATAATGTTGTTATAGGTGCTGCTATTCTCCCATAATTCTTAACAAACTTGCGATAATACCCTGTCAACCCGAGAAATCCTCGCAGATGCCTTATGGATGTGGGGATTTTCCATTCCTTAATGGCATTAATTTTGCTAGGGTCTACCTTAACTCCTTCATGAGATACCATATGACCCATATATTCCACCTCCTGGACTCCAAAGAAACATTTGGATCCTTTTGCATATAATTGTTTCTCCTCCAATAGTTGTAGCACCCTATCAACATGTTTAACATGATCCTTCCAAGACTTGCTGTAGATTAGTATATCATCAAAAAATACTAACACAAATTTTCTAAGGAATGGTTTGAAAATTGAATTCATCAAACCTTGAAATGTTGAAGGTGCATTGGTAAGGCCAAAAGGCATGACCAAAAATTCATAATGACCCTCATGAGTTCTAAATGTTGTTTTCAGAATGTCTTCAGTCTTCATTCTGATTTGATGATATCCTGAACGAAGATCCAACTTGGTGAAGTAAATTGATCCATGCAATTCATCAATGACAGGAATGGGGAACTTATCTTTAATAGTGAGCTTGTTGAGCTCCCTATAATCTGGACACATGTGCCATGATCCATCCTTCTTGTGCACAATACTACTGGAACAGAGAAAGAACTTTGACTCGGTTGAATTATACCAGCCTCTAGCATTTCTGCAACCATATGTTCAATTTCACTCTTTTGGACATAGGGATATCTGTACGGCCTGATGTTTGGAGGAACACTTCCTGGAATCAGATGAATAGCATGATCATGATCACGCATAGGTGGGAGACCTTTAGGAGTCTCAAATACCTTGGAATGATTGTCCAAGACTTTTTGGAGATCTAGAGAAATAGATGATTCTGATGTGGAAACATCTAGTGAACATAATTGTGCAATTACACCTCTTTGCTCCTTTTTTAGAAGCTTTGTCATACCATTAGAGCTGATTATCTTTCCTGGTTTCCCTGCAATACCCCTTAATTCAACTTCCTTTCCTTCCGTAGAAAATTTGATGAAAAGTTCTTGAAAATTAGAAGCTATTGTACCCAAGGATTGTAGCCATTAGACTCCTAGTACAACATCAGCACCTCCCATTGGAATGGAAAGCATTGGGCTAGTCAATACATATTCTCCCATGGATAGCTTGATATTATGGCACTTTCCAGAGCAATTTATTGTTCCTCCATTTGCAATCATCACTTGACACTCTGGTGCTGGATATAGGAAGCAATTCAATTCTTTTGCTACCTTACAATGAATAAAATTGTGGGTGCTTCCTGAATCAATCAACACTATTACCTTTTTCTTCTTGATTTGTCCTTGTATTTTGATGATTTGAGGAGTGGTAATTCCTGCCAATGAATTACAAGATACGGTCAGATTTATTTTTTCTTCATCTAGGCTTTGTTCCTGGAGTATATCCTCTTCTTTTGACCTTTCTTGCTCCTTTTCTTCTTCCTCTTCATAATCTATGTAGAATAATTTCTTCTCAGCACACTTATGACCTTTAGTGTAGTTGCTACCACAACTGTAACAAAGCCCTTTTGCTCTTTTTTCTTCCAATTGTTGTGGTGTCAACCTTATAGGTTGTGGAAGTGTTGTTGGGAAAAGTATCCAATACGGAATGACCCTATCCCACTCTAAGGGTGATAGTACCTCAACAACAACCGAAGCAAAGCTATCTAAGATTTCTTCTTTATGAAAGTAAAATAGGGGAGAAAGGGATCCACTAACCGATGTCTTTCGCTAATGATTGATCCAATCTTCTCTCCTTGCTGCTTGCTCCCAGCTCCTTGCTCTTTCACTGGCCCAGCTGCACCAAGATCCTGCAAAATGGCAAGAGGAGGAAACTACAAGAAGCATACATTCATAATTGATTCAAGGATTAGAATAAATCAAATACACAAGTATAACAATACACCATTGAGACACATGTATATAAAAGAACCTCAAATGCTTTATTAATAGAAGAAGTAAAGTTCAGGAAGTGTTACAACCATAAGAGGCCCAATCCAGCAACACCTCCCAGCAGAAAGAAATCTCCTCTTCACCTCCTTCAAAGCAAATCACCCAATAGCTCTAAACTCAAACCAACAGCACTTCCTTACATTCACAAGATTCCAGCCTCCAGATCTCATATGGTAGAGATCCTTATATAGAGTTTTGGAGAGAGCATGAGTCAGCTTGATGTGTGACTAGTGTCCTCTCTAACTCCAGTTATTCTTCAGTTCTTGAGTCCACTTGGAGGTTCTTGCTTCCACTTGGAGATCTAGACCCTCTTACTCATCACTAGGCGAATTCCTTGATCCAAGTGTCATTTTGGAAGCTTCCTGGGCGCTGACACCTTGAGGAATGACTGTGCCACTTGTCCAAGTACGCTCAGCGCAGGTGGCCTTCTTTGCAGTTGACATTCAACGCAGGTACAGAGAGGAGCAGTTGACATTCAGCGCAGATGCTCAGTGGAGCAGTTGACATGATCCAGAATTTGCTTGTTTCTGAGTGTTTTCAGGTGGAGAACTGATATTTAGTGCTGTGGTTTGCTGACCTTGTTCCTCTAGGGGTAGGAACAACATGTTTAGGGACTTTGGATCCCTTAGATTATGGACATTTCATGCTTCATGCTGTAAGGCACAAAAATGTCTATAACAGTTGCCCCCTAAAGTATGAGGTCGTTTATCGGGTGAAATGCTTTATCCGGAGGATCCGAAGTTCATTCAGTCGCTGAGAGGTGACCTGTAATAAAATACAATACAATACATTATTTTTCATTCTGCTTTCATGATCTAGTTGAGGCGGGCATTCCCATGCTCAGCTTTATAAATTCATTTTGGTACATAGAACAGACGATCGTCTGATGGTAGACTGATAATTCTCTGCTGAAATTATCATCCTTTGAGTAGGATGATCATCTGCTGCAATGATGTACGTGTCAAATGTCTTTATATTTCCTGAATATATATCGCAGCCCGGATGGATGAAACTAGATCCGGGGTCTTCAAACTCGTTCGATCTTCACTCTAAGTACAAGTCGATCCATGTGAGAATTGCGTTGAAGTCGAACACGGAAAGACATCGCTTGATTACCGGTCAATGATGTAAACCGTTAACAAGCGCGAGAGGAATCACCGATAATGATAATGACCCTCAAGGTACTGCAGTACAATTCACGTGGTGTGAATAAAGGACTTGGCGTCGAACACCACGCAAAATCTTCTGGTCGAAGGTCATTGATGTATACCTGTCGCCGGAAGTGAGAAACTTGCCATTGAGGCATGCAAGCTTCAAAGTACTGATGGATTTGTTCCTAGATCAACTTCTTGGATAATGAGCTGATGTCGACAAGAAGCGATCCGTCAAAGGAGGGCCTTAATGAATCCCACATCATTGACACGGAACGGAGCTAATGATTTTAGTGGAGGTGAAAACAATCTGTGACATATGATTCAGGGTGGCAGTCATGAATGGATGAAGGATAATGTATGGCAGTGGATGGGACACGGTTGACTCTTTCTGAACGACATCTCTTGAACATATAATGACACTGATGCGATGGATCGGTAGCATTACCCCAAATGTGGATGGTTTGGCGAGACCATGGTGATGAGACCGGTGAATGAAACAACCCAACCCGATGTGGTACGGAGGAAAAGTGTCATGTTCAAGAGCGACTTGCTACCATTAAAGCTTTGAGGTTCTCCCAATTTTTCCCCAGTCATTTCTGACCAGTACCTCTTTATTTTTGTCAAGCTTGAGGAGGATAACATATGCTTGTTCTATAACCTGCCCTTCGGGCAAGCCCATCGCTATGTTTTAACGAGCCTAGCGATAGGGAAACTCGTTCTCGTCTAAAGACAAGTTTGTCGCTATTTAATCATTTTAACGAGTCTAACGACAAGGAAAACTCGGTCCTTTTCATTTTTAGAGAGTCTGAAAAGGTACAGAAAGTTAACTCCAAAGTTCCTTTTTCGTCATCTAATCCCTTAAGTCCGAAAAAGTATAAAACAATACAGAAGGGATGAGTTTTCGGTACTTTTAACGAGCTGAACAAAACAAGCGCTCCATCTTTTTGTGCAATAATCCCTCAGGTCCAAAAAGATTAAAATCTAGAGGAGGGATAGCTCTTCCGGTCACTTTAACGAGCTGGAAGGCCAAAACTCGGCAAACTTTTCATATTTTACGAGTCAGATGAAAAGAGCTATCAGTGCCTCCGGGTCACAGATTGCTCAAAAATTCACAGTTTTTGGCCAAATCAGAAGCTATCAGTCAAGTACACACTAAAGGGTAATTAGGAGGATCAAAAGCTATCACTAAGAGCTGTTCAGAGTCCTTGTGGATCAGCTCTTCAAATCATAAACATGCCCAGAAACTGAGCTAGAGTAGCTGCCCTCTACTTTGCATTTGAAAGATCCAAATGCAATTCGATTCGGTACTCCCTGTGTTTATGAAATGAATAGCAAAAACACAAACGACCAACAAGATACGATCCCCAGCGGAGTCGCCAATTTGTTGTTGGGAAAAGTATCCAATACGGAATGACCCTATCCCACTCTAAGGGTGATAGTACCTCAGCAACAACCGAAGCAAAGCTATCTAAGATTTCTTCTTTATGAAAGTAAAATAGGGGAGAAAGGGATCCACTAACCGATGTCTTTCGCTAATGATTGATCCAATCTTCTCTCCTTGCTGCTTGCTCCCAACTCCTTGCTCTTTCACTGGCCCAGCTGCACCAAGATCCTGCAAAATGGCAAGAGGAGGAAACTACAAAAAGCATACATTCATAATTGATTCAAGGATTAGAATAAATCAAATACACAAGTATAACAATACACCATTGAGACACATGTATATAGAAGAACCTCAAACGCTTTATTAATAGAAGAAGTAAAGTTCAGGAAGTGTTACAACCATAAGAGGCCCAATCCAGCAACACCTCCCAGCAGAAAGAAATCTCCTCTTCACCTCCTTCAAAGCAAATCACCCAATAGCTCTAAACTCAAACCAACAGCACTTCCTTACATTCACAAGATTCCAGCCTCCAGATCTCATATGGTAGAGATCCTTATATAGAGTTTTGGAGAGAGCATGAGTCAACTTGATGTGTGACTAGTGTCCTCTCTAACTCCAGTTATTCTTCAGTTCTTGAGTCCACTTGGAGATCTAGACCCTCTTACTCATCACTAGGCGAATTCCTTGATCCAAGTGTCATTTTGGAAGCTTCCTGGGCGCTGACACCTTGAGGAATGACTGTGCCACTTGTCCAAGTACGCTCAGCACAGGTGGCCTTCTTTGCAGTTGACATTCAGTGCAAGTACAGAGAAGAGCAGTTGACATTCAGCGCAGATGCTCAGTGGAGCAGTTGACATGATCCAGAATTTGCTTGTTTCTAAGTGTTTTCAGGTGGAGAACTGATATTTAGTGCTGTGGTTTGCTGACCTTGTTCCTCTAGGGGTAGGAACAACATGTTTAGGGACTTTGGATCCCTTAGATTATGGACATTTCATGCTTCATGCTGTAAGGCACAAAAATGTCTATAACAGGAAGACTAGGGGCAACAACACTTCCGTCTTTATAGTTGTGAGTGGTATGCTTCCTGGTTGCCATAATTTTGCTTTCCATTTTTCTTGCTAACCTGAATGCCTTCTCTAATGAATCAAGTTCCCAAAGGCGAACATCATGTTGGATATTATCCTTTAAAGACCCTATGAACACATCAATCCTATGCTCCTCTGGAATATCTTTTACCCTTATGTTCAATTTTTGGAACTCCTCAATGTGCTCCATTATTGAACCCTTTTGTTTGAGACTTATCAGTTGGCTAAAAAAAGTGTTGCTTTTTGTATCCTCATAATGTGCTATCAATTCTTCTGTAAAAATTGCCCAAGTGATAAATTGTTTACGAGAGCAAAGCCATTGATACCATACAAACTGATTTGGTTCCAAATATAAAGTTGCCATACGTACCTTTTGTGTGTTTTGCACATGATTGAGATCGAAGAATTGCTCCATCTGTAATATCCATGTGGCAGGATCCTTGCCATCAAACTTCCTCATATCGATTTTTGGAACACGGTGAGTCTTTTATCCAACATTAGAGTCTATGGAATCATGATTAACATTTCTTTTGTTCTCATCATGAGTTTCCTTTAGTACCCTTTCACCCTTAGTGACCATTTCTTGTAGCAACTTATTCATATTTATCTTCAATTCTTCCATCTTATCATCCATGCCATCAATTTTAGCGTCCATGCCATTCACCTTAGCTTCCATGCCATCCATCTTAACTTGTACAACTTTCTTTAAACCATCCATCTTAGCTTCTACATCTTTCCTTAAACCATCCATTTTAGATTCTGTTGCATTTTGTGCAAGTTACACTCGTTGCACTTGTTCTTGTAATTTTGATATATCATATAGCATTTCTTCCTCTTCTTCATGAGTCATGCTAGAGCTTTCAGGTTCCTTACTAGGTGTTTGCATTTTCTTTCCTCGGGGCATCAGTTACCGATAATAATGCTCTATTATGCCCTTTGAATTCCTTCAAAATAAATTTTCAAACCAATCTTAAGCAAAAATTTAAGAAAATCTACACACCTTTTTTCACTTTGTAGGAGCTCGATATTACCTCTGATGTATCTCTGTACTTTTCAATCATCTATTTCTGAATTTGTGACCTACCGTAGCCATCTCTATCCTCTTTCCAATGCCACGAGTCTGACCCAAATTGGATTCTCCAAGGAAGAGTTATGCAAAATCTCCCACAGTGACTTGATTATAGACTAGTTCAATAGAGAGAACGTGTACGACGTGCCACGAGTCACTGTTTCGACCTTTGGATCTGAAAAATGCATACAAGAAACTACAATCTGTCCTCTTTCTGTACCTTCTTATGAAATTTCAATCTGATCCCCAGAGAGAAATTTATGACGATTTTCCCCAGGTCACCTGTTTTGAATGTAATTCAGGAGTCTGCAAAAAGACCAACTTCCTCAGATCATATATCCACAAATATCGCTCGAAAAGCTCTGAAATTCGGACCCAATGTTCAACGTGATTTCTTCTCAAATGGGTTTTGTCTGTGACTTCTGAAACGTCACAGTAAAAAAGTTATAGCGAAAATACCACGATGACCTGTTTGGAGCAGCGAAACCCTAGAATCCAAAGCTCTGATACCAAATGTTATGAAACCAGCTCAAGAAAAGATAGAAAAGATAGATCAACGCCTTAGAATTCAGCCTCTTCGAGGGGGAAACCTCCTTTACATTACATAAATGAAAAATTCTTGGATGATACAAATTAAAATACCTCCTTTCTATATATAGGAGTCTAAGGGGTCATAACATAATCAGAGCCGACATAACAATAATAATGTAAGGGCACAATAATAACAATAGTGGGCTTCTATGGGGCACAATAGTAACAATATGGGCACTACATGGGTACATCAATATAATAAGTGGGTTATACTAATAACAATAAGGGGTTACACTAGTAGTATAGGGGCCTAACAGAAAAACTCACAAGAGATGAAATCCTCCCAAGTAATGTCCTGTAAGCCAAGCTGATGGATGACCACAACTTTAATGAGAGCAAAATGGTAAATACTGTTGAACTGCTGCTGAGGGGTCTTGTGCTGCACTAGGGTGGTCATCTTCTCTATGTTTCGGCACATGAAGTAAGGGATGTTCATCATCCTTACCCTGGTAAAGTGCATCAGCAGCCTGATATGATAAGCATATAAACATGAAAACCGGCCCTCACAACTGAAATACTTCATGATCAATTTCATCAAAGGAGCATAAGCATCTTTGAGGTACCAGAAAGGACATACTCTGCTGAGTTGTCTCAAATATCCGGGTTTGATGTATGGTTCATAATGCTGCCGGTCAATTTGCTGCCTCTTTTTCCATTTCTCTCCAATGTGAGGAATATCGGTTACTAGTGAAATAGATTCTGGTGTTAATGTGAAAGTGACACCAGCTAGAGTGGCTTAACCATCATGTAAATGCAACACAAACAAAAAAGCCAACTCATAATGAAATTGAATGCTAGCAACCTTCTCACAAAATTCATAGCAGGACTAGTGCTGAAAATAAGTGATGGCAAGAGCGCAGGCCTGTAACTCAGCAAGAGTGGTTGGTTCTTCTCGAATATGCTTGCCACCTCTATGAGGCCTCCTTGGTGCATGTACCTATGTAGGCAAGTCACTATGTGTCTCCTCTTCATAATCATATGAGGGATCAGATACCATTTTTGCTAGTGGATGAACTGTTTTGATGGGAAATAGGTGATTTATGATGTGTTTTGCCTTTTGCCATCAAGGGGAAAAAGTGATATCAGGGACTATGGAGGGAGGAAATAGTGAGGGATTTAGGGACTGTTGGGACAGGTTTTAATTAGGGAAATAGGGGATTATGGAACAATTTAGGAATTTTGGGTATAGCACTAGGGTTTGGGAATTATATTTGGGAATTGGGAATATGGGATTGGGATATGGGATTAGTGAATTTAGGGATATATGAGTTTAGGGAATAGGGAAATGAGGGAAAATGGAGTGAGGGAGTAGAAGGATGATGGAATGACTTGGCAGCCAAATATTTGATACAAACCCTAGCAGTGATTTCTTTGGAGAGAGAGGTAGGGTTTGATTTTCTTAGCCAACCACCATAAGACAAACACCATAAAACAACCACCAAAATTGGATGAAAAACAGTGATAGAGGCTCAACCTACTTGTACAAGTGAAGATCCAAGCGTATTAGGCGATTTGGAGCAAGTTTATGAAGGTTTCGGGCTTTTTGGTTGTATGCGCCGCGCATCAAACCCAACGTGCCGCACCAGTTATGTGCGTCGCGCCTGTGTTAATTTGCACTGAAGATCGTGGCCCTATGCATCGCGCCAGTTATGTGCGCCGCGCCAGTTACCCAATGCGCTGCGCCTCTGTTTTTTGGAAAAATTCTCCGATTTTCTCTTGCTCGCCTTCAAACACGACATTGCTTACTTCTAAGAGTGCAAATGAGCTTTCAAATTGAAACAATCACTTATATTCATGGAGCCTTTAATTTTTATTTCACAAAACCCACTTTTGCAATGTTTTGAATTTGCCTTTATTTTTAAACTCTGTTTTTGAGCCTTTTCACTTTATTAGAACTTGTAATGAACTGAATGACCTGTATTTTGCTTGGTTTTCAGGGGGCTGGAGCTATTGAGGCTAGGAAAAGTGACCAGGGTTTCAGATGAAGCAATTTACAGATGAAGGGATAAGATTACATACATCTGTACAATAAAAGCAAAAATACTCTGTTTTTCCTCAAAACAGAGTTTTGAGGAAAGACACATCTCTGAATACTTGATTATAAAATTTATTGAGACTGGAACCTCCTCATGGCATGCTGGTTGCTATTGGATACTTTGAAACACTTTTTGATGAAACCCTAATGAAACCCTAGACCTAATGACAATAAAACCCTAGTAAAGACTTCTGCAATCTTTAAGAAAAAAAAGGTGATTGTATACACTTTTTGATGAAAAAACATGAACCAGTAGGTAAATGTCATGAGCGAAACTGTAGGAGAAGCCACTACTGTCAGATGATCCATGCGCCTAATGGAATGCAGCTGACTGAGCGAGACACCTAATATGCAATGCAACAAGAGGATTTGATCTCTGACGGAGGGATGAAGATACCGACACTAACAGATCCTTCACTTAATTCCAAATTTTGTGAACTTTCCTCCTCATTGCCATAGTTGATATGTATCGGTTGATCACTGTATTTGAGCTGTTGAGACTGAACTTCCTCCTCCCACAAACTAGTTGTTGATTGGTCTACAAGATTAGCTTATGTTTGGAGAACATAATCATCGTCATACTAATCAAACTTTGGAAAATCATCAAAAGTAATGTCATCAAACATACACATTAGATCAACAGATTGTTTCTCCTCGGATTGATCTATAAATCCATTTTTTGATCTATGGTAGTTGGGATTAGCAGGAAAGTGTTTAGGGCCAACAACCTCTTATTTTTATGGGATAAGTGGGTCATGGTTATCTTGAACGGAAAATTCATCTCTCACGGTGACATTTTGCATCATTTCCTCCACTGCACTCACCAAAATGTTGAGCTTTACCTTTGAAGATGTCAGGTGCTCTTTATCTATATTCTCCCTCTTTTCTTCCTTCAACTTTGCCCTTCTAGTCAGCAAATTAGCCTCTACATATACTACATTGTTCTGCATCTCTTCAAGTGTTGCAAGGTTCCTTTCTCTAAGTTGAAACTCCATTTCCATATCAAAGGCATTCGCGTAATGTAAGAGAGCTGAGCTGGGAGGAGGTCTTATATTGGCAGGTATCAAACAATAGACTTGATTGAATCTAGCAGAAAATTGTTGTACTGCCTCCCTTGGCCGTCTTTTCAGCTGGTCATACTCTTCTAGAATTAGGAAATGATTTTCTTTGACCACCCACTTGTCA
The DNA here is from genome assembly GCA_031772625.1 of Pinus tabuliformis. NCBI lineage: Eukaryota > Viridiplantae > Streptophyta > Pinopsida > Pinales > Pinaceae > Pinus > Pinus tabuliformis. The sequence goes on along the minus strand of CM062808.1, from coordinate 151,294,739 downwards.
AGGAAAACTTTGATAAAATATGATAAATCTGAGATTCTTGCAGCCGGTAGGTTTTTGAACGAAATCTTGACTTTTCCTTGGAAACAAAGAGGAAACAACCTAACACTGACATCCTCTTCATCAACTTCAAAAAGGTCAAGGAAAGTCTCAAAATTGTGCATATGTCTCTTAGTAGTGATGTTGTCACATTCACCATCAAACCTTGGCAAATATAGGTAATGAATTTCAGGGAAAGCATGGAGTATAGGAGGTAATATAAGTGGTTTGTATCTATCTAGAATTTTACAAGGTGTAGGAGTATGTACAGAAGCTGTAGGATTAGTCTCAATCTCTTCAGGTTCATCAATTTGAAGATGGTCATCATAAGATTCAGAAAAAGGGTATGGACCAAGATCAAAGGCATATTGGGAATTTGTATTTACAACCTTCAAAGGAAATCAATCCAATGGAGTTTCGTGATCTTTTCTCAAACATAATATATCTTGGAAAAATTTATGGAAATTCTCAAGAAAAGAGAAGAGATATTTCATGATAAACAACATGATGTCTTGAATAAAAGTCCAAGTTGAATACCTGATCTTCCCATGTTGTCCTTTCATATTTCTTAGCAAGGTTCATCCTCTAGTGGAGTCTTTGGATTTGATTTTGAAACTGATTTGGAGTCACCAAGTGAATGATTTCATCCTTCGTGTGCCTGATCACTGTCCACCATCAGAAATCAGATCTAAAATTTGTCGTACACCCAAGGAAAATGAATCTTTCGTTCCCTGGCAATGGCGCCAGTATGTTATCACTCCTCTGGATCTCCAAGGCTGAGGAAGAGTCCAACTGAGGTAACCACAGACCAATCTTTTGACTTGGTAGCTAGCCCTACCAAGCTGGAGAGGGCTCTCTCCAAGGGATCACAGCCAAGAGGACTGGATGGATTAGGGTTTTAGGCTAGATATAGTAGCTCAAGGTTTTGAGTGAATTAGCTCAGAGAGTGAACTAGGTCAAGGCAAGAGAAAATTAGAATTGCAGACATCTGATGGGGCAAGGTAGGCAAGTACTTTAACACTTTGTAGTATATTGATGGAATGGTTTAGACTGATGAGGTGCTAAAAAGAGCATGAAAATCATGAATTCTTTTTAAACTGGAGAAATGAAAAAAATTATGATGATTTCCCCAAAACAAAGCATAGGAGATGAATTATGATTATAACACTTTGAAAATAAAACATATTTAGAAGTGAAATGGATCATGGAAAATACAAAACATTCACGCACATGTAACTGAAGAAGAAACAATGTCAACATACCATGCCACGGGAATCCCACCAAAATAGTTGCAACTCATCCAATATATTCCATGCCAAAGTCTGAATCACTAATACAACATCCAATGGAGTCCAACCTGTGAAATGAGTCAAGAAATGATAGATATAGCCATCAAACAACTTCTCCCATCCTCAGTGGTCGAATCCATGAGCTAAGGAGTTGTTCCACCAAAATCTAAACTGAAACCTAGAGTGTAGGGAGGTCAAACTGACTCATCCCTCACTTTTTGGAAATTGATTCATTACATCACAAAAGAGTTTTTTGGAAATTGATTCATTCATTACATCCAAATTGAGCCCAGGATAGCTCATTGGAAATCCTGTCCTATCTGATTCCAGATCTACCTTTATTTTCCAAAATGGTCAATGTTTGAACCTCCAAAAGTTGATTCTCCCAAGATTGGTCAAAAGTGCAGTGCCAGCCTCCAAAACAGGGCAGAAACATGATTTTTTGGGTGTTTTTTTACCCTTTGACTGCCCAGTTGACCCAAAAAAGCTTAGCAAAGTGGTTTTCCTAACTTTATTGGCCTTCTGAATCCAATGGTTGTGGCCATTTTTCATTTGGAAGCCTTTAGGAAAAGCTCAGCACCTAGGGCGCTACACTTTTGGCAATGTCACTGGTGCAACAACTGCCAAAAATGCCAAAAACTCCAAAATTTTCAAAATTTGATCTGTAGAAGGTTGATGAGGTATGTTTGGTTAAGAAACCCCAAGGATACATTAGGTTTTAATGGGAAGTAGAAATAGGTCTAGGGAATAGGGATAGGGCTATAAAAATTTGAGCAGATGAGGGGAGGGATTATGGAGCTGTGGGAGGTGAAAATGTCAAGGGAGTTGGGAATGATAGTGTAGGGGTATGGATGGGTTTAATAGTGATGCAGGAAGGTGTTTTAGGGTCTATGGGCAGTAAATTTGGGATAGGGATGGATTTAGGGTTTTATCACTTGCCCAAGTGCCAATTTTTCTTAGGAACTAAAACACGAAAAGAAAATGTTGTTTAGGACTGCAAAGAGGTGGAAAATTTGTGTGACTTACTTGGTAGAAAATGTAACAAGACTTTGTTGAAGTTTTTAGAGAATTTGGAGTCGTTTTGGTGCTCTGGGGGCTCACTAGGCAAAAGTGCAACACCTATGTTAAAAAAGGCAGTGACCACTGCTCTAAGCGCAAAGCCTCCCTCTTAAGCGCACCGAAGACTTAAAATCCACTTTTGAGTGCCACCAAAAAGTCAAAATTGAGATCATGATAGCTCATTGGAAAGGTCTCTCTCTTGGATACATAATGGACCTATCAAGCACTGCAAATGATCACGTATAGCCCCTCAAAAATCAATTCTCCCAAGACTAGTCAAAAAGTGCAGAATGGGGGTGCAAAACTGTAGTGTGCTCTTGCAGGAAAATTTTGGAGGTCTTCCTCAACTCCAAATTGAGCTCATGATAGCTCATTGGAAATATTTTTCTTTCCAGTTATCATTTGACTCATCAAGAAAGTAATTTGGACACTCCATTTTGGAGAAACATGGATTTTCCCAAGGTCACTCCAAAAGTGCAGAAAACCTCTTGTAGCACCTGTATTTTTTATATTTCTCCAAAACCATAAAACCTGTGTAAAACCTGAAGGAGGTTTTTCATACTTGTCCTATGATGGACAAACACCTCTCTCACTTTTGTGAAATTCATATTTGTTTGGTCAAAAACATAGTTTGAATAAAAATTGGCCCTATGTGTGGCAAATGATCTGTCCCTTGGAATGACTTCTTGAAAAATGATGGAGACATGATTTTTATGAGTTGGAATGGCCTCATACTTGCTAAAATGACCTCCCTTATGCCTCCTCTACTCAGATGTCTCTGATTCCATAGACAACCCTAGCTCAGTGGGAGAGGAAGTTAGGGTTTAGTGCTTGTGGAAAATGATGATTTGGACACCCTTGGGAAAAGACAACTCCCTTGGAATTCACTTAACTTTTGAAACTTTACCATTTCACTTAACTATTTCGTTTGAACTTGATCTTCTGATTTTATCTTCTTGGTGGATTTGGAAACGTAATGACCTTTAAACTCTTCCTTTTGGTTGATGGAACTTTGAACTTAAAACACTTGGAACCATGAGAATTATTACATATTAAAACCATACAATTACATTTTTGCTTGAATATTCAAATTACAAACTATTTTGCTGATTAAATCTTGTTTATTCTTACTCCTTCACTTGTTGGTCTTTTATGAAGGAGATGGTATTTTAGTCAACCTTGGAAACCCTAAGACCTAATGGAGACTTTGAGTGGTTGTGACCATGATGAAAATGACTGTCATGATGAAGAAAAGTCATGACTAATGGTATATTTCAACAAAAGGTGAAATGAGCCAGCAAGGGGTAAATTTCTAAAAGGAGTAAAGGAAACCCTAATTCAACCTTCAGTGACCAAATTTTTGCATGATGACCTAGTGGAATGACAAAATTTTCAGAATGGGACCCTAATATGATATGAAAAGAGGATTTTGAGCACTGATGGCAGTATGAAAATACTGACACTAACATTGAGTACTGTAAGTAAACGACATCTGTCAATTCGACATCCATATTGCGGTGATGAGAGAAAAAATCGAAGGAAATATTTTGAATTGTCTCTTCTCTTAGGCATCAACATCTCTGATACTACATGCATCTATGATATGACCAAAAAAAAGGGGGAGGCAAGCAAGTCGATTTAGAATCTCAATGACCAGTTTATTGATTGTGTGATATATATTGGAGTGCGTTGATATGATATTGATTGGCTTGGATGTATATTGGCATATGTTTCTAACATGTGACCTTCATATTACAGTGATCAATTGGTGTATATTGTAATGATCAATTGGTGTGTATTATAGTGCATATTATAGTGCATATATAGTGTGTATGGAACAATACATTTTTTAAAATTTGTTAGTTCAGTTGATCGACCAGAAGGCATATTAGTTCAGTTGAAAGGTGTATGGAAAAATATATCTTTTAAAATATAGCTTATGTGTTTTGTGAGGATCGGTGTGAACAACTAAGTTGATTTCATGTTCCTTTTGTTTTTTTAAATAGGGTTGTGGAAGCCAAAAATAGAGTATAGAATTTGGATACATATTTAATGTTCAAAATGGCAGGTCTATTGTATCCCTAATAAATGTTGATCATGATAGTGGAGGACGTGTATAACTTACATGGTGAAATTGAGAGTTATGATGCCTATTTCATTCTCGTTGGAGATCCTCATTCCTATATAATTTGACATGAAAAATGAGGGGGGATGGTCATTGTATTCATGATTCTATGGTGATGACAATGACCAGTGTGACCAGAAATACTTATTGAAAAATTAAATGAATGTAATGGGTCATGACACATCAAATTATTTTCTATGAGAGCATATAACACTAAAGAAAAAAATTATAGGCATATCCAAAAGTCTTGGGCTCTGACGATCTATTGGCATATATATATGGAGAGAGAGATACAGAGAGATCAACAATTGAGCATTGATCAATATAATATTAACAAGTAGCCCAAGCTTGAAAACAGATCTGAAAAACCTACAGAGGGAAGAAATTTTTAATCTAGACAACCATTTATAGCAGAATGTTTGGTCAAAGGAAAATTTATTGATATGTTTGGTTAATAGACATTCTATTGAGATTTATTTTCTCTCGATTGATAAAATCTAGGATTTTTAGTTTTAAATCTCCAAGCCCCTTGCCATTGATATCAAAGGGGAAGGTACGCAGAAAATTTGTGGGAGTTGGAGCTTCCTTGAGGTAGCAGTCTCTTGTAGTTTGGAGCCTACTGAAAATTTAATGTAATAGGGAAGTAGGAGCTTGCCTTCACATCACTTTAAACCAAAAATTTGTGGTTTTATCCCTTAATGGGTTTGCACTTATATCTGGTGTCTTCGTGTGTTGCTTGTTGAATGTCTCACTTGTGTGAATGCTTTTGAATTTTGAATATGTACATATGAAAATATCTCTCTCTCGTAACTGAAAAAGAAACAATTAATAATGGAGCATCTACATAATCCATTAGTTTCATAAGAAGATATTTGAAAAATGAAATTAATTTGAGCTAAATAATTGAAAATACACAATTACTAATTCACCCACCCCACCTCGTTAATTTCCAAGCATTTATCAAAGGCCTCAAGCTAAGCCTTAAAACCAAGCTTGACAATGAAATCACCTATAACAATATTCTTAGTCTAGTAAAGACTATCATCATGATATTCAAGGACCTTATTGAAATTTTAATAGATCTTATCAGTATATAATTTCCATTCAGTAGCATGACAACCTACCAATTCTATCTCCTTGGGGGATTTCTAGCTATGCAGGTTGACCTCGTTGTGATCAAAGGACTTAACATCCTATAGAAAATAGATACCCCAATTATGTAAAAGGAACATAATCTCTTCAGAGAGCTTGAAATTTTCAGTTTACCCCACCCATGTATCCTCACCAATCTAAAACCTTTTTCCATTATCAATTTTCCACGTTGTCAGGGGAGCCAAGGTCGGGGGGTGATTGTTCTCCCTAACTAACAATTTGAACTATATTTTTCTTTGGGTCTAAGACAATCCACTAATAATCATGTTGGAGCACATGCCCTCTTTCAAGGATTGCTTCAAGCCTTTGTTCTCAATCTCAACAAACTAATTGTTGTGGGGGACTCTCAAATCATAGTTCATCATCTCCATATGGGTTCCTGTTAAAAATAGAAACAATAAATTCCAATTTAATTTGTCCTTGAATTAAATTGTGAATTAAAATTGTAATTATTTTCTCATAGCAACTTGTAATAGTTAACTAAGTTAAGTTGACTTAGTTATCTTAGGAAATTCGAGTTGGAAGTCTATATAGAGTCATCATGTAAAGTGATCCCTAAATTTTAGGGGCCCAGGTTGAGTTATTTTGAGTTGTAATTAGATAACTCTATCTAACTAAGTTATAGTTGTCAGTTAAACTAGTTCTAACTATTGGAGGAACTAGTAGGAGTCTAGTAGTGGGGAAGTGCACCAATGGATCCTTAGTGCCACACCAGTTAATTGGATATTCACTCATAAATAACTCATGCATGTCAGTTCATAGAATGACACAATTGAGATTAGAGTTCAGGGACATTGTACTATTAGTTGTATCATATTTCGAGTTGTACAAATAGTGCATGCAATCAGTTGAGGACCTAATTTTGGATTGCACAATTATGGAGGAAGGATTCCCTAGTTAAATATGGGTTGATTCCCTCATGAATTGCACAAGGAAGTAGGGGATTGGCAGGTAGCATAATTGGCTATGTGTTGGCTTGAGATGGTTTGTGAAGCAAAGAGTTATTTTGTACTAGTGCAGGAATTATTCAGGAGGAACAAGAATTGTATTTTCTTCTCATATCTTCTCGTTAATGCAATATAGATAGTCGATATTTTTAGCAGTCGCTTTCCCCAAAGAAATATTGTGTTATGTGCGATTGATATTCTTCCTCTTTCTCCTTATTGTTTTCATCGTTCAATTTTGGTTTCTGCTGAGAAGAGTAGAGTAGATTCTTGTCTTGTGTTTTAGAAAATCACATAAGTTGTTGAATCTACAAGTAAAAATATACATGGTATCAAAGCTTATGAAAGTATAGAAGAGGAGATTTTGAGTTTGTTGTGCAGGTGAAAATTGAATTTGTAGTTCATACTTCAGATCAACAATATGTCTTTCTACGGGTTTTGACTTGAGTATGCCTTGGAAGGCAGCTCAAATTACATAGCATGGAAGGACACGATGGATGAAGTGTTGGAAAATAATGGCCTCAAGGAATTCATTGATCAAACATTCCTAAGCCTCCAACATCGGATGCTCAATATCTAGTTGAATGGAGAAAGTGTGTGACAAAGGCAAGGCAGATTATCCTTGAGGGAGTTTGAGACCACATTGTCTCGTCTCCATGGAAAGGAAACTCCATACTCAATATGGAAGGAATTGACGAACCTATTTCAGAATAGCAGTGACCATAGGAAGTTGGCACTGAAGGAAAAACTAAGAAAGGTCAAGATGGAGAAGGGCTACTCTATTCTGAAATACTTGACCAAGTTCACTCATTGTCGTGATAAGCTTGGAAGTGTTGGGATTACTATTGCTGAGGATGATATGGTGAGCATATCTCTTCTAGGACTCCCCAAGGGTTGACACAGTTATCAGGACTCTATCAATGGGAGGGAGAGGTTAGCAGTTTAGGAACGATTATGGTCAGATTTGGTATAGGAAGAGTTTCAAAGGAACACCAGAGACGGATACTCATTAAAGACTAATGATGAGGAAAATTGTGCCTTATCAGGTAAGGCAAAGAAAGGTAAAGGGAAGGCGTCCCAATCAAAATTGGATTCTTGTCATGGAGGAAAGAAGAAGGACATGTCGAAATTCAAGTGCTTTCATTGTCACGAGCTCGGAAATTTTGCTACAAATTGTCTGCTCAAGAATTCAAAGAAGAAGTCCTCAGGAGGAGCAACAGGTGAGGCTCTTACCTCATAATTCGAATTAGACTTTACCCTCATCGCATACAAGGTTTCATCAATGATGGGTAGTGTATGGTACCTAGACAGTGGAGCTTCTTTCCACATGACTGGTAACAAGGATCTCTTTAGTGACTTGGAGGAGAAGGATCTCCATATGCATATCGAGATGGGTGATGACAGCAGGTATAGTGCTACTGGGTTGGGTACAGTTACATTTCATAGGGAGTCGGGTGCTCCCCTCACTTTGCAATATGTTATGTATGTTCCTGGCTTGAAGAAGAACTTGGTATCTATTTCCAAGTTGGAGGATAGAGGCCATGATGTGATCTTTAGTAAGGGAAAGGTGTTTCTTCATCACATAGCAATGGTACAGGTAAAGAGGATATGGATTCAAGTGAAGAATCTCTATAATTTGTATGTATAAGATTGTGTTGCATTAAGCACGAAAGCAGATAAAGTGTAGAGTCGAGACATCCATGAGTTGTGGCACAGATGGTTGGGTCACTTGCATCATGGCGCTTTCAAAATCATGCAACAAATTTCTATCGGTCTTCCCAAAGGTACACTAGAGCAAGTTGATACATGCAAAGGGTGTAATTTGGGAAAATTCAGCAAAGCTTCCTTTCACGACAAATACAGTCAAGCACAGGAAATCCTTGATCAATTCCATTCAGATGTGTGTGGACCGTTCTCAATAGCATCCATGGCCAAGCATAGGTATTATGTTATATTTGTTGACGAGTTTTCTTGTAAATGTTAGATCTTTTTCATGCAGAATAAAGATTAGACTTTTGCAAAGTTTTGTGAATTTAAAGAATTGGTCAAGAAAGATATTGGCAGGAAGGTTAAATCTCCCAGGAGTGATAACGGTGGAGAGTATGTGTCAAATGAGTTTTAAAAAAATTGTGTGGCAGAAGGCATTAAATGAGAGTTGATAGCACCCCATAACCCAAAGCAGAATGGGGTGGACGAAAGGAAGAATAAAACCATTGTAGGGGTAGCACAGGTGATGTTGCATGATCAGGGCCTACCACTACACTTGTGGGTCGAGGCATGCAACACAGTTGTTTATTTACATAACAGAAACCCTCATCAGATTCTTGGGATGAGTACACCAGAGGAGGATTTCTCAGGGAAGAGAACAAATGTGGGTCACTTCAGTATTTTTGGCTCATCGGTATATTTCCATGTGACCAAATATGCACAGAAGAAGCTTGAGCTGATAGCAGGGTTGGGGATATTTGTGGGGTACACTGATACACCTCACAACTATCGGGTGTACCTGCCAACCAGCGGGATGATAGTGGTTCACAGGGATGTCAAATTCGATGAAGAGAAGGTCATGTGATGTTCCCTTGAGAGGTAGCTTCAGCTACATGTGGTTTAGGAGGTTTTGGCTCCTAAGGAGGAACCTCAGATTGGTGTGGAGCATCCACATGTAGAGGATCTGGGAGTGGATACATCCACTCAGGAAGATTCTTCCAAAGATGAGAGAAAGCGCACCAGAGAGGTTGACAGGTTATTGCAAGATGCGAGAGAGAATGTGGGAGCACTCACATCACAACACATGTAAAGGAGGTCACCTGAGAGGCACACTGGATACATGGCTCTTATGAGTGGATGTGTTGTGACAGAGCCATTTTATTTTGAGGAGGAAGTGCAGCAACTGGTTTGGGTTGATTCCATGGTTGAGGAGTATGACTCCATTTTCAGGAATAGTGTTTGGGATGTGGTCCCAAGACCGGTAGACAAGTTAGTGGTGATTTCTTGATGGCTTTACAAGGTAAATCAAGAAGTGGATGGTAGTGTGGAGAAACATAAGTCCATGTTTGTGGCCCGAGGCTTTTCTCGGGTAGAGTGGATTGACTACGATGAGACCTTTGCTCCTGTTGCAAGGTACTCATCAATCATATCCACATTGGCACTATCAACACAGATGGTTTGGAAGATACATTAGATGGATGTAAAGATGGCCTTCCTTAATGGCATGATTGAGGAAGAGGTGTATATTGAGCAGCGTAAAGGTTTTAAGACCATTGACCGAGAGTCGCATGTGTGCCGACTCAAGCGAGCGTTGTATGGGCTGAAGTAAGAACCTTGTGCTTGGTAAACCGGGATCGATAGCTACTTCACCAGGTTGGGCTTCACCAAAATTGAAGCAGATGCAAACATGTACCATATTGTGGTGGAAGGTAAATTGTTGATTATTGTTTTATATGTTGACGATTTTATTTTGACAGGTGATGATAAGTTGATCAAGTCTTGTAAAGAGTATCTTGCAAGAGAGTTCGCAATGAAGGACTTGGGGCTCATGCATGACTTTCTGGGCATGGAAGTATGGCAAGGTGATGGGGAACTTTTTTTCTCTCAGGGAAAGTATGCCAATGAGACACTGAAAAGGTTCCACATGGAGACTACTCTAGCAGGTACCTGGAGGAAAGAGGATGCTACTTCGGGTGAAGTAGTGGAAGCTACTATTTCCAGGCATCTTGTGGGTTAACTCATGTATTTGGTGAACATACGACCAGACATGTGCTATGCATTTAACCAACTTAGTCAAGCGATGGTTAGGCCGACCAAGTTATATTGGAAGGTGGCCAAGAATGTGTTGAGATACCTCAAAGGCACTACTCAGTATGGATTGTAGTATAGACAGACAGAGGGAGTGAAGCTTCAAGGCTTCACCGATGCAGACTGGGTAGGGAGTCCATCCGCCAGGAAGAGCACATAAGGAGGGATCTTCAATATTGGGTCAGCAGTTGTTTCTTGGTACAACAGGAAACATAGATCAGTTGAACTTAGTTTAGCAGAGGCAAGAGTACATGGTTTTTAGTTAGGAAGCTTGTGAGGCCATCTGGATGAGGAAGATTCTGGTTGGTATTTTTAGTCAGTAGATGGATCCAACTGTGATTTGCTGTGATAATGAGAGTTGTATCAAACTCTCTGAAAATCCAGTTCTTCATGATTGTTCCAAGCATATTGATATATGGTATCATCATCTTTGAGATTGTGTGCAGAGGCAGATTATGTTGTTGGAGTACATTCCCACAGAGGAGAAGGATGCAGATATCTTGACAAAGGCATTGTCAAGATGAAAATTCAAGTTTCACAGAGACGGGATCAAGGTAGTTGATAATCCCTTTCTTGTTGAGAGGGAGTGTTAAAAATAGCAACAAGAAATTCCAATTTAATTTGTCCTTGAATTAAATTGTGAATTAAAATTGTAATTCTTTTCTCATAGAAACTTGTAATAGTTAACTAATGACTTAATTAGCTTAGGAAATTTGAGTTGGAAGTCTATCTAGAGTCATGTAGAGTGATCCCTAAATTTTAGGGGCCCAGGTTGAGTTATTTTGAGTTGTAATTAGATAATTGAGTTATAGTCGGTTAAACTAGTTCTAACTGTTGGAGGAACTAGTAGGAGTCTATTAGTGGGGAAGTGCACTAGTGCATCCTCATTTCCACGCCAGTTAACTGAAGATTCACTCATAAATAACTCATGCATGTCAGTTCAGAGGAAGACAGTTGAGATTAGAGTTCAGAGACAGTGTACTATCAGTTGTATAATTTTTCGAGTTGTACAGATGGTGCATGCAATCAATTGAGAACCTAAGTTTGGATTGCACAGTTATGGAGGAAGGATTTCCCAATTAAATATGGGTTGATTCTCTTAGGAATTGTGCAAGGAAGTAGGGGCTTGGCAGGCAGCAGAATTGGCTAAGTGTTGGCTTGAGCTGGTTTGTGAAGCATAGAGTTAGATTGTACTAATGCAGGGATTGTTCAGGAGGAACAAGCATTGTATTTTATGCTCAGATCTTTTGGTTAATGCGATATAGATAGTCGAAGTTTTTAGTAGTTTCTTTCCCTAGAGAAATATTGTGTTATGTGTGATTGATATTCTTCCTCTTTCTACTTATTTTTTTCATCGATCAATTTTGGTTTCTGTTGAGAAGAGTAGAGTAGATTCTTGTCTTGTGTTTTAGAAAATCACATAAGTTGTTGAAACTACAAGTAAAAATATACAGTTACTTCCTAGTTGATCTAAGCTATGAATAATATTTTAAAAAGGATTTATTCTCTATTAAAAATGTTTTCCACATAGTATGTGATCCATGATCTTCATCATAACAACAAGGAAGTGGATCTTTTAGCTAATAGGGTCTCTACCATTGAATGGGTAGATTACCATCCAATTCCTTAATCTACCAATGCATTTAATATCAAATAAATGGAGGAATAATAATCTAATTACAAGTTTAGAGAAGCATGTGGAAACCCGCATGAGCCTAGAAGTTATTATTTTGGGGGAGATTAATGTATACGCATGCTTCTAGAGGATGGTTGGTCTGGCCATGGGCAGGTTAGTATAGTTCGATGTAGTACAATTTGAAGTGGACTTTATGGTTCCATTATCCAATGATGAGGATATCGATGGAGTTTGCACATCACTGATGCCTCCATTTCTCTGGGATGATGAAATCAGGGAGTAGTCTATCCTTTTTCATTTAAGGCACAAAAGGTATAGCCTTATGTTTCATCTAACTATGGTGGTTTGTATTATGAAGAGCCTAGGATCTTCACGGGGAATTGAAAAGTTAGGACAAGTGATAATAGTTGTGATGGGAGTGTAATTTGTAGTGGCTATTGGAATTATTTATGGTCGTGTGAGAAGTCTTGAGCTAAGGGAGTGGAAGGATAGTATAGAATTTTTAATGAGAGTGCAAGGGATTTTGACTGTCATTGGGCTAGTGAGTGATGGAGGGTTGACATTTCGATCGATGAACTAGGCATAGTCAATTCATGGGTAGAGAGTTTCCATCTGGGAAATTGGTCTACTTTTCTACTTAGATACAATATCAGTAGTCAATCAGGACTGAAGCAGTTACAAGAAAAGACTATGGACTCAAGGTACACAAGTTTCCTTTGCCACCTCTTTCTATTTTCTTGCCTCTAATGCAAGTAGTGGACTGAATAGTGCTCAACTTAAATAAGAACGTGATCAATCCAACATCCTAAGTATTTTTTTAAGAATGTTTAGAAGATATTATTAGCACATAATTGACCAAGAATTAGCTACTAGTTTGAATACAACCATGTATATTTTGGTGGATCAGAGGACTCATCTTCAATGAGTTTAAGATGAAATATGATTCCTTCAATGCCAATTAGGAGCTTTAACAAGGAAGTGATTTAGCAACCAACTTTCCTTTTTCTCTGGAAACTCCATTAGTCATGTTCAAGTCTAAATATAGGATTTTAACAACACAAATCCCTCTATGGAGTGAGGACCTCTACTCGGGTAGGAGGATCCCATTCTACAAAACTAGTTGTTATGGTATGTCCATTGTGTTGGATAGTGGGCTTGTTTTAGAGGGTTTATGATTATAATAATTATATAATAGCATAACTTTTCATAATAATTTTGATGGATATTGGGAAGGATGAACATACAAATATTATTAACCTAATATTTCCAAATTGTGTACTCTTGGTGTAATGTTGTGCCTCCAAGCGCATACTTTTAATACAAAAAAATTTATGTTATGGTTTAAAAGAAAATCACCACGTTGTCCATTTTTCAACCAAGGGAAAGGTTTCAAAAAATGATTTTCAAACATTAGAGCTATTTAACCAATTTTAAATGGGAGAAAAACTAATCTTCCATTGAAAGGATATCAAGACACTTTCAAGTCATCACCTTTTCCCAAAGGGAGAAATTGGAGGTGAGACACAATATTTTTTTTACTTCTAAATAATGATAGAAACTATAGATACCCCGCCCAATTATCTTAGGAAGGAAATGATAGACCATTTAAAGAGGGTGATTTCATCTAACCTTCTATTTCCATACCAGAGGAATTGAAAATTGACCTTTCTTATTTTTGCTTGAATCCCTTTGGGTATTTTAATGATAGAGGCCCAATATATGTGATTGATTCTCAAAAAAGAGTGAAATAAGACCAACCAACCACCCTGAGACGATGACTTGTAAACCTAAAGAGAAATGTATGCTTCAATTTTCTTATAGAGAAAAATCCAATCCTTAACAGAGTAAGTATCCTGCTCAAGATAAAGCCCAAGTACTTCTAGTTAGGATCAATACTTAAACAAGAGAAAGGGATATTCATATCCAAATAAGCTTGTAAATCATCCTAAGGGAAGCTAAAAATAACATTTGACTTTTTAATATTCATTTCCATGCCAATGTCTCTACAATAAATATCCATAATTCGTTTGATGGCTAGAAACTCCTAAGGAGATCCTGTCGTGAATAAGAGCACATCGTAAAAAAAATGAGAAATACCATCTAAAGGTGAGATTTAGAAACCCTTGAGCTCTCCTTGATGCCTTGAATTATCAATTTCAATTTAGAGGTATTCACCCACTAATGGAGACAAGAAGGCTTATAGCAAGAAACCATAATGAAACCCTCTAAATGACTTGAAGAATTTATACGGAGAATCATTAATAAGAACCATAAAGGAAGCTAATTGGATGCATCCCATTATCTGAATGGCCATAAAAAGTAGCATGCCCATTTGAAGAAGAACAAGTATGAGATAGATCTAATGAATTTTTTCAAAGGCTTTAGAAATATTGAGCTTGAGGATAACCACACGAAGCATTTAAGCTTAACAAATTGAATGGATTACTAGGATAAAGAAACCACATCATGAATTTTCCTTTTGAATAACAAATCAAACTTCTCTTCTACAACAATATTACCGAGAAGAGGTTTGAGCCTATTAGAAATTATCTTATAGATGAGCTTGTATATAATATTCAAGTAGGAGATAGGTCTCTAATCATCAAAAGAAGAAGCATATTATTGTTTGGGAACAAGATCTGAGAGAGCAGTGTTGAAAGATCCTAAGATATTCCTAGAACATTTTGACTCTTACACCACCTTAATATGGTTTATTTTGAGTATATCATAAAAATATAAATAAAATTCCATAGTGAGTCTATCTAGACCGAGGCGTTTTTCCTTTTGCATGGAGGAGAGAGTGGTTAGGATTTCACCTTCAAATACCTTTGTATCCAAGGAGAAATTTTTCTAATTTGAAAAGAAATATTGGTAAAAATATGATTACACTTAACACTTCCTCAATAGGGTAGCTTGATGGTTCTTAGAAAAGCCTACTATAATAGCCCCTTCCTATTTATGCCTTTTCTTGAAAGGGTTTAATTGATAACTTTTCCAAATTTGAAATTTCCAAAATGGTTTTGAGAAAAAATTTGTAGTTGGCATATCTATGGAAAATTTTGGTGTTATTTTCCCCCCTAGAAAGCTAGACATCACAACTCTTAATATGTCATATTATCTATTATTTTGAAAGAATATATTTCCTTTTATCCATAAGATATTTGAGGGAAGCTTCTTGTTCCCTGGTGGGATGGCTCAAAGGGTGATCAACCAAAAGAGAATTGATTTTTTACTTTGTTTCAAGAAGAAAAGTTGGATAATTTTTTAGATGATTCTTGACCCAACCCCTAGTGGCACTAATTTATTACTTTAACAAAAAAAAAATGTGAATCATTAGATGAAAGAGAGGCCTAAGTTGGGCTACAAATGGGTTCAAATAGAAGTGATCATAGTCCTACAGGCCTCCTCAAGAAACCATGAATGGTTGAGTATCATAAGGGAGGGATGCTTATTCTCTTTTTTATCCAATTTAATAAGAATTATCAGGTGATCAAAGACATCGACCAAGGGCACGCAAGACTTAATAACCCATGATATTTCTAGAATGCATTATGAAATTAAGAACTTTTCCAATCATTTGGCAACCCAATCCTCCTCCTTTATACCATTTATCTAGGTAGAGACTATCTGGGAAGGTTCTAGATAGATGAAATGGAGATTTTTTTAAAGTATGAGGGAAAAATCCTTCAAATATAGGCACCTGTTGGAGGAGATAATCTGCTTAACCGACTATACTTTTGAAGAAGCTAGTCGGCTTTGTTGGACAGTTGGTGGTGTATGGGTTGTTGCATTAGTTTTTTCATTGATGTTAACAAGGTTCAACATGATGATTGGGTGTTCAGGAGGAATCCCATGGTTGTTGGAGTGATTTGTAGAAAATCATCATAGTAGCAGACTTACTGGAAAAGCCATAAAATGATGACTACAGTGATGGACTAGATGGAATTCCATGGTAGTTGCAGGCTTCATGTAGAGAATCATCACAGTAGCAGGCTTACTAAAGAAGCCATAAAATAATGACTATGGTGGTTGGGAATCCATCTTTCCAAGCATAATAAGAAGAGTCAAGGAGTAAAGTGTGGTAGAGAGTTTGCAACCATCTTAGAGGTAGAAAATATACTCAAAGCCTACATCGGACCCTATCCAAAGAAAATTATCTGGAAGATTTTTCCAACGATATGTGGAAGTCCAAAAATGGACTCCTGGATCAAAATATATGGTATATCAAAGTTCAAGGATTTAAAGCCTTAAGAAGGATGAGATATCGGGACCCCAGAGATCAACACATCAGAACATCAGGACATCGACATATCAGATATCAAAATATCATAACTTCTTAAGAGAGGAACCTTTAGAAGTTACGATATCTGATAGTTCCAATAGTACTAAAAAGCACTGAGGAATGTCGAAGAAAATTAATGAAGGATCCTGTTGCAAAACCAAGGTTTGACGGGCCCTCTTCTCTCTCCTCTGGTAGGACACATGGTGGCATAAGATTGGCTTCGAGAAGCTGCAATGGCATCTGACGTCAACACGACGTAGCAATGCGACAGGATATTTGGCAAGAAGATTCAACCTTATTGGGTGGCCTAATGGGCCAAAACCGGGTGACATGTGTCACCACTAAGGAGTCGCCACATGGAGTAATGATGTCATATCGAAGGTCGGCATATCAGAGGATGAAGACCTCATAACTTTAGTGAAAATTATTTTTGGAAAAGTTATGATGGAAGGGGCTTCCAATAATGGGTTAGCACTTGATCATGAGAATCCAAAGAAATAAGGGTGCAGAGTAGCTAACAAAGGAATATTGACCCCCAATAGAAAAAAAGGCCTTAGCACTTAAAATATAAGTCATTGGTTACAGTGCCCAGCCCCATGGAGGAAAAACAAGAAAGTGCCAAGTGAAAGGAGCTCAAAACCTCGCGACCTCGTAACATCATTTGAATAAAAGTTACGAGATATGGTGGGTTTGATATTGTAGCACCCAAGGGCTATACATTCGGTCACATCTCTCAGTCCCATGGAGGAGAAATGATAAGGAGCTAAGCGCCAAGGAGCTAAAGGCCAATCAAAAGCTCATGATTTCATAAGGTCTATTAATAAAAGTTACGATATGGAATTATGTCGATGAATCAGTATAGCGAGTTAGAAGACATATGGGTCGACAGTTGTGGAATTGAATACAAACTTGAGGGAGTTGATCATTGAAATGGGATAAACCTGCAGAAGTCTCTGTAAGAAGGAATTGAGGACGACATTTTTGGCAGAGACAAATTTGGGTTAATGAAGGAAGCAATTAGTTGCTTCGCGTGCATGAATGGTTGTGATAAATGAGAATCAGAGTGGTCACCTCTGTGAACTTTCAAGTTTTGTGGAGTGATAAATGAGAATGGGGCTCTCGGAGGAGTGTGTAGGTCACCTGAGAATTAATTTCTCATCATGGAGCTCTACACAGTCAGACGATAAAGAACTGCAAGGTCCATATCTAATTTGGCAATGTGACAAGAAACTACGAGGAGATGCAACAAAGGAAAATGAAGCCATATTGAAGTACATTTGGGTAGCTAAAGTATGGACAACAGAGATTGCCTTGCACAGAGTGCCTTAGTGAAACAAAACCATTGCTTGCAATTGAGAATATGGGAAAGTTGAGTAGATTTATGCAGTTTTGTGTTGTGAGAGGAGTGCATAGAGATAGAGAGGTTGAAGCACTAAGGAGGACATTGTGTTATATAACAGCAAGAGTAGCAAGAGTGTTGTGTGAAGAATAGTGAGGGCAGTGCTGAAGAGCAGTCAATAGAGAGCCCTTGAAAGAGGAGGTAGAGTGTTGAGGAGATGTTTCTATGAGAAGTAAGCAAATATCTATTACATGAGAGCATAGAAGATAGAGTGTAGAAGTTGAATCCGCAACCAACCATTGTTGGTATTTTACTTTTAATATTGTATGCCTTTGTTTTCAGTTTGAATATTGTATGAAATAGTAGAACAATGGCAAGAGGAGGTTGCTGCCTTCACTCTGAAGAGGTTGGTGACACTTGGCAAGTTGGTATTTTCTTACCAAAGGGGGTTGGTGCCTCCAGTGAGTGGGTAATCACAAAAAAATAGATGTAATTAAGTGGGTTCTTAATTTACATCATAAAAAACAACAAATTTGGTGGTTTTTTCCCTCTGGGTTTCCACGTGAAAAACAATGTGTCAAATGTGTTTGTTGCTCATGTGATTGTTGTATGAAAATTTATGTTTGAAATTGTTGTTCACCGATTTTGTAAATGAATGATTTCACAAGTAAAATAAGATAAGGTAGAACTGTAAGCATAACAGAAAAAAGAAAAAGAATCTCAAAATTATTGATTCACCCCCCCCCTCTTAGCAATTCCTTATTTCAACAATTAGTATCGGAGAAAAGTTCCTTTAGCAACCGTCCAATCATTAGAAGGTAGATCTATAAGGAATTATGTCTAGGCAAGAGATTCAAGAGGCTTACTCAAGTAGAATACCAGTATTTGATGGGACAAATTATGCCTTTTGGAAAGTAAGAATGGAAGTGTATCTTATGTCCTTGGGAGTAGATGTTTGGACTTCAGTGCTAGTAGACTAAAATGTCCCTAATATTCCTCCCACTGATATAGATGGTAAAAAATTATATGGGAACAATTTTAAAGCCAATAGTGCCATTCTCTTTGGCCTTATTCAATCATAACTTGTAAAAGTTATGCATTGTAAGTTTGCTAAGTAAGTGTGGGTAAATCTTAATCAGAGTCATGAAGGAGATGACAAAGTCAAGCAGGCAAAACTTCAAACTTTCAGAATGAGGTTTGAGAGCTTGAGAATGAGTGAAAATGAAAGCATAGCAGAATACTTCCTCAAAGTTTATGAAGTGACTAATATGATTAGAGGACTTGGTGAAGAGGTCAAGGAAGAGATGATTGTTTAGAAAATATTAAGATCTTTACCCATGAGATTTAATGTCAAAGTCTCAGCTATTGAAGAAATGGCTAATTTAAAGGATCTCAAGATGGACCAGTTGCATGGTACTCTCACAGCCTATGAGATGAGAGTAGGAATAGAAAAGTATGAACCTAAGGAAGCAGCATTCAAAGTATCTAGAAAGGCCAAGGAGCATAAAGATCATCAATATTTCTCCAGTTGTGAATCTTCTCAGGAGCTGGCTCAACTAGCCATAAAACTAAAGCATGGCTCAGGAAAATATAAAGGGAAGTTTCCCTTTAAGTGTTTTGACTGTGGAAGAGTTGGACATTTCTCATCCAAATTCCCTTATAAAGAAAAGGCTGAAAAGGAAGAAGATATAAAATTTGGAAACAAGTATCAGACATATTAGAAGAAAAATCTCTATAAGAAAAAGGGGTTCTACTCCAAAGAGGATAGCTCAGCACCAGAGTCAGACAATGAAAACTCGTCGGAGAATGATTTAGATAAGTATCTTCTTATGGATTTCGAAACAAACTCCAAGAAACAAGGTATTATGGAATCTGAAGAGGAGGAAGAAGAAGGAGTAGTGGACCTTGAAGGGGAACTCATCAGTGCCCTTGGCGAATTAAAGAAAGCAAGGAAAAGGAATAAAAAGATGAAATAACAGTTACAACATGTAGAGGAACGTATGTATAACTCTGACAATGAGGAGTTTTCCTATCAAAAAGAAAAGCTTGAGGAAGCTATCAAGAGCAAAGATAGTATAGTCCTTGATTGAGGTGGATGTTGGTGGCCACCCACCTATCCCATTTGGACCCCCACAACTATCTCTTTTAGTTTTCCAGTTTCCGTAATTGTAGCACAATTTACTATTTTTAGCAGTTTTTCGGATCCTGAACTTCCGGAGCCATTTTGAGGCCTTAAACAATGTTTTTTGGGAAATCTGGGAGCAACATGGGTCCATGGACCGATGTTTCTCTTCCCAAAGTTTAAGTGCTCGGATAGGTCTTTCTCACGAGCTATTGTACACGTCAAACGAAGATCATATTCCAAAGTTACGACCCCGGGAAATTGATGTACCAATTTACCCAAACGGGGCCCACAGTTTGGCGTTTCATCTTCTAGGGTTAGGTTTTGGGATGTTAAGGGTTTTCCATTGTTTCTCAACAATAAATAGGCCTTCGAGCCTCATTGCAACACAGTTCAAAGGCATGTATCCGCCACATCTCTTCTCAGAGATAAGCTACCATCGCCCTAGCTGATTTATTTCCATTTCTGTTTGTAAGCATATTTCAGTATTTTACATTAATGAAATGAAGTATTATTTTCGTTGCATTTTTGTGTTTATGGTTATCTCTATAATTTGTTGCGTTCCTGTTTAAATTCGGATCAGCGGTATCAGAGGGGTCTGCTTTTTCTCTGTTTTCTTTACATGTCCCCAACGAGGTCGGGATATAAGGAGTTAGGGCTTGAACTGGTCAAACCTTTACAAGACCAACCTCGCAAATCCCGATGGTCTCCCATGGCAGATGAAAAGAAAGACGAGGGTGCAGGAGATCCTATCAAAATCTTGCTCAAAGAAGCCCTCGAGCGACAAAGGAATGTGATGATGGACAGCTTTGCACAGATCCTTCAGCGGCTACCCAGAGGTGACGCGTCGACTTCCAACAGCTATTCTGGAAATGCCACACTGTTTAAGGTACAAGTTAATTTTGAAATACCCATATTCGAGGGACAGATTAACGCAGATGTCATAGATAAATGGTTAAATTTGCTAGAAGGGTATTTTTCTATTCATGATTTTTCCAGTCACGAAAATATTATTTTTGCTCTTCTCAAAGCAGCCCCCCACGTCAAAGACTAGTGGGAAACCTACTCTGAGCAGAAGAATGAAAGTACGGACTCACTATTTTCAGCTGCACCCACTTGGAATCATTCCGAGATGCCGTCAAGGAGCAGTACTACCCTGTCAAAAGCTATGAGGACAAATACATCAAATGGACCACACTGCGGCAGGGAAGGGACCAAGATGTGTCGGAGTTCACAAACATTTTTCATACCCTTCGCACACAGTTGGGTATCAAGGATTCTAAGCTGCATTTGGTACTCAAATACCATAGCTGCCTACACAGATACATCCAGGAAGAGATGGAGTTCCTGAACATCTCCTCGCTCGGCACAGCATACCAATATGCTGTCAAAATCGAGCAAAAGTTCAAACAGAAAAAGTGAGACTTCGGATCTGTAAATCCAAAGACCAAAGGACAAAGCTAAGGCGGGGTGACCCAAGACAACTCGTTGAAGCTGCAAGAAAAGAACAACATCACGGAGTCGAAGAAGGACACAGGAAAGTGGTGTGAGTTCCACAAGGGTCCCACTCATAACACAAGTGAGTGTCGGACCAAGCAATCGCTGCTGGCCGAGTTGAAGGCTTCAGAATCAGATGCATGTTCCAACCCTAAGTCAGAACCTGACAAGGGGAATGGAAAATGGAAGCAGATCATTGATGCGGAGCCTAGCGTCACTGTTGCCACTGCCAAGATCTAGAAGAATGAGCCCAAAGACCTAGAGGAGGGGGGGCGCCTTTTCCACTCACAGATGTGGGTGAAGGGTTCACCGCTATAATTCATTGTTGACAATGGTAGCCAAAACAACCTCATTTCAGTAGAGGTCGTGAAGCGGTTGGGCCTACAAACTACACCACATTCGTAGTCGTACAGTATCGAGTGGCCTCAAGAAAGATGAGATCTCAAATTTCGCCAGCAGTGTCGTCTTCCCTACAACATCAAGCCCTTCACAGACAAGGTATTGTGTGATGTTACACCTCTGGATGTTTGTGATGTACTATTAGGTTAGCCATACTTGTGGAGGCGACATGCTGTGTATGAGTCAAGGCCTCACGCTGTCATTATTTCTTTGAATAATTCATTATACAGGATACCGGAGGTAGCCCCACCTACCGCCACCTCTTTGATCACTGCTAAGAAAGGTAGCAAGCTCATCTCCCTGACTAGGAAATTCATCTGTCTGGTTTGCTCCCAAAGAGAGGGGAAGATCGTCACCACATCCATGACCCACGCAAAGGGTTCCTCCATGCAGTCGCAGCAGAAAAAGGATACGGTCATGACAGAACACAAGAACAACTTGTCCTCACCCACAGGGGTACCACACAAGCTTCAGGTGGACAACAAATTTTGGTTGCATATGTAGAAAGAATGCCTTACAAGAGCCCATCAGAAGCTCCGACCATGCCAACATGGTCCTTACACCATTACCAAGGCTGTGAAAAACAATGCTTTAGAGCACAACATTCCCCCATTCCTTCGCTTGCACCGAGTGTTCAATGTGGACCATTGCTGACCATGCTTCCCACCATTACTGGACACATCAGAGATTGCAGACCAGCTCACAAGGGACCAAGTTCAGCAACAACTTCCTCATTTCATGGAGGAACTCAACGCAATGGGGACCATTGCTTCCTAAGGGGGGAGGAATGATCCAGGTGGATGTTGGTGGCCACCCACCTATCCCATTTGGACCCCCACAACTGTCTATTTCAGTTTTTCAGTTTCCGTATTTGTAGCATAATTTATTATTTTTAGTAGTTTTTCGGGTCCTAAACTTCTGAAGCCGTTTTGAGGCCCTAAACGACATTTTTTGGGAAATCTGGGAGCAACACAGATCCCTAGACCAATGATGCTCTTCCTAAAGTTGTAGTTCTCGGATATATCTTTCTAACGAGCTATTGTATGCGTCAAATGGAGATCATATGCCAAAGTTACGACCCCGGGAAATTGATGTACCAATTTACCCAAACGGGGCCCACAATTTGGCGTTTCATCTTCTAGGGTTAGGTTTTGGGATGTTAAGGGTTTTCCATTGTTTCTCAACAATAAATAGGCCTTTGAGCCTTATTATAACACAGTTCAGAGGCATGTAGCCGCCACAACTCTTCTTAGAGATAAGCTACCATCGCCCTAGCTGATTTATTTCCATTTATGTTTGTAAGCATATTTCAGTATTTTACATTAATGAAATGAAGTATTATTTCTGCTGCATTTCTATGTTTATGGTTATCTCTGTAATTTGTTGCATTCCTATTTAAATCCAGATCAGTCCTTCTACTGGAAGAAAAACAAGGAACCTGGGAGATAATAGAAGAGGAGAACAAGCATTTGAAACAGGACTTTCTAGTTAAAAAAGAAAATGATCCCACGGACATGCAAAGAAGATATTTTCTCTTTGAAAGTTCAACTAGAGGAGACTAAATGAAAAAATAGGTTCTTCAATATCTGATCCAAGAATGGGAAGAGAACTATCAGAGTCTTGAAGTAGAGATTGTCTCTCTGAGAACATATCTTTGAGATAACAAAGACCGAGAAGGGTTTAAATGAAAAAATTGTTGAAGGGACAAGGAGACTAGATCAAATCCTGAGTAGTCAAAGGCTTTCAGGAATAAAAATTGGTCTGGGATACTCTAAGACACAAGAATATTATATGGGGAAGACAAACTTTAGGTTTGTAGAATTTGAAGAACCACAGAGCCATGGGAAGAAGCATCATGAAAGAATTAATGAAGACAAAAGAGCAATAGGGAAACAAGGAGATCGTCAATGGAGAATGAATCAATCAGCCAGACGATCAAGGTATTTTCCTGCACAATCTCATAATACGTCCAACAATAGTTATGCCTATTTATTTTATGGTCACTATTATAAGTGTCATAAATTTGGACATAAATCTATTGACTGTAGAAGGATCAAAGTTGAAAGTGATGAAAATCCCAGATATAATACGTATCGGATTTCTAAATCTCAAAACTCTTCTCTCATAAATAAGAATGTCTTCTATCCCTTGCTAAGTGAAGCAGAATGCTTCAAATGTAATAATTGTTGGCACAAAGCCAGTGGGTGCAAATGCAAGTTTGAATACCTGTCTAAGTCCCAAAATGTTAAACATACAGTTATCCAAAAGGACAAGTAGAGATGGAAATGAAAGACTAAAAAAGGCATGCAGTGTGGACTCACCTTATCAACTCATAATCAAGAAAACAAATGGTATGTTGATAGTGTTTGTTCCAAACATATGACTGGGGACAAGAGAAAATTTTTGTTTCTAAAAGAAAAGGACAAAGGAAAAAATGTCACCTTTGGAAACAATGCTCTAACTAGGATCAAGGGCAAAGACATTGTTATTCTTGATCAAAAAATAGAATCAAAAAATGTGTTTTATGTGGAAGGTCTCAAGCACAATTTGCCTAGTGTTAGCCAAATGTGTGTTAATGGCTATGATGTAACCTTTCAATTTAATGATTGTGAGATCCACAACATGAAGAATGGAAAGTAGATAGGAAAAGCAATCAGAACCCAAAATAGTGTATATGCATTTAATGATTCCAAGGTTAATTTTTGTTTAAGAAAAACAAATGAAGCATGGTTGTGGCACAAGAGGCTTGGGAATATGAATTTTGATAATTTAATAAAGGTTAGTAATATTGGAGTAGTGAGAGGATTACTGAGACTGTCAAGGCCCGATAACTCAATCTGCAAGTCATGTCAATTTGGCAAGAAGACTAGGACTCATTTCAAGTCAAAAGAGTTCTCATCATCTAGAACTCTGGAGCTCATTCACACAAACATTTGTGGCCCAACTAGAGAAAAATTCTCAAAAGGAGAAAGGTATTTCATGTTTCTCATTTATGATTTCACTAGGGCCACTTGGATTGTTCTCTTAAAAGAAAAATCAGAAGCATTCAAGCATTTCAAGAAGTTTAAAGCTCAAGTAGAAAATGAGAAAGACTTAAAGATAAAATTCTTAATATCAAATAGAGGAGGAGAGTGCACCTCAAGAGAATTTGAGGATTTCTGTGAAGAGCACGGCATCAGGATGTAGTACTCAGTGGCTAGAACTCCACAAAAAAATGGAGTAGTAGAGAGGAAGAATAGAACAATCTAGGAAATGGCTAGAGAAATGTTGGATGAAGCAGGTGTGTCTCACAACTTCTAGGGAGAAGCACTCCTAGAAGTAGTATATATGTCAAACATAACTCAACTCAGGCCTAATAGTGATAAAACTCCCTATGATTTGTGGAAGGGAAGACCTGCATTAGTTAAACACCTCAAGGTGTTTGGAAGCAAGTGATTCATCAAAAGGAATGATAAGAATTCTGGAAAGTTTGATTCGTGTTCTGACAAAGGGATATTTCTCAGGTACTCTGCTCGAAGCAAAGGATATAAGTGTTACAAGAAGTAGACAAATAATATTAAGGATTGCATTGACATGATAGTAGATGAAATAGGTTCACAACCTGAGTCCTCTAAAATAAATATGAACTCAGATGATGAAGAAAGTTCATATTTGAGGTCTGCAGATCTAGAGGAAACAGATTCAGACAGTGAAGGTGAGGAAGAAGGCACAACTTCAAGGCCAAAGACACCCTCTAGGTATGTACAAAAGGAACATCCTAAGATTCAGATACTTGGAGATCAAAGATATGGTGTCCAAACCAGGAGGAAACTTGTTGGTAGCACAAATTATGTGAATCTGGCTCTGTTATTGGGGACAGAACCCAAGAACCTTTGTCAAGCAAGTTAAGACAAGTTCTAGGTAAAATCTATGAATGAATAACTTGATCATATTGAAAAGAATGAAACTTGGGAGCTTGTTCCAAGGCCTAGAGAGAAAAATGTTATTGGAACCAAATGGGTTTTCAAAAATAAACTAAATGAATAGGGTCAAGTAATCAGGAACAAATCTCGATTGGTCTGCAAAGGGTATGCCCAAATAAAAGGGGTAGATTTCGAAGAAACCTTTACACCAGTAGCATGACTATAGGCTATCAAGATATTTCTTACTCTTTCCACCCCTAAGAATATCAAGGTATATCATATGGATGTGAAGTATGCATTTCTCAATGGAGATTTGCAAGAATAAGTTTACATTGAGTAGCTAAAAGGATTTATACTCACCTCCGATGAAGGGTTCGTATGCAAATTGAAGAAGGCCCTGTATGGACTAAAACAGACTCCCATAGCTTGCTACAAAAGGCTAGATAAGTACATTTAGCAACAAGGGTTTAAGAAAGGCACAGTTGACAATAACCTATATGTAAAGTCTAAAGGCGACCATCTATTGATAGTAGTTGTGTATGTGGATGATATAATATTTGGTAGCGATATGGAACAATTAAGGCATAAATTTGAAAAATGTATGCAAACATAATTTGAAATTTCCATGTTTAGAGAGTTTTCCTTCTTCTTGGGTCTGCAAATTTCTCAGTCTCCACAAAAATTGGTTATATCCCAATCCAAATATCTCAAGGAAACTTTGAAGAAATTTGGGTTGGAAAATTGTAAACCAGTCAGCACACCTATGACTACAAGCTACAAATTGTGCAAAGAAGATGGAACACTGCTAGTAAATTAGACTGAATACAAATCAATGATAGGAAGCTTATTGTATCTGATAGATTCAAGCCAGACATCATGCAAGTAGTGGGGCTTGAGGCCAGATTTCAGGCTTTCCCACATGAGAATCATGTTGTTGTTGTCAAGAGGATTTTCAAATATCTTCAAGGAACAACAAAGTATGGACTATGGTATGCTAAGAGCGAATAATTCAAGTTGAAGGCCTACATGGATGCAGATTGGGCTAGAAACCTTGATGACAGGAAGAGTACTTCTAGTGCATCTTTCTCCTGCAAAAATGCTTGGTGTCATGGGTCAACAAAAAACAAGCCTCCATTTAGTTGTCGACTGCTGAAGTAGAGTATATTGCCGATGCTACCTGTTGTACGCAGATTTTATGGATGAAGCAAACTTTGAAAGATATTTAGGTAGAGCTGATTGATCTCATTCAAATAATGTGTGACAACACATGTGCCATGAGCATCTCCAAAAATCCATTCATGCATTCAAAGACTAACCATTTTCCTATCAAGTTCCATTTCTTGAGGGAACAGGTTGCATCTAACACTGTCATACTTGAATATGTGGCCACTAAAGAGAAATTGGATGATATCTGTACCAAGCCATTATCAAGAGAATCATTTGATTATCTCAGACAGTGAATAGGAGTTGTGACTCCTTCCTCCAAATGACTTCATTTTGGTAGTTGGTGGAAACTACTTAGCATGTGGAACTTATGGGAGAGTATTTTGCAATGCTTCAAGGGGAGTATTATTTACAATGGTTCAAGATTCCATTGATGTAAAAGGGGGAGAATTTTGGCATCAGAGTAGACCATGCCTACCCTAAGGGGGAGCTTATAGTGTTTCCATCACTTCCAAAGGGGGATATTGTTGGAAAATTGGTGGTGTATGGGTGGTTGTGTTAGTGTTGGCATTGATGTCAACAAGGGTTAGCATTATTATTGGGTGTTCGGGATGAATCCCATGGTTGTTGGAGTGCTTTGTAGAAAATAATCATAGTAGACGGCTTGCTGGAAAACCATAAAATGATAAATACAGTGATGGACCAGATGGAATTCCATGGTATCTGTAGGCTTCTTGTAGAGAATCATCACAGTAGAAATCTTACTAAATAAGCCATAAAATGATGACTATGGTGGTTGGGAGTCTAGCTTTTCAAGCACAAGAAGAAGAGTCAAGGAGAAAAGTGTGGATGAGATTTTACAACCACCTCAAAGGTAGAAAATGGACTCAAATCCTACATCAGACCCTATCCAAAGAAAAGTTCTCTGGAAGATTGGAAGTCCAAAAATGGACTCTTGGATCAAAAGATATGGTCTTCTGAAGTCCAAGGATTTGAAGCCTTAAGAAGGATGAGATATCAGAACCCCGGAGATCATCACATCAGAACATTAGGGCATCGGCATATCGGATATCGTAAACCCATAGATCATCACATTGGAACATCAGGGCATCAGCATATCGGATATCGTAAACCTGGAGATCAGCACATCAGAACATCGGGACATTGGCATATATGATATCAAAATTTTGAAACTTCTTAAGAGAGGAACCTTTAGAATTTACGATATCTGATAGTTTTTATAGTACTAAAAAGTGTTGAGGAATGCCGAAGAATATTAATGAAGAGTCCTCTTGCAAAACCAAGGTTTGACAGGCCCTCTTCTCTCTCCTCTTGTAGGACACATGGCGGCATAAGATTGGCACCAAGAAGTTGCAGTGGAATTTGACGTCAGCATGATGTGGAAGGACAACAGGACACATGGCAAGCAGATCCAACCTTATTAGGTGGCCTAATGTGCCAAAACTAGGTGACACATGTCACCACTAAGGGGTCACCAGGTGGATTAATGACGTCATATCGGAGGTCGACATATCGGAGGATGAAGACCTCGTAACTTCAATGCAAATGATTTTTGGAAAATTTAAAATGGAAGTGGATTTCGATATTGGGTTGGCACTTGGTCACGAGAATCCAAAGAATCAAGGGTGCAAAGCAGTTAATAAAGGAATATTGGCCCTTGACATAAACAAAAGGCCTTAGCACGTAAAATCTAAGCTGTTGATTACAACACCCAGCCCCATGGAAGAAAAATAGGAAAGTGCCAATCAAAAGGATCTCGGAACCTTGCAACCTTGTAACAATGTTTGAATAAAAGTTATGAGATATGGTGGCTCTAATATTGTAGCACCCAAGGGATGTACTATCGGTCACATCTCTCAGTCCCATGGAGGAGAAATGATAAGGAGATAAGCACTAAGGAGATAAAGGCCAATCAGAAACTCACGATTGTGTAAGGTATGTTAATAAAAGTTACGATATCTTGTTCTTCCAATGAAGTAGTACAGTGATTTAAAATATGTATGGGTCGGCAGCTATGGAATTGGATGAAAAATCAAGGGAGTTGATCATTTAAATGGGCTAAACTTGCAGAAGACTCTGTAACAAGGAATCGAGGATGACATTTCTAGTAGAGACAAATTTGGGTGAATGAAGGAATCAATCCACTACTTCGCATGCACGAATGGTTGTGATAAATGAGAATCGGATTGGTCACTTCTATGAACTATCAAGTTCTGTGAAGCGATAAATGAGAATGAGGCTCTCATGGGAGTGTGTAGGTCACCTGAGAATTAATTTCTCATCATGGAGCTCTACAAAGTCAGATGATAAAGAACTGCAAGGTCCATCTCTGATTTGGCACTGTGACAAGAAAATACCAAGAGATGCAACAACTGAAAAAGAATTCATGCTAAAGTACATTTGGGCAGCTAAAGTATAAACAACAGAGACTACTTTGCGTAGAGTGCCTCAGTAAAACAAAACCATCGCTTGCAATTGAGGATATGGGGAAGTTGTGCATATTTATGTAGTGTTGTATTGTGAGAGGAGTGTGTAGAGACATAGATGTTGAAGCACCAAGGAGGACATTATGTGATACAGCAGGAAGAGCAGTGAGAGTGTTGTGTGGAGAATAGTGAGGGTAGTGTTGAAGAGGATTCAGTAGAGAGCCCTTGACAGAGGAGTTAGAGTGTTGAGGAGATGTTGTTGTGAGCAGCAAGTAAAGATCTGTTGCATGAGAGCACAAAAGACAGAGTGCAAAAGTTGAATTTGAAACTGAAAATTTTTGGTATTTTACTTGTACTATTGTATGCCTTTGTTTTCAGTTTGAAAATTGTATGAAATAGTAGAACAATGGCAAGAGTAGGTTGGTGCCTGCACTCTGAAGAGGTTGGTGCCTCTTGGCAAGTTGGTGCTTGCTTACCAAAGGGGGTTGGTGCCTCCAGTGAGTGGGTGCTCATAAAAAAACAGATGTAATTAAGTGGGTGCTTAATTTACATCATAAACAAACAACAAATTTTGTGGTTTTTTCCCTTTGGGTTTCCACGTGAAAAACACTATGTCAAATGTGTGTGCTGCTCATGTGATTTTGTATGAATGTGTATGTTTGAAATTTTTGTTCACTACTTTTGTGAATGAATTCTCTCACAATTAAAAGAAGATAAGATGGAACTATAAGCATAATAGAAAAAGAAAAAGAATCTCAGAATTATTAATTCACCCCCCCAGTGATTCCTTATTTCAACAGGCTTAGCCGATTAGCCTAGTCGATTTGATAAACATGTATTGTAACAAGAAGTTAACTAATGTCAGGTTAGTTATAGTATCTAGTTGGAAATTTAGACTATTATAATTGTCTCGGAAAGCTATATATATTTGTTTATATTTTGATGTATCAGTTTGGATTTGACTAATAAGAGATAATATATCAGAGTTCTTTTGTTGGTTCTCCAATACTATGTCTCTATATATTTACTTATTATTGTTATATGATTACTTGTTGTCTGTTTATTATTAACAATGCATGTTTTTCACTAGATTACAACTTTGGTTCCATTGTCAGTAGTCATAACTCGAGTCACAAAGTATGCAAGCATAAATGTTAACATTAGAGGAGATACAGTTATGGTGGGAGACAAAGATCAATAACTATATGAAGAACTATGTTAGGAGAAACAAACTATCAATAACATACGTCAAATCCAACTTCTTTACATCAGTGCATGAATGAGTTATAGAAGGAGACCCGATATAAATCAATAAATTCCTTGATTATGTCACCCATGAAAAAATCTCAAAATGAAACCGATGCCTGACTTATGTTGAAATTATCAAATGGTGGTCAAACAAATCTACATCAGTGGCCCAATTCGACTCTGGATGATTTCTATGAAGAACAAGCAATAGAAGATCGAAATTCTCATAAATATGTTAAGGCTAGATTTTATGATGACTTGCACGATAGTTTCTTTTGCATGATTCTTACCCTCTTAAATAATTTTCTTCTCAAAAAATGTGTAGGACATATCATCAAGTATCTAACTTCATTGCAAACTCTAGCCAATAACAACTTGTGAAAGGAGCAAGCTGACTGGCAGAAGTTCCTCAATGCCCAATGCAAAGACATGAAAGAAGCATGGGATTACATTTTAAGCAAATAAACATGGTCATCGGGTACTTTACCTCAAACTAACACTAAGTCGGGTTGGCATGGGGGGTAATAGATCATGAGAAAAGAGTAATGTTGGAGAAGTACACATGAATTGCAAAAATGGAAGGAAGAATGTCGACTATCAAAAAGCAACAAGAAATTATTTGACGGGATAGTGACAAAAAATAGTAAGGGATAAGAGACAACAATGATAAGAATAAATAAGAGAACAAGAATACCAGAGGAAGAGAATGCAAAATTGAGAGCATGAGAGTGAAGATGCATGGGACTCCTCAGATGAGTTGAGAGGTGTAGCACCGCCTTCTTTGATAGAGAATAATACTCTACTTATAAGCCCTAGAGAGAAAATAGAAGTTATGAAATTGATGACTCAAGTACAACAATAAGAAGAACTCTAATTGTACCGATATCAAGTCCCAGTGTTTGAGAATTCCTTCAGCAGACGTCATGAAATTATTCATACATACCTGTAGTCTGGCATAATGAAGAAGAACATAGAAACCATGAAGAAATTCAAAATCATGATCAAGATCGACCTAATAATAATGGAATAGAACAAGTTCTCCAACTCTATAATATCACAATCGTACCCCCTTACTGCATCTATTATCTAATGAATAATTTCAAAGCACAGAACCAGTCGACAAAGAGTCACGACCTTGAGAGAGTTGGTTCACCAAATATATAGATAGAGAGTGTCAAACTGAAAAATCACTTTCAAAAGACATCAACAACAAAGAAGGAAATAGCATGCCTCTGATCAGTAAATCCACCAACAAATATGACAAATAAACCATCCAAGTAATAATCTAACATAAAAAATGATGACACTCCAAACAAGCAAAATGGGATTGAACCATATACCCCTCTATGAGGGTGACAAGGATCCAAAAAAACATCAGTTCGTCTGTGAAAATTTTTGGTCTATAAGCGATATTACTGATGAAGATAAACAAATGGTGCAATTTGTTGCAGCCTTAAGGAAACATTCTTTAACGTGGTTCATGAATCTTACAAAGAAACAACCAAAGTTGGAAACTGAAATCAATACTAGCTTTATTAAATTCTTTAAAGCTCAAGACGTTAAACAATTGGTGGCACAAAAATTAAAATAAATTAAGAAAATACCAATCAAATCAATACAAGAATATGGAAAAATATTTAGATATTTATTAAGCCAAATTCCATATAATATCAACAAAAATACTTTAGTACAATGGTGTGTAGCTTGTCTACTCTAGAAGATTCGTGGCCCACTTAGAATGCACAAAGTCACAACATGCAAGGAAGCACTTAATCTAGCATAGTGCATTGAAACATATGATGAAGGGAAAACAATTATCACACTGACTGACAACAAACTTGAAGAAAAACTTCAAGATGAACTTGAACAATTACATAATTCTTTAATGGCACTGACACTTCAAAAGAACTGTTTATGGTGTACCAATTGTCATATGGAAGGACATACTAAAGATACTTGTAAATATGTAGACTATTTTGATCAATATGTCTGATGAATACAATCTAATATATATTGCGATATATGTCAAGTCACTTCAAATCATATGACCAAATACCTTCGATATAACCTACAAATTTCCAAACCTAAATGGTGTGCTATGTGTGAAGATAATACATATTCCATGTAGGAATGTCCACTTACTGGAAAAAATAAATGAAACTATCACATTGTCTATCACACATAGGCCACCGATCAATTTAACGAACCATCATCTTACAACGAACATGGAGTTGGTCAAGGAGGTTACAATGGATGATGAGGAGGATACAATGGTAAGGGTTGTGGTCGAGGTCGAGCAGATTATATTTTTGTACTTTTTGGCAAGAGGGGCACATCATTTCCTACTATTCCTTAAAATATGAAACCGATCTATGTTTCTGCAACATGTGTGGATTGGGTGATCACTCCTTGGAGGATTGCCCTAAGATTATTGAAAAAGTTATAAATAAGAGATCTATTAATTTTCTACAATATGTTCCAAAGCAAGAAATCATGGACTCCAAATATCTTCATGTATGTACAAGGTTGGGTGTCGGAAAAGACACTAGTAATCAAAATCATCAAAATATTTGACCAATAAAAAACATGACTAAGTACCCATATATGCAAGAACAGAATGACATAATGTCAAAAGAAGCGGAATTCTTTATGAAGGAAATTGATCAACAAAGACTATCTAAGGATCTCATTTTGGAAGAATTTTTGGAACTCCTAAATGAGGAGCATTTCGTTGGTCGCCTGGTAGAAATTTTAAATATGTTGAAAAATTGCAATGAAAACAAAGAAAAATGCAAAAATGTTCGACAACCCTATCAAGGAAAAGATATGGAAGACCAAAAACCACAAGTCGATTTAGAAATAAATAGGTATATGGTCAGACAAGTTTTTTTTTTTACTTCAGCTCACAAGTAAATATCATTCCACGAGAAACATGGATCAGCATGGGACAACCAAACCTGAAAAGAATGACCTAGTACCTTAAACTTGTCAATCAGATATTTATCGAACCCATTGGAACGCTAAGGCAAGTACAAAATTCAATCATGGGAATCCCCACATAAATCGATTTTGAAGTTATCGACTTAGTAGATGGAATACCTGCATATCCGAATCTAGTTGGCCGACCTTGGGGACAAAGAATGAAAGCAACAATATCACTAGAAAAAGATAGAATCAAAATTAAAGGTAATAAAAAGAAAATAATCATCCCCCTTGACCCCTAGGAAGGAAATCCTTGGTTCGATCCTTCCGACGAATAAACTGAAAAATGAAGACTCTATCAAGTATTACATGAATACCATGACAATATTGAGCCAAACGCCTTTGGTGAAATTTTAACAGGTTCGCCCCTTTCCATTGGACAAAACTCTAATACAAAGTTCTATGAATGGAAAATTGAGAACTAGGAATCTAAAGCTAAAAAATGTTGGAAAATAGAAGCCATTCCGATGTCAATAATCTTACCATGCTACTCCATCAAAGAAATACCTATTGTAAAAGGAAAAAATTGTCATGGAACATTGTCCCTACTTCCAACTGGCCTAATGCATGATTCTACAAACACCATTCGATTCAAAGAACAAGCATCACCTGTTAACCACATAAAGTGAGTAACAAAGTCTATCGGTGAACAAGGAAGAATGCAAATCATTGTACAAACTTTTATGGGTCAAGCAGCAATATGGTGGGATATTCATTCATCTCGACTTCAAACATGGAGATCTATAATGACATCTTTTATCGAACGCTTTGGAGGGAAAAAACTCTCTACACAAGAAAATATAACCATCTTTAGTTATGGTCAGGACCTTGTTATACACATTCAAAATTGTGAGTCAAAATGGAGGAGAATCAAGTATAGGGATGAGCGAGTATGGCCGCATATGTTTCCAAATATCCTAGACGATTTACCAAATAAATGGTACAAAATAGAGGAAGCACAAGGTCAATCACTGCAATGGAAAGAGTTAAGAGAAAAAATCATCAATTATTTTGAATTCAAACTAAAGGAACAAGAATTAAATGACGTAGTTCAGAAAACCCAAAGAATTCATCAAAGAAGAACCAGTGATTCATCAGAAATCGTGAGACAATGTCTCATCAACCTGCAATTCTGTGTCATGCACTTTATAATAGAAAATGGCCATTCATATAGAAATGGAAGAAACACTTATTGTTGGTCAAAGCTTCTGTTTGAAGAAAAAACACCTGGATAATCATAAAAGAATACAATTAGTATACAAACTCGAAAAGAAAAAAATTGAGAAACCTAATAAATCAGAGTTTCCACCATATTATCAAGAAATAAAAGTTGGGGAGAAATGACTTGATGAATTAAAAGCATCCAACTATAAGGATGCGAAAATCAAAATACGTGAAGTTGACATATCGAATGATGACTAGCCGAAAACTGCCCGACTTGGTGATTACTGGTCAGACAAACAAATTGCAGAATTCTTCGATTTTCTCAAAGAATACTAGGATGTATTCACCCATGATTATAAGATCTAAAAGGCATTGCTCAAGAAATGGGGGAAATTAAAGTTAATCTCATTCTGGGTGTTAGCGCCTAAATCTGCCTTAGGCTGAAAGAAGGCAAAATTCAGGGTAACCACAAACCACGCTCAGTCTGGTAGCTAGCCCTACCAGAACAGGAGAGGGCTCTCTCCGGGTCACGCTCAGTGAGGAATAAACAATATGGTATGAGATGACTTACAAATGAATATTGATTTTAGGCTAGTAAATATATATGGAAAAGGGCGATTTTTGAATGACTGAATTTTCCGGGCTACGTAGGACCAAAGCACCGCATGAGCTGGGAAATTAAATCGAAGACACAGAATAGTTCGTGAGGCAAGATAGGCAGGAAGCTTAGCAATAAGATTTAAATAATATGGAGTGGGAAGTTTGTTGAGGGAGCTGAAAAGGGCATATGTGATGAATCCTTTTCAGACAGAAGAAGATACACAGCGCATGAATGCTTTTCCAAGGCAGAGCAATAAAATGGATTCTACCTTTATCACTAAAAACATTCAACTAGAAATGATCATGAATGAAATGTAAACATAACAAGATACATGTGAAACAGAGAAGAAACAAATTGCTAAACTCACACCACACAGATATCATGAATCAGAGCTACATCATTCTATTAATCTCCAAGCCAAAATTGTACAATGTAAATGCTGGGTTTTTCTCCACGCTATTCCCAGAAATTCCAACCTCTTACAAATGAATTTCAATACAATAAATAATCTTTGCTATCAGAAAGTGGATCAACCCAAAGTTGAGGGATTTTTTAATCATTACAAGCGGAAATGAAAAGCCAACCATCAGTAACGGGAGCAGCGTTACATTTCATTTCTCTGATGACCAATAAAAAAAAACAAAAATGGAGCGTAGATCTTCTAGGGCGACTGTTTGCCTTCCTTTTGACCGTTTGAATCACAACTATCAATTTAATAACATGGAATTTTAAATAAGATGCGCTTCTAATGAAGAGAAAACATATATTGTTACAGAACGGGCCCACCTGCAATTTACGTTTAACTCACCCATGTGCCAATATTCAATTTCAACTGTCTTCGCTTCTGAACCATAGTACCATAGCCAAAATCATTGAACAGGCTTTGACAAACTTACTTGGAGCAAATCACACTGAAACAAATCGAATTCTTGCAGAGCGGAAGTGATTTTGGCCTTTGGATCTTTGTGCGCCGTGCCCAAAAGATGTATGCATCGCACCACTTTGGAGGTGGTTTTGAGGCACTTCCTGAAGTCAAAATTGAGCCCAAGTGTGCTTGTTGGAAATCCATACCTATCTACTTTCCAACCAAAGTGAAATTTTTCAATTTGGATGTCATTTGCCCCTCCAAAACTGCAATCTCCGAAGACTGCTTCCTGTGTGTCAAAATAGGGGCAGAGAGGTCATTTTTTGGGTGTTTTTGACCTCTTGAGGACTCAAAACTTGCCCAAACTTCTTGGCCATGCACCAGCAGTCGTAATTTTCCATGGAAAATCCAAAAATATAAACTTTTTGTCATTTGGAGCTCCCTAGTGAAAGCGCGCGCCAGGTGGCATGGTGCACAGGGAGAAAAAACCTGTTTTTTGTGCACAAAATTTCAAAATGCAAAAATGTGCTCCAAATTTCTTGAAATTTGGGTTGTACCTTCTCTATCACATGTCATGCTGGACCAAAGAAGCCTTGGCCAAGATTCGGAGCCGATCTTGCTCTTTTTGCCTCTTTTGTCTTTTTGTCACCTTCCTCAATTTCGCCTTTAGGCTCCTAATTCTTGCTTTGGAGCTCATGTTTCAGGCCATGTAATGGTGAGTCATGCGCCTCAGCATTGATTTTTCCCTATTAGCCTTCTCCAACAGCTGCTCCAAGTGAACGTTCACTTTCTCTAAAACATACTCCCGGTCCTCATCTCTTTGCTCCATAGGTCTACCTTGTGCTGCCATTATGTGTTGCCGGTTTTCCTTGATCAGTTGCAACTCTATCTCAGCTTGCCGATCCTCAAGTTGTTTTTTCCTCTGCTCCAGATATTTCATATTCCATTTGGCTCTCTCCAGGTCAAGGGACAAGGCTTGAATCTCTGTTTGCTGCTCCTCGATGATCTCTTTAAGTTGTGCACTTTGCAGATCCGTATCTGTATCATCATCATGAAGGAGAACGAAGTCGGTCTCTCGTTCACCTGATGGCCCCTCATCATGCATTGGCTCCTTACCTCTGTCCTGTACATGTAGTGTTGATGTCGGAAGCGAGGCCCCTTCCACCCCAGGTGGAGATAACACTCGCTTTGCTGCTGCAAACAAATGCCTAGCTCCCCTCTGATATGTGATAAATATCGGCACACTAGCAGTCTCATGGCGTTCATACTGATGAGAAGGTCCCCCTGTCTCAAATATAGTCCCTGAAGGTCCTTGTGAATCTCGGAAGAAGTCACGAGAGATGAAATCATCCCAAGTGATACCCTGTAAATCAAGCTGATGCACCACTAAAATCTTGATGAGAGAAAAATGACAAATGCTGTTGAGCTGCTGCTTAGGGGTCTTTTGTTGCACAAGGGCGGTCATCCTCCTTATGTTTCGGCATATGAAATATGGGATGTTCATCATGCGTACCCAGGTGAAATGCATGAGCAACCTGATGTGATAAGCATATAACCGGGAGAAACGGCCTTCACAACTAAAATACTTCATAATTAACTTCATTAGAGGGGCATATTCATCTTTAAGATACCGAAAGGGAAACACCCTCTTAAGCTGCCTCAAGAAACTAGGTTTAACATATGGCTCATAATGCTGTCGGTCAACTTTTTGTCTCTTGTTCCATGGCTCTCCAATATTAGGCATGCCGGTAGCTAATGAAATAGAGTCCGGTGTAAGTGTGAAAGTAACACCGGCCAAAGTAACTTGAGCACCATGCAAATGTAGAACAAATAGGCGAGCCAACTCATGGTGGAATTGAACATTTGCAACCTTTTCACAAAACTCATAGCATGACTGAAACCAAAAAAAAGAGACGGCAAAAGGACAGGCCTGCAATTCTGTGAGGGTAGTCGGTTCTTCTCTAACATGTCTACCACTTTTGTGAGGCCTCTGGGGTGCACGTTCTTCCGTGGGTGAGTCACTATGAGTTTCCACCTCATAGTCGGATGAATGATCAAATGACATAATTGATGTTGTGAAAACTGCTTGGAGAAATGAATGTTGGTCGCAAGACTGTGTTGGACTGCTGTTGTGATATGTTGAAATTTGTCACCAAGGGAGCAATGTAACAGGGACTGTTAGGGAGGGAAAATATGAAGGGATTAGGAGTATTAGGATAGATTTTATTTAGGGCAGTGTAGGAGGGTTTGGGAACTTTGCATAGGGTAGGGTTTGGGGTTTTTACATTGGGCAATGGGTGAAAGGGAATTGGGGATAAGGGTTTAGTAAATTTAGGGGATGGGGGGCAATGACATTCAAAGGGATATGGTATAAGGCAAAAGGAAATGGAGGACAAAGGGACAGAGGGGATGGAAGGGGAACCTTGGTAACAAAATGATGAATTTGCAACCCTTAAACAACAATTGACATAAGGATTTTTAGAGGTAGGGTTTGGAATTTTTTTTTCAAACATTTGGAACCATAAACCACCATCACACAACACACAAAAATGGATGAACTACCGAGATGTTGACCCTACCTGGCACGTCCAAGCAATTCAATGGCGATTTGGAGGATTTTCGGGCATTTTTTGGGAGTTAAACTGTATGCACCGCACCACCCTTTCTATGTGCCGTGCGCTACCGGTGCGCCGCGCCCATTAAAATTTGCATTGGAGGAATGCACCCAATGCACCGCGCTGGCCCAATGCGTCGCGCCATTTATTGTATGCGCCGCACCTGTCAAGACACCTCCAACCTCACCCAAAATGCGTGCTGGCTCACCTAATTCCTTTGAAATGCTTCTCTCCGACCTTGGCTTTTTTAAAATGACCTTGATCCTTATGGGAAAATCTATATAAAGACATGGAGTCAAGGTTTTGATTTTTGTTTCTTCAAAACCCACTTTTGCCATGTTTTGTTTTTGCCCTTTTTCCACAATTGAATGCAACTCTGTATTTCACATTTCCTTTTAGGATTTTTGACTAAAATGATGAAATTTTTGGCAATTTTTGCAGGGGTATCTGACATGGCATTTGGAAAAGGATGATCAGAACTAGCTTTTGAAGTACTTCATGTTGGAGAACTTTACATATTTATCATAAACATTAATTTGACGATTTCCTCTTCAAAACAGAGTTTTGAAGAGGAATCCCCCTTGAGCATTATGGATGATGAAAATATGGAGATGAAACTTGTTGAACCTCCCTCTGGCCTACTGGAATTATTGGGGACTTTGAAAACACGACTTATGAAACCCTAGACCTATGACTGACATGATTTTTTGCCTCATCAAAAGACCAAATATTGACGGTAATTTAATGAACTTTGATGAACAGAGCTGAGCCAACAGGTACAAAGCATGAGGGGTAATGACTAACAAGACCCTTCCGTCAGATTATGGCACGCCCCTAGCGGAATGCAGTTGAGTGAATGGAGCGAGACACCTAAAAATGAAATGCAGAAAGATTTTTGATCTCCGATGGAGGACTTACAAGACCGAATCTAACATTGGCTCCAATGGGGGATGGCAGCTCCTTAGAGGTGCCAAGAACATCATATCTTTGGAAGAGCAGACAGTGCCTTCGTCCATTGGGCTATGGAGTCATTATTTCGACAAACAACACAAAACTCTTGACTCATTTATTGACTGAATCTTGACTCGAACTGATTCAAATTTGGACTTAAACTAACTTAAAGACTGACTAGACAAACTCAAACCAAAACTGAAATAAAATGGTATTTACAATGACAATGGAAACAGCAAAAAACTTTTCAGAAATGGTACCGCTTGAGCAGATGACCATTGATCGGCCCTCCTGGGCAATCTTCCCCATTCATTTCCTTCAGAAGAAAGGCATTCTGCCCCCGATATGCTGCAATCTTGAAGGGACCTTTCCAAAGATTCTCGAATTTACCGTGCTTACCCTTTTCCTCATTCCTTGCATCCCACTTCAGCACCACATCATCCAACTGAAATTTGTCCACCTTTTCTTTTCTGTCATAAATTTTCTTAATCTTCTCCTGCAACTTGGATGTGCTTTGGAAAACTTCTTCTCTGGTCTGCTGCAAATGAATCATTTGATTCAATCTTCTCTGCATAGGATCATCTTCACTGCCGGCTTCCTGAAGAAGTTTGACTACCGGGGCTGCGAGAGAGGTAGGAAACAATGTATCAACTCCATACACAAGCTCAAAGGGGGACATACCAATGGATTTCTTCTGACTGACCCGATCTACCCAAAGTGCATTGACCAACTTCTTATGCCAACTCTTCTTGTTGATTTCCAGCAGCTTCTTAATGATGTTGACCAAAGATTTGTTAGAAGACTCCGCCAACCCATTGCCTTGAGGATGATAGGCACTTGAGTGACCCAAAATGATGTGGTATTTATGACAAAACTCTACCATCCTTTTTTATTTGAAAGCTGTTGTGTTATCAGTGATTAACTTATTCGGGCAACCAAAGCGAGACAAGATGTTATTTTCAAGGAATGAAATAATTACCGCATCTGTAGCTTGTCTGGTGGGAATTGCTTCGATCCATTTCGTGAAGTAATCTGTTGCCATGAGAATCCACCGATGCTGACCGGAAGAAGCGGGATGAATTTCACCAATGAAATCCAACCCCCATTGCTAAAAAGGGGCACTCACCTCAATGGGCTTAAGCGGAAAAGGCTGTAATTTCTGCCTTCCTTCAAAAATCTGACATTTATGATAGCTCTTGAAAACCTTATATACATCAGAAAAAAATGTTGGCCAATAGTATCCCGCTCTCAGAACTTTATTTGTTGTTGTTTTCCAAAAAAGGTGACCACCACAATCTCCTTCGTGGAAATCCTCCATGACCTGCTTTGCTTCTTCTTCCACCAAACAATTCAAAAGAACGCCACCAGGATCTTTCCAATAAAGTGCAGAATTTAGAATGCAAAACTTGGAAGCCTTTAATTTGAGAGTTCTAGCTTTGTTTCTAGTCATGCTGGGTGGTGACGACAAATTTTGAAGCACATATATGATATCTGAATACCACGGAGAAAGAGCAAACATTTCAGATACCTGAATTGATGAACCTTCCTCACTCTCATCGAACATAGCAGCGATCAGATTTATGTCTAAGGCGTGCAAGTTTGATTCGGCCATTAGCTTTGCCAATCCCTATCCTTTAACAAGCTTTGCGGGCTTTATTTACACATCATACTCCAACAAAGCTGCAATCCACTTGCCTCGTCTTCCTTCTGGATCTGTCTGCACTAAAACATCTTTGACAGTAGCGTTAGGAACATAAGCCAAAATATGAGAATGCAGAATGTATACCCAAAAATATTTCAATGCTTTCACAAGTGAGAGGGCTTGTTTCTCAATGATGTTGTACTTTAAGGCTACATCTCTTATAGCTCAGCTGAAGAAAGCAATTGGTCTTTCATGATCATCTCTTTTCTGCATCAACACGGCTTCCATAGTATGCTCCAAAGTGAATGAAAACAATATAAAATCCTGAGTGTATTCTGGGCTGATTAGAACTGGGGCTGAAGAAAGAGCCAATTTGACTAAATTGAATGACTTTACAACCTCTTCCATCCACTTCACTTGGTTGTCCTTCTTAAGCATGTTTGTAATCTCTCTTAGGTGTTCAGAAATTCATTTTACCATTGAAAGATTGAATCTCCTTCTTATTCCGGGGCAGATCGATTTGCTGAATCTCTTGTACACGTGCTGGATCAATACGAATACCATCTTTTGAGATAATGTGCCCAAGTAGTTTGCCCTCCTCCGTGGCAAACAAGCTCTTTTTCGGATTCAGTGATAGACCATATTTTCTGCACTTTTGAAAGACAATTTTCAGATGATACATGTGTTCTTCATATGATTTTGAAAACACCATCAGATCATCAAGGTATACAACCAAAAAGACATCCTTCTCATTTGCAAAAGCCAAGTCCATTGCCTGCTGAAAGGTGGCACCCGCATTCTTCAAACCAAAAGGAATTTTAGCGTAATGAAAAGTTCCCCACAGAGTGGTGAACGTTGTCTTGTCTCGGTCATCTTCATGGATAGAAATTTGGTTATATCCAGAATAACCATCAAGTAGTGACATACGAGATGCTCCAACTACTCACTGAAGTATATGATCCATTTTGGGCAGTGGATAGTTATCTTTCAATGAAACTTTATTGAGATTCCTAAAATCAATGCACAAGCGAATCTCACCTGTCTTCTTCCACACGAGCACCAAATTAGAGATCCAGTCTGAAAATATGATGGGAACAATGATTCCTGATTTGTACAACCTGTTTATCTCCTTCTCAATTGATTGCAACAGTTTTGGATTTAGCCTTCTCAACTTCTGTCTGAAAGGTTTCTGATTAGGCTTAATG
This sequence comes from Pinus tabuliformis, assembly GCA_031772625.1. Classification (NCBI taxonomy): domain Eukaryota; kingdom Viridiplantae; phylum Streptophyta; class Pinopsida; order Pinales; family Pinaceae; genus Pinus; species Pinus tabuliformis. The sequence goes on along the minus strand of CM062808.1, from coordinate 151,252,278 downwards.
GGTATAGTGTGCTGAATTATATTGGTATCGTATGTCTTTAAGTCAGAATAGTCCCAAGCAAACACATCAGCAAATGAAGATAGCAAACTGATATATTTGGCTTTTATCTTTTGCGGCAATGCTTTAGATAGTTTTACCATTTTAGGATTAGCATCTGTTCCGATATTGAACTCTTCAACACCCTTCTCTGTTGGCTGCAATGTTGGTTTACGGGCTACGTCATCTTGATCAAAGAGTTCTTCTAAAGGTATCAAACCTTTAGGAATAATGTTATCCTTTAGCTGCAACACATCCATTTGATTGATCTGCACCTCATCTTTGCCATCATCATTTTCTACGTCAATTGAGGTCTCTTTGAACTTACCTTTGTTTTGCAGAAAATCATCGATCTCCTCATCATCTTGGAAAACTTGCCAATATCTCTGATTGTCGGGGACAGTCAGACGATGCTTGACATGGATTTCGAATTTATTACTGGAGTTCATTGGAATCTTCAAACTACTGGCTACCTTAGCAAGAGCATTAGCAATGCTGTTTTGAACACGAGGCACACATGTCAAGGTATATTCTGAAAATAATTTCAGGATGTCTAGGACTGCATTCCAGTAATCCCGCATCTGAGGATGCTTTGCTTGATATTCGCCTCTGACCTGCTTAATCACCAATTCAGAGTCGCCATATACTGCAATCATCTTAGCATTCAGCTTTCTTAGAATTTTTAGGCCAGCAATTAGAGCTTCATACTCAGCCTCATTGTTTGAACAATCAAAAGCTAATTCGTAAGAGCATACCCGCACATTACTAGGCACTTTGTTCGGGGAAGAGAAAGGACTGCGTACCCAAATACCAATTCCAGCACCATCATTTCCCACTGCACCGTCGAAATCCATGGTCCACAAACCTTCTTCCTCTTCTTCCAAGTGCTGAAATTCTGTTGGCTCTGTTTTTCCTGCTTGCTGTCCGTTACCTTCAGTTGATCTCTCAACGGTGTTTTGTTGTTCTCGTCCTTCTTTCTTCAAAACTTCTCTGAAATTTTCTACTATTTCTGGAATACTTTCTGCTTCTACTAACTGACTATCAATATCATTAAAACTATCTGAATACAAAACAAAATACTCTAGATCTGTATGTACATAATTAATTGGATGATTAATGGGTTTCTCCTTGCTTGTAATCATGTATTTCATTTTTTGTTCCCGATACAGTTTCCTCATTTGGCCAAACACGGGAATCGTTGCATAGGAGAAATCTAGTTGTAGTGTCCCTTTCGATTTTTCTACCCAAGACCTAGAAAGAAGCATGCCGAACCTGGGAGGAATATCCGCTACAACAATATCCATCAAAACATTCTTCATTGGGATTTGATCCAGACTCACAACCAAGTCTTTGATGAGCCCGATACATCTTACTCTGCTGGAATCAAACGAATAGAGATCATGGTATTTCCGAGTGACGTCCAAACCCAGCTTATCCATGATAGCCTTGGGCATGAGATTGTGAGAAGCTTCAGAATCGAACATGGCATTATGTAACACAAAATCATGCAATCTTAAACTGGTATAAAAGGTGGCACATCACTATCTGGAGACTCTCCATTCAACGCTGGCCCAAAAATCATTTCGGGTTGATCATCTTCGACATTCACCATATCAGACATTGGATCACAATTCAAAATTTTAGAAACTTGCCCTCTATAACTGTTGTTCTTCATTATTTCAGTCAAGGGAATGGATACCTTCAATTTAGAAATTTCATTCTCTAAACTAAAAGCAGAAGTCTTTTCTACCTCTTTGACTAGGACTTCTTTCCTTTCCTTTTCTCTTGATACAATTTGCTGATTTGATTTTTCTGTTGATGGTGATTTTCTGCTATCAGGATCAAGTGCCTCTTTGCCTTTCTTTTGTGCAACTGATGAATCATTCTTTGATGCCGAAACTTCCTTCCTCTTCTGAATTGGGTTAACCGGCACATCTCTGTTTCTAAGTGAATATTGTCGTTGCTGAGCAGACAGAGCATTCATATAGCCTCTTTGATACTCATCTGATTCTTCTTCCAAAACTGTGTCACTTGCTAGAATGAAATCTGCATCTTTGTGTGCAGCTGAACTTTCTGCATACTCCTCCTCTTCAGTAATGTAAATAGGCAAATCATCAGGAGTAAAGAAGTGTTTCTCTTCCCCTATTACCTTCCCTTCCTCCTCAGACTCTGGTCCATGCACAAAATTTTGCTGCAGAGGTGGTTGTACTGGCTGTTGTGCTGTCTGATCTTGGGCTTATTCTATATTGTGGCTGCTGCTGGCCACGGAAGTTAGGATTTCTAACTTGTGGCTCAGGTTTGTCGAGTTTCACCCTTTCAAGCATCTGCTCTACCTTCCTGAGTAATTGATCCATCGAGGAAGACTCTTCCTTTACTATGACCTTCTTTTCTGCTTTTGCTCTAGCCCTCTTGGTCAACAGATTTGCTTCAACGCTGACTGTGATTTTCTGCATGTCTTCCATTGTGGCCGGCACTCTCTCTCTTAGTTGATAAGCCATGTCAGCATCAAAGCCATCCGGAAACTTCATCATGGCTAGTCCCACAGGTGGCCTTAGATGATCGGGAATTTCATTATAAACAGAATTTAATCTAATGCAGTAGTCTTGGACTGACTCAACAACGTTTCGTTTGATTTGTTCATATTCAGCCAGAATTTGAAGAGGATTCTTTTTCACTTCCCAGCAATCTAAAAATTGTCAGTGCAGGTCGGCCAAGGTAGTGATACGTGCAGCCGGCAAACCTCTGAACCATTTTCTGACTTCACCTGCAAATGTCTATACAAAGAGTCTCATTGTCACATTCTCTGCATCAATCTCATGAAGGTCACAGAAATCTGCCATTCTGTCCACATGTTGTTGAGCGGTAATGCTGTTAGGAGTGCCATCAAACGAAGGGATTTTTCTTTGATAATCTGCGAGCATATCATCTAAAACTTGAGGCAGCACAAGAGGGGCAAAACGAGCAGCCATCACTCTTGGTGAGTTTGTTCTTGGAGGTGTTGGAGGAGTATGTGCAGTTTGTAGGGAATTTACAATTAGAGTTTGAAGCTGTGTCGTAATATAATTATCAATTGACCGGTTAGCCCTTTCAGTTTCTAGGTCTACAAGAAACTGTGGATTGGGGACAGTAGAGTCAACAGCCCTTTCGGATTTGGTCTCGAACAATGATATTTCAAACTACTCATCAAAATCAAGCTCTTCAAGATACTCAAAAATGTCAGGACATGAATGGGATTTGAACACGGGAGTTATAAAGCTCTCTTGATGAAGAAGTCTTGGAATCAAATTGGGATTTTCGTAGATATGAGGAGGATCTGGATTTGGATTAGCTCTGGTATATCTTCTTGAAGCCAGCATGCTATTTTCAAAAAATCAAAAGGACATGAACAACTTACTCAGCCTATCAAATCCTAAACTATCATCCGTAAGCTTAGAATTATCCGAAGCATGGGGTGTTTGTAGGTTAAGCATGCCATTTACGCAATGAAGAAAACAGACAAACAAAGAATTTCATCCCCAGTAGAGTCGCCACTATGTTAGCGCCTAAATTTGCCTTAGGCTGAAAGAAGGCAAAATTCAGGGTAACCACAAACCACGCTCAGTCTGGTAGCTAGCCCTACCAGAACAGGAGAGGGCTCTCTCCGGGTCACGCTTAGTGAGGAATAAACAATATGGTCTAAGATTACTTACAAATGAATATTGATTTTAGGCTAGTAAATAGATATGGAAAAAGGCGA